>OZ002741.1:229136002-230578502 GCA_963924295.1 Dioctria rufipes | reverse complement strand
TTGGCGACATATTCAAAAATTTTCTAGCGTAGCCAAAATATTAGGGTATATTCCTCTAGCCGTACTTTGCCCAAAGTAGCCATTTGCTATGATTGTAGTCAAAGTGGCAATACTGCATTACTCTAACCACACTATCGCGGGTACTTCGAAATGGCGGATGTAGAGGTTGAGTCCCCTTTAAATAGCAACTCAAACTATAACTGCGTCCTTTGTTTAAACGATTTTATTTAACATTAGATAATGTACTATGTATGGGTCACAAATGTGGAGCTTACTGAGGTAGAATCGAGCAGGACCAAGAGCAGTGACGTCTTCTAGTGCCGGAGGCCAATATTATCTACTTTGGGTCGCTACGTCAGCGTAATAAGCAGTAATCAAGGGCGTCAGACTTAACTAAAACTGGTGGACTTTGCGCCCCTTAGATTATATATCAAATCAGAATAGGCTATGTTATGTTACATCCGTGTACGTGTGATAAGCATTTATACTTTTTGATACGAGTGGAAATGACAAGAGGGCTTCGCCTTATTTTGTGTTAGTTTGACATTTAAGAGCATTTGTGTTTGTATGCTTAGAATTAAGTTGTCAATATTTGTTTATTTCGCCTAAATTATGTCAGCCATACAAAGGCAACGACAAAAAATAAATAGAATACTAGGAAAATTCTTAAAAATTTGAAAAGTTACAAAAAAATATAAAATTATAAATTAAAAAATTAATTTAAATTTCGTTTATTCGCAGCTATAGTTTTAGTTTTCTTTTATTTTTCTTATTTCCATGAATAAAACGAATACATCGACGCGGTTCAACTACATGAAGAGAAATGCTTAAGTTTCTCTTCCTTATAGCCTATACTTTTGCTATATAATCTAAGCCTAGTTTTTCGAATTCAAGTGCTCCTCGGTTTTGTATAAGTCTAATAACAGCCCCTGATTAATTACTTATTCCGCTGACACAGCGACCAAAAATAGATATTGGCCTCCGATACTAGATAACGTCACTGGTCTTGGTTTTATACGATTTCTTACCAATAGATAGTATCTCTATCTTGGTACAAGTCCCATATTTGTGAACCATAACTCTTTTCTAGCTTTTAGTACATCATCTAATGTAAAATAAAACTTAAAAGTTTTTTACATACTTTTTCTTTATTTTCTGTGTCTGATATCTTGATGTACTCCGTTTTCAATAACGTAATGTAGTGCGAAACTTTTTTCCCAATACGACGAGCTCATGATTTTGAGACACCAATTAAATCTCCAGTAATCAACAAAAACCTGTCTGTTTCATAAATTGTAGTGTTAAAAGAAAAAGAAACATACAATCAGTAGCGTAGCTATACCATTTCAACCAATGTGGTCCCACAATGAGTCACAAATGATTTTTAAATTTCGAAACTTTTCTACTGTATATTAAAACAGTAGCCAGGAATTGAAAAGATGCACACGATCAAATAATTGGCCGAACTTATAATCATTAAATTGAATGATGTGAGTTCGAGTTTCTCCAAAGTCAATTCCTTGTTGCTTCCCTTTTTAACGATTCCCCGTCACCGTTGAATCCGTAGAAAGCTCGTTCTCAAAACTCGAAATAATAAAAAACTATCTTCGAAATTCGATGGGCTAAGAGCACCTACTACAATTAGCACTACTTAGCATAGAGGCTGGAAAAGTAGAAAGGATGGATGTCTCGAAACTCAACGAAGACTTCGCTAGTGCTAAATCTCGAAAGAAGACCTACTAAAAGTGTCGCGCAATTGTATACTATGTAGTAAGCTATGTTACTATTTAAAATTAACTTAATGACTTTCTACCACAGGTTCTACATATATTATTTCCTGTTGACTTGAGATTGAAAAAATAATAACAATTTCAGTTTTAATTCATTTATAATAAAACTCATCCAGCTTTCAAGTGTCTGCTGCCGATTAACTGACTTCTCGTCCAACGCTCACTGGTCTATGTTCGTTGTTCGGTGGCAAAGGGGGAGGGGGCTTCTATTTTTGTTTTTTCGCATTGGGACCCGTAAAGGCTAGTTACGCCACTGCATTATTTCTGTAACGGTAAAGATTTCAATATTATATTTAAAATGTTGAAAAAACCTAATGCAAAGTACCATATAGTTATATTTTCAATGACCCAAGCCCAAGTCAATTTTGAACCATGTTCAACACATGAAGTTCTGTGGAACAGTAAAATCAGTTACGTAAAAGCTTAAGCTTGAACGAAAGTTTAAAACGACACTGTAAAACCGGCTATAAGAGATTTAGGAGAGTTTATTACTCCTCCAAAATGGCAAAGCCAATTTTCTTTCTTTCTGTGTTAATACTTTTTTCTACATTTACGAAATTATTTGAATACTTGACAGGATTTTAGAAGAAAAATTCGTTAGTTTTCCCTTAAAATAATTTTAAATACCTCATAGAAATGTTCCCATAACAGTTAGTTATACAAATTACATAACAAAAGAAAATCCTAGAAAACTAATCAGCCCGATTTGGATAACCGCAAATTATTTATGTACCTTAATAAATCCAAACATTACCACCGACGCGACGCCAAGGATATCAAATTATAATAAATCACTGAATGCAAAATTATATGGCTCGAACTGCGGCACTTACGTACACGCTATTGACCAATCATTCCACTGATTCCCAGGTTTCCTCATCTCTTAGTCACCAACATAATATATATTATATCCCCGCAAGAATCAATAACCCCATGAAAATCATTAATCCTTTTATAGGCATGCAAGAATATAAACATGAGCAGCACACGTTAGTCAAGTCCCGCAATGAATTCAATAATTTATAGTTATTCGGCCTGGAGTGGTAGGTAAGTACGAGTATATATGGAGATTGTCCATTCCCATCTTCACAGTGCAACTCAAGTAATGGTTATTACTGCTAGTGAAACTTTATGAACCATAGATGCGGCATTCATAGCTCCATAAATTGCAGGGATTTGCCCTTACATTTCCAATTCCGATACAGGGTACCATGAATCTTTTATTTCTACCCATTTGTCGGCCGAATATTGCCCTGAATAAATATAATAACGTTGTTTTTTTTTTTTTTTTCATTCTTAATATCAAATTTATGAAAATGCAATAAAATTAAAAATAAGAAGAAAAAAAAATGGTACACATTACGTTTAAAACTATTTTCTACGTCCCTTAAAAATTTAATCTATAAAGCAAATTGCCAACTTCTACAGTCATTTTTAATGGTAAAAGCAAAGATAATGCACTTAAATTATTTTTCTGAAAAATTTTCAGCTCCTCTTTGAGAAAAATTTTACTTAGGAAGGAAATTATGCATCAATTAAAAGTTCTAAGGACGTTTTGCAGTTGCATTCTATTAAATATGAATTATTTTGCCCTGCTGGCGATGGGACTTGAAGGCGAAACTACGGTCAAACTCAGAAATGTATGCTGATTGATGTAAATTAATGACCATCAAGCATCTTAAGAGGAATTGGCATAAATTAAGTGGAGGCTTCCAAAGTCTAATACAAGCAGAAATTTTGAATTCAGGCTATGGATGGCAAAGAATCATAACACTTTTTTTTTTACTTCTTCTCTTTTTCTTTTTTAAGAAATTTGAATTATACCTACAGATACCAAAATTGTGGATTTGGCATAAAATTTGCTTAAAATCTTACTCATTAAAAACTTTGCAAAAGATTAATAAATGCTTTACTTTCAGCTGAATATAAATTTATATGAAATTAGTTCTAATTTTACCAGTAGACCAACGCTGCTGTATTCCAGTACTATCCTAGTCAGGAATTAAATATGCCGATATTAGCTTAATTTTTAATTATAATGACCTCAATAATTTCCATTCCCATCCTATAATAATACGATTGTAAAAACTAATTAAAAAATTTCACTTTTAGACAGTTTTCAATGCAAAATTATATTACAATTTTCTCATTGTCACGGACCAAAAATTACTGTTATTTTATGGATAACAGCTAAATAAGAAAAGGTAATATGTATACTTAAGAAATATGGTCAAGGAGTAATTGCTAATCAGAATTGCTCTCATCAGAAGAATTTTAATAGAATTTTTTTTTTTTTATAGCTAGTCATAATTGCTATTTAAGACATTTATTTATTTAAGTCTTATCCCAAAAGGCTTTAATTTTTTGTGTAATATTAAAGGCTCTTATTAAAAGTCTGCTAAAGAAATTAAAAGTTTTGTGGGAGTTTTTTGGAGAGACTTTAATGTGACAACTATTAGCACTGAATTAAAAGTATGATAGAAATCAATGGAAATCAAAAAAATTAACTAAATAAATCTTTTATATAACAATAATTATGACTATGCAAAACCATTAAATATTATCTTATGATCTAAAATTTTAAAAGCCTTTTATAACATTTAAGGCTGAAATACAATACGATGCAGTGCAGTGCACTGCACTGCATTGAAATTTAGAGCCCATGTAATAGCATGTGGCAAGTCACATGCACTGCACTGCAACTTTTAGGCTAATTTCTAAAACACTGCACACTGTATCAGTTGACATTTGTGTGTTATCAAATATGGAAGAAATATTGGTGGAATTGGTGCGCGGGAGAGCTTATCTTTATGATAAAAGCCACAAATGTTCTGAAAAAAATTAAAAGAGAGAAAAAGCGTGGGACGAAATAGGAAAAGAATTGGGAATTATAGGTAACTTAAATATGAAAATATATTTGTTTTATTTTAATCCATTTATTATATTTTATCAACTTAGGTGACGCTGCAAAAAGAAGGTGGCGAACAATGAAAGACAGGTTCAATAAAAGACAGGTTCTGCAAGTATTGAATGAGGAGCGATCGAATGAAAGGCGTCGCACCCCTTCAACAAGTGGCCAGTATGAGTGAATAATTTGAAAATTAAACTGTGTTTGTGTGAAAAAAAAAATAAATATTAATAGAAATGCCGTATTTTTATTAAAAACTCTCTATAATTTTTTCAATATTTATATTGTATGCTATGGTTTGCCACCTTATCCTTATCGTCTTCCTCTCCCCCCAGCGTCTGTCGTCAACAACAAATGCAGCGTGTCCTATCTTCGAGCATTAACAATATATTCCTTTAACGTGTCACGGATAGTGAATGCATCTTTTGTGGCATTAAACCTTGTGAAAAGCCTACATGTTTCCAATGTTCTAACCTCCCTCCACCATAATCCTTCAACTCTAGTGTCGCCATTAAAACTGTCGACGTATTCAGTAGGACAGAATTCGCCGTCATTCATTTTAACAAAATTATGTAAGACTACCACAGCCTTCACTATGTTTTCAACGTTCTGTGGGAAGCAGTTTATAGCATTAAGTAGTAAACTCCATCGCATCGTCATTATTCCAAATGTGTTTTCAATTTTCACGCGTGCTTTTGATAACGTTTTGTTGAAAATATCCTCATTTTCTGATATAGATGTTCCGGAATAAGGTCTCATAATATTTGTTTTTAAGGGAAAAGCTGCATCACCCACAAAGAAAAAAGGCAACTTAACATTTGAGTTAGGTAAGTTTTCGTCTTCAGGTAAGTCAATTCTTCTATCTAATACGGCTTTTCCAAATGACCTCGCTTTAAAAACACCACCATCACTTTGTCCCCCATAAGCACCAATGTCTACAGCTGTGAAGCAGTAATTGCTATCGCAGACAGCTAATAAAACAATGCTGTGATTTTTTTTATAGTTGTAGTATAGTGATCCAGCATTTGGAGGGCACTTAATTCTTATGTGTTTTCCAACTATTGCACCCACACAATTCGAGTCCGCTTATACAATAAAAATCCGTTGCTATCCTTTTCCATTCAGCTTTGTTAGGAAGTGCAAGATAGATACCGCGCAATTCTTCCCAAATAGCCTCGCATGTTTCAAGGATGACTTGACGAGCTGTCGATGCTCCAATCCTAAACATCCAGGCTATTGTAAGAAAATTCGCACCTTGAGAAAGAAACCTGAAAATTAAGGATCCAAAATGAAGGCTGTCTTTTTAAACACACTTTCATAAGAACTTACATCAATGTAATCACCAGGCGACATTCCGGTGATATAGGTTTTCGTATAGAATATCTCTTCAACCTGTTCTGCAACAAGTTAAGCAATAAATTAAACTGCGTAATGCCCATCCGAGTAAATTTCCTTAACTCGTTACTATTTTCCTCTTTAATGACTTTGAAGATTTTTGTATAAAAACCATGAAGCTCGCGCTGCTTTTCGGTATTATAGCTTCTAGTCCAAATCCTTTTTCTTTTGTTCAATAAAATCAAATTATTGCGAATAACACAAGCCGCTAATATAAACAGTCTTCTTTTTATTTTATCTTTTCTCGACATAATTAATTAATCTACCACCACACAAAAATCTAAATACTGAACCTTCAAAAATTGATTGTCAAAACACTGCACTGCATCGCATTGTGTTCCAGGCTAGTAACACTGCTACAGCGCTGCACTGCATCGTATTGTGTTTCAGGCTTTATATATAAATGAAGCCTTAAATACTTCCTTTGTTGAAGCCTACCCCCTGCGTAAACCTAGTACTCCAAGCTTAAAGGGTATACGGGACATTGTCACCAAGGAGAAAATTGAGTGGGAAATTCAATCAATCTTTGGCTTCCTATAAATCACCAGGAATCGATGGCATCATTCCTATCATGCTGCAGAAAGTGCAAGAAATTGTAATTCCGGAGCTGATGGTGTTCTATGAAAGCTGCCTACTTCAGTCCTATGTCCCATGCAACTGGAAGCAAACCAAATTGATCTTCATTCCTAAGGCATGTCGTAGCGGACACGTGACTGCTAAGGACTTTAGACCCATCAATCTTACATCGTTTCTTCTGAAGACTTTTGAGAGATTGTTGGAAGCGTCCATGGACAGCCTACTTAAATGAAGTGAGATTCCTAGATCACAGCACGAATAGTTAAAAGGTAAATCGGTTGAAACTGCGTTACATAACGTAGTAGGAACCATTAAGAAATCAATCGAGAAAAAAGAATACACTATAGGTGAATTTCTTGATATCGAAAGAACCTTTAATAATGTTAGTTTAGAGGCCATCCAGCATGATCTGACTGGTCTAGAAGTTGAATCCTATATAAATAGATGGATTAACTCAATGCTCAGCAACCACCTCATAAACGCAGAGCTTGGTAACAATAAGGTTAGCAGGAGGATGTCTAGAGGTGCTTTCACCTCGAGTGTGGTTATTGGTGGTTAATGGTATTCTCGTCTCTTTACAAAGGGTGGGTATAAAAGCGGGTCGAGGAAATTTCTACCGAGGATCAGCGAACTAATTCAAGGGGCATTGCAAAAGCTCCTCAGCTGGGCTATAAGCTACGGTCTAGGACTTAACCCCGCAAAGACCGAACTAGTTATTATTACATGGAGGAAAGTTATTCCGACTTTCACTCCCCCAGAACTGGGTAACATTATTCTTCATTTTATAACTGAAGCCAAGTACCTAGGAGTGATATTAGACACCAAATTAAATTGGAGGACAAATGTGAATAAGCGCGTCAAGAAGGCGGTCATTACGCTGTATGCCTGCAAGAAAACTTTTGGCAAGTGATTGAGATTACACTCTCGTATCGTGCACTGGATGTACACCACTATCGTAAGACCTATCCTTACATATAGGGTTCTGTTGTGGTGGAATGCTCTTGAGAAAGTGACATACCTGAAAAGTCTTACTAAAATACAGAGACTTCTTGAAGCTCAGAGGGCTAATTTTTTATTATAAAAAACATTTGTATATATTAATTTTTATTTTTTAATATCTTAATTGAAATAAAAATTTTTTATGCAGTGATGCCCTTTTTCATATTTTCTCACTCCCTATAGTTTCAATCTAGATATGCCGCTGATGATCTTAGACTAATTTTATCATTTTTACTTGCTCTTTCTTTATTTTTTTTTAATCTATTTTATTTTCCTCACTCATTATTTAAGTATTTCTAATTTAAATTGGACCCCAATATTTTTGGACTTAATTTAGTATTAATTTTATAGTAATCAGCCTTTGATGAAATTTTATAAATAAATAAATGTTAAAATACGGCGTTGAAGTGTCAAATCGCAACCACCAAGATACTGAATAGAATGACCATGTGACTACTTCCAGATGAAATTTCAACCAGTTTATGCTTGGAACAAAATGCATGTAGCCACCCCGCACAAATGCGGTGATGAAGTGTCTAAATCGTAGCCGAACACAATGGCAATTGATGACTGCGTCAAGATGAAATTTCAGCTAGTTTTTTTTAACTATATTAGTAATAAATGTAGACTACAAAATAACAATTTTTTAATTTTTTCACCACCATTATTAAATTTGCTTCGAAACTCATGATGTTCAGCATACAAAATTTTAAAACAAACAAAATCAGCTGTCAAATGTCAACGTAGGGTAATTGCGGTAATGTTGAAAGTCGACCAACTTCTGCATCATGGCTACATTGAATAAATAACTAATAAGGAAACGGCATATCGGGTGAAACCTAAGCCACTCGGTGAAATGTATTAGTGTGCTGTGTTTGGATTCGTTTCGTCATGGCAGTAGTGAAACCGTGAAATTTTGAAGGGGGACGTTTTTTATAATCCAAATTGCTATGCAAAATAAGCAAATTTTTGGCGCCCCTTTATCTTCAGATAATATTAGTTGGCGTTGCCTATGATTATTTAAGTGACTTGTTAAGCAGAATTTTCAAATAAGTGACCAGCCCTGTTGTCATTTCTCACTCCGCTCCATGGGTATGACTGTCATTGAATTGCCTACTAACGTACGGTGTATTCACACGAAACTCCGCTTCCTTATTAGTTATTTATTCAATGCAGGCTACGATACCTACCTTCATTGCGATCACTTAGTGGCATTGCCTTATAACTTACTCCTGCGCGATGTTTGTCAGCGTGGTACCTACGCTCATTCTGTTCCAACTGTTAGTTAAGTCAATTTTATTCGAAACTCATATTGTTCAGCATACAAAATTTTAAAACTAACAGCATAATTAATGAACTGTTAAATATCAACGTGCGGTAATTGCTTTAAAGAGCGTTTACAATGGCAGAGTAGAGTAGAGTCACCAGATTGCATTGTCTTTCCTTGTCTCAAGCTTGCACTTTAATATAATTTCTTCGCGCCTCCCACCAGAGTGGATTTCGCAGAGTAGCGTAAGATTTGAAAAATTCCCAATCTCAAGTTGGTGAGATGATGAGAAAGGATATCTTGCATAGTGATACCCACTGGGAATATTCATGGTCTGTTGATCATGCTTTACGAAAGCCATACCAAATAGGTACCCCGACATTAGCTAACTTGGTACTACGGGGTTGAGGAGCCCTGAATATTGGATTTATTCACCTCAACTTGGGATTTCCCCTTTATGGGAGCATCGTGGTAGCTGTGGTGAAGAGTGCCGTGACCCTAGATTGGCAGAGATTGGATAGGTCTCGCTTCTACCAGTAAGTTGATGTCATGTCATGCTCTATTGGCATACTGGAACTCGTTGTTACGCACATGAGGACGTTGATTGTCGATACCAATCCGAGCATAAAGAATGCCGTGAAATTAAGCCATACGTGGCAGATGCTCACGTAAAACCACAAGGACTTTCCGTCTATTGAGTGTGGGCAATTCGTCTTTAACACCGTCACTGGAAAGTCAGTACACTTACATATATGTACATATAAGTATAGTGTTATCGCTCTTAAATTTTATTAATTTATTTCGATTTTATTATTAGTAATATTGTATTGAAATGCAGGGTAGATCTTATCCATAAGTTCAGTTAGTATATTCATAAATTTAATTTAATAAACCACTAAATATTAAGTGTTTAGTCGACGTTATTCATTCAATCCCAATTTCTTTCCAATTTTTCGAGTATTCGCTCTGATTACGGACTGAAAAATTTCGACATAAAACTTGTAACTGTAAATACCTGATCATTACTTACCAATTTTTCATTTTAACATTAAATAACCGCTTGCTGATTTTACTTTCATTGGACAAAGCCTTTTAACAAGGATTCATTGTCCTTTTCAGTTCATTCTATTTTTAATCGCACTAGAAATTCACAAAATTCCAAAGACAAAACCGCGTTTGACAGCCCTGAACTTGTTTTTTTCGTTGAATCTACTTTTCTCCAATAAATTCTGTAATAAAAATTATTCTTTGTGGTCATACTTTCCCAGCATTCCCACTGAATCTATCGTCTGTGGCTTTTGCAGCAATACTCTGATTTTTTTCTGCCAAAACAGGATTCCTTCGGAGCTGCGATATTTGTTTCTGATAACGAACTTCGAGGTGAATAAATCGAATTGTTTTTTTTTTTTTTTCAAATTACCTGAAACGAATTTGACAAAGTAATTATTCCATTATCACTTTGTTTACTTCTGCCTTCAATTACAGTAATTGCAATGAATTGTTCATATCTGTATCTACCAATCCCTGCAAACAATTGAATGGATGTAATCAAAGCCAGTTTTGGAATGGCATTTTATGTGGCAATTCTTTCCGTCAATGGTTTCAATGTAAAAATGGGAAACTCCATCGTTTAAAATATATGGAAATGAAATTTCTCTCATTAGAAACAGTTATAAATTCTTCCATGAGTTCATCCCATAATATGCTAGAAGTTTGATGGACTATCCTGACTCAAAAATCGCTAGGCTGTTACCAAATTCTTTAGATTGCAACATTTCATGTTAGAGTTTAAGGTAACACCTATGTTATGGACTATATCGTAGGTAAAAACCATTCAAAATAAAATATATTAAAAAACCTTTTAAAATAAATAACTTTCGTAAATAAATTGCAATAAAAAGTAAGGAAAGTTTCACTGCAAAGCAACAAATGCTACAATTTAGATTAAATCTTAAAAGATTGGGCATCCATAACTATAATCACAATTGTCTAACTATAGCTCATGTCCAAACTAATTTTTTTTTTAAACTTTTAAGATTTAATGCTGTAGCAGTTCTTATTTTACAACGAAACTTTACTTGTGTATACACTGAGAAACAAAAAATAATTTTTTTTTTAATTTTTAGTGCAATTTATTTATGAAAGTTATTTATTTTAAAGGTTTTTTTAATATATTTTATTTTCTACTTTTTAGTCATATATTCTCTACACTCCCTTGACTCTCAAATCTCGATTCTCGAACCTAGACTCTCGAATATCCATTCTCTAATCTCGATTCTCGAATCTCGACTCTCGAATATCGACTCTCGAATCTCCACTCATCACACACCACCCAAATTGGACAACCCCAGGGTATTCGCTACCAGCCCCACCCCAAAACCACCCAAAACGTAAGAAAATTTTACCCCATCGGAAAGCTCTCCATTCACTCATTCATGTTTATTACCCTGAAACTCTTTTGTCACGAACAGCACTCTCAGGTTCTCAGCGCTCAGACACAAAGTTTTTTAGTCAGGGTTTTGTGAGTTGATAAAAATTATTTAAAAATAGATGAAAGTGATGAAGAGTCAACTGTACTAAAGGAAAAATGCTATACACTGTGACTTACTCGCATTTAGTTTAAGCTTATTATAAATCGACCCGATATATACATATATTATGCAATTCACAGAATCATCGATGCGACCTGAAGGATGAATAAATAGTATTAACGTTGTTATTGACAAATCCTATTATTTCAGGAATATCATTAATTTAAGGACTGAAGCGTCGAGAACCAAGAATGGATCCTTGTAGTACTAAACAAGATAAAAAAAATGAATGGTTACAATTATTATCCCTAAGAAACTGCTTAACTAAATGAATGACTCAGCATAATTATATTAGTAGCAATTATTGCATAAAGGGTTAATCACAATATGCATATGCTAGCATATACAAAACCGCGAGCAAGCTCTTTTCATAATGGCAACCCACAGGAATAAGGAGCCGTTCGTCAAGTTTTGATTCCAATATGGCTTCCGGACTGGACGCTCATCTGAAAACTTGCTGACTTTTCTTATGGAACGTTGAACCCGCAGTCTCCAGTCCAAAATCGTTGCTTTAAATATTTCAAAGGCATTTAATAGAGTCTCGTATCCTGCCCTATTAGTCAAACTTAAAGCACTTGGTCACTCCCCTCCTCTTCTATTATGGATTTAAAACTTTCTATCTGGTCGCCAAATACGTGTTGTATTAGATGGCCTTACATCTGAACCCCACCCTATAAATGCCGGTGTGCCCCATGGTTCTGTTATCTCTCCGTCTTTCTTCCTAATTTTCATTAATAATCTGCTTTCCGTTACTTTCAATCCCATCCATGGCTTTACCGATGACAGTACCCTTGATTTCGCTTACTCCGTTGATACTCTTGCGGACTCCACAGGGAATGCCGAATGTGTCAAATGAGATTGCATGACTCGATCATTTAATAATGATCTTGATATTATCCTTAATTGGGGCAAAGCGAATCGCATCGAATTCAATGCATCTAAAACCCAAAGCTGTTTCATCTATTTAAAACAAGATCAGCATTTAACTACTCCTATTTCATTTGATGGAACCTTAATTTTAGACTCACCGTCACTAAGCATTCTTGGCATGAGTATTTCCATTAAATTAATCTGGATAGACCACATCTTCTCTGTTGCCAAAGAAGCATCGAAATGTCCTGGAGTTCTGTTGTGATGAACCAATAAGCAATTACCATACAAAATAAACAAAACAAGTTGCAAAGTCATATTGCTTATGAGTCAACCACGCATTTCCCACATAAACATAATTGCACCATAGAAAGAATATTGGTTCAATCAAGCACCGCCACAAAAATGCAAGCAAGCACATAGTTGCTGAAATTACTTGCACAATTTATACTTTCGTCACAGCTTACATTTTTGTGCCGATATGTTGACCCCGGAACCATAAGTAAGGTAAACATAAGTTAATTTTAAAATATAAATAGAATGTAACGCAATGAACAACATTCAGTAAAATACAGTCAGTGATCGATTATCATCAAGATATTCTGTGTTTAATTTGTTTGGTGGAGTCATGCTAATCTAGCTACTCCCCACAATTAAGACTTGGAGTTCTGCAGTACTTGCTACTCCGCCCTCAGAACCAATAGGAATTAGGAGCACTCTCATAATATCATCAATTGGTACCCACCTACAGCCGTCCTATCACTGTAGTGTAAGCTTGGGCTAAATAGACGTTTTTCTACTACATTGTAAAGGTGTAAGAAATATTTCAGCCCATCAAATCTAGTGCTCCTCTACAAGTCCTCCCATATCAGACCTAGAATGGAATAAAATTCTCTTATCTTAATTGCTTGTCATAACAGCTCTCTCGAACACTGCCGCAAGGTTGGATGTCATTTTTGTCTGATCCCTTGTAGATTAATTCCTACATGCAATTTTCACACTTTAAAATACTTTCGGCCGTACAATAAAATTCCGTGATGCTTTTATCCCAAACTGTACGAATGCGGAACAGTTTACCATCTTATTTGTTTCCTCTTTTCCTCTGATTTACAATCTGCGAAAGTCCAAGAGTGACATACATCTGCCCCTCCCCCACTTTCCTTATGTACCCTTATCCTTTCCCTATCTTCTTCCTGCCATGCTGTGCTTTGCATCATAGGGTATCCCCTGAGCTTGGCTTAATAATATAAAAAAAAAAAATACCCACAAATTCATTCTCCAATATAGTTTGAAACATAATCAACAGATTTTTTCGTTGGCATTCGGTGAAACCTCATTTTCATAAAGAAAAACTAAAAACACTTCTTACGTTTCACAAAATATATATAAAATGATTAATTTATTTAATTTTAATTGAGCTAAGCCTAACGCGTTTCGATCTACTAGATCAACATCAGAGGACTCAGTTTTCCTTTATGTAATTTGAAACGTACCATAAAATTTTCCAATCCCTTTATAATCTCAACGGTACGAGTACCATTATGGAAGAGTTTGCCATCAGAAATTTTGCATCTGCAAATCTATCCATTTAGATTTTATAGTACCATAAAAACATTACGCACCTTTCCACAACTATCTGACTGAAACTGAAGATTTCATCATACACAAATGGAATATCTCTCCAGTATAATGAGAAATTCTTATCAGACGATTAAGCTATTCCCTCGATTTATGCTAAGGATTTCAATTTATAAACTAATTTCTTTTGGGTACCAGTACCTCCTATCTTATTGCAAGACAACAATCCCTGAAATACAGCAACGGCAACCGCCAATGAAAAGAAAGTAATTTTAAAATCAGCATTCACCATACGTTGCCATGAAATCCATTCGATCAAAGTTAAATAAATAAAATTTGAACTCCTGCAACCACCCTTCGTTGCCAGTTGTGCCACCCGAAATCAACGTGCACGTCTCACGAACCCGATCTTTGTCGATGTAGCAGGGTTGTGAAGTTGGGGCTGGGTCCGGGGACTCAGTGAACACCAGAATAAAATAAAAGAAATAAGAATACATAAGACTTCACAATATATTAGCTTTGAGTGACAGAATCGATTAAAGGTTGCATTTTATCGATATCCGTCTTACACGCTTACACCCCTGGCACCAAAAATTATATTCTAGCATTGAGTGTTGTGTGGGTGCACAGAACCCGATCTCAAAGTGTCTGGGAACTGGGAAGAAAAAGCCGCAGAAAGGATAATAACAAGCAAAAAACTCCCTGAACAAAACGAGAAAAATTTTTGAAGGAGTAGAAAATTCTGTGCTGGGTGGGCGGACTTCCTTGGGATGGGTCTCATGGTGTCAGGTACCAGGCGTTGATTTTGACTTATAACCAGACGATAGATGTAGGTACGTAATATGTATGTATATAGTTGCGTATAGGAATGTGTATATATATATATATATTGACAAAAACAGGGAACATCGGCAGGAGGCACTAGTGTCACATACATAGCTATCGACGTTTTTCCGAAATCACTTGATGATCCTGTAAAAACGATTCTTCGAATTGGATGGATGTTCGAATTGCAGTGATGGATGTTGGAATTAAGTCTCAAGTGGAACTTGATGCTGACACTATATTTGCGGATGATTTTATAAAATATTTTGTTATTGGATTGGCAAATAGATTAATGGTGATATTAAGTATGTTCACATGAATTCATAAAAGGATGTAATTACTTAACTGATGTTTATCTGTATTCCTTGAACTGATTATATTTTTGTTAACATTTTAATGTTTTGAGCATTTATCATAACTAATTAACATGAAGAGCAGCACACTTATCATAGAAGAAAATTCATTTGTTCGTTCACCTGAAATCAAACTGTAATCTGTATTGAAAAAAATATTAGGTATAGGTAGGTGAATGATAAGGTATTTAGTCTATAGAAGCTGTTTTCCAAAATGCCAGTTACGAATCCTGAAGCTAATTAGATTACAATTGAATTCTGAACTTATGTATCATGTACATTAGATTAGTTTTGTGGAAGGGTGTGTAGGCGTTGACCTTGCATTCCCTGCAACTTAAAAGATCTATTGTGAGTCCCCGTTCATATTACTCCCTTTCTAGAATTAGACTGTTAAGGAAGTCTAGTACCATTCTGGGACTTATGCCTAATCTACAATGCATGGTAAAACCATCTTGTCAAAGCGATATCGTTTGCTGAAGAATGCATATAAATACACGTAATATGTAAGTAGTGGTAAGCTGCCAAATTAAACAGCTGTTGATCTGTCAATTATCATAAATGGAATTGGTTTCTCGATTTCATTGCAGAATTATATCAAAGGAAGTATTTGGTATTAATAATTTATACTATAGTATAATAAACTAAGAAATTGTTTGGGACAAGTCGAATAATATAAAATACTGCATTCACGACTGAAAGTACAAGTTCCAGCTTACAGCTGTTTTTGTTCTAAATTCCCCTACATTGTTCTAAATTATGCTGAATACACCTGAGGTATTACTACATCGTTTTTGCTGATTAACTACTACACATAAGCTCGTGCACATGTCGTCAAATGAATAAAAGTGAAGAAACATTTTTGCAAGCATGAATTTTCAAATACAAAAGTGGGAAGCAAACAAAAAAATCCATGTCGTTTTGACGACGTGGTTTTACCATGCATTGTAGATTAGGCATTAGGTTCCACACATAGTTTGGTTTAGGAAAGGCATGTTCGAGGTGAAGTAATCTCTGTCTGGCCAATGTTTCGCTGATGCGGAGCAAGTGCTCTGTAATTTCGTGAGCATCCTGACAGAAGCGACAGGATAAAGTCTCAGCCAAGCCTATCTTGTATAGGTAATATCTCAATGGACAATAGCATGAGAAGAGTTCTGTAATCATTTTGAGCTCTGTTCTCCTAAGAACTAGGAGTTCTTTTTGTTTTCCGCCAGAGGTATCGATAGACTTTTTTGTCTGACGAAGTCGTTGTAGCCTTTCCCAATAAAAGGTTTTTTTATTGTTCTCCAGCTATTTAGGGTAGATCTGATTTAACACTTTGAAGTGCCAGAAAATGACTGTGGACTGGGGCTTCCGCTCGTCTTTTGGCTAAGTCGTCAGCAATTTCATTGCCTTTATAGCCCTATAATGTCCATGTACCCACATGAGGATAACTTTGTGTCTCCTTGATAAACTTTTAAAAGTTTGCGGACATTCCCAGACTGTCCGAGAGGATACTAATGCTTGAGACATTTATGGCTCTTGCAGTGCAGATATTGGTGCATTCTTCTATGGCTAATACCTCGGTCTGGAATACGATAGGGGTAGAGCCCAAAGCCTTTGATATATAGTATCTGGAGCTGTATACGCCTGGTCCGACTCCACTGTTGGTTTTAGAATAGCCTGTATACCTCACCATCGATCCTTGTTTGATGAACGGTATAGTGGAACGCCATTTTTGTGGGTCTCCCAAAACCATGTCGAATGGTCTTACAAAATCCACCTTGGTTGTGATATTGTCGTCATTTGCTCTATTTTAAGATAAGTATTTAAATGACCAAGCATATCACCTGGCTTTAACTGTTTCTCCGTCCTTTTTCACCTGCAAATGTAGGGGTTGAAGGTTTAATAAGGCTTCCATGGCTGCTATATAAGACAGGTCCTCATGACACCAGTTATTCCTAGGCATGCAAATCGATGAATGTTTTGAAGCAGAGCCTCGGTTTTCTTTTGATTAGTTTTTTGCCACCATGCGCGGCTCAGATAAGTTACCATGGATCTAAAAATATGGTGTACATCTAGTACATCATTTCAGACCTCATGTTCGGCCAATAAAACGACGACATGTGTAAAAAGATCCTACCGCTCTTTCCGTCACTCGGGGCAGATGTACATTCTAGGTAAATTTTTTATATAAGGTGCTGCCCAGACATTTGACTTTGTATGAAAATATCAATTCCGTATTATCAAGAACAGGAGCCGTTAGTGAAAGCTTCGCTCTTCTCGTGAACGGAACGATAACCGTTTTGTTGAGGTTTATGCTAAGGCCTTTGTTTATTAACACCACATGCGGACTTTGGAAAGGGCTTTTTGCATGAGATCATATATACATCATATACATAGATTCTTTCAAATCTTAAAAGCAGTCAAGTTACGCCCCCTATTTGTATATTTTTGAGGTTATATAGACTTATTTATTAATGTGGAAACTCGAAATATCCGTGGTGTATATTTTTGTAAAGTGTATTGTACCGATTCCTTCAATATCTTCTTGTTTTTTCTTCCATTATAGAAGACAACAACAAATGCTCTTGGTTTAATTTAAGCTGTAAGAGAAATATCTTAAGTCCAGAGAGTAAAATTTCTGTTTTACCAAAGTATTATAAAGGGTTTTCCAATAAGAGGTGTTATTTTGATATTCAAAGAAAAATGCCATTTTTTGAGATAAATGATCGGATCTTTATTTCATTATAAAGAGAAAGGTATGCCGTTAATAATGGAAAATAACATCAGCCAAATGACCACCACGACCACGCCTACAGGACCATATCCTTTTCATGAAATTTTCCATAACCAAATCGCAAAGTGGCTGCCCTATGTTCTCAATAGCCTCACGAATTCCATCTTTGAGGTCTTGAATCGACGCTGGGCTATTGGCGTAGACCTTCTCTTTCACGTGGCCCCAAAGGAAGAAGTCGCAAGCTGTTAAGTCACAAGATCTCGGTGGCCAATTGTGATCACCTCTTCGAGAGATAACACGGTCCGGAAACTTTTCCCGTAAAAGATCAATGGTTTCGTTGCTTGTATGGCACGTAGCGCCGTCTTGTTGAAAGTAAACGTTGTCCAGATCAATACCATCCAATTCCGGCTATAAAAAATTATTAATCATCTGTCGATAGCGCAATCCATTCACCGTAACTGTTGCTCCAGCCTCATTTTCGAAAAAGTAAGGTCCAATGACCCCGCGGGATCATAAACCGCACCAAACAGTCACACGTTGAGGATAGAGAGGCTTTTCAACAATAACTCTTGGGTTTTCCGAGCCCCAGATGCGACAATTTTGCTTGTTGACGAAGCCATCGAGGTGGAAATGGGCCTCATCACTCAAGATGAGTTTTCGATGGAATTCCGGATCATTTTCATGCATTTCAAGGACCCAATCAGCAAAGACTCGACGTTGTTGATGATCAGTCGGCTTGAGTTCTTGTGTTAACTGAACTTTATAAGTCTTAAGACCCAAATCTTTATGCAAAATACGGTGTAATGACGTCGGTGAAATGCCTAATTCCAAAGAACGACAAGGAATGGACAAACCTGGGTTTTCTTCAACACTTTCGGCTACCGCAGCAATATTCTCGGCTGTTCTTGAGCGACGTGCACGGGTTTTATTCTTCACATCACTAACTTGTCCCGACAGCTCGAATTTTTCTACCAATTTCTGTATTGCGGTCCGACAAGGTGCTTCACGACGACCCAAAATTGTTCGAGTTTTTACGAACCGTCTCTGCCACTTTTTGACCACATTTATAGTGAATTTTAATAATTTCAATGCATTGTTGAATCGTGTATCGTTCCATTTTTATTAATGGCGTAGTTTCTACTTGTCAAATGTCAAAAAATAACAACTCCAAAAGTGACATCTACCGAAATAGCGGGCTAATTAAAATAACACCTCTTATTGGAAAACCCTTTACTAAGAATTTTAGCAAGCCGCAAAGGCTGCAAACATTTTCATTCTCTCGTCAAAACCATCAGGATCACTTAGCCGCTCTCTGACGTTTGAATCTCACTTAATAAATGAGAATTTGACTAGGATATGCAGAAATCAGAATAACTTTTAATATTACCTTTGTGCGAATGTTCCATCCATTTTGCTCTACCATCATTATTTCTATGCATTACAAGCGGAATGAAAAAACTTAATAGATCCTATATGATTTAATCATCTAGGGTATGAAAAGATGTAGTTGGATGCATCTCTGAAAATGGACTCTTTAATGGAGCTTGGAGTTACATCTCTACGCATGGGCCCCGCGATACAATGAAACTCCCTAAGACAACTTATTATAATTTAGTTTAGCTCTTAGAGTTTGGCTACTGAAAGTAGTATGTATATATACCCTCGGTAGCTCAGTTGGTAAGCGCGCTGGCTACTATCCCTAGGGTCGTGGGTTCGATTCCCACCTCGACTTGGTCCTGTGCTTCTCCTTCCACCTAGTTTCCTCCATTTTCGGCATTATTCCTTAACCCTTTCTATTAATTAATTCTTCAATCGACATTTAATTGTATTTGCTAAGGACATATTCGATATAGCTTTGTAATTGACATGTGTCTATGTTATATTTCTAAAGGAAAAAGTTGCTATTAATTAATGTAAGTAATTTCTATAATTAATGATTCCTCAAGTATAATAATGTCTATGATTATTTTAATGATTCTATGTTCTATGATTGTTTCTAATACTTGCCTAATGTATACATAGTTTATATGTAAATATGTAATATTTCCTGTCTGTAAAATTGTTCAAATCGGTAGACTGAATAAATAAATAAATAAAATATAGCGACAAATTTCCGTACGTACATAGTGAATAACTGTCACCCAAAAAACTCATTATGTTTTATATCATCATTCATCAATATAAATCGATGAGGCAGCTGTGATATTTATATTCGTCATAAGGATATAGAAAATATCAACGCTATCCAGAGGGGTGTCGCCTGTAGCTCTAATCCCCTTTTGTACTAAGTACTATGCCATAGAGTAAAGAAATCTATAGAGACCGAAAATGTATGGCAGAAATTCTCATAGATATTGATCACAAGAGCCGAATCTAACAGCGCCCCATTTTTGAAACTATACTAAAATAAATGTATTTGCTTATCATGATTACCGCCATCTGGCTGCCCAGCGCTATATTGGTTCCCTATGCACTTGCGTGTATTCTGATATGGAATTTTGAAAGTTCTTTAGTTTACAGAGAAATACTTCACACGAAGCTTGATTGTGTGCATGCAAATGTGAATGAAAAATGAAAATGAAAATATTTTTGCCTTGCTTTTTTTGTGATGACTGGAGAGCTACTGTACTACATCGACTTGCATCAGAGAACTACAATAGAAGCAATACTAAAAATTGTTGATATGATTTTCACTTGTGAGTGTAGAGAATGGTAGATTTCATATTTTTCATTGTTATCTTTATGATTTCGTTTAAGACTTAATTGATCTGCTAATAATGATAGACAAATTTGCTTCGTCGCATATTTTCATTTGAACCCTCGATAAACGTGTGTTTAGAAGGCTCTACAAAATGGTTTCATGTAGATGGGTATACTTGCAGGATCAAAGGAAATGTAGCATTAGCTGCGTTTTATTTTGGCTCATTGGAAATTTGAAATTTATTTGGATCTAAAAAATGTCTGTAGGTAGCTATAATTTTACATATAAGCATTATCAAATTGCCATGATTTCAATTTCCACAAAACGTCGAAATTTGGTTCAAATTTTAAATTTTTACTCTCCAGAGCATAGCAATGTGAGGATTTCATATGAATTTAGAACATCATGTTCATTTGTTCTTGACACTCACGTCAATCAATAATCTCCTTTCATCCGGATCAGGAAAAAGGAATGAGGCTATTCTGAGGTTTCCAAATCTTGCAAGAGAATAATCATGCATTTTGGCGGAAAAATAGATAAAATTTACATAGATTAGCAAATTTTTTTCAATTGTTTCGTTTTGGCGTCCTATAAGTGCCGGCAAAATTGGCATACAGACTCGGAGAAGTAATGTGGCATTTATTAGAAATTTTAAACGCTTTGCTATCATCTAAGATGACAGTTATCTTCACAGAATGCGCAACAAAAAAGTTATATTAGGTTAATGGAGAAAGTATTTAAAGTCAGAAATCCTCCCTTCTACTGCCCAAACGAAGCACCAAACCGCAATTTTTTCCATATCAATTTCCGTACTGTTTCACTTAAAATTTTTATTGCAAATGTATAATCAAGTGACAGCGGTGTATTATAGGAGCTGTGAAAGGGCAGATATTTAACATAAAAAATATCCGTTAAGCTGTTAAATTTTGTGAAATGTTTTTTGAATTGTACTTTTGATTCAGCTTTATGAGTAATATTTTTTCAGTTTTTCAACTTACATATTTAAAGCACGGATAGATTTTGTTTTTAATTTTTGACAGTTGTTTGGTTCTACTCTTCTGTGTATTCTATGTTAAATTCTAAACCGATTTTCGTAATTTTGTGTGCATCAGCTTCATGCAATGCTTTAATAATATGCTATGAAGCAATACCATCAGAAGTGTCTATATCAAATTTAATTATTGTATTTCGCACAAATTTTACTAAATGAATAGAATCGTAAAATTAAACTATTGAATCAGAATCATTTGAAATGTTAGATGATCCTTAGTAACTACAAGATTCATCTACATCTTTTCAGGATTCCGTACAACAAAAGGAATAAAAATGGAACTCTTTTAAGCCTCTCATGTGTCCGTCTGTCTGTCTGTCATACAAGTTTTTACCGAAAACGACGTGACGTGTCAAAGATTATAAAATATATATATTTTTTTAATTTTAATGGTGGTGGGTTGGGGTAAGTAAATTTGTTATAAAGAGAAAGCCCAAAATGTCCGAAAAAACATTCTCCCCCCTGAACTATTTTTTACTGCGAACCTATTAACAATGATAGTATCAAAATTTTGGCTTTAGAAACATAGAAGTTCAGGACAAGAGGTATTTTTGCGAACATTTTGGGCTTTATCTTTACAACGGATTTACTAAAAAAATTTTGGAATCCTTGAAAGTAACCGATACAAACTCATGATACAAAAAAAAAACAAAAAAACAAAAAAAAACTAAATTAGGGAGCCCAGCCCACCCCATTAAAATTTAAAAAAAAAATATTTCATAATCTTTGTTAGAATATGTGTTAGGTCAAACATTCTGTCCAATTTCGAATTAACACGTCCAAGGATCTAAGGATCATCTAACATTCCACATGATTCTGTTTGATTAGCATCATTTTATGATTCTATTCACTTAGTAAAATGTGTGCGAAATACAATAATTAAATTTGATCAGGACACTTCTGATTGCTTCATGGGATATTATTACATCATTGTATGATGCTGATGCAAACAAAATTAGGAAAATATGCTTAGAATTCAACAAAGAATACAAACAATAGTAGAACAAAATTACTTTCAAAAATTTGAAACAAAACCCGCTATACAAATATTATATTGGTCTATAGCATCAGCCATCCATACTTTAAATAAGTTGAAAACATTACATAATGATAATATTGTTACGTGCAATAGAAAGAGACATCTGGTGACATCTACTGGCAATGGAGAAGTAAACGACTTTAGGTTCGGAGAATTGATTATGGTATCTACAGGAAGGTTCAGGAATAGAATGAATAGAATGAATAGAACAGTCAAGAAGCTTCTGGAAAATAGAACACTCGAGAATAATCTGGAGAGTTTCTAGGGTATAAATATAACAGTTGTCATAGCCAGAGGAAGAGTCTTATCTTAGACGGTGCAGTGTTAACAAGCGAAAGTAATAACGTGCGGAAGTGTTGTAATTAGATTGCGATAATTGAAAGTACAGTATTAAGCGATAATTAAAGTGTAGTTGATTAATTGAAAGTTTGTGAATTATGTATGATTAGAGTGAAATAAAGAACTTGTATATTAAGTATTTAATATTGTGTTTTAAATAACGAACCCCAAGAGCCACGCTCGCAACAATATTATTCATAAAGTTGAATCAACTGCACAGTTCAAAAAACAGTTTCCAAAAATTTTACAGCTTATTCGATATTTTTAATGTTATATGTATATTATGTATCCTTTCAAAGGCCGTATAAAACAAAACTGTGATAATAGATAATACATTTGCAATAAAATTTTTAAGTAAATTTAAATTCTACCATATAGTAAGGAAATTCATATGGAGAAAACTGCGGTTTGATGCATCGTTTTGGCAGTAGAGGGGAGGTTTTGTGAATTTAGATACTTTCTCCATTGAGTTCCTGTAACTTTCTTATTGCACATTCTAGGAAGATAATTATCATGTCTAAAATTTCCAATAAATGTCCAATCACCTCTCTAAATCTCCATACCCATTTTGTCAGCAGTTAAAGTAAAAAATCAGGAACTGAAAATATCAATTATTTTCATTTTTCTAACCAAAAAATCATTTAGGAAAAGTTGTGGGAGGATTGATTGGGATCTATGTAGCACTATGATTCTTATTATCGAATCTTCAGAAATTTTCTATACTTTTTAAATTTATGATTTTTCGAAATTATAAAAAGTAACTCTCTTTTTGTGTTTATATTTTAAAAATCAGAAATAATAATTATAATTTTATAAAATAAAAATCAAAACCTGATTTTTATTTTAAAAATCTAAAATACAATTCTGAAACTGATTTTTATTTTAAAAATCAAATATAAAAATCAACAAAAAATCTATACCAATTCCTATGATACCTTAGCTGAAAGCACGTATGTAATTTCCATCCATTCCCATATGTCGTACAATCTTCGGCATATTTCGACGCATATTTAATACCAACCGCAAAAATATTTTTCACAATTTTGTGAAATGAAAAAACAATTTTGTGAAATGAAAAAACAATTTTGTGAAATGAAAATAATTTTAAGCGTTTTATTTTCGATTTTTAAAATAAAAATCAGTTTTTAATTTTTGTTTTTGATTATTAAAAAAAAAAAAAATCAGAAAATAATCTTTTACAAATGATTTTTTTAAAACATTCATAACCGTTACGGTTCTTGAAAAATATTTGCAAATTTTTTAAAATTGTAACCATTTTCTGGCCAAAATGAATGATCACTATAGCTTTCTCTTGAAAGATTTGGAAACCTCAGAATTTTACCTTTCATTTGATTCTGCAAGTATACCCATCTACATGAAACCATTTTGTAGAGCCTCCTAAATACACGTTTATCGAGGATTCAAATGAAAATATGCAACGAAGCAAATTTGTCTATCATTATTAGCAGATCAATTAAGTCTTAAACGAAATCATAAAGATAGCAATGAAAAATATGAAATCTACCATTCTCTATACTCACAAGTGAAAATCATATCAACAATTTTTAGTATTGCTTCTATTGTAGTTCTCTGATGCAAGTCGATGTAGTACAGTAGCTCTCCAGTCATCACAAAAAAAGCAAGGCAAAAATATTTTCATTAGAAAGACAGATTTAATAAATACATTTGCATGCACACAATCAAGCTTCGTGTGAAGTATTTCTCTGTAAACTAAAGAACTTTCAAAATTCCATATCAGAATACACGCAAGTGCATAGGGAACCAATATAGCGCTGGGCAGCCAGATGGCGGTAATCATGATAAGCAAATACATTTATTTTAGTATAGTTTCAAAAATGGGGCGCTGTTAGATTCGGCTCTTGTGATCAATATCTATGAGAATTTCTGCCATACATTTTCGGTCTCTATAGATTTCTTTACTCTATGACTATGCCTATTCAAACAAAATTCAAATTTCAAATTCAAAGTAATTTATTTCAACAACAACTATGCCAGTAAGATTTCAATAATAATAGTAACAGTTAAGCTACATTTACACGGCGAAAGTAGCTTTTGTAAGTAAATTTCGTAAATAGTTTCATTTTGGCGTCTCCATACAAATTGTCTGCTTACGAAAGTAACTTTTCACTTTCTGGGCCCACGGAAGTAAATTTCATGAAAGTTGAAAATAATGAAAGTGATTCGTGTCAAACAACAAGGAAAAAAGCTGAAATTGGCAAAAATTATTGATAAGTGGGTACAGTGTGTGCTAATATAGTTTTTTTATTGTAGAGTGGAGTGATAAGTAATTAATAAAGTAAATACAATTGTTTTTAGATACTGATAAGTGGTCTACCAAGCAAACCATAAAGTTCCTGGAAAAATATGGAGAACAAATTTGTTTGTGGGACTATAATCATAAAGATTATAGAAACCGCAACAAAAGGCTTGCTGCGTTAGAAGTGCGGGCAGAATGTATGGATATACCAGGTTTTAAAGGGAACGAAGCCCCGAACAAAATTCATTCGCTGAGAATACATATATGGCAGAGAAAAGAAAAGTCGCTAAAAACAAGAAGTCGGGGAGTGGAATAGACGATATAGTATATGTTCCCAAATTACCTTGGTTTGTATCGCTCAATTTTTTTAATAAATATTTCGATAACAACATCGAGAGAGCTAGACCAAATTTTATTTGCATGCATTGTGCTGAACACTACTCACGTAACAAATGGTAGCAAACGTGTAAACGTGTAAACAGATATTTCATTGAAAGTACTTGTCATGAAATTTACTTACGAAAGCTACTTTCGCCGTGTAAATGTAGCTTTAAACTAAATTTCAAAAAAGAAAGAAAAAGTAGTTCATAATATGTACAAGCACACATATACTAAATTAACCTAACAAAAAACCCTAATCCCTCAATACAAACTTTATTCTTAGTTTATAATTATAGAAATAATAGCTAATTAGTAGTTAATAAATAGTGGAAAATAGACAAGAAAAAAAATGTATGTAAAACTATTGGATAGATTGCAAATATGCAAATAAATCATTGCGAAAACTGCGACTGCTGATGCTTCTACTTAGATGAATTGGAAGAGAGCTCCACATCCTGGTGGACTGGACAAAGAATTGGATTTCACTAGTGCGCGACCGGAACAGTGGCATAGATAGAGATGATGTTCTTGCAGATTGAGCAAAGGTGAATTTGCTGTAATGGTAAACTGGCTGTTTGGTTACAATTAAATCGCGAAGAAACATTACAGTTCGAAATTTAAGGTAAGAGTCCAATTTACAACCCAGAATAGATGTGGAATACGCAGTGATATGACTGAAACGCCCTAGACCAAAAGCATAAAGAGTGGGAGAGTTGAATGCTACATTAATCTTACGCAAATAGTGGGAATCCGTAAGTAAATAAGGGGACTAGTAATGATTTCACAGTATCCCCACAAAACACCTTTTGTACTCGTCCGCTTAGATATGACCCAATAAGTGTGCAGACAGGATAAGAGAAATTAAATATTGTACACAATTTATTTAACAGAAGCCTATGGTTAACCTTATCAAAAGCTTTTGAAAAATCTAGAAGAACGAGCAAAGTGAGTTTATCACTGCCCAGGGAAGTTCTGAAATCATCGACGATCTTTAGCAATGCTGTGATGCAGCTGCGCTTTGATCTAAATCCCGATTGTAGGCTACACAACATGTTTCTGATATTTAAGAAGCTGATCATGTGACTATGCAGTATTTTTTCAAAAACCTTAGACAAGAAAGGTAATATGCTGTTAGGGCGATATTCAGGAGAGCTACAAGATCTTTTGGGGATTGGTATAATTTTGCAGAGTTTCCAAACAGAAGGAATGGAGGATCTTAAAAGGATGCTGTTAAAGAAATATGTCAGGCTTGTAGGTATAACGGGTAGCAAAGTTTTAACAAACTTAGGATGCAAATTGTAATCAGTCAGTGGACTGCTGCAAAAACCCCAAGACTGCGGTTAGATTGTTTTGGATTGCATTAATTGGCAAGACCTAAAAACAACTATAAGTTAGGGAACACTAGAAGTACATGAGCGTAGTCTAAAGTAGACATGATAGCTCAATCTATGAATCGAACTATAGATACAAGATACAAACAAGGTTTAATAAAGACAGTTAATTTCTATTCTCCAACGTTCTGCCTTTTTAGTTGTTTTGATTTTGTCATTAAGGGTTTTTAGTCTTGCCCTAATTAATGTAATCAAAACATATTTAACCATTGCTGTATTGTGGTCGCAGCCATCCCACTGAGTACTTATACTGCCAATGGTTGGAAGCATTTTCTTTAAAATGTTTCTATCACTTATGTGCTGTTGAAAAAATTTTGAAAATTATTCATAGATTTTGTTACAATCCACTTGAAAATTAATTGTCGGGATTGTATTAAATTTTGATCCGAGCCTTTTCTTCTCTGTCAACGTATGATTTTCGCTGTGACCAGGGTCGTCATCAATCATGTGTTTTCGACAGAACTCACACTTTGTACGTCTTACAACCATTTTTGTAAGATGTCCAAAGAAGTAAGTCTTCGAAGAAGTACACAATTTTTCTTTAGGAGTACATATTTCCAAATCATCAAAAATTTCATTATTATCTTCAGAGAGATTCCCTGCAACTGCTTCACTATCTTCACAATGGGTTTCTTGTGAATCCACAGTTTCAACATCCTCTACTAAGATATTAATGAACTCTGAATTGAAGTTGATCAAATTTTTTGGAATATTATGACTAGAGCACTCCGACGGTAATACATTAGAATCATTGGAATACAACAGAATTTCTTTTAAATTCTTGTATGATACATATGTAGAAGGGTTCCGCTCATTCGTACTTAATTCTCTAATCTTTAAAAATGAACTTTCGAGAGGGTCTTGATTTAACCGAGAAGTCATTAAAAAGTCCTGCTTCTCTTTTAAATCTTCTCATAGCATACGTACCACATTTATGGTTTGTATTAGTCCATCGAAGCAGTATGGACGCTGCACTCCTCCCGTATGAACCCATGTATCAATCCATATCTTTGCCGAAGAAAGGATATTCGTAAAGAAAAACCTAACAAAATTACAGGAAATTCAAGAAAACTCTCGAAAAAACACTTCATGCACTTCACACCATGCTGTCGGATATCAATACTATTTATATATTGTTTAAAATTCAAGAAAACTCTCGAAAAACCACTTTTAATTTCGCAAAGAAGGATATTCATAAAGAAAAACCAAACAAAGAAAACAAAAGAAAACTCTCGAAAAAACACTTCTTAATTTCGCAAAGAAATATTCGTAAAAGAAAAACCAAAATTAGAAACTCAACTCTCGGAAAAACAATTTCGCAAAGGAATATTCGTAACAAAATTACAGCAAATCAAGAATACCTCGAAATCTTAATTTCGCAAACAAATACACTAGAGCCTCGAGTTGCGTCGTTAATGCGTTACAATAAATCGCGACGCATCTCGAAACAACGCAATTCGAATTTTAATTTTGTATACATTTGTACCTGTTTCTATATAATAGGTTCCGATGAAATCTGAAATCCATGTTTTTAAAAAAAAAATTAGTTATATTGCTACATATTTAAATAAAAAACAGGTATGAATAGATTAACTATTATTAAATAAGTTTTATTAAACCAAAAACTAATGCAAACATTAAACGAATTTTAAAATAATGTAAAATAATGAAGCAACATAAATTTATAGAATTTATTCAGATTCTATTTCTACGTTGGTTCAGGATTTGGCGTTTGCTTTTCTTTTGGTTGTTTTATTATAAAATTATTCAGAGTTATTTGAACAGCCTTTTGTTTTTTATCCAAATAAATTATGCAAACAACTAAGAACTAAACTTTTATACTAATAAACACTCAATAAAAAATTATTTCATTTGCAGCTGCATTTAAAATAAATCATGGCATTCTAGTTAATTATTTCATTTGCAGCTGCATTTAAAATAAATCATGGCATTCTAGTTAATTATTTCATTTGCAGCTGCATTTAAAATAAATCATGGCATTCTAGTTTCGGTTTAAATTTTAATTTTTGAAATCTAGACGTTATGCTATTTTTTGATTAAATTTTATTTTAAAACTTTTTTTCGACGCATTTCGAAAATTAGCAACGCAACTCAAAATTAGGGTATCAAAAATTTTTTTGGGGCAACTCGAAAGGACGCAAGTTGGAACAACGCAACTCGAGGCTCTAGTGTATTCGTAAAATAAAATTAAATCCAATTAAATTAAGGAAAACAAAACTCTCGGAAAAACACTTTCGCAAAGAAATATTCGTAAAAGAAAAACCAAAAAATTACAAATATAAATATACCACCTTCTTGCACTTCACACACATAAAATTTTATTCGTTAAATAAAATAACGCTTTCAATTACTATATAAATTTTGAAATTTTGAACTGGAAAAAAACAACAACAAACGACTTACCGAATACCGAAAAAACTATTCTTTCGGAAAACAAAATTTTTTTTCAACCCCCAACAAACACCCTCCAGCCCAACCACAAGATGTTTGCTGTTTGCGCTTTTCTCCTCATAGGGTATGGGTGCATCTTTTTCTACGCCCCGAAAGGCGGCCGACGAAAGACGAAGCTGGCGGAAGTGACGCGTCTAGCAGAACTCTAAACCACCTTTAGCAGTGATACAATCCGAAAAAACTGAAAAATCTATTGGCTACAGTTGGCGTGGTTAGCTTTTTTGCTTTTCTACTCCCCGGAGTGCGGCTGCCAAATCACGAGGGTGACGGAAATGACGCGTTTCTACCATTTTCCCAAAATAGCAGAAGTCCAAACCATTTCTGAAATTTTCAAAACACTCTTTACTATTGCCTGCTAGAGACTACTGACAACATTTAAGATAACTGGTATAAAAGCGGAAGAGTGACGTATTCTGCCAACTGATTAAAGCTGACGTTTCGTTAAGTGTACGAAAGTCCCAATCCCAACCAATAACCTCTGAACACAAAGCCTGTTGTGGTGCATGAAGAAAGAGAATTAAGTTTTCTATAGAAGGCACGTGAAACAATTCCATTCGGATTATTTTTATATTTAGAAGGTGATTAAATAAAATGTTTGTGTTAATTGAAATAAAAATGTTGCATAGCAAAGTACAATTAGCAAGTGAAAGTTGTGTGTACATGAAGTACTGCGACGATCGATTGATTTTTTTTCTTCTAAACTTTTCAAATATGAGAATGTTTAGATTTGCTTACATTACATTCTTTCAGCTATTTAAATGATAACAATATTGCTATCGTCAACACAATAAGATTTTGTTATTAGATCCATGCACATCTTAATCGAAAATTTCGTTGTCGTTGCTGCAACATAACCTACAAGATTAGCTGAGTCACTTAAAAATTAGCATGACAGCTGTCACCCTGTTATTAAAATTTTCTGCCCTATCCTAGACATTTGTTAATAATTAAAAATCGTGAAATTTTCTTTCCAGATTTACTGTCGCGTTTAGTAGTATAATCAAGTAAAATGTTCATTTGGGACTGGTTCACTGGTGTTCTAGGATACTTAGGTAAGTTCCATAGAAAAATTAAGCGAATATTTTTAAATTAGCCTTGTTCACACTTATTTTTGTTTACCTGGATTTTTCTGGGATTATTGAAAGAGTGCCAAATAACGGTTTCATGCTACTATAATAACGTAGAATGTTAATATTATTATTTCTCCATTTAGGATTATGGAAAAAGTCTGGAAAGCTCCTTTTTCTCGGTTTAGATAATGCTGGAAAAACTACCCTTCTTCATATGCTTAAAGACGACAGACTCGCACAGCATGTACCCACATTACATCCAAGTGAGTTAATAAAATAAATAATACTCGTAACTGTATAAAACATGTTATTTAACCTATGCCATTTCAGCATCAGAAGAATTGTCTATTGGAAATATGAGGTTCACAACATTTGACTTAGGTGGACACACTCAAGGTAAATATTAACATAAACTCGAAGGTTACCTTCGAAAATTATTAAATTTTGTTTATTATTTTAACGAATTTTTAATCTTTTATAATACATTTTGCAGTAGACATTCTTTTTTTTTTTTTAATTTACATACCTAATTTTCCCTGGTTCGCATTATTACGACTTATCTAATGGCTACCATAACAAATTTAATAGTTAATTTTGTCTTCCTAGGGTATGTATTATCAAATAAATTAACCATTCTTGTAGGATCTTAGTCATCTGAATTTCATTACTTTTTCCATCAATATCTATCTTGGTGAAAATATCCGTGAATGCAGTAACTTTGAGCATTTGAAAATCTTTCTTCATATCATCCAACTACTTATTCTAGAAATTTTCTAATTTTAAAAACATTAACAAGAGTTTCAACGGTACTTACTACGACCTCCTTTTCTTGTTTGCACTACAGTTCGACGTTGATTCTTAAACCCAGTGTTGCAGTTTATTTACCGTCTGTACACAATAGTGTCATGAACAGTCTTGGCACAACTAGTTTGATATTTTACCATAAAAAAAAATCGTTGATTTACCGTCTGTACACAATAGTGTCATGAACAGTCTTGGCACAGCTAGTTTGATATTTTACCATAAAAAAAAATCGTTGATTTACCGTCTGTACACAATAGTGTCATGAACAGTCTTGGCACAGCTAGTTTGATATTTTACCATCAGTTATTTTTATTATCTATGTCAATTGACGATTTATTTCTCAGGTATGTTGTTAACTGAAAAGAGTAAGCATAATTCAAATTCAAATTCAAAAATTCCTTTATTGAAAAACCTTAAGCCTATAACAATAAAGTTTCTGGCCCACGGCGTCAAGGCCATCCAGGCTCTGCCAGTTGTAATTGGTGTAGTTTGACGCGTGAGTACAATTTTCTTGCTATTTCTAAAACTAACTCTACTACAAGATGCGTGTTTCTATTCTTAAATCTAAAGGTAAATAAAAAAAAAATTCAATTGTACAATTCATAATACTACGACTAGCTTGGTTCTATGGTAGAGTTGTAATTTCAATGAAACCTAACTTCGAACTTCAAGTAAGAACCTTGGTGTATTATTTGTTTTTCTTAAATAAACTCTGCATTTATATCTAATTCTAAATCTAACTCTAGTGTTGGTTTGTCCGTTATAGTCTAGTGGTTAACCCATTTGTTGTCAGATAGTGTGTGAGTGCAGGGAGTAGTGCGTTCGTGTCCTCTCTAGTGTATTTGAGGAGTTCTGTTGGTCCTGTCGTAGTGCCTCTTTCGTCTAGTAGTCTAGGTAGTTCCCCGCACTCTTGAAAAATGTGATGCGCTGTAATAGGTGGTGAGTTTGTGCAGAAGTTGCAAGTGGGACACGATTGCTTTCGGAAGAGGTGTTCTTTCGTGGCCAGGAAGTGACCCAGCCTGACTCTGGCCATCTCGATCATAGTTCGTCGTGGCAGATCGAACATGTCTGGTGTTTTTACTTCCCTGTGGTGGCTTGCCAGGAAGTGGTTTATAGTGTGGGATTGCGGCTCTAAAGGCTGGAGGAGAGATGGGGGGCTCCTCGCTCGCAGCTGTGCGTTTAGCCAGGCAGTCCGCTTTTTCGTTTCCTGGTATGCCTACATGGCCAGGACACGAGGCGATCCAGATTCTGCCATTTTGTAACGTGGTTCTGACGTTTACCGCCAAGGTGTTTTTGTGGTTTTGAATGGCCTTGATTGCCGCCAGGCTGCTGTCGATACCAGGTGTTAATCAAGAACGATGTGGGCATTAAAATTAACTGAACGATAACAAGCAGTGCCCTTTTGTAAGCTTATATACGGTAGGACAGGAGATTTTACTCCATGATGAGCAATACGTCCACCTCTCATGAACAGCAAAAAAGCTCATAACGAGATCTTTAATCACAAAATCCGATGTCATTGGCTGTACGAAGAGAACATATTGTAGTCAGGGCTTTCTATTTAGTTTTTTTTTTATTTTCATTGTCATATTTTACTACATTTCACATACAAAAATTCTTTTTGAAAGACCCTGGCCGAGGCCACTTCCGGTGGGTACATTGATTAAAAATGGTTTCTCACTTATTAACAAATACATTGGCAAAACATCAAAAAAAGAACGTGATTAGTAAACACTTAAAGTGATTGAGAAGGTATTAAAGTAGGTAGAAATAACACATCTAAGTCTAGATTGGCAATTAAAGGTATACACAAAGAGATTTTATACAGTTTTAAGGCTTGTAAGAAAGAAGATTTAAGTAGCTTGAACTTATGACAATAAACAGCCGTGGGTATAAAGTCCATCAAGCTTTACTACAAAGTATATAAAAAGAAAGTTAAACAATTGACTAAATTCAATAATCCAATCGGCCCGAATTCCAGGCTTGAATCTGCTAATTATCACAAAGGTATAGCTACATTAATTAGTCTTCGAATGTAGCAACCTAATATTACCAAAACTAAAAATGAAAATCAAAAATTTGACATACATACTAAAGTTAGTAACAAGAAGTTAATCATCAAGATAAATCCATGAGAAGGGGCTTCATTGTTAACAATACCAGGTACTTAATTAATTAGAGCATGGTGATGTATGCTGAAAGCAACTTAGAACTTAGACCTAAAACATGGAATGATTGACATCTGATAAGAAAAAATCGGATTAAGGAGACAACATCTCATTCACTTAATGTTACAAAAATTCAGAAAATACTATCACATGAGTAAATCAGTCTTAACATCCATGGAGATAAATGAAGACGTTCGAATTATCACAACAGACTGAATATAAAACCAAAACACGCAATGGAATACGAAAATTATGAAACTCAAACTATATTAGGTCTGTTCGCGTACTCAGTTTTGGGACAATGCATTGCAATGAATTTGCACGAACTTACACATTTTCCGTTCGTTTACTTTCTCGTGCACACAAAATTACACGAGTTTTGCATACGTCACAGCTTCCCCTCTCGCATGAATTTACCCGAAGTTTTTAGTTACTGCATAATTCTTGCAAGGAAAATTGACAGCTGTAATAGGAAAAGTTCATTTTTGGAATTTTCTGAAAAGTTTTTAAAGCGCAAGCAAAATGTCAAATGAAGATAGTTTAAGTATTCAATACTCTCATGGGACTTTTCAAGAGTGCAACAAGTTAAAAAATAAATAAAACAATACTCATTCGCAAATGTTATTCCACACTTCTTCTTCTTGTTTTTCACGAAGTTGCATGAAAAGCGTTCGTTTACTTTTTCATGCATTTTACATTCTTCCCCCACCACACGAGTAAGTTTTTACCCAGAAAGTTTTTGCACGAGAAGTACGCGAACAAACCTACTATAGAAACTAAAGAGTTCCCCGCAAACAGGAGAGGACCGTAATATAATATTGCACAAACTGATTTGCACAGCCTCTGAGAGCAATAAAATTGCACCCTCATAATCCCATTAGACATACTCTACAACAAAAATACGATTTCATCAACTCGGATGCCAGCTATTTAGTAGCGGGTATTACTTCCTTTATGGATAATGTCCAAATATTGTAAGGAATGTACGTTGTTATTATTGATGATGGAACCCTGTTTAATTCGTTGAATTCCATCTGTTTAACTGGTTCTCGTGGTACGTCAACAACTAACCATCATGATTCATTATTGCATACCTTTTTTTTTTTTTTTTTTTTACCGCACTTTCCCCCTTTGATGTAATTTCACTATTTTGCAGTCATTTATCTCGACAAGCAGCATAGAACTTCCCAGTAACATTTGGAATTGTAGCATTAATGCTACGATGACATCAATAATGTGTTTATATCTGCAATGCAGTTTTTCCAGGCATACAGGAAGGAATATTTGTCATTGAAATTTTCGGGTATTGTCGTAGATCGCTGAAGTATCAACGGTTCTTTTCGCGCCCCCCCCCCCCCCCCCCCAACTCTATATTTTCTCTGAGGTTTCTTTGCTGTTCTATTCCTACCTATAAAGTGTTGTGCAAAACAATAGCAATTGTTTCAAAAAAAGGAAGAATATCACCCTTATTATGGTTGCCCGCTCACTTCAAATGATACGACTGTGTAAAATTCATAGGAACACCTAACAAACGAAATAAAAATCGATACAACTGCAGCAGCGAAAATAGAGAGAAATGTACGATGACCTCTCGACTTGTGTCATTTGTTTTTCTGAAATGAAATGAGTGATGAAAATGGTAAAGAGATTGCAAGTATAAATCGATTTTAATTTCTGAAAAACAAATGAAAGTTACTTATTGGATTGGATTAAAAAGAGGTTGGGGTCCCGAAGCGACGCTCTTATATAGTATTGGCTCCACAACCCTCCTTTCTGGCTTTGCAGCTTGTCTAGAAGGTGTGAGCCAAACAATCTGTAACACTTTCCTGAGAGAGCCAGACAGTGACAAAGAAAGTGAGTCGTCGTTTCGGATTGTTCTCCGCAGCTCCTGTAATTAGGATCATCAACAAATCTCAAATCATGTAAGGTGACCCCTGAGAAGAAAATGCCCAGTAGGGCTTAGTCCAAAGAGTTTATTCGTTTGGTTTGGATTAGGTCTATTCCAGAGTTCCTTTAAGTTCTTGACTATCAGAACCAGCTTAACACAAGCTCGCTGCATGGACACGTTTAATAAAATAAACGGTCAACAATACATGCGTTTCATCACTTAGTCGGTGTTAGTATTAGTATGTTAAACTAAACATAGACCAAACACCGAATGAGATGACATGCAATGCGACATGGAAATAGAAAATTAAGTATTAAATAGACGTTTTTTTAAAACATGCTTGGATATGCCAACGTCAAAATGCTCAGCCTTAATATTAACAACAATACACATTCGATTGATGGGTTCATACATACTAAAGTTGGATCTTGCGGAGTTCACATGCAACAGAGGTAACCTTCTCAGATTGTGCCCACTATCGCGTAAAGAGATTTTGCTAAGTAGTACGGGAGAATCAATATTCGCGTTTAAGAGTTGATGCACAAAAGTTACATCGGCAACCATGCGACGTTTTTCAAGGGAGTGCATATTCAAAAGCTTCAAGCGATCCTCATAAGGTGGAAGAATTAATGAATTATTCCAGGGTAGGTGCCTAAAAGCGAAGCGCAGGAAGTTCCGCTGAACAGACTCGATGCGGTCGATGTGTGTACCGTAAAATGGAGACCAGACCTGGCTAGCGTATTCAAGGAGAGGTCTCACAAACAAGTGTACAAACGCAATGTTATGGTGGGATTCGAGAATTCTCGAGACCAACGTTTGATAAAGCCCAGCATAGAGTTACTCTTAGATACCATGTAGTTAATGTGAGAGATAAAATTAAATCTATGGTCACATTTGACACCCAAGTCACAAACAGCACCCTCGCGACGGCGAATCGTGGAATCCGACGAAGCTTTCAGGACTCTAGAGATGGAATGACGGGATAATATTTGATATGTTCTGTTATTCAAATAAGACTCGGTCCATTTTATAAATGTTGGGTGAAACCCATACTTTTCCATTTAAAAGAGTATCACAGAGTGAGATAACTTATCGAACGCTTTACTAAAGTCAGTATAAATACAATCTGTCTGATAACCTTTTGCAAACCCGCCAATGGTATCCGAGACAAATTCCAACAAGTTAGTGGTTGTGGACCTGCCCGAAATAAACCCATGCTGGTTTGAAGAAAGCAAATTCTTGCAGGAAATTGATAGCTGAGAGTAAATGATAGATTCGAATAACTTAGGCATACAAGACAATTTTGCGATAGGCCTATAGTTAGAAATTTCACTTTTACTACCTTTTTTGTGGATAGGTATGATAAAAGAAGGGTGATCTAACCAACTGTTTTGGTAGTCAGCCCAAACCGAAATAATAGACGCAAGGTATTTTGGTGCAATCTCGATTATGGAGGAAGATTCCTCACAGGCTGCACCAAAACGAGCAAACTCGTCCGCCCTTTCGTTCCCACTGATATTTCTGTATGCTGGTACCCATAGGAATGAGTACCCTGTTATTCCGAAAGAGAGAATTCAGGGTTATTTTTCGCTCCAGTACTAGTTTGGAGGTTGTAAAGGGTTTAGATAAAGTCTTGACAGCTGCTTGTCTGTCTAAGCTGATGCCAATATCCTTGCTCTCAGTGTCTGAGTCAAGGAGTTCCAATGTCAATGGCTGAATCACAGAATATGCATGTGCCTGGATGAAATTCTAGATTTAAAATTACTTTTCAGCATAGTCTCGAGGAGGTCGCAATGCCTGTCAATGTCAGGTGCAATAGACTGCACGAATTCAAAGATGGATTCGTGTACAACTCTTGTTCCAGTGTGAATCCAGTTCTGATTAAGATGCAGTCTTAGCGCTGCAATTGACATCTCCTTATTGATGTGTATATATTTAGGATAACCTCGCGATCCCATGTGCTAATTGACTTGAGAACAACACTTACACTGAGGAGGCACAGTCTTTGAAACTTTTCCAGTATCTTACGATGATTGACGAAATCTATTCCTTTCCATCACACCACAGAACTGTAGGTTAACATATATCCGATGACGCTAGTGTATATCCATAGGATCATTCGCAGTTTGATTCCCCACTTTTTCTTATAGCTCTGCGGCACGTTGCAAAGACTCTAAAAGCTTGATTTGTTACTTATTAAACTAGCCCCATTTTGAGCTTTTCTGGTGTATACATGAACTCTTAAAACTTCTAATAATAAGATTTCACTTCAATTGATTATTTGTAAAAACAAAAATATAAAATTTTCTTTCAGCTCGACGAGTATGGAAAGACTACTTTCCTGCTGTAGATGCAATAGTATTTTTAATAGATGCTTGGGATCGGGGTCGTTTCCAGGAGAGTAAAAATGAGCTTGATTCTCTTCTCACAGATGAAGCCCTATCAAATTGTCCTGTACTGATTTTGGGTAATAAAATAGATAAGCCTGGTGCAGCAAGTGAAGATGAATTACGGAATGTTTTTGGCCTATATCAGTTAACTACAGGAAAGGTAATTAAATATTTTTTTAATAATAATTTTACTTTGTTTGGTTATCAAATCAATCTCTTAATATTCTTAGGGCAAAGTAGCCAGATCAGAACTTCCAGGACGTCCACTTGAACTATTCATGTGTTCTGTTTTAAAAAGACAAGGTTACGGAGAAGGTTTCCGTTGGTTAGCGCAATATATTGATTAATTAAGCCATAAATAAAAGACGAAACAACATCATACATTCAATTATAATGGAACTAAAAAATGTCTATACAAATAGAAACATCAAAGTGAGCCGTATCGCAATTGTTTACCGTAATAATTGTATTATCTAAAAATATGCGCGAGGTCTTCTCATATAAGTGCGGCAAACACTTACATTACTTTCTTTTTAAATGGCTATTAGTTCCGAACAAAAACAAAATTTTTTTTTTTATATATATATAATTTAGCTCCGTGATGTATAAATTATTTTTTTTCCATTTGTTGTGGGTCCTGTATGTATATTTAAAGAAACGAAAATTCAAATCCTTCTGAGGATTTCCAATATTTTAAGAAGTATGAAAACAAAACCGAAGAAAATAATTGAAAATAAATTTGTTTTTCTACTCAAAACACTCCAGTTTTATATAACGAGGCATTTTTATTTTTTGTCATGTTTATCACTTATCTATCCGATCCGCCAGTAATTAATTACGGAAGAATAGAATAGTTTGAGTTCGGTTAGATTAGGTTAGGTCATAGGGGTGCCGCTTGGAGACTAGTCTGCATCACTTAGACCACCAGTGGGTCAGTTTGCCCCTTGACCTCATGGAATAACCTATTAAACCGCCGTAGATCCATCCAGCTTCCCTTAGGAATCTCAGGATATATCTGAACTCTTTACTTTGCAGCTCCTCTAGACTGGAAAAGAAGTAGATACCCAATAACCTACATCAGTCAATTTCAGAGCCTTTTTTGGCCAACTCTTCAGCCATCTCATTGCCTGGGATATCCTTGTGGTATCACCTTATGCCGTGTAGTCAATTCCTTTAGGCTAGTCTGGTATAACTGCACCAATTTTAATTTTACCAGCACGGCATCCATCGCCTTGATATTTGCCTGGCTAACAAGATTTGCCGTACGGATTCTTCACATAGATACCAATATTACCTCCTGGTAAATCGCTGCAAGCTCTGCCTGAAAGACACTACATTAGTCCGGCAGTCTGGAATACACTCCAGCCCCTAGCACTCGTTTTGGATCGATACGTAAAGATAGAAATATCGAGTATTACCACCATCTCTTTCCCTTCCCAATCACTCCTGGTTGGCATCATTGCATTGACACCCCCACCAAAACTTAGGACAGGTGTTTGATAAAAGTTCGGGTTATGTAGACTGTTTTCTAACCTAAAAAACACAAAAATCAGTACATTCCCATTCGCTGAAACCTCTCACTATTGCGGTAAAATAGATATTGGGAACAAGATCAGACGACGAGTTGCCGCTTTTTCTCTACGATATACTGAAGCAACATGACGTAATGTTAACCAATTTCTTTATGGAGAGCAACAAAAATACAAAAACAGTTACATACAACCAAATACGAACACACTGCTTTAAACAAAAACCTTCATGCTTAGAGAAAAAGTACTTTTGCTTAAGAAACAAAATTTTGCTAGTTTTGAAGCAAATCACGTTCTAGAGGTCTATTCAAGTTAATTGTGAAAATGTCATTTGATGGAAAGCTAGCTATAATGCTATTGGAATTTATACAACTGGACGGTATGTAAAATAGCGAAAAAAGAATGTGAATTCAGCCCAATAAAAAAACGAACAAATGAAAATACTTTAAAAAAGAATTATAAGATATTCAAGATTAAATTCTGATTACGTTTTAAATCTGACCATTTATTTCATGTTACTTCTTCCCACAATTTTATCGTGGTATTCTTTTATGTTCCACAAAGCCAAGCAGACTGTGTTGTACAGCAATTTTGCTTTTTGCTTAAATGGTGTGCGATAGACTATCAAGGGTAGAGAAAAATCACGTCGTCTGGATGAGTTCCTCACGTTATCACCTTTGGAGAAAGCAGGCGACCAATAACCAGATCAAGCCGCTGACGTCATTACTCGCATCACGCGAACATCATCCACACCAGGCTATCCCTACTGTACCAAGATTTGATTCCAATAATATTAAGCTCTTACCTCTCGCTGGAGTCGTTGCTGCAAACGTCACAGCGAAATACATCAAAACTTGACGTGTAGCTCGCTGCAAAGAATTGACATCACTAAAGAGCACAATTCTCATAGCTCAACGACTTTCTAATATACCTGAAAAATCCGAATTTTTTTGCATACATACTCCGCATGTTCCTGGAACTTTAGTTTGCGATCTATCACTACTCCGAAATATTTAAGAGACTCTGTACAATTTATGCTTACTCTATCTATGTTTAAAACAATATCTGTATGTACGTTGAACTTCATACTTCCCGTCTTTTTAATATTCAGTTTTAATTTATTTATTTTAAACCAAGTCTACAATACTTTTACTCAGGTGGATCAATGTACCATCCGTAAATAATGCAACCTTACTAAATTTCAATACTCACTTTATATCATTAATATATACTTAGCAAAAATAAAATTACACTCAGTACCAATTCCCGTGACACTTAGTTCAACCTCTACACGTGATATAAGATACTACTACTACTTATGTATATTGCTAACTTATCAGCAAAGAATGACAAAATTTATTATTTCTATTCACAAAACGATAATGTAGACTAAAAGTAGAGTCAACTAAGGAATATAATCTGGTCAAATTTCCAGAGCTATCCTCCTTTCCACCACTCCTTTTCCTTATAAGTCTATTTAAATATGGACTTATTGCTTTGTTTAATACTCTATGCATGCAGGTTAATAAGTGACTGCTACATTATGACCAATTAATATATTGTAATTAATTATTGGTAGTATAAATGCATTGTAGATTAAGATTCTCTCTCTAAGTCTCTTCTCGTCATAATTTCTATAAGTGGTACCACTTTTTTCCTCACATATGTTGTATGTTTTTTCCAAGTCAGTTTATCATCCATTATCATTACCAGATATTTTATTGAGTCGAATCCTTTAATGGATTCTCATTCCACTTGCAGTCCAATGTCCAGCTTTTTCTTGCCTCTGTTGGAAAACCATGAAGATTGTTTTCGATGTATTTATTGTTAGTTTATTTCCATATAGCCATCTTGTTTATCTGTGTCATATTAAGTCCTCATTTGTTTCCCTCTGTAAGTCATCGCTATCCTTCCCACTGTACAGGAGCAGGGTATAGTTACCGTTCCCATTAAGTTTTGGACGTACAGAGAGTGGAGGAGCGGACCTAGAATTGATTCCTGCGGGACTCTAGTACTCAGTATTGTTACTTCCCACTTTCGAACAACACTGTCTTGCTTGCAGATAATTCCTTATTAACTTCTTTTCCTGTCCCCTAATTCCCAATTAGCTTAATATTTCTTCTAATTCATTATGATCTACAGTATAAAACGCCATCTTCAAATCGACAAATACTCCAATAAGATAAATACCTGCATCGAGTTCTTTATTAGTGAACTCCATTACAACAGTCATAATAGTCGTTGTGCTGCTTTGCTTTTGGAATCCATATTGATTTTTACCAAATCCATCATTACTTTGGATAAATGCTGATTAGTAGTAGTATCTTATATATTAAGGAGCGCTATGGGACGGTAGTTGTTTGGATTTCTCTATCGCCTTCTTTGAAGATTGGCACTATGCATGTAGATTTCAAACAGGCTGGAAACTCCGCTCCGCCTTTTCGATACACGTTTTTATTATTCTGATTAAGGATTCAGTGATTATATCTTTGATGTCCTTCATGTTTTTTTTCTCTTATTCCGTCTAATCCTGGTGCTGTGTCCTCTCTCAAGATAGTATCCCTTCTACATCAGCATTATTCATCGGTCTGATAAAAGCAGTTTCACCTTGGTACGTTTTTTGTTGGTTCACAAGGATAACGGCACTTGTCCTCCAATTTTTTTACTAGTAAGGGGCCACACATACAGTGTTTGTTCATATAGTGGCAATTTGTTCTTTGCCTTTAAAGTTATTATCCTCAACTTTTAATTCTTCTGTACTGCCTTTTCTGTTATCCGAATAAGTCGCTTCCACCTTTTTGCATTTTTTGTTCCACATAACTCATTTCTGCTCTTCTTATATTCCAGGTGATATCATTCTTATAGTTTTGTAGTAGATGTGAATTATTTGAACCCCCTTTTATTTTCTTATATTAATTTATTTCTTTGTTTTATTTTGCTTATTATCTCTAATGTGATCCAGTTATTTTCTCAAGTTCTGACGAGTTTGGTATCAGTTGCTTCTTGATTCGCTTTTTGTATTATTTCTAAGCTTATCGAAGTTTAGACTATTAGTCTACCCAAGCATTAAGTCTCTAGCAAGCCTATTGAAGTAAAAATTTGAACCACATAGACAGGTAGTTTTTTTTTAAACAGCAGGCAGCTGGCATACTCCATCTTAAACTTTTCGCTATATGAGCGCAATGTAATTAAATTTCGCTCACAGAACTTTATTTTTCCGTATCTGTATTAATTTATGCTTATATCCACAGAGATTGGATTTATTAATTTTATTAAACGAAAGTCCTAATTAAAAGAATATAAAAAAGTCATTTACTTGAAATGTACAAAACTATATTTTCTCACATTGTTTAACCTCATGCCTAATATCTCTGAAAACAAAGGGAAAATGTTATAATTAATCTAAATCGAAGCAACAGATCGTAGGGCACACATTTTTATATTATTGGTCTTTTTACATAATTGTAATCTTTCTCAGAAATAAATTAACTGCATAAACCCTACGAGTTATTGCCATTTCTAAATTTAATTCTATTAACAAATGCAAATATCTGGTATTAATAATAAATTTACAACTGAAGCTCCTCATTTTGGGGTAGATTAGCAAAATAAAACTGAACCCGTTCTGGAGAAACATCCTGAATACTAGGTGGATTCCATTTAGGATTCTGGTCCTTATCAATAAGAAGTGCACGAACACCTTCCTTAAAGTCACTGTCCTCCAAATGACGGACAACCATTCTATATTCCATTTTCAAGCACTCTGAAAGCGACAATTGTGCTCCATATAGAAGTTCTTGGTGAGTTACTTTCAAACTCGTTGGAGACATTTTACAGAGTCCCTGCAACATTTTGTATTAATAATTATGGTTAAGATTTTATGTTATGTTACTTACTTTCAGTGTGTTAACGGCCCATTCACTTCCATCTTTCGCTAAATTGGTAAAGATTCCTTCAACGGTGGAGGCATCAAAATATTTATTTATTTTCTCAAGATTTGGACTTAAACTAAATTCGTTTTTTGTTGCTTGTAAACAAATATTTCCTAATATCTCAGGTACTTCCTTGGAATTTTTGCAATTCAACAAAGCGCATTCAAGATCATCTAGTTTGGAACTTTCACAGAAATGCGTTGCTATTCCGGCTTTTAGTACGTCTTCTCCTTTCAGTCGAAATCCAGTTAATCCTAAATAAAGACCCAATTTTCCTTCTAGTCTAGGTAAAAAGTGAGAGCCACCAACATCTGGGAAAAGTCCAATAGCTGTCTCAGGCATAGCGAAAACAGTGCGTTCAGTTGCTACGCGATATCTCCCATGTACAGAAAGACCTACACCACCACCCATTGTAATTCCATCCAATAATGCTATATACGGGATTTTATAACTTCCAATCAAATTGTTCAAGCGATACTCTTCTTGAAAGAAGCTTTTTGATTCTTCTGTTGGACCTGATAATACTATCGCCCTGACATCACCGCCAGCACAAAAGCTCTTATCACCTGCTCCTTTTATTATCACCAATGATTTGTAACTTTCCCAGTCCTTCAAATTGCAATAAATTTTCCTTACCATATCTAAGTTAATGGCATTAAGCGCCTTAGGCCTGTTTATGGTTATCACACCTTTATCCCCAGTTTCACTTCCTAAGACATTATCATTAGCTAAAGGTAGAGCTGACATTCTCCTAGTTCTAATTATTTGGCTGGAACGGCATATGTACCGATATATACTTTGGACCAGCTAAAAATTAAGAGTAAAATTAATTCTGGAAATCAGTAACCAATAACTAAGTTTAACCATCTTTTTTGAGTATATTATGCAAGGCCACTAAATGTCACTATGGGTGCAAAATGCAAATATAAAATTACAAATAGTTGGCCAATCAACCACCTTCCACTTCAGAAAATGTTCAGAATATGACATTTACCATGTTTACATGCACAGTTTTTGAAAGATTAGGTGCGTTCAACTGATACTCGTTTTGAAGCTTTGTGATAGCGCAGCTCCTGGCGTACACGTTGCTAGTATGCATCACTTTGCATCATTTTTCGTGGATTAAAGACACTCCACTGACATATGGTTTCCAAATGAGTATATAGAATAGAAATAGATGCAATACAGTATTTGTAATCCTTTCTCTGTCCCCCATACCTACTTTTAGGGACAGGCAGACAAAAATTGCGTAAATTTATTTCTTTAAAACTCAAGTTTAAAAAATATTTGATGTTGCAGAAGATAAGTTTCCAAGAATAGAAATAAATAATTTCGAATGCATCTGTAATTTGCTGAACTTTTAATATGAATATTAAAAGGAAAGTAAAACTTGAAATTAAGATAATTGTCACACCCTGCCAACAAAAGTTGACCCATATGAAATGGAAAATCAGGCAGTCCATGTTATATATGTCAGTGAGACACTCGAGGAAGGAATGTAGTGACTTTAAGGCCTAACCACAATGTGCATATGCAAAGACACGAACAATTGCTTTTCATAATAACAAAATAGGACCTTTCGTCTTTCGTCAAGTTTTAATTCCTTTCGTCAATTTCTGTCTATACCTTAGCCATAGCCCACACAGGGGAGGATATTGGCACTTTTGACGAAAGCCATAAGCCTAGCCGAAAGCCGAGTAGGTGTGAAGAGCGAGGTTAAAATGAATGTTTTTAATGTTCGGTAGATCGACCACAGGTAAATAGAAATCTATCCAATCAATTTTGAGTTTCAGGTCGTATTAAAAAAAAATCGGATGCGGTTCATAGTTGGATAAAATAAAGCGTGAAATACAATTACGGCTCATCTGTCGACTGCGACTTGATTTTAATTCCAAGTCGACGCTGAGGTGGAATTTGTAATTAAATTAAAGCTTCAACTCCTTGAACAAACCAGAAGACCCGACTTCTGCGATTGAACTGAAGTTGGCCGCAGCGAACACCAACTTTGCACTTTGAGCAAAGTTTAATTTTAAGGCTGAACCACAATAGAAGTAAACGTAAGTATATTTACTTACGTAAAGCGAACGCGCCCTTTAATTTAACAGGCGTACACAAATTAACTTTAACTCGAGTGAGGGGAACTTTCGTTAAATTTATAAGTCAAATTGCAGTCAGTAAAGGAGCGGTAAGAATCGCTCATTCCGTAAGAAAATGAAGTGTCAAACAGTTAAATTATTACTAAATGATTAAAAGTGCAATGTAAAACTTTAAATGGATTAAAAATGGTACTGTGAATTAATAGAAAGCACAAATCTTCAATTAAATCAACTTCCAATTGTTAATTTTTTCACTTTTACCACTTTTTAAAATTTAACACATAAAATGTCATTCGGGCACTGCGAATTAATAGAAAGCACAAATCTTCAATTACATCAACTTCCATTTGTTAATTTTTTCACTTTTACCACTTTTCAAAATTGAAAACATTAAATATCAAGATAATAGCTCTTACGGAATGTGATATAAATTTAGGCTAAAAGTATCAATTTTTTGTACGTAAACCTCAGTCTCGTTTAATTTCGTAAAGTTATTTACTTCTATTGTGGTTCAGCCTTTAGTCGGAGTCGCAGTCGAAGTCGAAGTTGCAATTGTATCTTGCGACATGTATTTACCATTTGAGCAAAGTCGAAGCCGAAGTCGAAGTCGTAATTGTAATTCGCGCTTAAGTGGTGAAGAGTGTTTAGTTTCAGAAGAAGAAGAAGAATCCAAGTGTTTTTTTATAATTCATCCATAAATGATGTTGATGTTGTCATTTCAGGACTACGCAGAACGAGAGGCAGAATATTAATTTCACAATAGTTTGAGTTTTTTTTTATGAGTTGTTTTTTATGCTATTTTACATTAAAATTAATATTAAAATTAAATTATAAGGTTTAAAAATGGATTCTGAAGATGCAGTATCAACAAGTGATTGTCTGAATCTAAATATAACGGAAGTACAAAGTGATGGAGATGGAAACGGTGTTTCATTTCGAATTCGAGACGTTCAAGAAATAAATTCAACTGTTCAAGATGAATCAAGTTCGGATGGAATAAAGAGAAGACTACCTGCTTGGCTAGCGTCAAATGATGAAGACAAAGACAACAAAAGACCTAGAATAAATGAAATTGAACCTACACAGAATAATGGGGGAAGTGAAGGTGGATCAAACGGAGATGCTAATATTGAGGTTAAAAAAATAAAAGACGAACCTCAAGAAGAAAATCCGGAAGCAAACATAGGAGCAAATGCAGATATAAAACCCAAAATTAAGAAAGAAATTGCAGATGACAATCTTGCAGGAGCGAGTACAAGCTATAATGTTCCCGCCACTAGTGCTGTGACCCCAGTGATAGTAAAACAGGAAGCCACTTCTACGGTTAGAGATTCTTGTCAGTATGGAATTCGGTGTTACAGGTAATTATTTTTTTTTTTTATGGAACAATTCTTAGCTTTTCGCATTCTAATATTGTCGTGTGTTTATATTAAATGACGATCGTTTCATTATTATTCAATATAAGATTAAATGAATTAAGAACAGACTAGGCAGTGGCCAAATATATAGTGAGAAACAAAATTTTTCAATGGCACCCTCCTCACGAAGGAGTTATCCGATTTGTCTAATTTTTAAACTTGAATTTACTGTTCTTTTCTAAAGCCCGTGTGCAAAATGTCAGCTCTCTAAGTACATGCGTTCTCGAGTTATCGTGATATTACGTAAGTTATACACATTTTTCTGCGTCTTTATTGGCGTCTACCACCACTTTCCCACCATCCAATGTGCCTGCCATTTTACCATTTATCATGAAATATAATTCTCCCAGAGATGGGCGTTTTTGCATTACCACTAAAATGGCAGCAACACTAAATTTTAATGATAGTTAAAATATAGATTGCACTATCACTAAATGATTAGTGGTAGTGCAAATTTTTTATCACTATTTTTAAACGAATAGTGGTAACGCATAGTCTATTGCATTATCACTAAACGATTAGTGGTAGTGCAGAATCTATTGCATTATCACTAAACGATTAGTGGTAGTGCAGAGTATATTGCATTATCACTAAACGATTAGTGGTAGTGCAAATACTTTTCACTATCAATGAGTGATAATGAATTCGTGCATTGGTAGTGCAAACATCTTTCACTAGCAACGAGCGAATAATGCATAAAATTTGTAAAGAAAAAATTTCTAGCAAATTTCTAAGAAAAAAATTAGGACTTCCTTACATCATTCCCTGTCGGTCGCAGAGTTGCCATACAATAATTGATTTGAAGTAGGTATTTTTTATTAGAAACTAATATTCATAAATACAATGGGTAAGAAGTTGGTTGATTTTTATATTTTATTTATTAACGAAGACAATTTCTTTACAAGATTAAATGCTCTTATGTTTATATGTTGTATAAGCAAGCCGTGTTTTTTTAGGATTCATATATAATCCCATACAAAATCCACCAGAAATTGCCCAACTAGTTATATTTTCACTGGATAATATATGGCATCTCTGTAGTGAATAAAAAAAAAAACGGTTGCACAGATTTAAACTATTTACTCTTTTTGCATTTTGTTGTACATATTTTTGGAAATTTTGCTAGTAAGTTCCTATTTGGGACAAATTAAACACCAACGATAAAATATTTAAAGTAAACTAAAATAATTCATTAATATAGAGTCAAATATTTAAAATACTTGAATACTTAGCCACGTTAAAAATATCTCTAAATGAAGTAATTACTTCATATCTGGCATCACTGGACTCGGTCCCCACTCCCCAGGGACCGACGCCGGGCTCAACCTGTTAATGAATCATCTCCATCTGCCTGCGCTGAATATTCTTATTCTGTTAGTTGAATTTGAAATTCTGATTAAGTTGACGTGTTAAAATAAAAAGTATAATATTTTATGCAACATGAGTGACATTGTGTTATCTGATAATGATGATTTCAGTAGCGATGATGTGATAAATGATCCTACCAATGACATGGGGGATGATAATCCGATAGGAGCGAGTACTCCTAGTACCAGTTCAAGTACCAGTGTAAATCGGTAATCGGATCATATTTTTTGTAATATTATTTTTTCCTGATGTTCGTTTTTGTTTGCGTAGGCGACATAATAGTGATGATCCAATGGAACAATGCACTTTGAATGTAGAAGGTGTGAATAGCATACTTTTCAACGGAGAATTCTATGAATTTATTGAAAGAGTAAGTACCACAATTCACTTTATGGCATTAAAACGTTATACTACACCGGTTTTCAAAAGTGCAAAAATGCACTAATAGCTTAATTGCATTTTATATGTATGAACATTTAAATGTTCAATGCGCATATTAATACATTTTAGAGAAAGAAGACGCCATATGATCAAAAATTTGGTGGAATTATTGTCAGATGCGTAGTATGTAAAGCAACGGTAAAAGGTTCCTTGCGCGTAAGCTCCAACTTCATATCGCATATGCGCCAAAAGCACCCAAACAGATACCAAGTCTTTAAGGATATTAAGAGCAACATTGGACCGAAGAGAAAAAATTGCAATGCAAACAGTTTTCACAAAGACCTATTAGATTTTGTCGCCAATACTGCATCACCATTGTCTATAATTGAACACAAAAATTTCGTAAAGTTATTTCCCGCAAGGAATGTTCCGAGTAGACGAACAATTACTCAGCTGCTCAATAACGACCATGAGGCGTACATCTCCAAAATTAAAATGAACTTAGCTGGAATTGAGTATTTGTGTATGGCAGCAGACGTTTGGTCAGGTGGAAAGAGATCCTTCTTTGGTTATACCTGCCACTGGATAGATGCATCTTCATTTGAGAGAAAATCTGTTGCATTGGCTTGTCGCAGGTTTAAAGGTACTCACTCATTCGACCATATTACTGATTTGATTATGTCGATTAATGCAGAATTTGAAGTAAACGTAAACAAAATTATTTGCACGATTACGGACAATGGATCGAATTTTGTGAAGGCGTTTCAGGAATTCGGGGTGAAAACAAGTAATTAAAGCAGTTTAAATTTATTATGAAACCTACGAATCTGTGAATTTTAGGCAGCGTGGAACTGGAGAGTGAAAGCAATGATGGTAGTGATAATGACGCAGACGTACCAATTGATGATGATTATGTTGAGCTTGCGTTTCAAAATATTTCGCCACAATTGTCGAAACATTTTCGATGTGCGAGTCATACCCTTAATTTATTGGGAACAAAGGATTTTATAAATACTTTGCAACAGGCCAACGACGACACTGTTTTAAACAAACACAAAACAACTTTGAGCAGGTACAAAAGTCCTTCAATCATAATATCTCTTCAATATATAAAATTTATTGTTATTCTTAGGTGTGCAACTCTGTGGAGCAAGTGTAATCGACCGAAATCGGCTGAAAAAATTAAGGAGGTCTTGTCATCGTCCATTATAACGCCCTGCGTTACACGATGGAATTCTTTATACGACTGTATAAAGAAACTCCTTACACATAAACACAAATTAAATGTTATATGTCAAAAGCTAAAAATCTCAAAATTTCATCCCAGCGATTTTGATTACCTTGCAGAATACGTCATGTTGATGCAACCGATAGCGGAAGCACTCGATTTTCTCCAAATCGAAAAAAACATGTATTTCGGATACTTATTGCCAACTCTCATTTCCACAAAAGTTAAACTCCGCCGATTGGAAAACAAAAAGCTCAAATATTTGCACACGGCAACATCGAAAATTCAGGAGGCATTAACTAAACGATTCGAAAAATATTTTAAATTAGAGGAAGGATCATGGGATGCAGTAATTGCAGCTATGGTTTGCCCGGACGTTAAACTAAAATTTTTCAAAGTGTTACAGGAAACTGCCGAAACATACACGGAGGAAGATTTAAAATATAAATTAAGGCAATATGCGCGGCAGTTCGTAGACACAACGGACTTTGACCTCGAAGGAACACCTTCGCCTAATTCAAAATCCAACTTCTTTGATTTTGGTGATGAAACAAACAATAGTAAGAGCTTTAATATCTCTAACTAATATTTTAGACATATATGTATATGTAATATTTGCTTTTAGATCAAGCATCAAGAATATCTTTGGGCTGTGATCCAGCTTCAAGGGAAATCAACCGTTTCTTGATGGACCAAGACGAGAGTTTGGAGTGTTTGCATCAATATCCAATATTGAAAAAATTATTCATAAAGTATAATGCTCCTATTCCATCATCGGCTCCTGTGGAAAGACTATTTTCCTTTGCAGGAATTGTTAATACTTCCAGACGGCAGAACTTGTCTGACAAAAATTTTGAAAAATTAGTTATAAGAAAAGCCAATTCCATTTTGTGTAAATGAAATAATTACATTGAAAAAGTAAATTCAATGGAAATAAACGTTTGAAAGACAAGGCTCCCGTTTATTCTGAACTAATACAATTAAGTTTTTGATATTACACAGAATTCAAATTCAACATACAGAATAAAAAACCTTCCGTTCAGTTTTCTGTTTTGCGGAGATGGACATGATTCATTAACAATTAACACTAATTTTGATCGAACGAGCTACGCGTAGTGCTGCATATGCGTACCATTAAATTGTCGTTCAGTGCTAGTGAAAGATGTTTGCACTACCAATGCACGAATTCATTATCACTCATTGATAGTGAAAAGTATTTGCACTACCACTAATCGTTTAGTGATAATGCAATATACTCTGCACTACCACTAATCGTTTAGTGATAATGCAATAGACTCTGCACTACCACTAATCGTTTAGTGATAATGCAATAGACTATGCATTACCACTATTCGTTTAGTGATAGTGATAAAAAATTTTCACTACCACTAACCATTTAGTGATAGTGCAACCTGGCTTTTAACTATCACAGAGGCCTCTAGTGCTAATGAAATAATTAATGCACTGAAAATTTAATGCACTGAAAATTTAATGCACTGAAAATTTAATGCACTCCGCCCATCTCTGACACCCTCCACCAGTGGAAGCCAGGCAGACTTCCAAATAAATTATCAACGATGTTAAGAGAGTCTGATAGATGGAAATATTTTTTTTTTATTATTAAGCCAAGCTCAGGAAGAACAGAAGCTGGTAAACTGTTCCACATTCGCACTGTTTGGGATAAAAAAAGCATCACGGAATTTTACTGTACGGCCGAAAGTAATTTGAAGGGTAAAAGGATGTGCGCGGTTTACAGCGCGAGTATTGCGTACAGGAATAGCTCTACAAGGGATTAAACTAGATAATTCAACAGAGCATTGACCATGCATGTAGCGATAAAGGAGCAAAGGTCAACCAACATTGCGGCGGTGTTCGAGTGAGTCGATATGACAAGTTATTGCCATATCCCCCTGGAGTCCGCAAGAGTATCAAAAGAGTAAGCGAAATCAGGGCTACTGTCATCAGCGAAGCTATGGATGGGATTGAAAGTAAGGGAAGCAGATCATTAATGAAAATTGAGAAGAGAGTTGGAGAGATAACAAAGTCTTGAGGCACACCGGCATTTATGGGATGAGGTTCAGATGTAACGCCATCTAATCAACACGTATTTCGCGACTAGATAGGAAACTTTCAATCCATAATAGAAGAGGAGGGGAGAGACCAAATGCTTTAAGTTTGGCTAAAAGGGCTGGATACCAGACTCTATCAAAGGCCTTTGAAATATCTAGGGCAACGATTTTGGACTCACCAAAATTATGAAGACTACGGTTCCAACGTTCCGTAAGAAAAGTCATCAAGTCTCCAGATGATCGTCCAGCTCGGAAGCCATATTGGCGATCGTTGATGAGATAATCAGCTTCTAGATACTTCATTAATTTGGAGTTAATGATAGATTTAAAAACCTTTGAAAGAATCGAAGTGATTGCAATTGGTCGATAATTTGAGGGATCGCTACTCTCTCCTTTTTTGGAAATAGGCTGAAAGTGAGCTAGTTTCCAAGCAGTTGGAAATTTTCCTGTCGATTAAGACAAGCAGAATAGTTTGCGCAGAGGTTTAATAGGGGCGAAAAAGTACAGGCCCTGCGGCTTTGGAGACGTTCATCCCTTTAAGGACCTTAAACACATCTCTGGTACCGATGTGTATGAAACCACGAAGGTATTTTGATCGCCAGCTGTTAGTCTATTAATATGTTGTACATAAGTTTTATTGTGTAATGCAGCGATATGAATTTAACGATTGACATTAGAAATTATATAATATTTTTCTATACCGTTTTGGATTGATGTCAGCTCGGCCACTAAAAGCGTTTCTAAAAAACTTTTAAATAAATTTTCAAGTAAATTTTTTGTAAAAAATTAATGAATAAAAAAACGATAGTAGATAACGTATGAAGTAAGTAATCGGTATTTACTGAAATTTTGAGAAAAAATGTACCGATTTTGCGCTGTAACTCGTGTACTATTCATCTGATTGAAGGGCAGATATTCTCGAGAAACTGGTTTTCGTAAGTATTTTTTCAATATGGCTGCGCGATAGGCGGTCGATCAAGATCGCAACTTAAAATATTCATTAGAATACTGAACTGTACAAATCTACCAAATTAGAACTTTCCATGACTTTTTGTACGTCAGAACAGAACCTATCCATTGCGCCTGGCCTAATAGAGAAAACCGAAATTGGGGTGCATTCTAAAAAAATTATCAAAAAGCCGTGTACAAAATTTCATCTCTTCTATCTCAACCGTAAACACAATTTTTGTATGGAATTGAAATCCTACAAAGGAGTTGTCCAATTTCGCTCATCTTCGCCGATCTTTAATCTAAAATGTTTATAAAAACGCTTTGTACGAAATTTAAGCTCTCTAGATTAACGCATCCTTGAGTTATTGTCCACACTTTATATAGACGTACTGACTGCATTGACATATAAAACATGGACTAATTATAGAACTAAAATTGCCTCCATGGCAATTGGAATGCTGGAGAAAGTTTATTTAACAGCCACAAAATTTGGAGAAAAAAATGGAATAAAAATGGATGGCAGTCTATCAAGTGTGTTCTTTCCTTTTTCCCTGTGAATATGTCCAAGCAGAATCAAAGGATCGCATAATTCTATTCCTATAAAAAGATAGGATTAGATTGTTTCGATAAAAAAAAAATAACAATTTCTTATAGATTTCAAGCTATCTATGAATTTCCTCGATAGATTAGTAATAATTAAGAATTATTAGCGGCAAAGGCGCATCCGAATCAGTCCAACTCGTTAGACCTTGTATGTTCCGCACCAATTCCCATTCGTTTGTCGTAATTTTATCACCCTTCGGTCATCAACTGAAAATTGTCTCCGACAAAATGTAATTCAAGAGGCGAATTCTTTATGGTTCCTTGATTGCTGCAGATTACATGTAATCTAATAAGTAATGAAACTGAGCATCCAAAGAATTTCCTAATAAGACAAATTTTATAAAATTATATCACTCCAGCTCAATTTCTACACCACACTGAACCCCCAAACAAAACAGGAGACCTACATATACAGTTCAGTGAAAACGTGCATGATTTCAGTTGGACTAAAGTAAACAGATTTAGTGTTCAAGGATATGTTTATCTTTTGTATGCTCAATTTTTGCTTTGCATTTAGCCCGAAGGAAAACATTTTTCAGCAGTGCTAAAATGAATTTGATGTTAATTAAAAGTATTTAACGTAGAAAAATACTTTTTCTCTCTCCAATACAAACAAATTTCCAATGATTTTGTGTAAATGTTGGTAAAAAATGGTAATTTCTATGTAACTAATAAACTATGTATGTACACGATGAATGTGCCACTTTTGAGGCAAGAATATGCAATCCATTCCTATTAATGTCACCCGCTTAATAGAATCGATTTGAGTAAATACATTTTGATTTTAATGTTTAAAAAAAAGGAGGATTAAGCACAAATGTAGTTTAGTGAAAGAAAAGCATGTACGAGCTGAAATATTCTCCACCTGGCTAATGATTCGCAGTTGCACAGTAGGTTCTCTCTGGAGTTTCATGAGAATCCTGAAAAGCTTATCTTCTATAGGTGATATCGCAAGGTCCAGTGGCCTCAGAGGAGCTCTATGATTATTTAAAGCTCTGTTCTCCTGAAGGGTAGGAATTTTTATGTTTTTCCGCCAGAAATGTGTTGATAAACTTTTCTGCCTGACAAAGCCCTTGCAGCCTTTCCCAATAAAGGGATTTTTGATTATTTTCCCAGCTATTTAGGGTAGCTCTGAGGTAACATTTATACAGGGTGATTCAGATCAAGATACCTTCCGGTGTCAAATGTGACCATAGATTGAATTTTATCTCTCACATTAACTACATGGTATCTAAGAGTAACTCTATGCTGGGCTTTATCAAACGTTGGTCTCGAGAATTCTCGAATCCCACCATAACATTGCGTTTGTACACTTGTTTTGTGAGACCTCTCCTTGAATACGCTAGCCAGGTCTGGTCTCCATTTTACGGTACACACATCGACCGCATCGAGTCTGTTCAGCGGAACTTCCTGCGCTTCGCTCTTAGGCACCTACCCTGGAATAATTCATTAATTCTTCCACCTTATGAGGATCGCTTGAAGCTTTTGAATATGCACTCCCTTGAAAAACGTCGCATGGTTGCCGATGTAACTTTTGTGCATCAACTCTTAAACGCGAATATTGATTCTCCCGTACTACTTAGCAAAATCTCTTTGCGCGATATCGGGCACAATCTGAGAAGGTTACCTCTGTTGCATGTTAACTCCGCAAGATCCAATTTTAGTATGTATGAACCCATCAATCGCATGTGTATTGTTGTTAATATTAAAGCTGAGCATTTTGACGTTGGCATATCCAAGCATGTTTTAAAAAAACGTCTATTTAATACTTGATTTTCTATTTCCATGTCGCATTGCATGTCATCTCATTCGGTGTTTGGGCTATGTTTAGTTTAACATACTAATACTAACACCGACTAAGTGATGAAACGCATGTATTGTTGACCGTTTATTTTATTAAACGTGTCCATGCAGCGAGCTTGTGTTAAGCTGGTTCTGATAGTCAAAAATACCACGCGATTCCTTGAGGTAAGCTGATCAAAAAATTGTTCCACATACACATTAATGACCCTACTACCCTCTATCACTGGAAAAAAAAACGCATGCCAATACCTGTATCATTTTCAGCAGTAGAGGTTTATTGGCACATTCAAGCCAGATCATAAAATTGCATACAGTCATAGAAGACCCTACCTGTGATTATTGGTATTTTTGGTTGTAAAAAAATAAAAATTTTGGAAATATTTGAGAATAATTTAAAGATGATTAATAAAAAAATACAGAGTAATACTTTTGTCGATAGCTACTATTCTGGGCTATTTAATAAACCAACAATAACCAAAATCTATAGGGTGGTTCAAAAGTTATATTCATTTATTCACATCAGGGTTCACGAATATGTGCGAAATCTTCAACTGGCCACAACTCCTAAAGAAATATTTCTAGAAGGGGTTATATGCAACAATTTTTTGATCAGCTTACTACAAGGAATCGCGTGGTATACCGGAAGGTATCTTGATCTGAATCACTCTATAGAAGTGCCACAAAATCGCTCTGGAAAGGATCTTTCCACTCCTCTTTTAGCTAGACCGTCAGCAATTTCATTGTCTTTATGGCCCTAATGCCCCGGTATCCACATGAGGATAACTTTGTTTTCCATCGATAAATTTTTAATTGTTTGCAGACACTCTCAAACTATCCTTGATTTAATATTGAAAGTGTTTAAAGCGGCTTGACAATGGCCCTTCTAATACAGGTTTTAGCGCAATCTTCTATGACTAATGCCTTAGCTTGGAATACGGTAGGGTAAGGCCCACGGCCTTTGAGATATGCCCAGTCCGACTCCACTGTTCGTTTTGGAACCGTCTGTATACCACATCATTGATCCTTTTGCTAGAAGGACGGTTTAGGAGAACACTATTGTTATCGGTCTTCCAAAACGACGTAAAATGGTCTTACAAAATCCAGCTTGGGTGTGATCATATCAGAAATTTGTGCGTCATTTGCTCGAAGCATATTTATTTTAAGATACTTAAATGACCAACTAGATCACCTAGCTCTAACTGTTTTCCCTTTTGCAATCTGATAGCACTAGATATTGCTTCCTTTTTCACCTGAAAATACAGGAGTAGAAGGATTAATAAGGCTTCCAGGTCCTTATGGCACCAGTTATTCCTAGACAGGCAAGCCGTTGAGTTTTTTCAAGCAGAGCTTCCGTTTTCTTTTGATTAGTTTCTGGACACCTTGCAAGGTGTCATGCGAAGATTGCATAGGTGACCATGGGTGTAGCAACCTTGGTGTACAACCCAGTACATCATTTTTGATTTCAGACCCCATATTCTGCCAATGAAGCGACGACACGTGTAGAGTCATTTTACGAACGTCTTCCGTCACTCTGAACAGATGCGAATTCCAGGTAAGTTTCTTATCTAGAGTGACCCACGAAATTAAACTTCGTCTGAAAATATCAATTCCGTGTTATCAAGAAGAGGAGTCGTTAGTGAAATCTTCGTTTTTCTCGTGAACGGAACGATAACCATCTTGTCGGCATTTCACCATATGCGGTCTTTAGGAAGGTCTTTTTTCATGAGGTCGGATATAACTTTATCTTATTTGCCACCTATTGTGACTTCTATGTCATCCGCGTTGCCTTGTACATTAAATCCCAAACTGGTCAGCTTCACTAGGAGATCATCAGTCACAACCGACCACAAGAGTGGAAAGAAGGGATTTCTCCTTGTATGCAGCCTTTGGCTGCAGTGATCCGTAACGTAACAGTCCTCTAGACTTGTGTTTCTGATTTTAAGCATGGAGTCTATCCAGGAAACCGTGGACGACTCAAAGCCTTTATCTTTAGCGGCTTTTATAATTGCATCGAAGAGGTGTTATCGAAAGCTCAATGTATCATCCACTCAATGTATCACCCACTTAATTTTTTTACTATCAATTTCAAGTCGTCATAATACGTACTATTTCTGGCCATAAAATTAGTTTATTCTTTCGAAACCATTCACTTAATTCATTTAAATCCATTATTAAATCGTTAACGATTCCGTCTACATCTTTACCAGTCACAAACACCAATGCATCATCAGCAAAACGTCTAATTTTTAAATGACTCAACGCACTCTTAATGTCGTTTATATATACCAACAACAATAATGTCCTCAGCACTGCTCCCTGCCTGTGGTACTCCCTATTTTATTTCAACTGCATCGGATAGCATGTCATTCACTCTTCTCCCCTTTTTCCAAAATCTTCTCAGATAGTGGTAACATATTAACTGGCCTGAATTCTTCACATTTCTTCGTAATTTTTAGCTTATGAATTAATATTACTACTGATTCCTTCCAAGCGTTGGGAAATTCTCCAGTTATTTACGACTCATTATACGAGTCAAGGTTGCACCTAGTTCCGACCAATGTACTATTATCTTTTCAGCATTAAATTGTTATAGTCTTTTTTGATTTATTACATTACAAATATTTTTTAATTATTCGCTACTTAATATTTTAAAACTAAACTGTTTTTCCGCATGATTCAAAAGATCTGTATACTGCACTGTTGGTATCTCACTATTCATTTTCTCTACACTTTCTATGAAATACTTATCGAATTTGTCCGCTGTGTCCTTACTACTTGTGATTTCTTTAATACGGTTTCTTTTATGACACATCACATCTCTTTTTAATCTTTGACTCCATCGATCATTCTTATTAATAGTTCCTTTTAGTTTTAGCACACCTAATTTGTCTTTTATATTTATTCCGTATCGTTTTGTAATTTGTCCATTCCTTCTCATCATTAGTTAATTTAGCTCTTTGATGTTCGACTTTAAATTCAATTATAAATCCTGAAAATAAAGGAGCAGATCTGCGGTAACATTATTTTTCTAGAATTAACAGTCGCATTACGTGTAAAAGCTATTCTTTGTAAAAATTTTCAAGAATATTTATTCAGTGAACAGATCCTTATCTACTGTTGTTTAGTTGAATGAATTGCTGTAATTTCTCCTCTCCTTAGAACCACATGAGAGCCTAAAACATTTGCAGTGTTCTTATGTATAACTGATAAAAGTTTGATTTGAATAGCTCTTCCGCCCCAAGTATTCTTCAAGCTGCAACTGAACGATTTTTTCCAATATTTTTCCTTACGTTGGTAGAACATTATTTGCGCGGAAATCTTCACGGCTAATTCAAATTCAAATTCAAATTCATTTATTCCTGGTGACAGTACATACAAGATTTATAATCTTTTTTAAGTACAATATTATATATTGGTTCTAGAGATAATTGAAAAAAAACTAAAATATAAAAAGAAAAAATCTAAATCAATTTAGTAAGCTTTACGTTATATACCTAATCGTGCAACTCAAAAGCGAAGATAAAATTTATTATTTAAACTTTGCATGTTAAATTAAATAAAAATGTTATTTTAAGTGGGTTTTAACTAGCGTTTTAAATACACTGACAGTGCCTGCTGTTTGAATAGCAACAGGTAAACTATTCCATAGCCGGATGATCTGAACAAGGTACGAATTCTCCATGACCAGCCTATGAAATTGTGGCATCACTAAATTTCTATTCCGTTGGGATGTTGTAAACAAGAATAACTCTCTAATATACTCTGGCTTATTTGACTTCAGTATGTTATACAACAAGATAATCGATTTACGTTGTAGAAAATGTTTCAACGAGCATCCTAATAAATGCATTCTAAAAGAGGATACATGGTCAAACCTACGTAATCTAAAAATGAATCGAATACAGTCATTAAATGCAGTCTCTAATTTACGTCCACACACACTATCCAGTTTGGGAAAAACAATGCTACCCGAAGTGAAATGAGGCAAGATTAACGATTTCACTAGCATTAGACGAATACTACAAGGTAAGATATTAGCAGAAAGCCAAAGCCTTCGTAAACCAGAATATATTTTCCTCAATTGCATATTGACATTATCACAACACTTCATACTGCTATTCAAGGTTATCCCTAAATTGGTGACCTTACTAAGCATTGGTAGGACGGAGCCATTTAACACTACTGGTGGAACATCAAGCAAATCAAATGAATTATTGTAGAAGCTTATACACTGAGACTTACTAGGGTTTAATTGTAACCTATTATACCTAGACCATGCGTGGATTCTGTCTAAATCCGAGTTAATACGTTCTATACAATCTTCAATAAGCCCAATTGGACGACTTAAGTACAATTGTACATCATCTGCGTAGAGGTGAATGCTCACATCGCGAACCATTACTGGCAAGTCATTAATGAATAGGCTGAACAACAATGGACCCATGATAGAACCTTGAGGCACTCCTCGCACTAGCGGCAGCGGAATGGATATTCTATCATTGAGCTTGACTTGTTGACTGCGATCAGGTAGAAAACTACTGATCATCGATACTGCTGTACTACTAAATTTAAAAGAGGCATAGAGCTTCTGCAAGAGAATGCTATGATCAACGGTATCAAAAGCTTTTGAAAAATCCAAAAGCACCAAGGTGGTAAATTTGTCCTGATCCATAGCACTTCTTATGTCAGTGGATATCTTTAAGATAGCAGTTTCACAACTGTGGTGCGTCCTAAATCCGGATTGCCAATAGGTTAATAAATTATTTTTGTCTACGTGTTCAGAAACCTGTCGGTACATTAATTTTTCAACCACTTTAGATAGAAAGCATAGTATGCTGGTACAGTAACCTTCGCTTATTGGTGTAACTACCTTACACCTTCGATTTATCCGGAAAGCAACCTGATCTTAATGACGTATTTGTCAAATGAACAAACACATACTTGAAAACAGTCCGGAAGCATCTTGACACCAGCAAAATCAAAGTTTTTTTTTTTTTTTATATGGATCTCAAAGCTCTTCTTATATCAATTTGCTATGTAAGTCTGAATTGAAAAATCGACTGCGCATTTTCTATTAAGTTCACAAATTGCTGCTTCAATACTCTCAACGAAGTAATTATTAAATTCATTAGTAATGTTTCTTACACCATTCACACTCACACCATTAAATTTGATATTTGTAAAAAAATTTCGCGTTCTTCACCCAATACATACCTTTTTAAATTCCTCCACATACTTTTTTGATCATTAGATCCAAGCAATTTATTTCTAATATATTAATTTTTTCCCCTTTCCAGTTCTTTTTTATAAATATAGATATAATTGTTTGCCCTAAATCCATTATATTAATTATTAATTTCTTTATAACTCACTCCACTTTATTCCTTTTCCTTTCCGAGTAGGCCTACACTTAACTGACCAAAACACACAAATAGTCTCCGGAGATCTAGAGAACAAACTTCGGAGACCGGACATTAAAAAAGTCTCTAGAGACTGGGTCTCTTTAGAGATTTTTTGTACCTCCAAAGTGAATTCACGGATCTCGGGTCTCCAGAGATCAAATAATTGGTCTCTCACGGTGTAGCTTCACCAGTGGTGGATTTCCCTATAGCCTGCGTAGGCCCGGGCCTAGGGCTGCAAAACTTGGTGAGATTTGTTTTTTAGTAGTCGTGCTCTCTTTGAACCTACACTTCAACGTTTAAAAAGTCAAACATTTGTCCATAGCACCCCGAAAAAGAAATTTACACGTATGAAGATTACAATTATGAAAATTTTGGATCATCGAACTGGATCTTTGCTTACTAGTTTACTCCAAGTTCAAGCGCATCATGTTAATTTTGCTCCACTATAGGCTACATATATTAGTACTGGGTTATTTGGTATTTTCGCTCCAACTTTTCGTGTTTTACAGGGAGTAGAGGGGCGGCATCTTCCATAGGCCTGGGGCGGCCAAGTTATCAAATCCGCTCCTGAGATTCACCTAGGAGTAAAAATTTATTGACTTCTCTATACACGACGATTTATAAGCCTGTACCGGTTTCTGAATTTGCTTAAGGAATTAATCCTTAATTCTTCGTAATTTATGTAGTGTATGTACTGGAGATACAACTGTCATATCCATTCTTAAAGCTGAGCTTTGGGAAACTGCCTTTGATTGAAAATAATAGCTGTTCTTTTGTGTCCGCAGAACAGGGCAGAGCAAAATATACACAAAAGAACGCCTCATACATTTTCATAGGAGATTTATAAATGAAGCGAACAGTACAAATAGTTCGCTTCAATCGACAGAACAATTTGTTATCTGCAGTATATGGGATTCTAGAACTACACAAAAGAACACAGCTAATATAACGTTTCAGAAAGATTAACATTCTAAGTATGCCACCAAGCCCATACAAAGGTGAATGCCTTCTCAACCATTCGAGTTTGTGGTTTACTCCAATTTGTTATGCTTTGTTTTCCATTTATCTATTTAATGTATTTTATTAATTTTCAGGAGAAATCCAGCCCATAAAATTGAATTAGCTCATCCTGGGGACAGTGACTATAAGCGCCCAAACTATCCATCACCACCAAAGGGGACGCCAGATTGCCCCTTTGGTGATAGATGCTATCGTCGTAATCCTACACATTTCCAAGATTATTCTCATCCACCCTCAAGTTAGTTAACACAGTCCAGCACAAACTAATGCTAACATGTTAATTGTTTTTATTTTCGACAACAAAAAATTCCTGTTCAGCTGATTTTAAAAAGAACTGGCAACTTCGACAAAAACGTTTAAGAAAACAGAAGAGAGATCCAGAATTTGACTACTATAATGATATTGATGATAGTGAAGATGAAGATGGAAGTCTTTCGGATGACCCATTTGAAAGTGACGCCTCAGACGATGAATATTTACCAAATGAAGATTAATTTTAAGTTACGAAATGTTTGGAAAAATACACAATAAATTGAATGTTATTTTTATATTATGATTTTATTAGAATACAAAAAATTCATTAATTTAAGAAAACTCCTTCGTCATCTTCGAAATTTTTCTCTGAAACTCCAAATAGAACACTTTCTGCACCCCATTTGGCTGCCTCTCCTCCTCGTACTTTGACGTTGTAGCAAACGTTCTCAGTTTTGAGAACACTTTGACGCAGTGTGTAAATTTTTCTGCTCAGTTCTCGATTTCTACAATTTATTGCCAGATATCTAAAAAAAAAGTGCATCAAGCGTTAAATTATCAGGTCTATCTTACTTGCTTACCCAGAATACAGAGCTTGCATTACTCGGCATGATTCAAAGGAAGTATCGATGTCTCCACTTCCCAGAGAGTTGATACATCTACGCATAATCTCTCCACTTACATCGGCTAGCCCCAATATATATTCAACTGGTTGGACCAAACAATATATTTCTTCATTAGGCTCTTCATTCTGTTCAACATCGTTTTCCTTTGTTTTGGATATTGTATATTTTAATTTTTGTTGTAAAGAATGCCAATCAGACATTTGCTTGCCGCTAAGATATTCGTGGAATGTAAATGCCTCAACAAATTCTTGCAAGCCCGGCGAGTAGGCCCTCGAATACTGATATTGGTCCAAACGACCCAGTTCTTTGGCAATATTTTCAAAGTTAACTTCAATCAAGATTCTTAAACGGTTTTCCGCTTCTTTTAGGATTTTTTCTTTTTCTTTCCTAGAACAGATTTTTTTAGTAATTAGGACAGATATTATTCAATGTACAAACTTTGGGTCGATTGTATGAAGAAGAAATATAATCCGCTTGCTCTCAATAGTCACGTCTCTTCCTTGCTTGATGATCCTTTCATAACGATCGTGCTTGTCCTCTAACTCTTTGGCGTATTCTTTAAAGCACAAAATAACCGGGTTACTTTCATCGCAATTTGCTCGCTCATCTTGATTTTTGTTTTGCCTTTGATTTCTGTAGACGCGTTTGCCCCCCATTTTATTTGATAAGACAAAATTTAACAAAAATCTTCCAAGCTGTTAATATGAAAACATTGAATAAATAACTAATAAGGAAGCGGGGTTTCGTGCGAATACAGTAATGAAAAGCGTCTCCCTTCTTCTTCTTTTTCCTCAAAACGTAAAGCGCTAACGCGCGAATTACAATTAAGACTTCGACTTTGCTCAAATGGTAAATACATGTCGCAAGATACAATTGCAACTTCGACTGCGACTCCGACTGAAATTAAACTTTGCTCAAGGTCAAAGTTGGTGTTCGCTGCGGCCAACTTCAGTTCAATCGCAGAAGTCGACCTAAAATCAAGTCGCAGTCGACAGATCGGCCGTAATTGTATTTCACGCTTAAAAACTGAAATGATTTCGTTGGGACTTAGTACAACACCAGTATAGTATTGCACTTTTTCCAACAGTGCAACACTGACGGCTGGATTACATTAACAAGCCCAGCGACGTCGACAAACGCAGAAGAAAATGCCGGGCAAGTTACATTAACACTAGGCGGCAGCGACGAAAATTTTCTTACATTTTACAGTTAAAAACAGAAACACATCCAAGCAAGCCTCAAGCTTCCTCGCAGCTTGCCTCAAATGAAAACAAAATGATACCACCGGGCTCGGTGCTGTCATTGTAATTTTGTTAGTACATCTGTTGACAGAAGTAGGCCTGAGAGAGAAAAATTTCCAACATTGAGCAAAACGCGCCTTGAGGCTAGCTGCTGGTTTAGTTTTATGTTGCATCATTTAAAAACCCGTGTTGGGAATTTTGACAACACCTTGAGGAAGCCTCGAGGCCTGGATGTGTTTCTGCCATGAGTTATTTGCTTGTAATCTGGGGCTGGATTCCGCAACTGTGAAGAATTTGCAAGTGTACACGATTTGAAAAACTCACGTGAGCGCAAGTGTACACTTTTGACTTTCAAGCGATTCCGTAAGGATCTGTGTACACTTAAGTGCTGAATGAAAATTTTCTGTGCTGAATGTTGTTTGAGTGAGAAAATAGTCTGTTTGAAGAAGTTAAGTTTAGTTAAAAGAAATGAGTTACATGAATTCTCTAGTATTAAGGCGACTACGTCTTAGAGAATGGTAAAATAAATAACATAACAAATAATTTTGAAAATACCGTTTGACAAAAACTCACAGGTACCTATTCAAAATTCACGACCAAAATGGCCATGAGAAAATATTAATTAAAGTGTACACAATTTTGACCAATTTTGACAGAAAAACTCATTTCCACTTTTGCGGAATCGGAACAAAGTGGTGTACACAAAAGTTTGTGTACACGCGAAAACTCATAGTTGCGGAATCTAGCCCCTGTGCCGGTTTGGAATAAAATTTTAAAATATAATAAAAAAGATATTTTCTTTTTCTTCAAGCCCTATGAAATAAGAGCCCACCATGTTGTATTATTATATCCTAGATGAAATTTATAGGGCCAAACCACACGCTGCAGTATAATTCGGGCATGAGAGAAACCCTTGGGCACAGATTAGATATATATATCTAATCTGTGCCTTGGGGATGGCGAAATCCCTCTTGAGACGAAAAAATTTGTATTGTCTCCAATGAAATACGCACTTAGTTGATAGAGAATCCCCAGGGATACTGTGATAGTAATTTGACATTATACTGTTTTCGAGATAGAGGAAAAAATATTTCAAAAGTAGAGCTTTTTGAATTAATAAATTAGATGTCAAATTTAAAAACGAGTTGGAAAGGAGGCTTGCATGCAAGCGTGTCTTTGAAATTCTATTATTGCAATATCACATAGTTCCAATATCAGTATTTCAATTTGAAACCGCAAGTCTGTCCCAGGTATAAATTCAAAATTATCATAAATGTATACCTTGGAATGGTGGAGCAGTTCCTGGACTGAAATGAAGAAGAAGAATATATTTATCATGAGAAAAATTGAATTGAAGATTAATTTGTTAGTTAAGTTGCCATATTTAACGAATTGGTAGTATCGAGTGGAAAAATGACAGCTTCTCCGTTTTTGGATAAATCACAAATAAGTGGCTATCATTTGAATGCTCCTTTAACTTTAATTGACATTCTATTTTAACTTTAATTGGCTTGTAATTTTGCTTTGTTTACTTTTTCGACTGGTTGTCAAAAATTGAGTCTGCAACGATTTTTATGTCACTACAGAAAATTGTGTAGATTTTCATTCTATTTAAGTTTGATTTTGAAATATTTTTGTAAATAAATTTAATTCGAGCTATTTTGTAATCAGTTAATCGAGAAGGAAATCTATTTATATTTTGACAGTTGACGAGGTAACTAAAAGAGGTTTGCAACTACTAAAATTAGGATTACATATTTTTTTGTTATTGAGAGAATTTCCAGGAACAAAATAGGTAATCGAACGTTATTGTTATTTAGAAATAATACCGTTGATTTTTTTTTTAGATTTGTTACAATGAATTTTATGAGGAAGACATGTTCAAAAATTTCTCACCAATTTGTTACAGCATTTGTCAGCAGATCCTTTTCAAGCAAAGGAACTTTAATTGCGGAACATCTTTCAGAGAGAAGTTTAATAAGAGTTGAAGGAAATGAAGTAGTTCCATTTTTGCAAGGATTAGTAACAAATGATATGACACACTTCGATCGGGGTGCTCGCGCTATGTACGCAATGTTTCTCAACAATACTGGAAGAGTTTTATATGATTCAATAATTTATCGAACTGGAGATGAGAATGTTTATCTCGTGGAATGTGATAAATCTACTTGCAGTGAACTGAGAAGGCACTTAAGAATGTTTCGTGTTAGAAGAAATATTGAAGTTGATTCAATAGGTACAGATTATCTGCCATGGGTAGTTTTTAAATATAATAAACCTGAAAGAGATGCAGCCTTGGAAGAAGTGCAATTGCAAGAAATTGAAGGTAGCAGAGTAAATGAAGTTAATTCTGATGAAATAACGCTTACAACAGCTTGTATTGATTTCAATGCAGAAGAAGTCGTCGCATGCCAGGATCCAAGAATAAAAGCTCTAGGACTTAGAGTTATAATGCCAAAACCATTTTCTTATCCTGAATTGAGTAAACTTTTTAGTCAACATGATGTTGTAGGACCTTCATCTCAAGTAGATTACAAATATTTGCGTTATACTTTGGGTATTGGCGAAGGAGTTATTGACCATCCACCAAACAAATGTTTTCCATTAGAAGCAAATTGTGATTTTTTACACGGAGTAAGCTTTCACAAAGGTTGTTATATAGGTCAAGAACTTACAGCAAGAGTTCATCATACAGGTGTAATCCGGAAGAGATTAATGCCAATAAAATTGACAAAAAAAGTAGATGAAGGTGTAACAAATGTACAATCAGTAGGGGGAAGTATTGTAGGAACAATACGTGGAGTAAGAAATGATGCTGCTCTTGCTTTACTTCGGGTTGAACATGTCTTTAAAATTCCAAATCTTGCTATCGATGGGGATCCTTGTAAATTAATGATTCCAGATTGGTGGCCAAAAGAATTGCCTAACAAGCATGTATTACAGGAAAGAGTAAACGAAAGGACGTAGAGATTGGATGAATATATTAGAATAATTCATTTTAATTATTGTTTTTGTAAATAATCTACATTATTTGTACTGGTAAATTATTACGGAAGAAGCCCAAGTAATGTAGACGAATCACAAACAGTTCCTTTTGTTAGTGTGTTTATTTATTAATGGTTTTTAAAATTTCTAGAAATATACATACATATATGTATTTTGTTTATAAATATGCATTTTTCATTCATCTGGGGATGTTAATTGAAAGAAAGTTTTATACTAAGCCCGTGCATATGTTATAACTAAAACTGCATAATTAGTATACATTTGTTCACTGTCTGCAAGCATGCTGTCGGTAGAACTTAATGAAATAAACGAGATACATTTTAGAAAACTGACGTTTCCAATATAACGACAATTTCATAATCATAATATTCAAATTTCAAGCAAAAGCAGTAGATGGAATGGAATTTCTAATCGCGTGGGATAACAATATTTTCTGTTCTTGTTAGGTACCTACTCTATTTAGTTTGCACAGAATGCATCCTCAAAATTAATAAACATGAGAATGGATCGAGTAAAAAAAAAGGAGAGAAGCAAGCAATTTCTGGAGAAAACTAGTCGATTTGATCTTGAATAAGGTCAATATAACGAACTTTTACTTGTTGGAAGAGATAAATGACTTATCGACACCCAACAAGGTGCTACAGCGAAGTGGTAATTGCAATTGGTATACGCCTGAGTTGTGGACAAAAAAGAGGGAAAAAGTAATGCCTACAGGGAAGCTGTTTGCAGTGGAAATGAGGTTTTGTGAAGTGGTTTCAGATATTTAAGAAATTGTTATAAAAGCACGATAGGTGTAGAAGGAAAAAAAATTTTATAGAAATGTAGATAGATTGTAAGTCAGGTGATCACGAGTATGTGAACGACTCATTTGATATAGCAAATAAGCTAAATTGCTATTTTGTGAACGGCACTAAAGATTTCCACGCAATGTTCGATACATTATTGTGATGAATTTACAATCGGTGATATAATTAAAAAGTGCAGTAACAAAAAAGATGCGAGTTTGAGCTGTGATATAATTTATAAGTCGATAGAGATAATATGCCCTATTCTAATGAAAAGAGAATCATAAAGGATAGAGCTCTTTAAGGAATTAGTATGTAACTTTCGAACTATGTTTATAAAAGTATTATTTGTACTAATAAATAATTATCTTATCTTATTAACTTATCTACACAATCAGGGATTTTTCCTAAATGTTGGAAGGAGTCGACAGTTATTGCAATTGAGATAGTGAACAATACAGTGCGCTTCCTGTGTATAAAAAGATTATGGAAGTTCATATGGTGAATCAACTCGTAGAGTATATAGAAGATAACAAATTTCTGATAGAAGAGCAGTCGGGATTCAGAGGTGGACATTCATGCGAAACAGCGTTAAATTGGCTAATATTTGAATGGAAAAGGAAATAGATGTGTGTCCTTAGACTTTAAACGCGCTTTTGAAAAACCAGTTGTTGCTCTGCCAGTTGTAATTGTTGTAGTCTGATGGGTGAATACAATTTTACTGCTAATTCTAAAACTAACTATTACAAGGTTCGTGTTTTTATTCTTAAATCTAAAAGTAAATAAATTCAATTGTGCAATGCATAATACTAAACCTAGCGTGCTTCTATGGTAAAGTTGTAATTTCAGTGTAACCAAAATCTAGCTTGGTTCTATGGTAGAGTTGTAATTTCAATGAAACCTAACTTCGAACTTCAAGTAAGAACCTTGGTGTATTATTTGTTTTTCTTAAATAAACTCTGCATTTATATCTAATAGTAAATCTAACTCTAGTGTTGGTTTGTCCGTTATAGTCTAGTGGTTAACCCATTTGTTGTCAGATAGTGTTTGAGTGCAGGGAGTAGTGCGTTCGTGTCCTCTCTAGTGTATTTGAGGGGTTCTGTTGGTCCTGTCGTAGTGCCTCTTTAGTCTAGTAGTCTAGGTAGTTCCCCGCACTCTTGAAAAATGTGATGCGCTGTAATAGGTGGTGAGTTTGCGCAGAAGTTGCAAGTGGGACACGATTGCTTTCGGAAGAGGTGTTCTTTCGTGGCCAGGAAGTGACCCAGCCTGACTCTGGCCATCTCGATCATAGTTCGTCGTGGCAGATCGAACATGTCCGGTGTTTTACTTCCCTTTGGTGGCTCGCCAGGAAGTGGTTGAAATTATTCCACGCCAGTTGCCTGCTTGCGTCTCGAAGCCGTTTGTAGTGTGAGATTGCGGCTCTAAAGGCTGGAGGAGAGATGGGGGACTCCTCGCTCGTAGCTGTGCGTTTAGCCAGGCAGTCTGCTTTTTCGTTTCCTGGTATGCCTAAATGGCCAGGACACCAGGCGATCCAGATTCTGCCATTTTGTAACGTGGCTCTGACGTTTACCGCCAGGGTGTTTTTGTTTTTGTGGTTTTGAATGGCCTTGATTGCCGCTAGGCTATCGGAAAAGATCACCGTGGTGCCCTCTTGGTTGGCTGCCCACCTGGATGCCTCCCAGATTGCTGTGAGTTCGGCCGTGTAGATGTTGCACCAGTCAGGTAGCTTGTGACAGATTTGTGCCTGTCTGGTTCATTCGCTGCTGTGACAGCCATTGCTACAGCGGAGTCTGCCTTGGAGGCGTCTGTATAGAGTACTCTGTCTGCTTGCAGCCTGTTTATGGTCTCGTGGTGGAATCGTCTTTTGCTGTCGTTGTTTACGTCTTTATATTGTAGTTCGTTAGTAATGATCCTGTTGGTCTTGATCCTCCACGGGGGTAGTAGGGGGGGGGGGGCTGGGTTGAGAGTGTTAAGGTCAAAGGGAAGGGATTTGTGGGGTGTGGGGATGTCTTCCACAGACCTGTGAAGGCCTGATTTTGTGCGTGTGGCACGTTGACGGTTGGTGGACAGGATGTCCACAATCAGGTCGTGAAGGGGGTGCCTGGAAATTTTTGAGAAAGAGGCTGGTCTCTTCTAGCTGAGAAGGTGGGAAAGCCAGCTTCAGTGAACAGGCTGTCAATAGGGGTTGTACGCAGCGACCTTTATCCTCCTGTCGGTGAGAAAGGACTCAACCAGCTTTGTGAAACGAGTGCCTACCTTCCATTCTATAAGCTGCTTAAGGACGGAGTGCTTCGGCGTTCTATCGAAAGCCTTTTCCAAATCGATGGACAGCAAGACAGTATGCTGGCCCCTAGACAAAGCTCATTTTAGGTTGTGCTCCAGTACCTGCAGAAGATTCTGAGTACCTCTACCTGGTCTGTAGCTCCATACCGTCGGAAGCAGCCTCTGTTCCAGGAGCCAGCCTAATCTGTTTGCCATCAGTTTCTCTAGGAGCTTGGATATTGTTTTGAGGAGGGATATAGGTCTGGTTTCGGAGCGGCTTGTGATACGGAAGATCCCCTTTGGGATTGCGCGAATCTCTGCCAGCTTCCACTCTGTCGGAAACCTGCCGAGAGCCAAAATCCGATTAAGCAGCCACGTCAGTCTGGCATGCCAGATTTCAGGTGCTTGCTTGATCATACCAAAGGAGATGTTATCCAGACAAGGACTGGATCCTTGAAAGGAGTTAAGCGTTCGCTTGAGTTCCAGGAGGGAAAACGGATCATCAAGTGGGGAGAAGGAATGCTCTCAGTATCTCGTTGTCTGCGCATATCCAAATGCGCCTCCATTGAGTGATACGTTGGAGAGTGGTCTGCTTCGGAGGAGTAGCTGGTGCAGTGCTAGGCGAGCTTGTTCAGCCATTAGCACCGGGTCAGTGACAATGACATCGTCGACTCTAAGGCCTGTGATGCCTGCCTTAGTAGAGTGTCCACAAATTGCCCTAACCCTGCGCCAGTTCTCTTTCATTAGGGTGGTGGAGCTAATGCTGGACGCAAAGTCTGATATACATTAATGAACGTGCAATTCAGTTCAGTAAAGTGATTTTGTTTGCCGGTAATACTTTAATATATATAAGTTGAAGGGATATGAAAATTATGTGTGAAGAGTTCAATGAGGACCTTGAAAACTTGAGTAAATGGTTGAAAGCAAACAAATTAAAATTAAATCTGACTAAAACGAAATATATGAAGTCCAACTCCGTGAACAATAAATCAGTGTGTGTTGATGGCACAAGTATTGAGTGCGTGGAAAACCTTAAATACCTCGGTGTCGTGATAGATAGTAAACTAAAGTTTTAAGAGAATTCGGACTATATTTTTCAAAAAATAGCTCAAAAAATAGGATTCCTGAGAAGAACACGACCGGCTCTAAGTTTAAAAAACATCTTAATGTTATATAATCCATTAGTCTTACCGCATTGCTCATGTTACTCGACCCTTCTGTATGCAAGTTCGAACAAAATAAAGAATCGGCTCCAACGGGTGATTCTGAGATACAATATACTCCGATTCGAGTTATGCTGGAGAGCTTACAGTGGTGTTGCTTTTGATAAAGTAGTTTACAATTATTTTTGAATCTATCTTGATATTAATGTTCTTTTTACCAAATTATCTTGAAATTTGTTCGGTTGATTTCTATAATTTCTCTGTGCCTTAGCATATTATGATAACCACAACGGTGTAATGTTCACTTTTTATTGCTTCTCTTCAGAAACTTTGGACGTCCTCTAAATCCATTTACGGTTAACAGTTACGCGATCTATTTGTTTTCCAACTCTTAGATCAGATTGTCGTGTCCTCCAGCAAACCACCCGAACTGAATGGGCACTTGGTATTTACAACTAAACTTAACTGCACACACCAGACAAGTCGTTCTTCTTATAGCACCTTGTATTCGGGATTGCGGCCTTAGCTATTGTTTGAATCAAGTATCCTTCCATGTATATTGGGCCATTGCACGATTAATAAAATACCATCTATAATAAGCTGTTAGAGCTGAAAAATTCTACGTAATATCACCGATAGCATTAGTGCTTAAACTCATGCCTTGTTTTCTATATTTTCAAGGCTGTCGAAAATATTTTTCATTGCTCTAATTAAAAGTAAATACAGTACGAATTTCATTCCATTTACAAACAAATAAAGCCTATTTGACCATTAAAAATTAAGTAAACAAATATTTATTTCATGAGTTCGCTTCATATTTGTTAGTCAGTTCTAATGAAGAAAACTACAAATTTAAAAGTATCCATAAAATAGATTTATATTCTCATTTTCAAATAACATCTTTTCACTATCATAAATCATGTTTTGAGTTTGCTATACCAATTCTTACTATCTCGACACTTCTTATTAACACAATGTGGACATCGTAATATAAATTTTGGACCAATTTGTGTACTGCTCTTTAAATGCGTTGCTACAATATCACTAAGGGCATCAATGAATATTGGATGATCATTAGGAGCCTCTGCTCGTAGCATTTTTTCAACGCGAAGCTAAGATTATATGAAAAAGTGGGTAAGATAAAAATCATTTAGTAATTGTTGTATCAAATACCTTTTTAGCAAGATCAATACAATACTCGATATCCAGTTCATGCAGAGTTTCAATATGCTCATTAACAAATGCAATTGGAACCAGTATAAAATTCTTTTTACCTCTTTTCACATATCCCTAAAAGAGAGAAATTAATTATTACGCGAAAAAAAAGGAAGAAATAAAATTTACTTTTAATGCTGCATCTGTTGCTGGCTCTAACCAAGCGAGCGGACCCACTTTCGATTGCCATGTTAAGGAGTACGGATATGCATGATTCAGTTCATCCATTACACGTTGTACGGTTGCTCCCACTTCTGAGGGATAAGAATCACCTCTGCATACAGCTTTTAAGGGTAGCGAATGTGCCGAAAATATTATTACTGTATCATTACGCTTTTTTTCGTCAATTTCGCATAATTTAGCTTTTATGCGCTCCGCAAACACTTTTGCAAGTAGCGGATGAGTCGACCATCGATCGATTACACTCCATTTAATATCTTGAGGAGTTCCCCTGTTAATGAATTCAATTGAATTTAAGAATATTTATTTAAAAAGTAATGTCTATTCAAATAGATGCATTTTCTGAAATACAGAATTTAGCGTAGTGTTTGATTTTACATATGTGTATGTTGGAACAATAATGCCGATGGATAACTTCCTGGTAGTCTTTAAAAAAAAAATATTTATATATATATACAGGGTGTTTTCTCCATGGTGGTCTAGTGCCCAAAGTTATTCTCTAACCTATTCTCAAAGAGGATTTGTTCCCCTAGCAGCTGAAAACACGTCATTTTAAAAAAATATCGTCTAATTTTGGTATAACCTGAATAGGCCATGAGCTAATAATTTTTTAATGGCCAAAATTGGCCAAATTAAAGAGGAAAGTCCACAGTTTACAGTTTTTATAAAAAAAAATTACGTTAAGCACCTTTTTGTCACAGATATACAGGGTGTCCCGTAAGTCGACGACAAGCCGGAATCGGGTGATAGACCAAATCATAACAGTTACCAGAAAAATATAAAAAAAAAAATCTAAGTCATGTATTTTTCAAATTATAGACATTTCTTTTGTTTTCGAGGAAATGTACACCCCGTGATGGGTTTTTACCTCCTGTTGCTAGAAATCTTTACTTTTTTTCAATTTTATTTTTCTTATGTAATCCCGAATAGTGCTTATGTAACCTGTTGCTTTAAATTCTAAAGCAACTGCTCCAGCTTGGAATAAAATGTCACATTTTGCCGAACCAAGAATAGAAAATTAATACTTCACCCAACTTTAACTGACTGTACTGAAAAAAAATGTACTACGCTAGTTTGGCAAGTAACTTTAAAAGTTGACGCATTTAATAAGGATTCTAAAATGGTATAGCACTTGTCACAATATATCTTAGATTACGGAAAAAAAATTTGTTTCTTCAAGAAACCTAGTTTCGAAAAATATCTTTTTACCTACTAAAAACGATTCTAGTGTACCCAAAGCTTGCCGTAAGACCATGAACATGAATCTAGCTATTCGCTTTATTTGAATACCACACATAGTCTTTACCTTTGATAGCGGTATTGTAATTTTGTTCAGATGCAAGAAAAATTGTTTTGATATTTTTATAGCAATAAAAAAATTGTAAATTTTGCTTCTGCACATGACAAAATTCATATTTTGTAATTTTTTTTTATACAATTTCAGCAAGATTTCGAAGTAGCACCATTGTAAAACAACAAAAAGAGATACTTCTCCAGCTATGAAACGATGCTTACGCTGTGGTCTTCAAGTAGGGATAAAGTTGGAGTGTACTTTTTAAAATGTGACTGAGAAGTAAATTTAAATGATTATGAAGTTGCAGCTCATTCTGATAAATGATATTCCAGGAATTTTGAGCTTGCTTTTTTAGAATTTCAAATGTGATTTAATTTATTTACCTTCCTAAACAAAATTTTTCTATTTTAACCTATAAGATTTACAGTTTCAAAGTATAAAAGGTACAAACGCTCTAATCAAAATTGTTGTAATGTTTGTACTTCTGTGGCAGGATTCTGGGATTTTGGCGTAGTGCCATTTACTCGACTCGTACCGATTGTTAGTAGTCTAGATGTTTTTGCTTGCATTAAAGTGTTTTGGTTGCAGACAAATATTTACATTAAACACAAAAAAATAAAAAAATTAAACTTCTGCGCCTTTATAATTCACACTCTCACACTCATTAAATTTTGCTGAAATACAATCTTATAATAAGTGCCTAAAAAAGTGATACGGGGCTTTGCTATATTATCATTAGATACTAGCTAATGTTGCTCGTTCCTAGAAGTGGTTCACATCCTTTACACATATTACAGTTCAAACATTTCATGGAAAACTACATTTCTTGTACAGATTCTTCCATCAATCAGCAGTTGTTGATTTTAATGAATGTTTACTTTCACTTGGTGCCATACTCTGGATCGCGAAGGGGCCACGTAAAGTAGTCCATGTGAGAAAATGGCAGTGTTTAAATCGAAGCCTACATAGTCCCATATTTTTCCTTGTCATTTGTTGATTGTCATCGCCTAGGCTCGGATTACCGGAAATTGCCGTCGTCATAGATGAATGGAAAGGTAGTGTCTGATGAAACCAAATCGATTCTTGGGATAAGAAATATTTCCCCTCGATTACATTCGGAAATAATCTCTGCCCTGATTGAATTTCGGTGAAGTCCTTTGACAATCATATGCATCCATTAGGATAACTCCTTCCTTCAATCGCATCACATGTGGTGACATACCCGATGGTGTTTGCTTGTTAACAAATTCTGCTGGAAAGTTTAATCTGCGCTATAGTAGATGATCGGATCTGCTGGCATTATAGGAATGATTATCCTATTAAAATTTCAGCGTATGAGCATTTGTTGGAGCCAAAATGACTTTTTTCGCTAACTCTTCAACAGGCATTTGCTGAATGTTGTTTCCGTGAATAGATGCAATAAGGCTACCTCCACTAACCATTTCTTGAGGGATTTCCATTAAGTCGTCATAGTTTAGTCCAGGAATGGGTGAATGGTTTCCTTTCCAACATCTAAGAGCCAATTGTTGTGCTCATCCTGTCCTTCTCTATGCATGTTTGCTGTGAGTGTGTGTCAAGAAATGCTGCCACAACCTACTTGATTTAATGGTACTTTCGATAATATCAACGCGCATTCCTCTGGCAACAACTGGTAGAGTTTATCGAAAACTGCATGCCACAACTATAATTTTCCCTCCAAATTGCAGCTCATTTGCGGACATTTCTTCCAGAAGCTTTTTGTTGCATCTGATTCCGTGCTGCCTGTCTCAAAGCTTCAGCTGCATTACAAAACTTATTTACTGCACATTTTTTAGGTATATAATGGAATATGCCAGCTCTGTCTGGTCTCCTTACTACCAAGTGCAGATTAATCACATCGAAGCTGTTCAACGCAGATTCCTTCGATTTCCAGTCCGCGGTCTTCCTTGGGATAATCCTTTAATTTTACCTGTCTATGTGAACAGTTTGTATTTGATATCCTTGCAGACGCTGGAAACTAGACGTAATATCTCTAGAATTGTTCTTTTCTGCTAAGCTCAATAGATGTATCAACCCCGATTCGCTCACTCAGAAACCATAATTTCCTCCGTCTTCCTTAGCATCGAACCAACTATGAAGCGAACGAGCCTTTGACTGCAATGTTTCATCTCTTTAATTTAATTTGAATTTTTCTAGACTGCAATTGAAAAATCAGCTCAAATTTGATCTTAGTGAAATTTGTCTGTTTCTTTGGATTTTTTTTTTATTTTTGCATGGAATGTTTCTTCTTGTAATGATTTACTGTAGTAGAGTACATTTCAAGTCAGTTCATAATTTTTCGCGCATAGGAAATATTTGGGCAATTTTCTAAAAAATAATTTCGCTCATTTTGCTATTCATACACATCATGCATCATGTACGTATGTATGCAAGTTTTTTATAAATATTAATGATAAGTTAAGCTGGAAACACAATGCTACGGTCATCAGCGTTCATCAGCTCAGATTTCATTCTATTCTATTATCAGATATAGGAATAAATTGAAATTTGAGCTGATGAACTCTGAAGACCGTAGCATTGTTTCCAGCTTTACTCTTCTATATAGAAATTTCCTACACAATAAAAAAACAATAATAGGCCCCCATAGAAACTGCCTCTAGCAACTGTCTGAAGCAGACTTATTTATTTACAAATGAGAAAGCTTATGAGCATGATCTGTTTATCTGCGCTGGGGTACACTATTAGAAACATTATATGTTGAAATTGCTTTTCAGTACAATTTAATTTCTCAGCCATATTATTAAGAGCAATGCACGCGCGATTAATAAGTTCGTACAGGCTAAAGTTAGACCTATAGGACTTAACATGCAACAGATGTAGCTTTCTATTTGTTCTGAAGAGAAAAATGTTATTTGCAAATTCACAGCACTTCACCTTGTAGAGGGACCCGCTTCTTCATCGTCACTACTTAAAACACAATCAGAAGTAGAACTATCGTCAGATAAGGAAACAAGCAACTTATCTGTTAACTTGTCCAAAAAGGCTTCACACCCAAGATATCCTTCCTCAGCTTTTATATTATTTTGATAAACGCTTCCGCAGTTCTCCCCCGTAATTCTTTCGAATGCTTGCGCTGTTAACTGCTTAACGGCAACTAATTTGAAGGTTGTATTTCTGGAACTAAACCTTGGATTTAACCCAAATTTTGTCAATTGGATTTAAATCGGGGTGGTGCTTCATGCCCATTACTCCGAATCAGATCATCCACTATATGCTTTCTTGGAGTATGGTGTATTTTAATCAAATTATACAACTAAAGCTTGAACATATTTTCCGAAAGTTGTATGTAATTATTCCTTAGCCATTGTTGCATTTCAGCCTTAGTATTGGCAGATGTAACGTAATCTTGTTTAAATTTGTTGTGATATGATGCATTAAGCAATTCCAGCGGTGTCATGTCAGCGGTCCAGGGACGGTATCCCAGCGGAAAAAATGAACATGCCTGATTTAGAGAAGGTTTTATTGAAAGCATTATCTGGAATTCAGTAATAAGTACATGAATATACCTTACGTTGAACTGGTTTAGGAAGGTAGGCGTCATATATGATGAGTTGTATTTTTGAGCATGTTATGTACCTTTCAGCGAGGCAGAGGTAATTATTTTTGATTTGGGCATTATTTTAGAAGAAGAAGGGGATAATATCATTTAAATACAAGATACGAATAAGTGAAGGTGTGTTTATTTTCCATACCTTCCTAAGAACACAGGAAGAGTTCTTCCCTTTATCTCTCAATGAAAACAGAAAGAATTACTTCCCTGTAAATTTATAATTATATCGGAAAGCAAAGCAAGCCCAAATATATATCAAATTTACCTGTTACCTGCAGTACTTTTGTATGTACCTAAGTGTCAGAAGAAATATTTCACATAAAAGAGATTTAAAAAAATTAAGCGAACGGAAGAGTCCTGCAATTTAACAGTGTACTTATTTCATTCTCTCTTTGCTTGCTCGCAAAATTTTAAAGTGTGAAATAATAAGTGGAATGTATCTTAATCGATGAAACGAAAGTATCGATTAAACGGGAGGCTTAAATCCGCTCCGCCGTTTACTGCTCGTCCACCTTTCATTAGAGCTGCGGCTAATCTAGTTATAAAAAAACCTGCTTAGATTTATATGTTTTTAAGTGGTTATACTTAAGTGTTGGGATTCTTCCGCATTACAGACAGAGTCTGGAATTTTCTTATATTTATACTTTAAAGCTCTGAGTACGCTTCTGTGTAGATGTTAGAACTAATAAGATAGCTTCCAAAATCAGGCCATTTTTATAGTCTAGATGAAATCATAGGGCATAGAAAATTTATCATACCTTTGTAAGGAATAGAAAAGAAAAATTGAATTAAAATACACATTCATGGTAGAATCCTGAAATATTTTCATTTTTGAATGTCTGCTACAGAATTTAGTGAAAAAAATCAAGGTCAAATTCGTAGGTCAACTCACAATCTCAATGAGTATTGTTCTCACTTGTCCTTATGCTTTAAAATTGGTTATAACTGTTTCTACTGTTCGACGAACTGTGTAAAACCAATTTAATGACCTCACTTGTTTCATTTTTATAACAAAAATGCGGCTATATTTAGGAGGACTCATCCTGATTGTTGCCAAAATTATTATTAGACTAATAAACTTTTATCCAAGTTTTCTATAGAAAAATGCCTACTCATTCAACTTTGAGTCAACCGAACGGAAGTGGCCAACAATTTCGTCCCTGGGAAAATAAATGAATACTTCTTACTGCCACTTCATTTTATCATGTTATCAGCGACAAAATTTGTATGGGAAAGCCACATTTTACTCAGCTTCGAACTAGAAGTTATGCGTCACAATTCCGGTTTTAAATTTGAACTATTAAATCATAGCACCATCGATATCAAATTTAAAGTTGCTAGTGGTTGACACGTCTAATCAAACCGCTTTATGTTATTGTGTTGGCATACATCAATTAACTATTATTTAATTTACGGTATAATAATGCTCGCAATTAATTGGTCAGACGCATCTTTTCCATTTCAACAAGTTTTTGTTAAGACCAAAAGATTTATCAATTATTCATGAAATATTGCTATTTTAACAAAATCTATAGAGCAAATTAATAATTTAATAAAAGTGTGCACCAAAATATTAGGAATGCTGCACACTTAGCAACTGACTACTTACTTCTTCTTTAAGTGCGTGTAAATTGCATTAAAACTTGAACCAGAAGTAGCACAGCTGTATTGCGGATATTGCGAAAAAAGAACAATACGTTCAGGACAGTCTCTAAAAAAAAAAGAATTTTGGATAAAAGAGGAAACATATCTACTTGAGGAATTACCTTAGTATACGTTCTAGTGCATCTTCAGCTAATGGATCAACGTACCGAAAACCTACATAAGATTTATGCGGTGCTGTTTCCGGAGATATTTTGTCTAATTGTTCACACATTAGGCTACCTTGCAAGCAGGTCCACTTCAAAATAGGAGAACCACCTCCTATTTCACAGTATTTCTTTTGCACTTCTGGTGTCCTCCTTTTTGCAATCCAAGGACCCAATTTACTTTGAAATGGCAATTGAATCATATCTCTGTCGGTCATAATACGATTCAAATATTCGTGCACCTGATTAATATTTTGGGGTCCACCCATATTCAACATCAGAATAGCTGTCTTCACTGGCGATTGTGCGACGTCACTAGTGAATGTTTTCTTAAAGACATTATTGAAATATTTTACTGCGAAAAAAAAACAAAAAAAACATTATTTCACTTATTTTATCCAACTATGAACCGCATCCGATTTTTTTTTAATACGACCTGAAACTCAAAATTGATTGGATAGATTTTTATTTACCTGTGGTCGATCTACCGAACATTAAAAACATTCTCTACAAATAATTAATAATACTTATTTTACTCAATTTAATGCAATTTTCAGGAAATTTAAACGACTCTATGACATGACAAAAACCAATGCTAATTAAACTGCTAGTACTCTACTGGCAGCCAAATCGGCTGTCTAATTTCTGTCAAACTACTGTCGAGATAAAAAACAAAATAATTTCTAGGCAGTGGCGTAGATAAGAATACTGGGGCCTACACGCTAAATTCTTAGTGGCCCTTTATATACCCCAGAAGATGTAATTGGCCGGATTACATTAACCACGCCGACGTCGGCGTGGTTGTCGTTTTATGTCAAAAATATTAAGAGACAGTGCTGCATGTATGAAATGCATTACATTACCCACGCCGGCGTGGTCGTCGACCCCAAGGTATATAGAAGAAACAAGGTATGCCCATTAAAATTTTGACATATCACAGCTGATCAAACAGCTAATAGTCTGTGACGTACTTCAGTGAATGAATAAAAAAGAAAAAGGAAATCTGACAGTGGCAGTACAAGCGCAAAGAATTTTGATACATTACAGCTGATGCCCTGTGACGTACTTCAGTGAATGAAGAAAAAGGGAAAAAGAGTTTTAACAAAAATGGCGGAACGTGGTTCGAGTCGGGAATACCATTTATTGGCTTTTTGGATGAAATTTCTTCGAGTTCAACAGGCCTTAGAAAGTATGAGCTAAAGGCCTGGAATCTATGTACCTACATACATTGTGTAATGGCCTCGCATTGATATAGAACGTGGTCAGATGTTTCATCCTCTCCGAAACATAACCTACATATATCAGCCTGGGTGATATGCCTATCCAATGCGTGTGTTTGTTAAATTTGCATTATCTGTAATGATTCTGAATTGATTCCTGGATAGCCTTAAAAGATTCAAGCTCCTCTTTTGTGAAGGTCCTTTGATGAATAATTTTTCTTATCTGGAGCATATCACTGATGTTCATCCCTGCTCGCTTTGGTTGTGGATTCAGTTTTGTATGGTAAGTATTATAGGAGATACCATAAAAAGGTTCCGGTCCGATGAGGGACATGAATACCTGCCGGGCCAGTGTGTCTGCTCTTTACATTAACTTCGTTTTGACCTCAGGTAATGAGATTGGCTTTCAGTGTCGCTTGGTTACCTGTATATACATATTTGGATGTCTAGTGATAGCATATCCTACTATGAACCTGTCTGGAATATTGAGACGTATTTTTCTAGGTTTTGATAAATGTTAGCTCTTGGTATTATTTACACCATATATTTCTGCTCTATTCCTTGCTCCGGTTTTAGAACCGTCCGTGTACATAAGATTACGGCTCCCTTTTGTAAAATTATATCTACATATTTCCCCCTTATTTAATATGAATGGCAGATGGAGTAGGTTGTATTTAACTACCATTCTGTTTGATATCATGTCCGGTATTGGATTTACTTATTCGTTTAGTCATAGTGCGCAGACTTTTTAAGTCCCATTCACTATACATATTCATCTGCCAGGGCTCTGTATATGAGTTGTAGTTAGAAAATTGTGATTATAGTTATGGATGCTCAAACTTTTATTAATGCACTTGAAAAGCTGCAAATTTATACAATTCATTGATAAGAGTTCAAACATTTAAAGTCAAACGAGATAATATCATTTTAAATGATTGTTTATACATTCAGTTTTAAGATTTAATCTGAGTTCTAGCATTTCTTATTTTTCAATGAATCTTTTCTTGAGTATTTCACTGCTGAAACAAATATTTTTTATTTTTTAGTGCATTTTATTTATAAAAGTTTCTTTAATATATTTGTCCATTCGTATACATCAAGTCAAATCAAACTTAATAACGAATCGTTGCCAGGACTACGCTAGACACTTTTTTTTGTATTTTCCTTTCTGAGCAGTCATAGGTAATGTTATGAGTTACTAACCTGCTAAGAGGTGTTTTAAACTGCTCGTTTGCCACCAATTGTCTAGTACTGTAAATTAGACAATTGGAGTCGAAACACATGCAAGTGTAACAAGTAAACTGAAAAATGAATTCAATCCAAATGGACGGTAATTTAAATTTAAATAAATCACCCCTTTTAAATACTTATCCTGGTCGAACGACAGAATCAACCTGCTGGTGCGCCCCATACTGAACTCCTATGCTTCACACCGACTTACACACTTCACACCTTTATCAGGATCGATCAACCTCACTGCAATGGTACCTGGCATGCTACGATTGCCTCAGGGGGGCCTATTCTTGAATTACGAATGATTTTAACGTATGCGATAAATAACGAATGGTTCAACCCCATTCGTTATTTAACGAATGGTTTGCGTACGAATATAACGAATGCGGATTTCAAGAATACCACATAAACATTCATTTCGAATGTTTTTGACAGATTAACGTATACGTTATCTGTCTTCGTTATTCAAGAATAGGGCCCAGGATCTCTTAAACAACGAGGTAATAACTAAAGGAGATGCAATCATATGTACGATCCGTGTACATGAGCGTACCCAAAATTGCCCTGCATTTGTGTATGTTTCACTCCGCCATTTTTGGTCTTCGCTGTCAAATCCATACTTAGGTTTGGATGGTTTTGGGCTTGGTGCATTGACGCAGGAAAACCCGTGAAATAACCGTAGGGGCCACGAAGCAAATATTACTCAACTTTTTACCACTGAACTTTTCTTCTTAATTATTAACTTTTTTACGTTCACGTTTGCAAATTCAGTAAATACTTTTGAGTATATGAAAATAAAAGCGATTAAAATTGCGCATAGGTTGTACAATTGTGTACAGGTGTACAAATTTTACGGCGCTTATGTACAAACAATTATCAGTGTCATTGTGTTAGAATTGGGTACGCGATATTTTCTCATTTGCATCTCCTTTAGTTCTTACCTCGTTGCTCTTAAAGCAGAAACACATCCAAGCAAGCCTCAGGCCTGGCCTCTCTAAGGCCTCCTCGCAGCTCGCCTCAAGGCTTGCCTCAAAGAAATGAAAACAAAATGATACCACCGGCCTCCGTACAATATACTGTGGCTCGGTGCTGTCATTTTAATTTTGTTAGTACTTCTGTTGACAGAAGTAGGCCTGAGAGAGAAAAATTTCGAACATTGAGCAAAGCGAGCTTTGCGGCTAGGCCTTTATTTGGACACTGCCTGAGAACGCGTAAACGTAGAGCGCTGAAATTTTGAACATAATGTTTTCATAAAAATTGTAAATATAATTTCAAAAATGGACTAAATCGGGTAACCCCTTCTGGATGTTGCCATATAAAAATTTAGGATTTTTACGTATCCATTGAAATCTATACGGTTTTAATGTACTGAAAAGTTCTTCAGAATATGAAATCCTATAAAATTGGTTATAATCATTTTTGCTGTTCGACGAACCGTTCCAGAGATATATTCAAAAACCACTTCAAAAATCAAACTTGTGCAGATGAGTGAATATATGAAATTACAAACGAGCATTCATCTAGATTCTAGGGTATCATAAGAATCAGTCTAAGACCAATTCTAGATTTTTACTTGTTTATTTTAACTTCCTTAAAATATTTCAAGCTATAATTTCATATCTTGGTAAAACATTTACCATGTAAATAAATTTCCAATTTCAGTATGGGTTCTGTTAAATTTAAGCCTAATTTTAGTAAATATTTACACAATACTTATATTCATAATAAAAATCTTAATAAACCAATGATTGTCAAAATTGGCTTGACCTTCTTACAACGCTTTATCAAATTCAAATGAAATTGGAAACACTTCTGTAGCTGATGATGATCATAATCTTGAGAATGATGATGATAAATTGCTTCTTAGGGTTAGGATTCATACAACCAATAAAAGTAATATAAGCAAAAATAAAGGATTTGAGAAAGATCTAAAAACAATTGAAGGTCATTTTAATAAAAAAGGATTATAACATGTTACTAAAAGAGTACGTAAGGAGACGGAGCTATTTGATATCAGTGGCGTTGCCATTCCTCCTACTAGAGCCGACGGACCATTGAAGAGCAAATTAGCACAGCAATAAGAGCTCATTTTCCAGAGTATTGATACCCTTTGGTTTTTGCGAGCTGGTTTTAGAAAAGAAACACAAAATTGGTAGTTCTTAATTTCGGAATAAATATAATACCTTAAAATGTCATCATATCTAGTTCCTAGTGTCTACTCCAACATATTTTATTGAAGCTCGTTAACATTTGAATTTATTATTTTATTTTCATTGAATATTTATCAAGATTAATCTGTGTTTCATTCCTTATAAGTATATCCAAAATTTCCGGTATAAAAACCGAGTTTCGTAATAAATTAAAACTGAAAAAACCGGTTTTTAGTTTCCTTCTCGGTTTTGAAATCATTAATTCAGAGTTGTCCAAAAGTATGAAATTTGTTTTGAATGATTCTGACATAGTAAAAGAGGGTTAATTCATTCTTATATACCCCCTAGGCAGACTATCTCAATAATGAGTTAATTTTTAATTAAATAGAGTCCAATGCGCAGTGTGTCATACAAGGACCCATTTGTAACATTTCGCTTTATTTTCAAATAGACCAAATTTTACTCCATTTAGGTAAGGCGCTGGGTTTTTTTAAGCAGAGTCTCGGTTTTTTTTTTGATTAGTTTTTTGTCAGCATGCGAGGGCCGCATAGGAGACCATGGGTCTTGGTGTATATCCAGTACATCATTTTTGGCTTCAGACCCATGTTCTGACAATGAAGTGACGACACGGGTAGAGAGATCCTACCGCCCTTTCCTGTAGCAGATGCGAATTCCAGGTAAGTTTCTTATCTAGATTAACCTCCAGAATTTTGACTTCGTTTGAAAATATCAATTCCGTGTTATCAAGAAGAGGAGCTGTTAGTGAAAGCAACGATAACCATTCTGTTGGGCGTCACTGACATGTATAATATGGACTGACTACGTTAATAGAAATGCATTGCAAAAAGTGGGTTCACTTCTATATTGCTGACTCTTTCGGTCTAAGAACCAAGTACCAACTGAGGAGAACTGCAAACAACAAATAAATAAGTGAGTCCGTCGAAATAAATGTTTTTAAATTAATTATTTAGGTTTATTACTGATAAATTTGTTTTACTAAAGGCAATATATTCATATGATGTGCAGCAGAAGTTCGAAACGTTTTGTTATAATCGCTTTTCGAGCTGCGCGCTCATTTTTTCAAATTCCCACCAATGATTTTTTCAATGTTGGCAGACATAATCAATTGAGCCCACATGAAATAGAAAGTTAAGCAGTCCATATTATATATGTCAGTGTTGGGCGTTTATGCTAAGGCCTTTGTTTAAACACCACATGTGGACTCAAGGGCGGATCCAGACATTTGCTCTATAACCGCACTTGCCATCAGTTGTGGACCGCTTTGTATAGCTTTGTGTTTTCATTAGCATTGAGATATCGCCGGAGTTCTTTTATTTACATAATATAAGTTTTTGATCCCGTAAGCATAGTAAAATTTAGTCTCACATAAAATAGACATTATACACTTCTTGCTTGGGTTGGTGTTTTTCATATAAAGGTCGCTTGCATTTCGTTAAAACACTATAATTTCCTGGGCTGGACAGCAATTTATTGCAAATTAAATGGTTAAAAAAATTTCGGGGAATGCTAATTAGGTAGGGTTAATATATGTATAAAATTAAATTAATTATTTGCAGGAAAACTGAATCTGAGATTCATTACCCCGGCTATGATAATTTTCCCAACATACTACTTTTCATCAAAATACCCGACTTTGTGAGCATTCGATTACAAAAAAGTGCAAAAATTTTGCTTGTACTGAAAATTCCTTAGTGGTATAATTTTAGCTTTTTTGAGAACAATTTATGACTGAAAAAAATAAAACAATAATTTGTTATGGAAGTATGTGAAGCGACTTGACCAGGACGTTAAGTCCAAACTGCCAGCATGGGCTGACAGATCGCCTGATGACAACGATAGCACAGGGCGGCATGCTAGCACCTCGGCTAAGGGTGGCGGAGAGTGTGGGGGAGTTCCCGAAAATACCTGCCGCTGTCATCATCCATAATCAAAAAAATTTCATGCCTGCATACAAAAGAGCCGACACACACTCGGTCCTGAAGGGACCCTTACGTCACTTACCTACTTACTGTGGAAGGCGCAGATGTTCTGCCTTCATGGCCTTGCCCCATCCTCCCTATGACTCTGCTCGGCACTATCTGCAAAGTCCCTTAGGCTGACCTGTGGAAGATATTAGAGCGGACCTATGCGACCTTCATGCGAGAGGGCTCCAGGAAAGCGAAAGGAGAAAATAAAAGCTCTTAGAACATCATTACGTTATAATAGTTCATTATTGTTACTCAAAATTTCCATTCCTATTAAATTTTTCTCTTACAATTCACTCCTACTTCATTATAATGTACCCTGTACAATATTATTCTTCGCTTACCTATCAGGCACAGTACTACCTATTATATTAAAATATAAAATCTAACTTAGACTTAAGATGTTATAGTAAAATGATAAAATATTTTGATGACCTACAATTATTTGTGGGAATATTATATTTGCGATATTATGTATGAGACGTTGAATCAAATCATGGAAATTTCAATTAAATTAAATTTTAAATTAATATCCCAATAAATAAAATCAACTTACTTCCCTTTAATTTTATGGTACATATAAAGTGATTATTGTACTCAGGATATGAAAAAGTATAATATAAAGATCTTATCAAGGCTATAATATTTCGGCCATAATTCAGTTAAATAGAATAAAATTTAAGCGTTTCCTCAAAGTAAGAATACAAAGAAGAAAATTATTATAAAATTGGACAGTATTATATAATTAGAAAGTATGAGTCATATAATTCTTTAATTAACAGTATCCTTTAAGGGCAAACAATAAATTCAGAAGTTCAATGAGCCGAGATAGATAGGAAATTTTATACTAATGACAGTGAAATAAATAGAAATTGTGAAATCTTTCTGACCTAAGTTTCCAAAAATAGTTGTAAAACTGTCTAAAATTTGTAGACGAATTAAAGTTTATAGCTTTACATAAAAGAGGATTGATATACTATGCGAAAAATCCTAATATTGTTGTCAATTGTCAATATTTTGAGAATTTTCGATTTAGTTTTCACGGGTTACTTACTAGACCTGAATGAAAGTCGAGTAAATTAATTTTACTCTAGTCTAGAAAGATCATCGGAATATTGTAACAATATTTCACAGAAAGGTACAAGTAAGAATCATCATAAGGTAAAAGCAAACATCTCATAATCGCGTGCTTGAAAGACTAGTGCGATTTAGACTAAACAGAGTGTTAATCGCCGCCATAAAATTCAAACTGATTCTATAACATCGATCGTTCCATTTATTATGAATTAGCTTCGTACCAACTATATACCGGACGAGAATGCCTAATTGGAATATGTCACAACCTGATCACGGACCTTGCGAAAAACTAATGCTCCCTAAATTCATATAAGCAAGTCGTATACCATTTATTTCAACATCCTTTAAGGTCTAAACAAAACAAAATGAAGTGTCCAGTACGCCCAAATAAAAAACACAAACGCCCAAGGCACAATACTACACACGTCTACGGATCCTGGCTCATTGTCTGCTGCCTACTTACAATTCGCTGAGTAGATTTTTACAGGTTTTTATTTACTCGTCACTTAATGGTTTGAAACAACTACCATAGATCGCTATTAACTAAAGTATTTCGTGGTATTTACTTGACAAACTGACAAGTCACATTGCAATGTTCATATGTTAAAAGAAAAATCGTACACTTTTGGTATTACTCTTATACGACACATGCGATACTCAAAAACTTCAATCGATACACCGAATTATAGCAGACTTGGACTTATCAGATCAGTGAATATAGATATTTATAGTCACAAGACAAATTATATAACGAATGGATTGAAAAGAAAATAATTAATTCCTTATTTCATATGATTTGATTGTCAGTCTCAGGAAGGTTTTTTTTTTCCTTGTTTTTTTCTCACCAAAGAAAGAACACATTTTCAGTAAACATAAATCACGGGAAGTGTAAGAATCTGAAAATTGATTTTATAACTTCAAAAAGAATTATTTCCTTATTGCTACTAAGAAAAAGCGAATCTAAGCTATACATTAACTAAAGGGTTTTTCCCTTGTTTCTTAAATTAAATATTCTGAATATAAAAATGTATTTTTTTTTTTTTTTTAAGAGAAATGTGATTACCTAAACTATATCAGCTAATATGTACAGCATTCTTATTCAAAAAAAATATAGGATGATATATGCCATCAAATTTTATCTTCGATTATTATGTGACACTGAGAAGCTCCTACAAAATGTCTGAATGTGGCATCTACTTACATAATGGTTAAGTAGGAATCTTATGTAGATAACTCCATGTCAAATTTACCTCAAACATTTGCTTTTCATACGTCTCTCTTTTCGAGGTTTTTCCCGACGTACGCCACACCAGATTCGAACTCCAACAGATCCCTTTTCTCACCTCACAAATGGGGCTCCGGAGGGAGACGCCAAGTTTTATGGGGTGCCGTTGGCGGATTAATCTTTGGTTAGTGAGGATTTTGTTTTCTTCGTCGGATTGCGGCGAGAAATATTTGATTTTGCGGGATTTTAATTTTAACGACCTTACTTTCCTGCTAGCAAACTATGACAGACCGATATCGATGGTCTTCTTCTTCTTTCTGTCACTGAACATGACACCGAGCTTGAGAAAGCATTTCTCTCGGTCGGGGCGCGTTTTGGTTTCATGCTGTAGTCGACAACAAGCCGGGCATACACGCTTCAGTCCGTGGTGGCATATTGCTATATGCAATATGCTACGACCATAACAGGGCAGAGTGGTCTGCGCCACCCGTGGTTCAGACGACGCTGAAAAATGGTCGACTGAGCTAGCCGGTCTTACACATAGGCCTCATCACTGCGGGCGCTCAATGTGTGTCACGACCCACGACCCTATGTTTTCCTCATCCTCAGACTCTACTTGACCGGTAACGCATCGAAGACACATCCCTGAAGTTAATCGTTGCGCAAATAAAAGGGTCCCAGCAATAAAAGATTCAACAGGTGCGAACATTGAAATAAATAAATGTATATATATAGACAGCACAAGTGTATATATGGACATCACGAGTGTATATATGGACATCACGAGTGTATATACCTAATATCACAGCTGAATGAAGTATCACAAAAAGACTAATGAAAATTCGGAAAAAAAATTCTCATAACATGAACGAAAACTCCAAACATAAAAATCTACCAAAAGGTATCGTGGCATTAAGCCAAAAAAAAAAAAAAAACAATTCCTAAAAGAATTGATACAAAGGGGGATCTAGTAAACGATGCTTCCTCCTCCCACACTCCAAGAGCGAACTCTCAACATAAGAGGTATCCAGGTCGCTCCCTCCCTTTCCAGGTCAGAATATCTATACAAGCAAGTGACGTGAGTGGTGCATGAAAAAACTACATATTCACGATTCTCTATGGGAATCTTTGGAGAAGGTCAGCTGGAGAAATTGGAGGCTGAAAAAGTTGAATGATATTCCTCAGTCAGACAGTTAGCACATGCCAACTTCCGGGCTCCGAGGGTATCAAGCAACCATTCCAGTCGCATCCCACGAGACCTCACCGAGTATTGTATTGGTCGCTTCAAGTCGGTTACCAAACTAAGGAATGGTGAATCGACATCCTCCTCTTGGTATGAACTAGCCATACCGCGGGGCCACCAGGCTAAAGAGATGCCGACGCAGCCACCATTCCCCCGTCGAACCGACCAAAACAATCCCGGGTCAGCTCCACGAGACAGACATTTCCTCCCCCCTTCCTCTCTTCCGATTGCTCCGTCTACCTAGTCACACATCTGGGCACAGCCATGAACGAGGTCAACTAATTAGCTATAGGCCAAGAAGTTGTCTCACAGGCTCATGGCCCTGTCCAGTCGCACGATCAAAATGGACAGGCTCCATGAGAATCGAAATAAAAAACTTTCGTGAGGCCACCTTCCATTTCCATGGCTGAAGGCCAGCGGGAAAGATCATCCAAAAACATTTCCAAAAACTTTCAAAAAAAAAAATCAACAACTGTTCAGGCTTGAGGCTTGACCGAAGTCAAACCTAAAGCCGGATTTCAACTTCCAAAAAACTTTCATTAAATTCAAAAAACGTTACTTTACTTTAATCCAAAAATTCAAAATATCAAAGACTTCCAATAAAACTTTCAAAATATTACGTTACTTTACAAAAAAAAATTTTCAACAAAACCAATTAGACTCAGGTCCACCCATATCTTCTACTGGATGTGAGACCTGAGGTCAATCAACTGGCAGACACCAGATGATCATCTCTCTCAAAGTCTCAGTCCCCAGTAAAATTTATATTTAGACCACCGAAGTCTAACTGAGGTGGCCCCACGTTGGGCGCCATTTTGTTATGGAAGTAACAAATGGACGCGCACAACGTATCATAACTAGAAGAATGGACAACCCTTTCGAACAGAAGGTTCACGTGAAGCCGAGTACTGATGTTATCCCATCTCCACTGGATGTGAGACTACCGAGTCAGACAATTAGCTGAAAGCCAGATGTCCATATCTGCAAAGCAATCTCAGTCCCCAGTAAAGAGGTCTGATGTACTCAAGATGTTAAGGCCCCACGTTGGGCGCCATTTTGTTATGGAAGTATGTGAAGCGACTTGACCAGGACGTTAAGTCCAAACTGCCAGCATGGGCTGACAGATCGCCTGATGACAACGATAGCACAGGGCGGCATGCTAGCACCTCGGCTAAGGGTGGCGGAGAGTGTGGGGGAGTTCCCGAAAATACCTGCCGCTGTCATCATCCATAATCAAAAAAATTTCATGCCTGCATACAAAAGAGCCGACACACACTCGGTCCTGAAGGGACCCTTACGTCACTTACCTACTTACTGTGGAAGGCGCAGATGTTCTGCCTTCATGGCCTTGCCCCATCCTCCCTATGACTCTGCTCGGCACTATCTGCAAAGTCCCTTAGGCTGACCTGTGGAAGATATTAGAGCGGACCTATGCGACCTTCATGCGAGAGGGCTCCAGGAAAGCGAAAGGAGAAAATAAAAGCTCTTAGAACATCATTACGTTATAATAGTTCATTATTGTTACTCAAAATTTCCATTCCTATTAAATTTTTCTCTTACAATTCACTCCTACTTCATTATAATGTACCCTGTACAATATTATTCTTCGCTTACCTATCAGGCACAGTACTACCTATTATATTAAAATATAAAATCTAACTTAGACTTAAGATGTTATAGTAAAATGATAAAATATTTTGATGACCTACAATTATTTGTGGGAATATTATATTTGCGATATTATGTATGAGACGTTGAATCAAATCATGGAAATTTCAATTAAATTAAATTTTAAATTAATATCCCAATAAATAAAATCAACTTACTTCCCTTTAATTTTATGGTACATATAAAGTGATTATTGTACTCAGGATATGAAAAAGTATAATATAAAGATCTTATCAAGGCTATAATATTTCGGCCATAATTCAGTTAAATAGAATAAAATTTAAGCGTTTCCTCAAAGTAAGAATACAAAGAAGAAAATTATTATAAAATTGGACAGTATTATATAATTAGAAAGTATGAGTCATATAATTCTTTAATTAACAGTATCCTTTAAGGGCAAACAATAAATTCAGAAGTTCAATGAGCCGAGATAGATAGGAAATTTTATACTAATGACAGTGAAATAAATAGAAATTGTGAAATCTTTCTGACCTAAGTTTCCAAAAATAGTTGTAAAACTGTCTAAAATTTGTAGACGAATTAAAGTTTATAGCTTTACATAAAAGAGGATTGATATACTATGCGAAAAATCCTAATATTGTTGTCAATTGTCAATATTTTGAGAATTTTCGATTTAGTTTTCACGGGTTACTTACTAGACCTGAATGAAAGTCGAGTAAATTAATTTTACTCTAGTCTAGAAAGATCATCGGAATATTGTAACAATATTTCACAGAAAGGTACAAGTAAGAATCATCATAAGGTAAAAGCAAACATCTCATAATCGCGTGCTTGAAAGACTAGTGCGATTTAGACTAAACAGAGTGTTAATCGCCGCCATAAAATTCAAACTGATTCTATAACATCGATCGTTCCATTTATTATGAATTAGCTTCGTACCAACTATATACCGGACGAGAATGCCTAATTGGAATATGTCACAACCTGATCACGGACCTTGCGAAAAACTAATGCTCCCTAAATTCATATAAGCAAGTCGTATACCATTTATTTCAACATCCTTTAAGGTCTAAACAAAACAAAATGAAGTGTCCAGTACGCCCAAATAAAAAACACAAACGCCCAAGGCACAATACTACACACGTCTACGGATCCTGGCTCATTGTCTGCTGCCTACTTACAATTCGCTGAGTAGATTTTTACAGGTTTTTATTTACTCGTCACTTAATGGTTTGAAACAACTACCATAGATCGCTATTAACTAAAGTATTTCGTGGTATTTACTTGACAAACTGACAAGTCACATTGCAATGTTCATATGTTAAAAGAAAAATCGTACACTTTTGGTATTACTCTTATACGACACATGCGATACTCAAAAACTTCAATCGATACACCGAATTATAGCAGACTTGGACTTATCAGATCAGTGAATATAGATATTTATAGTCACAAGACAAATTATATAACGAATGGATTGAAAAGAAAATAATTAATTCCTTATTTCATATGATTTGATTGTCAGTCTCAGGAAGGTTTTTTTTTTCCTTGTTTTTTTCTCACCAAAGAAAGAACACATTTTCAGTAAACATAAATCACGGGAAGTGTAAGAATCTGAAAATTGATTTTATAACTTCAAAAAGAATTATTTCCTTATTGCTACTAAGAAAAAGCGAATCTAAGCTATACATTAACTAAAGGGTTTTTCCCTTGTTTCTTAAATTAAATATTCTGAATATAAAAATGTATTTTTTTTTTTTTTTTAAGAGAAATGTGATTACCTAAACTATATCAGCTAATATGTACAGCATTCTTATTCAAAAAAAATATAGGATGATATATGCCATCAAATTTTATCTTCGATTATTATGTGACACTGAGAAGCTCCTACAAAATGTCTGAATGTGGCATCTACTTACATAATGGTTAAGTAGGAATCTTATGTAGATAACTCCATGTCAAATTTACCTCAAACATTTGCTTTTCATACGTCTCTCTTTTCGAGGTTTTTCCCGACGTACGCCACACCAGATTCGAACTCCAACAGATCCCTTTTCTCACCTCACAAATGGGGCTCCGGAGGGAGACGCCAAGTTTTATGGGGTGCCGTTGGCGGATTAATCTTTGGTTAGTGAGGATTTTGTTTTCTTCGTCGGATTGCGGCGAGAAATATTTGATTTTGCGGGATTTTAATTTTAACGACCTTACTTTCCTGCTAGCAAACTATGACAGACCGATATCGATGGTCTTCTTCTTCTTTCTGTCACTGAACATGACACCGAGCTTGAGAAAGCATTTCTCTCGGTCGGGGCGCGTTTTGGTTTCATGCTGTAGTCGACAACAAGCCGGGCATACACGCTTCAGTCCGTGGTGGCATATTGCTATATGCAATATGCTACGACCATAACAAATTATAACAAATAACTTTTTACAAAACTATCTAGAGTTTTCCATTTAATTAAACATTAAAATTATATTACATTTGTGTATAAATTTTAAAAGAAAGAAAGCAAAGTCAAAGCAAAGTAATTTAATTCAGCATTTTGATAAACATTAGAAGTTCCAAATTTCATTGTTATTCTCTGTAGTGTTAAAACTAAAACTGCCCAGGGGCTAGATTCCGCAACTGTGAAAAATTTGTCAGTACACACGATTTAAAAAACTCACCGTGAGGGAAAGTGTACACTTAAAAGCTGAATGCAAATTTTTCTGTGCTGAATGTTGTTTGAGTGAGAAAATTGTTTTTTTGAAGAATGTTAGATCAGTTATAAGAAATGAGTTACATGAATTCACTAGTATTAAGTCGACTACGGCTTAGAAAAAGGTAAAATATATAATATAATAAATAATTTTGAAAATAACTCTTGACAAAAACTCACACGTACCTCTTCAAAATTTACGACCAAAATGGCTACGAGATAATGGGCCCTATTCTGTCGGTAAAATTTTATCATTTTATGTTATGTTATGCCTTAAAATAAAATATTTCCCTAAAATCCTATTCTGTACCAGAAATTTTATTTTATTTTATGCATCGTAACATAAAATATTTCCTGTTATGTTATGTTATCAGTTAAAGTGTACAAAACTTTGACAGAAAATCTCATTTCCATTTTTGCGGAATCGAAGCAAGGTGGTGTACAGAAAATTTTGTGTGCACGCGTAAACTAAAGTTGCAGAATCCGGCCCCATAGACCTTGCTTTCTTTGTATACCTTGAAAATTTTAAAATTTATACACAAATGTAATATAATTTTAATATTTAATTAAATGCAAAATGATGGAAAACTCTAGAGAACTTTTGTGATGTATTCATTAAGTGAAGGGAGTAATTATTTTATATTTTTATAATGCGGATTTAGAAGATTTGAAAAGATTTTGTTTTATTTTATTTTCCATTTCAGTTGATTAGAGTATAAATTTTGATTTATTAGAGCTCTAGGGGGGCGATCGCCCCGATCGCCCCTCGCTGTATCCGCTCTTGTAGCGGACTTTGGAAAGGTGAGGTCAGATATGACTAGCTGTCCCCATAACTTTTATGATTCTCTTAATTTAAAGTTAATATTTTATAAGCGAAATCTAGACATGTTATACGACGAAAAAATGCAAAAGAAAAAGAATTTTGTTTTCAACCGTCACCCTGTTGGCCCTCCGTTGCAAAAGCGGGATCCGGTTAAATATTTAATACAAACATTAGTTTCTTCATGTAAATCACTTCTAGTGATTATGTGGTAGTGGTAAACAAAGAAATTTCTAATTAGCAAAATTTTTTCACTATGGTAAAAACAATTGAAATTCAGACGAACAAATTTGTGATATTTGTCTCCAAATAATGTAAACACCCAATTGACAGACAAATCGTCCATACCGTGTAGCGAAACATTATATGAAACCATCATACAAAGATCACCCGGATGTGGCCTACCAAAATGTATCAGCGCCACTTGGATAATCATTTTGTGATTTCTTTTTACAAGCGAATTTGATTTGAGTTTTTTGTGTGTTATATTGACTGAAAGACGTTATGAATTGTGTCGCGTTAAGTTGCAAAAGCAACACTTACTTAAACATTTATTAAAAAAATTAATTTGTTCCACTCCCTAAGTGTAAATCATTTCGAGAGAAGTGAATAAATGCTGATGGGGAAAGCAAATAAATTCCAATTAACAATTTCATTTCAGTAAAAGCGATTGAATTTGAAATGAATGAATATGCCACCATGTGACGTAACTGCCAATTGACATAGTCATATATGTACCTTGTTAATCTTTGTGCCATGGTATGAAATAATAGGGTTGTTACTCTGAGGCGGCATATATTTTGGGGCCATTGTTGTTATTGTAAACAGAGCCCCATCGGTCATGGGCATCGCCAATACGTGGTAGTTGAAGCAAAGTTCACTTAAGACCAAGTGAGGAAGTAAGATGAGATTTCCTTAACACTAGATTGCTTTGTAATTTCATTTTTTAAAAAATTATGTCTCTAACGATACATTTTCTTAGAATTTGGAGACTTTGTATATATGATATAAATGCATTTCATTTATTTATATTTGTATTTACACCCCTACCCCGGCCCTTACTTTGGGTGGTCGACTGGAGTTATTTTCAGTCAAAATTTGCAAAAAAATCATCAAATTTTGCAAAATTTGATTGGTTTTTTTGCAAAATTTGATAGCTTCTGTCACTGGTCAAGGTGTTAAGCGCAGTATAGAAACTCATTGGAACACAAGAGGAGATGCGCGGACTGTTGAAAAAAAAAACATTTATTAAACATTTTAAGTGCTTTGGAAAAATTGACATCTGAGGAAAACAAGATTAAAACGAGATCAGTCGCTGGAATATTACTCAACTCAATGCAATCTTTTTTGTTTTCTGTGCTACCTCCATTAATGGGAGTCCGAACTTTTGGAAATTAATAACGCGCAAAAATACCTGCAAACAAAGGGATTAAATATCTACCAATGTGATTTAAAACTGAGTTCTTTACAGATGTATTTCATTGGACAAATAGACACCCTAGTGCAAAAAGCAGTTACAAAAGTTTAAAAAATATGTGAAGAGTTGGAGATATCCACTCAGCGTCGAGTTAGAAGGAAAAAAATTATGAGTCGTGACAATTCGCGGGACGTGGGGCTATATTTAGAAGAAGAAATACAAAGAGAAATGTTTTTGTCGTTGGATAGAGCTATCCAGGAAATAAAAGTACGGTTTGTGCAACAACATATTCTTGCAAAGAAGAATTCAGTTGGTTAAAAAACAATTAAGACCGGATATAATTCCTGTTATTGACAGTGCGCCATTTTTACGCCTGAACCCAAGGCCCCTAGCCCTGAAAAATTCCTTTGATATTTATACCAATATGCGTTCATCAATTGAACCCGAAGAGAGACTTCCAGTAACTCTTAGGTCTATAAACATTAACATGGTTATTACGTCCCCCATTTTTATACCCTAGATGAAATCTATAGGGTATTTAGGGCAGGGCTGGCCAACTTTATTATGCGTATGATCGACTTTGTTCTGAAAATGTCTCGCGATCTCTACGTGAGATTTAATAATTCAAATATATTTCTTTGCTAAAAAAAATTCTATTACCACAAAATAATGGTTGTTGTATCAGCTAACACCACCTTGTGCAAACCTCCCAGAGGAAGTTTCCATTCAGGAAATTCATGGCGAGTGTTGAATCTAAGGAAGATACTAATGGAATGACAATTTTGGACTCCTTATATCTACTGCCTGGGGCGATTTGCAACAGCCACAATAATTTAAAATTGCTTCAATAATCTTGGATTTTCTTGGTAATGCCTCCCTCATAAGATTCTTGGTCCCGAAGACGTTAAATTACACAATAGTTTGCGCGGTGTCTACAACTATCTGAATTTAGCTATAGATATTACACTCGAAGATTATTTGAGCCTGGACGACCATATTGAGACTGCTCCCAAGCATGAAATTGTGGAAATAATGAGACCATCAGTGTATGCATCTAAAGCTGAACATTCAAAAACCAACAAAGAAAAATAGGATGCAATGCCTATACCCAAATTTTTCAATTATGTAATTTTTTTGCGTATGGATATAAGACAACGCTTACTAAGAAATTCGAATACCACGAAAACCTTCTGCAAGTCCCACGATTTTGCGTTAACCAATTTCCACTATAATTTCATTTTCTAACATGTTTTTGTCAAGGTTAAATGTTTCAGATATTTTAACAGGAGTAAGTTTTACATTTAAATACTTGTAAAGGTGGACGACACATATTTCACATTATTTGAACCCTTTTAAAGTCAGGAAATCTCACGTAAAGGTTTTCAACTAAGTTTTTGATTTCAAAAACGTATTTTTAAATGTTGTAATTACAATTACGATGCTTTTTTAAGCGTTTTGATATATTTCGCAAATGCTCTAAATTCTTTTTTGTTAGTATTACCTATTTGTATTATAAATTTTGTTTTCTATGCACTAATACTGCCGGTCATCTCCCCAATGTTTTATTCTTTTCTTGCATTTCTAAATTCAAATAACACAATTTTTATGTGAAATCTTTTAGAAATGCTAAACGCCTCAGCCAAGTTATATAATTTAAATTCGTACATTCTTGATCCTGTGCTTTAGGAAAACCAGCTATCTGGGCTAGTAATCTCGAAATCTTCACCAGTTCACATCAATATGCAGTAATACTAGTAATAATACTGGCTGTTCTTCAACAAATTGTAATTGGAACGGATCCCTCTTGAGACAGCTGCCGCGAATAGAGTTAACAATTTTAAATGCTAAATACATTATTTCTTTTATATTTAATCTTTTGCTGGTTAACATTTGTTGTGATAGCTTAAAAAATTCGGAAATCTGACATCATTTTAACATAGCGCAATAAATTCATTTATATAGCTTATCATTGTTCTTGTGAATCTGTTGTCGTTGAAACTAGTTAAAAAGTGGCAATTTAAAATCAGCAAGATATTCTAATAGAAGAAGTTGAAAATGTCTAAACTTCTACTCGTTCTTTCGAATTAACCACATCCAGCGACTTCTTCTCTAGATGTATAATCTTTAAAAACCATACAAAGAAAAATAAGGATATCTATTAATGTCATTATAATATTCTCTTACATTTTCACTTATTTTCTCAATCCGTCGCATCACAGTATTTTGGGAAAATTAAAAAATTAAAATCATTCAAAATTGAATCTGATATTTTCAAAAATGTCTATATTATAAATTCCCATCCAAAATTGGTATGCAATTTTTTGCTATAATTTGATGGTCACTGCCCGTGATTTTAAAAATATTTTGCTGAGCTCTTATTTGCGCCTTTAAATTCCTAAGATAATTTTTTCTCAATTCACTATTTAGTGGGTAATCTGTTTGTTGTTTGCTATGCAAAGATAGGTAACGTATTTCAAGATTACCCCATTTTAGAAACAGCTATAGAGGCATAGAGGTGTCACATATTAAACAAAAACATTAACATTCATCATAATAACAAAGTACTCCAGTTCCAATTCATCATGAAAATGATAAGTCTTCGACAAATCTTAGCTAAAATATAAAAGAAAAAGTGCCTACTTACATTCATTCACACTTAACAACAGTTGTGTTAATAAAAAGGATGACTCTTTTTTATGAAAGCTAATAAATGTTACTACTTTTAACACAAAAAGATGGCGTGTCGATAAACCTACCAGAATTTGGTAGAGACTAAGTGGTTTTTTGCACAAGGAAAGCATTATTTGGTCGATTATAGGTAAACTGAAAAATTAAACTGTGACATTAAGGTATACACACTGTTTGTATATATGAGTTACGATTGTTTGCTGAATTTTTTTCATGTCTACTACGATAGACCAAAATTCGTCATCGTTTGTTTCCTGTTCAACCAAAAACAACATCGTGATCGACCAAAAATCCCTTCGCGATCGATCGGTAGACTGCGATCGTCGTGTTGGCCACCCCTGATATAGCGTATAGGGATTGAACACCCACGCATAATATCACGACAACTCCAGAATGCGTATACTTAGAGAGCTAAAATTCTGTACGCGGACTTAAAAAAAAAAACAAAGTAAAATTAAGCTCGAAAATGAGACAAATCGGGCAACTCCTTCATGGGGTTGCCGTACAAAAATTTCGTTTTCCACTATATATTTGGACACTGCCTAAGAACGCATTGACATAGAGAGCTGAAATTTGCTACATGATGTTTTCATAGTAATAGCAAATAAAATTTAAAAAAAGAAATAAATCATGCAACCCTTTCTTGGTGTTGCCATATAAAAAAAATGAATTAAATTTATTTAGGTTTTTTTACGGATACTGTGAAAACGATCAGTGCTAGACATTTTTATTGTACTAAAAACTTTTTTAGAATATGAAATCCTATGAAATTGGTTATAATCATTTTTTCTGCGAACCGTTCTAGAAATATGTATATGTGAAAAACCACTGCAAAAATCAAAATTGCTCAAATAGATGACCATACAAAACTTCAGACGGGCATTATCTACGTAGGGTAAAGAATTGATCTTAGACCAATTGTAGCTTTTTTACTTGTTATCTTCAACTTCCTATAAAATTATTCTTTCAAATTTTTATTGTTTTCATTTGTACTTCTCGTAGTAATGCTTCATTATTTATATCTTCGTCTCACACTATCGTTGCAGCAGCTATTTTTCAAAAAAAGATAAGTTACTTCCAACGTCTCTCAAAACAATGGTAGTTAAGCGGCGACAAAAATACTATCAGTGCGTGCACATTCATATAAACATGGAGGCGCGGTGAATTTCGTCACCCAAAAGCTGTTAGCAGGAGAAACCAAAAAGTCGCCTTCCTGTCACTTCACTCCTTGCGCGTATTGACATTAGAGCCTATGGAATTGACGGTGATGACAAAACAGCTACGTGAGGAAAAGTATTAACATACATTACGTTTAATAACCCAAAGTATTTTAGAAAATAACTTCTATTAAGGGGCCGTCATATCTTAAAGCGCTCAGGGCCCTCATTTGGCTAAAGACGGCAATGATCATTCATGTGCGGGTAATAAGCTCCAACTTTGAATTATTTTTAGAAAATAGTCCGCGATAGTAACTTCCTCGCGCCAGTGAAATCTAACCAGTATGTTGCCACGTTTCTTGTAAGTATTCATGAGACGAGCTACTTCGCGGATTATTTTAATTGTTTTTACTTGAAAATTTATGTTATTGTATGCTCAATTTTTCTATTAAATTCAGTGGTACGGCATTAAGTATTCCAAATTAATCTATCTACGCATTCCTCCCAGCCAAATGAATAACACAAGAAAAATATGCGTTAGATCAAGAAATATAATACTTACTAAATTGCCTTAATCGAATTACAAGCGCGCAATGATGTACATAGTAATGAAAAAAAAAATATGTTTCTATCTCGACGATGCTTTATGTTGACGCAGCTGGCGAGAAGATTCAAACATAATATAAGATGTCATGTGTTTGCATAATACTCAAACACATATACTACATGTACATATGCTCTAATTTTTTTCAACGAACTGAACTTGTCTATAACAAATAAGTTAATTGAGATTATTAAAATGAATGGAAATTTTAACTTAAAAGGGAGATTTGTTGCCGTTTTCCCCCCTAAATAACGACACTAAATTGATTGATAAACGATTATTGACTGAAAAAATATACTTTTCTAATCTATTGTTAAAAGTTCAAGGTTCTTTTTGTAGGTACATTTCAATGGGAAGATTTAATTTAATTTCAGTTTGTTATGTTTGTAAATGAAGAAGTCCGTAAGACAACTTGATATACATACTTGAATTAGTATTGTCTTTTCTTGTAATTGTAATAAATGCTTTTTTTTTCTTTCATTCTTACAAAAAAGTTATTTGTTATTAATAAATTACGTCATAGAACTTCTAAAAGTAATTATTAATTCTAATTTGCAATCAGAATTGATATAAATTATTTTGATGCGGCAACATGAAGAGCTTCAGATTTTTCTTTTTTTCACAAGTTTGGATTGTGTCTAAAATGAAATTTGTAATGAGTCTCAGTTTAAATATCCTAAATGGATTGTAACTAACAAGGAAAAAAGCTAGAATTGTATAAGACCAATTCTTACAATATATTAGATGAAGTACGACCAAATGTAATCTGGTATGGTCACTCCTCTGTGCAAATTTAATTGTTCAAGTTCTTTTTCACATCTATTGTAGAACAGTTTATCTTGCAGTAAAAATGATTATAACGAATTTCGTAGGATTTTATATTCTGAAGAATTTTTCAGTACATTTAAAACGTGTAGGACTGATCGCTTTACAAGTATTTTGTAAAAACCTGAATTTTTGCATGTCAACGGGGGTAGCCCGATTTAGTCTGCTTTTTATATTTTATTTATATTTACTATTTTAGGAAAACGCCATGTACAAAATTTCAGCTCTCTACGTCGAAGCGTTTTTAGGCAGTGTCAAAATATATAGTAAAAACTGAAATTTTTGTATGGCAATCCTACGAAGGAGTTGCCCGACTTGTCCCGTTTTCGAACATAAATCCAATTTTTTTTTAAAGTTCGTGTTTGAAATTTCAGATTTCTACGCATTCTCGAGTTATCGTGAGGACAGACAGAGAGACGATGGACAAGACTACAGAGATGTCCTATTGGTTACATTTCAGGGCAAACATAACTGCGAGGAGATTAGAAAACAATAGACGCCAATGGCAACATTGAACTCTTTATTGACTTCTATTGCCCTCGCGAAGTTATTGTAGGTGGGATCTTAAACTACAATAAAATTATATACATCCAAATATCTTTAAATGCTTTTATCTTGGAAACCGTTAGGACTTCGCCCCATCCATACAAATTTTTGCTTATCTAAACATGACCTATCCAATCCATAGCCTTTGGGTGGAAGACTACAGGATACCCTGTATGTATACATAGTTCTGCATATGACCGACTCAAATAAATCAAACGGGTATGCTATGTATAAATGTTACTAAAATAAATATTTAAAATGATATTAATGTTAAAACAATACACAGCATATAGGGAGGCTGGCAAGAAAGCTAACTCCCCTGATCGGAATCCTAAGAAAGAATGTTAACTTGCAGGGACATGTAGCGAACTTGGTGTACAATACGCATTTTCTGTCGCGCATTCATTACAGTATCATCAACTGGTCGCATTGCCCACTAGGGTTAAAATATGAAGTAAAAATACTAATGAATAGGGCATTAAAATCACTGTTCCGATTTCCGTGGGACTCTAGTTCTCTATTTTTGTTTTTTAATAAGGTCAAATCTCGTAGTTACACATACAGGTTGGGCCAAGAACAGAAAGAAGGCGACAGGACTATTAACCTGCGCTGCACAAATCTTTAATACATAGCCGGATTATATCAGGGCCGCACCAACACTGTCAGTATTCATAAAAAAAAAAAAAAAATCAGGAAATATTTGTTGACCTAGTTTCGCACTTCCTGCAATTTGACACACATATACCATATATTGGGGTAGCTCTGTGTGCTGTCTCTTGGTTTTGCTCTCTTATTTACTTGTGGTTCTCACCGGATTTCCGGAGCTATCAGAGTTTTCTACCTGTACTGGACTTTTTGGTTTTTGCTTGCCTGTTTTGCTGGCATGGTCATTGTTATTTATAATCAATGAAGGCGAATGTAATGCAACTATGGCTGCTTTCTGAGATGGCATTCTTTATGGATTTTGGCTTTTATTTTTTTCAATTTCTTTCTCTCATAAAGTATTGTACTCTCTAGGTACTGCTTCTCATTTTCATTATAGCAAAATGATATTTTTTTGTTTGTTTTCTATTTAAACGTTAGCTTAACTTATAGTATGTCATAGTATTGTAACGGTAGCGTTTTGTGCTATCTGGATTATTTTAGATTTTAATTTGATTAAACACCGGAAAATGTGACAAATCAGGCAACTCCTTCTTGGCGTTGCCATATAAAAATTTAGATTTTTTATGTATACTGTGAAAACGATCAGTCTTAGACATTTTTATTGTACTAAAACCTTCTTCAGAATACCAAATCCTATAAAATTGGTTATAATTATTTTTTCTGTCCGACAAACCGTTCTACAAATATATGCGAAAAACCACTTCAAAAATCAAACTTGCAGAGAAGGGTGACAATACGAAATTTAATAAAGGCATTCATCTAAGGTATCATAAGAATTGGTCTTAGGCCAATTCTAGCTTTATTACTTCTTTAAATAACTTTTATGAACTCACAAACCCCTGCCTAAAAAACTTTGTGTCTGAGCGCCTGAGAGTGCCGTTCGTGACAAAACAGTTTTATGGTCGTAAACGTGGATGGATTTACACGGGGTTTTTTGATTTAGAATGAGTGAGCTTTCCGACGTGGTAAAATTTTCTTACGTGTTGTGCGGCTTTTGGTGGGGGTGGTAATTATCACCCTGGGGGTTGTCCAATTTGGGTCGTACGTGATAGAAAGATTCAAGATTTGAGAGTCGGGTTTCGAGAGAGTGTATAGAAAGTATGACTAAAAAGTAGAAAATAAAATATATTAAAAAGACTTCTAAAATAAATAACTTTCATACATAAATTGCACTAAAAATTAAATTTTTTTTTCCTTTCTTAGTAATATACACAAGAAAAGTTTGGGCATCCATAACTATATAATCACAATTGTCTAACTGCAACTCATGCCCAAGCTTTTAAGATTTAATCTGAGTTCTTATTTTGCAATGAAAATTTTCTTATGCATAACACTAAAAAAAAATATTGTTTTCTTTTTAGTGCATTTTATTTACAAAAGTTATTTATTTTAAAAATTCTTTTAATATATTTTATTGCTTTTCTAGAGGCTGTTCTGCCAGAGTTAATAATTTATTTATTTATAATTATGCTGTTTCTTTTTTGTGTAGTGTTGATATGGATCGCAGTCTTTACTAACCAGTGTGGAGTTTATGGAGTGATGTTGTGTGGTTGGCCCTTCTTGATCATTACTTAATTTATATCAATCCAGTCTAAGCTTAAAATTATAACGCAAACATAATTTTTCAAAATTGGTTTTTGTACCATAGATGATAAAATCATGCCGTATTGGTACTAAGTTTATCATTCCGTTTGTAACGCACAGAAATATGGATGGTAGAGCAAAATGTGTTGGACTCCCACGCATAATAAAGGGTTTTCCAATAAGAGGTGTTATTTTGATATTCAAAGAAAAATGCCATTTTTTGAGATAAATGATCGGATATTTATTTCATTATAAAGAGGAAGGTATGCCGTTAATAATAGAAAATAATATCAGCCAAATCACCACCACGACCACGCCTACAGGACCATATCCTTTTCATGAAATTTTCCATAACCAAATCGCAAAGTGGCTGCCCTATGTCCTCGATAGCCTCACGAATTCCATCTTTGAGGTCTTGAATCGACGCTGGGCTGTTGGCGTAGACATTCTTTTTCACGTGGCCCCAAAGGAAGAAGTCGCAAGGTGTTAAGTCACAAGATCTCGGTGGCCAATTGTGATCACCTCTTCGAGAGATAACACGGTCCGGAAACTTTTCCCGTAAAAGATCAATGGTTTCGTTGCTTGTATGACACGTAGCGCCGTCTTGTTGAAAGTAAACGTTGTCCAGATCAATACCATCCAATTCCGGCCATAAAAGATCATTAATAATCTGTCGATAGCGCAATCCATTCACCGTAACTGTTGCTCCAGCCTCATTTTCGAAAAAGTAAGGTCCAATGACCCCGCGGGACCATAAACCGCACCAAACAGTCATACGTTGAGGATAGAGAGGCTTTTCAACAATAACTCTTGGGTTTTCCGAGCCCCAGATGCGACAACTTTGCTTGTTGACGAAGCCATCGAGGTGGAAATGGGCCTCATCACTCAAGAGTTTTCGATGGAATTCCGGATCATTTTCATGCATTTCAAGGACGCAATCAGCAAAGACTCGACGTTGTTGATGATCGGCCGGCTTGAGTTCTTGTGTTAACTGAACTTTATAAGCTGTTACGACTGATGCGTATTGGACGTCATCCGCAACAGGACTTGGGAGTGCTTTCAACTAAATGAGAAGATCACCAGCCCCTTATTGTTTTCATTGGTTTCAATGGCACATTCACTTTAAAATTCAACTCAAAAGACAATTTGCTTCTCGCACTTATTTCGATGTATATTTAAAAAAAAAAAATAACAGAGGCACAATCATTTAATAAATATATAAATTCAAATTATATTCCTAGTCAAGAATCACAAAATTTTTACTAACTTCGATAATTTATCTTTCAAGACTTGACCAAAAGCTGCCTAACTTCAAAACTTGACAAAAACTGTATGACTGCCCCGCCAATGCTGTCCATCACCTTCTTTATTTCGCATCAATCGATGTCTCAGCGATAACACCCCCTAATTACCTATCATTGCTGAATATCGCTTAAAGTGATTGGCGCATCATTCATACATAGTAATGTAGGGGAAACGCTTATGTACAAGCGAAGTGCATTCGCCTCAAGTGCAAAAGACCCGGCTGCTGATTAAGCTTTTTGGCTATTTCACATATATAATTTGATGGGGTCAATGAATAATGCGACAGCAATTATTGATTGCAAAATTAATGTAAGTCGCCGCAAAAGCTGGCAATTTGCTTTTGCAATTTTCAATAATGAAAAAAAAACAATTTATTGCGTTTATAGCGAATGAGTGAGGTCTTTGCCCCAAAGTAATGAGTGCATCCAGCGACTCATTACACCATCCCCCTTTGGAAAGAAAATCCACATGTGGATTTTCGCTAAAAACAAGTGAAGCACATAATTTAGTTTTTGTCAAGTCAAAAGTTACGCAGGTTATATGTTTGATATACGTACACTATCGTTACCATCTTACATTTGTATATAAGTTCAGAATTCCTCTAAAATTATAAATTTACTATTTTTCTTTTTGTTTTAGAGCAATCTACCCCGCTATTACATTCTACTTGTCCTATTTAATTAAGTATAATATTACATCTGTTAAAATTGATTGGTAATTACATTGCTTAATTTCAAGCTTACCATTTTACTTCTTTTTACTTGATATATACTTATATACATATGTATATGTTATAATGTAAAATATTATGATAGATTATTTATACTAATATACTAAAAACTAAAATATTTGGAGGTATAAAATAAAACTCTCTTATTTTTTCCTAAGATAAGTTATAAAATTATAAAATGTTGTATTATATTAAATTAGAGTTAGAGTTGAGGGAAAATAGCAAAAAAGGCAATATTCCCTGACTTCCTTGGTTTTCTTCTCTTTTTTTTTTTTACATTTACCTACTTAATTATTATATTACAACATGTGTTATATATGTATATATAAAATTCCTCCGTAAATCGTACATTCTCTTTGCTTCAAATAGCTATTACTTTTTTTTTGGAAAATAAAACTGCACAAGACTTAATTGAAAGAGAAGAGAAATTACAATTTTTTTTTTTTTTTAGAATTTGTTTTGAGTACTTGTTTTTTTTTTATTGTTTTGTTGTTTTTTTTTTTTAAGTTTGCACGGTTAACCGATAGTCGGTCGTTGCATCTCGTATTTCATCTGCATTGTTTACGTTTACTTGTTTCTTCGAGGTTCTTTTGAGCTTTTTAAAACAAATGACCGTGACCGTGATTAGTAGTGCTGCGATCAGCAGGTAGAGCAAGGAATAATGGTGAATAATGTGTGGGGATAGGTCAGTGCTTTTTAGCTTTTCTTCTAGTTTTTGTGATTGAATGGCGATATTGAGGTTTTGTAGCTCTTGTTGGTCATGAAACTTTATGACGTGGACTTTAGGGTTGACTAAGTTTTGCTGCTGTGGGTATGCGGGAATGGTATACGTGAGGTTGATTGTGGGTAGATAATGATTATTCAATTTGATATCTTTTACATTGTGGGCCTGGATGATAAGATCTTTTGTTCTTAGATAACAGCCTACCGAGAGCTCCAATATTCCAGTAGCGTTAAGTTCGTGTGGAATTATTTTGTCTTTGCACACAGTATCAATTATCACAGGCTCTTTCATAGAAAACAACCACTTGTTCGGTTGTGACAATTGAATCCAGAAATCTAGTTTTGGTACTATTTGGATTTCGCACTGAGGAGGAACGGTGTTAGAGTGTTTTAATAGGTCTATTTCGCACAGGTTATTTACTGAGTGTACATTGAATATAGGGTGTACTACTCGGCATAAGTAATTAATTAGATCAGTAGTTCCACAGTTTTGCAGTTCGAAATTATTCAGTGAGTAATAGTGTTCTCGATTGTAGTCTATTACTAGATACTCTAGAGATGGTTTGATGTAGGCTATTCTGTCTTGGTGTGGTGTAGGGAGTGGATATACTTTCATTAACTGATAATTTTCTTTAAACGGTAGGGGAATCTTTAGGAGGAAAATTATTTTATTATCTATTACTGCTGTGCGAACATTGCTGATTTGGTAAATTTGCAAGAGGTTGTTCTTGTCCTTATTGATTGGTAAGGTTAGGGAGTTGGGAATTTCTTTCTGGATGGTTTCTAGTACGTTCTTCATTTGTTGGGGTGTTATAATGGAAGGGTGAGGTTTACCGTGACGTACATCTGTTATCAAGTCAATGAGAAGGTTTTGAGTAGTCTGGTATCTTATCATCATCAGAGTGGTCAGGGATACCATAGTCTCTAATTCTATGGTAATATTTTGTTTAAGGTTCTCTAAAGAGAGTCGATTACTCACAATGATTAGAGATTCTAACTTTTTGTCTAAATGAATAAACTGTTCTTTTATAGCGTACCGAGTTTTGTTAAAGATGTTAACGGTGGTGTCAACTATTAGTGTTTGATTTTTTATTAAATTCAACAAATGGTCTTGGTTAGTTTTAAGGCTGTCTATGTGGTTATTGAGCTGCAATGCATCATCCTCATCTAAGGTTCCAAAAAGTGTCTTACTAACCGTACCCACAGCATTGAATAGTCCCCTTTTATACCTATTTCCTTTCTCTTTCAGTATTTCTGCGTTTTGTTTCAATATACGTATGAGGATATATAATTGGTACGTAATATCGTCACAGAGCGGGAGTTTATTATGGTGGTATTTTATTGAATCACAAAGTTTTTGTGCAGTTTCTGTACAATTTGTAAGCTTATCTAGTTCAAAATTAAATTCTGTGAGATCATAGTATACTATTACCTGCCATTCGTTGCTATACAACCCAACACGGCCCACCTCCTCAAAATAGATTCCCGGGTTAGAGGTTAATGGGGTAATCTTCAGGTTGCAGGTGACTTCCAATGTATTGGCCCACAATATCAAGGCAGCAACCAGGAACAACTTCCTACGGTTACGGAATTTAGAATTAGTGTTAGTCTCGAAAGAGTTTTAGATTGTTGTTGTGTACAGTCTTAAGCTTGTTGCCTATTCTAATTGTTGAATTTTCTGTTGAGTTAATTTTTTCTATTTCATATGGTCCTGTCCACAGCGGTGACAACTTGTTTCTCCGCGTGTGGTTCTTTAACAGGACCTTATCTCTGAGACAGAAAATTTTTTCTTTTGTAGCTCTATCATATAAGGCTTTCGATTTATGCTTATTTTTTAACAAGTTTTCCTTTGCAATTATATAACTGTGTTGCATTCGGGCTCTCAACTCGTTACTATAATTGTCATAATTGTAACTAACATTTGGGCTTCTTTTCATTAATGAAGGAATCCTTGGCGGGTAACCATACAATAATTCATACGGCGGATAGTTAGTACTACTATGGATATTGGTGTTGTATACATACATTGCATACGGGATCCATGAATCCCATGTTAGTGGATCTCGATTTACATAATGACGCAAGTACTCAGCCAGTGTGCGATGACTCCTTTCTAAAGCGCCATTCGTTTGAGGATGGTACGGCGTCGTCTGTAATTTCTTAATATGTAGTAACTTGCACATTTGTAAAAACATCTCGCTCAAAAAGTTCGAGCCTTGGTCCGTTAATATGGATTCTGGGATACCGTGCCTACAAACTATATTGGTTACAAAAGCTTCAGCTACAGTTCGAGATTCGGCATTTTGTAAAGGAATAGCTTCCGTGTACTTAGTGAGGTCGTCTTGGAAAGTAAGAAGATATCTGTTACCTTCGTGACTCACTGGCAAAGGGCCGACTATGTCTAGTGAAACCCTCTCGAAGGGTCTCGAACTGGTTGTCGTGATTTTCATAGGTATTTTGGGATTTTTACTAAGCTTATTGGTTTGACAGGAGCTGCAGGTGTTGATGTATTGCTCCACATCTTGAGTTAAACCTGGCCAGTTATACATAGTTTGAATTTTTTTTATAGTTCGTGTGATACCCTGGTGCCCACCTAATGGCGTATTGTGGCACAATTCAATTATATCTTTCTGGGCCTTTTTGTCGGTTACGTTAATTATTTCTGAAAGAAACAGCGTGACTTTGATTTTTCCAAATATAAGTGAGATAAGGGCCTTCAATTCGAAATGGGTTGCATTTTCTGTTTTTGACATATATATATTGATTTCATTTTGACTATATTCTAAACATTTATTTTTGAAATTGTACAACGTTTCTATTATTCGTTTGTAATCCTCTTTTGTGCGCATTGGATACGCTGTTTTCGATATTATAAACGTTTGCTTGTTTCTCTCCTGAACTGTTAGTTGCGGGTTTGAGGTATCCAGCTCTGGAAATATTTCCTTCAAATATACTTCGATTTCGTTTTCCGTACTTGGTAATAGGAAATACTTATGGGTAATACCCTTTTGGTCTATTAAACTTTCCGTTTTTTCGTGGATGAGGTTAATATTAGCATGAGGGGAGGATATAAATTTGTTGTAAATACTCTCTGAATCTATTTGGTTGCTGTCGTTTTGAAGTAGTTTTGCCTGATTACGGGTTACTATATTTATCTGTTTTTGTACCTCTAGGGCAGAGTCGCTTGGTACTAAACGACTTAAAGCGTCGGCATTTGAATTGAGTGATCCGGGTTTATGCATAATCTTATAATCGTATTCCTCCAATTTTATCCTCCAACGCATGAGCCGAGAAGAGGAATCTTTCAAGTTCATTAGCCAGACCAAGGGTTTATGATCTGTGATGATGTTAAATTGTCTACCGTAGAGGTAGGGTCGGAATTGTTCCACCGCATAAACTATGGCTAGGAGCTCTTTCTCTATGGTAGAGTACCTAGTTTCCGCAGGATTTAACGTTCGACTGGCATAACATATTGGTCGATCTTTTCCTATGTCACCTTGGGATAAAATAGCACCTATGGCTAGATCACTTGCGTCTGTGGTGACGTTAAATTCTCTGTCGAACTCAGGATAGGCGAGAATAGGTGCCGTAATCAGTTTTTCTTTTAGGGTCCTAAAAGATTCGTCGCAGAATGAATCCCATTTGAATGGAGCATCCTTTTTTAGTAGGGCTGTGAGAGGCTTTGCCAGCCTCGAGAAATTAGGGATAAAGCGTCTATAATAGCCAACAAAACCCAAGAATGCCTTGATATCTTTGGCTTTCTTAGGAGTTGGATATGTTTTGACGGCTTTTATCTTATTCGGGTCTGGCATGACTCCATTTTCACCTACCACGTGTCCCAGATAGGCTATTTCTTTTTGTAAGAAATGACATTTATCCGGCTGTAGTTTGAGACGGTGGTCCCTTAGTCTTTGTAGTACTTGTATGAGTTTCGAATTATGGTCTTTTAAGTTATAACCATAAATGACTATATCATCCAAGTATACGAAACAGTGCAGACCTTGAAGACCAGTCAGAGCTGTATTCATTAGCCTCTGGAACGTGGCAGGAGCGCCTTTCAAACCAAATGGCATTCGGTTGAAATGAAAGTGGCCAAATGGTGTACTGAATGCTGTTTTGTCTCTATCTCCTGCATCCATAGGAATCTGATGAAACCCGTTTGCTAAGTCGAGAGTAGAGAAGTACTTCGATTTCCCTAGTTGGTCCAATATCTCTGTAATATTTGGAAGAGGATAGGCGTCTCCTACTGTGACTTCGTTCAGTCGTCTGAAGTCAACGACAACTCGCCAACGTTTATTACCTGTTTCATCAGGTTTTTTAGGAACAAGCAATAAGGGAGAATTCCAGGGACTTCGACTTGGACTGATAATGTCCTGGTTCAACATTTCCTTTATTTGTCTGTTTATTTCATCCTTTTGCATTTCGGGGAGACGATATGGTTTTACGTGTATCGGACCTGCATTACTAAGGATTGGTATTTTGTGGCTAGCAGCATCAGTGTAGGTAAGATAGTCACCTTCTAAAAAGAAGAGATCGTTGAAATCACGGCAGATATTGAGAATGGACTGCCGCTCTTCAGAATTGCAATGATCTAAAACCAAATGGTTTTCTAAGTGTTTTAATCGATTCAAGACAGGGTCTCGGTCATATTGGGCGTAAAGGATGTCATAACTACTTAATTTTTCCCAAGTAGGAGTAATTTTTTGGCGATTTATTTTGACAATATCAGAAGTAGAATTCAACATCGAGATTTTTGCTGATTTACCATGTGGGTTTACTAAGGTATCTCCTATGAAAACACCCGGTTGTATTTCCTTTTTTATGCATAATGCTTCTTCGTTAAAGTCTACAGGAATATTTACTATTATTTCCGAACGTGGGGGAAGTTTGATTTGTTCAAGTGAGTGACTGTTTTCTTGTTTTAAATTAGTGCCGGAATGATCACCTCCGTCATCAGCAAATTGTGCTGATGTCATATAGTTTCGATGATATTGGCTTAGGTTTTCATTATTATTTGTAATATGAGCTTTGTTAACTCTTGAAATATTATTATTCATACAAGAGGAAGAGTTTTCGGAATGAATCTCGTAGGCAGTGGGGCTCGCTGGCAATGGCTTAATTGAACTCTCACATACCGATTCATTCACAGTTTCTCTTCTGCTATTTGTTTCTTTATAATAATTTTCCTTTTTATTTTCACCTTCTCGGCTAATTCTGCCGTCATTAATTTTTAAATTTCTGTCGTTTTCATTGTCTTTATCACTCTTTAAATAACTTGGGTTGCTTTCCTGCATATTAGAAATTTTACTTTTTATATTTGTTTCACTTGAACTCGAGTACTGGATACTTGCTTCTAAGTTGAGTTCTAGAAATAGCTTTGAATAATTTATTGTACATTTATATTTTTTGAGGAAATCATTTCCTATTATGCCGTCGCAGGGCAATTTACTTTTTTCTGGAACTATATGGAATGGGTGTTCCATGTGTAATAACTCATTTTGAGTGGTTAATAGAATTAAGCCACAGGTTACACCATATGATGGAAAACTATCGCCTGCTAGAGTAGTTATGAAGCAGCGTTTATCCTCGTTCACTAGTGCATCATCGCGTGTGGATTCAGCTTTTATCAGGCTTATTTCCGCACCTGTATCAAGAATAAAAGTCGCTGGGGCTGATTTGGATATACTTGTTTGAAAGGAAACTGTTAGTGAATGCAGGAAGTTTTTTATTGGTACCCTTACAATTTTGGTACTCTTTATTGGGATTGATGGTGAATGACAGCTTGGGTAGTTACTTGGCGGGAAGGTTCGCCGTCCGATACCTCCCGCATAAAATCGTTTTTCTGGGTCTGGTCTCTTTTATCAGACCACCTAACTTGTCTGAAATTTCGTAGTTGCCCATTATTTGAATTTTGTTTTTGGAAACCCTGCGATTGTAGAAATTGTGGTTGGTGTCTTTGATCTTGAGAACGCTTTAATTGCTCATGGTATATGCGAGTACGACATTCATTTAGGTTGTGATTGGGTTTGTTACAATATCCACAGATTAACCTATTTACTTCTTTTTTGACGTTTGGGTAAGAAGGGAATGTAGGAAACTGTCTTCTTTTAAAACAGGTTTCCTTAGTGTGGCCTTTTTTTCCACAATGATCGCAAGTGGGAGAATGGCTTGAGCGGGGTGTAGTTTGCTGGGCCTCTTCTATTCTATATGAATGCTCTGCTGCAAAGGTGATTAGCTTTTGTAAATTTTTTTCACCTCGAGCTTTCACGATAGTCTTAAGCTGTTCGTTTCTAAGTCCGTCCTCAAATACACGTATAGCGTTTTGTTCATTCTCACTGAGCAAGTACGTTCGGGAAGACGATTCGACAGCTTCACTAGTCGCTGAGTTTAAATCGGACAACTTTTTTGTGAGTCTGTTCGCAAACTCGTTCAAATCTTCGCGAGGACCTTGTTTGAGACGCGTCATTTCACCTTGAATAGCTAATCGCGGTCTCTTATCTTGAAATTGAGCGTTCAGCTCGGTTTTCAATTCATCCCAATCTTGGAAATCTGTGTATTTCAAGATATCATAAGCCGCGCTGATTAGCTTTGTTTTTACTACCATAAGGAAAATTTTTCGATCCGCGGCACCTTTCGCTTGAGAGAACAATAACTCGCAGCATGCAATAAAACGATGCAGATCTCCAGATTTTCCGTCGAATTCTGGGACCATATTTCGTGCATCGGATAGCGATATTTGAAGGCTTACAGCTTTATCAGCTGGATTAGGAGGGGGGTCTGTTGGCGGCATACTTGAAGAATTGTTTAAATGCACAAACCGAGTAGCGCGAATGAAACGAGTAGCTGCAAATCGACGACTACCTGGAGCCGGAGCTGCTCGCTTTCCTGACCGAGTTACAACTATTTTGATAGATTCACCTTTTCCTAATTGTAGCACTTGTCACTTGTCAATTATACATTGGTCAATATTAGTATATGTAAAAAAAAATAAATAAATTAGTGCTCAGGATTTGTATCCTCGAGTCAACAAAACAACAAAAAACCAAGTTTTCACGAAAGCATAAAAAAGAAAAAAAGGAATAACTTCCACATAAAAACAAAATTTTAAATTTATCGAGGTATATACATTAAATATATATATTATAATGTATTATATTCTGTATATATTATTGTAAAGAAATTATTTAATAGATAATAAACCAAATATCTTAGTAAAAAACAAATTTTTATGAGAGCTCACTTACATTGAATTTCCTTTATTCTCTTTTAACAAAAGAAGTCGTCGCTTGTAGCCTATATATTCTTGAAAATCGGATGTCTCCTCGTCAGAATCGGTGGATTTTCCTTCGATATCTGCAATTGCCTGCTCCACCTCCTTTATTTCATTAGTTTTACTGTCCTTACTGTCCATGAGTTGTTGGGTGAGGTCTTCTGGTTAAAGTTTTTTAAGCTGTTTAGCGTTTTTCACTGTTTTACACAATCCCTGAGCACCTGGCTGGGATTGGGTTGTTTTTTTTTTTAACAACGTTGGGTACTCCTAAGCGCCTGGCTTAGGTTACCTTTTATAGTTAGCTGATTTAGTTGCACAGGTAGCTGGGAATAAAATCCGCTCCGCTGCCACCAAAATTTTGTTACGACTGATGCGTATTGGACGTCATCCGCAACAGGACTTGGGAGTGCTTTCAACTAAATGAGAAGATCACCAGCCCCTTATTGTTTTCATTGGTTTCAATGGCACATTCACTTTAAAATTCAACTCAAAAGACAATTTGCTTCTCGCACTTATTTCGATGTATATTTAAAAAAAAAAAAATAACAGAGGCACAATCATTTAATAAATATATAAATTCAAATTATATTCCTAGTCAAGAATCACAAAATTTTTACTAACTTCGATAATTTATCTTTCAAGACTTGACCAAAAGCTGCCTAACTTCAAAACTTGACAAAAACTGTATGACTGCCCCGCCAATGCTGTCCATCACCTTCTTTATTTCGCATCAATCGATGTCTCAGCGATAACACCCCCTAATTACCTATCATTGCTGAATATCGCTTAAAGTGATTGGCGCATCATTCATACATAGTAATGTAGGGGAAACGCTTATGTACAAGCGAAGTGCATTCGCCTCAAGTGCAAAAGACCCGGCTGCTGATTAAGCTTTTTGGCTATTTCACATATATAATTTGATGGGGTCAATGAATAATGCGACAGCAATTATTGATTGCAAAATTAATGTAAGTCGCCGCAAAAGCTGGCAATTTGCTTTTGCAATTTTCAATAATGAAAAAAAAACAATTTATTGCGTTTATAGCGAATGAGTGAGGTCTTTGCCCCAAAGTAATGAGTGCATCCAGCGACTCATTACAAAGCCTTAAGACCCAAATCTTTATGCAAAATACGGTGTAATGACGTTTGTGGAATGCCCAATTCCAAAGAACGACGAGGAATGGACAAACCTGGGTTTTCTTTAACACTTTCGGCTACAGCAGCAATATTCTCGGCTGTTCTTGAGCGACGTGCACGGGTTTTATTCTTCACATCACTAACTTGTCCCGACAGTTCGAATTTTTCCACCAATTTCTGTATTGCGGTCCGACAAGGTGCTTCACGACGACCCTAAAATGTTCGAGTTTTACGAACCGTCTCTGCCACATTTTCACCATTTTTATAGTGAATTTCAATAATTTCAATGCGTTGTTGAATCGTGTATCGTTCCATTTTTATTAATGGCGTAGTTTCTACTTGTCAAATGTCAAAAAATGACAGCTACAAAAGTGACATCTACCGAAATAGCGGGCTAATTAGAATAACACCTCTTATTGGAAAACCTTTTACTAAGAGTTATTTTGATTTTTGCATGTCCGTCCGCCTGTCCGTCCGTGCGTCTGTTTGTCAGTCGGCTTGTCCTCACGATAACTCAAAAACGCGTTCACTTACAGAGCTGAGATTTGTACACGGCCTTTTCAAAAAAAAAAACATTGCAGATTTAAGTTCGAAAATGGAATAAATCGGGTAATTCCTTCGTAGGGTTGTCATACAAAAATTTCGTTTTTCACTATACAGGGTGTTTCATAATTGGTGCGGTGAGGTGGAGACAAGCAAAAAATTATATGGTGGGGGGTGGCGGTAAGATGCGTCGTTTCGTCAGTAGGGTGGGGGGGGGGTCCCAGATTTTTAGTACTTTTCCTCTTTAGACCCTGTAATTTTCTTTATATACACCCTATAAAGATGAGATTTTTCTACTTACGATGGTAATCGCGCCTACTATTATGCAATTCCACGCAAAAGTAATGAAATTATGAATCATAGAAACAGGAATATCTAAAAAACGGTTGCATTTATGTAGGTAGGTATATGCGTACAGTGAAATTAAGGGTAACATTCCGGGGTTTCTAAATCTTTTAAAACAACTGTATAGTTATTATGCATTTTGGCGGGAAAATCGTCAAAATTTAAAAAAATTAGGAAATTTTTGCCAATGTTTTGACTTTGAAGTCCTACAACTTCCGACGAAACGTGACAGGAAGGATGATTGGGAATTCATTGGAAAGCTTTAACGGTTAACTATAATCTTAGATGAATGTCACCGTGATAGGGTGTATATCAACAGAATTTACAGGGTGTACGGTGGAAAAAGGATTATAAATCTTAAACCCACCTACTATCGTAACGACGTGTCTTACCCCCCCACCATATAATTTTTTGCTTGTCTCCACCTCAGCTATCAAACCCTTAAGTTATGCGCACCCATTATGAAACTCCTTGTATAGTTGGACACTCTAAGAACGTGTCGATGTACAGAGCTGAAATTTCGCATGTACACAGCGTTGTTATAAAATTAGAAAATACGATTTAATATAATTTTATTTGGTATATCAAATAGAACAACCCGTTCTTGGTGTTGCCATACTGCGTATTACTGTAAGAATTATCAGTCATAGGCGTTTTTATTGGACTTTATTTTTTTATATTGTGACCTTTAATTAAATGGCACCTACTTATTTTTTTCATTTGCTAGTTTACTGGATGTAAATATTAGATATCTTGTAATTCTTTATATTATTCCAATCAATGTATTCAAAGTTGTGATTATTGTGATACTTAAGAGAAATTATTATTGAGTTGTGCAATTGTACTTACATGAATCCAAACTGCTGTGTGAGAACCATCTTTAACTGAACATACTGGGGGATCTTAAGTCGGGCGTCACACAAAATATGGTAGATACTTAAAAACACAATTATTTGTTATTTTTGTTGATATTTATATTTCCAAGCGCTGGACTTGCACATTTTGTAATTTTTTTTATTTTTTTTAAAATTGATTGATCTTATTTCTGCGTACATACTTCTTTTATATACTTCTTGCATATACGAGTATTTCGTGTCTGATTTTTTTAATAAATTTATTTTTCATATTTAGACTTTTTTATTGGAGTACCTATAAGAGTTTTGTTTCTTTCTTGTAATCTTTTTTAAGAGATTGCAAATTTCATGAAGGAGGTTTCGCGACAAGGGCAAACGCTGAAAGTGGCGAGAATACATTTAGAGAAATCACCATTTATTAGATCCAAATGGTAAGTCGTATAATAATCTGTGTAAATCAGTGCTTTAAAATAGAATTTGTGTAATACTTTCATTAATTCTAACGAATTGAGGAGCGAACTTATACAATGTAGAGAAATTTTTTCCACCCGTGCAATGTCGCGGGTGTTAGATTAGAGTCTAACCCTAACATAACAAAAATATCTTAGAAGAAATGATATAGAATAATACTCTCTGAAAAATTAACAGACATTTGCTCATAATAAAATTAGATTAAAGAAACACTCAAAGAGAAATATTTTACATTATCGAAACCTAAGTACAAAACAAAAATTTCATATTATAATAAATTTTCTGATTATTTAAATAAATTTAATTACCGTAATATAAATTGTATTTTTTTATTATTATGTTTTCTCTGTTTATCCGAAGATAGTAAAGATTTAATTCGTGTAAGGCTAGTTCACAATATCTTTTAGTTAATATAACACTCGTGGAACAAAACTTTTTTACAAACGAAAAATGTTTAAAAAAAAAAAGAAATTTCTCTCTATGCAATGGAAGGCGTTTCGTATCAGCAGAAACTGTATGCTCATCAGTACGGCTTACTTCTTGCCTGACTCATATATGCAATAAAAAAATGATTTTAAGTGCATATATGAGGTCAGCTTAGTTGTTCACTTTGGCGTATCCGGTAGGCACGAACCAAGCCGTTATGATGAGTATATGGTTCCTACTGATATGAAACGCCTGCTTTTGCATAAAAATATATATATTTTTAAAGATCTTTCATTTGTAAAAGAGTTTTTCAACTCAACTCTCGAGCTGCGGATTTGGCAGCAAACGTTAATTTCATATTGACTAAATTCGCTATGAATTTATTTCATAGCAAAACTTTCAATATAACACTCGACTTGTAGAATAATGTTCACCAAGTGATGAAATTCCTTGGAATGGCTTTCGTTTTGATTGATAATATAATAATAATTTAATTTTTATATGCCTACTTATATATTTATATTTATCGAATACTTCAAGTATTTGTTGAGTTTCATAAAGACCTGAAAAAGTATTTTAAGGGGAAATATTTACGATTTTCTCAACAAAAATTTGTAATCAATGAGTTGAATTTATAAAATCCCAAGAGATTTTAGCACAAAACAGAAGATAAAGCTCTTCGGGGATCTCTTGACAGCTTTCGTTAGACTATTCTAACGTTCTATAACAGAGCACGCAATTTCTGTAGCGTATTTGTAGAATAAGAATATCACCGAATAACTGTTTAAAATAAATAAAATAAATTCATTTGTAAATAAACTCTATAACTTAAGGAGCTCGACATAAAAGATGTTTGCGTGATGAAATTAATCTGACTATATAGAAAATCGATAAAATAACTTAATTGAAATGGAAAAATTACAAAATTTTTCTCAGGTTAAATTGTAAAAGTGGCAACCCCAAATTTGAATTTCCTTGAGCTTGATAGCTACTTGTCGTGGCGCCGACTATAACCAACAATCTTTTTTAGCGACTAAAAGAACTTAAATCTAGATGGTTCAGATGGTTTACAGTACTATTGGCACGATAAAAGACCCTAGCAGGATGTTAGCATGGCTACGCGACAGTATAAAGTTATCAAACTAGCTAGATTTTTTGCAAATCAATTACTTTCAGCAAGATAATGGCACCAATTCAGTTCTCCAGAGAATCAATGTAGTTCTTTGAAAATAGAAATATCAAGATTCTCGATTGGACTGCAAGAAGTCTTGATTTAAACCTGATCGAGAGCCTTTGGGCAACCCATGGCAGCTTATCTCGGTAATTGAAACGAATACTGTTATATATAAAATTGGCATGGGAAGCTACATATATCGGTGACAAAGTTGGTAGTGTCAACGACTAATTGAAGTCGTCGTTAAAAACAAAGGAGTCTACATAAAATATTAATGGACAATTTTGAATAATAATACATAATTAAAAATTTTAATAATTATGTAAAGTCCGATTGTCTTCCCGTGGCTGTAGTATGTGAACATATCTGCTTGCTTAGCAAATGCAAGAAGAATAGACTTCCTAGGAATGTGAATGCAAGGCCAGAATTAAGTGTGCTCTAGGGTAATTTTATTGCCGGCAATTAGGGATCGCTGCTTGAATGAAGAATTTCGTTTCACTTTAAAAAAACAGAACATTATAAATATCCGTTTTGTGAAAATAAATTAGCAATAAATAAGCAATATTTTAAATACATACAATATATTTATATAAATTATAAAATAAAATTTAATAAAAATTTGAATGCAAGCTTGTTTTAGGTAAGTATCAAGCTGTTAAAATTAGTTCTTTAGTAAATTTATTCAATATAATAATTTTCATTTGCTTCTATGGTTTATCTCCAACGACTTTCTAAAGCAAATATTCCAGATTTGTAGTTCTTTTTTTTCTGCTGAAGTAATGCTTGCGATATGTCAGGAGAGTAAAGGGGATGAGGCAGTGTTTTCTATCCTAACAACTCCGAGAGCCTGTCTACAGTCCTTTTTTGAGCAACACGTGGAGCGGCGCTGTCGTGTAAGAGTATTGGCCCAACGGCCATATTCACTGATGAAGACTACTTCTTCCGATTCTCAATGTATTTCTTAAATTTCCATACAATATGATACTGCTGTGATTGTTTGCCCAGGTGTCGAAAGAATGAATAATGCACCACTGATTCACTAGTCCACCATAACCATATTATCACCACAACTTTTCTATGGTTGAGAGGTGCTCTGGGAAACTATCCTGGGTGCCTAAAGCATCCACTTTAATTCACATGTTACAATTTGACGCAAAAATGGATCAACCTTATTCCTGTTAAGCAAAGAAGTTACACCCGTCGAAGAATGTTGAAAGGAGTCAGCAACCATTTGTGCATTTCCTTTAATCACATTACCAATTTCATCCAGGTGACGACTTAGTGTTTCTATGGATACATTAAGCCTTAATGCTAAGTACTCCATATTCATAGCTGGATCCATTTATACCGTCGCTTCGTGATTAGCGTTATCAAGGGTCCTTTGTAGCCTCCCTCCATGCTGATTTTCTAATGGAAAACTCCTCGAAAACTTGAAGATCAGTTACCTATGAATAGTCCCTTCGGTTTCGTCGCATGTAACAGATCCAAAAAGTAGTCTTAGTAACACGTGCTGATGCAGCGGGACTTAAACCTTTTTTGAATTAAAATAAAAAAAACTGGCGCATTAATCCGTTGTTGACAACATTTTCCTCTCGTATAGAGAGATGGATATAGTGTGAATCATCTTGAATAATTTTCACAGAAACAAAGAGTTAACTACTTTCTCTCTACAATAAATGCAATTTGGTTGTATTTAATTTTAGATGACTGTTCATTGCAAGCGTCATTTAAAGAATAACCTCATAATCGGAGATTTCATATGTAATAACCTTATATGTATAAAAATATAAAAAAAAAAATCAGCGGGAAATGAATTTATACCATCATTCAAACTGGATGCCTCTCTATATTGGACTAGGACATTCGTACAGGTATGTCCTAGAGAAAAAGCAATTCAAGCTTTTTCGAGTACTTCCCCCTATCGTCCTTAGAAGGAGCGAGAATGTATGCCTCTTTATTGGTCACTTTATACATTTGTATAGGCATTTTAGTGTGCTTCCTCCTAGCTTCTTTGGAAGGAAAACGGAAGCAAAATGGATTAGACACCCACGCATATTAAAAAAAAGTTCCAATTTTACATATATGAATTATTTAAAAATTTCTTCTTTTATTTTATTTCTTATGCACTTTAGTAAAAATCACAAAAATTTCACAAACAAATTTACTGGACAGAGTTATCACTTGAACTTAATTGGATCCAACATTTATTCTTCAATCTAAATTTGAATACTTTGATCCCTTTTGTTTTAAATGTATCCATATTCAGACGCCTAATTAATTCATTACTTAAATACCTTAACGAAATCGATCAAAATTAGCACTTTCCCAACCTGACCATCACCAATTTCGTTCTTCTGTTGCTGAAAGTTAAGTAGTTATATGATAAGAATACTACTACTACTGCGATGTATGCTGCCTGAATTAAAGGACTTCGAAATCCTTATTTCGCGGATTTTTGATATGCTGAGTTAGTTATAGTATTAAAAAAAATCATAACCTTGGTTCTAATTATCACAGAGACATAATCTTTAGCTTATTTTAAAGAGGAATGTGCAATATTTCAGGAAAAATTATAAAAAAGATGCATTTTACAAGAAAAAAAGTTAAGGATAATAAATACTTCATTTATCCTTGGATATTTCAAAATTCATTTTGTTTTTGTTTTTCATTATGTATTTTAATTTTAAATTAATACTCACTCATTAAATTGTTAAATTTCCAAGTTGGGATCTCAATGAGTGTAGCGACGAGAGCTTGATCTAGTACATTTTGGAAAATCTAGTACACAATTGAATTCTGTAGGTGTTTTATACTCGGAGGCTTAAATAGCCATCCCCATAAACTAATCACCCTATTAGTATTTCCCTCTTTTTTATTCGAACTGAGGTACTAGATTTTTTTGCACCTTTGATCGGCTCTAACCCGGTAGGGTTTTGTCCGATCAGAAAACGTTGTTCGCTTCAGCTCATTACCAGCTACAATTCGTAGAAGAAAATTTTTTCTCTGCATACTTTTAGGGTATGGGCAGAGCCCCCACCGTGTATTTTTTCGCGATTCAGAAAATTTTCTCGGGAAGTTTTTCCGCCGGGAAACTCATTTTCATGCACTTTGGGTCACATATGTACACCTCAGTTACTACATTTCGATTATAATTTTGCAGTTCAATGGCCATTAGTGCTCCGTTGTGAACATTTTTCTCATGGGAAGTCATTTTTCACGAAGACGCACCAATTCCGCGCAAGCGTAAGAAGTAGAAAAGTCCACTTTTTCAATCAAGAAAGTCGCTGAAGCTACATCCGATCGCCAAACCTTTCCAAGCTTCATTGAAATAAACATTGTTAATAAAATATATTCAGAGTATCATATATCTCTCATATGTGGAGGTATGCACAGTGGGCACAGCCTAAAGTTGTACGAGTATGAAAAGTGGGCATTCTCCTTTTACATTATTAGACCCAAAAATATGTTTGAAGTCAGATACAGTTACATCTCAATGATTTTTCGAATGTTTGTTTTCAATGTAAACAGGAGTTGTTAATCAATAAATATAGCACACGTATGTTAGATCATATAAATAAGGAGAAGCCAGAAGAATTTTGAACGGAAGGAAGTGCCAAAGCTTAAAAATGATCTAATGGAACCTACATACATACATATGTTTCATAATATTTCCAGTTTCATGATGAACTTTATGACTTTTTCTCACAGCTTAGCGTCTGCAGAAGGAAAGTTTTCTGATTTGAGCCTAATTAAAAACAAAAATCAAATAAGTTCGATATGAACACAATCAGTTTATAATGTTTGCCAAGGAGTTTCTTTCGGATTTCTACAGGATTTTTGTAGTTATAGATGGCATAACTTTTTGAATTGTAATAACATACTAACATATAATAGATATGGGTACAAAAGGAAAATGTTTAGTTTTTTTTTTAATTGAATAATTAGAACAAATCGTGAAAATGTGATCGTTAAGTCTTTGTTTTTTTTGTTAGAATAAATCTTTTAATTCATAATTTTTCGTGTTTATCATATTTTTTAATAAAATTTTTAGTGGCTATTATTTTGATCCTTTTTTTTTCCTTCAATTTGGATTCGAAAATTTTGCGGCAACAATATTACTCTGTGCAAACGAAAACACAACTGCGTGCACTATGAGCTTCACAAACGAAACAAGAATGAACTTGAAAACCTTCCGACAAGCTTCTTCCGGGATCACAAGCATTCACGTGGAAGGCCTGAGCATAGATTTCCCGCTGGGCATAAATTTCCACCAACATTAGAATTTTACACACAAATAATGTGAAATGCTAAAGCCTTTCTCATTGACTTAAATAACATCTGTGAAATAGACTTGTAATAGTCGTGATATTACCCTAAATGGATGCGTGTTAATGTATTCACCCTCCTTTAATTCTATCCAAATTTTTCTTCTTGTACTGTGTTAAACTATTTGTTCAGTGATAGCAACAGCTGGCCGTAATATTGTTGCCTTGCCAATTTAAATACACATTCATTATGAAGGTATATAGTTCACAACATTTCTTCAGATTCAGACAGACAGACAGACAGACCGACCGATAGACTATGTAAAATGTACAATTTAATGAGCACTGCATGACACGTCTTAAGAAAAAGTCTTGCTCTTGCTGAAGAAAAATCGTCTGGAGCTGCTGTAGAAATATCCAATTCATCCAAATGCTGTGCTGGCTGCAAGCAATATTCTCCAATTCGTAAAGTTTCTTCGATCTCTATCCAACGTGGATGGAATTCTATTTTCAGAACCAGTTTAATAAAATTTTGTACATATTCACTTCACTAGTGAGTCGCGGCTGTAGTCCGCGGACGAGTACTGCGGAAAGTATCATATGAAATGAATGAATTAAATTCATAAAAAACATCGTGTATGCGAGTTTATTTGAGTGAGTGTAGCTTTGTGTAGAGTACCTAGTATATATTGGATTGGAGACTTAGAAGAGCATATGTATTCTCCTCATCGGCGCACTTTAGTGCGATGTTTCATATCTCTAAAGAAATGGTGAAACGAGACGAGACCGAGACTGAGGCTGAGACGAGCGAGAATGCACAGTACTACAGTAGTGCGCATTCGCTGTTCGCGGTAACGTGTTATTTTAAGGGGGTTGGAAAAATCAGGGTCGATAATCATTGATAGATTTTTTTTTCATATATACCTACCTACATATTATATGCGCCTATGTAAATCGCGCGATTTTAAACTAAACAGGGTCAAAGAACATCTGGAATAGTGTTAATCTTTATCGCTTGTTAGTATTATATAAAGTGGAATCCGGGTGATTTGGTAGTGCTACGCGACAAATTTACGACGGCAGACTATACGATAAAAAATCACTTGTTTTACGTATAGCAACTAGGCTAGACGCTAATCGGAATCTAATCTTACACGAATTCGCCGGCATTCATTAAAAGTTATTAAAGTTTGTTCACAAAAATATTGCTATGCGACGACAATGTGCCAATCGATACTAGTACTAGTGAAAATGTGTTTTGGTGGCAAGTAGCACAAAAATAAAAAAAAAACTTTCGCGGACATTAAATTTGAGCATCAACTCAAAATTTGAATATAAAGTACAAACGTGGTTTACACATACGAGTATACTGTTGTGATTCAAGTTTAAGAAATTATTTTAGTAAGAGTTGTAATCGAAATGACTTATGATGATGTGATAACGCACCTAGGTGAATTCGGTAGATACCAGAAACGAATCTATTTCCTTATATGCTTACCGGCAATAACATGTGCTTTTCATAAATTTGCCGGCGTTTTTCTACTGGCAAAACCGGATCACAGATGCCAACTGCCCTTTGAAAATAGCACAAACGTTGAATACAACATTCCTGAGCACATTTTAAATATTTCATATCCGACAGATAGTTTAACAGGAAGATGGTCATCATGCAAGTACCTTAATGCTAATTACACCGAGGATTATCTCAATAGTAGTATACCAGCCAAAGAATCTGTATACTGTGATAAATGGGTTTACGATCATTCCAGGTTCAAGAGTAGCACAGTGGTGGAATGGGACATGGTTTGCAATCGCGCATGGCTGAGAGCTACATCCGATTCGTTATTTATGTTTGGCGTGTTGCTGGGCAGCATTGTTTTCGGACAAATGTCCGATAAATATGGACGTAAGCCGATTTTCTTTGCATCGTTAGTTGTACAGGTTATATTTGGCGTACTAGCCGGTATTGCACCTGAATATATTACCTATACAATTTCACGGATTATAATTGGAGCCACAACTTCTGGTGTCTTCCTTGTGGCATATGTTATTGCAATGGAAATGGTCGGACCAAGTTATCGACTATTTGCTGGGGTCGTTAGTATGATGTTCTTTTCGGTTGGATTTATGCTTACAGCTGCATTTGTATATTTCATTAATGATTGGAGATGGCTTCAAATTGCCCTAACATTACCTGGAGTTCTGTTTATGTGCTATCATTGGATTATACCAGAATCGGCTAGATGGCTTTTATCGAAAAATCGAAAACAGGAAGCGATTAATATTATTAATGTAGCAGCAAAAGTAAATAAAGTTACAATCCCAGATGATGTACTAACTAATTTGATAGATGATACTGTTGAAAAAAAAGATGGTAATAACGGTAATACGGCATCAGTTTTTGACCTCTTTCGCTATCCAAATCTCAGACGTAAAACTCTTTTGATATTTTTCGATTGGTTTGTAAACAGCGGAACTTACTATGGCTTATCATGGAATACAAATAATCTAGGCGGTAATGATCTTGTTAATTTCGTTATATCTGGTGCTGTTGAGATTCCGGCGTATACATTTTTACTCTTTACACTGAATCGATGTGGTCGTCGAAATATTTTATGCGGATGTATGCTTGCCGCTGGTATTATGTTGCTATTAACAATTTTCGTACCAGAAAATCATAACTGGTTAATTGTAGCTCTTGCGATGATGGGAAAATTAGCTATAACAGCTAGCTATGGAACTGTTTACATATTTTCAGCTGAACAATTTCCTACAGTTATACGAAATGTTGGATTGGGAGCTGCTTCTATGATGGCACGTATCGGTGGAATTTTAGCGCCATATTTTAATCTATTAGGCGATATATGGAAACCACTTCCGCTTTTAATTTTCGGTGCAATGTCGTTTACAGGCGGTGTTCTATCTTTACTATTGCCTGAAACTTTAAATAAACCGCTTTTGGAAACTATTGAAGATGGTGAAAGATTTGGTAGAAAAGTAAAAATTGGTGAACAAGATGATATTAAAGATCCTGAACGTCAAGAATTGAATTCCATGCAAGATGATAAAATATCTGTGAATGGTAAAACCATTAAAGATAATACTTAAAAATTATTACCGGGATAAACTAACTAGGTTTCTAAAAGGAAGAAAAGTATTAAGTACCTAATTAAGTTTTTATTATTTTTTTTTTAATTATATTATATACATACAAAGATGATGATTTTGCTACCTGTGTATTTGATATTTTGAATTATTATATTTCATATGCATACAAACAAACAAACATATTTAGATTATTTTTTAAAATTTATGTTTTAAATACAAGGCTGTTTTATGGACCTGTAAAAATATTTGTAAATGCATTTACAAGAATAGCCTAGACTTAAATAAATGAAAAAATTCTATGAAATCTGAATATGTTGCAAGTGTTTTATTTTTTATTTTTTTATTAATGCTTGGTGTTTGTTTTTACTTCATACTTTTTCAGCAATTCCCGTAATGTAGATATACATATATAAACTAAGAAATTCCGCACTGAACACCTGACTATATACCTAACTGATTTTATTGCAATCAAGCGACTTTGTAAGATGAGCTGACTAATTTATTAGGTTAGTAATAAGATTGTAAATATATTTTATGTTCATACCTCGTAGTGCTACAACATCTTATTAAATATGCCTACACGAAATACATTTATGTTCTGGAAGTGATTTTTTCCGTTTATAATAGCAATAGGGGAGAGAATTTCATATGGAAATTTTATCAAAAATCTAATTTCTTCAAGAGAACAAGAGAAGACGAAAAACTTTTGAGACTTTATTCAATGGTGGAATGAAGGTTTTAAATTTTATCATTTATATAAATGAATTTCGGGTGGATGTAGGTAGGGGAGACCGGGGACAAAAGTAACAGCGTCATGAAAGTAAAGTTAGAAAAACAATTGCACCGTTTCGATCCCATTCGTATAAATGCTAAATTTGCTTATATAAGACGTACGTGCGTGAAATGGATCAGAAGTTGAGCAAATTTCAAATTTTACGGATGACATAAACCTTAAAGATGGATGAAAAGGCTTTCGTTGAGGAAATATAAAAAGACATGAATTAAACGATAAAAAAAGAATGTTTTCATGGATGGATGTAAAGCGGAAAGACAAAATCTGGTAAAATTTTAAAGTCAAGTCTTTTAAATCGAACGAAACAATTGTGCTCATGCATCCGTTGGATCAAAATGGGTTGGATCGAATCGAATCGGAACGTCGGAATTATGTTTGGCACTGCCATTTTTTAACGCATACGAACATAATAAGGCTGAACTACAATAGAAGTATACGTAAGTACATTTACTTACGTAAAGCGAATCCGCCCTTTAATTTAACAGGCGTACACAAATTAACTTTAACTCGTGTGAGGGGAACTTTCGTTAAGTTTAAATATCCAATTTTCCGTAAGTATAGTGCGCTAAGAATCGCTCATTCCGTAAGAACGCGATGTGTCCAAACAATTAAATTATTACTAGATGATTAAAATTGCAATGTAAAAATTGAAATGGAATGAAAATGGTACTTTGAGTTAATAGAAAGCACAAATCTTCAATTACATCAACTTCCATTTGTTAATTTTTTCAATTTTACCACTTTTTAAAATTGAAAGCATCAAATATTAAATATTAATAACTCTTACGGAATGTGATAAATATTTAGGCTAAAAATATCAATTTTTCGTAAGTAAACCTCAGTTTCGTTTAATTTCGTAAAGTTAGCTACTTCTATTGTAGTTCAGCGTATATTGAGAAGTTTTGCTCTACAGTTCAGATGCGAACGCCGGTGTTTTCTCACATCGGTTAGTTTCAGCCGAACATTCATATCAGTTGAACGTTGTAGAGTTGAATTTGTATATTTGTGCCACTCATGTAATTTGTTTCTAACTTTGTATTTTTCTAGAAATTCATAGTTAATGTGTACCTACTACGATGATTGTTTGCCTGTGCATTCCTGAATAGTGGTTTTGTAACTCTCTATATATTTTTTTCGACAATTTTCTTTTTAGGTAATGGTATATTTATTTCAAAAACCATTACTGGGGAAAAAAGGAACAAGACACCGCAGGGTGTTAAGAATACAAGTCAAGTTAGTAATTTATTATAATTACGTATTTACTTATAATATATATTTGAAAATTAGTCATTATAACAAAAAAAAAAAAAAAAAATATTTACAAAGCTGATATCGCAGACAACAAATATACAGATAACGACGGTAGTGCCAAGAAAGTGATGTATGGAAGAGCTCATAGCAAACCTCAATAACTCACTGATATTGGCTAAATATATCATGGGCACGAACCAAAAATGTTTTTCTATATTGGCGAAAATTCATTTCTTTCTTAGAATTTAAATCGACCATATTTCTTCAGAATTTGTATGCATTATTGGTGGCTGCTGAAGACGATTCGAATAAGTTGTAAGTTGTGTATAGAAAAAACATTTTTGGTTCGTGCCCATGATATATTTAGCCGAGATCAGTGAGTTATTGAAGTTTGCTATGAGCGCTTCCATACATCACTTTCTTGGCACTACCGTTGATATCTGGGTATTTCTTGTCTGTGCTGATAATACATATATTTTTGTAATTATATTTCGTTGCTTTAACTTTGAATTATGTTTTGCTAGTTTAACAATAATGATGGATATTCAATTTATTTTTATAAAGATGGAGATAATATTTAACCTTGTTTTTTTTTTTATTTATACTAAAAGTTGATTTTTATTGTTATTAAAATTGGTTTTTATTTACTTTCCTTAAAACAAATAGTGGTTCAAGTTCTCTTCCCACAATATGTTACTTTCGTCCTAGGACCACAGGATGAACGTAACAATCGATGTGTTTCCGAAAAACCCTTATAGTTCTTTACACAGCTTCATTTGGGAAACTGAAAACGGATTGAGCCAACTTTGTGAATACGATATATTTAATTGCATTTTAATTAGATAGTTGATAGCTGAGCCAAATGTAAAAAAAATGTTACATTTGTCCCCGGTCTCCCCGGTCTCCGGCGAATCTCCTATGAAGCATTTCTTCTTGTGCAGTTGAATCGATAGTTGATAAATTTGCGCAATTTCTGAAAAGTTAAGAGTTTATAAAATATGTACATTCGAAACTACAGCAACCTGTAAAAAAATCTCCTTCAATCTCTATCACTAATAAATTCTTAGAGATTGACTTTTTCTATTGAGATTTGGAGTAGGTCTCACTTTACATTATGTGGAAACAACGATAAGGAATATACCGTGTTGCATATTATCATTGTTATTATGGTCGGATTCTAAAAGTTCTTATACCTAGTTACTTCTGTGACTTAAAAAAATGTTTCATGCATATTCGTTACAAATTTATTTTTCCCACCCTATTTAGATCACATTGTTTTCTTGATTCATGGTAACTCATTACTTGTGTTACTATTTTTGGTATTTCTTTCAGATTTTCGAGATTATAAAAGGTTCTTTTTCATTTGCATTTTATTATTAGTTACATAACTTATTGTTTATTACTACAATTAACTAGGTAGATGCTCGGGTAGATCTCCTAACAAGTACAGAGCTTTTATTTGACCTTCCCCTAAATTATAAAATTTCCAAAACATTTGCATGAAGATATTTTTTATCCTTCATTTTCATCAAAATTACCTCAACGCGTTTAAAGAATTTTATTTAATTTCATTTTGTAAAATTCCAGCAATTTTTGCTCTGAAATTTTTTAATAAGGCAGAGTTAAAATAAAAATTAACATATTTATATTTTTAGCTGTTTTGCTTTTTTTGTTTATATAGAAACTGAAAATATAATCTGTTGGCGTGTTCTCCCGTCAGGAATTTTAAGTATGTTGCTCTTGCCTGCCACAGCACACACCGCTGCATATTCCAGCAAATAAGTGTGAGCGGTTGTTCTTTGTGTCGGAATTTGAATCTATAATACGTATTCAATTTTTTTTTTCGCATTAATTAATTGTGATTGTTAATCGATTAAAATATTTTCAGAGTTGGTTTAAATTACGTTACGGCCATATAACTAAACATAAGTACTTTGTCGTCTGTATACCGTGGTTCTTGATTATCGAAAGATCTCTTTAACCAATTTCCAACTTATTAAATTTTTTACCCTCTTTCGCATATATTTCCCATACTACTAGGGATTCTTTTTTTACCAGACCTGTTTGCAAGTTTAAGTCAGTATTGTAAATGGAACACACAAAGCCATCAACGGTCTTTTATTTTTTCACACATTCTTGTTTATCTTTCCAATAGAGTATAGTAAGTTGCTGCAATGATCTTGCATTCTTACGTTACCTTTTAATCTATCATGCATTTTCTACTCTTCGCGCTTCCAATTTACATATTTTAAAATCTGGATATTCTGCTTTCCATATACCTATAGCAGGTGAATTTAGTTTTTACCTACAATTCACTTTAACTTGATTTTTTTTATAAGTAAAAAAGTTGCTTGTCAAAAAGCTGAAATTGAACAAATAAAGTTTTTTTCTCGGTAGCTCATTTAAGTTACACAACAAATTAGGCATAATATGAATAGGATAGGGAGACCGGGGAAAGTACTTTTGTTTCTGGAGGTGTATCTGGTATGCGCATTAAATGAATTGTTTTGTACTTATTGAATGTATACTTTCTTAATGCTTTTTTAATTAAGCTTTCCTGTAAAATAGCAAATACATGGTGTCCCGTATGTCGTGTTCACCCAAAGGCTATGGATAGGTCGTGCTTAGACAACCAAAAAACTGTAAGAGGGTGGGGGGGGGGGGGGGGGCGGGTAACTTAAAGATATGTGGGTATATTAGATCACTTGTAACTTCTGAACGTTACACCTTATGAAGACGATTGAAAAGTCTTTATAATGATACTCGTTGGACCTTTCCAATGGTCTATAGACTGTTCCCCAGCTCTTATTCGTTTTGAAGTTATGGCTCAATAAAACTAAAATTTCGGAATTTTAGCTTGTTTATTTTTATTTAACTACTATTTTTATCAAAAAACACCTCATAAACATAAATTTTTTATATTGGATTTAAAAAGGCCAAAAGTTTCCCTTTAAAATGACCAATCAGATGCGCACCTAAAATCAAACACTTTCTGCGTTTTTTCACCTTTTCTTGAACATATCCATTATTTAATTATTTTTGGTTTTCCTCTTATTTAAAATTATCACTTATCAATTTTTTTTATACTCTAGGTATATTAAGTTTGTAATTCCGTTTTGTAACGAATAAAAATTACGATGGTAGAGCAAAATGTGTTGGACATCCACTCATAATATTAAAAGTTATTTTGATTTTTGCACGTCCGGCTGTTCGTCCTTTCGCCTGTCCGTCCGTCCGTCCGTCTGGTCTATCATCCGTCTGTCTGTTCTATCGTCCGTCCGTTTGTCTGTCTGCCTGTTCTCACGATAACTCGAGAGCGTGTTCACTTAGAGAGATGAAATTTTACACACGGGTATTAATAAAAGAAAAGCAAATTTAATTTGAAAAATAGGAAAAATCGGGTAACTCCTTTCTAGGGTTGCCATATAAAAATTTCTGGTTTCACTATATATTTGGACACTAGCTGAGATTGCGTCAACGTAGAGAGATGATTTTTATGCACGGCGTATTTATAAGATTAGTAAATATAATCTGAAAAATGGGCTAATTCGTAACGCTTTCTTGGTGTTGCCATATAAAAATTCCGGTTTATTACATATGCAATCAAACATAACATTCAAACTTGCACAGAAGGATGACCATACTAAATTATATACGGGCATTTATCTAGGCTAGGGTATCATAGGAATTTGGTCCTAATTCTAGCTTTTTCCTTGTATTTAATAAATATTGAAATGACTAATCGTATCACAGAAAACTTCAAGTGACTACGTGATTACGTGATTACGGACAAAAACAACTTTAGGTGCGGAGAATCGATGTTTCGAGAACGGAGTATTCAAACAGTGAAGTGAATGTAGTAGACTGTTTGGATTGCGATAATTGAAAGTAGAGTACTAGCAATAATTAAAGTAGAGACGTTTGTGATTGTTTGTGAATTTTTAAAAGTAAACAGTATAGTTAAATAAAAGAAGAATTTTTGAGTTATATCTGAAATATTGTATTTTAAATGACGAACTAAGGCCACGCTCGTCATACTTAAGTTTTTTTAAATATTTTTTTTTGCTCGATAGTTTGTGTACTCTTAAGTCCCTGTTCGCGAGACGATACCGTGCGATTTTTTAGTGACGTCCTGCTCTTCCTATAGATCTATCTCTCTATTGGCGACTGGTTTTTATTGCGCGATACGTTCACAAGGTTGACAGCGGCTATAACTTAATTTGTTTAGTTTTGTAGTGTCAAGAAGATATTAGTGTGAAATTTACATATATTTATGTTTTCATATTTATATATTTACATATTATAGTATATTTCGACATCACTGCGGAACTTTAGCATCCGATTACAAATGTAAACAAACATAAATGTGAGGTTAAGGTGAAAATCGCACTAAACTAAGAGCATTGCTGCGATAAATTTTTGTATCGCATGAAACGTAGAAAGAGTAAGCATGTTCAGCGATAACAACATTGCTGCAGCCAATCAGTGCTCTATCGCATGCGATAAATCGCGCTCGTGAACAAGCCCTAAAGCCACTTGGCATCTCAAAACATATTTATTTTTTTTTATATATTTTATGAAACGAATAGGAACAACATCTCAACGATCTAGCTCTGTTACACCTCAAGTGTCGCAATAATATTAATTCATATATTGCCATTAAATATCGACATGAGATGTACACGAAAAAATCTGGATGTCGATTTAAGTAGTTAGAATTTTGTAATAGCACGAGGTATTTCGACTTATTGATAACCAGGTACAGTTGAGAACTCTTACTTTCTCGTGATATTCGTGCTTGGAATAACTTCATGTCTGATATGCAGCGCATGAGCTCGACTTATAGATTTAGAGAGTTAATTATAGAGCAATGCGGTATTAATAATAACTAGTATAGTACTTACGTACGGAACGATATTTACGGAAATTGAGTGGTCTTGCCTTTCTGACTTCTGGTCTCTTTAATTTATTTTATTTTCTTGTTTATTTAATAGTATTAAGTACCTATTACATTTTTAGCTTGCTATTTGTAGCATATTTAGTGAGAAAAAGATGTTTTGTGGGCCTTAGATTCCTTTTAGATATAGAGTGTATGGGGTTATACGACCCGGTTATCCAGTTTATTTTAAGAAAAAATCATATGGTTGTTTAAGAAATTGTTTATTTTCCAGAAAATATTCCGATATTTCTGTCTTTGGGTTAGACCAATATCAAGGCGAAAAATTCAAGTTTACTTAAATAGGCTGTTAAAAACCTTATGTTACAGGTCAAAAGAAAAAAACAAGTTTGAAAACGAAAAAATAGAGAGACAGAAAACCGCACTCCAAAGAATATCACATAATCAATAATAATATTGTAATTTTTAGCAAAGTCAAACATTTGAAAAAGATTAACTAAAATAGATAAATAAATAAAACAACAATCAAAGAAAAGACAAACTAAAACTAAGACGGGGACTGAGAAACTAAAAATTTGAAGATATGAACTAAAACTTTTTAGTTATTTGAAGATATGAACTAAAATCGGGTCGTATAAAGTAGCATATTTAGTTTTACCGATGGGTTTTTGAGTACAGATAAAATAAATTTATTTTTGTTGTAATAAAACTTCAATGATTTTGAATTTAAATTAGCTTGGTAATGATGGTGATTTGCCGCCAATTTTTGGTGTATTAGTAATATTTTTTTAACTGCTCCACTTAGAGAGAAAGCTGAAAATTTTAAGTTTTCGACCCAATATTTCGCAAGGCATAGAATGGATATGTTACTGTTACATGCATTTGAAAAAGGTGCAAAATATTTTCTTTCAGAAAAAATTGCAACTGGAAAACTTTTGGGCAACAGTTTTTTTCTCCAAATTTACAGTTCAGTGCAAGCAGAAGCATAAAAAATTAACACTCCAGTACTGGTGAAAGAGACTGTAATTTATGGATTATGAAAAAAAGATGATATGTTCGAGTCTAATTTTTCTAGTCACTTAACAATATGTGTGTAAGTAATTGTCGTCACTTAATTTTCACGGGAGTCCAAGGAGATGATTTTCCAGTTCGAGTTTTCGTTTTTGTTTTCCCGAAAAGCAAGGAATGATTTTTCTCTTTCGGATTACAATAATGGCAGCTGACAGTTCCGTAAATATGACAATAAGGCCCATGTTACCGCAAATACTACGAAACATGGAAAAATTAATCTGAATTTGTGAATCTCAGGAAGTGTAAACAGGTGTAAAACAAATTTTTTCCGTCAGTAAGAGGAGGAGATATTTTTTTTCTTGCTTAATTATTATTGTGGAAGAATTTGAGATCTGTTGTTTGTGCTTGTGTAAAAAAATTGTAACCTTAGATCCGGAAGAGTTAATGTTTACAAATAAAAACGCGGTGGCGGTTAAATGAAACTCGCGTACCTAAAACTAATGTCTACTGTGGTGGCGTCAGATTCCAAATGCAGTGTTCTGATAATAATTGCAGGCATTTACTGTGGTCATAATAATATATTGACAGTGCTTATAAAAAAAAAAGAACACTTCAAGCCAAAGTAGAGACAATATTAAACATATTTTTGTGCTTTCTCTAGGTCCTATCTGTCATACTTACAAAAATGTACATACATAGGTACCGCCCTACATAGTTATTTTGATGGTTTACAGCTGATTGGAGTTTTTCAGCTGGTTATGTTTTTGATCGGGTCTATGATGTAAGGTTTGGGATATTTTTTAAGGAAACTCCGATCTTTTTATTATGCTTTTTTATTGTTCACTCGACGTTTCGGGTCTTGATTAGTACCCTTCTTCAGGAGTTAGCTACATTAGAATATAAGATAGTATTGTGTACAATTAAAATATTTGATGTTCTCACCTTTATTCTTGGTATGATGAAAATTTTTTTAAAAATATTATTGAAACATATTTCACAAAAAAATATACAGTACGTTAACTGAACATATAAATAAATAAATAATTTAAACAAAAATAAATAAATAAATAAAATAGTTTAAACAAATAAATAGGTAAAAATTTAAATGACTGTTATGTCACAGATGAATGGCGTGCGGATTTTTTTGCCATATTGTGATGTCAAATTTCAGTTTTCTAAGTATGTGTTGGTAATCTTTATTTATTAGATCTGTGCCTTGTCTTAAATTAGTTAGATTCTTTTTTTCCATGTAGATGTGGCATGCTTCTTTGAATTCGCGTTTTGCTTTGTTTTTCTCTGTGTTTATAATTGTGGCATTATCAAATGCGAATATGTGTCCGGTTTTTATTGCATGGGATGCTAATGCTGATCGTGGTGTTTTCTTGGTTATGTATGTTTTGTGTTGTGATAGTCTGGTTTTGAGTTTTTTTGATGTTTGTCCTATATATGCTGCAGTGCAGTTTTCACATTTAAAAAATTTTTCATCATACCAAGAACAAAGGTGAGAATATCAAATATTTTAATTGTACACAATACTATCTTATGTTCTAATGTAGCTAACTCCTGAAGAAGGGTACTAATCAAGACCCGAAACGTCGAGTGAACAATAAAAAAGCATAATAAAATGATCTGAGTTTCCTTAAAAAATATCCCAAACCTTACATCATAGACCCGATCAAAAACATAACCAGCTGGAAAGCTCCAATCAGATGTAAAACCAAAACATTTTTTGTCAATTTAAAAACAAAAAACAAATAAATTTTTATTGCTTATCTACGCGTCTACGATCATAAAAATTATTAGCGGCCCAAGCACCCTTGTTTGCCATAAAAATTCCAAAAAAAAAGAATGTCCTGTAAATTTCTAAGAAAAAATTGAAGGCTTCCTACTTTACATCAGGTCGAGGCATCGCTGTTTTATATTGGAGCGAAGCATTCTTGTTCACCCTTTGGTATTGCCGATTTTTACAATACTTCCACGCGATGTGAATATAACAGAAAGCTCATCTCATCTCTATATTCTATTCGACAACGGTTTTTCTGTTCCGATTTGGATGATTAGTTTGAATCTCGATATTAATTTTATTTGGACTAGGTATTGTCGGCTGAAGAAAATTCAGTAAATTCCTTAGAATGTATGGCTATCTGCAATCATTTATCTATCCAGACACAACTTCTTTGGGCCGTTTCAGCCTTAAATAATGCACACGAGTTCTGAAGAAATACGATCGATTAAAATTCTAAAAAAATATTGAATTTTTGTCTATATTGAAAAAAATTTAACATTGAAAATTTTTTTGGTTCGTATCCACTGTATTTACCCAAAATCAATGAGTTTTTAATTTTTTTTACGAGCTCTTCTCATACATCATTTTGTTAGTATAACAGTCGATATCTGGGTATTTCTTGTCTGTGGTGATAGGTGATTTTAAAGCGAAGCTATTGGGCTTCTTAAATCCAATATGATAAGTTGGTGTTGATGACCTGTTTTTTGATAAAAATAGTAGTTAAATAAAAAAGAATGAGTTAAAATTTCAAAATTTTAACTTTGTTGAGCCATTGGAAAGGCTTGAAAGGACGACTATTTATGTATCTAATAAATTTAAAATTATCATCATAGGGTGTAATGTTCAGAAGTTACAGGGTGATCTATAAACATATACCCAAATATCTTTTAGTCCCGTTATCTTGGAAACCGTTACGAATTCCTTTCCCCCACCCAAACAATTTTTTGTTTGTAACACCAAAGACGGGGCACCCTGTGTACAAAAAGTAATTGTTAACTTGTAAATCTATTTAACAATCGATGATTTTAACTTAATATTGCTTTAAACTAGTATCGATAATAAATATAATTAACGATTTAATTTGATTTCAAAATTTATTAAAATATAAGTAATAATCAAAATATCAGCACAATGGGCCGCTATGGCCTCCGTACTTGGGATGGCGTCTCCTGTTTTCCAAAATTAATTACATACAAATTTCCGGCATTTAATAATGTTCTCAAAAATTCTTCTATTCCATTAGTAATATCTGGAAACTGGATTATATCTTACTTACTTAGTTGAGTTGTTGGTTAGATAACATAAATAGATCTAAGAAAATTTAGAATGGCGTTGATAAGACAAACAGGTGCAAATAAACTGGGTTAAATCTCCAAATAGAATTTCTTACATAATGTAGTTAAGTACATAACATGTCACACAATGTTGTTGATTATAAGACAAGACAATATTTTTAGGTTATTCGAATTGTAAATATCATATCTTCTTTACCATAGAGAGTCATGTGTCTATCTATTTTCTGTGATAATTTTGTATTATAAAGATACAGAAACGTTTTAATTTGGAGATAACCTGACTTTTAGAGTATTTATTTCGTACACAATTTGATCAGAATTTTTTCCTCAATTTTAATTTGGCATTTCTTTTTGATGTATAGAAAATACTTTATTGTACCCTAAATGAAATCATAGGATATATGCACTAAGTTTGTCATACCGTTTGTTAGTAGAGAAAAATGGGTGGGACACCCACGCATAATATTAAAAGTCATTTTGATTTTTGCATGTCTGTCTGTCTATCTGTCCTCAGGATAACTCAAGAACGTGTTCACTTAGGGAGCTGAAGTTTTGCACACGGGCTTTTTAAAAAAAAGTAAATTAAATTTCGAAAATGGGACAAATCGGGTAACTCCTTCGTAGGGTTGCCATATAAAACTTTCGTTTTTCACTATATATTTGAACATTGCCTGAGAACGTGTCGATGTAGAGAGCTGAAATTTTGTACACTGTGCTTTCATAGTAATGGTAAATAAAACTTCAAAAATGAACTTGGTTTTACCATATAAAAATAAATTTACGTTTTTTACGTATACCGTAAAAACGATCAGTTTTTGTTGTACTGAAAAGTTCTTCAGAATATGAAGTCATATATAATTGGTTACAATCATTTTTACTGTCCGACGAACCCTTCTAGAAATATACGAAAAAAACTAAATCAAAAATCAAACTTCACAGATGGGTGACCATACGATATTACATACATCTAGGGTATCATAAGAATTAGTCGTAGACCAATTCTAGCCTTTTTGTTTGTTACATATGAAATTGAAATTTATGGATTAACTAAAATTTGGGGAATGCAACGTCAACATAGTAGCAGAGATGGACGTTTTTGCATTATCACTAAAATGGCAGCAACACTAAATTTTAATGAGAGTTAAAATCCACGATGCACTATCACTAAATAATTAGTGGTAATGCAAATTTTTTTGTCACTATCACTAAACGAATAGTGGTAGTGCAGAGTCTTTTGCGTTTACCACTAAACGATTAGTGGTAGTGGAAATACTGTTCCACTATCAATGAGTGATAATCAATTCGTGCATTGGTAGTGCAGACACATTTCACTAGCACTGCTGAACGACAATTTAATGGTACACATATGCAGCGCTACGCGTAGCTCGTACGATCAAAATTAATGTTAACTGTTAGCCCTGCACCGAAATTGCTGTCCTTTCCGTTCAGCCTGCAGCGAGCGAATAATGCATAAAAATTCTAAAGAAAGAACAAATTTCCAGTAAATTTCTAGGAAAAAATTAGGGCTTCCCTATATCAGGTCAAGGCATCGTTGATTTTATATTGGATCGAATATTGCTGTCTGCCACGAGTATGCTTAAAATTTCTAAAGATAAAATTTCCACCATATTTCTAAGTGCGCGGCTTAGCGTGTTAACACTCGTTTTAATCGTACGAGTTACGCGTAGTGCTGTATATGCGCACCATTAAATTGTCGTTCAGTGCTAAAAGGTGTTTGTTTTAAATCTTCTACTTACGTAAGTAAGATTACAATTTTCGTACCTATGTAAATAAGTGTCACGACAGTCGTAATATTTGATGCTAGAAAGTTTATTTCAATCTTAAAGTAAGTTTCTGCAAATAAATGACACAAATCTTCATATAAATACAACAAGGAAGAAAACTGGAATTGATATATAAGACCGATTCTTACGCAACCCTAAATGAATGTCCATATGTAATTTCTGTTCAAGTTTGATTGTTAAAATGGTTTTTCGCATCTATTTCCAGAACGGTTAAATTTCATAGGATTTTATATTCTGAAGAACTTTTCAGTACAATAAAAACGTCCCAGATTGATCCTTGTCGCAGTGTACGTAAAAGACCTTAATTTTTATATGGCAGCACCAAGAAGGGGCTACTGGATTAAGTTCATTTTTGAACTTATATTTATAACTGCTATGAAAACGTCGTATAGGTAAAATATTTCAGCTCTCTATGTCGATGCGCTCTCAGGCAGTGTTCAACTATTTGCACCCATTGTGCTGCAACGATAAAGATCTTCGAATTACAAAATATCCAAAATATTCACAAATTTATTAATGTTAATGACCTATTTAAAATCAAAAATTTTAGTAAATTTACCTAACACCAAAAACTAGAAAAAAAAGATGATAAATATCTGTCACCACTTGTGTCAATGCACGCCCCGATACTTTCAAATCAGCCATACTTCTTAAAAGGCGCTGTTCTCAGAAAAGTTTGCACACTCAGAGCTAACACAATATTAATCGCGTTGTCAATTTGTTCAATTAAATAAATTTTAAATTGTTTAAATTGTGAAAAATATCTTTATCCATAACCTGTTTAACTTTTTAAACAATAAACTATGTGGGCATCTGATCTATGACGCAATGCACAACATTTGACTACCGATTTAAATGTGAAATATTTGGAGACCGCGTTAAATTTTACTTTACCCGAATTCAATATTAGGATTGAAGTTTGAAAAAGGGCTGATAAATTGCTTCTATCCTGCAGAAATCAACAATGATGTCATGCAGTTTATGATAAAAACGCTTATTCTCTTCCCATAAAAGATTTCATTCTTCAAGTAGTTCTGCTTGTGACTTAGATAAAGTCAAATCACTGCATTGTAATCACCACGCGACCCATTACCGGCACTTAAACCCAAATTGAAATATTTAGATCCACTTGAGATTTGTACAGGTGTATTATCTTGATTTAAAAACTTTGTGAAGCCAAGGCTTTTCTGCATAGTACATGTGATATTTGAAACCTCTAATGCCCAATGGCGTTCACTAATTGGAGAAAAGGTTGTATTTTCACTTATCGGAGAAAAGGTTATATTTTCAAAATACTATGATGAAGTTATTATTCAATTTCGGATTAATTTACAAAAAGCCAAAAACGTGTTGCAAGAAAATGAATTTTATTATCTCGTTGATTTTATGTTAGAATTGTTTACATTGCCATAGAGTAATGCATGCGTAGAAAGGCTTTACTGTGAGTTGATAAAAACTAAGAAAACGATAATCTCATGAACACTAATACTAAAGTATATCTACATAGACAGCTTAATATAGAAAATGATAACAATTGGGAACCTTGCGATAAACTTATAAATTATGCCAATGTTTTTACTTTTCATGCAGTTTGCTCCATCAAAATGAATTTAACTATGTAAGTAAGTTCAACAAAATACCATTGACACACTGTATTTTTTATTTATCTCATTAAATTATTTGATGAGCTCATTTTTTGCGTACTGACACCCTTGAAGTACAGAATTAAATAGCAGTGGAATTGACAACTTAAATGAATTTAGAAGTGCTCTTATTAATTTATATCACATTTTCAAGGTGAAATATTTTCGAAAGGTGCATGAAGCTCTAAAAATAAAACAAGTCTGAAGCACAAGCAAAGAATGCATAGATTAGCCTTTTTGTGTATTTACACTAGAAAAAATAAATTATTTTTGAATATGGTAAAGAAGAATATTTTTCAATTCAAAAATTCATGTAATTAATTTGCTTTAATCTTGATTACAATTCTATGGTATCGAAGGAGTGTTTTTTGAGAGGAAGATGTGCCACAGTTCAGTGCAAGTAAATTCAAAGAAGATTTCCGTATTAGAAGATCTTCCTTTAAATGCTTGTTGGTGGACAAATTTAGCTGCCCCAAAAGACAAGATACAATATTACGAAAAGCTAAACAAATACAGTGCGATATTGCTATAACTGTACTCAGTCCGGTCTTCATCAAAATATCGAATAATAGCTGGTATTTAGAGAGCTGAAAAAATGCACACGAGCTTTAAAAGAAAAAGTAAATTTAAGTTCGAAAATGGGACAAATCTGGTAGATTAGATTAGATTAGGGGCAAAGGTGAGCAAGTACCAAAGAAAAAGTACTTAATTACAAGTACCGAAGGCCTGAGTACTTCAGCGTAAGTTCAAGTACCGCATGTATGAAAAGTACTTGTAACTAAGTACTAAGTCTGTAAAAAGTACTGAGTACTTTTTGAAGTACTTTTTAAAGTACTTTTTTAGAATCTTTGTACGTTGGCAGTAATATAATGAAGTTTAACGAGTTCAGTTAATAGATATTAATAAATAAATACCTTTTGAAAACTATAATATGTATAGTAACCAGTGGATACTATTTATAGTTTTTTTTTATAGTTTTCGACGCTGCAAGTAGAGTAAAATTTTTACCTCTCACTGTTACACTTATAAAAACTATTAGAGGTTCGCCAAAGCACCCATTATCGCCTCCAATAATCCATAATAATTCTAAGAAAAAATTGAGGCCCTCCCTACATCAGGTCGAGGCGTCATTGATTTTATATTGAAGCAAGGCATTGTTTGCTTACCCTTGGTTATGTCCACTGACATATATAATATGGACTGTCTACTTTTCAATTTCGCGCGGGCACAATTGCTTGTATAAACAAGTAGAAACTACGCAATTAATAAAAATGGAACGATACACGATTCAACAACGCACTGAAATTATTAAAATTCACTATAACAAGTAAAAAAGCTAGAATTGGTCTAAGACCAATTCTTAGGATACCCTAGATGAATGCCCGTATTAAATTTCGTATGGTCACCGATCTATTCAAGTATTGATTTTGAAGTTGTTTTTCGCATATATTTCTAGAACGGTTTGTCGCACAGACAAAATGATTATAACCAATTTTATAGGATTTCGTATTCTGCAGAAGTTTTTAGTACCATAAAAATGTCTTGGACTGATCGTTTTCAAAGTATACGTAAAAAACCGAAATTTTTATATGGCAACACCAAGAAAGAGTTGCCCGATTTAGTCCATTTTTGACATTTTATTTCCTAATGTAGTAAAAACATCATGTGCGAAATTTCAGCTCTCTACGTCGACGCGTTCTCAGGCAGTGACCAAATATATAGCGGAAAACGAAATTTTTATATGGCAACCCCACGAAGGAGTTGCCCGATTTGGCTCATTTTCGAACTTAATTTTACTTTTTTTTTTTAAAGTCTGTGTACAAAATTTCAGCTCTCTACGTGTTCGCGTTCTCAAGTTATCGTGCGCACAGACGGACGGACGGACGGACAGACGGACGGACGGACGGACATGCAAAAATCGAAATAACTTTTAATATTATGAATGGGTGTCCAATCCATTTTGCTCTACCATCATTATTTCGAGGTGTTACAAACGGAATGACAAACTTAGTATACCCCTATGATTTCATCTAGGGTATAAAAAGAGCTCTTACGTTGGTGCCAACATTGAAAAAATCATTGGCGGGAAATTTAAAAAGTGAGCATGCAGCTCGGAAATTGATTTTAATAAAACATTTAGAATTTCTTCTGCTTATCTAATGAATATTGTCTTTGGGAAAATAGTTTTTATCAGTAATAACCCTAAATGATTAATTTAAAATCATGTATTTCGACGAATCCACTAATTTATTTGTTGTTTTCAGTTCTCTCTCAATTGGTACTTGGTGCTTAGACCGAAAGAGTCAGCAGTAGGTATAGAAGTGAGCCCACTTTCTGCAGTGTATTTCTATGAATGTAGTCAGTCCATATTATACATGTCAGTGGTTATGTCATCAGGTCGAGACATCGTCGATTTTATATTCGAGCGAGACGTTACTGGATTTTGTTCTACTTGTGCAGTCTGGTTTGTATGTTATTAGTTTGTCTAAGGTTCTTCCTTAACGCATGAGTGCAGCACATGCCTTACCAGTTCTTTGCGTGCTTTAAAACTCAACACAAAAAGGAGTTGCGCTAGAGATTGTGTTTGATTTTCTACGAACAGTTAGATATTTCTAGGTATTTAATAGATTCAGAAATACCTAAGTAAAAATCTAAGTACAAAACTAAGTCTTAAGTACAAGTAAATAGAAGCAAGTACTAAGTAGGGGCATTTCAAAAGTATTGAGTAATAAGTTTTAAGTAACGAAAATGTACTTTAAGTAGTACTTAAGTCTTTTTTTACTTAAGTATTGCCCAACTCTGATTAGGAGGATTAAGCGGAGCGAGTGACCTTTGCCATCCAACAGTCACACTCTTCCTGTACGAAGAGCAGTATTTTTTTAGGTGAAATTTCTTCGAAGTCGGATTTAAGAAGTATGACCCAAAGGCCTGGATTAGCATAAGATTTGCTCCGATGTTTCATCCTTCTCGAGACATAGCCTACATACATCAGTGGGCAGGGCCGGGTGGCAAGAATTTTTCATGAAGGGGCTTTGGAAAAATTGGTTAAGAATAAAAATATGATTGTTTTTTTTTTTAATTTAACGGTATCCCAGAACATTTACTGATAAGTTTACATTTTCATACTTTTACAGGATCATACTTAAAAAATTAATTAAATTATATAATCTACAGAATTACAAAATATTTAACATTTCACATATAAATAAGTAAATGTTATATGAGAACGAAGCTGATGGTTTAGAACGATAAAAACATCTCAAACTTAATTTAAACGACTAATCGTGTAAATATGGTTGCTTATCCAGTTCTTAAATTTTTGTAGTACTTGTATTGTAGAGTATCAGAATGCTCTGGGTACGATGGTATGTAATCTAGAAAACTACTACACACTTTGGAATCTGACAGTTAATCTTTAAGAGTCGAGAAAGTAATGTAAGTTAAAATCGTCATATCGCTTGGGGGGGGGGGGGGGGGTAGAAGGTTGCCACAGAAGAAATGAGAACTAGACAGGCGGTAAATATGATATGAAAGTTGTTAAAACGTATAAGTATCTTTAACTATATCTTATTGAACGGTTAACTCTAGCAAAATTCAGCATGGAAAAACTTCTGATCCAGGAAATGCATACCTACTTGATGCCAGTGTAAGGTCTTTATTGCGATGTCTCTGTTAATTATGTACTATGAATCGGAAGTGTGAGGCTACTAAAATAATGAGCAAACCAGAGCAACTATTCAAATATTTAATAAAACAAGCACCTAATTACATGATAGGCTTGTAAACCTATTTAAAAGAAGTTTACACACAAACTTGAAAAACCCAATAAAAACTCTAAATATTGTATTAGCACACAGAGTTATTATAAAGAAGATATTCTGGTTCAAATACTGAGAAGAAATTGCTGACGAAACAATATAACATTGGATCAGAATTGTTAAAATACGTCTCTGGCTGATAGATTGTCTGAGTGTGAATTAAATTGTTAGCTAGTATATAAAGTTGAAGAAAGCATCCGTGTATTTTTAAATGCAGATGAAGTCCTTTTTATTTAAACGCGAGTCGTCGAAGGAAGTTCCATGAGCCCTCTGTGTAACTTGAAGGAGGAATAAAAGATAAGTTGTTTGTCCGATATTATAAGAATTTCAAAGATTAGCATTTAAAGTTATCTCACATTGAAAGAAATCATGGATAATATTTTCTTTAATTCACTATGAATATTTAGGGAAGCCAAGTCGTTAAGTCGATTTTCAGTCATTGACTTACGAAGGTAATTTTTAAAATTTTATAAATTTTTAGAAAAGTAATTAAGTTCATCAGCATTTTTGGTCAATTTCAATGTGTGTATTAGTTCAATCCCTCCCTACCTTTTGCAATTGCCTAATTAACGACAATATAATTGAGGTTTCCTGCCAGCATTATTTGCCAGCAAAACTATTAATAAAATAAATTTACCACTCCTCTTCCGCGAGGAGATGCAGAACCGTAAACAGAATTTTCGATTTTGGGCCACCGAATTTCATATTATTTATTATTTAAAATAATATTATAAAAATTATAAATTATTTTATATTATTGAAATTGTGGCGTGGAATTGAGTTCAGGTATTTTTTCTCTTTTATCTTGTGCTATTATCTGGATACGTTTGAGCTCTAATGGGAGGAATTTAACACCCAAAATCCCTCTATTGAAACCGGTCCTGTCAGTGGGTGATATACATACATATTAAAGAAATTAAACACCGAGCAAAAGTAATGAGTGAAATGAAATTAATTAAGAACCAAATTGTTAATTGATTAATCGATTTACCCATGAAGACCCTGCCCCCGCTAACAAACGAAGTACATCTGACATACTTAAAATTACGCATTCAGATTATTAACAAAGCTCCTTGAATTTACCAATCGCCACACAATTTCATAAACGCACAGCTTGAAGGAAGTCACATCGCGCAGAGTAATTGAAAACAGGAATAAGTAAATTAAAATGTCGTGCAGAATTCAAGAATTGCAGTTTATTGCTGCGATACTCTGGTTTGCCTGTATATATGATTTTGTGGAGGGAGATTAATGATAGCCTTCTCTGTAGTTACTCATTGAGAGGACAACCCAGCAACTTATTACTGAAAGATGAAATCTGATCATGCCTTCTAAGTCCGTACAAAAATCTGACGCATTCATTAAATCCTACGCTCATGTTTTATTTATTCTACACCCAGTAGGAAATGGAATCGCTGAGAGAATATCCGCAGAGGGAAGCGCTCAGTTGTATATTCTTGGGAAGCGCACTTATAGCGCTTACAGGGTGCATCTGAGTAATCTTTTCACAACAAAAAACGAATAAGCCTAAACTCAGAGAACAGATCTGCTTCCGCAAAGATTCCTTTAACTATGATAAGAGAACACTTCGAAAAAGATATTTTCGGGCTATGGTGTGGAAGTGCTTGACATATTTCCCGCTGGTCAGTGTCCTGTTAGGACCGCTGTATTGATTCTGAGTTGATTTCTAGGCAGTCTCAAAAGATCCTGGCTCTTCTTTGGTGAAGGTTCTTTAATGAATATTTGGGCTTTTCTGAAACCTGTCATTGTAGTCCATCTCTGGTCCATTCGGCTTTGGATCCAGTTTTGCATGGTTATTTTTACGGTGTTGTAAGAGATACCGCAAATGGTTCCGGTCCTATAAAGGGCATGGATGCTCCCTTTTTGGCCAGTTACGTCTAAAATACCCATCAATTCCTGAATGTCCTGGCACCCAATGAAGTGTTAGGTGGTTAGGTGGTACATTCCCACATTAAAATCGTTTTGAGTTCAGCTGATGATGTGGCTTTCAATTCAATGCCGGTTAGCTATATGTACAGGTATATGTATTTTCCTGTTAGTAAAAAGATTACGTTTGGACTTTTTACCGGGTTAAACTTGTTCAAGAACGATTTTTTTGGGATTCTCCGGTATATAGCAAAAGCTAAAAAATGTTCTAATTTGTTATTTCATCACACAACCCATTAATTTTTGGTGACAAGTTTCAAGTCTTGGTTTGACTCATCAACAGGTCACAAATAGCGAAATTGGGTGATTTGAAAAACAAATGAAAAAAAAGAAGAAAGAAATGAAAAGTTTGAGAAAAATAGAAAAAAACAATTTTTTTTTTATTTATTAAAAAAATTTAAAAAAATTTTAAAGAAACAGATTCATTCGAAGCGAATCGAACTGTATACGCCACGCAGTGGGCTGAAAAATAAAGAAGAAAAGGAAGAAGAAGAAGCGTTTCCTGTCAGCAGAAAACCTTACACTCATCGGTTCAGCTTGGTTTTCTGCCTGCTGCAGACGCTTGAAAATAGATCAAACTGATCTCTTCTCATATAAACTCTGAATAAATTCTGGGTGTGAATTATATGAGGAAAAAATTTTTTTTAATAAATAAAAAAAAAAATGTTTTTTTCTATTTTTCTCAAACTTTTCATTTATTTCTATTTTTTTTTCATTTGTTTTTCAAATCACCCAATTTCGCTATTTGTGACCTGTTGATGAGTCAAACCAAAACTTGAAACTTGTCACCAAAAATTAATGGGTTGCGTGATGAAATAACAAATTAGAACATTTTTTAGCTTTTGCTATATACCGGAGAATCCCAAAAAATTCGTTCTTGAACAAAATTTCCTGTTAGTGTATTTTCCTAGTCTTTGAGAGATATAAGCTCTTAGCTTTACACTGTATATTCCTGCTAATACTCCTATCTCGATTTTACCAGATTAGGGCTTCATAAATTGGGTAACTCCTTCGTGGGGTTGCCATATAAAAATTTCGTTTTTCATTATATATTTGGACACAGCCTTAGAACGCGTACAGCTGTCTATGTACGTAGAGAGCTGAAACCTTGTATTCGGCGTTTTCATAAAAATAGTAAATATAATTTCAAAAATGGGCTTCTTACTGCTGCCATATACAAATTTAGAATTTATACGTAGGTATACTGTGAAAACCATCAGAAATACGAAATTACATATACTAGAGCATCATAAAAATTTTGTTTACACCGACTCTAGCTTTTTTATTTCTGTTGCATCCGTTTAGCTGAGAACAATTCCTTATTGAGTGTATGTAGGTATACTATAAGGGGGGAATGAACAACAGAGATGTGTGACGTCATAGGCAGATCCCCAATTGTATTTGAATGCCATACATTTTGTTTTATGTTGTTCGATTGTTGATGGGAGCAAAAATAAAGCCACCTCTTCCAGGTAGTGGTATCATAGTCAAAGCCTAGGGGTGTTCAAATGCTATACTTTTGTTTGCATATTGTTCGATTGTTTTTTTCAGATGGGAGGTGATTTTATAATTGCTTCTCTTTGGTAGTTTACAGCGACGGACGAATAAGATGCGTTTAAGGAAAATATTTCTTGATGAAAATATTTTGAAGAAATTTTTGTCGTAATTTTTTTAATTAATTTAATTAAACCAGAAATTCTAAGGGAAGCAATGCTTTCGTCGCTTCCAAAGCCACTAAAATGCTATGTGTATAATAGCCACCTTTGATCCTTTATACAAAAACCTGTTCAGGATAAGACCACACCAGTTACTTTATATATGTCGTAGACACTTGACGTAACTTAGCACTTCATGAAAAGTCTAGGCACTTCATGATATGTTGTAACAGTTTGCGCCTTAATAACTTTTTAAACAAAGTCTCGCAGGTCTGTGAACGACTTCTCCCTTCACCGTTCATCTCCCTCTCATAGTATTCGGTTATATAGGTTGTTATTATACTATCGGCGTAAAGGATTGTAGTACTTCATGAAGAGACTACTAATTTCTGCCACTTCGTGTGAAAAGTCATTAAGCGCAAACTGTTACATTAGGTCTGTTCGCGTACTCAGTTTTGGGACAATGCATTGCAATGAATTTGCACGAACTTACACATTTTCCGTTCGTTTACTTTCTCGTGCACACAAAATTACACGAGTTTTGCATACGTCACAGCTTCCCCTCTCGCATGAATTTACCCGGTTTTTAGTTACTGCACAATTCTTGCAAGGAAAATTGACAGCTGTCATAGGAAAAGTTCATTTTTGGAATTTTCTGAAAAGTTTTTAAAGCGCAATCAAAATGTCAAATGAAGTATTCAATACTCTCATGGGACTTTTCAAGATTGCAACAAGTTAAAAAAATATAAAACAATACTCATTCGTAAATGTTATTCCACACTTCTTCTTCTTGTTTTTCACGAAGTTGCATGAAAAGCGTTTACTTTTTCATGCATTTTACATTCTTCCCCCACCACACGAGTAAGTTTTTACCCAGAAAGTTTTTGCACGAGAAGTACGCGAACAGACCTATGCCTACTTTTCATGTTACGTCAAGTGTCTACGTCATATACATTAGGTCTGTCTGTTTACTTTTGAGTAAAAATCTTTGCGTAAAAATCAAGTAAAAACTTTTATGCGGTAGAGGGGATAAATCAAGAAAAGTTACCAGACACTTTTCGAGTAAATTTTGTTTAGCTTGTCATGTGTCAAAAATTTGGCTGCTACCTTTCCGTCTGAAACAGAAAACAATTAATTAATTTGAAATACGTTTTAAAAAACCCACCCTCTTTAATTTTTTTTTTTTTAATTTCGACTCTAGATTATCATTTTACATTCTTTCGATAACCCAACAAACGGCTTAACCTCAAATTTAATACTTTTGACAGTGAGCTGATTGCATATCAAAGTTACACATCCTCTTGATCATGAGTAAAAATGTGCAACTTTGTGCAAGAGGGGAAACGTATAAATTTACTCGATTTTTACTAGTTAAAAGTAAACAGACGGTTTGTGAGTAAAAATGCGTAAAAGTTTTTACACCGAGTAAAAACTTTCGAGTAAACAGACAGACCTATTGTTTACAAAATTTAACAAAACCCAGCTGTTACATGATTTATGACATCAAGTCTTAAACTTAAAGCGCTTCATCTTGAATTGAAATTTGTTAGTAATCGTAGGCTTGTTCTGGCACGATGATATTATACACATCCGCACATACTAATACATAATTTTCATACTTTTTGCCTCTCAATCCAAATAATCAGAAATTATTATTTTTTTCATTTTACACATAGAAGGCGATGCTTATCAGAATCCCAGCTGAAATCTCATGTCATGAAATTGGAAAAAATGTCAACAAATTCGGAAAATTTAATTAGTAATTTCCCAGAAATTGATGTACTTATTGTTGGTGGTGGAATATCTGGATTGACAGCTTCTTACAAAATTCTATCGAAGGAACCCTGCCTACGTGTTTTAATTGTTGAAGCTGATAGCAGTGTCGGTGGACAAATAGGTAAAGTTGGAGGAGGAGTTCTTGGATCATGGGCGATGAACGATCATTATCATATACTAAAGTTGTGCAAAGAACTAAATATAGCAACAAGAAGAATACATGTCCTTAGACCTGATATGAAAAGATTCTGGGAGATCGATAAATGTAATTTTATTGCAAGATTCGAATTGAAGAGATTTATTGCTGAAATTGATATTAAATCACAAAAATATCGACCTGGAACGTAGGTGTCCTTACCTCTTTATCTCTTTCGTCATTTGTATAACAAAATGAAGTCGTTTTTATAAATATATATATTTTTTTTTTATTTTCAGATTTAAAATTGAAAAGAATAGCAAAACAATGGAAAAGTATATTTGCTCTAAGCTATTTTTTGAACAATCAAGAAGTTTCGTTCGGTTTTTTGTAAGACTTTTGACTGGAGTACATCCAAAATTCGTAGCGATGGCCCAATTTATGGGGATGTGCTACTCTGCCGGTGGACTAACGCCTTATATTAAAATGTATTAGTTGGTATTTAAATAGTGTTACAAAAAAAAAAAAACAACAACAACAAATCATACTTAGATTCACAGGAACTGATTCAGGACTGATTGAAATAGATATTGATTCGCTCTTATGGAGTATTCAACAACACTTTAGCTCTATGCTCATTCTAACAGAAACAAAGATCATAGAAATTATACACTATACCGATTATGTTATTGCTCGCGATGAAAATGGTAATGTATTTCATACTTCAGTGCTAATTTTTGCTATTCCATGGCTTGATATTATGAAGTTAAAAATCTATCCACCAATTCCTCCGGAACTTCAAATAGCAGTGAGTCCAGAGCAGCGATTTTTATTGACTTCTTTTAAAGCTAAATATATCGAGGGATATTGGAGAAGAAGTGGCTACTCGGGAAGTATGCTTGCCCATAATTTGCAATTTGTCGGTTTCGAATTAAAGCCGACTACTTATGGAGGTTTCATACTTCACGATGAAGGCCTTCAAGATATTGTTAAAGACATTATACTCGATAATTTGTCCCAAAATTATGGAGAGGAAATGTTATATCCAAAATCTTGGATACAGATAACACTTGAGCGAGATATAAATCTTAATTTGCCATTAACTACACCATGGAATCGTATTATCTGGGCTTCAAATAGTGCTGCGACAACTTTCAGGGGACATATGAGTGGAGCAGTACAAAGTGGTCTTAGGGCGGCGTTTCATGCACTTCTAACTCTTCGCCCGCAAAATGTTCAATGGCAGGATATTGACGAAATTCAAAGAGCATCAGCAGTTTATCCTCGATTCACATACTTTCAGCTATTTAGAGCATCTTTAAATGTTTACAATTCAATTTTTTATGTTGTCGTTGCTACAGTTTTAATAACAATATTTCGAAAAAGGCATGCAATAATTGCACTAGTGTGGAAATGAAAATAAAAATTCCGTTAAATATTTTTTTGCCTTATTTCAATACTTTCGAAATTTTGTTTTTTGGAAGAGATTTTATATAATCGAGACTCTGGATTATGTATGCTGCACTGTGCTGTAACAGCAACCGGCGTTAACAAAAATCGCCCAGGAATTTTCGGGAAATCAAGCAAGAATAATTATATAGCGCCGGGTACCTATACTAAATAACTGCGACACTACTATTTGGTTAAATGGATATGTTAACTCCAAATTTGTTTCAATACTTAATTATAATATTTTCGGAAATGATTGACATGATCGCGTAGGCGATGGTGTGGCTCTAAATGCCTCCATTATCAAATTGTCGACTAAAGGTAATAAATTGGAGTTTATTAGACTCAAATTACGTTCTTCTTTTGTAAAATATGCTCTTTGGAGTGTATTGCCTTCCAAATTGCTTTGATTTAAACAATGCGGTGGAGTTTAATGATTCGGTGTCGAATGCACAGATGCAATTTGGGGATGTTGTAGTCTGCGGAGATATGAATGTTAATGCACTATGTTACAGTCCAGTAGTAAATAATTTTCTGTATCTTTTACGGAGCTTAGACTTGAAGTTAGTTAACAACTTGCCGACACATTTTAATTGCTCCTCGCCTTCTCAACTAGATTATGTGCTTACTATACCAACATTAATAAAGTTCTCTTTCTCTTTCATACTCAAATTTCACCACCAAGCAACTTTGATCCCGATTTTCTGTTTTTTAACATATGAGATGAATCTGTCCGCTATTCCATTTTGAGTCTCCTTCAAATATCAGGATTTTAAAAACATTGATATGCAGGCACTTTCAGACGATTGCAACGGAATTTCTTGGAATCACCTATATAATGAGAAGTCCCTAGATGGTAAAGTTTCTCTCTTAACCAACACCATTCTGCGTTTATATAATCAGTATCTAGGTACCTGTGAAAACTTGCAGTATTCGTGACAATAAATGTCTCTGGATTACAGATGAAATTCGTCAGACGATGGATGAGCGTGATTTCTTGTAAGACAGTCTAATTCATGGTAGATATAAAATAGTGCGCAATAAAGTTATTGCTCTGCTTCGATCATCTAAATGTGCCTATTGTGGGAACAAGCTAGATCCAAAGTTTCCTGCGAAAAAGCTAATGTTAGTAGTCTTGGGAAAGATCCACCAGTTGCAAATTTCAATCCTGATGACCTAAACAATTACTTTGCTTCTAGCTCCGTGGCTGCAACTAAGCCTGTTTACAACTTTCAGGAACACTTCTCTGATGAAGGTTTCTCCTTTCATTGTGTGGATGGCCCCGAGCTTCTTTCGATTTTATATTCCATTAAGTCTAATTCTATTGGACCTGATGCTTTGACACCCAAGCTCGTAAAGTTACTAGCGATCTACTTGTCATGTCCCTTAACGCATATTTATAATTTGTGTCTTACCACTTCGCAATTTCCCTCTCAATGGAAGAAAGCAATAGTTGTTCCTATTCAAAAGAAATCTCGTCCCTCCCTACCTAGTGATTTCCGCCCCATTAGTGTAGTCAATTTCCTTGCTAAAACACTCGGAAAAATTATGTACACACAAATCATGGAGTATGTGGGGGCAGAGAATATATTGTCAGGCTGGCAATCAGGATTTCGCCCAGGGGCTGGATTCCGCAACTGTGAAGAATTTGCAAGTGTATACGATATGAAAAACTCAGGTGAGCGCAAGTGTACACTTTTGAATTTAAAGCGATTCCGTAAGCATCTGTGTACACTTAGGTGCTGAATGAAAATTTTTCTGTGCTGAATGTTGTTTGAGTGAGAAAATAGTCTTTTTGAAGAACTTAAGTTTAGTTATAAGAAATGAGTTATGTACATGACTACGGCTTAGAGAATGATAAAATAAATAACATAACAAATAATTTTGAAAATACCACTTGACAAAAACTCACAGGTATTTTTTCAAAATTCACGACCGAAATGGCCGTGAGAAAATATCAGTTAAAGTGTACACAATTTTGACAGAAAAACTCATTTCCACTTTTGCGGAATTGGAACAACGTGGTGTACGCAAAATTTTGTGTACACACGAAAACTCATCGTTGCAGGCTTTGATTCGCTGAGTCATGTTAAGTTGATCTGCAAACTTGGCACAAAATATGGCTTCATCTCATCGGCCGTTGGGTTAATTTCCGCAGAATTCTATCTCCTCTCCATTGCCCCTTTTTGCTGGTGTTCCTCCAGGCTCGGTTTTAGGCCCTATTCTCTTCTCCCTCTATATAAATGACCTCCCCTCAGTTGTGAATAGCGCTTCTGTGCACTTGTATACCGATGATGTTCAGTAGTACTTTAGCAAGCCCATAGGCCTCGTCAAGGACTGTATTGCTCGAATCAAAGAAGACCTACAAGAGGACGTACACGAGTCAGCAATGGATAATGAGCTTGCCATTAATCCAAACAAATGTGACTATAAGAGGCCGTATATAGAAGCATTTTTCCAATATCTGATTTTCCTTCAGTTCGGTTGAATAATTCCATGTTTGAATATGTTGAATCAGTTAAGAATTTGGACATTCAACTCAATTGGAAATTTAGTTGTTGCGACTACATAAGCGCTTTGATGGGGAAAATTTATGGCAGTCTTCGTCAGCTATCTATTTCCTCCAGTTGTATGTCTGTGGTTTTCGCAGGAAATCGGCGATGACTCTTCTTCTCCCCCAATTTAACTATGGGAGCCTTATTTGTAGCAGACTTGACTCAATTTGTCAAAGAAGTGTTACTGTATCCTTTAACGACGTCATTCGTTATATTTATAAATTTCCTCGAAGCGCTCATGTGCTACATTCCTACTCGGAACCTCTGTAGAGACCCATTTGACTCCCGTAGGCTTATCTTCCTTCATAGACTAATTTATACTAAATCCCCTCCATATCTCTTCGAAGGCCTTGCACTCCAATAGAGGTTTTTAACATCTTGTCCCGAGATGTACATCTAGGTGCGGTGAGCGCTTTTACTTCGTCCAAGTTGCCCGAAAATGGAACTCTTTTTAAAATTTAATTCAGCGCACAGTTTCCGGCCTGACCTTTGCTAAGTTAATCAAAGATTACCTTAATTAGTTATTAGATTGTGATGGTATTTAATCTTAGATCTCCAATTCTTGTTGCATTGTTTTATTTAATTTTTAATTTTATTTATTTATTTGTCTTCTCTTTTTTTTAATTTCTTGTATTTTTTTTTGTTCTTTTTTTGAGATGTTTATCTGTAGGTTCTCTTTTTCTTTTTGATCTTTGGATTTCTTTTCTTTTTATTTATTCATTTATTTATTTATTATTATATTTATTTTTTATTCTTATCTTATTTTCACTTTAATTTTTAATGTTTCTTGTGTTTTTTCCACCTAATTGTACGTCATAGGATTTTGTAATCTTCGGTACAGTGCCTAATAAACGTATTGTATTGTACTAATGACACTAGCTTGTAATTTAAAAACAGGGCATTGAAATTTCTTTATTTTATTACAACGACAAAATTATTGATACTAAGCTCCTATCCAGGTAGTGTTCCTATGTTTTGGCCAAAGCATTTTGAACATAAAAATCCCACTAGAAGGTAAGTATAGCTACTTATATTTCTTAGTAAATCTTTTGGAGATCTGAGTAGTACAGAACATTCCTGTTACCAGCAAGGACGCTGCTGTTTGTCAAACTCATTTTATGAGGACTTAGGAGCAATCTACATCGACAGCTACATACTTCAAGCTACACGAAGCTCTATTTCAGCTTCATGAAGTGCAATCTGCTACACTGAGTGCTACAAGTTACAAGATTCATATCCGTATTGACTACTTAACATTATTAAAGTGGCATTCATTAGCCTTGTAAAAAACATTTTCTTTGACTCATAATTAACATATAAAATAAAAAAATAGTCCTTAATAAGTAAGTTAGGTAAATTTCACTGGCATGTATACAGGGTGTTTCCTCCATGGTGGTCAGTAGAGTAGGAGGTGATAGTACTCACCTAGCAAAACAAAAAATTGTTGGGGGAGGGGGGGGGGGGTATATCAATCCTTTCGGAGTTACAGTGTGATTAAGAAAAAAGACTAGTTTTTCACAAAACCCCCTGTATATTAAAAAGTACAAGGTATACGGTAACAGTTTGTATGCAGAACCTTATTTCCTTTCAAGCGACTGCTCAACCAGCCCCGGACCGCTCTTTCAGGAGTTATTGTGGTTTAAACTAAAAATTTCTTACCTTTTGTTTTTTTACTTTGACCTCTATTTTGTTTTTTTTCAAAGAGGTGGTTTGTGAAAAGCTAGCTTTTTTCTTGATCACCCTGTTAATCTGAAACGGTTGATATGCTCCCCGCCCCCCATTTCATTTTTTGTTTGCCTAGGTGAGTACTATCACCTTCTGCTCTACTGGCCACTATGGAGGAAACACCCTGTATATGTAAAAAATTTAAATATGGCTCCAGTTTTTATTTCATTTACATGTTGGTGTTTTTGCAGTTGCAGCTACAAAATTAGAAATTTGCTTAATATCAGCTACAGCTTCATTTGAAGCTAGCTACATTATGTAGCTGGAAGCTCTCTACGTAACAGTTTCTACGGTATGCCGTATGTGCAAACTAAAATTTGTAGCTTGAGCCTTGAAGCCAGTATCTCGAAGTAGCTTTGGTCTCAAACAGGGGTATCTACGTAGTCTGGTATAAAACGATTTTTTTTTGTGTATCGTGTCTATTGCAAATAGTTCTAGAAGTCGTACGTAAGCGTTTTTCTCATCAGGATCGACTACTTAACTGCATTCTAGATTGCTTTATTAGTGCAATATCGGTACTCTCATCTATAGGGATAGAAAATTTAACTTGCCTTAGAATTGCCGAAAGTTTTTCAGTTTCATGTAGTGGTATTACATTTTTGGCTATGTTGGTACTTACATTTGGTTTGGCTAGGTGAAATACCTTTCACGATTCTTGAGACGGGGATCATCATCTTTATCACCTTTATAAGGTCGTCTGCAAATGCAAAAGGCATATTATTGCCGGCGAATAGTGCCAAGAGTTTTATTTATTTAGCTTTGCTTGGATCATCGAGGTTTTGAATCCAGGCCTTATATTTATATGTATTCGTTCTGCAACCAGCAATTGGAAAGCTTCTTGACATATTTTTAATAACTTTCTATCAACTTTCAGACTACTGACCCAGAAAGTTTGTGTCTGGGCGCCTGAACTTCTGAGCACCTGAGAGTACCGTTCGTGACGAAAGAGCTTTAGGGTAGTAAACGTGGATGGATTTACATGGGATTTTTTGATTTAGAATGAGCGTATGAGGAGCTTTACGATGGGGTAAATTTTTAATGTGTTGGGGGTTTTGGAGTGGGGGTGGTAACTACCACCCTTGGGGCTGTCCAATTAAGGCCGTGTCTGATGTGAGTCGATTTTCGAGAGTCGAATTTCGTGAGTTTAGTTTCCAGAGTCGATTTTCGAGATTCGAATTTCGAGAGTCGACTTTGGAGAGTCGAATTTGGAGAGTCGATTTTCGAGAGTTGAGTTACGAGAGTCAAGTTTCGAGAGTAACGTTTCCAGAGTCGAGTTTCGAGCGTCGAATTTCGACAGTTGAGCTTGGAGATTCGATTTTCGAGAGTTGAGTTTCGAGAGTCCAGTTTTGAGAGTATGACTAAAAATTAGAAAATAAAATATATTACAAAAACTTTTAAAATAAAGAACTTTTGTAAATAAAATGCACTAAAAAGTAAAAAATAATTTTTTTCTTCCTCAGTGTTATATACAAGAAAAGTTTCATTGCAAAATAAGAAGTGCTACGACTCAGATTAAATCTTAAAAGTTTGGGCATGAGTTGCGGTTAGACAATTGTGATTATAGTTATGGATGCCCAAACTTTTAAGATTTAATTTGAACTTTAGCATTTCTTATTTTGCAACGAAACTTTTCTTGTGTATATCACTGAGAAAGGAAATTTTTTTTTTAAATTTTTAGTGCGTTTTACAAAAGTTATTTATTTTAAAAATTTTTTAATATATTTTATTTGCTGTCAACTTTTTTGGACTCGAGTCTTATTTTTAATTTTGTTTTAAGTGTAGAAATTTCCCCATGGCAGTACACCACAGTCACACTCACAAACTCAAACATAAATAGTCGCATCCTTCAAAAAATATTTTCTACTTGTGATACTAATAAAGAAAAAAGTAAAAAATTCCTTAATTTGAATATATTTGAAACTTTTTTCCTTCAAACGAACTTTTAAAGAAAAATACCTTCACAAAGGATTAATTCCTCTATCTGGGAACGCGACACCAGGGTAAGACGAGAAATATCATATTTTTGGATTTTAAACAAGAAATTCACAAAAATAGTCTTAGTTTCTTATCTACGTTACCATTAACTGCAAATTCGAAATTTTACTTCTCTATGCAATCACGCGGTTATGACATTGCTATTCTCGTGGTTATTCAGTATGTCGACGATTATAGGTGATGTGTTTATCAATTGATTATTTATAGATATAAATAATCACAGCCACAGAACATTCTGCACTCATTGACACAGAACTTTCTGCAATTAATGTACGTTAATAATTTAATGCGCCAAAAAGTAGGCAACATTTAAACAATATTATAACTTGTAAATATATACAGGCTCAAGCAAGAGTATAGCGTATGTTGAACATATATTCTGTTTTACTCTGTACATTTTAAAATACAGGGTGTTTCCATCTCGGTGGTCCATATAGCAGGAAGTGATAGTACCCATCTAGACGAACAAAAAATTGTATGGCACGGGGGTCCAGATCAACCGTTCGGGAGACACAGGGTGATTAAGAAATTCTGATAGTTTTTCACAAAGCACACTGTATCTTAAAAAGTACAGTGTGTACGTTCAATGTCATTGTATGTATAACTTCATGGCCTTTCCAATAACTACCTAGTTAGCCCCGTACTCCTGTTTTCTTCGGAATTCTGATGGTCTACGATAAAAATTTCGGATTTTCTTACCATTTTTTGATTTTAACACCTACTATTTTACAAAACGGTGGTTAACCTAAATTTTTTTTATAAAAACTGTAAACTATAGACTCTTGTCTTTAATTTAATATTCACACCCTATGTCATAACTATTGCTGTTAATTTAACATTCACACCTTGTGTCATAACTGTTGCCGTTAAACAGTCATAAGCCCATAACCTATTCAGATCAAAGCGAAATTAGACGATTTGTTTTTTTTAATTACGAATTTCAGTCACTAAGGGAGCAAATTATCTTTGAGAATAGGTTAGAGAATAGCTTTGGGTTTAGGTTAAGAATTAATAACTGTTTAACGACTACAGATAGCACATAGGGTGTAGTAGGTAAACTTAAAGAGAAGAGTCTACAATTTATAGTTTTCATAAAAAAGTTATGTTAACCAGCGGTCAAAATAAAAAAAAGGTATGAAAATCGGAAAATTTTTATTTTAGACCACAATAACTCCTGAGAGCATAAGAGTATGGAGCTTATTGAGAAGTCGTAGGAAAGGCCGGGGAGTTTAAGGTACATGGCATTTTGTGAAAGCCTAGCTTTTTTGCTTAATCACCCTGTAATTCCGAAGCGGTTGATATGGAACCCCCCTGCAATACAATGTTTTATTTTTCTGGGTGAGCGCTGTCACCTTCTGCTCTATGGACCACCTAGCGGGTACCTTGAGACACCAAAATCCTTATTTCTCTGTGAGTATTGCAAGGATTTCCATAATTGGTTTTTGTAAACATGTAAACACAACCAGGATTTGCGGTGAGCCCGTAATTTAATTAGTTACCTTCACAAAATACAACTTAAGCAGACAGTACTGTCAGTTGAGAAATGTTCTTCTTACTTCTCCACAACTAAGACAGCCGAGAGTTCTGTCGAGTGGAATAGAGCTAGTGAATCCGGCCCCAGGTCGAGACATCGTTGATTTTATATTGGAGCGAGGAATTGCTGTCAGTCTCTAATAGAGAATACAAATTCTGAAGGAAAAATATCCAATAAATTTCAAGGAAAAAATTGAGGTCTTCTCTAAATCACGTCCAGGCTGCGGTACTTATGCATGATTAGTGGAGGCTGTGTACAATACGAAGTTTTAATAATTTCTCAACAGAGGTGGAATCTCGAAGATTCCACATTATTTTTCACTGAGGCCAAACTACACAATGTGCCTGCAATATCTTTGTATTATAAAATCTTTGATATACTATAGTTCTGTACACAAGGATAATACCTTCCAACTCTTTACCTTTCATAAGCTTTTCGTACATTCTAAAGCTTTCTGAGGAATAACACTTTATACTTACATAACGCTTTCTTGTTATTAAACACATAAAATACATATGATAGAGAAATGGAATAACAATATAATCCCCTTAAAATAATTATGTAACCATTTTGCTATTTATATTATTATTAAAAAAACTCTAGAAAAGTATTTCAGACCTCGGTACATAAAGATTGTCAAAATTTAATACACTTTTAACACTTAAATGATAATCCAAAATTTGAAAGTTGTTTATCTCGAAATGGAGATAACTTTTGCAACGTATTTTACCTTACCCAGGTATTACACGAGATAGTACAGCTTGCATGCAAACCTCCCTTCCAACGCGATTTTTAACTTGACAGCAGAAGGCAGTTCGATTGATGTCTTATCATCTTGCATGCAAGTTCATTTAAAAAATGGCACTGAGACGTAAAGTCTTGAGTATATTGGAAAACTATAGCAATAAAGGAAGTAACAGAATGATAAATACCAAAGAAAAAGTTAAGAGAAAGGTGTTGGTAAATGATGTAATGCAAATGATCCCAGAAAATCTCATTTTTCCAGAATAAATTTATCAAATTCTCTCAAGCATTTCTTTTCCGCGATCTTGAAAACTGCATAATGTCAAATTACTATCACCTCAGCTGCCATGGTTTTTCATCATGCAAGTTCGCTGAAAGCTGTACTGCCAGCATGGCACATCTTAATTTTCTTTACAAACCTCCCCAACCGCCGATATGAGTGATTGCCTTTGAAGAAACATCGCTTTATGATGGATTTACATTGCTCGAACATGTTGATAAACTGAAGGAAATATCTTCATACTCCATTTTGACAAAACGAAAGGATACTATGCTTTTGACAAAGTCAATGGAATTTTAGATATTTCAGTTAGTAAAATTTTGTTGGGATATCTTCCATCTTTATCAATCTAAAGAAATTTGAGAGATAACCCAAGTATAGTAAAAGTTTTCAAGAATTATACGACAATATTCTAACGAACTTTTTCCATCCACACTTATATTATTCCTTGGATTAGACTTTTAATGGAATGTTCTATGCGAAATGCAGCAAAGACTCCAGGAAACTCATTGGAGTTATATGTACATATAGAGAACGAAAAAAAAAAAATAATAAAAATAAAATATAAGTTTGTATGTTTATAAAAATTACATAGGAGTTAACTATGTATTATCTCTTCATATGTTATGAATCACCCTATATAATTTCTGAATGATATACTGAATTGCTTTAACATTTATTAGATGATTGATCGTTGGAGCTTTTCGAACTCAGTTTACCTCGTTGTCTCTTCGTTTCGAAGTTATGGATTAGCAAATTTTAAATTTCGCAATTTTTTCGGGTCACTCAATTTCGCTATTTGGGATCTGTTGATGAGTTAAGCCAAAACTTGAGACTAGTTGCTCTAAATCAATAAGTTGTGTGATAAAATAACGAATAAAAATTGTTCACTTTTTCTGTTGTACCGGAGAATCCCAAAACGTAGCCATTTCGAACAAATATGAAATTTTCCCGGTTATAAATCATAGTTATGTATCTTGGCTTATGAATAAAGACACGAATTTCATTAACGTTTATTTTAAAATAGCAATAACGCGGTTTTAAAATTCAAAACGGAGAAGAAAGAGCTTTTTTATGCGAGTGTGATAAAGTATAATAAGTAATAATGGAAGTTCATATAATAATGATAAAGTAGTTACATAAATAAAATCGGTCTCCAGGAATCCATTTTACAGACTTTCGTAAATGTCTTCTATAAAGTATATTTCCTCACATCTTAAAGTCTTAGGTTTGTATGAAAAAATCATATTCGGATGGAGTTTTTTGGGTTAAAGTTTAGTCTTTGACCGAAACGGTATTTCAACACGGTCTCCGAATTCTGGAGCGAAAAAAAGGATTGCGAAATTAACAGCAGAAAGTTATGTGGAGTCTTTCACATCTTAGAACATTGGCTTGAAATGTATTAATAATTTAGTTCATCAAAATATTAAGTTAGTAGAAAATTAGTTAACATTATTGTGTCTCCTTTCTTTAAAATTCAAATGATGTACAAAAATACTGTGTTCAGTTATAAGTAATATGAAATATTCTTATGTCCCGTGCCGTCTTCACACATTGGCTCGCTGGGCTCCGGACCGGGGCCCCGCTATTCATGGGGCCCCTGCCATGCGCGTAGCTAGGTAGGGGCAGGGGTGGGCATGGCCCACCCCAGCGAACCCTAAACGTCGCCGGTGCCCCCCCTCCCCCAGAAACTTTAAGCAGAATAAAAAATTTACAGCTTAGAATAGATTTTAAGAAATCATATTTATTAGACTTATTTGTACTGTTTAATATGGTATAAAAAAACAGATCAATTCAAAAATTTAAAAAAATAAGCATTTCCAATTATATACATAAAATAAAGCACACATAAATATCCGGAGTTGTACAACACTATAAATTAAATTTTAATATTTGGTTTGATAACCGTTAGATTTTAATGCACTTTTCAGTCTGTTAGGCATTGATTGCAAAAGTTTTCCTGTTAAGTCGGGACTTATTTTGTTCCACTGTTCTTGAAGATGTTGTCTTAACATACTTTTGCTGGAAATGTTATGTTGAGTTAAGGACCTTTCTAATTCTGCTCATAAATGTTCTATGGGATTCATGTCCGGCGATTGAGGAGGTGTTCCTATCTGTTTACGTACAGTATAAAGTAGCCATTCCTTCGATTTTTTGGCAGATAAAATTATTTCCTAGACCAAACTTTTCTGCAGTGGATTTTAAATTATTCTTTAAGATATTGATATAAGCATATTGATCCATCATTCCATCAATGAAATGAAGACTTCCAACCCCAGCCGCCGGCATACAACCCCATACCATAATAGCACCACCTCTATGTTTAACGGTTGGTTGCAGGTTTTTTTTGTTGAATTCAGTTCCTGGCTTTTTCCAGACAAATTGTTCCCGATATGAGTTAAATATATCAAATTTACACTCATCGCTACAAATGACAGTATCCCAAAAGCTTTGAGCCTCATGAACAAATTTTTGAGTGAACCCGATTCTCTTTTTCCTATTTGTTTTATTTATTCACGATTTTTTTTCTTACAATCCGTCTACGGTATGCACTTTCCTTATCGTTCGGCTCACTGCTTCAACAATTATATTTTTGCCAGTACTTTCGCGAAATTCTACTATTTAGCACTAGTATGAGGATTCACTTTCTCTCGCTTCAAAATTTTTCTTTCTTCTTTTTCATTTAGTATACTTGGTCGCCCCGTATGCGGTTCATTTATTAATATACCGTCACTTTTATACTTATTAATAATATCTTTTACTGTACTTCGCAGTATTCCCATCTCCTTTGAAATTTTTTGTTGCGAAATTTTCAGAAATAACCAATTTTCTCTCTGGTAAACTCGTTTCACGTTTTTTTTGGCATTTTGGAAATTTAAATGTTTAAAAGAAAACTGTTAGAGTTTATAAATGTATATTTTTTAAATTATTAGCAAACGAACAATCTAATAAATTACATGCAGTTTGTCGGGAAGATTAGATGGTCGGATACTTTTGTGACTAATTGTATATACAAGTCGAACACTTGGCTATACAAGTGCCGATACAAATCCAGATACTTGTATCTAAATGTAAACTCACCTTAACAATGATTTGACTTTCTCTATTTCGACCGACTGGTAATAAATCCACCAGAATTATTGTCAATTCAACATTTTTCCATTCTAAAGCCTTGGTTTCCAACAAAATGCGACGGCGCAATAGCAATTGCGCCGCATTCTCTTGAAAACCAAGGGTTTAGCATAATGCGACAACGCACTACACTATTTACGTAGAAACAAACCCCTGAACACACCGATTCTGGCCATATAGTGGCACTGGCTGAAGAAATATGCGCAATGTGCCTAATGTTTGACCTACAAATTGGGCTCTGTATATTGTTTTTCATTCTTTGCAATTTTTGCTAGCTTTGCTCATATATAGAAAATAATATGTGCAATATGTTTGATGTTTGACCCACATATTGGAACTACATCATCTTTCTGGTTATTGGCCATGCCAGCCAATAGCCTGCGTTTAATTTTCTTATGTGTAGGGGAAAATGTACCATTTCGCTTGTATAAGTGAAGTAGACTATTTCCAATATTCAATTAATATATAAATCGGAAGATGTACCCTTAATTTATAAATATTCGCCCCTTTACTAAATCTTGTTGCATCACCAATTATCGAAGAAAATCGATCGATGATCCTAAGTAAAAAGCCGGTGTGTCGCTGTAACTTAGGCAGTAGTTTTTAAAACTAGAACAAACTAAGAGACCCCCGACCCACGGTAAGGTCTCTGCTCCCCCAAAAATAAAGAACAAAAAGGAAAATTAAGGAGTAACTAAACAAATGTTAAGTTAAAAATAAAAAAACGTAATAAGAAAAACTTAAGTTTTGAGTTAAGAAAGTCAAAATGTCAACAAAGAGATCTAAATCGAGGCTGGTAAACTTCTTGCATAAAAGCAATATTACTCCCAGTGAACTGCGCCGAATGTCAGAGAAGTTCTTCTGCTATGTTGCTTAGAAGCACAATGCTTCAAGAATGATTCTTTAGCATGTCACGCATGTTACTGCTCAACACAGAGAATGCCATTGTTAAAAAATTATAGCTGACAAGGTATTGAGCCGATTTGCAGAAAAAATAGTAAACGAATGCTTATTTAATTGGTTTTTGGCGATTTCTGTTATGATTATGCCGATATTAATTTAGAAGGTACTGACGGATGGTGACGAATTCAAATTAAACAATAATGCACTGAGAGAAATTTTCACTGAGAATAAGCTCCGTTCCATGTGTATCAAGGAAAGTTAGATGCGATTTTGAGCTTAGCAGACATTTCCTGGATGTAAGAAAACAAATTGCAAACAACGGTAATCAATAAAATAGTTTTCTTGATGTAAGGAAGCTCGGTATTAACACTGTTTAACATCTTAGAAACTTTTACATATTTTTGAAAAACAATACTTGATTGAAGAATATTCCTTTTCAATGTTTGTGTCAAACTGGCCCCTACTATGCCCACCACACAACAGAACCCTGGCTACGCCCATGGCCCCTGCAATAGTAGAACAATTTGCAACCAGTAAGAGAACTTATTTCAAGAGTTTGTCTACTAAAAGTTCAGCAATCCAAGCTCTAGTAGTTCTGTACGAAATCACGCAGGCAGTTCAGTATCGAAATTCAACTAAGTTAAAATTAAGAAAAAGTGAATGAAGTGAGTCATTTCTCTAGAAATTGGATTCCGCTAATTAAGTGATTCACTCATTTCACTCACCTTCGATGATTTTGCGGTGAATAGAAGTGGAAATATCAGAAAACATAACATGCAAGTGTACACGATTTGAAAAACTCACATGAGCACAAGTGCACACTTATGAATTGAGTGAGAAAATAGTCTCTTTGAAGAAGTTAAGTTTAGTTAAAAGTAATGAATTACATGAATTCACTAGTATTATGGTGACTACGGCTTAGAGAATGATAAAATAAATAATATAACAAAAACTCACAGGAACTTTTTCAAAATTCACGACCAAAATGGCCGTGAGAAAATATCAGTTAAAGTGGACACAATTTTGTCAGAAAAACTCATTTCCACTTTTGCGGAATCGGAACAAGGTGGTGTACACAAAATTATGTGTACACGCGGAATTCAGCCCCAGGTGACCGATTACAGAGAAAGTTCTAAATTGTCTACTGTGCTTGGGCTGTCAGTTTGCCGTTTTTTTTTTAATAAATAAGAATATTTAGTGTGATTAAATTTACCCCGCGCGGTCGTATCGACAAAAGTAAGTACCTATTAACATAAATATTTTTACATGGCACAAATGTTTGTTCTGTGTAGTTTCATATGCAGTAGCTAATACATCTGTAGCACTAGCCTATGTGGACAGAACCGTTATATTGTGTAGAAAGCTTGGCCAATATCGCCCACTTCGGTTTCCTATACAGTAAAAAATAATTCCGTAAAAAGAGTGGCAACAATTTGTGCCACAAAGCTTAGGTATTCGTCGATAAGATTAGGCAAACTACCATCTAGAAAACGTAGGTTAGGTTTTTATTCCTAAAATCAATGTAGGTTGTTTTTCGTAAAATGTAGGGAATATTTCCTAAAATATAGGGAATTTTCAAATTTTTGCTTGTTTTTTTCCTAAAATGTAGGGAATTTTCAATTTTTTTTTGTATTTTCCCATAAAATATGGGGAATACTCCCATCCCATACTACTAAGTAGTACGGACGTTATGTTGGTGCACTGGGCAGACTAAAATAAAATATTGCCCAAATGTTAAATGCATGTGGCAAGATACAATTTCAACTTCGACTTCGACTGGGACTGAAACTAAACTTTCCTCAAAGTGCAAAGTTGGTGTTGGCTGCGGTCAAGTTCAGTTCAATCACAGAAGTCGTGACTTCTGGTTTGTTCAAGCAATTGAAGCTTTAATTAAATTACAAATTTCACCTCATCGTCGCAGTTAACAGATCAGTCGTAATTGTAATTCAGGCCTTATATGCAAGAGAGCTTAACATTTCGGGAATTTTACGTAGTTTATAGGTTTTCTGGTGCCAAATACCTAAATTCATTGAATGTTCCATTGATTTGGGGAAATTTAAACTGATTTTCCCTTTATATCAGATACATTTTTTTTAGGGAACAATGTGTCTTAAATTTAGGGAATAGTCCTACTTTTTTTTTTATAGCATAAGTAGTTGAGTTTTAAAAATATGAACTTAGTTTGTAACTAATTTTATTTTGATTTTAAAGATGTCTACAAAAAATGTAAGCAATGGAGACGGCAATCATCGCTGTCCATATAGTAAGGAAATAAGCTTGTTATGTACGTCAACGTTGTTTGATAATCCCAAATAGACCCTCAAGGACAAGTTAAATAGCAGTGAAGAAAATGTTCAGGGCTAGCCTATTCCAGAGCCTGGAAGAAGAGGGTGGACGGAATTAAGTACACAAATTGTATATTTTAACTTCTCCAAATTTCATTTAACATAAGTGAAAATGCAAAAGTTTGTTATCAATCGATTTAGTTAGATGCGTTGTATAAGTTATATACCAATGTTGCATCCAGTGATTAGTAAATTGATATTTTGAAAATGGGTACGATATTAGGCCTACTTCCTTTAATGCAATGCTTAGGTTAATTTTTTCAGGAAAACTGCGATCTTTATTTGGTTCACGTTTCGGTCCTTGGTTTAGTACCCTTCTTCAGGAGCTAAGTACTTGGGAATATAAACATATGAAAAATATATAATTACTTCGCATTCTTTTACCTCTGTTTTCGATGTTATAGGAGTTTTTTTAATATTGGAAAATATTTCACAAAATACACATTAAATATATTAAAAACGTTAACTGAACATATAAATAAATCATTGAACTTCTATGGTAGGCGATCGGAGATAATCATACCGATGAGACCTCTCTGATGCAGCATCACATATAAAACTTTTAATTTTGAATTTCAGAGTTTTTCCCAAAATATTTAACCAAATTTTAATTTCTAATATAAAATCGTGCAGCTAATTGTCTATATTGTGTTGTTTTCCTTTTCCAACATAAGCTCCAATCAGCATTATTTTTAAATTTGCAATATTCAGTATTTTTCCCAAAACCGGCCATAAATCTAAAGATGAGCTTAAATGGAAGCCCATTAATTCTTAAATGCAACCCCATCACTTCTTATATCCAAAATAATTTCGTCGTAATTTACAAGTTCACTTCCTATTTTTCTAACTGTTTTGTTATACCAAAGTGACCGTATTTTTCAGTAGCTACTGTTCTTTTGATGATTTTAGAATTTTTTTCCTATTATTCCCGGTAAGCTTCGCGGCACATTTAGTTTTTCCTCATTTAATATTCGTAATAGATCTCGAAAACTTTCTCTAGGTGGATGGTAAGCATGATACCAAGCTCTCAATTTTTCTTTCATCGTTACATTCCAATTTATAGATAAATCAGGTTCAATTTGAACAAAATCCGCATCATAGTTCCTAACTTCAAAATTGTCTGTGGATGGTCATTTTAAAAAGTTGAATATCTTGTTCTTTTTTCACTAAACGCTTTAAGTGTTTTTTACTAAAACCAGAACTTTGCATTGCAACTACTCATCGAAATAATACGTTTTTACTAATAAAATCAAGCAATTTATTGAGAAATTACTTACCAACAAAAAGTTCCTTTTTAAAATAAAAAAAAAAATCACAACAAAATTATTACACGCACTACTAACATGCTCACTAAACCTTTCAAGATGAACTAAAACCCTAGCTGTGATTCCCCGTACTAATTGCAGCAACACCGTTCCCAGTGACTCATTGTCTGCTATACCACGTCCAACTTCAGACGAAAACCAGTCGCTCCTTACTTTCTTCATTACATTGAACCGACTATTTCATCGAATACATTTTCATTATGTTCATCGATGTAGTCATTCATTAGATTTTCATGAATACTGGGTTGTCATGTTGTGCTGTCAAGATTTCAGTCTTCTTAGTATGTGTTGGTAGTCTTTGTTTATTATGTCTGTGGCTTGTCTTAAGTTGGTTAAATTCTTCTTTTCCATGCAGATGTGGCACGCTTATTTGAATTTGCATTTTATTCTGCTTTTTTCTGTATTTATGATTGTCACATTATTAAATATATATGTTTGTCCGGTTTGTATTGTATGTGAGGCTAATGCTGATCGTGGCGTCTTCTTGGCTATGTAGATTTTTTTTATTTTGCGATAGTCTGGTTTTAAATTTTTTAGATATTTGTCCTGTATAAGCTGTAGTCAGTGTTGAACAAAATGTAATCTGATTAATCAGATTACTAATGTAGTCCATATCCATAATTACATAATGTGATCGAATAACGTGTAGTGTGATTACAAGTTAATTTGATTACATATTAATCGATTACATGTTAATTCCACTACATCTTAATCTAATTAATGTGATTACATTTAAGATATTTAAGATATTTATATTCAAATTCTTCATGAAACTCTCTAAACCTAATTTCGTACGAGAACAATACTATTTTCTTTCAATTCATTTCATTATGTTAATAACTACTTTTAAGTAATTTACAAAGTAATCTGTTACAATGTAATTGGATTACAAAATAATCTAATTATATTGTAACAGATTACACATTTGATAGATTACATATTCTCTCATAAGTAATCTAATTGAAATGTAATCAAATACAAATTAATTAGATTACCTGGTAATTTGACTAAACTGTAATGGAATTATTAATTAAATTACACTGGAATCAGATTACACCCAACACTGGTTGTAGTGCAGTTTTCGCATGGTACTTTGTAAAGAATATTATTGGTTTATATGTATAGGGTCAATTCTTACACATACATTTAATTAGAAAAAACAACAATAAAATAACAACCGGATGGTTTTGTAAACCTTGTAGTTAAAATCGAATAATAAATTATTTTTCCAACCACCTACAAAAAACATAAAATTAACACGGCTCAATCATTCATTAATAAAATATTTAAACTAAATAATCGACAACAAAAAATTATCCAATCCAAACATTAGATACATTAATCAAAAAAGCAACAAGGAATATCCAGTATTGCAGCACTCTATACAATAGAACAATTAACAACATAGTAATATTGGGCAACACTACGCCAATGTATAGATCCATCCCACACATAGTAGGTGTATGTATTTAAAAATCACCAGAATAATCCAAAATATTAATAATAAAATAAAGATGGCATTCAAACACATAACGCAACTCAATAGATGTTACACCAAATTAAAGGATCCTATACCCACACAACAAAAAACCAATAATATTGTTTATAAAGTACCTACCAAGCGAAAACTCTGCACTACAGCTTATATAGGACAAATATCTAAAACACTTAAAAGTAGACTATCCCAACATAAACCAGACGCCACCATCCGCCACGATCAGCATTAGCCTTCCATACAATACAAACTGGACACACATTAAAAATTTGATAATGTCTTTGATAGAGCCATCTGTGGGTAAATTTTGTAAGGTGCATATAAAAAAAAAAAAAAATATATTTTTCTGCTGTTATGTCACTCATGTAAACTTTAGCACTTCATAAAATAAGACGCTTAAAAATAATTTGTTCTGAATGAAAAAATTAGTCAGCTCCGCTCCTCCGATAACAATGTTATCTTTGAAATTGTGACAAATTGTGAAAAATTAAGGTCAATGGGTTGACACATGAGTTTGATTAATAATAATAATTAATATAATTATTTAATTCAAATTATTTGAATTAATTTTGCATTAATTATATTAATTTAATTGCATTAAAATTCTGAAAATTTAATCAATTACTTTTGATTTTCTTCCCCCATATACATTCGTTTCGGTTTTTGACTTTGGATGTACTTTAACTACAAAAGTTCTGAAATTTTTTCTATGAAATTAAGAAAAATTCCTATAAATTAGTTGCCACCCATACACAATTTGGTAAAACTGTCCCAATTTAAATTCATCCAAAAAATCTCTCAACAAAAGCCCATTCATAGCTTGATTTACTAACAAAACAGAGAGAAATAATAACAAATCTAACTTAAATGTGGTCTGATTTACTTTACTTCTTCATGAGGTTTATACTTCCAACTATGGTCAGGCAGACTATAAATACTTGATTAGCACGGATGATGTATATGTGTATGTATATAAAAAAAAAAAAAAAATTCCATTCTGTCAATGCACAAAAGAAGAATCATATAAAAAAAAAACAACAAACCTTCACATTGAACATAACACGAGAAGTGTGCTAAGTACTTCTAACAAATTGTTGTTTGACCGTATATTAAGTGCGGAGTCTCTTTGTGCTAATCGAAAGTACTAAAAAGTACACTACGTTTCAGTTCTACATAAATGAAGTACATTTTCAGAGAGGAACGTATGTGAACTCTTTACAATTATGTTTTGGGCAGATTGCAACATTTTGATTTTTTTTTTGAAGAAGTGTAGATATTTGTCCCCCACGTGGCTTTGTCACTACTAAGTAGTAAGTAGCTAGCTAGCTTCAGTTAATACTAAAAAAACCTCTATCCACTAGGCTTAATGCCGGTAGTGCGCTGCGATAAGACAATTTGAACGAAGCGCTCTATTTTTTAAGTCTGTTATACTGTTGAGCTCTGAGTGCTGTCTTTCTAGTCTACTGGACTGTTGGGTTGGTGCAATCAGATCACTGATGAGACACAGGAGGAGCAGTTAGTATGATCTAGCAGCGCATTGCAGTGACATTATGTACGGTGTGGGGCTCCTTCCATGTGGTGACCATACCACATGTGTCATGAGTTTGAAATTATTGACATATGCTTAGCTCGGATATAAGCACAGCCAGTATAGGATCATATAAAAGCAAATTTCTTATCGGGCAGAGCACATTGTCGACCTGAGGATCGTTCTGTGATCATTTCTAGTAATGTGAGAATTTTTATCATCGAAACAGTGATTTACTTTGGTGTTCTTTTTTTTTACAAGTACAAAATAACACAATTAAATAAAAATAAAACCAGTAGCAGTGAGTGTTGTGATTTAATATTTGAGTGATTTATAAGAAAGTTGTAAGAAATAAAAAAAAAAGAAATGGCTAATCAAAGTCAATCAGATACGCAAGAAAAGGATATTTCACTGAAAGAAATTGTAACAAATGAGTTGGAGAGGAAAGGAAATGGTGGAGCATGGGTTTGGTAAATAGTTTTTTTTCTTATATTTTATGTTTTTCCTGTTATAAATTATGAAATGCCGGAAAATCCATTCCGATTTAATGATCGAGAGTATTGATTTTTCCTTATCATCGTTTAGTTTTTCTTCTTATTTTTTTTTTTTGTGGGACTCTTGTCCCTGTGATTGATTTTAAAAGTGCCTTCTGTAGCTGCATATGATTCCACGATGACATGGTTTTTTGCTTCTAAAATTAGAACATTATGTTTCGATAAGTGTTTATGTTGAGGGGTATTTCAAAAACTTAGAGGGCTTTGACCGATGCAAGAATGTTCCATTCATATAAAATATTATTAGTTAAATGAAATATTAATATGAATGTTGCGTGTATTATACAAAATTACGGTGTGAATATTTTGACAACTTTTGAATGAATTATTCGCTACTTAATGAATTTTATAATATTTAGATACTTAAGCGTTGTTTAATTTCTTATTATTGTGGCCTTATTTATTATGTGGGTACTTGTACCTTGTAACTCTATGGTTTTATTTATTCTTTTCTTTCTGCTTTAGAAAACTTTTAAATTGTATTTTTCTGTATACGTTTATTCTGGGCCCGAATTTTATCGGCGTCTACCTGCAATAGGGTTATTTTATTAACAACAGAATATATGTGCTATACTTACCAAAAATGTGTTGAAATGTTGAATGAATTCCTTTCAAACTATGCTTAACGATAATTTACGATGATGAGCAAAATAATATTGGTTATTATTACCTAGAGTGCCATCTATTAACTGAAAAAGGTACTTTTTTCGAAAAACTATATTTTCACTTTGTTGTTTTTTTAAATAAATGACATTCTCGAAAAATTATATTTTGACATAAATAAATTTGTTTTGGCAACATGACAAAATCCAGAAGTGGCAAAATCCAGAAAAAATAAAAGAATCCGGAAATGAGAAATTCCAGAAGTGACAAAATCCAGAAGTGACAAAGTTCAGAAACGACCAAATACATAAATGTCAAAATTCCGAAATTGTAAAAATTGTTATAATTAAAAATTATTTAAAAATTTTTATAAATGGCGTGAACTTCGCTTCGCAAATCACATATTCACGCTCTTCGTTATTGTTATATTAATCTTTGTTAATAATATCGTTGGGAGTCTTGTGATGACATATTCATCTGATGGAAACCTAGCATCTTTGTGAACAAAACAGGCTAACCTGGCAGTCAAGAAACATTATATGAAATTTTGGAGTGTTGATCGCAATTTTGAGATGGGTCAAGATCCAAAATGCATAATAATTCGAATTAAAATAAAAAAGTCTAAATTTTGGAAATCACTATATATAGAAAAATTTTTGCGTTGAGGTATTATCCTGTTATGAAATGTATGAATTAGTGCTTCTATGGTACATATCTAGGTCTAGGCCTAGGTCTCATTTATTGATGAGTGCGTAAGTAAATGAATGTGTGTGTTGAAGTGGTAGTGTGGAGTGAATAAATGTAAAAAATATATATAATTTGTTTGTTTTTAATGTAAACGAAAAATTTCCGAGTTCTTGAAGAATTCAAAATAAACAAAATCCAGAAAAAAATCCAGAAAAGATATTCGCGCGAGTAAATTTCTTTTCTGGATTTTTTTCTCGATTTATTCTGAATTTTGTCTCTTCTGGATTTTGTCACTTCTGAATTTCGTCACTCTGGATTTTGTCTTTCTGGATTTCATACCCAACCCGTGTGGAGTGAATAAATGTAAAAATTATATATAATTTTTTTTTTAACGTCAACACAAAAGTTCCGAGTTCATGAAGAATTCAAACTAAGAGAAAATCCAGAAAAAATGTTGGCGCGCGCGAATATTTTTTCTGGATTTTTTCTGAATTTTTTTAGAATTTTGCCTCTTCTGGATTTTGTCACTTCTGGATTTCGTCTGTTCTGGATTTTCTCTTTCTGGATTTCGTCACTCTGGACTTTCTGTATTTCGTACACAACCAAAAACTTTCATTTAAACTACACGATCGCTATTACCTCAATGTTAGATTAGGAAATAATCTTGGACTGGGAATAAATATAATTGATTAAAAAAAAATTGACTTCAACCACGATCAATGTTTCGACTGACTGAATGTCCAGTCGTCTTTAGCACTGGCGTAGCGTGGATTTCTGCTACCCGATGCGAGCCATAAATTTGTCGCCCCCTCTCCTATTTTTGTAATTAAGAAAAAAAAAACTGTGATACTCTATTCCTATTTCGAATGGATTCAATATGAAATATCTTTCTTAAATTAAAATTTCATTCTGCTTGTTTTTTGAAACGCAAACTCAATGTTAATTTGTACCTCTTGTTCAATTGCCAAAATAGCTAGATTTTTTAATCTCAAGGTGGGTATTGTAGATCTTAAATAATTTTTAATCAGTCTCAATTTAGAGAAGCTTCTCTCACAACTGTCATTACTTATGGCAGTTGTTAGGAATATTGTCAACATTTTACTTTAGGAAGACATATTTTTCGGCTACATTCTGGAGCTGTTGGAACCTTTCTCAAATTTTAGAAGTTACTCTATGTAATGAAGAAAACATTTTTCGTTTTAAATCGTTGATTTTATATTGAAGTGGGGCATTGCTGTGTTTTGGGTTACGTTATCAGGCCGAGGCATCGTCGATTTTATTTTCGTGCGAGGCGTTACTGGGTTTTTGTTCTACTTGACCAGTCTTTGTATGCTATTAGTTTGTCTATGACTATGGCCTGATATTGTAAACAGGATTACCCAGGTCGGCCGCTCCCTGCCACTCACTACATCTGTGCCACTGATATTTAGGAGTACTCTATAAAACACACAAGATGAGAACACATCTGAAGTTGTGAATTTTTACAGGACAGATATATAATTACGGTTTACTTTTTAATTAATGAGATGCTAATAATAATTAAAGCAGAAGTAAATACAAACAAAAATGAGACATTGATAAACTAACAAAATTTGCTACTGGTAATAAAAAAATACAAAATTATTTCACACATACCAACGTTATGGGAATGAGAGAGTTGTCCACCAAATCGTGTGAATTATAAAAATTTTACTAATTCTAAGTGTTCATAACTGCTCTTTTTTTGCCGATTGCATTGAACGTCTTTTGACACTACATTCTATTCTATTCTAAAATCATTGTTTATGTATACAATTATAGATTTTTCAAAATTAAGAGCGTAGTTCACCCATAGCGAAAGTAGAAAATGAAATGGGATCAAATCTTCTCCTCCAAAGAGCTTTTAAACTTTTCAAGTAGATGCCAAATTTATTGGTGTGAATGCGTCTGCAGGGTATCAGAATAACGTGAATTCTGCGTATGTTGTATTATTTATGCCTGTCTCATATGCTATTAGAAGTAAGTAATAGACTCTTTGACAAAGGCTTTTTTGTGGACTTTTCAACATACATTTTTGAATATGTAGCACTATTTTACGATAATGCAGTTTTATTGGATGGAATCCAAATAAGCAATTCGAATGGAATTCCGGTCGCTTTCCTTGTCATTTTTGACGAATTTACCTGGAAATCCTTACTATTTGCGCACGGATTTCCGCTTCTTTGGCCGAAGGGAATTGCGTCGAGATTCCAAGTCTTCGATTGTATTGGTAGATGGAACTGAACGTGGAAATCTATCAGATTTAAATGTTTTTTCCTTGTTATTTTTGCATGAAATTCCCAGACTTTTCCGTGGCATTTCTATTACGAATTCCTAGGGATTTCAAAGCTTTTTCTGCATTTTTTAATTAAACAGGGGAACATAAATAATTTGTACCCAATAAGCAATTCGAATGGAATTCCAGTCGTTTTGGCCGAAGGGAACTGCGCCGAGATTCCAAGTCTTTGATTGTATTGGTAGATGGAACTGAACGAGGAAATCTATCGGATTTCCATGTTCTTTCCTTCTTATTTTCGCATGGAAATTAAAGAGAATTCCAAGAGTTTTCCATGTAATTTCTATATGGAATTCCTATGGATTTCAATGCTTTTTCTGCAATTTTTATTTAAGGAAATCTAAAAGAATACCAGATCTGTTCCGCCCGATTTAGATACCGAATTCGTAGGAATATCCAAGTCTTCTACTTGCTAATTTGCTATAAATTCCAATAAATTTCCAAATTATTTACTTACCTAAATAAAGTGAGGTGATACAAAAATCCATCATAATTTCTTGAAGCTGCAGCAGTCAGGCGTATAAGTTTTGAATAAAGAATAAAATTTTCAACTCAATATGTAAAAAATGTTTATTAAAATATAATTATTGCAATATTACATTTTTATTGAGCCATTGTGGTATTATAGGTTATATGACATTTTATACTAATTGCCCTACTTACTTGACAGTTTTTACAGAGAGGATCTAACTGTATATATGTATAACATATAACTGCTAAGATATGTTACATTGAAACAAAGATTGATCAAATATATTAAGAGTAATAGCAGAACATTAAATAAAAATAAAACTTATTGCCAATTAATAATAATAATCCATGCAACACTAAAAACAATTTCCGGGAATAATATTTAATTCACATAATACTAAAAAAACTTTCGGCAATAATGTTTAATTCACACAACACTAAAAACACTAAAAAAAACTTTCCGACAATAATATTTATTAAACACGTTTTCCGCCAATAAATCGCAGCGAAAAAATACTGCAGCCAAATGCAAGCCAAATGCGAATAAATGACAGTTGAAAATGGCGTCCTGTAAGCGTGTAAAAACAGCTTATGCGTGTGAGAATGCAGTCGCTTTTTCCTTTGGAATTCCGTACGAAAATTCCACATCTGGAATGTTTGCTTATTGGGTAGGATGCAAAGCAGTAGAACAAAGTTTGACAGGTTTAGCGTTTTGTAAGAATTAAAGTCATGCCATCTTGATTATTTTCTCTATACTTTCAAAACTTTTTCTACTGCTATGCACTCTACAAATCAATTCAATTCGCAATCGCCTGTGTTTTGCAGAGCACTATACGGAACCAAAAGAACACAGCTAATATAAGCTATTAACAATTTTTCGTATACCTCCAACACGTCTGTAAAGCAGAAAATGACGTTCGCTGTAGCGTGTAAAAACAGCTGTGTGTGTGAGGATGCCGTCACTTTCTTCCACTGGAATTCCGTGAGAAAATTCCACATCTGGAATTTTTGCTTAATGGGATGCTTATCATGTAAAAGCCTTATTTGGATGGTGCGGATGCATGAATCCTCGTATCTCGTCTCATATCATTTTTTCTACGGGCATATGTTCGCAGAATGAAGACTAGTCAAGTTTAATATAAAAGTAATCGCATTTCTTTACTGGGGCAAGACAAATTGCATTACCTACTAGGCCAGGAAAAAAAGATTTTTCTAGTTTTAAAATTTCTGTTAATTTACTATTTTAAATTTATTAAACTAAATTTAAATTTTATAAATTAGAAGAAAATAAAAAAACACAACAACCGTCTAAACACTTTCTTTCTAATCCAAACTGAGCATGATCACTTATCTAAGCTGAAAAATGCTACTTTGCGAAGTTTATAAAATATTTTAGAGCTTCATATTTTTACCTGAAATGAAGACCAGATTACTTTATCTCGCTGGGTTAAGTATACCCAGTGGCGTAGCTAGCATGAGTGGCACTCGTTGTGGATGTAGATGGTGTAACCCCATGAAAATTGTTAAATGTTATTAAGTAAAATAAAAAATCACATCATGTGATGTGATATGTGAAGTCTCACATATCAGCTTTTAAGTACATTATAAGTATACCTACTAATTTTCATAATGATTGCTTTCATGGAGAATTTACAAGACCTGCAAATGAAAATAAACGAGTCATAAATCTATAAGTACCAGTACCAGTACCTGGACTTGTACTTGAAAATTGTTAAGTACCAGTACCTGGACTTGTAGTTGAAAATTGTTAAGTACCACCAGTACCTGGACTTGTACCTTCTATGGTAAGCGATCAGAGAAAACCATACTGATGAGACCTCTCTGATCGCTGGGTCGGAAAGTTCAATTTTTTGTTTTTTACACTTCAATGCATTTTGCAAATTTATTGAAATTATTTTCAATAAATTTCAGCCTTTCAGAGGAAAAATTATTCTCATACAACTTTAGAACAGCCCAGACTCTGAATTGCGTTCTATGAACGGGAACTAAAGCTAGTTATAAATATTTCGAAAAAAACTATATATAAGCGAGAAAAAAATACTTTCAAAATCTCTTCTTTTCTAGCTTTAACAGCTTCAAGAACTCGGAAATCACATATTTAAAATTAAAATTTTATGTTCCCTTATGTTTCATCGTCGTTATGAAAAGATTGTCTGGCTTTGTGTTGCTCATTGCTGACTTAAGTAGTTTTTAAATAATTTAAATTTAATAAAGCTCCTCTGACACGAATCAACTGATATGCAAATTGTTATAAAAAACTTTATGGAAACCATAAGATTCGGAAGTCAATCTATAAATTCCATTCCACAATTTGATATTGATGCACTAACATTAGCTGCTTTTCAACGCCTTTAAAATCTTGATATCTCCAGGATAAGTTCTGTCCCTGATATCTCATCATAAAAATCAGAAAATTTTGGTACGCAGCTATATTTTTGACACCTCCATTATCGCAAAGTATTTGTCTCGACAACCTCGAATAATTGAAGTTACATCTTGAATAGACTTTGATTTAGTTCGGGTTCAGTATTGAATTGGTCAAAATAACATACCATTTTGTTTTTGAGATCTCAGTGTGAGCCCTGCACACGTCACCATCTATTTGTTTTTTACGACAAATTCTTTGTTCTGTAAGAAGTCATAGTCCTCCGACTTTTTAGCAGCAAGATCTATTGCTTTTTCTGCAATATGACACCGTTTTTCTTTTTATTGCCTCTATTTTTATGACTAATTAGTCAGGGCTCAATCCTTTACTTTGTCATGCAATCTGAGTGCAATTTACTTCTCTTAGAACATCATTCCAACAGAAAAGATAACAAAAAAAAAAGTGAAATTATATATAGCAGGTATAAGGTTCTGTGACAAATTCTTTTTTTTTAATTACAATCATATTTGTTAGATGTGAAGGAAATGAGCAGAGAAGTGACTCACTCAATTCAATAAACATAATAACTTTATTAAAAAAGAGCACAAGATTGGACGTTCGGTGCTAACTAAGTTTGATGTCGGGTGTTGACCATAGAACATTAGAATCCATTATTGCTGACAGAATCAGAAAAGCGTTAGATCTAGCGCCAAAAGTGAGCGCTTGTAATGAGCGCATACGATGTATAACACCTAGCAGTTAAATTCGATTTTATATTATATTTATATTAGAAGGGCTCAAAAAGAACGAAGTGAGTGTTACGCTTGGTGTGCGAACGACTGTACCATTTTATAACTTAGCGACTATTTAATTTCATGAAGTTTTTGTAAGTTTTAAAGTTTTTTTAATTGAGGGTTTCACCCTCAAATAGGGCCGCCCCATTTCCCCATCTAATTACGCCATTGAGCATTCCACTCATTGAACACAGAGCAACTGCCCTATGGGAAAATTTGACTTGTTCACTTTTTGCATAACATAAAAATATTAATTACTTTTAAGTGGAAACAGATGTTGAGCAAATTCTTTAATTTTTATTTTAAAGGACTGTTAACAGGTCACATTTGAGAAGAAAAGAAAAAAATTATATCTTTAGCGTAAAATTTTTACAGAATTAAGGATAAGCCAAAAAATTGTATGAATTTATTTCAAGAATTCAACTTTAAGGCTCCATTATTGAAGCATTTGACCATAAATCGTAACAAGTTGGATATCGTTGAAAAGGATCAAGATGCTATTTAGAACAAGTGCTCAAAGGACTACATTTCCTTTAAAAAGGCTAAAACTGTTCAAACGTGAATAATTTGAGGAGGAAAAGTGATTTTAAGGGGGGAGAGGGGTGTCTAGAGCAAAAGTGTTATCAGTACACTTCAAAGAATCCATTAGCTTAAATACATATTTTGCAATTATTCGATATTTTTTCTTCATCCTCCATTTTTATTAAAATCAAGCTAAAATTATTAAAAGAGGATTAAATAAAATAAATTATTTAAGATTTTTACAACTATCCTTATTATCTCTTCAAAAGGAGTAGGATTATCCTTTGCAATATTTCCAAACACCACACCATACTTCTTCCGCATGTATAAGTTATATTTTTTTCCAATTCAATTTTTGTATAATGTAAGCTAATACTTTTATGTTATACTTTAATAAATATTTTCTTCTTTTACGAGAACAATATTTTGCTTTAAATTTTGGTAGAGACCCCCAAGAAAGGACTAGTAGATTTGTTTTAGTAAGTTGTAAAACATATAAGGCTCGGTCGAAATTTTTCGATTTATTTTCTGCCCAAATTCAGTTTTTTTTTACTCAGATATGAATGCGATGAGCATATCATCAATCAGCTATTCTTGTACATGTTGGTGTCTATATTGTATTTTGTAACACGCCACCATTCTAAGCTTAAAGGATTCCCACGCTTCCATACGCCTACAGTCATAATGCAGCATTCTAACGCCTAAAGATTCCTACGCCTCTATACACCAACATTCTTGCTCGCTTGTAGAGCTTGCCACTATTCTAAAGCGGAAAGAATTCCTACGCATCTATGCCATACTCGCTCACCGTTCGGTAGCTTACAGCCCTATAACCAAAGAGTGCATCTGCAAGATACATTAAGAATTGTAACGGTTTTCTGCTCAACAATTCCCAGACCTTGCGAGGAGAGAGAAGTACACAATTTTTATAAATTAGGAAAATAAATTGTTATAACTTTTAAACTTTTTGACCTTTTCCTACAATTTCAAATTTATCTTTTAAGTCTTAGTTTTTACTGTTTAATTTTATAAATTGCTACACAAAAATGGTGAGCAGAGGCGGTTTCTACGGCTAAAGTTATGGTATAAATGAAAAGGTCTACATTGGTTTATTATTAGGAAATACTTCAAAGGGTAACCGGGGAGCGCTCATTGAGGATGACAGGAGCGCTAGTTATCAGCTCCAATTGACCTCCTTTTAATATAGGCATAGCATTAAGGCACTCGTTTTAAACTCCGAAATGATCAAAACTGGAAATATCGTTTTTAGCTCAGAATTATCATAAATGAAGGTCTACATTTTACCTGAAAATGCTCAATTAATGCTCATCACTTAATTATCCTACTGAAATGAAATAATTTTAGAGAAAATTCATTTTTAAAAACATTTCTTAAATTGAATTATAACTCAAAAAATTCCTTTTATCGATGTTTAGATAAATGGGAATCTTTTTATAATGTTTCTTTAAAACAACAAGCACCGTGGATGTGAGCTGCATACATAGAATAAAATCGGACGCTGATGCACAAAAAATATGCGATTCATGAAATGCGCAGAATTCAATACAATCTCACTCTCTTATCTCTGCTCCAGAATTGCTCCTCTTGGAGCTATCTTAGAGCAGTAGGTACTGAAATCTAATAAAAGTTCTGTGCTCCTTTATTGCTTCTAGAAGTCGCACTTATATTCGAAGGAATGATCATTAATTTTGCCGGTTTGTCTACGGTATATTTTAGTAATAACTGTCTCTATTTTTTTCTACATGCTAAAGCTACATCAACACGTGTCTTAAAAAAATATTGTCCAATTTCTTAGGGCCGGTTTCACAGTTCGAGTTTAAACTTAAGATTAATTAAACTCCGTTCGTAGTTTAAACTGAGTTTAAACCAAAATGAGTTTCACAGTGTTCGACCTTTTTTAATATGGCAGCACTATGGAATTGTGAACTAACAAGCTATTTTCTGTACAATTGTGAACTAGCAAACTATTGTGAGTCATTTACTGTCAAAATATTGTCGGCCAAATCGTTGTGACAAAAAATTAATTAATTAAATCTACGAAAGTGAAAAAAATAAAATAAATTAATTAAACCCACGAAAATGAGTAAAGACTCTTTGAAACGCACGAAATGTCACTTCATTCACATTTAAACATAAACTGAGTTTAAACGCTCAGTTTTGCTGGTTGAAACTAAGTTTAAACGAGTTTTAACTTACCACTGTAAAACTGTGTTGAAGAGATAAACTGAGTTTAAACCACATCTTAAGTTTAAACTTGAACTGTGAAACCGGCCCTTAGTTATTCACCATCATTTGAAATAGTAAAGAGTTCATTCTGGATAGACTTGATCGAGTAACCACTAATTATTAATTAATTGATTAATAATTTCTATTTTTAGCCATTTATTCAATAATGAATGCCTGTTTATGACAGGAAAGTGATCGCAGAAAAAATGATTAAAAAGCGCCTTACAAATCTTTATTTGTAGCAATTTATTTTCGTTTTTCATTAATAGAATGTGTTTTAACGAATATTTAACCAAGTAAGCAAAGGAATTGGGACAGTTACAATCGTCATTTCTTTATCCAACTTAAATAATAGATGTAAAGTCATTAAATATTAATGATTGTAACTGAACTTTACCTACTCCATATAACATGAATATTTCACATAATTAAATCTTTTCAGTTCAACTTTGTTGACTCTTTTTCTTTAGCAATGTAAAAAAACGTGCAAACGTGAATAGCAAATAAATTTTAATTGAAATTTCATTAATTTACCTGAATGGACTATGAGTTTTGCTCAAGTCATCATGTTTTTATAATTGTTGTCTTACTTTCTCTAATTTTGTTGTAAAATCAAAGACTGTATTATCTGTAATGTTATAATAATTATATTTATTTAGAGACCTCTAATTATAATTACAATTCATTTCTTGGAATTCAAATTAACTAAATATAGTTTTTTTTACAAAGGCACATAGTTCTTTTTTAAATTGGTTTAAATGATTCAATTTCATTCCTGCTAGTAAGTTGTTGCATTTTTACTCCCTTGTAAAATAGATAGAGCAAAAGTACGCATAACAGCTTGTAAACGAATATTTTGTCTATTGCGTAAGGTCCTCGACTGAGCTTATAAATTGAATATTACAATTTGTAAGATAATTCGACATTAATTTCTGTATTATTTTATATATAAAATTGGCGTTTTATAAATAATTCTTTGTTTTACAGACATCCAACAAAGTCTCTCAAGTATTACCCTAATTAACTCATATCGTGATGTTTTCATAATTACTCGTATTGCTTTATTTTGATTGTTTTTGCATTCTACTTGTATCAAGTTCACTTCACAAATATAATTGAAGGGCAGTACTCAAAACTCGCCGTTATTATTATCTTATAAACACTATTTATTTACGTAACATTTAGTTTATTTCCTAGCCTGAATATTCACTTTTTTACTGTCGTTTTTAGAAATGTAGTTCACATTTTCGTTGAATTTAAATTTTTCGTTAATTATAATACCTAAATATTTTATGTCTTAAACACTTTAAAAAATATTACCATCTACACCCAGATTCAGCAGTCTTTTTCACATTTAATTTAAGTTTAATAAAATTTAACCATTCATTGAATTTATTTAAATCCCTGTTTACCTTTTTAACTACGTCTTCAATATTTCTATCAGGCAAAAGTAACACCATGCCATCTGCAAACAAGTTCAAATTACAAGTTTCAATTTGCGTCACTACATCATTAATATATAGTATGAAAAGTATAGGTCCCAATACCGATCTTTGGGGTAGATACACCCAATTCACATAACCTTTTCGACGATGTTACGCAATTCACTTCTGTCTGTTGATATTGGCCTGTTAAATTGCTTTTGAACCAATTGTTTTCTTTGACATATACGCTGTATATAGTATGTTATGTTTTACTTTATTTATTTTTTTATATATAGAGCCTTAATTCAAGAATGTATAAAAACAAAGTTGATAGCTCCATCGTAATATTCCAAGATTTAAGCATATCTACGATGATATAAATGTTTATGTCTGCCTTTTTAATAACCCTAAATTAATTCTTAAATATTTTTGGGTAAAGGTGATAATTTTGAAAAAAAAAAAAATTACACTTTCACTTCGTTATCTAAATTAAAACGTTCCCTTTATTGCTTGCAAAGATGGGCTCCAAGGTATATCGAAGACAAGGTATTCCCATTAAAATGTTGACACATTGCAGCTCATAGCCTGTGACGTAATTCTGTGGAAAGACAGAAACAGGAGTATTGTGTAAAAACATTTATTTCGATAGACCCACGTATTTATTTGTGGTTTGCAGTTCTTTTCAGTTGGTACTTGGTGCTTAGACCGAAAGAGTCAGCAATATAGAAGTCAGCCCACTTTTGCAGTGCATTTCTGTGAACATAGTCAGTCTATATTATACATAACAGTGGGTGGGCTCTATTCTCTTCTTCTTATTTTTTGTAGGTTAAGTATTCCTTACTTCGTGACATGTACCAATAAGCACTGGTATTAAAAAAACTAGAGAGAAAACTAAAATGTTATGTTAATTCTAATTTAAATACTGTAGGTAATATATCTAATGTAGGTACTTATAAGAGTGATCCGAAAGCATTCCGCACCAACGACTATATATCATTTTATTAGTTCTTTATTAGGCTTCTTTTAAAAGTAGTGACAGAGCTCAGCCGTAGATGAGAGTATAGAAGTTAGTACAAATTAATTAGTAATTAATGTATTATGAAAAATGTGGGCAAGCGGGAATAGCTTTATGATATTGAGGGATATGTTCGAATCTGCATAGTTTATATATCATCCTCATCCTTGCATTATCTCCTTCTTAATATGCTGTACTTTATATTATAGGGCATATCCTGAATTTAACTTAATAATAAATGTAGAGGAATGTCGTTGACCCGCCGGCGCCGTCTCAGTAGGCCAACTGTGATTTTTTTAGTTTTGACTAGCCCCCAAGATGCGAGCGCGGCAAAACTTCTCTCAATGGGTCAATGGGTCATCCCAGACGAGTATTCATGATGCAGTATGCAAACCGGTTTTTTTAGGAAAGAGGCGAAAAGAAGCAAAGAGATATCTCTCTGCGTCTTTTCAACTCTTCCCTTAAAAATCGGTTTGCATACTGCACAAAATTTTAAAAACATCGACGTAGTAATCAAATGATACATTAATAAGCAAACCTGAATGTCGTTAAAACATCGAACTAAAAATATCGATGTTTTGATACATCGATGGAACGAAAGGAAAATTTTTAAACAATTAAAATATATTTCACATCTTGCAGACATATACTATAATATATAATTTCTAATTAACAACAGAATTGCGGAAATGCTTGCCAAATAAATTTATTTAAGAATAAAAACTTTTCAATTGATCCGACAAAGAAAAGTTCAGTTAAAATCATGTTACAACTGCTGGAAATAAAACACTAAATTAATTTTGGAGTTTTTTTTATAGTAATACAAATAATATCGTAGTACGTAATTTTAAAAAAAAAAGCAAACAGAATCAACATACTAGAGAAAAATACTGCAAGTAGGTATCGAGACTGTTCATAAAAAAAAAAATTTTTAATAGCTTCTTTCCCCTTAGGCAATTTCTCTGCTGATAATGTATTTGGCTCACCTTTGAGAAGCGTCTTTCTAATGGAGTGATATTTTAGCCAAATTAGGATAGGATTACTTCATATTTTGCAACAAAACTAGAGCAATATCTGCCAGGTTTCCCGTGATTGGATTTTTAAGATACCGAATTATCTCTGGTGGCTGCGCCTCCGCTTCTACTTCTAGCGAAAGTGAAACAGATCGAATTGCTTATTGCCTATAACGAACAGTGATTGTAACAGAAGCTATAAGGATATGTGTTACCCACAAGAGAACGGGATTACTCGTTGAAAAGGAATAGGTGCATACTTTAAAAATCAAATAAAATTATAAAAAATATACATATTTACATAAGGAAAAGAAATATCAATGTAAAACTGAAAGAGAGACTTTACTTTGTATATTCCTTTTCGAAGTATTTCGCATAATTAATCACATCATAAATGCTTAGAACCATTTTAGATATGTATTAATGCAGTGGAAGCATCAGAATGTTCCTAATGTAAAACGACTTTTGCAAGAGTAATTTCGTTAAAACTGAAAAGCCTGGTGGGAGCAATTATTGTCCATTACACTCTTATTTACAAAGTTGAAGGGCTGGATATGTGTCGGTACTCGGTACTCGACTCTGTTTACCACAATTCGCAACATATCCTTCGATGTTTGACGTTTATCGCATATGAAGATTAGGCAGGATGTCAAACCATGTGATGTGTATGCTGTGTTACTGTGATTCGAAAATTTCTTAACCCTCGAGATACTCTTCCATTGTCAGTTCAAAATTTAAATGCCCTGCCGTTTATCTATGTCTCAAATATAAAATATCAATTTTGGCGATGTTTCTGAAGACGAAAATCGATGTATAAAAATCGGATACTTTTTAAGAAACATAGATGTTATCGATACATAGTGTGCATCCCTATCCCACTGTGATTGTATGCTTCGAAGATGCCCAAAAAATGTCCAGCACCAGTTAAAGGAAGATGCCCACACACAAAAATGCAGAAAAGCCCTCTTAGGACAATGCAAGATAGAAGTGTATTTGAAGTGCGTCAATATAATGATGAGCTATTATAATAAAGTGTAAATATGATTTTCGTTTTTTTTTTTATATTTAACTTAGTGCTAGGGAAGACCGCCGGCGTGGGTTGGTTACAGATGAATAATATCTAAAGCAGGCCATACACCATCAGTTTTGCCGTGGTTTTACTGTAAAACCACGGCAAAACTGATGGTGTATGGCGAACCCCACGTTTTGAGGTTCGGATATCTACTAAAACCAGAATTCAGGTCATGCCAGAAATATCTTTCTCAAAACGTGGGCAAGACGTGGGCAAAGCCATACACCATCAGTTTTGCCGTGGTTTACTGTTTTGCTCGTTCATAATCAAAGTTAACTTAAGCTAAGAAGTAGGCGACATTTCTGAGTGTTTTACATTTAAATGTACACGGCAAGAAAAGAAAGAAATAAAGAAAAAAATAATAAAAAAAAAATCAAACTCTCTTTAAAAATTTTATGAATAAAGATAAAAAATGCGAAAGCACAAATTGCATGCAACGAAACAGAATGGAAAATATTTCTTTTTCGTAAATAAATGAGAACTGGCGGAGTTTTCACGTTTTACTCTCATAAAATGTTCCCGCGCTTCTGTGAAAAACGGTTTTCATGAAATAATCACAATGTTTGGTCACATGTTGTTGCTGTAAATGGACACTACAAGATGACGGCAAGACGTGGTCAAGTTGGATGGTGTGTGGCCTGTGGGGTTTTTTCTTGACCACGTTTTAGGTTCTTATCTCGACTAGAACGTGGTTTTTAAAACCACTGATGGTGTATGGCGCCCTTAAGCTATGATTCGATCGCGGGATTCCGTACTCTAGGATTTCATGTGTGCATGTGTGTGTGTGCATACGTTCGTATGCGTGGGAGAGTGTAGCTCTCTATGTCGACGTTTTCCTAAATATAGTAAAAAACGAATTCCTTGTTTAGCAACCGAACGAAGAAGTTGCCCGATTGTTCCCATTTTCGAACTTAAATTTCGCTTTTTTATAAATAGGCCCGTGTACAAAATTTCAGCTCTCTAAGTCGACGCGTGAGGCAGTTTTGTATGGCAACACCAAGAAAGGGTTGCCCAATTTGCTCCACTTTTGGATCTGCATTTGTAATTTTTATGAAAACGCTGTGTACAAAATATGAGCTCTGCACGTCAGGCAGCATCCAAGTATATAGTGAAAAGCAAAGTTTTGTATGGCAACATGAAGAAGGAGTGACCCGATTTAGTCCATTTTTGGGATTTTATTTACCATTGCTATGAAAACGCAATGTACCAAATCTTAACTCACTACATCGACGTGTTCTCAGGCAGTGACTAAATATATAGTTAAAAATGAAATTTTTGTATGGCAATCCTATGCAAAAGTTGCCCGATTGATCCTATTTTTATACCCTAGATGAAATCTATAGGGTATACTAAGTTTGTCATTCCATTTGTAACACCTCGAAATAATGATGGTAGAGCAAAATGGATTGGACAACCATTCATAATATTAAAAGTTATTTTGATTTTTGTATGTCCGTCCGTCTGTCCGTCTGTCCGTCCGTCCGTCCGTCCGTCTGTGCGCACGATAACTCAAGAGCGCGTATACCTAGAGAGATAAAATTTTGTACACGGACTTTAAAAAAAAGTAAAATTAAGTTCGGAAATAAGACAAATCGGGAAACTCCTTCGTGGGGTTGGCATACAAAACTTTCGTTTTCCACTATATATTTGGACACTGCCTGAGAACGCATCGATATAGAGAGCTGAAATTTAGTTCATGGTGTTTTCATTGCACTACAAAAAAAAAAATCAAAAAATTACTAAATCGGGCAACTCCTTCTTGGTGTTGCCATAAAAAAATTTACGTTTTTTACGTATACTTTGAAAACGATCAGTCCAAGACATTTTTATTGTACTAAAAACTTCTTTAGAATACAAAATCCTATAAAATTGGTTATAATCATTTTTTCTGTGCGACAAACCGTTCTAGAAATATATGCGAAAAACCATTTCAAAGAATCTTATTGGGACTATTACGAACATTTAATAAACAAAGCATTAGCCAAATAACATTAGCCGTTCTAAAGTGATGCGATTACCAACGAACAGCATTTAAGTTTTATTATATAGATTGTTTAAATCCCAAGTTTTTTATCTTAAACTAAAAAAATTTCTAAGATCTTTCGACATCTACTTTTATTTTAGTCTTTTAATGAAGCATTGTTAGTTTGATGATAACATTTCCATATATAAAAAAACTGTACAGATAAAAACATGAAAAATTAAACAGCAAATTAAAATAAACGAATGAATAAAAAAATATTAATAATAGATAATAGAGATAATAGAATAAAATCACAAAATGGGGTTTCAATTTTATAATAGTTAAAAGTTCCTTCCGCTTTTATTACACAACTTACCATTAGAATCACTCCCACATCATGCCAGCAGAACCACTTCCGCGTCATGCCAGTATAATCACTTCGTAAGAAGTTTTATGTTATTCCTGACCGATAATAATTTGAAGCTAAAAAACCCAAGCTAGAAAGGCTTTTTATTTTATCTGGCAAAAATATAAAGCCAGCTTGGCTTTTTATTTTATCTGGCCAGGAATAACAAGTAAATTAAGCTTTTTTCGTAAAAATTCATAACTGATTCGGTCCCTGAAAATAAGAAGCCAACTTGGCTTTTTATATCTCCGGCTTCAAAACCTGTTACTTCCAGCTCGAAAAAATAAAAAGTCAAGCTGGCTTTATATTTTTGCCTGATAAAATAAAAAGCCTTTCCAGCTTGGTTTTTTAACTTTTTTTTAATAAAAAGTTAAGTTTTCAAAAGTTTTACAGGAATCGAAACGGGTTTTATGAGACATCTTTGGTATATTCTACTAAATTCCACGATCATGATTTATCCCAGCTTTTTTTGTTTAAAATTTTCAAAATACCAGTTATTTTCGGTCCCTATAAAAAAGAAATTAACTGGGAAAAGAGGATTCATTTATACAAAACTTCCCAGGAAGGTCTCAACTTTTTCCAACTGGGTACATATAAATTTGCTATGTTCTTTTCCCAGACTTTTACAAAGATTTGCTTGGATTGACTAAATTCTTCCTTAAACTAAAGTTATGGTCAAAAAGGTGGCCTACCTGGACGACATTTTCTTATATTAAGAAAAAAAAAAAAAACCGGAATGGCGGACTATCGCACCACCTTTCAGCTTTATAGTTGCTGGCAATTTTGTATCAATTGCAATTCGGAGGGCGTTTTCCGAAACATATCTTGAACCAGCCCAGAATAAATACTTTATGTCCAGAAAAATTTAAGTCAATTTATTATTTTTTCTTTAAAATTTTTTCTATTAACTAAACAATGAAAAAAATATCCCTTTTCATTATATATGCAAGATTTTGGTAATTGTAATAGGTGTCACATACCCCCTTTGTATGGGTAACAATTAAGTGTGCTTGCTAAAAAAGGATGCACCCACATGCTTTTCCGATCTATGATGTCCTCTTCTTTACCACCAAAATGTAACAATTTTATCTGGGCCCATATTTATTGGCAGAATTATTGAAACTGAATACCTAAAACTGCTGAAAGCGAGTGAAGCGGCTCCTACAGAAGAATTTTCAAAAATCCAGAATGTTTCATATCTCAAAATGAAAAGAGAAGGGAGAAACAATGCATGTAGCATTTTCAAATGCAAATAATCTCTCCATACTGATTGTCTTCCATCCAGACAGATAGGCAGACAAACAAATATCCCCGGCCCACACAATTAAATATTTCTTTACTTGCAATTTCAGTTGTTTTTAAAGTATAACGCGCTCAGATAATTAAATAATAAAAAAATTATTCTTTATTTGGCTAATAAAATTTACCGTTTTATATGTATGGAAGTATGGAAAAAAAGTGCCTCTGAAGTAAATACTCATAAATCTACTTGTTTTGAATTGTCTTAAGATGTCAGAAGTACGGTAATATACGCACTGCTCATCTTAGCAAAAGTTTGTTGATTTTATTTAAGCGAACACCTTTATGGATGCTTGTGGATATGGTATTGAATAATCTTATCGTTCTTGTCGGGCATGACAATTGCACGAATTAAGTTATTTCATAAACATGAAGAATGAAGACCATTTGTCAAATAAACATAAACAATTGCTTAAGAGTATTATAAAAATGCTGAATTTGATAAAATATCAAAATGGCAGTGCTTTTGTTGGTGGTGCGGCAGTCTGAAACGCAAGCAAAACTAATCTTACTAGTGTACTCTGAATTACTTTATAAGAGTTGTACATACTTATTTATTTTTCTTGGTTAGTGCGCCAACAATTTTGTTCTACTATTAATTTGAGTGTCGATCTATGTATCTTACCAACCGTTCATGGACGTGGCTTTGGCCAGTATGGTTATATATGTAAAATATTATTTAATTTGGAGATATTTTTAGCCCTAATTGTCTATTTGACTTTTAAGTTGGATGAACTTCAATGAATTATACCCAATCTTTATCTGCAAAGCCCGTTTGACTTTAAGCTGATACACTTGCAGATAAAAAGCTCGACTGACTGGTAAAAACTCCGCACAGTTTAAACAAACGAGCGGTAATAATATTTTATTTTGATGTCTTCTTCTTCATCCGGGATTCACAATGTCAATTTTCCTTTAAAAATTCACTATAACCGCAGTGCTGACAACTTAAAATTTTTCATCTTCAGTTTAATTAAGCCTCCGCTTACTAAGTACTATGAAACCGAGTAGGCTTAAGTTCTGGGTTTAAGCTACATTCGTGGCTTAGTTAAGCTCTGGCTTAAGCCTTGACTGTGAAACCGGCAATGAGACTTTTCAGGAGTTAGATCTAGAAAAAATCTTACTCTGTTCGGGGATTTAAAATTAGGATGGACTTAAAAGTTGCAATTAGGCTAACAATGAAAGCATTTTTGTAATGTAGTAAACTTAAAATTAAAAAATCCTGAATTAATAGACCTCAAAATCTTAATGTCATTTTTGGACGAAATAAGGCAAGCATAAGTTTATATACCTTAGGTGAAATTTATAGGGTATACTAATGTTGTCATTCCGTTTGTAGCACATAGAAATAATTATGGTATAGCAAAATGGGTTGGGGACACACATGCATAATATTAAAAGTTATTTTGATTTTTGCATGTCCGTCTGTCCTTCCATCCATCCGTCTGTCATCACGATAACTCGAGAACGCGCGAAAATTAAACTTCCATAAATGGGTGACTATACGAAATTACATACGGGCATTATCTAGGGTATAATAAAATTAGGTCTAAGACCAATTTTAATTTTTTTACTTATTTTAATTGCCTATATTCAATATAGAAGGAAAAACCAAGTAGCGTTTGGTGTAACATAAATTTTGTTAGTAATTTGTAGATAAAAATGCCGAATCAAAAGTAAGTTAAGAAGCCATACAAGCAATCAAATTGAGCATGTTTGCGAGCTGGTTTCTTTACAACTAAATAACACGCAACGCCCTAGTAGGGCATTTTAAAGGCAATTTATCTACTATACCTAATAGGAGGATTTTTAGGCATAGTTCCGAAATATCGTACTGTATAGACAAAATTCCTTAATAGGACAGTTTAGAGACAGAATGCCTTCAAAAGACCATTTATAGGAAAGAAAATGTTGATAGGTTACTTTATAGATAAGATGTGCCCTAAAGAATTTTACTTTAAAAACAAAATAAATAAAATAAAAATAATAAAAATTAGGCAAATATGACTTAAAAGCGTTAAATTGTAAGCCAAAAACTATCATATTGCGAAAAAAAATAAAAAAAGAAACTTTTAAGACTAAAATAAATAAATCGCCATATTTCTTAGCGAAAATGAGCTCCCATAATGACAAAATTAAAGCCAAGTTTTAGAAACTTTTTTATTTTCTATAATATTATTGAATTATTAGTTTAAATTAATATCAATATTTTATTTTTCAAACGTCCGAAGTATGAAAAAAAAATATCACGAAAGAATTTTATAACATATTTCTTAAATACATAAAATTCGAAAGGTCCGTGGAACAGCTGTAATATTTATGTACAAAAAATTTTTATTTTAGAGTTATGCGAAAAAATGATTTAATTAATGCATTAATCAAGTTAAACTTTGTTAGATCTAACATCCATTTTCACTTTTGCCTTATTAAGTTTGCAGTTTGGTACAAGTTCCATTAATGCTGTTTCATTCATTCATTTACAAAGAAATTGTCTATAACAAAAACATGCGCTGTATTTCTCTTACAAATTGGTCAGAACTGACACTACGGGTGATTGAACTATTTAGACACTTCATCTTAGAATTGCTTGTCCTATTTTCCAACTTGTCCTATATTACCTTACATATTAGGTATTTACGTCCAAAATACTTCCAGTGGAATTTGACGTTCAATCGGAATCTAATTGAAGGTAAGGTCCACTAAAAATTAACAAGTTTAGCCGAAATTTTTTCGACATAAATTGTTAATTTGGTTTGTAATTTCTTTAGTTTCTGGTTATATTTTTTCAAGATGGTTACTTTTTAGGATTCTTCGGTACAGCAGAAAAGCAAAAATTATTATTTATTCTATCAGACAATCTTTGATTTACGTTGGAAAATTTTTAAGTCTTGATTTGACTTATAAACAAATGTACCTATGTATGTATGTAGGTTTCAATCCATAAAATGGAGTGACTGAAAAATATGAGGAAAATAGAAAAAACATTAAGCAAATATTAAGCAAAAAATAAAATATAGAAAATATCAGATCTGTGTAAGCCCGCTGGAGTGAGCAGGAAAAATGAAGAAGAAGACAAGCATTTCGTATTGGTAAAAGCCTCAGTACGGCTGGGTTTCAGCTGCCTGTCGTAGACTCTTGAAGAAAAAGATCAAGTCAAGTCAAAAAAACTAATTACGAATTATGACACTTTTTACCGAATCGATATTCTGGAATATTTGTTTATAATATTCCTACAGGTTTTAATTTTGTCCTTGAATTCACTCATGACTGGGAAATAAAGTCATGAGTGAATTAAACACATTAATTGTCTGAGAAAGATATTAGTAACAGTTTTTACAGCTTGTTGCGCGACGGCGTCTTTGTTGCCTCTGAAAGCGATTTTTGGAGCTTGAGCTTCTATCCACGGTGATAGTTTCCTTTGCTGGCGAAGAAGGTAAATCTTTCGTCCAGGCAAGATTGAAGAGGGGACGGGTTTTCAACATGAATTTCTATTGGCAGATTATTGATGAGTGGGTTGGGGTGTTGAGGGATCTTCTGAAGTTATTTATCCGCGAGATCTTGAAGATAGTTGTAGTGCTTTATTTAACAGCAATAAATACATTCGTTATAGCTATACCTGAAATACAATGAATGCGACATGAAATTGTCGACGCCAATTGGCGTCGTAGTTTTCGCAGACGTAGTACAATGAATGCGACATTGTCATCGTTATTTCAAGACAGTTGAGTTGAGTTTTGATGTCTACGGAATTTTTTTTAAATTTTTTTAGATCAAGTATAAGTTACATTAAAGGTTATATGCAGTTATGACAGTTTTAAGAGAAAAATACATGAAATGTACCAACACACGAACTGTCAAACTCAAATCTCGCACCGCGCAACGACAATTTTAGAAATTTGTTCTACTTTTTGACGACGATATTTTCGCGTCGCAGTATTTGCTATGCCCTAATGTCGTAACATATATTCGAAAATTATTTTGGCGTCGAAAAATGCGTGTCGTCGCAGTCATTGTATTTCAGCCTTTACGTGAATTCAAACTTATGAGAGTTTTTTTTATTAATAACGGACCCTGTTTCTAGATGTTAACTACCTAAAGGCGTCCAAAAATGCGTATAAATTCTAAGAAAAAATTTCCAATATATTTCTACGAAAAAATTGAGGCCTTCACTACATCAGGTCGAGGCATCATTGATTTCATATTGGAACGAGGCATTGCTGACTTAAGGCGGAATTACAATGGACGCAACGGAACGCAACTGAACGGAGAGAAATGTCAAATTTACGCAGTAAAACGGACGTCGAGGTTAGCTGCTTACAATGGACGCATGATTAATTGAAAGTGATAGTGAGTTTGACCCAAAATTTATAAACAAATATAGATAAAATCAAAAAACTTTTCATTCCATTTCCTCTCTGCTTATTACACACTTACCGCAGCACAGTTTCACTTGACGGAATAAAATAAACAATGCCAAAGTTAATTTGAGGTTATGTTTATCCGTTCAGTTGCGTTAATTTCAGATTTTATTAAACTTGCTGCGCACGACTGCGTTTTCGTCCGGCCACTGTGCGCAACTCCATTTGAAAAGCATATAAAGAAAACCGGTTTAACATTTCTCTCCGTTCAGTTGCGTTCCGTTGCGTCCATTGTAATTTCGCCTTTACGCATTGCTTTTTCAGCAAATGGAGGCATCGTCTGCAAGTCGAAGCATCGTCCATTTTATATTTAAGCAAAGCGTTGTAGATTTTTGTTCCACTTGCCCAGCCTTAGTGGTTATTAGGGTTATTAGTTTGTCCATGCTATTATGTATATGCGATAGTGATAAAGAAAGAAAGAGAGAAACAAACCCTCGCCTTCGAATTTTCTCTCCAAACGATGCGATTAGGATTACATATTGCGTTTTACTCTTAATTTATATATCTTCCTTGCAAGTTGTGCTAGGAATTTTTACCGCGTGTTCATTAAAAAAACATAGATAGCCCTTAATCATTGTCAAACAAAGGTAAATGTGATTCTCGAATTGGAAATAAAAGAAGACATGCCATTACTATGAAAACCAAAGTTAAAATTATCAAACAATACGAAAAAGGTGAAAAGATGGCAGATATCGAACGCACTCATAAAATGTGTTATTCTACGATTAGAACAATTATAATCGATCAAGTTCGAATTATGGATCATGTAAAAAAATCAGTACCAATGCAATCTACAATAATTATCAAGAATAGATGAACATTAATAGAAGATATGGCAAATTGTTGGCTATATGGATAGAAGATATGCAGCAACAACACTTACCAATAAGCCTAATGCTCATACAAGAGAAAGCCTTGTGTCTTTATGAAGATCTCAAGTGTAAAAATGACGATAGTGTTGATACTAATACATTCACTGGAAGCCACGGCTGGTTTCAAAAATTTAAAGCCCATAATAAACTACACAACATCAAAGTGTCAAGTGAGGCTGCCAGTCCAGACACAGAGGGAGCTACGAATTTTATCAAGAGTCTAAAAGAAATTATTAAAAATTAGGATTACCTACCCCAACAAATATTTAATGTGGACGAAACTGGGATATATTGGAAAAAAATGCCAGTTCGGTCATATATGTATATCCCAACTAGAAAAATCGATGACGGGCTTAAAGATGTCTAAAGATAAACTAACACTTTTACTTGGTAGAAATGCTGCTGGGGATTGTTAAATCAAGCCACTTTTAACTTACCACATCGAAAATCCAAGGGTCTTAAAGAATATTCCCAAATCCAATAAAAAAGCATGGAAGACTCAAGAAATTTTTGAAGTCTGGTTTCGTCATCATTTTATACAAAAGGTAGAAGAATATTGCAAAGAAAATAACCTACCATTTAAGATTTTATTGTTAGTTGATAATGCACCGGATCATCCGTTTTTGAATAATGAAAACATAAAAGTAATGTTCCTTCCTCCAAATACAACTCCCCTTATACAACCAACAGATCGAGGTGTAATTGATACATTTAAAAAGAATTATCTATGGAAGACATTTAGGCAAGCAGCAAGAGCTACTGATGGAAAGAACGGCAAATCATTAACCCAATTCTGGAAAGAATATAATATTTATAAAGTCCTTAAAAATTTTGGTGATGCCTGGAATGAACTTTCAGTGTTTATGATGAGTAACGTATGGAAAAAGTTTACCCCAAAATTGACGGAGGATAGTATGCAAACTGAAGAAGTTGACAATGTTATTAGCGAACTGGTTGAAATAACCAAAGAACTTAACCTAAATCTGAAGGAAGTGGATTTCGTTAATTTAATCAACTAATCAACTAATCAACGAAGTTATGATGGTACTGTTTTAATAAGTAGTTTGTACTTAAATGAAACTATGTATAATAAAATAAATAATATCTTCTGAAAATAATAATGTTTTATTACAAAATTTATGTAGGTCTATTCAATTTTCAGTTATATTTTGAACTAACACACATATATCAAACATTTCTCAAAATTAATTTTTTTCGACTTACACGATTCTTCGACTTACATGAAAACCTTCGGAACGAATTAATCACGTAAGTCGAGGACTTAAGTGCCAAATACAATTCCGACGTTTCGATCCGATTCGATCCAACCCATTTCGATCCAAACGGATGCATGAGCACAATTGTTCCGTTCGGTTTCAGACACTTGACTTTAAAATTTCGCCAGATTTTATCTTTCATCCATGAAAATATTTTTTTTTTTTTCATATAATTCATGTCTTTTTTTTATTTCCTCAGCAAATGCCTTTTCATGCATCTTTGAGTATAAAGAAATTTTTACAGATAATTTTTCTAGGTTATGTCATCCGTAAAAGTTGAAATTTGCTCAACCTCTCCGTTTCGATTCGATCCATTTCGATCCATTTCAGTGTAATGGGTACAATTGCACGTATGTCTCATATTAGCAAATTTGACATTTGTACGAATCGGATCGAAACGGTGGAATTGTGTTTCGACCTTTAGTGTATTCTAAACTTTTCCAAACTTCTCAATTGGAATTATGTTTGCACTTTCGTACAAAAAGGTGTTGGGATAGTGGTTCTGTCAAGTCTCCTGTACAGTCCTGTACAAGGATCTTCCTCTCGAATTTGTCTGATATAAGTTGGTGAAATGATGTGGCAGATATGGAAGCAGTAGGTAATTATCGGGCGAATTACCTGCTCTTAATCTGTTTATTATCTTTATGGAGACCATTAGTCCTTCTTATTAATGAGCGGTTAAAAGGCTGTAGACGTAGTTTGCATTTTTAATGGCGGACTTGGCGTTTTTTGAAGGCTTGAGGCTTTCATTAATGATTACAATTTCTATGTTGTCCGCGCGTGTAACTATATTGGATCTTCCCCTGGTAGAGCGGACTCTAATTCAAATCATTTCTAATTTATTGAGGTTGATTTTGAGCTCACACTTTTTGTAGAACTTACCGAGTTTGACTACGTGCTGCTCGACTTTTCTAGCAACGAAACTTTGAGAGATAGATTGGACGTATGTTGGAGAGTGAAAAATTCAAGCTGCTCTCATATACCTATACACCTAAAATAAATTCAGAGTGTGAATTATATGATGCAAACTCCCCGAATTACACGCCCAAGTAGGAAAAAGTGCAATGACAATGATTTAACACCGGGTAAAATTTTATATTTGTTCATTGGTGGTTATGTTTATTTAAACCTTTCTATTTTTCTCGACGCTTTAAAGAATTACAATTACATTATACAAGTACGTAGGTACTACTAATATTTCCGCTATCATATTTATTGGAAAATTATCGTCTTAGGCTTGTTATTATTAAAGCTTCAATTTAAATTAATATATCTACTTTTTCGTATAACTTTTTCTTCTTCTTCTCCCTATGGGAATACAACCGCCTTTCTTTTTTACACATATAGTCTTCTTCTTCTCTATGAACTGATTTCGTTACCAGCTAGTGTCAAAATTATGCTTATGTATCCTTATTCGTACGTACAAAGGAAATGGAGTATCGAAGATTTATATACCTACCGTTTCCAATTTTAATTCGAGCTCATCATTATTACCCATTACATCTATTTAAATCAAGCATAATGTCGTACGCCAATCGCTAGAAGTGAATCATACCTTACGGCGGCGAGTTGTCATATTTTTAAAATAATACCTCTCTAGTAATATTCTAGGTCTAGAACAATAGAAAGAATTAAAAATTATTTCATATAATTTCTAAAATTTGTTTACAGCAAATACGTATTGTTCCAAGTGAATGCGCTAAATTATTCGGTCATGAAAATTTTATACGGTTAATTTTCATTTAAGAAATAATAATAAAACACCGAAGAAAAACAATATTGTTAATTATGAGCTTCACTGGCATATCAAATGAATTAAATGAAACGAAAAAAACAAACAAACAAAAAAAAAGGTGTAAGCAGTCCGTCAAAATAGTTTGCATCCATCCGGAAAGCTGTGATAATCTGCGGTTAATAGATTCAAAATTGCGTACGTTTCGAAAAAAATTGTAATTTCTCATTAAATCGCACATTAATCTTGTTTTTTTTTTTATAAATAATTATAAATTATTGCGGGAAAAGAAACTTTTTTCATTGCAATTAATATTAAAGTGCCTCAAATTTAAATTTTTGTACATTATGAAATTTTACAGGGCAATTACTTTGTAAGTTCAGGGCTACTGGTAATGCTAAGTTTAATACCCCAGATGTAATCATAGTGTTTGACAAACTTGACTCTAGTCAATGGAAATATAATGAAGTTATACGGATACCTAAATGAATTGGGCACCCACGCATAATATTCATAGACATTTTGATTTTTAGGTACAACTTGAGGGCAGAAATTGGGTACACGTCTTTTAAAAAAAATTGTAGATATAAATTTGAAAATGGACAAAATTGGATAAACTACGTAGGGCTTCATTCTGATAATTTTCAAATGTATTCGGGCAACTCCCCTGTAGGGTTGGAATGCATTTCGAAAACTCACTTAGTTCACTTAGTTATGTATGGATATCTGATACGGGGCGAGAGCGAATTGATACAGTGATCATAAATTTCTATTGCAGTATTACTCATACAATTTCGAATATATTTTTAGTAATCGATTAAATTGAGCAACCTCTTCGTAGTAGGCATGTGCAATCTCGTTACTTTTGTTATCCGGTACTCATTCGTTATTCCAGGAAAAATATTCGTTAATAGTTTTTAAGATATATTTTGTTTAGCATGGAGGAATATTAATTTCTCAAAATTTTTAGGAAAAAATCGATTCCTTCTATCTCTTATAACTAGTTCTGCCGTCAAAAATATTCTTTTAGAAGGAAGAGAACTTGCAACTGATCCCAAATATTTTGTTGCAATTGCATTTTGCTCTAAAGAAATTAAGTGGGTGTAACTCATGCTGGATTCTTTGATAGTTTTGGGAAAAGTGAGAATTTCATTTTGTAGAAATTATAGAAATTTCAACTTGTTGGCTAAAGCGAAATTTTTGTTTTTCTTAAAAAATTGAGGTAGGGTGACCTGTTGTACGAAAAATTCATTATTATGAATATTTTAAAGGATTTTGAAGCTACTCAAGAAGATTTTACCATTCGGGTAATGATTTTCTCTCTGAATTTTTGTTTTTAACTCGTTTTCTCAGTCGCACTAGCGCAATGCATAAGTTCTTTCATTCATGTGAAAATCGCTTGCATATATTACTTTGTTGGTTCCACACGTGGAATTTTTCCAGTTTTGTGCGGCTATTTCCTTAAGTCTAGTATCGGAAACTTTAACCGGGTACCGCCGTAGAACGAATTGTAGTTATTTGATTTCCATCGTTACACTGTATTCGTATAGGTAATAGAATACCAAATTTATCATGAAATGCCAACTTTGAATCAACTGAATAAGAGTACAAATAACGAATAAATATTTAGGTATGTATTCGGTACCCAGTTTTTAGAGAAGTAACGAATACTTTTGTACCGAATGATTACTACCCGCACATCTTTGCTTCGTAGGGTTACCATAAAGAAATTGGGATTATTTTACAGCAGCGTATCTGGGTTGAAACATTTAGTGGAGTGAGCATATTAAAAATAGGCGTCATTGCGCCAACTTCAATAAATAAAAAAATTGGAGATTGAATGATTTTTCCAAAAAAAAAAAAACTATATGTGCACGGAAATGGAGCCTAACGACGATTTATTTCAGGAATAATAATAATAATAAAAGATACAGCTGTGGGATATGTATACAAGATTACAATCTTTTACTAGTACAACAATAAGGTACGAATACCAAATTATATTAAGCACAAAATAAAAATCAAGAAAGTTAATGAATTAGTTAACTGTTAAACAAACACTAAAAAAAGAAACTCAAAACTAAAAATCAAAACAAATTAAAAGTAGCTAAGCAAAAATAAATTACAAAGATTGCACTAATCGCGCGACAAAAAATCATCCAAGAAATATTAAATATTTACAATAGGAGAAAATTGTTGTTGAATATGAGCTTTAATGAGATTCTTAAATGAATTGACAGGTTGGGCCCTATGAACGATAACAGGTAGACTATTCCAAAGACGAGTAGCCTGAATAGGTAAAGAATGTTTTCTAACTAATTTACTGAATCGCGGAATTACAATATTATATGTACATGGCAAAGAAGAGTCCTGGAAAATTCTCTAAGATGTTCTGGTTGGGTTGCTCTTCTGAAGAGAAGAAAAATAATTCTCCGTACTCATGTGAGCAACTAAGTAACGTGTTTTAATAAATGGGGAAACACGGTAAAATCTTCGTAGACTTATAAAAGAATCGCACGCAATTATTGAAAGCCACCTCCATCCTACGCCTACACTCACTATCCAAGCTAGGAAAAATATTACTTCGAAATATGAAATAGGGCATAATCATTGTAATTAATAATCTCAACCTCATATTTGTGCTCAGAATACTCGCCGAGAGCCATATAACCTTATCAACCCCGCATAAACCTTATTGAGAATCATACTAACGTTGTCGCAGCACAACATATTACAGCTCAGAATAATTCTCAAATCAGCAACTCTTCTGGCCACCTGGAAAACAAAATCATTCACCTGTTGTAGAAAGCTATGCACTATGATTTTATAGGATTAAGCAGAAGTCCATTCAGAATCGACCATCTGTGTATTCGACATAGGTAAAAATTGAGACGCCCAATTGGCCTGCTTCGATACAGCTGGACATCGTCGGCAATATCTGGCTACAGATAGCGAGAAAGAAGCTAATGAAACAAAATAGAATCTTCAGAAGTTCATTCCTCGAAAATGATTACTTATGTATAATTTGCCAGGATCTAAGGGCCAACATACAGTACGTTTACATGAATACTTGAGTACTTGACTTGAAATGCACTTGAAGCTCAGGTAGGGTGGTTGATTGAATTAATTCCAATTACTTGACTTGGATTTTTCTTGAGTTTAATTTTCCAATTACTTAAGTTAAAATTTACGCGTTGAATGAGCGTTTTCATGATATTTTGATTACTTCAAGCATACTTCAAGTATACTTCAAGCATTCATGTAAACGTACTGATAGTTACATATGTTTCCTTGTAAGTATTTATAAATTCTACAACAACTACAAGTTTTTGATAAAGGTTTTAAAGATAATTATTTATGCCCAACCATGCTTTACCGACTTCGTTGGAGTCAAAAGGAAGGGTTACAATTTAAGCAGTCAATTCTTTAATAATAATAATAAAAAAAAATATATGTATTTTTGGGCTTTCTTTCATTTTCCTTTTTAGTCTTTATTTCAAAACGTAATTGGGACCATTATTTATGGATTATTTTTCAATTCATATTGGGTCTGATTTCATTTACATTCGGATATTATTTCACTTTCTGTTATGGGATCTATTTCAAAATGAAACCTACGTCAAAGTTTTTGGCGAACTTTTCACACAAAAAGGATTTTGCCAAGTGTCAATTCTAAGTTGTGCCTCTTGATAATTTATGAACAGTAACCGACAAGAGGCATGCAGCATGCTACATCGCATGCAATGTTACATGCCTTGTTGCACGAGAAGTGTACCTTCAAACCGTACCTTAAGTAGTATAAATAATATTCGTTGTGGGAAGAGTCGAGTTTGTAATATGAGGGTTGCACCATAAGTTTTGCAATAGAATAATAATAACAGTAGTTAAGATTTTGTATTGTTTTTCAAAGTATTCGCCATGATGATCTACATACTTTTGCATACGCTTAAACCTATTTTCAACGCATTTTTTCTACTCCGATTGAGGTATTTCAGAAACATCGTTTTTGAATGCTTTAACGGCTTCTTCTGGCATCGAAGATCGTTGCCCATGAAGTTTGTTTTTTACGGATGGACTAAAAAAAATTATTAGGTACCAAATCAGGACTGTACCATGGATGACCCATAATTCGACGTTTTGAGTGCTCAAATATGCCGAAGTGGGAGAGCTCGCATTGTCATGATGAAGAATGATTTTTCGTCTTGTATTTTTTTTTTCGTATATCACCAAAAACTTCTGTGAAACAAATGGTGGTATACCACTCAGAAGTGACCGTTCTAGGATTCTCCAAAGTAACGGTAGTGGTGTATCCATTTATATTGAAAAAAGAAGCCACCATTTGTTTCAAAGTGCTTCGTATGCGAACTACTTTCTTCGTTGGATTTGTCTCATCTTGAAACACCCATACGGTGCACGATGCACCGCGATAATATTTTTTTAACATTTCTTTGCACCAATCGACACCAGCCAGGTACTTATGTAATACTTTTCCAAACTTGTCATGCTAATCCCTAGGGTCACCTCTAACTCAATATAAGTCAGATGCCGATCTAGCAGTATTTCCTAAAGCACATCATCAATGTTTTCTGGCACAACAACAGATTTTGGACGACATTCACGAAATTCATCCGCCAGCGAGGTACGGCGTACACGATTGAATTCATTAAACCAGCGATACAAACTGGCTTTATGTGAAGCTTCCTCAGACCAAACACAGATTGAATTTAAGTAGCACACTGTTGAGAATTTAAGCCACTTCGGAAATCATAAAAAATCATTACACGAAAATGTTCATGATTTAATTGAATTTTTTGGTCGAGATGAAATCTTCAAGTCAACAAAAAGTAAATAAATAGCGTTCATATGTCAACACGTTCTGAGTACATACATATATGCTAAAAAATGTCAAAAATTACGGTAGAAAATTCAGATCGCTTTAACCCTAGTAGAAATTGCTCACAGTTTTACCTTGTCTCCTGCCCCGCAAGGGGCAGTTTTTATATAAAGCAATACTAATTTGACTGAAAAGTATCAAGGTGTTTGCAGTTCATAAAGAAACATATAGAAAATTAAGTCCCGATGAGCATTCAGTAAATCTCATCGAAGGGCTCATTGGATAGCATGAAACTCCTCCCTATATACTAAACCAGCAATAAATAAATATTTATTATTGTCATCACCTTGTCAGATGACATTTCTACTAGGAAAATTTAAATTAATTTTTTGATTTGAATTGAATCATGACACTCATTAATAAGCTCATCGTAACGCTCATTATGTACTCATCGAAGTGCTCATCTAATATTGTAAAATGCACAAAAGAGAAGCACAGCATACATTTCTAAATAAATGAAAGAGATGCAATTCTCATGCACACTATCTGTGAATAAATAAATCAATGAGTTTTTTCCCGGGTTTGATTCAAACCCGAATAAATTTCATGAGAACGTTCATCTGATTGCTCATGAGGGGCTCATTGATGAGCTCATCATGATATGTCTACCAGGGAAATCTTAGAATATAGAGCAAACAGGAATGGTTGAATCGTGTAAAATTCGTGTACATGAGCGTAATTTGTCAAGAGCAGGAGATTAGACATAGGAGTAAGTGAGAAGCGCTGTTGCATAATTGTCAAAGCTGTTGAATAATTGTCAAATGTGCTTTTGTTTTGTGAACAGGTTAATGCAAACTAAAATTCTTTTGCGAAATTCAACAAAAGTACGGAAGTAATTCTTTTCAAAACTATTTATGTTTGAAGTTTATTTTGTGCAGTTTGATAGGGCCACTAGTGCCTGTTAAAGTCTTCATATCAATTAAAAAATCAGAAATGAAGTGTTCGGTCAGTGCTTGCAAATATAAATTGGATTATAAACTAGGGAATCCCGTTTGAGGCAACTGCACTACCTAAATTATCTTTTTTGTTAATAGAAGCAAAGATTTATATTAATTAGTTATGTGAATTGTTTCAAAATAAAGCAGAAAAAGAACATTTTTTACCACAGACGCTCTGCTCAAAACCTTTGTTTACTTTTTGCAAATTGACAAGTTGCTTAGAATAGGGATGGCGTGTAAATACATGTAAAAATGGACTACCAACACAACCAGAAATTCAATACGCAAAATCTGGCTTATCACCATTCCTGTTTGCTCTATATTCTAAGCACTGACATATAATAAGAATAGACTGAGCCATCCTATCTAATTCCTATAGTCAAAAATGGCACAAATTTTGGCTAAAATCTATTTGTCTCTTTCAAGCTCAAAATGTACACTGAACTGTAACCAATTTTGGAAACAGTACGACTGTATTAATTGGAATGCATTGGAATTGACATAAAAATTCAGACAAATATATTGTTTATATACGTCTATCTCTTACAAGCTCAAGCATATTTGACATCAAATCTGTAGAGGAACACATTTTTCAGTAACATTAAAAATTAAGTTTTGTGTTAATTAAAACGAGTTTAACTTCCTAAACAATTTTCATTTAATGCAATACTACTTTATAACATCTTTAGTGTTTCCAATCGACAAATAATAACTAATTATAAATCGGATTGCAATTGTACGAAATAAAGGGTTTTCACAGCCTGTTCAATATTTGTGCCATTTTTGAAGCAAGAACGCTCAGTCCATTCTTATTATATGTCAGTGATTCTAAGCTTCAAATGACATTAGTATTGCCACATTTCAAAACTTATTGTAGAATCCATGATAAAAAGAATTACAAGTGTGACAGAGTTATCTGTCAATTGGTTGCTTATCTCATTTTGCGACAAATGTCACAAATTTGTTCGTCTCAATTTCAATCGTCCCTATCAAAATGAAAACAATTTTCTATATTTGGAAATTTCTTTGCTTTCCCACTAGCACATAATTACTTTTTCCGAAGTGATTTAAATGAAAAAACTAATGTTTTGTTAAATAATTTACTATATTCAAAACGTATGTATTTCAGTTAATATAATACGAAAAACTTAAAACTAATTTGCTAGAAATGACCCAAATGACGTAGTAACGCAAAAAGTTTCTTTCGAATCGGCCATACCTTGTTGTCTTTGTATCATGGGTAAAACCTACGTAATAGTGCTAGATATGGTGTAAATTATTATATACTTTTAGCACGAATATTGACTTTTTTGCAGAATAATTTCATAAAATCTCTTTCACGTACATATAGAAATTCTTTAAACATTACAAAATTTGCCATTTAAACAAGAAGTTTTTAAAATTTATAAGCACGCTTTTGATTTAAGCAAAATTTTAAAATCAGCCTCACAGTGCAGCGTTTCAACCGGGAATGTTTTTAAAATTTATTTAAATTTAAATTTTGATGATACTCAAAACTTTACTTTAATTAAATGGCTCAACATACATAAATTTCAAATATGTATTTAGATTTACCAACGCAAACAAATCCAAACTGTGTCCTGCAATAACCCGTAAAAACATCGAATATATTCAGTTTCACTCGGTAGACCAAAAATACAACATGGATTCAGCGAAATTTATCAGTTACATAAATACAAAATGTATTAAAGATGCCATCCTACAGTGATCTAGATTCGTTTCAATAGAGCAAAGGAACTAAGCTCGTGATAATATTACTATTAAAAAGTTTACACAATCAAATAATTACATTGCAGTAAGCTTACCTACCGCATTTTTCCGGTAATATAATTATGGGACGCCTATCCCATGCATCCATAATGATTTGTGACATTGTTTTCTATATAAAATAAACACATCATTTAATGAACTCCTTATAATTATGTACGTTGAGCTCTGTAAAGACATTTATTGTGTGCTGATTAATTTTCCCGCCAAGAACAAAATGATACATTTCCTGAAAAAAAAAAAAATCTGCTAAACAGACATCGCACCACACACGTACGGCACATAGAATTTTTAATTCCGGTCCGGACGTGATGAACTTGATGAGGCCATTATTAGTGAACATGAACTTCAGCTGTAGACGCGACTAGATATCTGAATCCGAGGCTTTAGTCGTTTTCACACTGAAATCGATCAATACCACTATGGGGCCGCGGCTTTATAATGAATGCAGCATAGAATTGGTAACGAGCTTTCGGCAGTTAAAGGCGGACATAGCAAACATAAATTGATCAGGCACTCCGTGCCCTACTACCGTGATAATACACGCTTGATTTCATTCATTGAATTGCGCTATTACGTAATTGAAATTCAGTTGGATTTGCACGTGAACAATATCGTAAATTCTTACGTGATTTGTTAATTATATTTTTATTTACTTCCTCACGTTATAGGCTGTACAAGTGTGAGGATTTCTTTAGTGCCTTATTGAGACAGGGTTAATGGAAGACCTTAGCATTGAATTTATTAATTGTCAATTAAAACGAAATCATTAGGGGAATCGTACCAAATTCGGACCACCAATTTGTTTTAACTCTATAATTTTTTTAATGTCGACGTTAAGATTGAATTGTCAATGTCACACAATTCTTTCATTATAGTTGTCTAGATTAGATTAGATTTCTGAAAGATTTATTGTGCGTTTCGGTTGAAATTATTCCCTTTCTAGGTTTAGTAGACTGTTGATAAAGTCCAGAGCCATTCTGGAATTGAAATTCCATACGTAGTTTGGTGAAGGAAAAACAAGTTCGGGGTGGAGTAATCTCCGCTTGGCTTCGCAATTGAAGAACAGGTGCTCTGAGATTTCATGAGCATCCTGATAGACACGGCAAGCCCATCTTGTTTAGATGATACCCAAAGGATAAGTGGACTGAGAAGAGCTTTGTGATCATTTTAAGCTCTGTTTTCCCAAAAAGTAGGAGTTCTCTTGTTTTTCCGTCAGAGATGTCCGTCAGAGATGTCCCTGTAGGCTTTCCCAATGAAGGGTTTTTTTTTATTCTCCCAGCTTTTTAGGGTAGCTTTGAGGTAGGATTTTGAAGTACCACAAAAATTGTTCTGGTCTGACAAAAAGAGTTTCTTATGTCCCGGTACCCACATAAGGATAACCTTATTTCTCCTAGATAAATTTTTAAAGGTTGACTTAGTAATGAAGGACTTTAAGGCCTCAAGAGTGGCTTGACTATCTGAGAGAATATTGGTGGTTGAACCATATATGACTCATTTAATACAGGTATTGGCGCATTCGTCTATGGCTAATACCTCAGCTTGGAATACGGTAGAGGTAGAACCCAAGACCTTTGAGATATGGCATCATATGGAAAGGATATAAAAGTATAAAGTTTCAAAGACGAAATTTTTATCCTCAGATTCCGGCTCGCATATATGTATGTATAAATAATTTTATAAGGAACAAATTAAAACAAACTTAGGTTACGAAATAGATATAATTTATTTAAACATAAAAATTTCGAAAAAACTTAGATTTTGTTGATTTTAAGGGGGGTTGTAGCCGAAAAAGAGCTCACGATTTCTGTTTTCAAAAGCTAAGTGGAACCATTTATTATTTATATATATGTAGATGTGCCCAAAATCATTGACGTCTTAGAAAAGAGATGTCCCTAGTTGTATTTCGCTTGTTATTTCCAGCTTTAAAACTTTTAATAAAACAATTTTCAATGACTGGATATAATGTTTTATTTGGTTTTTAACTATTTTTACTTTACATGCAGGAAAATTTTTATTTGAACCATTACATAAAAGTTTTTATCGCATTTTTTCCAAGTAGCGACATCTCCTTTCTAAGACGTCAATGATTCTGGGCACATCTATATATAAATAATCAATGGTGGAACATAAAACGCACAAAAATATGCAATTTGTTAATTGAAATAAACCACTATATGTACGTACAAAACGATGCTCTGATATTCGTGTGCATTATATATAAAGCTATATAATTGGTTTTAGATGGGAAAACACTCACTGAGCATGCAGGCTGCAGCCCGCTGAGTTTCCAAAAGCACATCATTCCATCTGCCGGTGATGAAATGAATTAAAAACGCCCAATTATATGCAAGATATATAAAAACAAGAAATTTTTACCGTTTACATGGTTACCATTATTGACTTTATTTTCTTTATTAATATACTAAACAATTTGAATTTTTCAAAACAAACCGAAAAGAGTTTGATCTTTGTTACAAATTGAACTTTCTTTGTAATAATATCATAATTTTGGTAGTTATTTCTCTATGAAAATAGCAGCTTTCAAAAGAAAATATATTAGTAATCAAAAATTTTATTAGCTTTGCTTCCATCACTTCCTATTTCAAGTTAAAATCTTCCAAACTCTGGAAATTTCATGAAGTGTAGTTTTCTAAAGTTAATTACACACATACTAAACCCGTAATCTTTATTTTTGACACGTCATTACCTAAGTCAATGCTTTTTCTCTAACTATGTGGAGTTTTGAGCACGATATATGCACAGATTTGACGCAAAGTTGTTCTAACTTTTCGAGTTTTTTAAGATTTCTATGGTAACCCCCTTAACAATAATAAAATATATTTAAAAAAATTGTGTCTTAAGTAGTTACAGTCTCTTCAGTTTCAGTCCAACTTAGGAAAAGGTAATCGTTTTGAATGCAAATATTCGTTTATTATAATCTATCCGACACAGTCTAACGATCGGATAAAATTCTATTTATACTTTAATTCTATATTTTTATAGTGAGGTACGAGTCGTCTGCAAGTTTAGTAAAATAATATCAACGAAAAGCTATTGTAACAAGTGTCTTTTGTTCGAAGTCAATATTTTTGAAAACATTTATACGCGCAGTAGAAAAAAAAGCGCTCTTGAAGAAGGACCGCGTTTGAACTCGAAACGTTGAGCAAATAAAAAAAAAAAAAGAAGTCATATATTTTTACAACCAAATGATCGGTGTTTCCCTGAAAATAATATTCAAAATCTATCATCTAACGCGACATTACACGACTCAATAGAGCTGACGGACAGTCCTGATTTTGTCTGTCAATTTTACTCCCCAAAAAACGATTTGTGTTCGATCAATTGATTAGTCGCATCATAATAAAATGTCGTCAAGCGGTCCAGACATTCCTTTTCTATATGAATATCTAACGATTTATTCCTTAATCCGTTATTTTTCTCCACAAAGTAAAGTTTAAAATTTATATTAAACTCTTTTAAGTCATTTCCCATTCAAAAGAGAGCCGATTAGAAATATAAACACAAATTTCTACTAGCATCAACCTTTTATTTTCAATTTCCTGCGTTGCTGCTCAGCGGGAGTTCCGTACGCGTTTTAATGTGGGTCCAAGAGGAATAATCCCAACTCGTAACACAATTCTACTATAGTGTGGTTCCAGCAGGATGGGGCAACTTCCCATACAGCCAATGAGGTGATTGAGTTTTTGAGAAGCAAGTTTCGTGGCCGAGTCTTTTCGCGTTTTGGGGACATTGTATGGTCAGCTCGCCCCCAGACCTTAGCATTTGTGATTTTTTCTTCTGGGGGTTGCTGGGAATGCTTGGTCAGACAAGGACGTTATCTTCAGATAAACCGATGAAATCGGTTGTTCTGATATTATTTTTATTTATTGACATGAACACCATTCTGTGATAAGCATAAAACAATTTGTATCACTTTTAATTTCTGTGTTGTTTTTATTTTAAAACCGTCAGATCTTTTTGCCGCACCCTGTATATCGGATTTGTTTAGCACCATTCGATCGGTTCAATTCTGTTCTGTTGTCCTAATTTAATAAGAAGGAAATAAGTTTTTTGCTTTGTTGCCTGTATTGCGGGGATGGTCACATAAAAATCTGTGGGAATCAGCTGATTTCGTGGTCAGTGGGGACATAAAGCATCACATTAATCTTTACTTTTGTTTGTTGGGAGTAGTTTCTGCGACAATGAAATATATGCGCGTTGTGTAGGAAGGGGAAGTAAAGAAGTGGCCATCTATAAGGTACGGACATCAGCAAGTTTAGGTTCGGAGAATCGATGTTTCTAGAATGAAATCTTCGGGAAGGTTCTGGACAATTTTTAGAATATAAATAGAGCACTTGTCACCGCCAGAAGCGAGTCTTGTCTCAGATAGTGAAGGGAAAACAGTAAACTATCTGGATTCTGATAATTTGAAGTACAGTACTAGCAATTATTAAAGTTGAATTGATTGGTGATTGATTGTGAATTTTACAAAAGTAAATTGGAATAAAAAGAACTTGTGAATTATATTTGAAATAGGTATTGTGTTTCGAATAACGAACCAAGGCCACGCTCGTAACAATATGTACGAAGTCAGCAGTTACTATAACTCTCATTTTATTACTCACTTAAAACAGTTACGAAAGATATTGGACTCATTTACACACGTAAATTCACAATAAGAAATATTCTGATAATGTTATAAAAAATATTTACCCGTATTTTGTTCATGTGGAGCAATACTGAAAAAAAAAAAAAGATATTTGTCTTAAATCTGTCTACAAACACACCCCACACCACCCCACTTCAAAAGCAATTCAAATGAACTAATTTTCGTTCTCAGTCTAACGCCTTCATTCCCTTGAAATGACTGAATTTGAAATTAATGACCAGCCAGAACTCAGTCAAGCCACAGCTGTGGCTTAAGGTCCGAACTTAAGCCTATTCCGTTTCACAGTACTCTGTAAGCTGAGGCTTAAATAAGCCGCAAATGAAAAATTTGGAGTTTTCCATTGTGAATTAAAAACCAAGCGAAAGGAAGAATTTTAAAAGGAAACTGTGATCGAAAATGAAACGTGGACAAAAATTAAACATCAAAAGAAATACAAATTTTAGTTCAGAAGAGACCGACCTTATATTGGAAGTAGAAATGTTTTGGGCGTCGTCTGATACTTTAGGATATTAAATTGTCCATTTTCTCTTTACTCATATTTATCTTCTGCATCAGATAAATATTCCTTTTTATGTCATTTTTTTTCGAAAATATTGGAGTTAAAAACAAACTTTTTGCACCTGCCGATGGCCACAATTGACAATTGTGTAATGTCAACAACAAGTAACTAGATAACTGTAGCTTAAGCCCCCAAGATGCAGGGCTTATGTTAAGTTTGTCTTAACTGCCTTGACTGTGAAACAGTAGAAAAATTTAAGTCTTGGTTTAAGACATATCTATGGCCATATCGGCCATATATCATTATGGAGACGGTCTGTCTAGGAAATTAGTTTAGCTAATAAAATTCTCATTGGCTTTCCTTAACTCGACTGTGACGGATCTCGAGCAGTCTTGTATAATTTCTTGTTATTTCACGATTTAACACGCCGATGAAGTGATAAAAATAAATTTCCAATAACTCGTTTTCATGTGAAAAGAACCAAGTCGGGCTTTGTGGAACTATTCACTGAGAAGACATAGTCATTTGCCTAATTTTGTAGTTTTTGAAGTGATCTGGTGCTTATATCGTTAATGTTGGTAGACACTTATCTAAGTTATTCCCTGTCTCAATAGCATAGCTTTGATGACGATTAACTAGAGCAATGGTTATAACACAACTCTGTGTGGATTATTTATTTCAATATTTTCAAGCTTTAAATATGTATACATAGCTGCGGGTATCCCAGCATTAAGGTAATACATTCAGAAATAGAGTACTCTGCTCCTGGATGTCTTTAGAGCTCCCACTATTTCCTCTACTTTAAATTTGTTAGAATTACTCCTTACATCGAGGCAGGCACCGACGGTGTATTCCCCAAACTGAAGAGATTTTCCAGTGGTAGGTACTCAGTACTCACTACTTAATGTAGAGCATAGTTTTTATCAATCTTCTTCCTTTTATGTACGCATGAGAATTACTTACCATTTCCTCTGTCAGCCTGTTGCGGATGTATTTCTTCAAGTAACCTTTCCATTTCGATTCCCGTCCGGGAAAAAACAAAAATAAAATTTCCAATGGTCATTGAAAAAATGAAGCTAATTGGCCTGATTTAGCAGCTTAGACTAGTCAGAATGTTGCCTCTGCCGCACGAAAACTTATTGGTAAGATAATGGTTGGGGGCATCAATAATACAAGTTTCGTGCGGCAGAGGCAACATACTGATCCATCTTAACTGGGCCTATGTGATCAATGTATCCTTAGGTTTGTTCGATGAAAACACCGTGTAAATTTTCCCCTACATTTTTCCCCAAATTTAACCGGGGTTTTGTGCACTCAAGTTTTTAAAACACCGAGTAAACCTAATGTAATGACATTTCTCTGATAGTTCTCCTGAGTATAATTAATTGTAAAAAGTTATTTATAAAATGGGTGAAGACAAATTAAATGTGCTCTGACTATTTTTTTATTTCTTTTCTTCTAATTTTTGGTTATTTTTGCTCAAGAAGTAGTTTATATGTCTCAATCAGCAACCAATTGCAAGTGACAGTTCTCAAGTGACAACTGTCAAACCATTACCCCGAGAAATTTTCTGTGTAAGTTCGGGGCAGCCCTAGGTTTTCGCAAAAAAACAAGATAGTCTAGCCTGGAGGGTGATTCTGTGGGTTTTGTCGAACTTGAATGTCAAAAAAATCGACTAAATGAAATGAACTTTTCTACTGATTTTTTCGTGTTTTTATTCAGGTCAGCAACCCTTGCATGACGTAGAATGAACTGGAAATGACACTTCACATTACAAATTCAAAATAATATTTCGAATTTAAGCACTTGTAATGCTCTAATTAGGTGTAGAATTTCCATTTACCAGTGTAAAATTTTTGTCACAACCTCTGGGAGCAGTTGACTAATTTGTCGTATATTTAGTCGTGTTTTTTGACGTTTGTTCATCGAAAATCCATTATAGTTCATTTGTGGTAGATAATAGTGAAGACACAAAATGAGCTGTGTTGAAAAAAAAAGTAGACAAAATATGTCAAAATTCACGACTAAATAGAACGACAAAGAGCACAGAATCACCCTCCTGGTGTAGTCCTAGGTTTACCCAGTGTTTTCATAAAACAAACCTTATGTGAAGAAATATTACCGTAATTTGTACCAACCATTGCATTGCATTCTAAGACCCTTTGGAGCGTTATCGGCATAATTTTATCCACTCGCGGCGAATTATAACGAGCATACGCTTTGACGTTGCATGTCACTTTGTCTTGGGTGATTATAGTCCTTATGGATTTCATATTTGTATAAACTAAATTTTGATTTGTGTATTTTAGTTTTCGACGTAATTATTTATTAAAATTTGGCATTAAACGTTATACTCTTCCCAATTTCGACTTATATAGAAGCCATTGGAGTATTGAACCATTTTTGTGTTAGTTATATTAAGTTTTTTATTTGTATTCTGCTTAAAAATTTTGACGAAGCTAACATACATAGTAGAATTTTTCCTGAAAATTTATGAAATCAAACAAATTGAAACCAACTTTAAGCAGACCTACGTTCTGGAGACTTGGAACCCCTGCACGAAAAGAGCAAGAAAATTTAAAGCAAATATAAAAAATCAATCATATTTTTGATTCATAATAAGGGTTGATTTGCCATATTATAAACAGAATTTTCAATAGCCTCGGTCAAATTCAAATATTCACGCTTTATTAAATTTAAGCTATCAGCTATCTCGTTTGCTTTTTATTCTATTTAAGTCATTAAATTTGAAATAATAATCCAGTCAGACACATAAAGCTTCTAAATTAAGCACTTTGCAGACTTTTGCTTCACATTTATTTATTGCACTATTAATTTTTCGATTTAAATAAATTAGACAATTTCTTTTGCGGAGAAAGGAGAAAAAGTTATTTATTTTGATTTTTTTTCAAACATTATTATTATTATATTTATGTATACTGTATTATTATATAATTAAACAACACTAATAGATCGTGCATGGAGACGGTTGTTTGTCAGTCACATGTTGTGTTCATATAATACATATTCCATTCATCCTTTAGTATAGTATAGGTATGCATATGTATATGTTAAAAAAAATTCAAAATTGCATTTAATAAAAAAACTGACTTGCATTAATAAATAAAATTAAAAATTGTATATTTCCATATAACCCTGAATCTTAACAAGTTTCTCTTTTATGTTCCCAGTTTTATTGCGGAGTTAGTTCAGGAATTATGAAAAGTTTATTGTGTCAGTAGTCATAGTAAGTGTATTTAAACTGAAAGGTATATTTCCAGATGTTTTTTTGGAAATCGGAATTAATAACAAATTTAAAAATGAGTGGAATTAGTGTACTCAATTGTAAGCATTGAAAGAAAAATAGATATGGAAAATTCTTAGATTCTACTGTCTCGGTGGAAATTTACACCAGTAATTTATGAATGCGTACCTGGAGATGGGATGATGAAGTGTTGCAAACAGGATTCGTAAAAAATGATTATTTTTCAAATTTTTGTGGAAAAAATCACACAGAAAAATTTATCGAATTAAAATCTCTTCTACACCTACTTGCAACTATTAAGTGGCACTATGCATTGCTAGTCAAATAACAAAAAAATTGATTAATTATATAAAAGTCATAGTAATTATATAATTATGTCTTACTTTAAAAGTCTGAACAAAACAGTTAAACTTTAACTCACATACGGTTTCTGTCTCTGTTAAATGCTTATGAAAAGTTTTTATTTTTTTAAGTTATCAATAATCGTTATGATATGATCAATATTTTTCTCATAACGCATAAAAATTACTTGCTGATTTTTATTTTTGTTGACATAGAATAAAAATCATGAATTGATTTTTATTTTTCTGGTCGACAAATAAAAATCACCAAGTGATTTTTATGATTCTAATCACGAACTATTTACAGCGCTGTGCAAAATATTAAGATGCTGATGTTCAGATGTGCAGATGAGATGTGATGTATAACGATCACCCGAATCACCCTAAAAATTAAAATATGAACATCCGCACCTACTATTTTGTAGTAATTATTAAATTTTATATTGACTGATATAACTTAAGCATTCAAAAATAATTATTATATATCGACTGAAAAAGAAAATTTCACTTGACGATTTTTATTTGTCGACCAGGAAAATAATTTGTCGATCAGGAAAATAAAAATCACTTCATGATTTTTTTTCTTGATAAAAAACAAAATGACGACGTGTGTTTTATTCGTGATGAAGAAAATATTATTTATTTATTTAACTAAAAATGATAGCTACAATGATAAAAAAACAATACTCAAACAAAAGCTATAATACAGAACAATTTTTAAAGATTTTTCTTAATTGGCACTTATTGATATGAAAGTCAATCGAATGAAAATGCAAATTAAAAATACAGCACACTCTAGACATTGGCTCAAAGTGTCCATAGTTGGTGCGATGGGAGCACAAATAAATAAAATCAATAGATTGTAGGTTTCGAATTCGAGAATTGTCGATGTCATCCTTTACAAGTTGAAAAACAAAGCTTATATCACATATTTTCCTACGAGTTTCTAGAGTAGGAAGTTGTATTAAATTTAATCTTTCGTTATAAGGAGGAAGATGAAGTCTTTCCCTCCATTCGAGACCTCTTATGGCAAAAAGTAAAAATCTCCTTTGCACGCTCTCAATACGTTCAGAATGATTTTTGTAAGATGGAGACCAGACAGGACTGGCATTTTCCACAATGGGTCTAACAAGAGTGGTAAAAAGAGCTTTAGTAATGTAGACATCATCAAGTCCCTTTGCCCAACGCTTCACAAAACCCAACATTGAGTTCGCCCTACGAACAATGTGATCAATGTGGAAGATATTTTATCAACTTTCGAAAGTAACAACCCATTCATAAAATAGACATCATTCGAAGGAACTCGCTTACGAGAGCAAATGGTTAGCTTGCATTTATCAATGTTCAAAAAGAGAGAACCATTCAACAAGTCTATCCAGGTCTTCCTGCAATTTGAGACAATCAGAATGCGAATCGATAGATTTATACAGTTTTACATCATCTGTGTAAATTAATATATCAGAAGTGGAGACTGCACAGGAAACATCATTTACGAATAAAATGAAGAGAAGGAGCCCTACGTGACTACTCTGTGCAACACTGGAGTAAGCCCTTATTTCTTTAGACAGAGCAGAAACAAACTGTATCCTAAGCTTGCGATCCTTAACATAGGATGATACCCAATTCAATAACCAAATTGGGAAACCTAAGGATTTCAGTTTTGCTGAAGTCTGTATAAATACAGTGAGTTTCGCAACCCTGCTCAAACGATTCGATACAAGTAGATCTAAACTGAAGCAAATTTGTTGTCATCTCACAACGATTATTGATGAATTCAAAAAAAAAAAAAAAAAAAATAGTTCATAAGCATTTAACGGAGTGAAACCTCAGTGTGAGTAAAGCTTAAGATTAATATCAAAGAAATTTCAAAATATTACACAAAATTCCCAAATTTTATCAACAGTAACTCAGAAAAATAAATCAAATCAAAGTAGGTAAATTAAATGGTTAACACACTTTTTTATCTCGAGTACTACATTTACGATTTTCTGTTTTCATAAATTTCATTTTTTTCGCGTTATGTATAAGAACTTGATGAAACCTACTTTCGGTAATTAGTTCAAGGCCATTTTAGTGAAATTTCGTACCTTATCTGTTATCGGATTTGATAACTGCGATTAAGACCTTTATCTGTGTCTGTTAAGATTTAATAATAAAATAGCAAATGATCTTCAAATATATTTAAAATAACTGATATTTTTCAAAAGCATGGTCTTATTTGGCTCGGGATAATTAATTATAAAAATTTTAAATATTTAAAACTTAAAAAAAAAAAATTTTATCATTTAACAAAATTTCAATTTAATAATTGCGTCTGAAAACTCAACTAAATTAAGGCGTTTCTTCATACCAAACTGAAATAAAGGATTGAGGGTTTTTTTTTTGTTTCGTGACAGGCGAAGAAAGAGACCAAAGCGAGTCCATTGTGCTAACCTGCTAAGTAGGAGAAGCTATAAAGCTATATCAGTTGACAGCAAACTAGGTATGAGGATAGCGTAGGACCGTATCTAGTCGAGGTGGAATTCGAACCCACGACCCGACCCAGGATGATAGTCAGCGCGCTTACCAACCCAGCTACCGACGCCAAAAGAATTTACTCAAAAGCAGAATATTTGAGTCTCCGTTTGTTAATATAAAATGACAGACATATCCAATTTAAACTCTCTCCCAATCTCAAATTTTTTTACGCCATATAATTGGACATTCGTGCTAACTCTTGGCTGCAGTTTTTCATTCCTAATCCGCTTTCAAGGTTAATTCCAGTTTTTTTTTTTTTTTTTTTTTTTATTTCCTATGAATTACATAACAGGACAAATTATAATGGCTAATTTTTTTAGAGAGCTCTAACTAGATTGAGGGGCCATAACAGAACTCTAGGAAAATAGAACGGATGTAGTCTATATGTGGCTGATTATTTGGCCATTAAGTTAAGTTTGCCTTAAGACAGTGATTTCACTTAAACCTTGACTGTGAAACCAAAAAATTTATTAAGGCTTGGCTTAAGCCATCGCTGCGGCTTAAGCCTTGACTGTGAAACTGGCCATTCAAGTACGTCTTCAGTATGTTGAGGTCTTAAGATCGGGGGGCTTGAACAGCAGACATCTGATAGTATTGGGTGTCTATCGCTAGATCGCCTGCGTAAAGAAATCTTCTAGATAATGTGAATACCATGTCATAGATGTATAAATTAAAAAAGAGTGGGGTTAGAACTGAGTCTTGTTGTAAACCGTTATTTCTCAATTGTCTAACGATGATAGCATCTGAAATTTGCAGCTTTCAGGATTTAAGTCCAGTATACCAGACAGTATTATAGAGCTTGCGGAAATCCACCAAATATCGTTGCAGTCGTTAGATTTTCTAGGCGAAATATCTGCCGTTTTTAATTCTTCTTGGAATTCATTGGCTTTTTCATTGCAATGCATATTATCACCACTAAAAAATATTTACAATACGTTCTTTATCTTCTTCTGACAAATATTTACAATTTTCTACAACTAAATAACTCGAAACAACTCAAAATCTTGATTGCCGTTTTTTCTTATTTTTGTTCCCTTGTTAAATGCTTCTTTTTATCCTTCTTATGAAACAAAAAAGGATGCCAGCATTAATTTTTACTAATAATTTGGGAGTTTGCATAGAAGGAATAAAATTAGGAAAGAATTATGAGAAATTATTTAAAAATTAACGAGAATCTGAATTAATCATAATCGTCCTTAATTTTGTCCGAAGATGTATAACAGTATATACTATAATCAACACCAATTTTTTCTACGGCTATGGAGAAAAACATTCAGGAAATGGATACAAAGTTGAGTTCCCGAAAAGAGACGGATACATTAAAGAATTTCCCTATACCTACAACATAAATCAATTTGGTGCATTGATAGTTCAGATCTACACAAGCAAGCCACCAGCTCAGATGTGTTGGGTCAAACAGAGTAAATCAGTAACTTTTGACTGAAGAAATGATACTGTAGGAAAAAATGTTATAATTTTTTATTCGACAGTCAAGCCACACTAAAGGCACTCTTTGACACACGATACAAAATTAGTTAAAGATTGCAGAAAAATTCTTCGCATAATTCGATTACTTTCAGTTGTCCTGCGAGCTGCGACTACACAACATTATAAATAAGTCTCGAAACCGATTACTTTAGAATCCGACCATCCTCGATTTGAATGAAACTATAAGACTTTATATGGGAAACGAAAATTGATCATTCAGATTTTTTTATTTCCCCTATTACATCCCACCCCTCGCTTAAGGAGATAGAAATTTCGTGATTTTATGATGAATTGTCATTTTTAAAAAATCATTTCTCGAAAATAGAGCTACCGATATTTCTGATTCAAATATCTAATGGATTTTTATTTTTTTTTTAAATACAACAATACCGAACAAAAACCTTTTTTTTTTTGTTAATAATAGTATTTTTTAAAAAGATTTATTATGTAATTTTTGGGGGAAGTTCTAGCAGTTTTTCTTATGTTTTTATTTAAAAACCCTAAGCAATAAAACGCAAATGTTTTGTGAATATCAAAGTAGTATTTAGTAGAGTTGGGAGTTAGCAGTTTCATTTCAACGTCACTTCTCAGCATCACTGAAATATTAAATACGTACGACTCTACAACGGTCCAACTGTGCCCTTTTTAATTTGACGAATGTGTTCCATAACACTTAAAATTGTTGTTTTTTCTTTTACTTTAAAACAAAAACACATTAATAATTTTATTCAGGCACTTGTTTATAACTTTAAGTCAGGGTTTGAAAATAATGATTATTTTTCAAATTCTCGTGGACAAAATCACACAGAAATATTTATCGAATTAAAACCCTTTCAACACCTACTTGCAGCTATTAAGGGGCTCTATTCATTGATAATAAAATCACAAAAAATTTTGATTAATTATATAAAAGTCATAGTAATCCAATTATAATTATGTTTTACTTTAAAAGTCTGAACGAAACGGTTAAACTTTAACTCGCATATGGTTTCCGTCTCTGTTAAATGCTTATGAAAAGTTTTTATTTTTTTTTATATTAAGTTATCAATAATCGTTATGAGATGATTAATATTTTTCTCATCGCTAATTAAAATCATTTGCTGTTAGTGTACTTTTATCTATTATTAACTGATAACTTCAGAATTAAAGGAAGAAAATCACTTGGAAAAATTTATTTGTACACCATGAAAATAAAAATAAAAATAATAATTACAATATTTATTTTTATTTATGATTAGGAAGAATAAAAATCAGTAAATAATTTTTATTCGTTATGAGAAAAATATTAATCATCTCATAACGATTATTGATGACTTAAAAAAATAAAAACCTTTCATAAGCATTTCATAAGGACTGAAACCATATGTAAGTAAAGTTTAAGAGCTGAGAAGGACACAAATCATTAAAAAAAAGTTTTGCTCGTAGCGCAGCTGAGAGACCACCTCCTCAGTACATACAAATTTTTAGAAATGCCACGTGTAGGACATTCACAATCATGTTTTCTTCAGTTTTCCTAATAAAATTGATCAAAATGAAGGTACCCCACTCTACCCTATTTATAATTCTTTTATAAAATTTGTTATCAGATTCTATCCACACAAGTCGCACGATTTGATGCTATTTAAAAAGCCTCAGGTTTTCCAATTTTCTGGCATATTGAAAAAAAAAAAAAAAACAACTGCAGAAACACAATTTCATTATTAAATCTGATGGTAGATAAATTAGAATCTAATTTACGAGGATTTTACAAAATAAATATTATTATTGCTCTGTTTTTATTTATAGGTAATTAATGTCGGTATGAATCATTGATTAATATCGAAAACAGCTATATTCATTCCATTACGCATATCGCAAATACTCCCGAGTGGATGCTTCATTTTTGATGATTCAATCTTTATCTATGACGCAATCAGTTCTCCTATTCTAATCTATAATTTCATATTTCTCAAATATGGATGAGAAATTAGCATCTTTTTAGATTCTCGAAAGGGTAAACAAAAACATGTGGCTATAATTATAATCTAATAGAATTACAACAATAAAATGGGACAATCTACTTTTAGAACCTCACAGTAAAAATCAATGGAAATATTAAAATAAGATAAAAACTGTTTTATTTTTGAAATTTTTGAAATTTTTTCATCAGAGAACTTATTTATGATGAGTTAATTACCTTAATAGCATTCAACTAGCTGTTTTGAATATTCAGGGCTCGTTTTGAAGAGTATTCTTTAAATCTGTTCTATTTGATTTCTTGATTGTGCAACAAATTGTCTGTACGTTGTAAAGTAATTATTTTTTTGAAACGTATGAATTATGTTTGTGATTGTTACCAACCAATACATCGAAAGGCTTCAAATACAACTCTGGTAGTAATTGCTCATAGTTTTACAATGTCTCTTGCCCCACAAGGTGCAGCTTTTATGTAAACCAGTTATAATTTAAGTGATAAAACATCAAAGTGTTTGTAATTGTTGAAGAAATATATAGAAATTTAAGTCTTGATGAGTCTTCCGATGCATGAGCATTCATTAAATCTCATCGAAGACATAATTAAATATCATGAAATAGATTCCGATATATACTGAACCGACAATAAATAAATGTTTTTTCTTTGGATTGACACGGTAAGAACATTTCTACTAGGGATATTTGAATTTTTTGAATTTGAAATTAATTTTTTTAATTTGTTCTTTCGGGTGAAGACTGTCGCCCATATTCTGAAGAGGACTTTATGCCCAAATCCTTGCGCCTCAGCGTTCTTGCAGCGGTTATCCTATTTCTTAGTCGAGCTCCCATTAAAATCAGTAGTAAACTCATCGTGATTCCTATGTATGAACTCATCATTATACTCAATGATATACTAATTTCTGAACTAATCAGGACGCTAATTGAAATAGAAATTTCAGATTTAATTATTAATTTTCCAGAAAGAATTAAATCTTTTCCAAAAGAATTCAACCTTTTTCACAAAGCATTAAACCTTCTCCATAAAGAATTATACAAAATCCACAAAAAATAAAACTAACTAAATTCATAAACTATTAAACCCACGATTTTGTTATTTGTTTTGCTCATTCCTTAAAGAGAGAAGATTTTTTTTATTTGTTTTGTTCATTCCTGCATAGTTAATTTTGGATAATGTCGCAATACACAAGACAAATGCTGTTCGAGAGGTTGTTGCCACCGGTAATAACCTATGACTTCAATTTCTTTCACCATATTCACTTCATTACTCAAAATCCTATAGAGTAAGAATTTTCAAAGATTAAGAAAGCTACGAGGAGATTTCTCGCAGATCATCTGTCTTACTTCTGTTATAGAAAGTAGAAGTGGCGTTACGGAGATAAATGCTACAGATGCTGTAAATTTCATAATGACTATGATGAAGAAAATTAGTCCTGCATCGCGTGGCTAACCATTTCACTAACCAGAATCTACTTACAAACGTAAGAAACAATTAAAAAAATCATTGGTTTAATTGTTTATAAATTTAGTTTAATTGTTAGTGGATTTTGTTTAATTCTTTATGGAAAAAGTTTAATTCTTTGTGGAAAAGGTTTAATTCTTTTGGAAAAGGTTTAATTAAATCTGAAAATGCACATATTCGTTTATAAACTCATCGTAAAACTCATTGATATGCTAATTAATAAGATCATTGGATACTCATTATATACTCATCGACGGGCTCATCAGTAACGTATCTAGGGGGGGGGGGGGGGTCTGCCTCAGGCGGCATTTTTATATATATATGTGTAAATTATTTAAAAATACAAATTAATAACATAATAATGTTGTAATCATTTATTATAATAAGTATTTAATTTAACAAAAACGTGTGCGGATCCTGGCAATCCTGTGAATAAACAAACATCACCTGTTAATACCTCTTTTAACGCCATTGTTGTTATTGTAAACAGAGCCCCCTTCGATCATGGACATCGCCAATAGTAAGAAGAGATTTGCTTAACACTAGATTGCAATTACAAAAAAAAAAAAAAATTATGTCAATAACCATACAATTTCTTAGGATTTGGAAACTTTGTATACATACATGATATAAATGCATTTATTTATAGTTGTATTACCCTCTCACCCCGCCCTCTTTGTTTGTGATATATCTATGTGGTATACCAATATTGCCCAAAAGCAGTCATTTTGACCGCTTTGGTAATTTAAATTAATTAAATTAATTTTATTATTGAATTTCGTAAATTTTTTATATGACCAATCCACCCCTGTATTGCAATTTCATGACCAATGAGAAGATATTTCAGTAGATTTTTCAATAATTTTGGTAGTCGATTGGTGTTTATTTTGAGTCAAATTTTGCACATAAAAAATGAAATTTTGCAAAATTTGATTGATTTTTTGTTTTTGCAAAATTTGATTGATTTTTTGCAAAATTTTGGAACACAAGGGGAGATGCGGTGACTGTCGAAAAAACATTTAATAAACATTTTGAGTGCTTTGGAAAAATTGACATCTGAGGAAGACAATATTAAAACGAGATCAGACGCTGGAATATTACTCAACTCAGTGCAATCTTTTTTGTTTTCTGTGCTACCTCCATTAATGGGAGTTCGCCCCTTTTGGAAATTAAGGACGCGCAACAATACCTGCAAAGAGATTAAATATCTACCAATGTGATTTAAAACTGAGGTCTCTACAGATGTATTTCATTGCACAAAGAAACACCCTAGTGCAAAAAGCAGTTACAACAGCAAAAAAATATGTGAAGAGTTGGAGATATTCACTAAGCGTCGAGTTAGAAGGAAAAAAATTATGAATGGTGAAAATTTGCTAAACGTGGGGCTAACTTTAGAAGAAAAAATATAAAGAGAAATGTTTTTGTCATTGAATAGAGCTATCCAGGAAATAAAAGTACGGTTTGTGCAGCTACATATCCTTGCAGAGAAGTATTCGCGCCTAATACCATCTAATCTTTTATATGAAAATTTTGAATGTCAAGTAAATAACTTTGTTGACATTAACGAGGAACAATTTCATATTGAAAGGAAAAGGATCCAGGATTTTATGTCTCTATCTAATGTACAAGAGCAAGCAAAATGTTGGAAAAACGGCGAAGGCCTCTTGAACTTTTAATATTTATCCAAAAATATAGGTTGGAAGACTCTGTTCCCAACAAAGTAATATTATTAAGAATTTTTCTAACAATAGCCATCAGTGTCGCTAGTTGTGAACGGAGCTTTTCCAAATTAAAATTAATTAAAAATTATCTTCGTTCCACAATGAGTGATTTAAGATTACGAAATCTACCGATACTGTCCATAGATAGAGAACTAACAGATAATATAAATTTTGTCAATGTATTTCAAGAAATAAAATATATAAATAAAAATATGTGTTATCATTATGTGTACAATCTATTTAAACAAAATAAATAAATTGTTTTACTCATTTTTATACCCTAGATGTCATTCCGTTTGTAATACGTAGAAATAATGATGGTAGAACAAAATTGATTAGACAGCCATTCATAAAATTAAAAGTTATTTTAATTTTTGCATGTCCAGCTGTCCGTCCGTCTGTCCGTTCGTTCATCTGTCTGTCCGTCGTCCTCACGATAACTCTAGAACGCATGTACTCACTCAGAGAACAGAAATTTTGTACATGGGCTTTTAAAAAGAAAAGTGAAATTAAGTTCGAAAATGGGACAAATCGGGTAACTCCTTCGTAGGGTTGCCATACAAAAATTTAATGTTTCACTAGATATTTGGACACTGTCTGAGAACGCGTCAACGTAGAGCGTTGAATTTTTGTAGTGTTTTCATAAAAATAGTAAATATAATTTCAAAAATGGACTAAATCGGGCAATCCCTTCTTAGTGTTACCATATAAAAATTTAAAAATTTTTACGTATCCTGTGAAAACAATCAGTCCTATACGGTTTTAATATACTGAAAACTTCTTCAGAATATGAAATTCTATGAAATTGGTTATTTTCATTTTTGCTGTTCGACGAACCGTTTTAGAGATATATGTATTCAAAAAGCACATCAAAAATCAAACTTGCGCAGATCGGTGAGCATACGAAATTATAAACAAGCATTCCTCTAGGATATCATAAGAATTGGTCTTAGACGAATTCCAGATTTTTATCTTGTTTATTTATTTATGTTCAATAATTGTTAATAACAACTATTGATTTTGATTAAGCTAGAAAGGGCGGCAAATTCAGGACCACCCCAGGCGACAAAAGCTCTAGCTACGCCACTGGGGCTCATCTAATATTGTGAACAAAAGAGAAACATGGTATTAAAAAAAAATAAAGAGATGAAATATCACACGTACATTCTAGGCCTATGCACAATTGCGACGGCAGACGGAGAACGACGACGAAATTCCGCTGTCAAACTTTAAAAGCACAGCGTCTCATCCGAATGCACCAAATTACGACGAACGACGATGTTGCCGTCGAGATTGATCATCGTCGCTGCAGTACTACCAACAAAATTAATCGAATGAAATTGTTTTGGCATTCAGTATTGTCTTTTTTAGGTGGTAGCACGCCGCAGTAAATTTCAAAAAATCTGAAGAAAAATTTATTGAGGAAGTACGAAATCAGAGAATAATTTATGATTTGCAAGACAGGCAAGAGAAGTGGACAAAAAAGACGTGGTTTGGATGGATATTTCAAAGCGTTTAATTTAGTTAATTTCTGCGTTTTCAGTTTTTTTTTCACACTTTGGGCCATTGCATTTCTTTCAATATAATATAAAATACTCTTATTAAAAATCTCCTTTTAAAACGCTCGAAACATTTAATAAATGAAATTTCAATATCTTCTTCTTTCACAATCGTCGCTTACCGCCTGTCGTTGCAATTGTGCTCCCAATCTTTCGACGACCTGTTTTGACAACCAAATTTCCCGCTGCCGTCTGCCGTTTTCCGCTCTGCCGTCGCAATTGTGCTTAGACCTTCTCTATGAATATGTAAATAAATAAATTTTTTTTCTTTTCATCTTTTTGTTTCGAATATGCTTTTAAAATGTTGAGGTAAAACAACTTGTTCATTATCCTATCAGTAAAATGTAAGTTACAAGCTCCTATAAGGTCTTCATAGATCTCTAAATTATAACAGAGCCACTTTCATGCTTAAGCCGAATTTACATTATGATGACATACAAGTTTTACAGAAATTGTGAGGGAGATAGTACATCGTATACGAAAATTTATTTATGAGTGACGACAGAAGCAAACGCGTTCTGCATTTTTTCCAGACCTCAATTGGTCAATGTGGGCGTGTCCGGAACCATATAAAGATCTCAAGCATATTGTAAGTTTTTATAGTTACTGAAACGAAAACATTGTTATTGGCAAACATATTGATATTGGCCATATTGATTTTGTTACTATAATTTTATGTTATATACATATCTGTCAAGTCAAATTATTTGTTGAAATAAATTAAAAAGTAAATTTTGAGTTTGTAATTAAATATTGCGAAATTGAAAGTTTTTAAATATTTCTTTATAGAAAATTTTGAAGTTATTTCTTATGTAGTTTTCCTTCCACAAGCAGGGAGAGGTGCGTCCACAGATTGCATTGTATTGGTAGAAAAATTCCGCCTTTGAGACAATCCTCCATGCGAACACGAACAGGACTGGAATTATCTTCACCGGCGTTAATTTGGTAGTGTAATGGAATTATTTTCATGTCAATTGACGTTTACATATTAGCAGATTAGTTACTGAATTTTTTGTTTACTACGAAATAAATAATAAATAAAAATTTCGTTATCGTACAAAATGTTGATTGTAGAACTGAATCTTACAGCACCATCTGATATTTTGCGAGAAATTTTTTCTATATACTCTCATCATTTCCCTCGAACTTCTTCGTGCTTTCATTCAATATTTTAGAAATTGTAAAATTATATTTCCTTTCATGATCCGTTTTTCAATATCTACGAAAAAACGATTAAAAACTTGACAATTTGATAGTTTGACAGTTTGCGGTTTTTTCAATAAAAACTAGAGGGCAGTGTACGTGTGAGGTATTGCAATGATTGCTTCAGCAGCATTTCAATATCAATAAACTATCTCCCTCACAATTTCTGTAAAAAATGCATGTCATCATAATGTAAATCCTCCTTTAATCGTTGTCCGAAGAATTTTCTTATTAAGGCTGGGTCTATGTCATAATTGGGACAACTCGGTGCACAGTTATCAACATGGGCGGGGCGTTAAGAGTTTTGAATAAATCGCAAATTAATTAATAGAATATTTATTTAAACACTTAAGGCAACAAATTAACGTTTTCTAATTTTTAAATTTGTCCCCCAATTTTTATTGAAAATGATTTAAAAATGAAAATTCAATGATTTTTTTTTTAATTTCTCTGGTTTGCGGAGCGGGGCTGCCACAAATTTGAACTAAATTAAATAAATTTTTAACATAAGCTTTTTGAAGTTAATAAACAGACAATAACATTTTCCGATTTTTCAAATTCTACTTATTTTTATGAAAATTTTATGCAATAGATTGCTTTTCAATGGGTAAAATGCCGGTAAAAGCTGATTAGGTTTTCTTCGTAGCATTTTCCTTAATATTAAGAAAACTTTCTTCTACAATAAGAAATCCTACGGGCCATAGTTAAAGTTGATGCGTAAAGTGTTACTTAGAAATTCTTGCTTATTGTTTGTGAAACCAAACGCTCGAACTGCTATCAGTAACAGCAATAAATTTTGAAAGGTTTTTAACATCAAAATAATAATCATTAGGGAATAGGGATCGACTTTAACTATGGACCGCGAAATTTCGTATTATAGAAGAAAGTTTTCTTTCAGGATCTTTTTATACTTTTTAAACTTCATAAATTCATAATTTTGCATATTGAAAAAATATTTTAATCTTTCTGTAATGATTATATTCACCCGTCGATGTAATTGCAATTGCATAATAACTTATGCAATGTAAAAATGTGTTATATTCACACGTTTGTTGATATAATTATTTCATATCTATAGATGTGCAATAGTATCAAAATGTTGATATTGACACTGTCGTAATAGAATTTATAGAATATCCAGCTTGAAATATTATAATCAGTGAAGCGATACCGATGAAATTCGTATCAAACATAATTGCATAATTTATTTTTGCATTCATACATTACCGTTGAAGTCATTAAACCAGAAACTGAAAGCAACACGCATTCGTGCCTCGATAATTTTTCATCTTGTTCGCATCAGACTTTTTCTGAAAACAAAAATAAAAATTTTATGCGATATTTCTGTGATGTTAAATTCTGCATATATTGTTTTAGTAAGGGCGGTCTTTACCGCCCCTATGCCTACTGACAAATTCTGTACTAAGTCCTTCTACAGAACAAATTTCGGACTTAATCCGTTTTGTCGGTACATTCACCAAATTAATTTTTAAAGCAGCTTTGTTGATTTTGGTTTAGATAGAGATTTAGATAATTCATGTAAATTTTATTTTACTTTATTTTGAATACATAAAAGTTAATATATCATAGCGCTTCCTTGGTCCCTTGTCATTTACCTCGTCGCTTCATAATTTGAAATCTTTACATTCAAAACCTTTCAAAATTTTTATCATTTTCTTAGTGCGCTGTTTCCTCCCAGTTCTTTAACTTATTCCATTGTTTGGGAACATTTCTCACAAGAAAGGGCGTTCATATAGAGACGAGAATATTGTCTTGGGGCTCTTTGGGTATTCATTTTCAACTCAATTATCTTTTTTTAACTTCAGGAAACGGCATATAGGGTAAAAACCTATAAGCAACTCGGCGAAATGTATTAGTGTGCTGTGTTTGTATTCGTTTTGTCATGGCAGTAAGGAAATCGTGACATTTTGAAGGGGCACATTTTGTGTAATCCAAATTGCTATGTAAAATAAAAAAAATTTAGAGCCCTCTTATTTTTAGATAATATTTTTTGGCGTTGCCTTTGATAATTTAATGCACTTGTCACAATTAAATTGTAACCAAACAAATCGGCATTGAGAAATGTTAAATTTTTTTGCCATGCTGTTTATTTTTATAAATATTACACTTTTATTTTACTTAAAACACTATAATTTATTAATAAAACTATTAAGCTTGCTTGAAATATCCTTTCCCACGACACAAACTCCGGTTGTTTCTGCAGCACAGCACAGCACACTTCAACACCATAATTGCAAGATCTCCGGAATCTCGATTATATAAAATCCCGTTCACAAAACAATATTTCACTTTAATATTACACTACTATTAAGTAAATATCACTTTTAATTAGTTATTTATCAGAAAATCGCCAAATCAAACCCAAGCTTTCTTTTATGAAATCTGAAATGTCAAAAATTAAGCAAAATTGTCAACTAATGCACAGCCCTCTTGTTATTTCTTCTTCCCCCCCCCCCTCCCCGCTAAACGGGACTGATTGTCATTGAATTGCTTAAACACGTACACTATATTCGTACGATACCCCGCTTCCTTATTATATTCAATGTTTTCACTATATCTCTTCCACTACTAGTCCAGGAACTTTAGGCAAAAAATGGGTTCATCTTCGGAAAAAGTCTAACCAAGCTTAAAATTGGTAAACACTTACCTTTTAGCTCTCCAAATAAGGTGTGAAAAGTCCCCGTAATTCGATTGTCCGTATACCATGAGACAGCCCAAAGACAAGGAGAAAAATGACCATTTTTCGGTTTTTTTGAAAATATCTTCGTTCCTGTCGGTCTAACGGCTTTAAGGTATACTTATTTATGAAAAAAAAAGAGCAGGAAACTCTCTACAAAAAGGTGTCACTAAATAGTTGTCCCGCAATCTGGAATTGAAACTCCAATATAAATTTTGGATGGATATTTAATTACATGTAATGATCTATAAATGACTATCAGAACCAGCTTAACACAAGCTCGCTGCATGGACACGTTTAATAAATAAGCGGTCAACAATACATGCGTTTCATCACTTAGTCGGTGTTATTGTTAGTATGTTACCCTAAACATAGACCGAACACCGGATAAAATGACATGCAACATAGAACAAGACAATTTAAAAAAGTTAAATAAAACAAAATTAAATATTAAATAGGCGTTTTTTTAAAACATGCTTAGGGACGTCAACAACAAAATTCTCAGCCATATTATTGACAGTAATACACATGCGATTAATAGGTTCATACATGCTAAAGTTAGACCTTGAGGAGTTAACATGCAACAGAGGTAGCCTTCTCAAATTGTGGCTACTATCACGGAAAGAGATTTTGTTAAGTAACAATAGAGAATCAATATTCGCGTTTAAGAGTTGATGCACAAACGTTACATCGGCAAGCAAACGACGTTTCTCAAGCGAGTGCATATTCAAGAGCTTCAAGCGATCCTCATAGGGTGGAAGAATTAAAGAATTATTCCAGGGTAGATGTCTGAGAGCAAATCATAGGAAGTTCCGCTGAACAGACTCGATACGGTCGATATGTGTACCGTAAAATGGAGACCAGACCTGGTTAGCATTCTCAAGAAGGGGTCTCACAAAGCAAGTGTACAAAAGCAATGTTATGGTAGGATTTAAAAACTCTCGGAACCAACGTTTTATAAAGCCCAGAATAGAACTACTCTTAGAAGCCATGTAGTTTGTATGGGAGATAAAATTCAATCTGTGGTCACATTTGACACCCAAGTCACAGACAGAGTCCACATGGCGAATCGAGGAATACGAGAACTCATAATCATATGTGATTGGTGTCTGATTGCTATGGAAAGTCATAACCTAACATTTGTTGATATTGAGTACCAAATTATTGCTCTTGCATCAATTGTAAAATTTTTGAAGGTCACCCTGTACCTGTTCACAATCGTTAACAGATTTAATCTGAGCGAAAAGCTTAACATCGTCAGCATAAATCAAGACCTTACAGTACCTCACAACGGAGACAATGTCGTCAATTGACAGAATAGAGAACAACGGGCCCAAGTGACTCCCTTGTGGTACGCCAGACGAAGCCTTCAATACTCTAGAGATGGAATGGCGAAATAAAATTTGGTATGTTCTGTTATCTAAATAAGACTCCGTCCATTTTCGAAATGTTGGGGGAAACCCATATTTTTCCTTTTTAAACAGTATCACGGAGTGAGATAACTTGTCGAACGCCTTACTAAACCCGCAAATGGTATCCGAGACAAATTCCAACAAATTAGTGGTTGTATACCTGCCTGAAATAAACCCATGTTGGTTTGAAGAAAGCAAATTCTTACATGAAACGGATAGCTGAAAGTAAATGATAGATTCGAATAATTTGGGCATGCAAGATAATTTTGCAATAGGTCTATAGTTAGAAATTTCATTTTTATTACCTTTTTTGTGGATAGGTATGATAAAGTAGATTTTCCATAGCTGCGGGAAACAACCACTATCGAGGGATTTTTGGAAGATAATTCTCAGCGGAGCTTCCAGGGCTTGAAAAGGCTGGAGGGATCCCATCAGGACCAGTTGTGAAGTCATTTGGAAGCCCATTAATATGATCGAGTATATCCTCTTCTGAAATTGAAGGGATAGTGAATGAAACGTTATGGGAATCGTTCATATGACTGAAGTCGCTGTTTGGAGGATGAAAATTTGACGAGGCAAAGGCATTGTCAAAAATGAAGCAAACATATCGCAAATTTCAGACGAATCATCACTAGCAGAATCCTTGTACCTCATGGTATTGGGGTAGTTGTCAGTTTTTTTCTTCATATTAATAAACTTAAAAAAGAAGCGTGGGACACTAAATATTTTTGTACGCATCATTTGAACATACTCATCATAAAGTGTATGATGTGAGGAAGTTGTTGTGAGCTAAAGTGTCCTTGTCCCTCATATAAATTTTCCACAGTTTATTCTTCCTATTTTTAAGACGTTTCAGTTCTTTACTGAACCATGGCGGTGATGTTTTATTCAACCGCTGACGCTCGCGGGGAATACAAGAAGAAAATAAATCGAAAAGAATTGCGTAAAACTTAGAAACATCTTCATCAACACTATTGCAAGACAGAAATGTGTAGAAATCAATAGAGGTAAGTCTACTGGAAAGTTCTGAAAAGTCAGCCTTTCTAAAATTGAAAAGGTATTCCGCTTCGTCACAATATGTGAAGTTTTCGGTTACATAGCAATGTGTAATTAGAAGAGGGGGTGGTATTTGTCAAGAGTAGACATTATAATTGGGCTAGGTTCAACTAATAAGTTACCCGCGTCAGTAGAAAATACCAGGCATAATTGCCTACCCATGTCATTCTTAACATTACTGATTTGGCTGAGACCAAGAGATGAAATAGTGTCAAGGAAAAGTGATTGCCTTGTTGTCAAGTTATTAAGTGGAAGATAGTCATCGTTATCATCATTAAGTACCCATTGTATATTGGGTAGGTTAAAATCACCAATAAGTAGTAATTCGTCAAGAGGTTCCATCTTAGATGTTAAAATTAGTAGGTCATAAATATTCTGACCTTTGTCGTCGACGCTATTTATGGAGTCTGGAGGAATATAGCAACAAAGTATGTATAAGTCATATTTTAAGAGAGACATCTTAATAACTATAAATTCAATGTCGAGAGTGTTGGAGAAACTGGGGAGCTCAACTTGGCTGCAATTTAAGTGGTTTTTACAGGCGAGGAGTACGCCACCGCCACGAGCTTCAGAATCAGTATACCGATCTCTTCGAAAAATTTGATAAGAATTGTCAAACATTTCAGCATCGCGAAAACCATGATGCAGCCAAGTTTCAGTGAAAGCAACTATATCAAAACAATTTGCAACAGAGGATTTAAAGATTTCTGCAGTTTTTGTCCGAATCCCCCTTACGTTTTGATAATAAACGGAGAGCGACTTGAGTTTTTTGAGATATCGCTGCTTATTTTAGCTGTACTTCTATGTTGGTGCCCAGAACGTACGAACAATTTAGTAAAAGCGCCAGAGGGCTAAAATGTGGGATCCAATAACTTATCCTGCTCATCCGCGGACATAGTTAGAACAAAAGATGCAACAGGTTTAGAGGATTTACTAATTTTAAATCTAAATCGAGGTTTCTGTGAGGTATTTGCAAATCAAAGGTAATTAAAGTCTCCATTTATGCGGCTTATACCTACTGATATTCTACTAGCTAAAAAATACATAAATTATGTTGATATTCAAATAAGTAGTATCTTTAAGTAAGAAAAATAATTATGAGCAATATTTTAAGAAATTTATAAAATATAATTTTCATAGAACGTAGATGAGCAAAAACATTATAGTCCGCTACAAAAAGTTCGAAAGGAGAGCTATCAAGGTCAGAGTTTATTTACAAATAAATTTTCTGATTTTAATCAGTTAGGGTAAGAAGGGGAAATGCCGGCCACTTAATGAGAAACACTTATAACATTTAATTTTCTTCATATGTTTAATTATTTCAAGAAGAATAACAAAGTTAAGCTATTTGTGAAAAAAACGTACAAACTTAAAACTTTTCTAATCGATATTTTTAAAGTAGTACGAGCCGTCATTGTCCATGTATGGGGGTAATCCCGGTCAGGTGCGAGGCTAATGTGATAAATAAAATAATCAGATGTTGCTGAAAACTTTCGGATTTATGGGGTAAATTCCTGTCGCTAGAAATTCGGATTTACGTTTACTTTGTTATGAAAGTATGGCAGATTGACTGGTTTGGACGTGAATTCTGGACTGTCAGCATGAGCTGACAGATCACTCGGTGGACAGCGTTGACTGCAGGGCGGCACGCTAGCTCATCTCGGCTATTGGCGGAGAATGTAGGGGGCTTACACGAAAACCTGCCGCTGCCACCAGCCATATACAAAATAAATTCGTGCCTGGCTAAACAAAAGGCCGTAGCACACATTCAGTCCTGAAGGGACCTTTACACCACTTACCAATATCCTTGTGAAGGCGCAGATGTCTTGTCTTCTTCTGCTCGCCCCAACCACCAAATCGACACTGAGGGCAAATCCTTTACAGTGTCCCTGTTGACCTGAAAAGAGAAGACGAGAGCGGACCTAGTCAACCTTCATGTTAAGAGGGCTCCAGGGGAGTGAGAGGAAAAATAAATAAACTAACCCACCATCACGTTATAAGAGTCTTCATTTTTGAAAATGCGTTGATAAACTTACATAGTTCGGAGACAAAACAAAACAATTTTGACTTAAGTATTCACAATTGGTAGCGAACGAACATAGTTACCGTCAAGCATGACAATAATAAGATATACACAATTTAATTAAATCAAATAGTAATAAAGTCTCAACGCTAATCGTTCGAGCAGCATACTAGTACTACTGGATCAAGCTGATTAGATTCCATGATAATAAAATTCAAAGGGAATTGTCACCATGTACTGATACGATCTGCTCAAGCTAATACTAATAATATATACGAATAGAACTTCAAATTTAATCGTTGACATGTACTGGTACGGCGTGCTTAAGTTAATAATAAGAATGTATATGAACAAAATTTTAAATTTAATCCTACAAACAGTATAAGTATACAACAGAAAGAAAAAGGTAATTGCGTGACACAACTTACATACTTTGTTGGTGCGGATTCTTCGCAGAGGCGCCTCTGTGACAGTCCACTAGGCCACTGTATTAGTAATACCCTGTATTCGTAATAGTACAATTAAAAAGAATAAAATTTCGCTTAACAAATCTTAAAATTCATATACAAGCAGTCTTTCACTATGATTTTTTTTTTTGCTGAAGCTATGTCCACCTTGAACTCCTTTCGCAAACAATCAACTCTTATCATCCTGATGATAGTCTCTGGATAATTTGACAGAACAGCTCCTGACACCGGGTATTTTTCCTCCGCAAATATCTTGGCTGCCTCACTGATAAATATCAGTGATTCCAGCAAATTCAGCCTGGGAATAAAAGGTTCCACTACACTTTTGTGAGTTGCTGTCTGAATGGGGCTCAACAGATGGTCTAGCGATCTCTGGTAATTGTCCAGATGGATCGGGAACAAATAGGTGACAAATTCGATTGTGGATTTTCCCCTTTGCCGAAGGAATTTCATGGAGGTTCGGCGGCATAAATTTCACCACAAGACTTGGTCGGGAATTTCCAAGACATTCACGTGCCTCCTGTTCTACAATGTTTGTAGGGCAATGTTAAACTCCTATCGGGATGTGCGACTTTTGTCCCAACAAGCGTGGATGACATCAAAAAAAGTCCGATCTTAATAGATCTCGCGATGAATTGGGATTTTCCTCTTTCCTTGATTGTATGATGGGGCTGATGAGAGAAAATATCTTCCGAAAATTTATGAGCCCGCAACGTTTACGAGTGAAATTACTTGGATTTATCTAATACTTTTACTGATAATTATCTTGATTTTCTCGGATTCTTTTGTCACCTCATTAATTACACCGTGTCTTTCTTTTCTTTTCTTTCTTTCTTCCCAAAAAACAAGGCAGATGTCTACCCTCTTGTTCTTCTTCTTTTTTTGGGCGTCGGTCTTCAGCGCGTCTTTCGTCGCCGTTCATCTGGCTATGGGCCGGCCATATACGTGCAACTCGGCTCAGTGTAGCACATTGCTACATGCAGTATGCTACGACCATGACAACATTCGTTAGTGATCTGGGCATAAGCTTTATTAAATAAAACGCCACATCAAAGGGTGTTATTTTTTCCATCATATGGAATTCCATATCCTTCTATAGGCAGTTTTTAAAGGTCCATAAAAGGACACATCAAGCGATTGTGGCCTATATGAGCTATGTGGTAGAACGGACAACATCACGATGTAGTTTTCCTTGCAGCAGGTATAGGCAATCACTTGACGGGTATTGCCACGGGAGCCCATTTTCAATTCAACATTAAATTTTATAAATATAAAAAAAAAATGTTTGCAATTACAATAAATAGAGCCTTGTACAATTACATAAATGAATATAAAACTAGAATTACCTTCTAAAACTTTTCGCCAAAAATTACATGAAAGCGATGGGAAATAAACAAAGTCCATTTCCCTTTCCCTTGCACGCTGACAGTGAACTGCGTGAATGCCTCTGAATTGTCATTCACGTCACCACCCTACTCATTTATCACTGAAAGTCTTGTATGTGGGTGTAGTACTTTACGAGATCTCCGACCGACCGACATTACCCCTTCTTATCTTATTTTCCAATACTCTTACTGTATATCTGAAAATAATTTTTTTATATTGGCAATGCCCTCCGAAAGTCCTTTTACCATTTGAAATATACACAATGGTACAAACTTACATATTTCCCTCTGATGACCTTCAGTTAACTTTTCGTGGCGCAGACTATAGTGCTAAACGCAATATAGAAACTTATATTTTATAAATTTTCTTCCTTCACTTTCACTGTAAAATACACGTTGTACAAAATTCCTAAAACCGCTATGAAACCCGTGTTTTTTATAAAGTACAGATAACGCTGCCAGATTAAAAAAAAAAATACGGTTGCTACCTAAGAATGTTCTGGTGGTTATTACAGAGATAGTAGACTGCAGATTGCTGTGAAAAAAAACTATTTAAATTTATGTTTTTTTTTTTGGGTCTGATAGGGTTAAGAACTATTTGGTGCATATTTTATGTTTTTTTCTACGCGGACTTAACTTTGGTTATCTAAAGGACTCAATTCACTATAAAAAGGAAAACTGCGGAGCATTTACTTATAACTTTATGTCTTTTAAAAAATAACAAAAACATACTTTTGTCTCGACGAAACAAATATCCTGATCCACACCGTTGCGACAACGACAACATAGCGACAGCGATAACGTAGCAATAGCGATAGCATAGCAATAGCGATAATACAGCGACAGTGATAAAGAGGCGATAGATCACGGCGATACAAATAATTTCTGTAGCGTTTAACCAGCGATTGAAATATCTATCGAAGCATGGACAATTTCAGTCGTCTATCGCGAGCTGTGAGAACAATATGGATACTGCAAATTCAAGTGGGTGTTGAAAAATGAACAAAAATCTTTATAAAGGAATGCCCAATTTTATATGATTTGAATTTAAAATATTATAAAAATATTTGAAACATTAGAAATATTACATTTTGATCAGACACACATTTATCGGCTGGTATACTTTGAACAAACTGCGTTAAAATTTCGTCTCTATAGTAAGTCTCTACAGTAAGACAATTACATGCTTTTTTTAAATTGGAAAAATAAATCGAGCCAGTATGTGTTAATGGACATTTTAATGGTAACATATCTATCACCAATGCAACTCAATACAATTGGCAAACTGTATATAATTTGTCCCGATATCTGTGCTTTCCAATTATCTTAATGGCGTTGGTGTGAAAAGAATTGTGTCGCTAGTTTATCGCCATAATTATCCCAATCGCTATTTTTTTTATATTATTAAGCCATGCAATGGCAGGAAGGAGATAGAGAAAAGATTAGGAAACATGAGGTACTGATTTATGTCACTCTTAAACCTTCGCAGATTGTAAGCCTGAAGAAAAACAGAAGATGGTAGACTGTTCCACATTCGTACAGTTCGGGATAAATAAGTATTTGAAGGGTGAAATGTACGCGGCTTGATGCGCGAATGTTGCGTGCAGGAATTAATCTACAAGGGATCAGACTAGATATTTTATCGGAATATTGATCATGCATGTAGCGATAAAGGAGCGAAAGACATCCAACAATGCGATGGTGCTCGATATGACAAGTTATTGCCAAATCGCCAATGAGATTGAAGGCTCTATTTTAGATAGTATTCAATGAGCTAAGGCTATGCGACTAGCCCCCGGCCCAGATATGGGAATTATATTCTATTCTCGGTCTAATGTAGGACCTTGGACATTTTCAGAAATCCAAAACATTTCGATGCCTTCCTTGGCAACAGAGACGTTATGGTCATAATTTACTGGAAATATTAATTCCAAGAATGCTTAGTTACGGTGAATCTAAAATTAAGGCTCCATCAAATGAAATGGGAGTGGTTAAATGATGATCTTGTTTTAAAGATATGAAACAGCTTTGGGTCTTAGATGCATTGAATTCGACGCGATTCGCTTTGCCCCAAGCGAAGATATTGGCAAGATCGTTATTCAATGATATAGTCAGGTATGGAATTCCCTCTGGAGCCTGCAAGAGTATCAAAAAAGTAAGTGAAATCAAGGGTAGTGTCATCAGCAAAGCTATGGATGAGATTGAAAATAAGGGAAAACAGATCATTAGTGAAAAGAGGAAGAGAGATGGAGAGATAACAGAGCCCTGGGGCATATCGGCATTTATAGGGTGAGGTTCAGATGTAACGCCATCTAATACAATACGTATTAGGCGACAAATAGAACACATTCAATCCATAATAGAAGATGAGGGGAGAGACCAATGACCTATGATTATCGCTATCGCGGCGGTATGAATCAAGCTTTGATCTTCCGACACAAAGTTAAAATTGTGATTGTAACGGAGCAGTTTTTGATATCTTCGTTTTTTTTTTTTTTTTACTCTAGACCTCAAACTTTCGTCCGGTGCTTGTTTTATTAAAAGCCGGTTAGAAAATATGGCAGGCAGCCCCCTCAAACTTGGTTCCCTTAAAAATCGATTTTGTTTTTTTTTCTTTCTTTTGAGTTAATTATAATTAATAAACCATTTTTATTTTTATGTTTATGTTTATGTCACTTTAAGTTTTTCAAGGTAGATGCAGAATTTTTTATCGTCTTAATATCAATAATTAAGTGATGACGCACAAGCGCATAAATGTAATGTGAGAGATAATTCTGGAAACGCCTACATTTTTTACGAGAAACTAAATTTTAAATTCTTCAGATTTTTCCGTTACTACGTACTTACTATTTTTACATGTAAAATTTCCAAAAACATATGTGAATTGGAGCAGAACAAACCTAAGAAAAAAGAAACAAATTGAGACGAAATAAAATTCTTTATCAAAAAATTGCAGCTTTCAACAATATTTGATTTGTGGAAATTTCATATAAAATAAAATCTCGAGAGATATAAAAATTCCCATTCTTATCAAGAAGTTGCAGATTCAAGTGGTTAGTCGTTATCAAGGTTTTGCAAATAATTCATTCTACATTCCGTTCTAAATCGAATTAAATCCAGGATTAATTGAACGAAACAAGTCTAAGAGAAGCACACGTCAGTCTTAACCGGTTTAATTGACTTTTATGACTTTGTGCAAGCAGAAATCTATTCTCAACTAATTTATCTATTTAATAAAATTTAAACTCCTGTCGTTGTAATCGGATGTTCAACTTCTACGTAAAAGAAAACAATAATACAATTCGTAACTAATTGTAACCTTTATGTTAGACAATTTATCAATTAGCTCTGTGATCAGAATTTCTGTGTAACTCAAGTGATAGTATTATTGCAGGATTTGTGTATCTTCATGAAAATAGATTTATTATTGCGTGAATTATAAGAAGACAATTATTTGATCGAGTGACTTCAAGTGGCAATATAAAATTATAATTGATTAAAACTACGCCACTATCATAGAAAAAACTTGTAACTCATTGTTGTTTAATGTTACTCTCTTTGTGTCTCAGATTTAGAAATATATTTTGTGAAAGTATTAAATTTTTATCTTCACCGAAGGAATACAACTTCAGAAATTGTTTCTAAAAACTGCGCCTGTACCAAAACAATTTTTTAGCGGCTTTCAGTTACAATATGGTAAGTACATCGACCATGATTAGTTAGTAGCTGCGTTTTATATTATGTTAAGTGAAAAAAAAACAATAGAAGGAAGTTTACTCCTATCTGTTGGTGCAACCGAAAAATTCTACTGCTCCACTACAAAGTTTTCAAGGTAAACAAATTTTTAACACCCTGTTTCTTTGAATTGTTAGAGTCAATCCACCTTAGTATGTATAATATATGTTTTGATCGTTTGTATATACTGGACAGTGCTGTTGTTTGTACTCCGAAACCTAATAGCGTACTCCAGTACTACTCCTTATTTAAAAGTACTCCGTTTTTGGTATTAAGGAGTTCATTTTATTTTAAAAACTTTTCTTTTTGTTTACAAGTTTACAAGTTTATTAAAAAGTTTTTATTCACCTATGTGGGAGGACTGAGTTGAGTAACTATACATGGTACATAGTACAGGTTGAGCTTGAAAGTATGGTTTTGTAGTGGTACTACGTTGTAATATACCAAATTCAATCATATCAAAACAATTCTCTTATTGAAAAGAAGGATAGAATAAAGTAATTTCAATTGTTAAATGTCATTTGCGTTTCGCTGGACTTGAATGTAATATTTTTTGCTATTGTGTTGGCTGTCGCTGCAGCGAAGTAGTTGTGCAAATGCAAACACTCTCTCAAAGAACATGGAATTGTACAATTTAATTTAAAACTTTTAATTTTAATTGCTCCTTTTCTTTTTCACAAAAGCTAAATTTGCCTTAAGAGGAGTCAGTACCAAGATTTGCAACTTTCTGGCAAACTATTGGTACCAGAATAATGATTTATGTCTTAAATTGAAGGTAACGAAGAGGTCTAGTAAATAACGTCGAGAAAAATAAAAAAAATGTATTGGAATGCAGATATTAGCTCGGAAAATTGTAAAAAATGGTAAAAATTGATTTTTTTCCAATCAAATTCTTGTTAGTAGGTATTCTCATTTCTTTAGATTGTGACTATTTTAGAAAGATAAAGCCTAAATCTAGCAAATAACGTTTTTTCATTTTTAGTGGCGCTTTTTTTAATTGTTTAACTCTAATAGTACTTGTTTTTTCTCTCGATATTTCAGCGACGAGAAATTGCAATATTTCGTTGAAAGTTGTAGAAATATAAAGCAATTTAGTATATTTAACAATTATGTCCAAAATAAAATTTAGGAGAGTTAATTTTCGATAAAAATTTTCAATTTCTTTGAACTGCAAATTTTCATTTTTGTCTTAAATTGTCGCATGTTGGGTTTCTGCCTTTTACGCTAGATGTCTGTAATGTGACTTGTGGTCTAGGTCTACGCTAATTTTATATGTATTTTCATACTTTCAGGACACAAACCTACGTATAGTAAGCTTCATTGCCTACAGGCTCGATGGTATCTAAATTGAAATTTTTGCTGAGTACTGACTCCTCTTAGATCTCGTTCAAATTCATATTCGTTGAACATTTTTCATGGGAGTGGAGGAATTAATTCATAAAAAACTACTTCAAGAACAAGAATTACAAGAAATAACAAAACAATGTTGTGATTTTTATATTATCTAATGGAAAGAAATATTACATCGCATAAATTTTGTGAACCCAGTACTAAAATCAGTTGAGGGAATGGATCCAATTTGTTCAACTCCAAGCTCACACTTTTCTCAAACCTTATTGATCCCGAAATGATATCGATGCTTTAGATGGAGAATGGCGTGCTGTGTAAATACAGCAATTTGTACCAAAGTCACTGTTATTTGAAGAATACTGGATTTTTAATGTAAATATGCTCTAGTTGAAAAAATATTTCCCAATTTAAAAAAAGTTATTATAGTTGTCTTATGTGACTTCCACACACACCGCAAATGCGGAAAGAAGTCTTTCGGCGGTCAATCTTATTAAAACTAAACTCAAAAATTCTCTTGACGTAGAAATTGTAGCAAAAAAAGGTTAATTATAAAATAAAAAAAAAAAAGGATGAAAACTAGAATTGGTCTTTTAGACCAATTCTTACGATACCTTAGATGAATGCCTGCGTGTAATTTCGCACGGTATGCAAGTTTGATTGATAAAGTGTCTTTTCACACCTATTTCTAGAACGGCTCATCGGACAGAAAAATTGATTATGTATAACCAGTTTTATAGGATTTTATATTCTGAAGAACTTTTCAGTAGCTACGATAAAAACGTTTTCACAATATATGTAAAAAACTACAATGTTCGTGTGAAAAGATTAAGAAAGGGTTCCCCGATTTAGCCTATTTTTAAAGTTGTATTTACTATTTTTATGAAAACGACGTGTACAAAATTTCAGCTCTCTCCGCTGACGCGTTCTTGGGCAATGTCCAAATATACAAGATGTTTTCCACTAGGAGGTCAGTAGAGCAGGAGGTGATAGTACTCACCTAGACGAACCAAAAATTGTATGGCAGGGGGGGGGGGGCATATCAACCGTTTAGGAGTTACAAGGTGATTAAGAAAATTAGGCATCAGTAAAAGTTATCTATAATGCGATTTCATATTTCGATCAGTTTTATTCAATCTTTTTCTCTCTTTCTCTAATTTGCTTGTAGGAAGAAATTAAATTTTAAATTGCTTAGAAATTGAATTCAAACTCTGAATTTAAACCGAACGATACGGACACTATGAATTCAAAGAGTTATGTATTTCATGGATGACTACATAAAAAATCCGTACTAACTTAGCTGATGGAGCCTATATCCTCATAGGGTGGCGGAGCGGATTTCACTTCCAGGAAAATTGTATATGGCAAAACTCAATTAAATTTGTTCATTTCTTTATTTCTTTGGTAAAATGGGTAAGTCCCAAATATGAAGACATCTTATTTCAAGTTCAGAAAGGCGCACCAAATAAACTAAGGACGACTCTGTATTTGACTGGTCATCGAACAAATAAAAAATGCATAAAAAATCAGCATCAATTTACATTAAATAATGCGAGTAACTCAATGCAAATATCGTAGAGAGTTATTTAAAAGTAAATTAATACAAACACTGAAATAATCAAAATATACAAATACTATCCCATAACAATTCCATTTATATTTAAAATTTACCAAATCCCAGAGCAGTCTTATTGCGAGGCGAGTGTGTAAGTGCTAAATCATTGCGGTTGCTCGTGTTAACGCACAATTTTCGCATTCACATAAATTAACTAGTTGAGGAAGGTAAAATTAGCTTCGCACAATTAAATATTCATCTCTTTATAAACAGTAGTGAGTAGTACGCTTTCAATTATTGTTGAGGTCAGAAGAAATTTTATACAAGGTAGCTAGACAGAAATTTACATTCTGCAACTAAATTAGAGAAGAATGTAATTGTGCCAATTTCTAAAAGAAGACAAAATTTTGCTGTTCGTATTATTAAAAAACTAAAATGTGGATTTACGGAGCCGTAAGAGTAAGATCGCCATTGTTCTACCTCTTATGCGTTCTCGATATTATCTCGTATGAAGAACTAATGCCTCTTCTATCATATTTTGTATTAAAAAATTTTAAAATCCAAAAATTAAATATTTCTATCCTTTTCAAGTAAAAAATTTAATTTTTTAATTTTGTTTTAATTTTTTTTTTTAATTTATATTTCACGATATGGCTATGTGTAGGAGTAAAAGGTGGAAAAAAAACTGCCTAAAATTAAACGAATAATTAAATGGCAGAGGAATATACAGAGAACAGGAAGTGTTGATAGACACCTATAAAATTCGTGTACATGGGCGTGGATTTCTTTAGACGTGCTTGAAGTAAGACAGAATATAGTGAAGAAAGTGATGCCTCATGAAATATGTATATTCAGCTGCTTGATTTGTTTACATTTGAACCAGCTGATAAACTCCTGAGGTGCTTGGCTTAGTAACAGCGGCAAAAAGTATTTTCGGTGGGAGCAAGCGCAATATTTTCACACATATATCTTGTTACCCCGCTCTTTATGTTGATTTACACTACACACCTGTACTTCTTTAACAAAATCAGGGGAAATGAGAAATGCGTATGAGGAGATGTGCTTGCGACGGTGAGCCTTAACCCTCTAATGCATGAGCCCGCCTAAAGGCAGGGTATCTTCAAAGTCATTTCTGTCTAAGAAACGAATAGTTTTCACATCTCTTGCAACACTTTTCCTTTCGGAGAACAGTTATGTTTTGCATAAGGCCCAGTTTTTCTACTCTTTAACTGGAAAATTCGTGCATATAAAAAAGTTAATTCCACAGTCGGAACTGAAGTCATTTACGTTGGTCTGCTCTAGAAATTTTCTTAAAACTTGTGTTGAATATCGTAATTTGAGTAAAAAAAAATTTTTTTTTGAGTAGAATAATTAGTCTAGTTTTCAGTAAACATTAATTTTTGTATAAAAAGTTGGTTTGGAGCGAAAAAATAAAAAAAATAGTCAGCCTGCCTCTAGGCGGACTCATGCGGTTTTACACTTATACAAATTTTAAAACTATAGAAATTTTTATGATTTCGTCGAATATTTCTGGGTGTATCCTCAGAGAAACAAGTAATCTTATTAATTTTACAGTTATGGCGAGACGACATGTTAATAAATTGTCCGGCCTTTCTGATGATGAAATCATAAAATTCATGGAATCGAATGGTTTCGATGGAAATATTCCTGGAGATGAAGGAGAAATACAATTTGATGACGATGTGATTTGGGAGATCCTGATTTTAATGCTCTTTTTGATAGTAGCTGCAAGTTAGGTATTAAAGAAAGCGAGAATCGAACTACAATCACTGAAAATTCACCTGTTGACGAAACTATTAACAGTTCTTCGATAAGTAATGTTGCTAATAATTATGCTGTCGCTAGTTCATCTTCAAATACTTTACTTCATTTTGATCGTGAAAAAGTTCACTCACCGGATTTACGGGCGGAACAGGGTGAGGACTTCATACGATTGTTTCTCGTACTTTGTGAATGCAGAGTTTTTCAAGAAACTTGCTTATCAGTCGAATTTATACGCATGTCAAAATGACATCAATACAAAATTCAATGTAGATGTAAGACAATTGCGTAAGTTCGTTGGAATTTTGATCTATATGTCCGTTTATCGATACCCAAACGTTAGAAGCTATTGGGGGAAAAATTCGTTTGAGCCTATTAGGACAACAATGACAGTCTCGGATTTTGAGTCGATTCGACGTAATTTGCATTTCAATGATAATTCAAAAGAAATCCAAAAAGGACAGTCAGGATACGACCGTGTTTACAAAGTTCGCTCTCTCATCACTCATTTCAATGAGAAATTTCATCGATTCCTATGCTTTCGAGACTATGTGTTGATGAACAAATGTGCGCAACAAAAATGAGAAGAACAAATCTCCGTCAATACATGCCTAACAAACCCCATAAATGGGGCTTCAAATTCTTTACCCTTTGTGATTCTTCTGGGTTTTGTTACGCATTTGAAATTTACACAGGGGCAGGTGACAATGTTATACCTGAAGGCGGTCCTGACCTTGGCGCATCATCCAATATTGTGATTCGTCTGACGAAAAATGTCCCAGATTTCGTTAACCACATAATATACTTCGACAATTTTTACACTTCTCTTGGATTGCTCGTTTATTTACGAAGTCATGTTCGTACAGTACGTACGAATCGCGTACCGAACTGTAAACTGTCCAGTGATAAACAACTTGTAAGTTGAACGAGGATACTCTGAAGAATATGCAGGAAATGCATATGGTGTTGATGTATCTTCTGTTTTGTGGCAAGACACTAAAACAGTTCGACTCTAGTCAACTTATGTCGGTTTGAAACCCTTCGTAACAAGCAAAGAATTTTCAGAACAGAAAAAAGTTTCCCGTTGGGACAAGAAGGGAAAAAAGAAGGTGGAAATAGAGAGCCTGATAATTATTTGCTAATACAATAAGCGCATGGGAGGCGTTGACTTGATGGACGGATTGATTGGACGCTATCATATAAGAATAAAAACAAGAAAATACTCTAACAGGCTGTTCGATCACCTTCTTGATGCCGCTATGGTCAACTCTTACATACTTTTTCATCGGGCAAACCCCGATATAAAACAATCTCTGCCGAATTTTCGAACCGAAGTAGCAGAAACATTGTGCAAAATCGGCAATCAGCTTCCAACAAGGAGAATAGGCCGCCCATCGAGTGCATCACTACGTCCACCAAAAAAACTACCGAAGAAAGCCTACGCACCTGCGGACGACGTTCGGTATGACAAACTCGGATATTGGTGTATTTTTAGGGATCGCTCTGGGAATAAAATGTGTACTAGTAAGATGTCGGGATGCAAGTCTGAAACACAAGCATTTTGTACAAAATGTAACCTGAGTTTGTGTAATTCACCAAACTTTTTTGATTTCCACAACAAAACATTGCATTTATATAATATGTATTTTTTTAACGAAAATTAATTAATTTTTCCAATTAGGAGCTTATTTTTAATGAAATCTATATTTCGGTATATAGCAAAATAAAAACCTGTAACGGCATAAGTCCGCCTCAAGGCGGGGATCAAATTATTACCTGTGATTTGGGTAAAATAAAATAAAAACAAGTTTTTAATCAAGAATTCGTGTATTTCATTCCAAAATCTCTCTCACTAAAAAGTTTGACCGAAAAAGAAAAATTCATGCATTAGAGGGTTAAAGGCTGAGTTACAATGTGACGCTGTCGCAAGTCGCGGACGCTGTCGCTAAACCTGTCAAAAGTTAAATTGTATGAAATTACTCAAGCGCAGGTACAGTGTGTCACTAAGGGTGTTGCTGATGCTGGTTGTGTTGCTTAAAGTTGAAAATATTTCAACTTGAGACGCGCAACACCTTGACAGCTGCAATTGAGGCAATTTATTTTTGCAGAACATTTGAAATTGTGAGTGAAAATTGTAAATTTTAAGTAATGCCACATTATTTAATAACTAGTTAAATTATTTATTTACAATTTAATGATTTTATTTAATAATGGAACGAAAATTCAACACATGTTAGAGCGTCATCATTGAAATAGCATAAGCAACAGGCACTGCGTCCGCATCAGCATCAGCAACATCATTCGCGACCGCTTCTCGCGACAGCGTCACATTGTAACTCAGGCTTTATTACATATGTCGATTTCGAACGAACCAAACTAGTGTTGCACTTTTTACAGCAGTGGAACCTCACGTCCATCATATTTTTGACGGAACTGTCAAACTGTTGTCATCAAATATGTTATTTAAAGTATTATGAATAAAGTAAGGTTAAGGGAACCTACTCCTCATGAGAACAGAGCGTAATATAATCACAGAGCTATTCTCAGACTCCTTACTCTTTTGCGGTATCACCTAAATAAAATGGACTTGGCTAAGACTTCATCCTGACGTTTCTGCTAGGATGTTCATGAAACTTCAGAGCGCCTATGTACTCTGCAATTGCGAAGCATTAACCAGGCAGAGAATACTCCACCTCGAATATACTTTTCCTTCACCAAACTACGTGTGGAATCCATTTCCAGAATGGTTCCAGACTTTATTAACAATCTGAACGGGGACTCAATATAATAGATCGTGCTGCGAATGTGAGGCTAGCGCCTGCACACCTCTCCACGAATCTAATCTAATCTAATAACAATAAGGTTAAGGGAAGTAATGAATTGCTCGCCATATCGTAACATAATCATATGTTCTTATATCAAAAAAAAAATTCATCTCATACTTTATGGAATATACTTTAAAAACTACCTAGATAAAAGCTTTTAATTATTCATCTAAAAAGATAATATTAAAAAAAAACTTTTAAAATAAATTGGTAAAAAATGTAATTTTCTTTCTCAATGATGTACACAGGAAAAGTTTCATTGCAGGGAATTCAAATATTTTAAGTCAAACGAGAGAATATAATTTTGAAATATTATTAATACCTACATTCAATTTTTAGGTTTAATCTGAGCTCCAGCATTTCTTGAAAGTTTTCTTGTGCATATCACTGAGAAAGAAAAAAAAATATTTTTTACCTTTTAATGTAATTTATTTATGAATGTTATTTATTTTAAAAGGTTTATTTATATACTTTATTTTCTACTTTTTAGTCATTACATTTTCGCTAAACACTCATATAACGGTACATAATCTATCTGACATATCCATATTAATTCGCAACTACGTTCTCTTGTGAATGTTGTGGAGTAATTTTCTTTTCGCTGTGGTAAATAATTTAAAAGATTCTCGCAATTTAATGTAAGTAGGTACTTCCAAGTAAAAAAAAAAATTTTCATGAAAAAACTGGAAAAAATCATTTCACACAAAACCCATATGACAGTTAAACATAGAAAATTGATATGTTCTCATAAAATATGTAAAAAATTATCCTACAATGTTTAAAAGAAAAATCTGCCCGGCACCAAGCTACCCTCCTCCTCCGCACATGCAAAATCATACATTTTAACGATGTACGAGTGAGAAAAGTCTGTTATAAAGTTTCTTATTGAAGAAAAATAAACGCTATTTAATAGCATTCAGCAAGAGCTTTAATTTGATATCACACACGGCCCAAATGGGACAACCTCAAGGAGAGTCGCTACCTACACCCCTCTTCCACCCGCACCCAACATAAAAAAAAATTACCCCGTCACTCATTCTAAATCAAAAAACTCCATGTAAATCCATTCACGCTTATTACCCTAAGACTATTCCTAAAATTTCACATTTTCGTCACGAACATTATTTTAGTCAAGAGTTAGTGCGTAGATAAAAGTTTTATAAAAAAGTAAAAACTAAAATTAAATCAGGGAAGAATGTGAATTTTCCATAGCATGCTGCTTTTCGTTTTTCGGTAAGTGGACGGATAAATTTAATTCAGAGGTACAGCTTAGAGTACAGGATGTACGGTCAACTAATTTTATGCAAAACTTCATGGCCTTTCCAATGACTGCTCAACCATTACCGTACTCCTCTCCTCTAGGGAGTTATGGTGGTGTAAACTAAAAATTTCGGTTTTTCTTACCTTTTTTTTTTATTTTCGCCCCTTTTGTACAAAAAAGTAATGAACGTAACTCTTTTTTATAATAATTGGAAACTGTGGACTCTCCTCTTTAATTTTATCTATTACACCCTATGTGCTACCTGTAGCTGTTAAAGAGTTATTAGCTCTTTACCTATACCCAAAGCTATTCTCTAACCTATTCTCAAAAGTAATTTGTTCCCTTAGTGACTGAAAATCGTAATTTTGAAAATGATATCGGCTAATTTCGGTATGACCTGATTCGCTTGTGAGGTAATAACTGTTTAACGCAGCAGATAGCACATACATAGGTGTAATATGTCAAATTAAAAAGGAGAGTCTACAGCTTACAGTTTTTATAAAAAACAAGTTATGTTAACCACCATTTTGTAAGAGAAAAGGGGTAAATTTTTAGTTTAGACCACTATAACTCCTGAGAGGAGTCATGTAGTCTCTCCTGAATAAAAAATATTTTTTTTCACAACCCAGCAAACATTGTGGCGATAAATTGCTGTGGCGATAAAAACGGCAATAAAAATTGTGTCGCACTCTTTTTGCCATGGCGACATTTTGGCGATATGTCGAGAATAAAGTCAATTAGATTCCCGATTGGCCTACGAATCATTTTCTTATTGCTACATTATTACATTTTTATTGCCTAGATTGCTGGTTCCAGATGTAATCAGAGCTAGGTGTATATAAACTATTTTTAAAGAAATTTTACCGTTATCGACAATATTTCAGTACTCTCCCTTTGGAGTTGTATATCTTCAAGTAGCATAGAGTAAAAATAATAGAGTAGAAATGTAGTGAAAGTCATATTTGCGATAAAATATTAATTAAAATATAAATGATAAATGAATAACAAATATATAATTCTGAAATCCCCAAAACCAACTAAATCTGCGATTTAGTGGTTTAAGCACAAAGTTTCTTGCAAACAATTGAATGACAAATCCAAAAATATTCGAATATTTATCGCTATAACGATCATAAAATGAATCACTTATACGATTCATATGCGATGCAACTTTTACCCTCGTTAAACTAAACGGAAGGGATAGATATGCATATAAATCCGGCAATAAAAAATTGCTTGTATGCCATAAATTGGCAATTCGCCTGCAGTTGAAAAGCACACGTAAGTAGATAAGAATATTTATCGCCATGGCGATCATCAAATGATTCGCTTACACTATTCATATGCGATGCAACATTTACTCCCGTGAGCTATAAAAATACATTATTGCCGACAATAAAAATGCTCGTTGTGGCAATAAGAAATCATTAGAAAGCGATTTGTAGGCAAATCGTAATATTTGCTGGGAAGAAATGTATAAAAATGTATGTATGTTTCCTACTTTTTTTTTATGAAGTTAATCGTTTTGGCAAATGGGCGGCTCATATGTGAGTATTACTTTATTGTATTATATATTATATCTAGAAATATAAATCAATTGGATTACTTTAACTAATTCAATTAAAATGCAGATGATAACTGATATATAGTACTTACATGGGGCAGTAAACTAGCAATTTTTATCTTCTTCTGTCTAGGAGATCACGAGACACAACTACATTAAGTAGAACTAATAATCCAACCATAACTGTATACCTTATGTTGTGCTAACTAAATGCTTGAAAAAATCAAGCGAATTTAAAGAATTATTCTATAAATTATATTGCATCGCCAAGCATGAATTATGTAATTAAATAAATTGAATGTTTGTTAGAGATTTTTATAATGAGGCAAGAAGCGTACACTTAGGGTGAGATGTTGCATAATGAAATCAGCTTGATGCCTCCACAGATATATAAGGAAAAATCTACAGAAGCGAAATCTAATTTAATGTTTCGCGGATAGTCAGATTTTAAATTTTTGTTTGGTGGATATTTCTGTACACGTGTACACAATGTGTACATACATAGATTCAATGGCTCTCTTGCAAACTACTAAAACCTATTGTAATCGTAACTCATGAGCTTCTGAAAACTAAAAAGTACATTCACTCAGTATTTCCGCCTGTTTTCTGCCAAATAATTTTTTTTTTTTTACCATTTTACCATTGTATTGTATCTGGAAGGTGTGTAAACATGTATTAAATTTAGTTCGATTGTGAATTTCAATGGTCATATACGTCCAATATAAGTTTTTTGTAAGAATTTCATTGATTAGAATTCTATTGAACTCTAAAAATTTCATCTTATTGTCACTTCCAGAGAAAACTTAAATGCAAATACAAAAAGTACAATGAAATGAGTTTTTATACAATAAAATAAAAACTAGAAGCTTTGGAATGTTTAAAAAACGTGCAAATGAAAATGAAATTTCATAAAAATTCTGCTGCAACGTTTTCACAATATGAAAAATTTTTAATATTAGAAAGATTTTGAAAAAACCATCTTTGTATATTTAAAATTTGATTAAAATTAAATTTTTTTATTTCTGCACTTTTAAACTAAACTTTTGTACGACAACAACAACAATTTTTATGAAAACGTCGTATACAAATTTTCAGCTCTCTACATCGACGAGCTCTCCGGCAGTGTCCGAAATATATAGTGAAAAATTAAATTTTTGTATGGCAACCTCACGAAGGAGTTACCCGATTTGTTACATTTTCGAACCCAAATTACCTTTTTTTTAAAAAAAAAAACCCGCTTCAGCCCTCTCAGTAAACGCGTTCTAAAGTTAGAGTCATCTAGACCAGGATATAAAAATCATTAGCTTGAAGCAGACAATTTTGCTGCAAATGCAAATCAGTCCTGCCAGATTTTTTTTAAAAAGTACTGTCCGATGAGTATCTATACAATCTCAGTGAATACTGTTTATTTTATAGACCTCTACCTAGCAGAACAATGGCTTTCAAAGAGAAAACCCAATTGGTGGTATGAAGCAAAAGAACTGCATAACAATATTAATTTTTCTATGCAATATAGATGATTTTCATTCAGAGGAAAACACGTTAAAACTCAATTTATTCCGCTTTAAAATAATATTTTTGCTTCAATGATTAATAAAGTCATGAGAAATAGGATAAATTAAAATAAAAAACCTATAAATTATTAACTTATATACACACGTCTAAGAAATAAAACAGCATCCACGCGATTTGGCGTTATTTTATGATCAGATGAGGGAATGTGTTGTGATTGTACATCTGTATTCATACGTATGTGTATTTATGATGGAAGAAAGCCCTAATTATGGGCCTAACCACTGTGTGCATAAGCTGGCATTTGCAAGCCCTGAAAATATCACGAATGCTTCCTTATGCATCACTAACATTTCTATAGAAATTACACAAACTGTCAAATTTGCTTATGCAAAGGACGACCATGAGCGTACAGACAGAAGTTGACGAAAGGAATTAAAGCTTGACTGCGTTTCAGTAGTTAATCAATGATTAGAAAAACACTGGAATAAGTGTATTATTATCTCCTGGGGACTGCTTTGACGGAGACAAAATTAATATTTATAAATATATAAAGCTCTTTTGAGAAAAACGAAAACTTCGCCTATTTTTTATCAAACTTCATATAGGATTTTCGCCAGAAAATCATCTCTACTTTCTTCTGTTTCAGTATTGCTGAGTTCTTTTGGTATATCCTGTATTGTAAAGTATACCAAATCCAAAATGATCTAAGAATCAAGTAGAGAAACCCCTCTGGCCAGTATGTCACGTGATGCGATGGTACCTGAGCTTCGTTTCGGGCGTCATTTCTCTGTGAGCTTTCCTGTAAAGGAATCGTGGACTGAGGGAAGGGCCTTATCGAGCCTTCCCCGGTCCGCTCTAAAAATTTTTACCGACGGCTCTCTCACTAATGAAACGGAGCTGGGGCGGGTATCTACTTTCTTGAGCCTGATATTGGGATGGAGTACTCACTTGGTAGATACACCACTGTCTTGCAGGCTGAAGTTTTCTCCATATCAATGGCAGCGAAATTAGCCCTTCATATGCAAATCAAGGGGAAGGACATTGCAATTCTTTCGGATAGTCAGGCACCCTTGATGGTTCTGAGTGGCGTTCGGATAACATCTAAGTTACTGGGGGATTACAGGTCGTCTGTGGATAGGTTGTGGGTTACTGGTCTCATGGGGATCATGGGCAATGAAAGGGCTGACCTTTTAGCTAGGGCTGGCTCTGATTCTCCGTTCCTTGGACCGTCACCCGCCGTAGACGTTGCTACCTCGAGTATCGGGTCTCTCATCAAAGCGGATGTTCATAGAAAGCATCAGCAGAGATGGGCGAACCTGAGTACTTGTAGGTGTACAAAACTGTTTCTTGTCTTCGCCCGGTGCAGGCTGGATACTCTAGGGTCTGCCCTTCTATATGCGGATGAGCTGTAAACCCAGCTTCACCAATACCTGATGCGCTTCATTAAGAGGACAGGAAGGTTTTGGTGAATGGCCTTCTAGCAGGACTGCACAATGGGCCGCTGTGGCCTCCGTGCTTGGGATAGGGTCTTCTGTCCCCCTGCCTTTAAAATAAAAAAATAAAAAAGTAGAGATCGATGTTAATTGAAGAATCGTGAGATTGAACTCAGGTTATTTCTGTAATTAGTGAGGGTTAGTAACCTAAACAGGTAGCAATTGAACTCAAGTTCGGACTTGAGTGAGTTAAATAGATGGAATCTATGAAATAAGAAGTCTTGTGTTGTGTTTGTTTGGTTTTTATGTGGACCTAACTTTAGAGGTAGCCCAAACGTTATAATTTTTGCTCTAAGTTACAGTTTTCAAGAGAATGCGACGGCGAATTCTACCTGCAAATTTAAGTTGCAATCAAAAATAAAGTAACTAGATTTCTAAGGAATAGTGTGTGACAGAAATGCGTTCGGCTTTACGGCTGCATTACACTAAGATCAGAAATTTTTTTATTCTGGTTCAATTCAGTCGGCGCATAATCATAGTGGAACTATGGAATTTAAAAACTATTCACATTTCCAAAACAGGATATAGGATACAAGGTACTCTCATTAAAATTTTGACACATGTCCTGTGACGTAAGTAGAAAAGACAGAGAGAGGAGAGAGAGTATTGTGTTCTCTGTACCATAATTTCCTATATATTTCGCGGAACGTGGTTCGTAATGAGAATACCTTGTATTCTACATATATACCTTGGCTCTAAATACTCAGAGGTCTAAATAAAGTTACAAGAACTCGGTGTATTAATGAGAAAGGGCAACTAAATTAAAACTGGAGACAATTTAGTAACATTTTATTTGACTTTTTATAGCAAAAATTATGGATATTTTTTAAAAAGTTATATTTTAAACAATTTTTAACACCATATTTTTTTTATTAAAATTTTGTATAGTCTTTTCTAAGGATCACAAATTTAAGTAATTTTAATACAGAATCTAGATCTAGGATTATCTGAGTACTGTCTAAATTATGGTGATAGTTTTCATCATCAGGTCGCACTGCGACCGCAGTAACAGGTTTATTCGGCTATAGCAGAGCTGACGTGATGCGAATTATCATTTGGGTGATATTTCCACATTGAGCTGAACAATTTACATTTTTCTTCGTACATCGACCTGAGTAGAACTTCATGTACAAGTACGAGAATTATCGTATACACGTTTAGCAACCCTGGGCGTGTATCTTTATTTACTTTCAGAGTACTCTGAGCGCTCTGAACGTGTACCTTTATTTTTGCTCAGAGTGCTCTAACTAATCATAGATAAACCCTCTGAGCATTTGGAGCAATCCGTCAGTAATACCAATAGTGCGAAAAAAAATCCTATTGAAAATGTGAATACTTTTTTAAATTCCATATTTCCTTCACTTTATTATTATTAATTATTTATTTTTATAAAGAATTTTGTATTATCAATAGATATTTCACAAATCATAAGTGTTGCCAATATAAAACAAAAACTACCATAACACTCAGAGCACTCTGGATTGTATCTTTTTTTTTCAGAGTGCTCTGAACGTCCTAAAAAATCTGTTCGATCTACGGAACGGAAAAAAAGGTTCACGCCTCCTGTGTGTCGTGTGTAGTTAAAGTCATGCATTTGGCATATCTTATAATACTGAAAGAATTACTAACACTAATGGAAAAAGGGTCGCGCCAAAACTTTGGTCATTTTGAAAAATCTAAAAAGCAATTTTTTTTTCTTTTCCAGGACATTATTCTTTTTATGCGTTTTGCCGAATATTTTAAACGGTTTTCATGTATCTTCATACGTATTCCTTGGACACATTCCAAATGACATGTGGTGCGGGATAAAGGAATTTGAAGGGACAAATTGGACAAACGGACAAATTAGAAATGTATCTGAGTTTGGTTTGAGTACACACGGATGTACCATTTGGGACTGGAACTATTCGAAACTAAGTGAAATGAGCTACGAAGAAGCTTTGGACTATATTAAAACACAAGAAACGCCCACAGAAATTTCATGTAAATCACATCAGAACAGCACATTTGAATATGATGAATACAAAACTTCTATAGTCCAAGAGGTACATATATAGCAAAGTCTTATATACAAATTCATATATGTATTTACATATATATTATATAATTAAAAATTTCATTTTAGTGGGATCTTGTTTGTGATAAAGCAGTACAAAGAACTTCAGCACAAGTTTTAGTATCGATAGGGAAATTTGTTGGAGCCTCCTCTTTTGGAATTATATCTGACAAGTATTATCATAATATACTTTAAAACCATAATTATTATTATTTTAATATTTCTTAATTATATTTTAGATATGGACGTAAAACAAGTTTCATGTTCGCTTCAGCATTGTATATTGTTGGTAGTTTAATAACTACAGCTTCACCTTGGTTCACACTTTTCTTAATTGGACGAATGGGACTAGGAGCAGCCGCCTCTGGATTATTCTATTCAGCTTTTGCTCTATGTAATGTTTAATATATGATTTATTTATTTTTTTTTCATTTTCAAATCTAACATAATCTTATACATATTAACTTATAGTAAGCGAAAATATTAGTGTTCATCATAGATCATGGATGAGCATTGCATTTAGTGCATCATATCCAATTGGTATGCTTATACTAGCACTAGCTGCATACTTAATATACCCTTGGCGGTATCTTCAGCTAGCGTTAACTGTTCCAGGATTTTTACTGATAATTATTTGCTAGTAAGTCATCTTTTTTTTTTTCTTGTTTTTCAATATTATCAATGTACAGTTAAATTAAATGAAAAGTTTATGATTTCAAAACAGTTATCAAGAAAAATGGAAGAATAACATTTCATTTCAGTTATGCTGTAGTCTCAAGTTTCACGTTATTAATGCTTATATTTCATAAAGCTTCTTACCTGAATCACCCCGATGGCTGTTGAGTAAAGACAAAGATGCTGCTGCTTATAAGGTATTGTTTAAGGAGAAATATGTTGCTGCGCAAACTTCTAAAATTGAAAAAGAAGAAGAGGTAAGTTTTATTACGTAACTACTTTACTGATTTTATTAAATTGTGTCTATAATACAATATACAATGTAGTATAACATAAAAATTTTTTTTTTTTACTTACTCGGAGTAAGTTTATAAAAATTTCGAAAGTACAACTACGACTCCTTCGTAGGATTGCCATACAAAAATGTCGTTTTTCACTATACATATAATTGAAGAAAACGCGTCAACGTAGAGAGCTAAAATTTTATATAAAAATAACTTAAGTTCGAAAATGGGACAAATCGGGTAATTCTTTCGTAGGGTTGTCATACAAGCATTTTGCTTTTCACTATATATTTTGTTTGAAACTGCGTGAGAACGCGTCGACGTAGAGAGCTGAACTTTCGTACATGGAATGAAAATAATAAATACAATTCTAAAAGTGGATTTAATTGGGCAACCCGCTCAGGGTGTTTTTTACGTATACTCTGAAAACGATTTTTTATTAGGAGAGGCTCGTAAGTTGGCCATATTTTTGTTTTTTTTTTTTTTTCCATAAAATGTGTAGAAGTGAACATTTTAAAAAAGCGTTGGAATCATTAGTTAATTTTAATGCAACACAATTTTTGCATTACTGCAAAATTAAAAAAATACATCCAATTTTCGAAATAACTGAAAATCGAGACTTCGAAAAATAGGTCTGTAAGTTGGCCCACTCCAAAATATCGAAAAATAAGCGCAAAGAGTGCATAAATGAAGTGAATATCAAGGATTTTCATCGTTTATAGAAATGTTTATCGCTTTTCCTATAAAATTGAAGGTGAAAGGTATTACGAAATTAAAGAAAATGGGTTTATGAATATTAATCGGAGTTGCAATGTGCGTACGTGAAATAATAATATTAGAGCACTTTAAATACGCTGGTCTGTTGTATGAGATGCAGTAGTGAACAAAGTTGTACCGGGTCAATTTTCGCGGCAGGCAAGTGATGCAAAAATCTTTTATAACCGTGAAAAAATTACAAAATTTCAATACATTTAAATGAAATTTGAGTTTTAAAATCATTTTCACAACGATTTCAAATACGAAGATGCATATACATATATATATGACGTTTGAGCGGGAAAAAAAGGTGGGCCAACCTATTTGCCCCGAGTGGGCCAACTTGCACGCTTTTGAAAATTAACCTCAATTGTTTTTCGCTCGTTGAAATATATTTTGAACTGCTTAGCGGAACGGAGATAATATGATGATAGTAAGCTTTGATCATTTTTATATCCTCGTTTCTTTTAACTAAAGTCTTAGATATTTATTTATAGTCCACTCAGTATGGGTTTTTGTCCTAAAAAGGTACAGTCTCGCCTCAGGAGTTATGGTGGTATAAACTAAGAATTTCGGATTTACCTTTATTTACTTTGACCTCATTGTTTTTATAAAAAGTTGCTTAACGTAATTTTTTTTTTTATATATAAACTGTGGACTCCTCTTTAATTTGACCTATTATACCTATGTACTCACTGTAGCCGTTAAACTCAGGTCATATCGAAATTGGACGATAGTTTTTTTTTAAATTACGTGTTTTCAGTCACTAAGGGAACAAATTATTTTTACTTTAGACAACCAGAGCTGCTGAGGGAGAGGAGTACTGGACTGGTCGAGCGGTCGTTGGAAAAGCCATGCAGTTCTGCATACAATGAGCTTTGTAACTGACCGTATACTCTGTACTTTTTAAAATACAGGGTATTTTGTGAAAGACTACCAAATTTTCTTAATCACCTTGTAACCTTGAAAGGGTTGAGATGCCCCCCCCCCCGCCACAATTTCCATAAAATTTTTTCTTTGACTAGATGACTACTATCACCTCCTGTCCTATGGACCACCATGGACGAAACATCCTGTATAAATGGTACTATGTGTATACATTTTTTTGGAAGAATGTAGAGAATTTAGTCTTCTTCAAATTTATGTTTTTACATTTTTGTCGTAAGATCAACCGTTGAGGAATTATTTAGAAAAAAACAATTTTTGGTACCTTTAATCCAAGATGACGAACCGCGCGGGACCCCCTCCCCCTCAGGGTGAAAACTTAGATTTTTCATCGGCCCGGAACTAAATAACATATATATTTGTAAAAATCACAACTATCTCGCGTTTTGTAGGGCAAAGGCCTTATTTAGTCCATATTAACTGGACTATAGAGCAATCGTTATTAGGTTTACTTTCAACTACTAATATTCTGATATTCATAAATTAAAAACTTAGCAGCGCTTTTTCACTTGTTTGAATTGTTGTCAAATTCGTCATCTTATCCTCGCTTGCGCGGAAGATGACGCAGGATAAGACAAATGAAAAACAAAATCAGTTCACATATTTATTTTTATAAACAAAAGTCGCATGCAGAGGCTTTGCACTTCGTTTCTGCCGGAGTGGCCGAACTATACTCGGCATGGGCCCATTTACGACATATTGAACAGAAATACCGCGTCTCATTTTTACCAGTGTCATTACAGATCACTCAAAGTTCTGCCACCACAAAATTATTGTTCTCGTCTTCTTCCATATAATTTCAATACAATTTAAATATAAAAAGTTACAGCAAAATTTGTGAACGATTCGGGTGCGATAACGAGTTCGCCATCTTGTCCGACTGTTGAATTCGTCAACTTACCCGAAACGAAAATTTATAAAAATAAAGTGGTAAAAAATATCGCAAGAAATTGATTTTATTAATTCAAGTAACAAAAAACATATAATTTAAGAAAACACTCGGGTGGAAATTCAAAGACTTACCAAATTTGATGATAACATAATTTTTTCGAATCTAATTTTACAAAGAGCTTGGGTGTGAACACATGAGACGCTATTGCCTGAATAACAGATAGTCGCTGATCATGGTACAAAGATACAAGTTATTCTCATTATTAACCACGTTCCGCCATTTGTGTCCGAATGTATAGGAAAGTACGATACAAAGAACACAATATTCTCTCTTCTCTCTGTCTTTTCAATAGAAATGTATATACGTTATAGGACGAAACACGTCACAGCTCTAGTGTTAACATTTTAACGAGAATATCTTGTATTCTATATACCTTGGTTGCTGATGTTAGTTTCTCTTTTACTGTGCAAGCGGAACCGCCTTAATCCTGTAAAAATCACAGAATTATTGCCATCAGTTGGCAATCTCATGTAATTAACGATTCGTCATCTTTCCGAACTCGTCATCTTGGCCTCCCTTCCCCTATAGATTATAAAAGAGCACGTACCTACAATGCAACAATGTAGTGAATTACACTTTGGATGGCAAATGAGCACTTCACGAGCACTGTGAAACGTTTTAGAACAAAATTTTTTATTGGGTTTAGCAATAATATATAAAGCAGCGCATATTATAATTTACACAGCATGTTAAAAGTGTTGGGTGAATGTAATTTGCATACACTATCAAAACATCTGAGATCACAGCATGCATAACAAATCTGAGAAAGCTTGGTGGGCATACTTACAGACCTGCGCTATCTACGGACCTCTCCTCTACTGAAAAGTTCTTCAAAATATTTGATTCTATGAAATTGGATATAATCTGACAAACCGGTCTCGATTCTCGAAATGAATGCGTAAAATCAATTTAATAATCAAACTTGTACGAGGAGAGGAGTGACGATATTACGAAATTACATACGGGCATTCATCCAGGGTATCATAAGAATTGCTTTTATTGTTAGACCTCCTTCCTGGAGGTATCACATACAGGAACCATTTTCTACCGAAAGGAGTAATTTGCTTAATAGAAATACGATATCATAGAAGATGGAGATATACTCAAAAGCGAAATGTATTCTATATTCCGAAAGATAAATATTGTTTGCTGGATCCCCTTCAGAAAAAACCAAAGTGTATATCTCTTTGTCACATGCATGCTCAGTTACCGTAAAGTTACATGCAATTCTTTCTTTCAAAATTTGCGTTCATTTAATATTTATTTTTTACTTTTTTTTTTTTTCAAATGACATCCTACCTACTCTGGTGGGTCTGGGTATTCTCCTTCTATAGAACAGCCGTTCAATATATTTCATGAACGTATGGGTGCGTGTGTGTGAAATTAAACTCCTTTAAGAATTTTTCTTTATATGATTTACACATGAAATTAGAATAGAATCTATATAACCCCTGCGTGAAGAATGTGTAGTTATCGCTTCTCGGCCTTATGGCTAAGATCAAAGTGTAGTATCTGTTCTTATCAGCTTAACATCTGATAGATCCTCCATAGGGGGACAACAAATGTTAAACTGATTTTTGTAAATTGGTGGAGTGCTAGGGGCTTGCTCCACCTCTGCCGCGGGTTGGCCTGGTATTGCAGTACCGCCAGGATCGGCCCAATATTTTATTCTCAAATTTAAAAAAAAAATTTAGACACACGTTGGGTCAAATCATACCACCAGGCAGAGATGGCCGTAGTGCATTAAATTTTCAGTGCATTAATTATTTCATTAGGACTAGAGGTGAGGTGATAGTTAAAAGCCAGGTTGCACTATCACTAAATGGTTAGTGGTAGGCAAATTTAATGGTGCATATGCAGCACTACGCGTAGCTCGTTCGATCAAAATTAGTGTTAATTGTTAATGGATCATCTCCAGCAAAACAGAAAACTGAACGGAAGGTTTTTTATTCTGTATATTCGCTCGTTGCTAGTTCAGTGTTAGTGAAAGATGTTTGCACACCAATGCACGAATTTCATTATCACTCATTGATAGTGAAAAGTATTTGCACTGCCACTAATCGTTTAGTGATAATGCAATAGACTCTGCATTACCACTATTCGTTTAGTGATAGTGATAAAAAATTTGCACTACCACTAATCATTTAGTGATGTGCAGCTTATATTTTAACTATCATTAAAATTTAGTGTTACTGCCATTTAGTGGTAATGCAAAAATGCCCATCTCTGCAACCAGGGCGGCATTTTCTGAATAAAAGCTGAAATACAATGACTGCGACGCGCATATGTCGATGCCAATTGGCGTCATCCTTTGTCGCAGACGTAATACAATGAATGCGACATTATTCGTCGTCATTTCAAGACAGTTGAGTTGAATTCTGCTTTTTTGTGATGTCTACGGACTTTTTTTTACAATTTTTAAGAACAGTTACATTGAAGCTTATCTGCAGTTGAAAAGTACGTGAAATGTACCAACACACGAACTGTCAAACTCAAATGTCGCACTGCGCAACGACAATTTTAGAGATTAGCTCTCTTTTTGACGACGACATTTTCGAGTCGCAGCATTTGCTATGCTCCAATGTCGTAACATATATTCGAAAATTCTTTTGGCGTCGACAAATGCGTGCGCAGTCATTGCTGAAATCAATGTCGCATTTTTTCAATTGGTGTGACAGAAAAAAAGCGTGCAAAAAGCGAATGTCATAGTGGCCGTCGTTCCATTGCAGCTGATAACCTGTGACCCTATTATGTGACGCTGACGATAGTTTCCAAAAAAATAAAAAAAACTGATCCATGTTTCTAAAGCATTTACATACATGATTCAGTTAAAAAAATTAAAAAAATGTATCATTCAACAAATAAATGAACAAAAAGTTTTTTCATAGAATTATTGTGCACACATAAAAACAAGATACGGAAGCAGTTGAATAACAACGGATGAATTGCCCGTCTGATACCCGATCTAAGATGTAGAGCTTGTATTGCAGCTGAAGGAAGGCAGTTTGAACATCTTTTGTAAATAATTAATCTTAGCATCCAAATAATTTGTGCTTAATTTTAAAATTAAGGAAAATTTGTCCTAAATTTAACAATTAGCATCTCTGACTCGAAAGCGTGACTGCCTCACTCACACTTCATGGAATGACTCTCCGTCTCACTCAAGCTAGAATCTTAAAGTTACACTCTTAAGGCAAGCTTTGGGTATACTAGATTAATTTTTAGTAGATGAAAAGAAATTTTTCGAAACTGGGTTTCTTGAAGAAAAAAAATTTTTTTTCTTAATCTGGGAAATAATGTAGCAAGTGTTGTACCATTTTAGAATCCTTATTAAATGCGTCAACTTTTAACGTTACTTGCCAAACTGGCGTAGTACATTTTTTTTTCAGTACAGCCAGTTAAAGTGAAATATTAATTTTCTATTCTTGGTTCGGCAAAATGTGACATTTTCTTTCAAGCTGGAGCAGTTGGCTTAGAATTTAAAGCAACAGGTTACATAAGCACTATTCGGGATTACATAAGAAAAATAAAATTGAAAAAAAGTAAAGATTTGTAGCAACAGGAGCTAAAAAACCAACACAAGGTGTATATTTTCTCGAAAACAAAAGAAATGTCTATAATTTGAAAAATACTTGACTTAGATTTTTTTTATATTTTTCTGGTAACTGTTACGATTTGGTCTATCATCCGGTTCCGGCTTGACGTTGACTTACGGGACACCCTGTATATATAGTTTAGTAAGGAGGTTTTTATAAAAAAATAAAAGCACTGAATTTATTTATTCCGGCCATTTGGGGGGTCGTATGGCGCTTGACATATTTTTGTTTTTGACTTTTTCGCGGCTGTAGACAACTCTCTCATTCCAAACTTACTCCGAGTAAATCAACAAATTATAACAAATACATTAAAGATTTATTTACATGCAATATCATTCCAGAAAAAGATCACGCCCATTTTACATAGGATTAAAGACTCTTTTAAGGAATTTCGAGAATTATACGGGCCTTCAAAGATAAGAAGAATGGCATTTACCTGCTACTTTATATGGTGTGTCACATCACTCTCCTACTATGTTACAGGTATGCAACTGTCTTTGTATACAATCAACAATCTGAATAACAATAATAAAAAATTTCAAATTAATTTTCTTGTAGCTCTGAATGCTGATAATATAGCCGCCAATAGATATTTATATGTTGCTATTACGGGTTGTGTTGACATTCCCAGCTATATATTGCCAATGATTCTTCTGAGATTTATGGGACGAAGAAAAACTGCAGTTAGCTTGTATACAATAGCTGCAGCATCTTTACTTTGCGTTCTGGCAATTCCACAAGGTAAGTGATAACACTTAACGGATTATAAATTTAGAAACATCAAAATCATGCATTTTCAAAATTAAATTAAATCAAAACTATTTTATGTGTTTAGTGAATTGAAACAATGTAATTACCAACAAGGTCTACATATATTATCTCTAGATATACATTTGTGGGTGCCGTGTTTCCCAATAATTGTAGCTTGAAGACAGAACCAAAAACATATGTGAATGAAAGACAAGCAAAGCACTCTTCTAGCTTAATGTTTTGAAATATTTTTTATGAGTACCTACGTGCTGCTTATCCATGCCAGTATAATATTTGTTCATAATATTTCCATATTTTTTATTTATTCTAAAATTAGCAACATATTGAAATTGCGTATAATTACCTAAACTTGATCTAATGTCTAAATCATGTAATTCGATACTCTGGAATCGAACCATTGAAATATGTACATATGTAAAGAAAAATTCATTAGCGCGATGATAAAATTTAGCTTCATATAAAACGATGTTGTGACAACAAAGTAATGAAGTTGATAAATGTTTGTAAATTGTTCTGATATAAAGGAATATGTACAATGGAAGAGCACTAATTTTTGTGTTTGCATTGCACAAATTCACAAAATGCAAATAAGGCTTACTTTATTTAAAAGGACCATTGGACCGTGTGGGTATCGAGGGCTACTTTTAAGGATTCAAAAAAAAAAAAAAAATTCACTAGTGAATTGGATATGAATATATAGCCCAAAATGAGCTAAAAATACCACTCCATCCCGCGATCTTCTAGGCTTCTGAATCTAACATTTTTATATTATTAGGATTAGAAGGCATTGAGTCATAGATAACAGAAAAACTGCCGCTTTTTTCATCTTAATTGAAACTTTTGCTTAGTACTAACTCAAAAGAGCTCTTACTAACATAACTAACTCTTATACGATCACTCTTACATCCGCCTTTTTGAATATTATTGAAATTTTACAATACAGTAATGTTTAAAGGCTCCATTCGATCCACGCCTACTACTGCCCTTGAGGTCTTACTTAAGCTCTCATTCAACCAAATGGCATGCAGATTGCACTTATGAGGATGCTGGGAGGATGGCTGGACTGTTTCTTCTCATTGCTCATTGGCGTGTGGGCTTGAACTGGGAAAAACCTCTGACCCGCATGCCACTTGATGCGATGGTACTAGAGCTTCGTTTTGGACGTCCGCTTCTCTCCGAGTTTTCCTGAAAGGGAATCTTGGGCTGATGGAAATGCCTACTCGAACTTTCCCCGGTCCGCTCTAAATATTTTCACTGACGACTCTCTCACTAATGAAGGAGCCGGTGCTGATGTTTACTTTCTTGAACCTGACAATGGGTTGGAGTACTCACTTGGAAGGCACTCCACTGTCTTCCAGGCTGAAATTTTCGCAATCACAGTGGCAGCGAGCATAACCCTTGCCTTCATATGAAGATCTAAAGACAGGACATTCCTATACTTGCGGATAGTCAGGCAGCTTTGAAGGCTCTCAGTGCTCCTGAGATAAGATCTAAGTTACTGGGGGAGTCAAGGTCGTATGTAAAGAAGCTATGTATCTACAACAGGGTAGTGGGTTCAGTGGGGTCCTGGGCGCATGGGGATCATGGAGAATGAAAGAGCTCTAGTTCTCCCTTCCTTGGATCGGAAGCTGATGTGGCAGTGACAGCTCGATTATCGGATCACTCATCAAAGCTGATGTTCGCATGTAGCGAGATGGGCGAACCTGAGTACTTGCAGGTGTATAAAACTTTTTCGTGATGGGCCTAATAGGAACTTCTCTGACTTTCTCTTGGGACTTGGAAGCAAATAATGCAGAACTATCGTTGCATCATCACCGGCCACAGCTCACTTCACGGTCATCTACCAATGATGGGAGTTATTGTGTTTGTCCGGTATTTTCTCGGAGCAAGCTGGATACGTTTGGGTCTACCCCCCCCCCCCCCCCCCCTATCTGTGGATGATCTAAAAAACTTACCTCATCTAAACCTCATACGCTTCATTAAGAGAACAGGAAGGTTTTGGTGAGAGGGTTTCTAGCAGGTTAGCACAATAGGCCACCCTGGTGTTTGGGATCTCTCATTGAATAATAAAAAAAAAAATTTAGGGCTAAAGCACATCGACGCAATACCTGCAGCGGTACATACATGTTGTTTTTGCAACAACGCTCACTGCTACCGCTTCGTCATGTTTTGGCCTTAAAACATAAGAAATATAGGGCTAACGACGAAAGAGGAAACGCAATAATCGATAACGTATTTTCATTATCACAGGCAAATTTACTGAAATTTGGCCGATGGACTGTTCGTTGATAAATATGGAACCTGACTGCGCAAGCCCAACTCGCTCATGACGGGGGTTTTTTTTTTTAATATTTGAAATACTTGATAAGTTACCTCACGTGCAAAACAAAGCTCTTGAAACGAAAACAAAATAATAAATAAATAAGTCTACATTACTCTTACAGAAAGAATTTTTTGGGATATCTCCGGTATATAGCAAAAGCTAAAAAATGTTCTAATTTGTTATTTCATCACACAACCCATTAATTTTTGGTGACAAGTTTCAAGTCTTGGTTTGACTCATCAACAGGCCCCAAATAGCGAAATTGGGTGATTAGAAAAACAAATGAAAAAATGAAAAAAGAAGAAAGAAATGAAAAGTTTAAGAAAAATAGAAAAAACAAATTTTTTTTATTTATTAAAAAAATTTAAAAAATTTAAAAAAACAGATTCATTCGAAGCGAATCGAACCTGTATACGCCACGCAGTGGGCTGAAAAAATGAAGAAGAAAAAGGAAGAAGAAGAAGCGTTTCGTGTCAGCAGAAAACCTTCCACTCATCGGTGCAGCTTGGTTTTCTATATGAGAAGAGATCGGTTTGATCTATTTTCAAGCGTCTGCAGCAGGCAGAAAACCAAGCTGCACCGATGAGTGGAAGGTTTTCTGCTGACACGAAACGCTTCTTCTTCTTCCTTTTTCTTCTTCATTTTTTCAGCCCACTGCGTGGCGTATACAGGTTCGATTCGCTTCGAATGAATCTGATTATTAAATTTTTTAAATTTTTTTAATAAATAAAAAAAATTTGTTTTTTCTATTTTTCTTAAACTTTTCATTTCTTTCTTCTTTTTTCATTTTTTCATTTGTTTTTCTAATCACCCAATTTCGCTATTTGGGGCCTGTTGATGAGTCAAACCAAGACTTGAAACTTGTCACCAAAAATTAATGGGTTGTGTGATGAAATAACAAATTAGAACATTTTTTAGCTTTTGCTATATACCGGAGATATCCCAAAAAATTCTTTCTTGAAGAAAATTAAGTTTAACCCGGTAAAAAGTCCAAAAGAGTAATCTCTTTTTATTTATTACTCTTACAGTAATTTTTTTCCTAACAGTAGTCCAGTCATCTGGTGCTCAAAAATGGGGTTACCTGGAAAGTTTTCTGGGAGTTTTGAAAATTGGTAGTTTTATAGATTTCGCCGTGTTCTTTCCGAATTTTCACTTTGCCACCTCGTATTTCTGCCGCTCGCGTCGCCATTTTGAAAAACTGTCGCCCAAAAACAGTTTTTGGGCAATATCTCCATTTCGACTCATTTTACTATGAAAATATTTATATATTAAATTAAACTAGTGAAAATATCCTATAATTTATGTTTAAATCTTTTTTTTTTTGTAAAATGAATAGCAGCAAAGTCTACTCCAATACGCGTATTCCGTATAGTAGTAGTTGGCCGGCTTTTCAACGCGTAGTAAAATATTTTTTCGTTAATATACAAAATACGCGTGTTGGAGTAGACTTTACGGCGCTGACATCATTCATTTTACAAAAAAAAGGAAAAGGTTCCAACATATATATTTAAAAAAAAAACAACTGTTTTTGGGCGTTAGTTTTTCAAAATGGTGACACGAGCGGCAAAGATACGAGGTGGCAAAGTGTAAATTCGGAAAGAGCACGTCGAAATCTATAAAACTACCAATTTTCAAAACTCCCGAAAAACTTTCCAGGTAGAACCGCCAAACGACTGGACTATACAAGTTAAATGGCAAAAATTGTAAACGGAGTACTTTCTCTTAAAAATCAAGGAAGCTACACATACTTATATACAACATTTTCATACCAATAAATTATGATGCATTTTGGATTTATACTGTTAACTGTTAATTTTCAATACAAATTTTACTTGCAGATAAAAAGAATTGGTTGGTTGTATTAGCCATGTCAGGTCGCTTTGGAATCAGCGGCGTTTACTCTGTAGTAACTCTTCATACTGCTGAACTCTTCCCAACAGAAATACGGAATTCAGCTCTTGGAACTAGTTCAACAATGGCTCACATTGGATCAATTATCGCCCCGTATATCGTAGATGTATTGGTAAGCATGATATTAAAATTAAATATAATTACAAATTTTAATCACAAAAAAACTATATGCTTAGGGTCTTTTGGCATGGTTCATTCCAACAACAATATGCGGTGGCTCCGTTTTAGTAGCCGGATTACTTATGCTAACACTTCCAGAAACAGGATCCGCAAAATTAAAAGATCATGTCGAGGATGAAATACGGGAGGATCAAACAAATAAATAATCTATTTAAGACGTTCTATAGATTTATTGATTTGCAATAATGGTATCATTTATCCACTGCAAGTATTTATCAACAACTGTGTATATGCTCGGAACTTTATTCAAGCCGCAATGGAGGCCTTGTGATACTATTCCATAAATGAATTGTATTCCGTTATTGTCTAAGCAGATTAACGGCCCTCCTGAATCTCCCTAAAATTGGTAAATTAAATATTTTAATTTATATTAAATTCATTAGAACGATTTAACTACACTATAATATGTATATTCACCTGGCAAGTATCGGTCCCATTTCCGAGTGCACAAATTTTATTATCTCCATCCTGTGGTGCCATGATGTTACCCAAGTACTCTGTGCATTCTTCGTTTGCTAATAAGCTTACATTTGCGATGTACAAGCGATTTAGAATAGTTCCGCCATATTTATTTGCACCATATCCCAAAATCTGGCAAATTTCTGCTCAAATAACTTTCATGAATTAATTATTTGCAACCAAGAAAAATTTACTTACTAGTGTAATTCGGGCTTACTTCGGTTACATGGCGGGGTAAGTTGATAACTTTGGACTTCTTATTTTGGACTTCTTTCGGAGCTCTGTCTATTTTCATTAAAGCAATATCATTTCGCAGAGAATATCTATAGGAGGAAAAATGTATAGAAAGAGTAAAAATATAATTTTTTTTTTGTTGCTGTAATTTTACACAATTTTTATTTATTTATATTCATAGTATTATTTACTTAAAAGAGTATCTGCATTTAAAGCTCATTGGAAATAAAACTTTTTAAAGTGGACGTATAAAAGTGTTTTTGTTGATTTTAAATTTCAGGAATCAAATTTCACTAGCCCACTAATTCTGCTGAACTCTTATACAAACTCGTATTTATTAATAAATTTACATAGTAAATGTAATTTATTTAAAAGTTTTCCAGGATAATTTCATTTCCTTACAACTTAAGCGTTTCTTACGATTTGTTTCTTTCTTTTAATTTGTAGTTAGTACTAGAGTAAAATGTGTTTTTGTTTTTTTTTTTTTATGAAAAGTTATACAAAAACCCCTTAGCTATTTTAACCTTAATCCTAGCTTAACTTACTCTCTACACCCTAAAGTTTAATACACTATGTGATTAGACATGGGAACACTATAGATGGGCATGAGTTGCCGTATTAGTGGATTTGCAGAATATGTGAAAGTATTGAAGAATTCATTACAAATATTTCCTGCTTTTATTTCCACCAGGTCAATGTTTGCCTTATTATGCAGTCAGGTTGTAGAATGAAACCGTGGCAAATGAAAAATCATCTTTAGTAGTTTATTTTGTGTGATTTCGCGCAATTGTTCCATACTGGCGTACCATAAAATAATACAGCTTGCATGACACATCTGAATATTATTAATTTGTTGTCTATGTTTAAGCTAGATTTCCTGTTTATAAAAGGATATAGGATTTTTTTAAGCATATTAATTGTATGTATGGTTTGAGATATGTGAAGATTAAAGGTAAGATTAAAGGTATCCAACATGATTCCTAGATATTTTACATTATTATTGAGAGGTTTATGCTTGGCATAAATACAATACATTGTTTGCGTTTTACCATTAATTCAGTATAATTTTCCATTTATGGTAGTACTAATGTACCACATGGAGATTGTTTTGCAAGGAATTTATAACATAAGTCGTATTTTCATCTGACACATAGATGGCAGTATCATCCGCGGACAAAGCAACATGGCAATTTTCGAGAGTTGGAAAGTTAGCTGTAAATATACTGTATAGCGATTGCTCTGCTGGGTTCAGAGTGCTCTGAGCCTACATAAGTTTGAAAGAAACGGTCACTAAGGAAATTGTTTACTAATGCAAATTTGTGACCGAAGAGCCCAACGTAGACGCCAGATCCTCAGTGATACCAGTAGTGCTCAACAGGGATTACTGATCAGCAAAAAAGATTGTCACCGAAGCCATGGTGAGATGGGTTGTCATGTCCTTCAAAACTGGCGGTAAAGTCAAATTTTCGGTGTTACTGCACTGGATCACACTAAGCTCCTTATTACCGGGATATTTAGGGCCAGTTTGTGTACGGCATACATCCCCAAGGAATGGAAACTAACCAGGTTGTTTTTATTCCGAAATCGTGTAAAAAGCCACCCAGCGAAGCAAAATCATACAGGCATATCAGTCTGACATTATTTCTCCTGAAAACTCTAGAGAAAATAATAGACAACCATATTCGAACAACGTCCCTCAAAAGCTGTCCACTCAATGCGAATCAATATACCTACCAATCCGGAAAATCCACAAAGGACGCTCTCAGCAGTCTGATAGAGACTATCGAGGAAGTCTCACAGGAAAAGGAGGTCCTTATATGTTCCTTTATGAACATACAAGGCGCATTCGATAACACTCTCTTTGACTCGATCAAGAGGATATCCGAAGATAGAGGCATAGAAACCTGCATCGTCAAATGGATTGGCAACAAGCTTGAGAAACGCTGCATAACAGCTACCATGTACAGCGAATCCACAACAATCATGGCCACTAGAGGTTGCCCACAAGGTTGGGTTTTATCACCACTTCTATGGCTCTTAATTGTGGATGAACTATTAAACTTACTCCAAGAGGCCGCCTTTAAGGCCCAAGGATACGCTGATGAAATTGTCATCTGTGTTAAAGGAAAGTTTGAATCAGCTTTACCCGAGCTTATGAAAACTGCTTTTAATATCGTTACCAGATGGTACCAGAACATGGGACTATCCATAAACCCAAGTAAAACAGTGCTAGTATCTTTTCCTAGGAAAAAGAGTCTTCAGATCCGATCTCCTAAGTTAAATGGAACTGCAATAGAATATTCCAAAGAAGCAAAATAACTAGGAATAATCCTAGACAGCAAGCTTACCTGGAATCCTCACCTGGAAATGATAACAAACAAAGACTTGTGGGCATACAGCTCTTGCCACAGGCTTTTTGGGAAAAAGTAGGGTCTGAACCCCAAAATGACCTTATGGATCCTCCAAGGCATAGTCAGACCCATACTTTCTTATGGGACAAAAGTGTGGTAGCCTAAAACATTGAAGGCAACCACCAGAAGAACCCTTGATAAGGTGCAAAGGATGGCATGCTTAGGCGCCACTGGCACCTTTACTTCATTTCCTCAACGTGCACTTGAAGCCATTCTTGGCTCACACACTCTCTGCCTCTATATTCAAAGAGAAGCAGCGGGTAGTATGCTTTGAAAGAACAGGCCAGATCTCCAACAGATACTATGGCCAAGAGACTTTCTTTTGAAAGAGGTTACAAGGTAACCATTAATGAAAGAAGCCAGAGGACTCCAGCTTCCGCAACGGTCCCAATTCTGGTCTACTGACGGATCCCGGAAGGACGAGGAAACAGACGCAGGCGTGGTTGGTCCAGAAGTGGATCTATCCATTCCGCTTGGTGCCGTACCTTCCATTTTTTAGGCAGAAATCTATGCTATAGAAGTTGGAGCTCAGGAAAGTCTAAATAAGGGCTGTAAGAACTCTAACATCTACATTTGTTCAGACAGCCAAACTGCGCTCCTAGATCTTTCCTCTCAAGCCTTTGAGTCGAAACTAGTGTGGAGCTGCTACTCCAACTACTGTCTTGGGATAACCAAGTGTGGGTGGGTCCCTGGACATGAAGGAGGTGACGGTAATGAAAAAGCGGACGAACTGGGTAAAACCGAAGCTGAATGTCCGTATACTGGTCCCTACCCGACATTTGGCCTACCAAAAAGCCACTTTAAGGGGGAACTGCTTAAGTGAAAAAACAGGCGATTGGATCTCCTTTGACGTAGCGCGCCTGGTATGAGACAGGCGAAGATATTCTTCAACCCCTCTCATCACCAGGCGCGATAACTTAATGGACAGTCGCTCAGACTATTTGCTAACGCAGCCACTGGTCATGGCCCCTTCCGTCACTTTCTGAAGAAGATCGACATCCTACAATGAGCTGTGTCGACGTGTCGACTGTGCGAAGAGGAAGATGAAACCTCGATGCATGTTATATGTGAGTACCCAGCACTTGCAGGTCTAAGGATGCAAATCACTGGACGAGCACTTGTTTCTCCGGATAATGTCTGCAATCTAACCCCAAAAACAATAATCGAACTCGTTAAAAGGCTCGATTTTGCCTAACCACTCTAGGGGAAGGCGCAATAGATCAACTATGGTCGCGGTGTCCGCAAGGTCCTAGAGGCCTAGTCGCCCCTACTCTTAACATTAACAATGAAATGAGGTAGGGTGGAAACTCGAATCAAATGCTGATTGGATGTTTAATAGGATTAAACCTGTAGATTTCTTCTGAGATAGGGTGCTTTCAATATGCTGAGTTATTCTAACTATTGCATGAGATGCGTTATGCTCGCTTCTGAATCCAAATTGTGTATGCGGAAGTAAGCTTTTATCCTCCATAGCATCCGCAATTCTTTCTTTCATTACTTTCTTCAATATTTTTCCTAATGAACTTAGTAGGGTAATAGGTCGGCAATTTGAAGGATTTTCAGTAGGTTTGTCAGGTTTTGGAATGGGTACAGTCTTAGCCATTATTCATTTTGTGAGAAAGTCCTGTAATTTTAGGCAGGCATTAATAACATTTTCAGAAGATTTTTGATACAGCGATTTGATACCTTGTCAAGGCCATGTGATTTGCGGCTTCGTGTATTCCTAATAATCGTCCTAATTTCTTTGCGTCTTATATATATAATAATATTTGCATTGGGGGTGTTGTTCTTAATAAAATTGTTACCTACTTTCTTTAATTCGTTTGTACTATCAACATTACCAAGATTCCCTGTGATTACATTATTTTCAAAGAATTTATCATTAAACAAATCTGCCTTTTCTTTTCTGGTAATGTGTTTCCTATTTTCATACTTCAGAACAGGAGTGGTACGGTTTTTCGTTTTGATCACTTTTGTAATATTCCAGAATGGCTTTAAGGATTTGTGTAGACTGCTAAGAAATCTATTTCTTACCATTTCTGACTTATAGCATGTTAGTCTGGTTCGCTGCTGCCATAGTCTTCGCGCATAATTACGATGGCGAATCATATTCATAATTTCGTTCGTAAGAACTAAAGGAGATGCAAATGAGAAAATATCACGTACCCATTTCTAACACATTGACACTGATATTGTTTGTACATAAGCGCCGTAAAATTTGTACAACCTGTGCGCAGTTTTAATCGCTTTTATTTTCATATACTCAAAAGATTTACTGAATTTGCAAACATTGAACATAGAAAAGTTAATAATTAAGAAGAAAAGTTTAGTGGTAAAATGTTTGTGAGTAATATTTGCTTCGTACGTACCCTATAGTTATTTCACGGGTTTTCCTGCGTTAATGCGCCAAGCCCAAAACAAACCAAATCTTAGTATGGATTTGACAGCGAAGACCAAAGATGGCGGAATGAAATATATACAAATGCAGGGCAATTTTTGGGTACGCTCATGCACACGGATCGTACATATGATTGCATCTCCTTTAGTTATTACCTCGTTGGTGACGAGAAAGAGTATTTGTGAAGACAGCAACTCATCGCGGAGCTTTTTAAATTAATAAATTTATCCCAGGAAAATGAGTGATCATATACCAACACCTTCCCCTTCCCTTCTTCTTTTGTTTTCTGCTACTTGCTTTATTTCTATAATTTCCGATATACACAAGACTTTACGTCTAATAGCCTAGACATAATGTCTCCATAATGTCTTAATTTTTAAATAAATGGAGTCAAATGAGCATTGTGTCACAAATGAAGTCTAAAGTCAAAGAACCACATTTTACTCCATTTAGTAAAATTACAGTAAAAGTGCCTCCTACCGTCATTAAAATTATCTGAATTTATTGGAAAGTGGCAAGTTTTTCCAATAAAGTTAGCAGTGACAGTAAATACTCGCAAATTTTATTAATAGCATTTAATTAAATAATTGAACTTTGACATGATCTTTGATCACATTGAGGAACTGTAAATGACATTTGAAATGAAATAATTTTCGTCCATAGTCTGTCATTTTCTTGAAATTACTTAATTTCAAATTAAGTCGTTATGGACACAGTCTGTCTAGGGTATTAATCCCATTTCTTAAATCAACTTGCATGCACGGTGATAGGATATCAAGCGAAATGTCATCTACTGTCAAATTTAAAAACGCGTTGGAAGGGATGCTTGCATGCAAGCTCTACTTCCTCATGTAATCCTCAAGTTAGAAACAATCAGAAATTTGCCAAATCTCCATGAACCATATGGCCGTGAATGTAATTTAGACCCCAATTGGATTTCTAAGGAAATGTAATACATTTAAATAGTGATTTAGAGCTCAAGGTTATGCAGTAACCTTTGACCTTGTTGTTAGGAGATGCAACGCAGTAGTTGGACCAATTTTAAAAATTAACAGTCAGGTGAGGCATAAATATCATGCAAACTTAAGTAGATTAAATCAATAAAGATATTTTAAAAACACTGGAAACATTTATTCGCGATAAAACGATGGAAAGCGTTTATTAGAGGAATACCAAAGTTGATATTCCTTGAATGACAACAACTGACGGTTTTTGGTTTCATTAGCAGCAACTGCAAGGAAGAACCAGGAACCAAGGAAGAAAAACAGTCGTGGCTACTGCTCTCATAACTAACACTCATTCCTACCTACAAACTGGATTGTTATATTGATTGGAAGAATAGTGAGTGTTTTCTAAAGCTCATTTTTTTATGCTATGTTATAAATGAAATAAATAAGTTAACTAAAAAAAAAGTTGTTTATGTATGTTATATGTAGGTTCAAATAAATAAGACAAAATTTCTTGTAGGGCCATTAGACGTCGTCGTTGAAGGTTATTAAATATTATGCTTCCCGTTTTTCACGTTAAACTAAAACTTTTTAAGTTGTCTTCTTGGTGAAAGCATTGAAATGTTTTGGATTTCTGAAAAAATGTAAGAAAAATTTCAGCCCATCGCATCTAGCGCTCCTCTACAAGTTCTACATCAGACCTTGAATGGAATACAAGTAATTCCCAAAGAAGATGTTAATATGTAATGTAATGTATTGTAATATGTAATAAATATAAAAATTTAATATTTTTCTGGTATGGTATTGTATGTAACCCCAAAGAAGACAAGACAACTTATTGATTCTGGGTGGAAAGTTTCAAGTCATGGTTTTGACGCAGGACCCAAATAGCGAATTTGAGTGACTTGAAAAAAATGATGATAATGGAAAAATAGAAAGAATTAAAAAAATGTAAAATTGAGAAAAATAGAAAAAATACTTATTAAAAAAAGTTGACAAAAACAGATTAATTTGAACGAATTCAAACTGTATAAATCCGCATTGGGCTGCCAAAAGAAAAAATAAGCGTTTCGTATGGCAGAAAGCTTATACTCTTCAGTACGGCTTGGTTTGTGACTACCGTAGACGCTTAAAAAAGATCAAATTCATCTCATTTTATATAAACCTAAAATATATTCTGAATGTGAATTATATGAGGCAAACTCTCCCATATTACACCAAAGGAGGAAGAAACAAGATTACTATGATTTATTACCGGGTAAACTTTATATTTGTGCAACAAGACTATTTTTGGAGAGAAAAAAGTCGCTTTTGATGTTGTACCGGAGAATCTAAAAGTAGTCTTCTTGAACAATTATAAACTTTACCCGATAATAAATCATAGGAATCTTGCCTAAAAAAAATGAAAATTTGTTGACATGTCTACACGCTGCCATTCAGGTATCACTTAAGGGAGTCATCTCATGTGACTGATTCAAAATTTTTTTTATTTTTTTGTTTGCATAAATTGCATTCAAATATAGTGAAAAATATGTGGATAAAGTGATTTTCCAATATACGGAGTCGTTCGGAAGTTACAGTGTTGAACAGGCCAGTTGTTTGGAGTGGGCGCTCCAGCATCGGACCCCTGCTCTTTCGCTTAGGTTTCTTACCTGAGCCCTTTTAATACAAACACAGTTATCTATAAATGCACAATACAGAAGCCATTTTATCTCTAAACTCATTTCCTATTTCGAATATAACGGTTAGTTTAGTCATGATTGAGTACCCAAAGTGTTGGAATTTTACTGGTAATAATCGTATTTGAATTTTTAAACGCGTTTTTCTCAAAACTGTATTTTTCAAACTGGTAACCACGATATCTCCAAATCTATCGAACGAATTCCTTTGACATTTTATTGCCTTATTCAATACTCATGTAGACGCATTGAAAACTTGGATAATTCGGATTCATCAGGCCGTTTTTGTTTTAAATATTGAAAAAATAATGAAAAAACACCAAAATTCACGAAAAAATTTGCAACAAGATGCCAAAAATTTACCTTTCAATATTTTTTAATAATCCTACTTCAGATTAAAATACCGTTTGATTTTTTTATTTTGGATAAGCAGAAAGTCCGCAATCGTGGTTACCGGAAAATGTTTTATTTTGTAGATGAGTCACTAAGTGCCGTGTAGTCCAGCAATGAGCAACGATTTCAGGCTGAAAAAACTGTAGAGTGTACTCAAGACATGAATAAATATGTGGTAAAAAGTTCACAGTTGTATGTTTATTGAGTTCGCCAGAAGAAATTACAAAAAAAAAGTGCCTTCACACAGGATGCCCCCCCTAAGGTCACACACTCACTTCTTACTTGTTTTTGTTTTTGCTGCTTGCATCTCATTTGCTTTACATTTTTGATATTATTATTCTTATAAAAAACCTGCAATTTTGTAAGATTTCATAAGATATCCGCAATTCTGTTTCTTAAGATCAGTCCGCAAAGCGCTAAACATTTCTAATCGATACTGGAGCATCAAAAGTTCAGCAAATCGACCTCAAATGAAAAAAATCTGCTAACCAATACCCGACGTAGCAAACAGTACAGAAATCAAAATAAATGAAATGCGACTGTTCAGAATCAACCTGGGACTTCTTACGTTTATAAGCATTAATTAACAAGGTACGAGCGGCCTTCCCAAAGGTATCAGCAATTTATTTGATGAACAGCTTTTGTAAGTAAGTAAGTAAGTAAGTAATTTTATTTAGCATTTTTGCTATTTAACATTAATTATTACATTTATGATTCACTTAATATTTTCTCTATTTCTCTTTTAAATATTTTAATATTTTGAACATTCCTAATGCTACGTGGCAATTCATTAAATTCTTTAAAGCCTTTATAGATAAGTGAGTTCTGCGAGTTAGCGTCTGTAAACCCTGGAAGTCTAAACTTATCAACATTTCTCAATACATATGGTTGTCATTCACCTACGTAGCTTATATGTCTACTTAAGTAATTTGGAACAAGATTGTGTTTTAATTTATATACAAATATTAACATGTTCATTCTTAACCTTTGGCCTACGCTTAACCATTTTAATGCTTGCAACATAAAATTTACACTCGTATATCTATCACAATACAAAATGCAACACATTGCCTTGTTTTGGAGTCTTTGTAGTTGAGTCAATTGTTCCTGGTTACACAAAAAAAGAACTGTAGCGCAGAATTCGAAGTGCGGTTTAATAATCACGTTGTATATGTTTATTGCTGACACTAGTGATAGATTTCGTCGGATTCTTCGCATAAAACCGATTTTTTTGCAATCTTTTTACATATATATAAATATATATCCACTACTAAATTAAAATTATATTGATCCTTTAAGCACATGCACTTAGTTTTTGTTGCATTCAATTTCAATTTGTTTGCTCTTAGCCATTCACTCACACTTTCTAAATCTTCTTGCATAGCATTTCTTCCTTCTTCAATTGTGTCATTTACTACAAACAACAAAGCATCATCTGCAAACAATGCCACTTATGCATGTTTTAAAACTCGTTGCAGATCGTTTATGTAGATCACGAACAGTAATGTTCCCAACACAGACCCCTGAGGAACTCCGAGGTTAACTTGCAAAGATCCGGACTCCTGGCCGTTTACTTTGGTTTTTTGCCGCCTATTACTTAGAAAATCCTTGAACCACAGCCACTCAGTATTTCTCCATATTTCTGCAGTTTTAGCAGTAGTATGTCTCTGTCTATTGTGTCGAAAGCACGTTGCAAATCTAGAAATACACATATTACCAAGGAAAAACCTTGGTAATTGTTCTTTCAGTACGCTAAGGACCATATTAATAGCCGTTTCTCATGAATGATTCCTTCGAAACCCAGACTGATTTTCTACTATCAATTTATTTTTTTCAAGGTACGTCTCAAATTGTCTATAGACATTTTTTTCCAACACTTTCTCTCCAAATAGCATAGTATTAATTGGTCTGAACTCTACACAATTCTTCCCGTTTTTTACTTTTTGAATTGGTGTAACTATGGATTCTTTCCATATATCTGGAAACTGTCCACATTCCAACGATTTGTTGATTATATCAAGTAGTGGTCGGCCTGACTTCGTGAATGAATCTAATATCATCTGTTTATTAAGTATGTTATTGTCTTTCTTGTTATTCATTTGACTATAGTGTTTTCAAGGTCATCTAGAGTTAGTCTCACAAATCTAAATCTTGTTTCTACTTCGTTTACAAGGTTCTCATATTGCACATACGGTATCGAATTTTTAATATCTATCACACTTAAAAAATTCATTAAACTTATTCGCCAAATTCAAATTACCTTCCTCTAAAAGATTATCAAAATAAATACTATTAATTTCCCTTTTCTTTTCCTTTAATACCATTAATTTAATTGTTTTCCACATCGACTTTTGATCAACACAGCTACTTAGTTACTTTGTTTTGAATATAATTATTTTTTGTTATTTCTAATTTTCTTTTATATACATTTCGTGTTACACGATAATTACTCCAATCGCATTCTGAGTTAGTTATTAATGCACGATCCCTTTTTCCAATTTTAATATTCTTTAATCGTTCTAAGTCTAAATTAAACCACTCATTCTCAAAGTGCTGGACACTTTTCTGTACAATAAACTTGCTAGTAACTCGATAAATTTCATTTTCTCATGGGATTTTTTTTTGTATTATATTCATTAAAAATTTGTTTATAACGATGATATTTAGAATTATCTTTTTAAATTTGATCGCACTGTTAGTTACAATGAAGGTCTTTCAGTTTAATTAATGGCATAAGATTTGTGTCTTCGCTAAAGGGCTATACGATAGTACGCCAATAGCTATGCACGATGACCAAAACGGCGTGATTACGAAAATAAATGCAAACGCGGACAACATAATTAAACAAGAAAAGAAAAACACATGCTCAACAAGAAGTTGATTCCAAGAGCCACTTCCTCTTGCATGGTCTTTTTTTATGTGTTGCTGTAACGTAGGCGCCTGCGGCACAATTATTTCTTAAGCAGGCCGCTCATCAAAGATGCAAATACTTCGTGCATGCCCTATGCACTTGCATCATGCATATTTATGCTGCAGCCGCAAACCAAAAGAGCAATTGCACTGCATACTCCCAAGTAAAGTGCTTAAATTATAAATGAATCGTTTTTATAATTTCGTCGTGCTATGAATATCTCTTCCAAAAATCGGCCATTACTAAAATACTTGACGCAAAAGCTTCACATGCAATGCTCAAACGAAAATGCTTCAAGCATGCGTACAGCAAGTTCTCTTGCATCAAGCAATTGCTGTGAGCGGCGTTGTCACTTAAAAATATATGTGATGCTTTTTTGAAGATCATGATGCGAGTGTATAGTGCATGCAGCATGCAAGAACCATTTGCATCTATGGTGAGCGGCCTGCCTTACAGCCGGTATTGGTATATGAATCCATTAGGTAACGCTAGCAATATCAGATTATTATCTTAAAGAAGACTAACTGCAAACGATATAAATAAATAAAATAAATAAATAATTTATTTATTTTCATCACAAAACCGAAACTACTTTAAGTAATAAACTGGATTTCAAGCTCTGCTGCTAATGCTAAGTCCTTAAATTCGAACGACCCATTAATGAAATAGCAAATGGAAAACATCGTAATAATAGAACGAAATTTGGAATCCGTGGTCCAATGAAACGAGAAACAAGAGGAACAAGGAACATTTATATTAGGAGAGAGCGAGTTTCGAGCTTCTGGTAACAGCAGCGAAAAAAGCTTAATGCAAAAAGCAAGTGCTTTTTTTTTAAGGAGACACAACAAAAGTTGAAGCCGAGAAGAAAAAAAACCGAAACTATGGATTTGGATGCTGAAGTTTCAAGCAGAGATTACGAGATTATCCATATGTATGGCAGCAAGTACCGAAAAATTAAAATTACAAACTGAATTAAATTTTTAATATGTATAACCACAAGAATTAGAATAATTTCTTAACTAATTAATTATTTACCCCTTTAGGATTAAAATATTTCCTATAGCTAAGAATGGAATTGAAGGCGAGCGTAGGTTTTCCTATATTAAGAAAGTTGTTAACCGTGTAACATTTGTCAGACTTAACAGTGCAAGCCGCGACCCGACCCCCTAGACGCTTAGCTTACATTGCAAGGCACCACTGCCTTGACACTCTAAATTTAACCATAATATTATAAACACCTAGCAGGAAATTGACGGGTAACCAACTCCCTCAATTTCCATGCGAGGGGTGTACGAATTATATCAAGCTATATCAAAAACGACCGAATAAAATTGAGGTTATGTCTTAATTACTCAGTAAATTTGCGCAAACAACGAAAAATGAGGTTATGTGGGCACTATTCCATCCTGTGGAAAATGAAGTGTGGGGTGAAAGGACAGTTCTGATCTAAAATATACTTTTCGTACGAAAGAACTGAAAAATGCATATTAACTGGAAGAAAACAAAAACCTTTATGGTTCAGAGGTTATGTTTTTTTATATATATGTATATTCGAAAAGGAGCGAATTAAACTAATTATGTTTTTCTTTTTATATATATATTCTGACACATATCATACACGGTAACCGGTTAATAAAATCCTTATAAGATCGTAGCTGCTTTTAAGAAAGTCCAAGAAGAGATCAAGAACATAAATTAAATTATACTTTATCTGAACTCCATATTACTATAGGATTAAGCACTACAATATTGCTAGTAAAAATTATATATAGAGAAAACAACGTATCTGAACCTACTTTTGTGTCAATCCATTTTAAAATTCTGTTCAAACTTCGGTTACACTTGTTCAAAGAAAAATAGAGAAATGTTAACGAATTGTGTGAAAATTCGTCAAAACCTTATCGCGCCACGCACCCACCTACTTTATGAAAAGCAAACGTAATTTTTTACCAATGAACTCCATACTACAGTTTCAACTGGAATAAAACAGGAAGAGTCAAGGATCATTTTAACATTATTCAATTTGTTTAAAAATCGAATTATCCAAAAATTTTCCTATTTATAATCAAAGTTCTGTCAATTTTTATATTTAGTACACATCACATTTCTCATAATTAAAATTGAAATCAAAGGGAAACTAAATTATTGTAATATTTTTATTAAATTAATTTTAAAGAAACATTAAAAACACTCACTTCTTAAAGTTCCATTAAAAATATCCCATGATAGGTTTAAAAATAAAATATTATTATAAAATATCGTGTATACTTACGGATGGAAATTGTTAAGATGATATTCCAAAACTGGATATTTTTGAACATTTTCAGTGAGCAAACTTTCTTTCCCGATAACTGCCACAACATTTTCTGCTTGTCTGAAGATAAAATTAGAATCATTTACTTATGTAGTACATGGATCAGCAATAGACGTTCAAATACTTATCATTAACACAATGCGCTGCTGTTAATATCCAATCTTCGGATATCAAAGATCCACCACAAAAGTGTTGTAAAATTTGGATTCCATTAAATTGCTTCACCTCTTGCAGTGACACGATGTAAGAATTTTGTCCAATGTCTTCATGAAATATAGAATATTAAAAAAAAAAAAAAATCTTAAATGAAAGTGCACATCATTGCGAAGATCCTTCGTATTAAAATAATTTACCAGATTTCAACACTACTCGGCCTCCCACTATTGGATTAAGTTGCGCGCGTGGCCAGAAAAGTGAGCCGAGGAAAACAATTCCGAACAGTGTCACTGACATGACGAAGACAGATTGCGAATTGTTTCAAAAATAATATGATCCGACTGTTGAATATACGAAAAAGCTGTTTAAACAACAAACAGAACATACAAATTATTTTCCACAATCCATAAACACGATAAATATGTGTAGATGATTATGGATTAGAAGAAATTAACTGCCAATGCACCTATTAAGTGAAAGATCGTGTAAAAATCAGAGATAACTTACATTTTCACTGGCGGAAAATCCTCTTCGTGTAAACATTTGTTTAGTAACAATAGTGCAAACATTACGGCTTATATAGTTATTTAAAAAATTTAAACTTTATCCGGCTGCTGTTGCCAAGATGTCTACGGAGATAGATGGCACAACTACTAGATGTCGCATGCAGTACCAAAAAAAGTATACAAAATATATATGCCTGGGTGATCCATTCCGGAATGGACAACAACAATGTATGCGTCGAATGATTCATATTTTTTTTCGTATCTGAAGTGTTGAAGGAGTCGATCTAATTTATACAAAACTGCTATTATAAAAACATTTGCTTTCGGCATGCTCCAAAACATGTTATGGTCCATTCCAGAGTGCACTACACATTTCACAATCTGTATACTCTGCTCTAGTATGCCATGCGACATCTAGTTCTTGTGCCATCTATGCTATGAATTATGGTTGGAGTAAAATATTCGCCCGTGATTCTACAGGGTTTTAAGTTCGAACATCTTCGACGCCTCTAACTATGATATAACATATCCATCATAAAAATATCACTCGATGGTTTGAACCCCTTTGAAAATTATAGTTCCAGCATTTAAGGGAGATGGTGATTGTATGTAAAAGTTACGGAACTAATCAGGTATGTATTTGGAAATTCGACCACAGATCCCTGGATCATACAAAATTTTAGTCAATGCAACTTCCATTGGAATTTGTTTACACCGTATTTTGCATAAAGATTTGGGTCTTAAGGCTTATAAAGTTCAGTTAACACAAGAACTCAATCCGGCCGATCATCAACAACGTCGAGTCTTTGCTGATTGGGTCCTTCAAATGCATGAACATGATCCGGAATTCCATCGAAAACTCATCTTGAGTGATGAGGCCCATTTCCACCTCGATGGCTTCGTCAACAAGCAAAATTGTCGCATCTGGGACTCGGAAAACCCAGGAGTTATTGTTGAAAAGCCTCTCTATCCTCAACGTGTGACTGTTTGGTGCGGTTTATGGTCCCGCGGGGTCATTGGACCTTACTTTTTCGAAAATGAGGCTGGAGCAACAGTTACGGTGAATGGATTGCGCTATCGACAGATGATTAATGATTTTTTATGGCAGGAATTGGATGGTATTGATCTGGACAACGTTTACTTTCAACAAGACGGCGCTACGTGCCATACAAGCAACGAAACCATTGATCTTTTACGGGAAAAGTTTCCGGAGCGTGTTATCTCTCGAAGAGGTGATCACAATTGGCCACCAAGATCTTGTGACTTAACATCTTGCGACTTCTTCCTTAGGGGCCACGTGAAAGAGAAGGTCTACGCCAACAGCCCAGCGTCGATTCAAGACCTCAAAGATGGAATTCGTGAGGCTATCAAGGACATAGGGCAGCCACTTTGCGATTTGGTTATGGAAAATTTCATAAAAAGGATATGGTCCTGTAGGCGTGGTCGTGGTAGTCATTTGGCTGATGTTATTTTCCATTATTAACGGCATACCTTCCTCTTTATAATGAAATAAAGATCCGATCATTTATCTCAAAAAGTGGCATTTTTCTTTGAATATCAAAATAACACCTCTTATTGGAAAACCCTTTATTATATGATGGGCATTCATCTAGGGTATCATAACTACTGGTCTTAGACAAATTATAGCTTATGTCTTCAACTATGTAGGTGTGCACTTTCGCGAACAAATAAAAAAACTAAATGAGGATCTTTTAGGATCCGCGTAACCACTAACTAATCAACATTGGATACTGTTTAGGTTAAAACCGAAATATATATACTCGTATGTATAAGAAACTAAACATCCCTGAAAAGGCTACATTATACAATCATTTAACGAGAAACGTGAAACTAACCTGAACAAACAAAATCCATGTAGTTTACTTCTTCATTTATCGCGTTTAAAATGATTTTAATTTTCACAATTTTTTTAGAAAGATCGGGATAACCAATGGTCATAAATATGTCCTCGTAAAGCATTTCTCACAAACTGTAATCACTGTAATTTACACTCGGAAGTCTGAACATTAACTGTCAACCAATTTTCAATCCCCTGTGAAAATCTTAAGCGACGCTCATCGCTTATACTTAATTCGTATTACTTTAATAGGCATTTTTATAAAAATCGCAAAGTGTGATCTAATACATAATCGAATTCCTTAGGTCCTGAGAAGAAGTTTGAGTACCCACACTTCTATACTCGTAGGCTTAAATAGCTATCCTAATACTCACTTTTTAGTTTTTTCCTCTTTTTTATCGGCTCTAGCTCGGTAGAGTTATGTCCAATCGGAAAACGGGGCTTACTGTTCACCGTAGCTCATTACCAGCTACAATTCGTAGAAGAAAATTTTTCTCGTCATACTTTTAGGGTCGGGTAGGAGCTCCCGACGGAGGGGGAGGGGTGGCTCCAATACCCTGTGTTGCATATCAAATTATAGGTCTCGCCGAGTACTTTTTCCGATTCAGAAAACTTTCTTGGGAGGTTTTTGCCACCGGAATATCCATTCTTATTGGCTTGGGTTACATACACCCCAGTTACTGCATTTCTCATATATTTTGAAGTTATTTCTTCCATAGCCATTAGTATTCTATTATGAAAATTTTTTTCATAGAAACTTATTTTTCATGAGGCACCAATTCCCTGCAATCACGAGAAGTAGAAAAGTCGACTTTTTCACCCAAGAAAGTCGCTCAAGCTACATCCGATCGCCAAAGCTTTTCCCCGCTAGATAGAAATAAACATTGTTAATAAAATATGTTCAGAGTATCATAATGCATCGTTGCAGATATCTCTCATGTCTGGAGATGTCGGGCCTAAAGTTGTATGAAAAATGGACATTCCCTTTGGGTTCACATGTTGTGGCCCAGTCTGCAAGCAGTCGGAATCAAGAGTCTAGTAAGTATACCGGTAGTAAAATATCCAGGAATTGCGAAATGTATCACTTCATACAGTAAAGTGCTCGCTTATTGTTGATTAATGTGATGTTTGTTTAAATTACTGCGGCAGCAACTAGAGAGCCATACACGGTCGTTGTCCGTTTTGTTTACAACAGCAGAGATGCTTGCTATCAGTGACATTGGAGAGCAATTTTGTCATCGGTTGTAGAATATTACCGCTTTGTAGTTCCATACATATATTGAGGGGAAATTTTCAACCTTTCTTGCATGGTTTGGATCCGGATCCGGATACCCGGATTTCAGGAATCGGATAGTTCGCAGATCCACGTAACCATCAGAAATCCGAATATTAGCAAATCCGGATGCGATTTGCAGCTCTAACTTGTATATCTTCAGGAGTTTCTAAAGGTGTCCTATACATGAGAGCGCATCCCCTACTTTTGTTGCTTATGTTTTAACATTTTCAAAACCTGAAAGAGAAACCTCTAGTCATATATGGCGGACTTTGGTTGCATTCGAATTTCATGCCACATTACATTTTTTGACTTATTCAATAATTTTTATTTTCATTTTGTCTTAAGAAAAAGTAAAAATGACACCAAAGTTAATGTCGAGGAGGTTTTCGACAGTCTTCTAACGACGTTGTTGAACCAAAAACGACAATTCAAGAGTAGTTTTCGTTCGACGTCGACTTGTATGCCTCTGTTCTAAGCAAAATTGAACTTATCACCGTTTTTTTTGTTTAGATGTAGTCATAAACTAAAGCGAGATTTCAACGTATCTTGCAGCTTTGGACACGTTAAGCTCTTTATGCTTTTTAAGGAACTATGCCTAGAGCATAGCATCAGAAATTTATTTTCTTAATATTTCGGGTTGATCTGGCTACAAGTGACTATGCTATACTATACCTTGAAGTATACCTTGCAAGAAGCTTCAGAGAAGATATCACGCGCCAGTTTTGAAAGACAACCCCTTTTTATGGAGTCATGCTTGGTCCTTTGTAAACTAATTACTCCAATCCATTAAGCCTGACCCGAATAAATTAAATTTCATTCGTTGTTCAAAATTCTACAACAGTGGTTAATGCGTTTACTTTATATGTGCAGTATAACATCCAGCTGTCGAGTTATACTTAAAAAACATAAAACATATTTTTAACAGAGGTGCCTAGATTTCGGCAATCCAAATATCTCGGGAACTACTGCTCCGAATTAGTTCATCCTTTGCAGAGTTTTTGTAAGAATATAGTCGTTGATCGTGGGATTTTCTTTTTCATTGCATACGTTTTGATTTACAGGTAAAAAAAAACAGCCGCCATTTTGTGTAAAATTAATTTTTCGGAATATCGAACATCGATAATCTAATATATTGACTATAAGGTCATTCCACAGAAAATCGACAAATGCTCTGAATGGAAAGCAGAAACATAAAGTATGCCAATAGATTTTAACCCCCTCCATAAAATAACTCCTTTCCCATCAAATTTATTTTTGAAAAAATTTCGTTTTTCGAAGGAAGTGTGGTCATTTAAATGCTCCTTTCACGGCTATATTTCCAGATCAAACTTGGACACTACTTTCAAATTTGAGTCATTCGTTCTTTCGTCTTCTTTAAACCTTTGGCTGGCCGTGGAGAAGCCTTTGCTGTGAGAATACCATCTGATGACAATGTTGATACAACTTCCTTCGGGTCATATCCTGCAGGCAAAGAATAATTTCTAACAAAGTGTCTTGAAATTGATCCATGTTCATCATCTCGCTCATCATGTTTTCCTTCAATAATAACCGTGTTCTCGAAAAGTTTTTACAGACAATTCGTTCTGCTGGAATTGTTGCACATCCATATGCAGACTTGAAATCCATCCTTGCCCACCGAGTAATATTCTTTATCTTTTATTACTTTACCGGTGCCACCTGTTTTTTTGTTCTCCAATGCATATGGGCAATGCTTACGCCGAGGATAAGCCATATAAAGACGTGGATATCTTTGTTGTACTCATCGGATTTCCTGTGAATATATTCCCAATCCAAAGTCATAATCGACTGGAATCCAGTCAGATAATTCTGTTGCCATATTTAATAATAGTGGTGGCATCGACAATTTGCGCTGTTCAATTTTGTTTAATTTACCCGCAAATTCAACTTTCACTTATAAAAATCTTAAATCGATGACCAAAACTGTTTTTCCAACTTCCCGTTTTGAGGTGTCCACTGAATAAAAAGGAGACCTTTTATTCTTTTTTACGATATCTCACGTGCTACGATTTATGTTCAAATGCCTGAATTATCGAGCCTTAAATTTAGCAGTGTTATCCATGATCCTGTAAAGTTTTTGAGCCGTTAATAGTCCTTTAAACCTCAGAAGAAATTGCCTCAATATCTGATTCCGTTCAAAAGTTATAAATGTTTTTACGTTATGCGAAAAGTGAAAAAGTTTAATTTTCAGAACATAATAAATGTTATACTTTTGGGCTCCGCGAAATAACGCCCAACGAAATAACGCCCAAAAGTGAAATAAGACCCAAAAGTTCCATATAAATTTTAACGTGTCAAATGTGAAATAATGTCCAAAATTTTTGGGTGTTATTTCACTTACCGGTTTGGGGCGTTATTTCATAATGATATAAAATCCAAAATTCGTAAATGAAATAAAGCCCAAGAAAGAAAATTGACCCTGATGAAATAATGCCCAAAAATCATTTCAAAAAATGAAGGAAATATTTCCCAACGATGTGTGTAAAGTAAGAACGCGTCGCGCATGGCCAGCAGGGAGGGGGCGGCGGCAAGGGGGTTCTTACTTTACACACATCATTATAAATATTTTGGGCTTTATTACATTTGCTTGCTCTCTTGACCTGAATGTTGGGCTTTGGTTCACTTTTTGTTGGGCCTTTTTTCACCTACTTTTGGTTTTATTTCACATTTGCTTTCGGGCCTTATTTCATTTGGAAATAAGACCCGAACTTTCTGGGTCTTATTTCACTTATCACTTTTGGGCGTTATTCCGTTGGGCGTTATTTCGCGGAGCTATACTTTTGCACTTTTCGCGTAACACAAAAATGTTAATCGGAAGTATACTTTTGGGTAGTTCTTTCCTTGTTGTAAAAGCTTACAATGAGTCATAATTTAGAAGGAAAAAAAAATATATCCTTCATGAAAAAGTTTCACAGGATCAAGGATAAAATTACAAATATGTATAACATTTCTTTCAAGAATTCAAATTTAAGGCTCGATAATTGAAACAATTGACCATAAATGGTAACACGTTGGATGTCGTAATAAAGGATGAAAGGTCCCCTTTGTAACCAGTGGCCAAGTTTGATCCGCTAATATCCGTGAAAGCGCATGTCATTAATTTTCTTTCAAAGTTTTCTGAACTACATATATTTCAAAAATAACTCCATTCAAACTTCAGTATGAGTTCCATTATATCCTTTCTACAGCTTCTTCAAGACCCATTAAGGATTAAAATAAAAAAATAAATAAAGAAAATCGAGAATACGCTTATTCAGATATTCAAGGATAACGGATATATCCAAAATGTCAAAAATGTACACGAACGAAAAATATTTCAGCAAAATACTATTTAACAATAAAACCAACCTACCTGTAAAATTTCATCAAAATCGGACATGATCGCTGGACAAATTTACACAATATTTGTCGATTTTCTATGGAATGACCCTATATTGACTTTATATTTTAACATAAAATAAACAAGCTCCGTTTAACATGGATCACCGTAAGATGCCTAAAAAAACAACGGATCTTCAGATGGTGTGTTCTATATACATAAAAAACTTTATAACTTTACTTAAAGAAAATTAAAATAATAACTTCAAAATGTGTATTTCAAATGTATAAAATTTTTGTTTAAAACAGTCCTCACGTTTTTATATCCCAGATCAAAGATATATGTTACGTCCTTCTTTAGAAATAAATTCACAAAAATAGACGTTCTTTTGGTCTTGCATTAAAAAACACAAATTACTTTACGTATAACAAAATTTAATTCTATTTTACAAAAAAAAAATTATTAGTTACAGTGATTTCTTTAATTTATTTTATAACAATAATAAAAGATTCTGTTTTGAAAGTATTCCGCTATTAATGCTTTTTTTTATGATATCTTAATGCATATATTGTACATACAAAATTTAATCCGTAATCATACATGTGAAGTGAACTGAACTTATTAAGTATTTTACATTTTACAACTAGATTATAATTGAGTTGTAATAATAACAATACACTACACTACTGGTGAAAATTCGATTAAAAACAGCTGAGTTTATAAGAGAAAGGTAACAAATTTATGCGTAGTTTTGGCAGCACTGAACTTCTAAGTATTTAATCTCTTCCAAATGCTTTTGCACAATTTAAGCGAAAAGCACAATGCGATGGTCATCAGCGCTCATCAGATCAGATTTCATTCTATTTTATTATCTATTATTGCCTGACTTTACCCACAATTAGAATAGCACGATAATTTGGAGACGAAAAGCTTATGTGAAATATTGACCTCCTTCTTTCAGGAGAGAGTTCCTTAAGTAAAGGAATTACAATCCTTTCAAATAAAATTTTGGATTTGTCGAAGGTAAAAAAGCACTGTGTACTCAACCTGGATCATGGGTCTAATTAGTCCTTGTTATGGTCGCCTCCACACAGAGCAGTATGCTACTGTGTTTTTTTTCGACTGTGCCATCGACAGCTGGCTGACGGTGCAATAGTCACAGCTGCACAGAGCAGTATGCTACAAAATTCGCTTGACAGCTGGCTGATGGTGACATACAGTACGTTTACATGAATACTTAAAGTATGCTTGAAGTATGCTTGAAGTAATCAAAATATCATGAAAACGCTCATTCAACTTAATTAATTGGAAAATTAAATTCAAGAAAAATTCAAGTTAAGTAATTGGATTTAATTCAATCAACCACCCTACCTGAGCTTCAAGTGGATTTCAAGTCAAGTATTCATGTAAACGTACTGAATGTCGTGGCAGAGTCTAAACGGCACGCAAGGAAAAATTTCAAAGTTTTAATATTAAATACAGAAAAAGGGAAAGGTTGAGTTAAATTGTTCTGTGGTATAAAAGATATGGCGAAAAAACCGAAAAAAGTAGATCGATTGAAGACAGGACAGGCGACTTTCGATTATTAGAAAAGGCTGCAGGCATGCATCGATTCTTGATAATAAAACAGGAGACCCCAAAGTGAGATGCTCGTGATTAAACAGGAAGGAGAATAGAAGAAAACATTAAGGTAGCCAGAATTTTTATAAAACTTTAAAAGATATACGAGCTGAAAAGTTGCAATTGGATTTTGTCCAGAAAACACGGAAAAGCAGAGATAAGAAAGGTCTAGGCGCGAAGAAAATTTTTGTTTGGCGAAATTATAGAAATAGCTTTTGTGTGAAAATAGTTAAGAGTATATGGATATTACAGATATATTTTCGAATATCGTTGCGTGAAATCTGTCCTAACAATTCAAAACAAATTATTCCTAGGTTAGAATAAGAACTCGAATCATGTATATACAAAAATAAAAAAAAGGAACACAAGGCAAGGTTTTCGTGCTTAATGAAATATCTTAAATCTGAGCAAATGAATAAAGGATTCTCGGAGGATTCAAACAGAGTCACGTACTTTAGCGAAAACGCAAAATTTTGCGTTATTGTAAAATCACATTTGCAAATATAAAAGGATATATCCGAATTCTTTGAAAACATTTATAGGAAATAACTATGCTTTCTGATATTATAAGAGAGTCGGATGATTTTTATAGGAATTCAGATAAAAATAATACAGCGTGCATATAAAATCTGTACTGAGCTGTATATTGCCTGTTCAGTTATACTAATTTAAGATAAATGAATTTTTATTTATACTTTCTTTTATATAAATCGATATTTATGATAATTCAAAAACAGCTATAGTTTGTACTGAAGTCGCTGTGCAGCGTGCACTTGAGATTGTGTAACAATATGTATATAAACACTATGACAAAACTAACTGTATTTTATATCCATGTAATACACATGTATTCATTGGATGGTTATTCTTATTGTTCTACAAAATTTCTGGAAATTTGTAAAACGAAAAGCGGAGTGAATGCCAAAAATTATTGTATCTAATTTCAGTATTCAATTGATAGTTGAACAGAGTGCATAATAAGTGAGTGTCAGAATGTATTCCGGGATTTTTGTCCAAATGGAATGTAACGTTGTTAAGAAAATTGTGCAAGTGCTATCGTCAACATCTCCAGACCTGTCTTATAATGACTTTGTCTTAGCATGTAAGTAACTACACATTAAAATTTATCTCTAGAAATCTTTATAACACCTGTCCCAAAGTTAAGTACTTGATATATGATATGTATAACATAGACCGCTTCATTTTCTGTTTTATGTGGAACCAATTTAATTGTCAGGGGTTCGACATTTATCTTAATTCAAGTTTAATTTTTACTTTAATATTCATATTACAAGTTCAACAAAATCCAAAGACATTCGATATCTCCTATATAAATCAAATATTCCTTAAACTAGATTTTTTTTTTTGCTTATTATTTTGTTAAAATGTGTAATGCCTTAATTATTCCAAAAGGTCTGACGGCTTTTAATATTAACAGAGAGGATTTTGAAGGATTTTTAACATGTGTAGATTTTCGTACTGAAGAAGAAGTATTTGTGGACTTTGTCAGGCAGTATTACATACATCCATGGTTCTTCCTCAAAATAGGTTTGAATGATCTAGGTAGCAAATAGAAGATATTGCTCATTTTTGTACCAAATATTGATTAAAGGTTGTTTCTAGGTGATAAAACAGACCAAATTAGAACTACTCCTAATGTTACATCCACACCTGGCCAGTTAAAAAGACAAAACGCTGCCTGTGGCCCAAGTTTATATATTACTGCTGACGTATGTATTTCATCACCAAACCTAAGCAAAATATTTTGAGATCAAAAGTGCATATTTAATATCCTGCATGTAAATCCTGCAATTGCACAACGTGAGACATATTATGCCAAAAGTTAATCGTATTCTCTTTCTAATAGGTGATGAGACTTTATATTAGTAAAAAAAGCAACGGGCCACTTCTACTACAACAATTTGAGAACAAAGGTACTCTGTCTGCTACCAACAGACGGAGAGTTATTGCATTTGCTACAGCGTATATTGAGGAATATTTTGGATTTGTTCCACAAAGAAGTGAGCTAATTGCTGCAGCATCAGCAGTTGTAAATTTGTTTCCGTGTCTTAAAAGTGACGGAGAAAATGAGCTTGTAAGTATATATATATTCTTTGGAACTAGCACTTATTGACTTTTTAGGACCTTCTTATAAACAACTCTTCTACGGGATTTCTCCAAATAAAACTCAAAAACGATAGGGCCAAAAAACGAAAACTGGAAAAAGAATTTTCCTCAATTGAGACGGACTTAAGCGATGTATTACATAAAGAAAACGATAAGGACATATCCAATGAAATTAATTTGATGAGAGATTTTCATAATTGCAAAACAGCCATAATACCTGATGAAGTAAATAAAATCAAACAAGTATTAAAATCTACAGTCGTCTTCAGGAGAAAATGCATTGATATTCAAAGAAATCCATTCGAGCATTATAAATTCTTTTTCCTCTGTCCAGAATTGGTAATTTCTGAAGTACAAAATATTTTCGCATATCTCCAATTTGTTTTATATCTATTAGATTGATTACGACTTCAACCTACAATTGAAAATCTTACTTCATCGAAAGGTGTAAAATTCGTAAGTCTTTTAAATGACTTAAAATATTATAATGTAATTGATAATGCAACAGTTGATCCCATGCATGATCTGCTGGAAGGTGTTGTCCCTTTTGCGCTAAAGGCCTTTTTTAATGTTCTAGTGAATGAAAAATTAACTACGTTCAAGGATATTAACAGCAGGATTGTTTCCTTTGACTTTAGTTATTCCTTTAGAAAAAATCTGCCCACATCACCAATATCTAAGGATTGCTTCACATTTTCAGCTTCAGAATGTTGGTGTATATTATTGCACATTCCATTTATATTTGGTGATATTATGGGAGTGGAAGTGAAGAAGTGGGAACTAATAGAAACCATTCTTCAAATAGTAACAATTGCATTTTCACATACAATAGATATTTCCGCTGTAAATCGATTGGAATTGTTGATTTCTCGGCATTTATTACTAGTTGCAACCGAATTCAAAATGCCTTTAATGCCAAAACACCATATATTAACACATTATCCAACAATAATTAAAAAAATGGGCCCACTGTCACATTTTAGTACTATGAGGTACGAGTCCAAACATTATACTTTTAAAAACTTAAGTCATAATTTCAAAAATTACATAAATCTTTGTAAAACTTTAGCCTGGCGACATCAACAGAAATTTGCAACCATTTATAAAAGAATTAATTTTCACAGAACAATACAAAAAGGAAAACTAACGCTATTAATCCAGAGTTTTATCATGAAAACGAAATAATTATCCAGTATTTTAACGATGAAAATGAGAAATTGTACTCCGTAACTTGGATAGAGCAATTTTTCCATTTACGACCCGGTTTATTTTTAGCCTGTAATAGAAGAGAAATACCAGAGAATTTTTTAAAAATTAGGGATATATTTTTTTTATAAACATAAGTACTTCCTTTTATGTCAGGAAATTCAATGCGTTGACCTTAATGGATTTCATAATGCCTATGAGATTATAGCAAATAGTTCTTTTCCTTCCACAATTATTGAATATTCAAATTTCGAAAATTGGCAAACATATGACTCTGCTACTTCAAGGAAGGACAGCAAAATGTATGTATTAACGAAAAATGTATTTTAAAAATAGTAAATAATATGTAATAACTGAAATAAAGTTCTGAAAAATTTAAAACTATTTTTTTTCAATTCAGACACCCATCTTTTATCCTTGATTCCTCTTCAGTGCATATCATTTTTTGGATAAATTTATTTATTCCATTTTGTATATATTTTATGCAGCAATTATATATGTATATCACTTTTATTCGAGCGTTGTATAAAATGTATAGACCAGAATTATAAATAAGTGTATTCTTTTTCTCATATAAGAATGCAGTCAAATCGTATACATTCCGTTATACTATTTTATTATAATTCGTATAAAATATTTAGAATAAAGTTTCATAGGATATAAATATATAAGAGTTATACGAATTTTCGAGTGGACCTATATACATAGATACGAAAACTTGTAAAATTTATACCAAAATTTCTAACCGTGAAATGTTTAATTTATACGTTAGTCCGAAATCCAAATAAGTATAGGCTATAATACTCTAGACCAGTGGTTGGGGAACCGGGGTAAATTACCCCAAATGGGGTGAAAATGAAATTATTATTTTATATTATTATTTTATAACCTGTTATAGCATTTTTTTTTTTTTGTAAAAATATTCGGAATACGCTATTGTTGATGCGACTAACGTGATAGTTTTTCCAGGAATTCAATAGAAGATAAAGATGTAATGAAATCACAGTGTATTGTCAATTGAAAGAACATTTAGATAGTTTGCATTCACATCTGTGTTCCGAACCAAGGGAATACTTTGTAAATTTATAAACGTCTGTCAAAAGGCAAAGACAGAACAGCAACTTCCCAGGTAACTTCAATCAACGTTCAGCATCAAAGGCTAGCTTTGAAGTAGCCTGGTTGATTGCCCGAAACAAAAAACCGTATACTATTAGTGAGGATTTGATTAAACCAGCAGCTGTGAAAATGGCAGAGATCATTTGTGGTCAGAAAGAGGCGAATAAACAGAATGCAGTGCCCTTGTTTGCAAGAAGTATAAAAGATAGAATTTCTATCTTAAGCCTGGTATTGTGTTCATTTCGCGGATAAATTTTGTATGAAAATTTAGCGGTGAAATTTAGTTGCGAAATATTTAGCCAAATCGCTGAAGAAAGTGTATTGTGCTTTATCAGCTAAAAGTTTGTTTAGTTTTGACAAGTACAGTGCGTCAAACAAGAGCGTGTCCGGCATAAGTTTTGTCTAGTAAACGATACACTGAAAAACTTCGGAGCAACAAGTAGTGGGGGCAGAGCTGGCCAATACTTAAGTAAAAAAAAACTTAAGTACTACTTAAAGCACATTTTCGTTACTTAAGACTTATTACTCAATACTTTTGAAATCCCTCTACTTAGTACTTGAGCATAAGTACTTGCTTCTATTTACTTGTACTTAAGACTTAGTTTTGTACTTAAGTACCAAGATTCTTACTTAGGTATTTCTAAGTCTATTAAGTACCTACAAATATCTAACTGTTCATAGAAAAGCAAAGATAACCTCTAGCGAAACTCCTTTTTTGTTGAATTTTAAAGCACGCAAAGAAGTGTCAAAGAATGTGCCACACTCACCCGTCAAGGCAGAACCTTAGACAAACTAATAACATATACACAAGACTGGGCAAGTAGAACAAAAACCAGTAACGTTTCGCTCGAATATAAAATCGACGATGCCTCGGCTTTATGACATAACCACTGACATGTATAATATGGATTACAAAAAGTGGGCTTACTTCTATATTGCTGACTCTGTCGGCCTAAGCACCAAGTATGAACTGAGAAAGAACTGAAAACAACAAATAAATTAGTGGATTCGTCGAAATAAATGTTTTTAAATTAATCATTTAGGGTTATTACTGATAAAAACTATTTTACCAAAGACAATATATTCATTAGATATGCAGAAGAATTTCTAAATGTTTTATTGAAATCACTTCCCGAGCTGCGTGCTCAATTTTTCAACTTCCTGCCAATGATTTTTTCAATGTTGGCACCGTCGTAAGAGCTTTTTTTGACACAAGCAATTGTGCCCACGAGAAATAGAAACGTAAGCAGTCCATATTATATACGTCAGTGGACATAACCAAGAGTAAGCAAGCAATGCCTCGCTCTAATATAAAATCAATGACGCCTCGACCTGATGTAGAGAAGGTCTGAAGTTTTTCTTAGAAATTTATTGGAAATTTTTTCCCTAGAATTATTATGCATTATTGGAGGCGATAATGGGTGCTTGGGCGGATTTTTGTGAGTGTAGCAAGGAGAAGTGAAGGTTTTACTCTATTTGCAGCACCGAAAACTATGGAAACTATAAATAGTAGCTACTGGTTACTATACATACTGTAGTTTTCAAAAGGTATTGATTTATTAATATCTATTAACTGAACTCGATAAACTTCATTATATTACTAACAACGTACAAAGATTCTAAAAAAGTACTTTAAAAAGTACTTAGTACTTTTTATAGACTTAGTACTTAGTTACAAGTACTTTTCATACATGCGGTACTTGTACTTACACTGAAGTACTCAGGCCTTCGGTACTTGTACTTAAGTACTTTTTCTTTGGTACCTGCCCAGCTCTGAGTGGGGGTCCTTCCATACTACGCATTAAAAGAGTTTCAGTTTTGCAGAACCTTAGTGTGAGAACGTCATATTTCGTCATGAGTGCCGAGTACGCGAAGCGTTTTGATGCCCTGTTCCTTTGTATACATCCGAAAGAACCAAAAATGTCGCGCGCAGCTGCTGCCAAGTATATAAAGAAGTCAAAGGCATTTGTTAATAAGTGGGTGACGCGGTTTAAGGAGACAAAAACGGTCGACGATTTACCGGAACGTGGCGTGGCACGAAAAACAACAAAAAGAGAGGACAAAGTGATCGTGACATTATTTTCTAAGAATCCTCTACTACCACTGCGTAAAAGACAAGTGAAATTGAAGGAAAAAGGTATTGATATATCAGTGGAAAGTATTCGAAGTCGTCTACGTGCCAGTGGAATTCAATGGCGGAGTGCAATTAAAAAACCTTTGCTATCCGAAAAATATGTAGAATAAAGACTCTCTTGGGCACAAGAAAATATCGAGCGCGATTGGGGCAATATCATTTTCACCGACGAAGAGTCTTTTTGGTCACGTAGTCCCGTCAGCCGAGCTTAGTCTACTTCCACTGACAGACTTCTCCAGCGGACTGTTAAACGACATATTCGTCAGATATGGAGGGGTTTACCTCGAGAATACGCTGCCAACTTGGTAGAAAGTGTGCCTCGGAGATGTCAGGCAGTAATCAACAGCGGTGGTGACTGGACAAGTTATTAATATGAAAGCGCCGTAGTACTTATCTAGCACTATAAATTTACGAATTTTCAGTTTTATATAATAAATATTTTTCGGAATTATACTGGCCACGCTTTTCTTTGACAAACGATGGCAGTAATTTCCACAAACATATATTTAGCATCAGATTTTTCCGCTCAATATCTTTTTTCCACGCTAAAATTTTGACGTTGGAAGTCGAAAGAAATTGGAATGCAAGAGTGTCATTGTATTTTTATTATTTTTTTCTGATAAAAAATTGTCGTCTTCATTTATACAATTCTTTTGAAAAAAATTAAAATAGTAAGTATAAATATAATTTTCCTTACTATTTCGAGATTGGGTAATTGCAAAAGCAATCTAAAAGAACACGAAATAATATCACAAATTCACGACAGCTGATTGTCAAAAGCAGCCACCTATAGTTCAAAACAATGAACAATTTTAGCCGTAAAAAGGTCCCTGTTCGATTGCTTCTAAATATTTATCCGCTAAATGAACACAATACCGGGCTTTAGCAGAAAATGTGAAGGAACTGGTTATTTTCTCACTAAAACTGGCTAAATATTTTGCTATTCACAGCTGATGGTGTATGCTCACTACAAAGGTGCACATGCAATTGAAGGGCAATTGTTATTTTGTTCTCCTCTCGAGTTGAGATCTCGTGGAATTTATGTGTATAATAAGGTTAATGAATACTTTAATGTTGAAAACATTAATCTAAAGTGGGAAAATTGCATGGAGCACCTGCTATGTTGGGTCATATTAAAAGTTTTTCGATCTTCGTGAAAAAATATAACCCAAAAATTGAGGTCAATCATTGTATGATCCATCGCCAGGCACTTCTTGTGAAACCGGAAGCCGTCATGCATGGTGTTATCAAGATTGTGAATGCTGTTAAAGGACCCACACTAAACACGTGGCTCTTTCGTGAATTATGTCAGGACAGTGAAGTTGAATATGCTGACCTACTTTAATGTACAGAAGTGAGATGGCTTTCCCGGGGAAATGTTCTAAATCGAGTATGGGCTCTCAAAACTGAACTTGAAATTTTTATGTTTGATCAAAAGCATATTCTCGCAGATAAGTTTAACAATTCTTCATAGATTGCATATCTGGCGTATTTAGCTGACATTTTTAAGCATAATAATATGTTGAACAAAGAATTGCAAGGGAAAAATATTAACATCATTTCAGCCAGCTTCTGTATTGAATACAGAAAGCAGTTCAAAACAAGATAGCTTCTTTTTCAAATTTATCTTTTTTGTTTTAAGATTGTTCCATTATTACTTGTAATGACGTCAAGGATACAGTTATCAGGCATCTTACCAAACTCAGAGAGCGGTTCTCTGATTACTCTCCAGATTTAGACTTACATACTGTCAATTGGATTGTTGATCCTTTCAATTGTGAAGTATTTAACTTACCAGAAGAGCTTCAAGGCTTGGCCGAAGTACTTTTTGAACTTCGCTACAATAATGATGCTCGCATACAATTTGCGAGCAAAGCAGATCTGAAAAGCTGCAAAGGCTTTCAAAATAGCACATTAAGAGGCGAGAAAAAAGTTGCTGCCATTTGTGGCGACATACCTTTGCGAACAAGGATTTTCCACTTTATTGAACATAAAAACGACTAACAAAAATCGATTGAATGCCGAAGACTATGTTCAAATTGCCCTTACTTCAAAAAGCCCCAATTTGAAGTTATTCTGTCAAAGACGAAACAACATCATTTCTCCAAAAGTTTAGTCGTTTGGAATGATATTGTTTATAATTTTTATTTACTTATAAAGAGTTTTCATGTAAATTCCAATAAATGCAATGAATAATAAATAAATCTAAATGTACTTTGCTTTAGTTTTTGCTTTTCAGAATGTGGGGTAATATCGACTTACACAAAAATATTTTTGGGTAATGGCTAAAAAAGTTTCCTGACCGCTGCCCTAGACACACGGAACATATCAATAATCATTGCATAGCTCGTGGGTTATTGCAGATATTTCCAAACTGGAAGGCGCGGATTAGTGCAAAGCGAGGCGCGAAGGAGGCGCGAAAGGTTATCAGAAATGTATTTTCCTAAAATGACATAAATAAACATATATAAATATAAATAAACTTTTATAGCTAACATTATATTTTTTAACATATCACATACAGAATATGCATCAAAAGCAAATTCTCCATTCTCAAAATTTTTCAAGCAATAGAGTTGTCGCGGGCGAGCTGACGGGGGTAATTTGTTTTGGCTTGCAAAAATACAGAAAAGAAAACAGAGAAGGGTAAGCCAGCAATGCCTCCCTCCAATTTAAAATCAACGTTCCTTCGACCTGATGTATTGAAGACCACAATTTTTTTCTTAGAAATTTACAGAAAATTTTTCGGCAGAATTTATTCACTATATATATATGTAATATAGTATATTATATAAATATAAGATAGGTACCCATGGAAATCCGTTGTTTACATAACACAACAGGATTGCAGTTTGAAAGTGCACAGGTTATGAATTGACCGTTATAACTTCTAGTCGCAGTAGCCATCAAAAGAATAACCACAAATTCAAACGTCACTCGTAGAGCTAAAGTGTAAGTGTTTCAGCGGTGTGCGATTGTGCTTTTTTCTTTTGGTTTTGGCGTGATTACTTACTGATAATAATCGTAAGTACTTTAGAAATTGTATTGTTTTTAATATAAACTTAATCCTCATATTTTTAGGAGAATGGATAAATTTTTGGCTGGTTACAAGAGAAGATCCTCTAATAATGAAGGTGGAAATACAAGCAACAGGGAACAAGGAGATAGAACTCCTAAGACAAGAAAATATGATTCATCCTATTTATCATTAGGATTCACAAGTGCTATTGTTAATGGTTTGGAAAAACCAATGTGTTTGTTTTGTACAAAAGCTTTGGCAACAGATAGTATGAGACCAGGCAAATTAGAACGGTACCTTAAAACTATGCATTCTGAATATGTTGGTAAGCCTAAAGAATTTTTTCAAAGAAAATTAGATGAATTCAATAATCAAAAGAATATGTTCAAAAAAATTGTTTCGATTCCTTCAAATGCATTGTTAGCGTCATACCACGTTTCTTATAGAATCGCGAAATGTAAAAAACCACACACAATAGGAGAAACTCTAGTTTTGCCAGCAGCTATTGATATGGTTGAAATAATGTTCGGCGAATCATATGTGAAACAGTTGCAACAGATACCGCTTGCTGATAATACAGTTGGCAGAAGAATCGATGATATATCTGAAGATCTTTGCGATCAGTTAATTTCTCGGCTGCGTACTTCGAAATTTGCCATACAAGTGGATGAGGCAACTGATGTAGATAAAGATGCTCATTTAATTGCATATGTTCGATATATTTCCGAAACCAATATAATAGAAGATATATTATTTTGCAATCCCATTATTGGAAAGGCCATATCTAATGAAATTTTTAATATAATTGACACTTTTTTTGATGAAAAGGACATCAACTGAAATAATTGCATTGGACTATGTACTGATGGAGCACAGTCAATGTCAGGACATAAGGCATATCTTCAAGCATTAGTTAAAAAGAAAGCTCCTGAAGTTATCTGGACTCACTGCTTGCTTCACAGAGCAGCTCTTGTGTCAAAAAATATGAGCGAGAACTTAACAACATTTTTACAAAGATTACGAAAGTTGTAAACTATATAAAAAACAGTCCTTTAAAAGTTAGGTTGTTTGCAAAACTGTGTGAAGATATGGAAGCTAAATATACCTCACTCCTATACTATTGTGAAGTACGCTGGCTCAAAGAAGAAATCGCGATTTTTCTTGATTAAAATCATAATGAAGAGGCACATTATTTTAGGGATGATAACTTTATTGTTAAACTTGCCTATTTGGTTGAAATTTTTGGGAAATTGTGTGTTTTAAATAAATCAATGCAAGGACCGCAAATACATTCACTGATTCAAAAAGACAAAGTGAAAGCATTCATAAAAAAATTGGAGCTATGGAAATCAAATTTAAAAAAAAATAAGTTCGACATGTTTCCACTTTTAAATGATTTCTGTTCCAGAGTTAATATTGAAACAAACAAAAATATATTTACTGAACACTTGGATGGTTTGCTAATACACTTTTCGCATTATTTCGAAGATCTTGACTTTACAAAGTTCACGTGGATACAGAATCCATTTGTCGATGAACAAGATGATGAATTTGAATTGTCAACTACTGAAAAGGAAAAATTGATAGAATTATCATGCGATACTTCATTGAAACAAAAATTTCAGAATGAAACCCTAGTTCAATTTTGGTTAAATCGAAGTGAAGAATACCACACTTTGTCAAGTAAAGCAATAAAAGTACTTCTGCCATTTGTAACATCATATTTATGTGAAACGGGATTTTCTGCATTAGCTGCAATGAAATCCAAATATCGGGCCCGTATAATAAGAAAAAAGAGCTACGAGTTGCACTCTCTTCAATGACACTAGATTTGATAAACTTTGTGCTAATAAACAAGCACATCCATCACATTAAAAACAAATTAATTTAAAAATAAACAAATGAATACATATAATAAAACTTTGTTATTATTCTGTCAATTACGTTCTTTTTTCATTTTGTATTAATATATTTTTTCCACTTAAAAATATGTCTGTATTATTTTCTGAAATAAGGGGCGGGGGAGGTGCCAAGACTAGATTTTTTTAAAGGGGGGCGCAGAAACTTAAAGTTTGGAAACCACTGTGTTATTGCATCATTCTCTTGCGTTAGGCTCTATATTTTCTTAAATGTTTGTTTCAGCACGGCCCAAAAAAAGCGATTAATGTATGTAGTAGAATTTAATATTTTGAACGGCTTTCAGGACACAATGTTGTTTTGACCAAAATGTAGGAGAGTAGTGGTAACATTCAGATTTCGGTTCACTCTTAGTCAATTTAGCTTTTTATATGATGACTGTAATTAGTATGTGAATTATTATTAGTAATTGGAATGTTACACGCAAAATGATTTAAAATTATTAAATCTTTTAAGATGGCGGTTGACTAAGGTCCGCTTCTCCACTTGTAGGCACCTGTTAGTGTCATTATTGAGACCTAGTTGTAAGTTACTGCGAACTGCTGGTTATCCGACCATTAGACGTAAGAAGAAGAAGAAGTTTATGTTACTATGAAAGTGACTTTAGAGAAAGTAAGTTTGCTTCTGCAGATAGATTCTATTTAGCTTTTTCTTGTATTGGAAAGTTTGTGAAAATAAAGATTAGTGATTAGACTTAAAGGCCGGTTTTTTATATAATTATTTAGAGGGTTCATTGAATATCCATGTGTGGGCGATACAATTTTCAGAAGTGCGTTAGGAGAGCGAGAAAATTGATTCGAAGTGAACAATTTACGATTGTGTGCAAAATGGCGTCCAAGGATGGCTTGGAAAATTTAAATAAAAAGGAACTGCAGATTCGACTGAGGGAATCAAAATTATCGATATCTGGGAAAAAAAAAGTGATTTAGTCAAACTATTGAGACACCACGTTTTTATTGATTGTGAGGCAACCAGCGATGTTGCAAAGTCACGTGAGTCAGAAATAAGATCTAGTGTCAGTAGTTATGCGCAAAATAGCAAAATAATTTCGCAGAAAAGGTTAGTTCTATACTTTATTCCGAACAAAATAACTGAATTACAGAAAGAAAAGATTTATGCTAATGACGGCGAAAATAAACAAATAAGTAATAAGGCAGAAAAATTGTTGCATTCGGCGGAAGTTTTGGAAAATGTTTCACAATTTGATCCTGGGAATGAAAAGTGTTTATCTTCAGATACATGGATTAAGAAACTTGAAGTCTTAAGTAGTGTCTATAATTAGCAAAATGAAACATTATTGCATTACGCGTGCTTGAATTTCAAAGGTACAGCAAGACGACTATGGCGAGATAATCTCAGTGAAGAAATTTTAAGTTGGCAGCAGTTCAAAACTGAATTTTTGAAATCCTTTTCTTGCATCAAAGACGTGGTCAATATTCATTACATCTTATCTACCAGAAAGAAAAGATATGGCGAATTTTATGAAGATTATATTTTTCTGATAAAAAATTTGGCAAAGCATGGAAATTTGAGCGAACATTCTCCTTTGAAATACATAATCAGAGGTATTGGAGAACCTAGAATCGCTACAGAAGTTTACATCCTTATCAGCTGAAATGTTTCGAAAATGTTAAATCAGAAAGTTTTAAAGACCAACATACGAGTCAAACAAGCTGTTATGTATCTATGTTGAGTGATTTGGCTTGGACATGAAGTCCCGACTGCCAGCATGAGCTGACAGATCACTCGGCGGACAGCGTTGACTGCAGGGCGGCACGCTAGCTCGCCTCGGCTATTGGCGGAGAGTGTGGGGAGGTTGCTCAAAACCTGCCGCTGCCGCCTGCCACATACAAAAAACATTCGTGCCTACTTACAAAAAAAACGCCGGCACACATTCGGTCCTGAAGGGACCCTTACATCACTTACCTACATCCCGTGGGAAGTCGCAGATGTTCTGCCTTCCATCGCGGTTGCCCCAACCACCCTACGATACTGCGGGCGATATTGAACAGTATCCCTTGTAGACCTGAAAAGAGAGAGCGTAGTGGACCTAGACGACCTTCATGTGAGAGGGCTCCAGCAAAGTGAAAGGAGAAATAAAAGCGTTCAGCACTTCATGTTTACGCTATAATTGAGAGTCCTAGACTACAATTCTTGCTTCTGATATTAATAATTTACAACTTTTTACAACAATTCAATTTTTAAGTATATGTACTTGCAAAAGTTTACAACATTGCTATTATTATTATTCCAACCTAGTCATTGTTAAATTTTCCTTTATATGTTTCATATCCCGTGTTATTATTAATTAATGTAAATTTTTTTTTTCTTCAACTACTGATATATCGATATATCGCCCAGCTCTTCAATGTAAGCGAAAGTTTCAGAATAAAAAAAATGTTTAACGTATTGCCGGCAGGTATGAATCCAATTTTCGTAAATTCTTAACATTTCAGAAAAAATCATCAATTTCAATTTCAAATGAAGCATGCACAAATCTTGAGAAAATTAATATTTTATGCAGCAAAATTTGATTCATGTATATAACTTATCGAAATAAACTAATTAAAAAGAATTTCAAATGAATAATTATCCAACTATGTCTCAAAATAACGTCTTCATGAAAAACTTTGAAAATATATTCAATTCTAGCGCACACACGTCAAAATCTTGTAGTATATTGTATGTTCCACATAAAACCTTTTTAAAAAATACTGCGAAATGTAATTAATAGAAATATATGTATAATATAATATATATCGCTCAGATTTGCCTTCAATATATTGTAGAGCTCGAATTATTCAGTCGTGACTTTTACTAAACACATCTGGATAAAAATTAAAGGAGCTTAAAACATTTTGATGTGACTAGCTCTACTCTTTAGCAGCTGTTGAAATCTAATTGATGGCTTGTTCCGTCAGCTGTAGACAGAGAAACTCTAAACTACTATTTATAGTGTTCTTTGAACTCTTATCTCTAATCTGATTTAAGAAGCTACACTACTAATGCTAGTTAAATTAGAGTTTGTACTACTAACCGTGCGGGTTGATGTGGCCGCTACTGAATTTCCACTGGGGATATCATCTCTATTCCAGAAATTCCTTCTGTTACTACTACTGTTCGAGTTGGTAAATTCTGGATTGATGAAACTGTTGTGGACATAGATTTCGTTAAACTTAATCTATGTTTCTCGTCCACAATATTACTGGAACCACTACTGTTGTTTCCACTTTTTTGGTAAATGAACAACTGTTGTTGTTATTTTTGTAACGTAAATATTACATGCTGCGATTGTTGTGGATTTGATAAAATTACAATCAAATGATTGGAGTGTCTATGGTGCCGATATTGAGGTTGTTTCAACTGTTGCTGTTGCAGTAGCAGTTATAGCGGTTGTTGCGGGCCTGTTTTCCCAGAATTAGAGAAATGTGGATACGAGGAACTTTTATATTGTTGCCAGGAATTATTATTATATTGGGAAGGCTATCGCAGTCGTAGTCAAACTGTTTGAGCGACGTGTTTTAAATGAAGCAGTTTTACTGTCTATATTCTATCTGAATATTGACAGCATCATTTTTTGAAAATGATATACATATATGACCATCAACGTCGCAGAGGTTATCTGGTATTTGTTTAAAATTCGAACTCCATTCATTTTTCACTTGTTGTAAAATTGGACAGGCTGCTGTCGTTTGAGAGACTTGCTGCTGCTGGAATTTCGCTATTTTCCTTTTTCTCCGGATCTCTTGAGGTGATTTGATTTGTTTGCCGATGTCTTCGGAAAATTATAGTTTCACTTTTTCTACGTCTTTACTGTTTGAACGGTTTGACAAAACTGAGACGATTGTCTTCTTCTTCTCAACCAAAAAGTCAGAGCTCTTCGCTTTTGTGGTGAGTTCGGGCTGTCGGTTTGGCAGCAGGCCGGCATACATGCTGCCGTACGTCTCAGTGTAGCATTCTGCTATATGCATTCCGCTACGACCTGTTATGGTCGTAGCGTATTGCATATAGCAATATGCTACACTGAGAAATACTGCAGCGTGTATGCCGGCTGCTGTCAAACAAAATACCCGAACGCACCCAGACCGAGAGAAGTGCGTTTCCTCGAAGGCGGTGTGGCATGCTGGTTGGGGGAGAGGAAGAAGAAGACTTTTTCCGGGTTGTAATTTTTTTTTGGAGGGAAGTGTGTCGGCAAGGGAGAGAGGAATCATTTCTTTTGATGTGTGCAGCTGTATTCCGAGTAGATGAGTTTTTTTTTAATAATAAAAAGGAAAAAGAATCGGGTGAAATCCAGATCATGGAAAAATTTTTGAAGGAAAGAGAGAAAAATTGACACAATCAAGCGCTGGATTAATCCCCGAAGAACGGAAGTAAGACATCTGTCGCGAAGTAATCCAGAGCACGTGAACGTAAATTAGAATACAAAACGGGACGAAAACGCCGCATCAGTAGATTCCTGTTCTCGGCCAGGTGAGCGTGAATATTGTATTGGCCAACTCCACATTACATGTTTCGGTGTAAAAAGCACGAAAAATTTCCAAATTTGTTCGGTTGTGTCCTATGTTCTTAATATTAGGTTATCTTTGGAAAGGTGCTTCAGCTTAACAGTAACAGTGTCGTAGTGCAGTTTTTTCTTTCGTGAATAAGTTTATTGTTATATTACATCTATAAGAAAATATGCCTCAAACGCGTTTAGACTCGTTCTGTCCGGTGTTTGGTGATCCAAAAACGTTTAAAGACAATATGCTTCCAACCTATGCCGATATTATTAGACATTATTTGTTTTTAAGACAAGAACTTTTAAATTTAAATAAACAAGAGCCGAGTTTGGGTAATGTGTGTTTGTCGTTGATAAACGAGTTAAAAGTTTTGTGGGAAAAAAGTTCTATTTCTGTAGTATCTGACCAACAAATTTTACACAAGATAAAGGAGTATCACAAGAAATATCGCAATATTAAAAAGCCTATAAAAAAGGATGGCAAGTTAAATATGTCACACAAAGTTATTCGTTTTAGAGAATTGGGTGAAAAACAATTGTTTGATATTTCATTGTGTAAATGTAAAAACTTTTTGAAGTGTTCTTGCAAAATTAAAGTACCTATAAATGAAAGGAGCTTTTTAACAGACCAGAGAACTTTAAGGAAAATGGTTATTGGCAAAATTGATATAAAGACAACTAAAATCCTTAAAAAAAGATTAGAACGTAAAAAGAATGCTGACCAGAGAACGAAGCAAAAATCCAAAGAGGACCATGACATTTGTCAAGTAACATCGAGTGCCAACGACAGTATCGACCTTCAAGTTCCAAAAAATGTTGAAAACTTAAACGCGCCTTCTACTTCTCAGATGAGAACAAAACTCCCTTCTTTAGCAGAGGCTTGTGATCGGACAGGAGTCTCAGACAGATCCGCTGCAATTCTTGTTAATGCTGCCCTAAAAGACATGGGAATAATAACAGCGGAAGAATCATCCAAAATAATAGACCGCAGTAAAATTAGGAGAGAAAGAGTTAAGGCTCGCAAGAATTTAAAAAGGAAGCATGAAGAAGAAATAACCTGTGTCTATGGAATATATTTTGATGGGAGAAAGGATAAAACTTTGATTCAAGTAAAGGAAGGAGATGCTCTTTCAAGAAAGACAATCACAGAAGAACATATAGTATTAGTTTCAGAACCGGGTTCGGTTTATCTCGGTCACGTAACTCCGTCATCTGGAAGTGCTCAAAATATTAAAAGAAGCTTATTGGAATTTCTGGAAAAAAACATAGATATTTCCGAGGTGCAAGCAATTGGATGCGATGGGACAGCGGTAAATACAGGTTATAAAAATGGAATAATACGGCAACTTGAAAATTCTTTGGCGCGCCCTCTACAGTGGTTTGTGTGTTTAATGCACACTAATGAACTGCCATTGCGACATCTATTGCAGCATTTAGATGGAAAAACTACTGGACCAAAAGGTTATTGCGGAGAAATTGGAAAGCATTTAGAAAACTGCGAAAAACATCCGGTTGTGAAGTTTAAAAAAATTGATGTTAACTTTCCTGATATTGATCTTACCGAGCTAAGTACAGATCAAAAATATCTCTATGAGATCTGCATTGCAATTTCCAAGGGAACAATTTCACCAAGTCTAACACAACGAGAACCAGGCAAAATAGCACACTCAAGATGGTTAACAACTGCCAACAGAATCTTGAGATTGTATGTTTCTACCGAAAATCCTTCATACAATTTAAATATAATTACAGAATACATTATGAAAGTCTACGCACCAACCTGGTTTGAACTTAAGGTCCGACCGTCATGCCGACACGGCAGTTATCATTTTTTTGGCATTATAAAAAAAAGTAGATTTTTGCCTGAAGAGCTTAAGAAGGTAGTAGATCCAGTACTGCAAAGAAATGGTTACTACGGTCACCCTGAAAATTTGTTATTGTCAATGCTAGCTGACGAAAGGAAACATATTAGAGAATTAGGTCTTCGGAGAATATTAAAATGCAGACAAGAAAAACATAATGAAAACCAAGTTCGTCAATTTGATATCCCCAATTTTAATTTTAATGCAGATGACTACTTTGAACTAGTTAACTGGCAGTCAATAACAGTTACAGAGCCGCCTCTGACAGTAAAAATTTTGAACAATGATCTCCAGGAAATGATCTCTGACGTTCCTGCTGAAATTGATATTTTAAAATTTCCTTGTCATTCCCAAGCCGTGGAACGCTGTGTAAAATTAGTTACAGAAGCATCAGCGGCAGTATGTGGCTATGAAGCAAGAGATGGATTTATTAGGTCAAGAAATGCCTCCAGAATATCCCTACCAAAATTCGAGACAAAAGGTCAGTATCACCAAGTTTTTAAAGACAACTGAATATAAAGAAACTGATTAAAAGGGTGGGTGGGTGGTGGAACTCGACTTGCAGCCACCTCCACGGGGTGAGTTCTGGGTTATTTTCATTTAGGAAGCAAGTTTTCTGGTTATTTATTATGAAAATAAGCGAAGAGCTGCATAAAAGTATTTTACATTTTTTTATAGATTTAGATGCCAAATTGGCAGCCGAAGATAAAGTCTCAGCAAACCAATATTTTGTACAGTAATTTACTTCTAAAAGAGGCAACTATTCCATATATAGGCCAAGTAATTAACGGAAATAAACTTTTTTTGGCAATTTTCGCTCCACCCTAACCTGCAGCGTCAGAGTTGATTTGTTTTGGAGTCCAGCCACCCAAATGGAAGTTTTATTTGTCAATTGATTTAAAGTTAGAATTATATTGTTAAGTAAATACTCTTTTATATATATAGATAATGAGTTAGCCAGCAGTCTGACATAATAATGAGTGACATTCATGAATTTTTCTCAATTGTTTTATCAAGCACCATCTCAGAGGCGCCTCTGTGTGGGATCCCCAGCAAAAGAACCTGTAAGTTGATTTTTGGTTTTTGTTTTTGGTTGCATATCTTTGCGGATGATATAAATTAAATTAAATTTAAATTAAATGAAACATGATTGTGTTCCAACACAACGATTATTATTAAAGTTGAAGTTCAGGAAGAGTGCTCCTCGGTTCATAAGCGGTACGAGCACTGTTAGTGAAGTAAGGTCAGAGGCCATAGATTCCTATTATATGTTCTACCTGGACAGACGTAAAGGCCAGAGGAATAAAACGACATTTTCTAGTGACTTAATTTTAACGATATCTGGAGCACTTGAATGGCTCATTCTTATAGTTTATCTAGCTAATTGTAGGTGGTTCCAGTTTAAAGGGCGATGCGCCATGAATTTAACGTAACTGTAAAAGAAAATTTTTTTTTGCATAAGAGACACCTCTAGCTGGTTTGTCACAGATGTTATACTAGGGTGATTAAACTTTCCGATTTCTTGTACATACCTCGTAATTTATTTTAAGGCACAGGCCAGTAATCACAATAATTAATGATGTGCTGGACATATGAATTGATTTAGGATTCCATTCGGACGGCTGAATTAAACTATTTACATTTTTCGATTTCATTATATATTTCAAGATTCATTTATAGCTATAGCATTATTCGCATATGTTTATATATTCTCGCTTCACTCCGGAGCAAATGTAACGATCTCATCCTGATTGTAGAATATATGTCTACCTTTTATAACGTAACTATGACGCTGTAAGTTTTTTCATTATTCCCTTCACTCTCCTGGAGCCCTTTAACATAGAGGTCGCCTAGGTCCGCTCTGTTCTCTTTACAGGTCAACAAGGGACACTGAAACTAATTTGCTGCCCTCAGTGTCGTATGGGTGGTTGGGGCATGCAGTGAAGGCATACCATCTGCGCTTTCAACATGGATGTAGGTAAGTGACGTAAAGGTCCCTTCAGGACTGAATGTGTGCCGGCTTATTGTTGGATAGGCACGAATTTAATTTTTTTTTTATTATGGCTGACGGCAGCGGCAGGTTTTTTCGTGGAACCTCCCCACACTCTCCGCCAATAGCCAAGGCGAGCTAGCGTGCCGCCCTGCAGTCAACGCTGTCCTTCGAGTGATCTGTCAGCTCATGCTGGCAGTCTGGACTTTACGTCCAAGCCAATCACTCATCATAGTTACATAACAGACCATAACAAAGTAATAAGCAGGACAATGGTGAAATTGACAAAAATAACATAACTTATTTTATAAAATCTGGGTACTTTAACTGCAATGAAACGGGATATTTGGCAACAGCATGTGTCGGAGTAAAACGAGCTCCTGATCTTGTTATAAATATGGCAAAAAACATATAGGTGGATTATTTCTTGTATTCAGCAGACTGAAATTCATTGAAAATAATCTCAATGAATTTCTAAAATGAATTGAGATTGCAAAAAATCGAACTTTTCTACCCAACGATTAGAGAGGTCTCATCAGTATGGTTGTCTCTGATCGCCTATCATAGAAGTACGATGATAGTGTCAACCAATTGTCCATATACCTAAATATTTTATATCAAAAGCAAGTGTGAATTATATGGTAACAACAATTTCTCGTTACAAAAAAGGTCATATTATCTTCCGTAACTGTCCGGAGATGGGTAGAAGGCCAAACCAAGTCAAGTCTATCTGCAACTCTGGTGTAAACTCTGTTGACAAAACAATCTGGGAGGAAATTATAATAAAATTTGGAAACGATGACGGTAATTTTAGATTTCAGCTTAAATTAGAAACCATAATTAATTCGGGTAGTCCTATGAGTTTAATTAAAAGGAAATATATGTATTAGTGATTTCTTAATTAAAAATAACAACGAAGGTGTAGACTATTTTGGAATCAATAATAGTAAGCTAAACATTATAGGCACCTTCAAAAATAACATATTTATAAGTGACAGAAATTATGATTTGAAATTTTATATTGTACGAAACGAAACAATGTGTTCTCCTTGTATTCTGAGAAGAGACTTTCTTAATAAAAGTGATTCCAAATTAGTTTTTGGAGGTAAAGAAATAAAATATTCAAAAAAGTATTTTAACATTTTAATATTAATTTAGATGTTAGCGAAGAAAAACATTTTGATGTTAACGAGTTGAATATAAATCCGTTACTGTCACACGAGGATAAACAAAAGTTTTTAACAGTTTTTGATCAATCATATATGAGAGAAAAACATCCGGTGGAACGTGTAAATAAATATGAGATGACTATTAAACTAACAAAAGGAAAAGTTGTTTGTTGTTCTCCACGAAGGTTATCGGTATTCAAGAAAGAAGAGGTTGACAAAATAATAAGCGATTTACTCGAGAGAAATATCATTATAAGTGAGAGAGCAGTCAACAGGCAAAATCCGTCTATTTAAATGCAAAGTGTTTACATATGGACGATATTATGGTTACGACAGAGTCTTTAGATGACCCTTTATCTATTCTTATACAGGTTTTTAAATCAATTAAAGTGAACCATCTTGAACTTAGTTGGGACAAATGTAAATTTTTATTTAGTGAAATTGAGTATTTGGGATACTTGATTGATGAAAACGGAATAATTTAGAATTGATACATGATTTTAAGATTCCTAATAATTGTAACGAGCTACGTAGTTTTCTGGGCTTATGCTCCTATTTTAGAAAGTTTGTGTGTAACGTTTCACGTATTGGTTCACTATTATATGATATACTCTGTAGTATAATCATAACCACAGTGTCTGAACACATCCCACACATTAGAAAGTAAGAACACTTCAAAGCTGTCACTTAGACATTGTACATAGTCATACATTCTGATGTAATAATAAAAGTATCAAGTCTGAACTGAACAACGAGTTTCTTTCCATACCCAAATCTAATCAATCATCATATCCGCAACCCTATTACATTACATACTTAAAAAGGAGTTGAGTTTAATTTTGATAGGGAACGAATTGAATGCCTTGATACGCTTAAACAAAAGTTGATTGAATCGCTTCTCTTAGCGATATATTACCACATAACTACACTGAACTTCATTGTAATGCAAGCGTTATTGGCTTTGGAGCCATCTTCCTACAACGATAGGTAGATAACTACTTGTATCCCATATTCTATTTTTCTCAACGTACGACAGAATCAGAGTCCAAACTTCATAGTTACGAGTTAGAAACTCTCGCGGTAGTTTACGCGTTGAGAATATTCCGAATTTATTTACATGGAATTTAATTTACGATAGTTACAGACTGTCAGGCATTAAGTCCCAAGTTCAACCGATGGGTTTTGGAATTACAAGATTATGATATTAATATAGAACATCGCCTAGGTGTAAAATGCAACATGTTCATTTTTTAAGTCGTTCGTCTAATATATTTATATTACAAGAAAGCACATTTCACCAACGATTAGCAATTTGTCGAAAAGATGATCTTACTATCAAAAATCTGAAATGTGATCTAGTAAAAATGGAGTCGCGAAAATTTAGTTTAGCACAAGATCAATAACTTTTGTTCTATGTGCCACAAAACATACAAACAAATACATGTCCTTAGAAATGATTTATGTGGCCATGACTTCTGTGATCACGTGGGTAGCGATAAAGTTTATGAAATTATAACGAGATCATATTGGTTCACTAATTTGAAAAAAGTTATTAAAAAGTACGTACAAAATTGTCTCAAGTGTATTGTGTACAATAGTAATTATGGCAAACAGGAAGGATTTTTACATCCTATACCGTAAGGCGATAAGCCATTTTACATGGTTCATATCGATCATTTAGAAAGAGGAAGAAATTTATTTTCTTAGTTATTGACGGATTTACAAAATTTGTCCAAATTATATCCGACACGTACAACAAATAGTTCAGAAGCTTAGCGAGTTTGAATAAATATTTTAATGTCTATAACAGACCAGTTAAGTTAAACTTATAGGCCGGTTTTTTATATAATTATTTGGAGGGTTTATCAAGTTTTAGGGACATTGCATACCTGTACTGGCAATGTCACAGGGAGGTCGCAAAATGATAATGAGTACATTCCATCCAGTACTCACAGTGATCGCAGTAACTACAAGATAAGTCGTGTAAAGGTCCGGTCAGGACCGGATGTGACAAGGAGCAATATCTTTTTTTTTAATGGTGTGTGACAACTTTAGGTTTTTGTGGAACTCACCCCACACTTTCTGCTATTGCCTGAGGCGAACTAGCGTACCGCCCCGCATTCAACGCTGTTCTTTCACAGAGTGAGCTATGAACCTCGGCTGATAGTTTAGACTTAATGTCCAAGCTCACCTGCTACAATAACAACAAAATATATCGGTATACTTATTATTCTTGCCCAAAATCGGTATGCATGCAGTATGCATTTCATTCCGAAAATAATTTCAAAATCATTTTATATTGATGAGAGGTAATAAAATGAATTTCAAATATGTGGGTTAATAGCTTGGGCTTAGTCCAATATGTAGTGAGCCAGATATAAGCAGAATTATCTTCATTTGACCGATTTCAGACATAACAAAAGATTTGAAGATTTTCTCTGTTAAAAAGAATTTTCAAGCTCTTGAAATAATGATGTTAGTATTCAGAATTTTATATTACTTATTACTTTTTAATGAAATCTTCTATTATATCTAATCAGAAAATTAAAAATCACCAAAATGTGGTGCTAACTTCACATCTATAATCGTGGATCATTCGTGACATGTTACGTTTTTGCGGCACTTTTTACTTCTGCCATTTTTATTGCTTGTGTAAACTTTTGCTGTATAAGCCAGGCTCAAACTGTGGCGCCGCATTGATGTGAATTCTTGAAAATAAGTTGGTAATTATTGTCTCCATGAATCGTTTTCTTGTGACCATAATTGCAGATACATCTGTACTTTAACATATTTATAACAGTGAAGTAAAGTAAATAGTATATATCAACATTGAAGATGAGAGTCATATTTCGGATACCTCAGATAAGCATAACAACGGAAATTGTAAAGAAATTCTTACCTATGTATTACTTTTATTCCATTTTTTATTAAGGAAATTAACTAAATCGATTATGGTTATCTAGGAATGAGGAAAACGACAACGATTTGCAATTGCTGCTCGCATTTTATAAAATATGTGATAATTACAAGAGGCAAATGAGACCTGAAAACTCACTCAAAAACCGATAAGCATATTAAAAATTCTAGAGCCCTAGCTAGGCGTTTCTAATTTATTTAAAAATTTCACCGGTGTCCAGGAAAGTGTCATGAAAGTGGAAATCAAGCTTTCAGCCTTCACAATATCCTGTTCTCGGTAATGTATTAGGCAGTTATAATAAAACCGAAAAAATCGAAACAAATGATATTACAAGAAATACTGTAAAATTAAATGTACAACCTAGCAAGATAGGAGACCCAATTGTGCAGATGAAAAATATCAAAAATGGAGGAATAGTAATAAAATTAGATAAAAAAGCAAATAATGAAAAAATAGTTGAAGCCATTTTAGGTACAGACTATGATATATATATAACCAAACAAAGAAATGCAAGGCTTTTCGTTACAAACCTGGAAAAAAAACTACGCAACAGAGAAATTTCTATTAGAGCTTAAACAACTAAACTGCTGCATTACCAACGAAGACAAAATTAGAATAGTATACTATAGTAGAAAAAATAAGAAAAATGGGAAATGGACAATTTGCATGGAGATCTGCGCCATAACATACAAAAATATAGTCGGCAAATACATAAACATTGAATGGAATACGCATTTTGTGAGGGAGGACTTTGGGGTAAAAAGATACTACAATTGTAGTGGCTATAATCACAAAGCAGGAAACTGCTTAAACAAAACAACATGTGGTAAATGTGCACCAGAGCACAATACCATGGAATGCAAATCGAATTCAATTGTATGTGTAAACTGCGGACAGTGATGAATGTCCAGAATACCAATATAGGAACGGAAGGAAGAAAATAGTCTGACTCAATTAGTCCTAGATCATAAAAAGTGAATCGAACAAATAATGAAATGAAAATACTATATTTGAATGTCAGGAGTCTGCGCAACAAGGTGCATGAAATTCAGGCGCTCTTTCAATAAAGCATCAGCACATTAGAATAATCATACTAAATGAAACTTGGATATAAGAAAATGAAGCTAAATACTACCAGATAGCCGATTATTTTGGCGAGTTTAACTGCAAGGAAGACACCAGAGAGGAAGGTACTTCAATATACATAAATAAACGTCTAAATGATTGGGTTATACATAAAAAGTGCAAATAAAACACTATTATCATAGAGATTAATACACAAGACAAAAAAAAAAACCCGAAGAATTATGACCATGTACAGGTCGCCGAGTGAACACCTGCAAGAATATATTCACCACTTTGAAAACATCTTAGTGACCCATAAAAACTTAATTTTCATAGGAGATACGAATATTGATCTCCTAAAAGGTGGTAGGCCAGCAACCACAATAACAAACATAACTGAAATGAATAACTGTTCAGTAGTAATTAATGTGGAAATGGGGTACTGCACTAGACAAGATGCTAATTCAGGCACAATTATGGACCATTGCATCACGGATATGATACGGACACACAAAGTTCAAATCTCCTTTCATGACACGGCTATCACTGATCATCGCATTATAGTGGCACACATTAGAACCAAATGTAATTTGAAACAGCCTATGGTGGCAACCTGTATAAAAAAAAAAAATAAGGAAAAGTACAGAAACTGTGTGCGGGAGAAATTCGCAACCTGTCAAAATATCACTATTGAAACTATAATAGACATTATGAAAAAATCGAAAGAAGCTAGCACTGCTTATAGAAAATTCCGAAATAGTTCAAACACCTTGTTAACAGATGAAAGAGCAGGACGCTCTATATGCAGAAATGAAAACACAACCAAATAACCAATACCTGCGGATCAAGTATCAGAGAATGAAGAACAAAATAAAAACCTCCATAAGAGAAGCTAAAGAGAGAAACGTAAATGGCAAAATATTAAAAGAGGGTAAGGACCCAAGAAAGCTATGGCGTATTATAAATAAGGACATATTAAATAAGGAAAAGTCAAATACATGAAATCGACTTCAACAGTGCGACCATAACAAAACCGGAAGAAATAACTCACAATTTCAATATCTACTTTAATAGTATTGGTGTTAATACTCAAAACAGTATTCAAATTGAACACCCAACAGCAAACAAAATGGCGATGAGGTCAATATTTTTAGTGCCTACAGATATAAACGAGATCGAAAATATAGTAAAAAGCCTAAAAAAGAAAACAGCTCCGGGAAAGGATGGTATCTCAGTTGTAGATATAGCATTATCGGACATTATCGGAAGACCACTCACACAGCTCATTAATGAAATGATAAGCAGCGGAATTTTTTCAGACTACCTAAAAAGGACGATAATCACACCCATTCCTAAAGGAGGTGACCGAACAATTACATGCCCATAGCTCTATTAAGTAATGTAAGCAAGATATACGAATGTCATAGAAATCAGTCTGGGGAAATGGCGGAAGAGACAAAAATCAATTTGGCTTTCACTCCAAAAACAGCACAAAGTTGGCTACAACTGAAACATTAAACAAAATAAACAATTGCCTTGATGAAGGGAACTATGTATGAGCAGTCTTTGTTGACCTAACTAAAGCCTTCGATACAGTACATCATGAACTAATGCTGGATTTTCTATACGCTATAGGAATCCGAGGTACAGCAAATAACCTAATAAAAAGCTACTTGACCGGACGAGAAATACAAACAAGGATAAATGGATTCTTGAGCGGTCCTTCAATATCCACTTGCGGAGTACCACAGGGTTCAATTCTGGCACCATTACTATACTTCCTGTATATAAATAATCTACAGTAAACTAAACTATGTGGTAAGTATCACATTTTTGGGGATGACACCAACATCGTTTACAAATCGAGAAACATGGAAATCCTGGAACTTACGCTGAACAAAGATTTGGAAATATTCAAGAAATGGACGGACGGAAACAAACTAAAAATGAATAAAGGAAAAACCAAATATATGATCATCAAACAGAAAAACAAACCAGACAAGAGCATCGACATAAAAATAGTCGACGATAGCATACAAAGAGCTAGTGACATAAGCTACCTGGGACAACAAATTGACGAGAAATTGGACTGGAAAAAGCATATTACAAGACTGGGAAAGAAACTTGCTCCCTTAATTGGGATTATGAAAAGGAATATCAGGTTGCAAAAGCCTGTAGCGGACCTAATCTACAATGCACACGTCCTATCACACATACGATACAACCTAATAAACTGGACGCAATGCTCGAAAAGACTCAAGGCGGATGTCAAAACTATAATAAATAGGTCCCAAATATCTCTATATGGTCTACCATGGGATGGATACTGCCACAAATATTGTTCATCAATACACACAACAGGTAGCATTGAAAAAAATCATTCAAATTGAAAAACCCAAATTTATGTTGAACATATTGAGGAAAAATATAAAACAAATCTAATAATTGAACTTTATACTGATGTTCATAGCCACAGAGCAAGATACAGGAACAACGTAGTACCAATCCAGTCAAGAGCAGAAAGACGACGAAAATGCCTACTCAACATCGCTCGGCGAATATACATCGAGCTGCCAGACAGCGTTAAATAGGCGCCAACACTATCTGTGTTTGTTAAAAAATTGAAAAAATATTTGACAAGAGACCAGAATCCGGTGACACCTGATCAAAAATCATGATACTGTAAGTATAAACCCAAGTGCAATCTAAGTAAGACTTTAGCTTTAGTTAGTTAAAATGTAAAATAGGGAATAGTTTAAATACTGTTAAACAAAAACAGCTGCCTTGAATTAGCCTGAAATGTCAAAATAAGAAATAAGTAAATTGTTGTCAAATCCATCTGAATTAGGATATATAAAGAAAACGGGATGCTTATGTACCTGAAACTGTGTTTAAGAAAAGGAAAGAAGAAGAAAAATTTAGTTTTGATATGTTTACCTATGTAATATGTTCACAACTCTTATACCAGCTGAGCTGACTGAGTGGGACCAGGCAAAGTAGGAAATATAAGCATGAAAATGTTAACTTAAATTTGTATCAAAATGAGATGTGTAATTTTAAAAATAACAATAACAAAATTAAATTGCAAAATTATCAAAATTATCAAAAATTGCAAAGAATATCTTCCGTAACCCAACAGTGCTTAAGAAATTAGTTGCGGGCATACAAAAACTAAGACTATCGAACAATGTATTGGCGCCAAGACTGTTTGAAGTTTTATGTCAGGTATTAAATAAAAACAAAACTTTTCTATGTATAAATAAGTTTACTAATAAAAGAAAAATCAAGACTCTATAAGATTTTTAATTCGAGAATATTTTTTTTTTATTAATTTAAGTAATAGGCTTTCCAAGCTTGTCCTCATTTATTTCTTGCCAAATGTGTATGCCACTCCTTTGTCTCATGCGCTTCATATGCTTGTATGAAATTGACTTCTTCCGTCGAATCAATAGTGCGTGAGATCAGTCGATCAAAGCAGATGTGTCAGAAGTGCGTGTACTAAAATCGAGAGACTAGACTAGAGAATTTTGATAAACTAACCATGCTGTTGGTTTATCAGAAAAATTCACGAAGAAACATAGTCAAGGGTTTCTTCACATATTTTTCCCATGCCCAGTCAACGACGAAAATAAATGTTTCTTATTGCAAAGAAACGCTAGAACAAAACAAAAAGAATAAAGTAATTGAAAATATGCACTGACAAATAACATGCCGAACAATATTTTCCAGCATGAAAACTCTTATCGCAAGCGCATGGTATTAAATTACAGAATTGCAAGTCGTCGACGGGGCCTACGATTGGACATGTACAGTCACTTCGAACGTAAAAAATATAATTTTTTCAGGAACAAAAATGTTGATGAAGCACTTTTGTGAGGTACTCGGGCACCGAAGGAAAAAAGCTCGAGGAGTTGGGATTTCGGCGGTACAGATGTCGGCCGCGGTTGATTCAATAAATGAAGTTAAAAAAGAAAAAAGGGGTTAAATCGAAAAATGAAAGTTTGTCAAAAGCAAAGGCAGACCAGAAATTCGGACAAGATTGAATAAGTAAAGTATTTGTTTAATTAAATTTAAATAAGAAAGTACAAGCTTTTCAAAAGTAAGGAAAAAACACGATAAGATAAGTAAAGTTTTTGTTTAAATATAAGTAAGAAAGTGTGAAAGTGTAATCGAAAGGAAAGAAAAATAATTATCGAGAAAGAAAAGATTTTTAGAATTAAAGAAGAAGTTTTCCGAATTATTGAGTCATAAAATACGGTTGTAAGTTCAACAATAGTTATCACAAAAACAAAATACAATAAAGAGAAATTATTGAAAAGGGTGTTGTGGACTAAAAGCCCCCGGCCACCTTCTCACAAGGTAAGAGAAGAGATTTAGCAAAGGTAAACATCTCAACTAAGCGGAGGCGCAAAAGGGCCCGAAGCCAAACTACAGAACTTAAATTGGAAACAACTTAAATATATCATCAGTTAGCAAATACACACGATGTCTTACAGCAGATACATGTACTAACATAGATCGTAGTGTTTCTTAAACTGCACGAATTTCAATTGGGCATTTTTTCCTTAATTTACTTTTTTAAAACATAAAAATATTTTTCTTGTATACTTTAAATTTTTCTTAGCATAACGTACCTAGGGAAAAGTTTTAGATAATAGGAAAATTTACATATAACTCAATTTAATTACGAACAGACTAATTTTTACTGACGAAATACAAATCAAATGTTCCTAGTGGCCGCAAAAAACATGGGCATGGCCAGAGGGCTACAGAATTACTACACCACCCTGGACACAGAAGAATCCATGCCCAGGAAGCTGGCTAGAAAAGCAGACAAGCGAGGGACACGGTGGTGGTCTTAGTTCCCATCTCTGGAGAAATCACTTGGTGACGTAACTGAGCTAAATGCTTTCATCGTCACGAAGCACATTGAGCACTGTTCTCCCACAATCCGCTCTTGCAAAACATTTCGAGACGGAAAATACCTAGCTTTTTTCCCATCAAGGACGGCAACAGACAAGCTCATTAAAAACTTCATACAAATTGAAGGCTACGATACAAAGGTAGAATACCATCATAAGGTAAACTCCACAAAAGGCATTGCGTTTGCACCAAATCTTAAGGCAGGACAAGTGATTCTGGATGGTCTCAAGAGGAAAACAAATCTGTCACTGAAATCGAAAAATAACCCAACAAAAATATAACGTCAAAACCCCATCTGGAGCACTACAGTGAAAAAGTCTATACTTTTATGGACCGGCACATATGCTTTGTAATTTGTAAAAATGCTGCACCTTCGAAAATCACATTTTGAGAACAGTTCATACACTCAATGACCCCCTTAAGTTGTAGTTGTTTGAAAGACAATCGATTATAGATTACATTATAGTAGAAAAAATATACCCGCGTGCCATCTTTTCTTACAAAAAAAAACTGACAAGAAGTCAAAAAATGGAGTTCCGGGTCCGAATTTTCGTTTTGAAAAATTAAAAAAAAAAAATAGAAGAATTTAACTTTCTAAAACGACTTTTATTACAATAAGTTCACAGCTAAGTTCCCTTAAATTAAAAAAAAAACAATCAAGGAAAAATATTGTCACATTAAAAAGTTATGACAGAAAATGTTGAAACTGTTTTCCTGAAAGTCCAAAACACAAAAAAAAAACACTATTCTCGATTTCAGCGACCTCTAGAAATTCACTGAAATTTTGCATAGAAGTTTAAAATGACACGCTAACAAATTCTGAACGAGCATTTAGCCATTTTAATACTTTTGTTTTTTAGGCCACCCAAATGTACATGTATGTATGTCCTATCCACAAGTATTATTTATTGCTGACAACTATGGCGTTATGTATCACAACTATTCGTTTGCGGATTGTACGAACTACTTAGTTGTGTCCCATCAGTTAATTTCCCTCGTAGCCAACACTCATCAATTTACAGAATTTTAGTGACGGTGCGGGCGGGGGCTCTTATGTTCACTAACACAACTCTTATGTTAAGTACGACAATGTGAGTGTACCTTGTGGTCGTACGATAACTGAACTTTTTTACTGATCGCCTCGATGAGTTTCTTCGCCAACTCATCTATCAGCTCATCACTAAATTGGTAAGGATACTGATCTGTAGATATAATGTACGAGTGAAACAGAGATAAATGGTGTTGCTCTACAAATTTATTTCCTTTGGCTTTTGTTATGCTCCTGCAAAGTGCGGACTTATTTTTATCTTTCTTCATTCCTTTCTGAAAAGCGAAGCAAGGAAGGTAAAGTACAATTTTAAGTGAAGTGTTAGTTAAGTTAGAGTGCTTTTTAATTATTGGTAAGTAATTTTTAATATTTTTATGGATAAAAAAATAAAAAAATAAATAAATTTGTTGATGATATGTGTAATGGGCACGCGTGATAATCCCAAGTCAATGAGTCATAATTGCTATTGTTACGATTTACTTAGAAGCGTCAACTCATCTGCATGCCCTGCATTAAGGTTTCTAGCAGAAACGGTAATAACATGCATTTCTATATAATTAGGCTACAGGCGGAGTACTATTTCTATATAATTAGGCTACAGGCGGAGTACTAAAGCGGGATATACAGTGCTAACTTTTCCAACCTCGACCTCAGTAAAACTTTAAAAACCTCAACCTGGTGAACTCTGTCAATTGTTATAATTCACAATACGAGCTTTGACAACTTCTTCAAATTTTTTTGTAATAATTTACCACAGTAGGAACAGCTTTGCACGATAAACATGCTTCCCAAATTTTTTTTCAAAAAATTTCCCGTACACTTTTTCCCGATAACAAAAATTAGCTGTCAAAGCTGACAAAGTTCCAGCAGAGTAGAGAGTAGACCTACTCGAGTTCAACCTCAACCTGGTAGACCTCACCAACTTTGCCATTAGGTTCTTCATAACCTGATCTCAAATATTCTACAAAACTGTCAAAGTTGAGGCTGAGGTTGAAAAGATTAGCACTGTGTTTCCCGCTATACTGATGCACCTTCAGGTTTTATGAGTTTATTATTCATCGAGAAGAGAAGATAATGTAGACACCATCCATTACCTTTCAGTACGCTTTTAGTATTTATTTTAGAGCAGTAGTAAGCAAGGAAATGTCTGCATTCCCTTATTTTATTATTTGTGTCGCCAATAGGGTTTTCACTGGAATTGATAAATTGTTACTTCGTTGTCATTTAAGTGTACCGTAAGTGCTTTTCCGAATATTAACTCTTTAAACGAATTGTTTATCTTTCTTGTCTCAAATATATATACATACTTACATACATATAAAAGTAGAGATTACTCTTTAGGATTTTTTACCGGGTTAAACTTATATTTGTTCAAGAAGTAACTTTTTTTTTGATTCTCTGGTTGTAGCAAAAGCTAAAAAATGTTTCTAATTTGTTATTTCATCACGCAACCCATTAATTTTTGGTGACAAGTTTCAAATCTTGGTTTGACTCATCAACAGATCCCAAATAGCAAAATTGATTGACTTGAAAAACAAATGAAAAAATAGAATAAAGAAAAGAAATGAAAAAATGAAAAAATTGAGGAAAGTAGAAAAAGAAATTTTTTATTAAAAAAACTAGATTAATTCGAAACGAATCGAAACCGGATACGCCCGCAGTGGCCTGAAAAAAGAAGAAAAAGGAAGAAGAAGCGTTTCGTGTTAGCAGAAAACCTTACACTCATCGGTACAACTTGGTTTGCTGCTTGCTGCAGACGCTTGAAACAGATCAAATCGATCTCCTCTCATATAAAACTCAGAATAAATTCTGGGTGTGAATTATATGAGGCAAACACTCCTATATTACACCAAGGAGGAAGAAATAAAAGTAGAGATTACTCTTTAGGATTTTTTACCGGGCATTGGCAGGTACTGTCAAATTAGAACGCTTAATTCTGGTTTAGCTTGAGTGAAGTACGCAAGAAAATATATCAAGTGATAAAGAACGCAAAAAGTGTCCATCTGATTTAACTCTGCATGAAGTAGGAGTAAGGTATGCATTCGCGTAGCTAGGAAAATAAAGTAAATAATTCTTAGAAATTAAGTATTTAGCACTAACCAGAAAATTTCAAGGCAAACAAAGCCCTTATTATTGAAGGATGCTGACGGCCTCGCATGCATGCATAGGGTAATAAAGAAATCTAAAATAAAAAGAAATTTGGTTCAGAAGGGATCTCTGACGCGATCCTTTCTTGTACCTGCCTAGTCGATTGCAAGTGGTTAGTGCGCGTAGTTGAATATTAAATATCCGAGAAAAATAATAAGTAGTGCTAGATTTCATAACAAATAGAATAAAGGTGGGTGTTTGTTAAATTTAAATATAATTAAGTGATTAAGTAGATTATTGTTAGGTTACATTAGAGAGTGTGTAACATTATCGTTAAATGGGTGTTTATATAAAATATGTGAGTGATTAGATGTATTTGTATCAGATTAGATTGGTGTATGATCTTTGTTAATATTAAAGGGGTATTTACTCGGTAGCTCGCAGGTAGGTCCCGAGAAACCAAAGTTGACATCACACGGAGTGTATTACGTGGGTAGGTCCCATATTTGAGTGGGGTTTAATCTCTAGTTGAGATTCCAGCCCGCCCCATAAGAGGCAGATTCTTTTACGTTGGTGTGTCCCGCTACCAGTTTTTTGTATATTAATGAGTTAGTTTAGTATGTACAGAATATTGTAGATTTTATTTATACCCACTGAGTATGTCGTACTCACAAGAACCCTTTTCTTTCTCTTACAGACGATCAGCCTTAAGGTGACATTAATATATATATATGTTTAAAGGAATAAATTTTATTGGTGTAAAGACAACTGTATTTTTGTTTACTTGCCCTAACACAAGATTAATCGTGTTGTTTAAATTAAATATCCAGCTAAAGATTATTACAATTGATGACGAGGATACAAGTAATACCGAAAAAAAAAAATTGTACAAAATGGGAAATGAAGACGAAAATGACAAAGCTGGCAGTTTTCAAATTGCAGAATTTGATCCAGCGGCTAATGACTGGGACGTTTTTGAGGCAAAATTAGAACAGTATTTCTTGAGCACCGGAGAAGCTGATGAAAAAAGAAAGGCAGAGTATTTTTGTTAGCAAAGTTACATCATAACGTGTTTAAAATTCTTCGAGACGCCATTTATCCAACAGAACTTTCTAAAGTAACATACAAGGAATGGAAGAAATCATATGACGGAATATTATAGTAAGAAAATGTCTGTGTTTCTTGAAAGACAAGAATTTTATAGTTTGGGACAAAAGGAAGGTGAAAGTGTTAATTCATGGTTGGTATATGCGAGCTATAAATTGTAAATTTGGTGAAAAATTGAGCTCCACGTTAAGGGATATGTTCATAACCGGGCTAAAATGTGGCCCAATATTAGACAGATTGGTAGAGGAAAATGAAAAACTGACACTTGAAAAGGCTAGAGAAACGCACCAAAAAGAGAAACCGTAATACAAAATTGACCGAGGGAAGTACACAGTCTTCAAACAATAAAACAATACCAAAACCAATTTAGAGTAAAAGCAATGGGCAAACCAGAAAGTCTTCAGCGAGTGAGCTGAGCAAGAGAAAACGGCCAATGACAAATAGTTTTTCATCGAATAAAAGGCATAATAATATGGAGGCTGAATACAAAAGGTGTGGAAAGAGAGGTCACCATATCGAGCGTTGTTTCTATCGAAATTATACGTGTGACACTTATAAGAGGCGGGGGCATTTAAAAGTGGTGTGTAGAATTCGCAAACCTATTAACACTATTGAAGTTAACAATAATCAAGTCAGTGGATATATCGAAATAAAATCACTCAAATACGCGCAAGATATATATATAGACGGTGAAAACAAAGTCAACTGTTCTCCCATCAAAAGGCACATTGGCGTAACTACTACTTTTTTCTGGGGTAGGCCATGTCCCCCAATTGTAGGTTTTAACAGTAATTTTGTTTGCGAAGTATACCAGCTCATTAGTATTCTTCCCAGTTATTGATTAAAAATTTTTTTATGCATTGCTCTAAGCACTTACAAGACAGCATGTTGATATAATGTCTAGAGCCAATGAAATTGCATAGATTAAAGTTTCTAAAGTTACAGATCCCACAAGAAACATAATCTAAATTCTAAAACACAATTTCCGCAAAAATAACTCTGCACACAAAAACTTCATAAAATAATTCTCATTTTACAAGTCGCAGACATCGCGTCACTATTTTTTTTATATGTAGTCTTCCTACGAGGAACCTTAAAGGAGCGTTTACAATGGCAGAGTAGAGTGCAGTCACCAGATTGCATTGTCTGTCCTTGTCTTAACCTTGCACTCTAATATAAGTTCTTCGCACATCCAACCAGACTAGATTTCACAGAGTAGCGTCAGATTTGAAAAAATTCTAATCTCACTTTGGTGAGATGATGAGAGCAAATGTAATCTGGTGACTCCAATCTACTCTGCCATTCTAAACGCTCCTTAACTCCGCTCTCAAGTAAGCTGGAAGACTAGATCAGCCAGCACTTTTAATCTACTGCAAATGCAGGAACGTGTGCCCATTAGGGGCAATTTCTATAAAGAAAGCTTTTAAGATATGGCAGTCTTTGGCGAGGTTCCGATGTTAGAGAGCAGAGGAACAATGAACAGATTTCAATTGTTTTCCATTATTTATCATAATTTTTGTTGAATGTTATTGAGCCCCGGAGAGTTAGTATAAGTCATCAACGTTCAGTCAATTTTTGGATAACTAGTCAGTCAACATTCGGCGATTGGGCGATATTTATTGCTTATCGAAACCAACAGCGACGAGTATTTACGAAATAGTTTTGTCGGACATTTAAATTATTGTGAAAATAGATAAGTACATAATGTAATTAGCGAATTGAGTGAAAGTGCATTATTTTCCTTAATCCCAATCTCAATTAACCCAAGCGACTATTCCGTACAGTCCATTCCAAACATCCGACGCGATTTAAATTTTTCTTAAACCATAGCAAGTTGTGTTTATTTGAAAAATAAAATGAAATTTGCATGATTTTAAAAGAAAAATAAAAGAAAGTGGTGTCGTTTAATTAACAGAGACTTTTGTTTTCCACATGCTTCTCTCAGGTATTAAGGAAAATAAATTAGAATCCTCAAGTTCCATACACGAAACTGATATGATAGTGACGCCCTGCCCAAAGCCCGTATTTATTCCAAGTACCAGTACTCCAGGACTCATACTTCAAATCTTTTAAGTACAAGTACAAGTTTCGATATTGGTACTGAAAATTTTTCAAATACAAGTCCAGGTACTGGTACTTATAATTTCAAGAGTTTTTAAAAACTCAAATGAGAAATTTTGAAAAATCTGTATCCAGTTAAATAACTGGATGAGGTTTGCATTTACGAAATATCATAAAATATAATATAAGCTTTTGCTGTTTTAATTTGAGTTTGCCTTTAGCAAAACAAGACATGCAAATGAAAATCAGCACTGTGCGGAAGAAGAGAGCCGATTGTGGCAGTTGATTGCCAACCTTCTCAACAAAACATATCGATTCAGCATGTCAATGTCTGTCCTACTGTTATTCATACATTACGGTATTTCTTTTCTATTTTATTGAAGGCGGTAAGATTTCTTGAGGAACTGTCGAGATGCAGATAACCTCTATTATTAGAAGGCGTATTTAAATAATTTACAAGAGCTAAAGTACATCGCGTTATGGCGGTATTTGTAGTAGTTGAATTTTTTGAGTACCAGTATAGGAACTTGTACCAATGTACTTAAGAATTTTACAGGTTGGAAGTTAGATGCACATTTTAGAACAATTATTTACGTTTTTATTAAGCACATGTCATGTCTAGTATTCTACTGGGCATTGTTCATTCGCCAACACTTTCCATAGATTGGCAGTATTTTATCTAATCCTGCTCCTTGTAAAATTCCATAAACATTTTGTAGATTTTTAAACAAACATAGTACATACAGTAGATTCCTGAGATTGGCTAAGTCCTGATTTTAGCACAAGATTAGTGATTTCTAAATAACAGCGATATTCCGTATGTAAAGGAAGTAGCTATACTAATTAATAAAATCCTAACACGAGAGAAATTGGTAAATTTGATTATTTTGCATAGGTAAAACATTCCAAGTCCTCGGGAGCTTAAGCTTTCTACAATTTTGGCCCTTTTCAGCTGGTACAGAGTCTGCTAGAGAATGTTTGGTATAGATGTGTATGTATGAGTATTAACAGGCTGATAGGTTTAGGTTTCTTCTTGTTATTTCGAACATCATATGAGTTTATAGCTGAAATACGCATATATGTATATATATATATATATACGCTTTAGTTTTTCTACAAACTTATTTAGCACCTGATGCGCTGTTAGTTTGTTTTTAATTATCGTTATCATTGTTTAGATGTGCCATGTTCGAAAACCCCTCCTGAAGCAGTTGATCTTAACCAAGTTTAAACTCGATGGAAAAGCATCGTTCACAACCGGCCTAACAGGAAAACCCAGAGCTGCTTGCATCAAATAGTATAAATTTGGGCAAAAATCTTTATTAATTTCTGTTTTCAGTCCTTCCAAATTTACTACAATACTCTTGTTTTGGAACATATTATTTATTATTTTTAATTCCGCCTGTAAAAAGTGGAAATGTCTGAATTGAATTCGTTTTTTTAATTTTCTGCATATTCAGATTCAGATAGCCTTGTATCTGATGTAAAGTCTACTAAATTTCTGTTTACTTAGAGTGGACTCTATCAGATAGTCTTTTGCTCTTTCCAGTTGCTTTCTCATTTTCGAGACTCGAGTAGGTTCTAGACAAATTTAATGTTTTTCTGTAAATTTCTCGGTTTCCCGAAGTATTTATTGTCTAGAGTGCTTCTTATGGTCGTAGCGTGCTGCATGCACGACGCTGACAGATGTAGCAGTGCGGACATTAGTCTACACGGAGAATGTGGTGCTAAGTTTGGTACAACCGCAAACCCTGGCGGGAACGTAGGACCAGAAAAAGTTGAATTGAAAAAAGTAGATTTCCGCTGAATTAGTGTTGGGGAGAAAAAGACAAAAGTTTTTCTTGTGGTTGAGTGTCGAAAATCCTATATAAAGAGTAAAAAAATTAAAAAAATATATAAAGTAAAGCGAATAAAATTAAACGAAACGAAAAATTAAAATGAACGACAAAAAGGTGTTCATGCTGTGAACGTAGAAACCAATTTGGATAGTTGAGAAAGAAAAGCCGCAAAAATCCAATTCACCCGCGAAATAAGGAAATTTGTATAAAATTTTTGCCCTTCGGCGAGATTAGGTGAAGTCTCCCTGATCCCAACAAGGTAACACAAATTAGTATAAGCGAAATTAGGAAAATGAAGCAGCAAGCAATCAAGAGGGAATTATAACAGAAGGGTTACGGGCCCAAGTCAATTACGAAATGCTCCAAGGAGCCCCATTCTAATAATCTTAACCTCAAAGTGCACGTGGTAAGAAGCTCCATAGCGGTAAATTGTCCAGGCGGGCAAATAATACCTCGTACCACAAAACATCCTTCTCAGGCAAGACAGAAGAGTCCACATGGGACACAAATGTGCAGGAACTCAATGCAGTTCATTACGTTCCTTTGGTAAACCGGTGTAGTAAGCGACTTCTCGGATAGAAAAGATGAAGTTTCAAATCCTTAATGATGTACAGACTCTCATACAGAGTCATCTTGCTGGCTCAAATAGTTATAGTGCAGTGAACCAAGTTCACCGAATTAAATACATAAACTGGTCCACGACAATATTGTTAAATTATCTCTGTAGTAAGAAGTACCTACATAAGCCCAAATGTGAGTTTTGTGAACAAGGAGTCCAATGATTAAGTGTTTAGGTTTACGTTATCGAAGTAGCTTAAAATTCGAGACTGGAAGTATTGTAAGAATGGTCTAAACAGTATACGTGACATGTCCACTGATATGACGTCGATATACAGACATATACATAGTATAAATGAATTTGAAGCCATAATTACTTACTTATACATTTGATATTTTTACCATGAATAACAAGAAAATTTTTGATTTGAATAGTCGCAAATGTTTAATTATAGGATAAGAAAACTTTACTAGTCTGTGGAAATAATCCCCTGGGTTCGACAATACATAGCTATTGTAACTCTGTGATAAGGTGACTCCCCTAGGAAATTGTCCTAGTGAAACCACAGAATGCACATGTATATATAGAACTGCTTACATACTGCATACATATAAATTATTATTATAAATTGGCGTTAAAGCCTAAGGACCGACACAGCTAGCTTGCTAGCTTTATAATTGCCACGCCCGTGGGTGTTATTACCATTCATATATACATATATCAGCAACGATGTATACAATTTGTGAAGTAGCCTAAATGGGAGACTTTCAAAAATATTTCTTTACAGGGATCCCGCATCCAGCTTCAGGATGCCTTCTCGAGAAATGGATAGATGGTAAGTAAGCGTAGCAAGTTTAAACGTCTGAAAAGTAAAAACAAAATATTTTCGTCAACAAAATTTTGTTCAGAAAAAGCAGTCGTAAGTGCTGATCCTCTAACAAGAAGGGTATCAATTAATCCTAAATAGTACTCGCCCTTGGGCACTGTCATTAAGAGATAAGCGTTTGTACTTAGATAAGTATATCATAGAGTTAATTACACTCAGTTTAATATTTTCACACATTACTAGTATGCTTTAGTTTAGTCTTTAAGGAAAACAGCTGTATACACATGGCAAATATCTCCGGGGGTAAATATAAGAAACCAAAACAATATTATATTAAAAGTTAGTTTGAATGTCCAAGTAACATGAAATTGTGTTAATAACGACATTAAAATGATTGAAATGAATCACAAATAAGCATTTTTCTTTTCTCTCACTCTCCCGGAGCCCTCTCTTAGCGATGGCTGAATAGGTTCACTACTTCACTCGCATTTAAGGTAATCTTAGGGACACTGAAAAATAACTTACAGCCCTTAGTGTCATATGGGTGGATGGGGCACAGCAGTTAAGGCAGACCATCTGCGCCTTCAAGTAAGCAAAGGTAAGTGGTGTAAGGGTCCCTTCAGGACCGGATGTGGTGCTTGTGGTCTTTTTTTGTACACACTCAGTTTTTTTTTTTTTTTTTTTGTATTATGGTTCGTGACCGGCAGCAGGTCTTGATTAACCCCTCCTATAACTCTCCCGGACTAGCAGAGATGCTAGCGTGCCGCCCTGTGCTTTCGCTGATCACGGTAGTGACCTGTCAGCGCATGCTGACAGGATGGACTTCACGTCCAATAGTAACTCATTTGAAACTATGTTCCATAACATGCTAATATACTTTTATTCCATAATGTAACTTAATAAGAATATTATTGAATCTTTTAATTGCGTAGTAAATATTTCTTCCTTATAAAGATAATCAGCCTTATTACTGAATTCGTTGGGATTAGAATCAAAAAAACTCAAAAAAGCCTTTTTTCTGGAAAATTAAACATAGTTTTACTGTAATACGCACAAAATATACGTGAGGTAGATATGTATCATATAGAGCAATCGCTTAAGCCCACTTCAAATGAGGTCAGCGACTTACATATGCATATTCTTAAACAAAGTACAAATTGACTCCCTGATCTACCTAACTACTAAACTACCTTCTCCACATAAAATACGTTGAAGCTAAAACAAGCAAAAAAGTCAACGATAAACAAATGACTTCTGTTTGTAAGAGATGTAAGAGAAAATGTAAGAAAGTGAAATGTAAGCTTTGTTTATCAATGGAAATGAATAATTGATACAAATTGGTTCACATGCAAATATTGTATGATAAGCATTATTGAAGCATGGGAACCAACATAGGTCAACCTAATAATTTTTATATTTTAGCTGCTCCACTCTGCCTTAAAGGGGTTAGCGGCGCTCTAGCCACTCCATAGGAGTTAAAACTGATTATCTGCTCCATCCTTCTTCTTCTTTTAACGTGACAAACCCTTTGAAATTTTAAAATATTACATTACGAAATTTTCAAAATTTCATGAATATCAAAGATTATCAATTAAAATTTCCGCACAAACTGTCAAAATAGTTCTGCATGATTTCTGCTACGGATCACGCCCTTGTCAAAATTCAGTGGAATCAGGACAATCTCAGAAGAGTTTTTAAAAATTTTAAAAAGATTTTATGTTTTCTTGAAGAAAAGATCTCATTAAAGCATTTTGGATTCCTATCCGAACGGATTCAATTTAATTAGACCTAAGATTGTACGAATTGACGAATGTTTTTTGGGAATTTTCTTTTCATAATTTGCTCGGGGGGGGGGGGGGGTCCACATTCTGAGGAGGGGGCCCACCCAGGCTCCTACCTAGTTACGATAATGGCAGTGCACAACTATACCAAGAGAAATGTATAAGGATAAATTCCCGGGACGCAAAATTAAAATGTCAACTATAATTTTTCGCGGATACGGAAGGGAAAATACAGGGTGGGCCAAAAGTCACGCCTGCATGTAAAAATTGAATAAATTGAAATTATTTCAACACCAGAAATGCACCTAGTCAAACCGCAACTAATCGTTTAATTGCACGGTTCCGACAACAAGGCATAGTGTCAGACTTGCGACGAACAGGAAGACCGAGAATAGTGCAGAACCAGGTGAACATTGATCGTGTACGGGATAGTGTTGAAGAATATCCACAAACGTCAACGCGAAGACGTTCTGGACAACTGGGCATGTCTAGAACATCACTTCGGCGGATTGTATCTCGGCACTTACACATGCATCCATACAAGGTCCAATTGGCTCAACAACTTTTACCAATTGACTACCAGCAACGACTAATTTGGGCAACACGCTTCCTGGAGTTGTGCGCAGAAAATAACGAGTTTCTTAACAATTTTATTATGAGTGATGAAGCACATTTCCATCTTAATGGATATGTGAATAAGCAAAATATGCGATTTTGGGGTACTGTAAGCCCCAGAGTTATTCAGCAGCGCCAATTGCACTCGCTCAAGTGTAGAGTATGGTGTGGAGTGACATCACAAAGGGTTATAGGGCCCTACTTCTTTGAGAATGAAGTTGGTAATGCAGTGACGGTGAATGGGGACAGGTATCGTACGATGATTAATAATTTTGTACGCCCTGTGGCAGCCAAAAATTGGTTCCAGCAGGATGGAGCAACAGCACATACGGCCCGTGACACAATGACTCTTCTAAGCGAAATTTTTGATGACCGAATTATGTCAAGAAATTCAGGATTCAATTGGCCAGCACGTCGTTCACCAGACTTAAGTGCGCCTGATTATTTCCTAAGGGGTTATCTCAAAGAATGAGTGTATCTGAACAAGCCTCAAACTATAGAGCAGCACAACATTGAAGCTGAGATCAGGGCAATAGAGCCTGATACTTTGCGTGCTGTTATGAAAAACGCCCGTTTAAGAGCCCAATTGTCCGTTGATGAAAATGGTGGTCATCTATCTGACATTATTTTTCATAATTAGTATTTGAATCATGCAAAGTTTATATTATATTTTAGAAAAAATAATAATAAACAAAAAAGTTATTTAATTTTTACACGCAGGCGTGACTTTTGGCGCACCCTGTATAACAAACTTGGGCATAGTATTATTTGAGATAAAGTATGGTGAACAAAAAACTTTCCTGACATTTATGTAACAGGGCAAGGTAAAAACGGTCTTTTGGTCAAGATGTTTTATCGGTATTTGCAAGTGGTTTCGCAGATAATAAAAAAATTGAAACGTCTAATCTAAAACAAAACAACAAAATTGATACAAGACTTAAGCACTTTATAGAAACTTATTCAAATGTCTTCAGTGATAAAGCTGGGAAATGCAAATATGGACAAATTAAGCTGAAATTATGTGATGAAAATGTCACTCCTGTAACGTATATATATCGCCCGTCCGGTGGAACAACGACCTAATTGCAAAAAACGGAAAATTGAGATAAATGCGTAGAAATGTTCGAAAAACATGATAGTTTCTTGAATAACAATGACACAATAATAGTTCTATTGGTTGTGTCTAATTCGTTGTAGCATTGGCGCCAAATTCATCTCACTATTGGAACGACAACGCCCGATTTGTCAGTTGTGCTCCGGCTGATGCAGTGAATGGTTGTGCGAGAAGCTACAACGTCACAACAGGTAAATGTGTCAAATTATTATCATCTCTTCTGGAAGAACAATGTCATAATTTCACTTTTGTATCATTGTTATTCCGAATTTCTTGTAAAGATACGAGAATTTTTAACCCAAAATACATTTCGGTCATAGTTACTTGTATTTTTTCAAATAGTCGTGCACATAAATAGGTTTTAAGGCAATGTTCTCCTTACCTACATAGTACAGTATAGTAAATAAAACCAGTGGGCATAATAAAATTCAATTTACTCTTTAGCCGGTTTAGATATAAATTTATTATTTCTGTACTTGGTATGGAGAGCCGTGGATTGACCCTGGTGCGATTAGCACTGGAGATAACATCTAAGGTTTTAGAAAGCCAATTTTCTGATGAACGAGATTCTAATGAAAATTCCTCCGAACATCGTGATAAAACAGGTAGACTTAATTGTTGTTATTTAAGTAGGTTCAGTAATGCCAAATCTATTTTTTATTATACCATTCAGAAAACCTGAGTACTGAAAAACCAGCTTCTAAGTTAAATTCAAATAATACCTTTACGATGATAACCAATATCTGTGAGGAGGGTACGTATTGTTAATTACTTCCTTAGAAAATCAAGTAAATAGGCTCGATTTTCATAATTTATTTCAGTTAATACCGACGAAAAAGTTTTTCTTATATAGATAATAAAACAGAAGATAGAGATTTTTCTGGGACGGATAGTGATGAATATAAGCCGACAGACAGTAGCTCATCTTCTTCTGAGAGTAATAGCAATCAACATCCTGAACCGAACTTAAACATTGTTCCACCATCACCAAAGAAAGGAAAAAAAGGAAACGCAATCCAGAGCAGTGGAAAAGAGTTCGTGCAAAAATATTGAAAAATTCAGGAAAGGAATACATGGGGAAAAACAATGGGGCCGCCGTGTAACTGTCGCCTCTCTTGTTCATCAAAGTTTCCATACTTTAAAAGGACTCAAATATTTGAAATGCACTGGGCATTAGGATCATTGCAACGGCAGCGTGACTTTTTGAGATCTGGAATTGCTCCTTTAGAGCTCACGTATCGCAATATAAAGTCGAAAGATGAAAATGATGCTAGGAAACCAAATTGTACATTTTCTCTACTTGCCGAAGGAAAAAGTATTAGAGTATGCAAAACTTTTTTAATTATACTTTGGGAATAATATAAAGAACAATTAGAACAGTCACACAGGCTACAGTCAGTGGTGCTGGAATTACCCCAGAAGATAAACGCGGGAAACACGATAAACATGTAAAACTAGATAAGGAACTGTTAGACTCGGTGCGGAATCATATAAACTCTGTTTCAAGGATAGAGAGTCACTATTTAAGAGCGACCACTAGCCGAGAATATATCGACGGTGGGTTGACAATTGCTGAAATGCACAGAAATTACGAAGGCTTACGAGTTATATAAAAAAAAAAAAAACTTCAGCTAGCTATGATGCGTACTGCCGCATTTTCAACACTGAATTCAACATTGCTTTTTTTGTAGCCAAAAAAGATCAATGTGATCAATCCCAAGAAACAATTTTTTTTATATAGTAGTAACGGTGAGGTTTCCATTACCAAATTATATAACTTGAGTTATATAGGCTAGTACTCGAAACCTCTTTGTAACCACTATAAACCCCTTATAGAGCTTAAATGGAGGATTATATAAAGGTTACCGTGACTTGATTTAGGTAACGTTATATAACTAAAAGTTTTATAAAATGAGTAACCAAAATATTCTGGTAACCTTAATATAACTTCTTATAAAACCCTTATATAACCCAAGGTGCTCTCGATTAATTTATTTTGGTCATAGCAGTGGTTGCGGTAATGTTTCGGTTACCTTTATAAACTTTGTTTATAATGGGGATGGTAACGTTTCCACAACGCTTGGAATTCTCAGGCTGATTACTTTCAGTGATTGAAATGTTAGGGAAATTATTTTTCGTTACCTTTATAAAACAATAATATGCAAATATTTACGAAACCTATCTTGACATAGAATTTCGATTTTTTTTTTTTTTTGTATTGCATTTTTATGATGAAAGGGTTTAATATTTTTACATTTCAGAAGTACAATACAATACAATCGGCATATATGTGGTGAAATTCAGCTGCAATTGAAATTTTACTGTGAATATCACCATAGATACTTCTAAAAAATACAGATCCCTCCAAAAATAAGCAATTTTTAATAATTTTAATTAAATATGACAAAATTAAAAATTTTCACTTAGGTGATATTAATTCATAAAAATAACATAACATAATTTAGAAATGTTATATACCTAAAAAGATGTATTTTCTTCATATAAAAATAAAACGGAAGCCATATATCTGCAATATAAAAAATTGACTAATCCGACATTTTTTTTTTATCTGCAATGCATAGATGAAAAAAATGGCGGCTTGTACTTAAATGAACTAATTACCATTATAAAACTTCAAGTAGTTTTATATAAACTCTGTCTCTATTATATAAACTGAATGACCCTTATAAAACTTCTAAAAATATTATATAAACTGAAGAAACTACCATACCTCGAAAATGATCCTTATATACCCTTTAGTCATAATATGTAACCTTTGGTAATGTTTTATATCTTACATATAGTGACAAAAACCAGACGTTCGTGATCTTATATACCCTTAGGTTATATTGTGTTACCTTTGGTAATATTATATATCTCATAGTAACGAAAATCAGTCTACTGTTCTTATATACCCTTTGGTTATATTGTGTTACCTTGGTAACGTTATATATCTCAAAGTAATACCGAAGGATGTGTCAAGTTATTCTTAAAATAGGTTTTGTTGGGCGCGCCGTGTAGTGTTATAATAGCTCCATTCGACACTAAAAGTAATTTGTTTTTATAACGATCACCGTAGTTACTAAAGGGCCACCAAAAAATTTTACGATATTTTATAGTGGGTATATGTATTACCGAAAATTCCCAATTTTTATTAAAGTCACCGAAATTACTGAAAGTTGTCGAGTTATATAAGGGTAACCACGGATACCGCAATAAACCCTTATTACTAATAAGTTATATAACGTGGTGATCAAAAGAATTACAAAACTTTTTTATATACCTTCTAGTAATGGTTAATCTAAGTTATATAGACCGGTGATTGTAACATTTCCATCACCAAGCTATAAAACCTTTAGTAACCTACTTCCACGATAACCATTAGTAACCTTAAAAAACTCTAATATAACTACGTCACCAATTGGTAATATTATAAAACTCTTATATAACCACTGAAATTTTTACATAACCGAGTAACCATTATATACCCCTTATAAAACTACCCATCACCTTCAGTCACCAAAAATTGGGAAAATTGTTACTTGGGATGCGTGGCATACCATAATACTGCAGGGGAAGATAAAATTAAATTGGAGGACGATTATCAAGTCCAGCAACAAGAGAAAAATGTAAGCAGAATAGAGAAAACAAAAGATATTAAGGATTGCAAAAAAATTGGAAGTAATACCATCGTGGCCATCCACGACTTACAGGCCGTCTTGCCTTGTCCTATTGGTAAATCCTCAGCATTTTTTTTATAAATCAAAACTGAATTGTTACAATTTTACGGTACCTATCTAATGTACTAATAATTAATTATATTTTAGATAACAGATGCAAAAAGTTATACCACAACTTGCTTCTTCTGGCACGAAGGTTTGGCTAACCGAGGCGCAATTGAAATAGGGTCATGCGTTTTTAAATTCACAGATGAATTGGCTCAAAATCAGCCAGATTCTGACATAATTTTCTATTCTGACAATTGCTGCGGTCAGCAAAAGAACCGGTCAGTATATTGTGATAGTTGTAGTCGAATTAATAAGCAGTTTCATAAATGTCTTTCCAGATTAATCCTTCCTATGTATTATTACGCTGTCACAACATTGCCAATAAAATCAGTGACACATAAGTTTCTAATTCGGGGCCACACGCAAAACGAGGGAGACGTGGCTCATTCCATAATTGAGAAGTCCATTAAGAGGGCAAAAAATTCTGGGCCCATTTACGTACCCGATCAATATATTTCTTTAATTAGGAATTCAAAAAAACGTGGCCATCCGTTTACCGTTAATAAAATGAATTACGATGATTTCTATGACACACGATGGAGATTGGATTGAGGCTCGAATCAAAGTCGAACGTACGTGGAACAAAGAAAAAACATAAAAGACATAAAAATAAAACCAGCCTACACAAAAAAATTATAGTTTCAGGAAGGAAAAAAGATGATTTATTACATTTGCTAAAAACAAACACTGTGCCAACTTATTATGAAGGATTTTATAAAAACCTTGTCTAAATTTTTCGAATTTAAAGCTTATAATAATAATAAGGTATTATGCCAAAATTTTACCAAAAAATGAAGATTGATTTATGTTCCTATAAGCGTAATAATTAATTAATAAATACTTTAAAAAAATTAATTTGGTATAATTTATCATTCCAAAAAACGTCTTAACCTACAAAAATAAAGAAAACTTAGTGGAACAATGACACAATTAAGAGTTGCTCCTTCCTTTTACAGCTTGGGTGGGGATATTATATTAAGTAAATGAAAAAAAGTATTTGCCCATATAGCTAAAACTACGAAATTTCTCTTTGCATAAAAAATACTTTATAATAATATTAATAACAATGCAAAACTTTACTTATAAGATTTTAGAAAACTTTAAACGCGATTTCTGGAAAATGTGCTTTTTGCAGTTAGGTCATTGTCCTACCGGTCGTGCGATATGGTAAATATCATTAGAGCATATTGGTCAATGTTAAGTTTGGTATTGCGTTATAATTTTTGGAACAAATGTTGGGAAAAACCCCCTCAACAAAGGTATGATATTATAATAATGAGACAGGCGACATCTGGTACTGTCTTCCACTTTCTCAAGGGATTAAAAATGTATTTTACGTTCGAGGAATGTTTTTGGTTTAAGTATGAATCTTTTAGGTTAATTGCCTGCATAATTTGGGATTAGCTAAGGTACGAGTGAATGAAGGATAAAAGAGAAAAATCCCAGGTTCCTACCTAGATACCATTGCGACGCAGGCTTAGATCGCTATCGGGCATGGAAAGTGATTGATCGATTGATACCAGAGGAGTGATTTTTTTGTAATCATTTTGCAAGTGATAATTTTCAATTCTCGACTCACAACAGAAGGAAAGTATCTTCCAGTGAAGGGGACTAAGAGAAGTTTGGATCCACCAATAGTTCAAGACGTTAATATCATTGGAGGGGAAGTTTATTTAACTTAGTCCAAGCTACGAGGACATGGATATTAATTAGCAGGGAAAAGAGGATACATCACATACAAGAAAGAAAACTGCCTCGATTAATTCAAGTAATGCTTATTATACACAAAGAAAAAATATAACTGATACATATAAATCGGGGTAATTTGAATGGTAACGCGCATGTCCGACTTTTAGTATGAATGTATAATTGCATTAATGTAAGCGAAGCGTCAGCAGGCGATGCAGATGATAATTTTCGAATTGTCACTTTTCATTTCCACTTTGGTTTTGGTTTGTCACTGTCTATCGCTTAATATGTGCTTACACAAATTTAATATTTCTAGCGACTATCAGCTGGCGCTGTTATCAGGGTAATTGCAATTGCCCAGCAATTTTTGAGGATATAGGATACCACGAAATTATTCTCTTGTTTTTTGGGGTATTTGTCAGAATACTCAGGGTATTTGGTGACACACACGGAGTAAAAGAATGTAACAAAACGTTTGTGTAGCCAACCTTAGATCGAAGATTGGAAACGTGCTATCGGCTAAGTCAAAGTTGAAAATAATAAGCAGGCGCGTCTTACTCAAACTCACGGTTGTTGTCAGTTTTTTAAAGGGAGATGGCAAGAAAATGCCTGGATGATGCATTAGGACGTATTCATTGCATAAAAAAAATCGGGATGAGGAGTGTTCGTCAGAAGAACAAAGGATAGAGGAGAGTACATTGGAAGGAGAAAGATTCAATTTGTGCACTGAAGAATTGAAAATAATTAAATAAAATTAACAGGGGAAGTAAATCAAAATTAAAAGTGTTCGACAGGAAAATAGAGTGTGGAAAAAAGATTCCTCTGGATGGAATTGTTGTGCAATATAAATCGAAAAATTAAGAATTAAATTATGTGGAATATATTACAAGCCTAAAATGGTGAAAGTTGAAGCAAAATTTGTATGCAAACAATTTTAAAATTTAAATTAAACAAAAACAAAAACAAATTAACAATACATTTTTGTGCAATATAATAAAAATAAAAATGGTGGAAATCGAAATGAAATTTTTTGGTTCAAGATCTCTAAAAATATAAATTAAAAAAAAAAAAATATGCACAGTTTAAAAATAAAAAGAAACAGCAACCTAGATAAAATTTTGTATGAAAATTAAAATATTTGGTAATGGAAATGGTCCCAAACAGAGAATATTAGTTTTGCTGAAAAATAATGAAAAAAAAAAATATCCATGTAAAATTAAATAAAAATTAAAAGAAGATATATTTGAAATTAAAAAGAGATCAATATATAATCAGAAATTAATATATTATAAATTGAAAAGTGAATTGTTTAAAAAAAATAACCGACAACCAACGATTTTTTAATAATAAACAGCAAAAAATATATATAATAATGTATGGAAAATTTTTATTGTTTTTATTTGATTTAACAATGCATAAATAAGAAATTATTTTAAATCAGATGCGAAAAGCAGTAGTGGTGTACATGGGAAGTTGGTGAAGAATCTCTCCATCCCTTTCCGGTAGTATGTGAGATCTGTATTGTTTATTCTGTCCGTCGGTCTAAAAGTTGTGAAAGGCATGCATATTTTTTTAAATAAAGTAACTGTCAATAATTTACAAGTGGACTATGAACCCAAACCGACGGCGAGCTGGCTAGAGCAAACTCAACTAGGCATGCCGATAATAGGTACACGTCAAAGTTTCTTAATTTAAACTGTTAAATCACACGAACAGATGGCACAACCAACGAGGTAATAACTAAAGGAGATGCAATCATATGTACGATCCGTGTACATGAGCCTACCCAAAATTGCCCTGCATTTGTGTATGTTTCACTCCGCCATTTTTGGTCTTCGCTGTCAAATCCATCAGGGGCGGATTAACCATAGGGCGGGACTGGGCGATCGCCAGGGCCGAAACCGAAAATGGAAAGTAAAACAGAAGGTAAAAAATTATTAAAAAAATATAAAAAATTATACAGATCACCTGATAATACCGCCAAATGTAAATTTAACATATAATTAGGAATAATCAACTCGTCTGGCAGCCCTGCGCTCCATTGCATGCTTTAGGGCGAAAACAAGTACAGCCATAGACAAACTCACAGACTTCAATAATATGGACTGCAGCTGCAGGTCTTTCCCATAAAAAATTAATGAATCTTGATATACATAGGTAGTCAGAAATAGATATAGGTAGTCAGAAAAACAAAGGTAAGCAGAGGTACTGTAAGATTCTTAATTTTCCTTGAGGAGCGGCAATCTTGGCATCATAAAAAATTAATAAATGAGTACCGGAATAGGTTTCTAAAATTGTCGACGTCGAATGCATTATAATTTCGTAAATAAAGGAGCGAAATAGTTAATACCCCGATGTCAGAATACCTAAACCATTGTTTCGCTTAATTATAAATTTTAGTCGCTATAGCCGGAATAAAGCCACCGCTTTCACATCCCAGGTAAAAGGGCGAATAACCTATCATATCGGTCAAGTATCTATGCACTAATCCAAATACCTGAATCATGCTTGGTCTAATATGAATCATTCCTACATACCTTATAAGATCAAGAACATATTTCAATGGATATTTGTTTCAATACGCGCACATTAAAAATGTATGCGTAGGCGTAGAGGTTTTTCTGTTAGCCAATAACGAATATTTGTATTTTATGGAATATTATGGAAAAATTCTGTATTCTTCAGAGTGCTTATTGTTCTTATTATATAGATACATGGTCATGTTGCCCTATTTCATATAAATACGAACTATTCCTAAAATTTGTCACTTTATTTTGCGGTATCAACATCATTATGTCGAAAGGGAGAGTGTTTACATAAGTTTAAAGAAATTAACAGAGAAAGTGATTATTAGAGCAGTGTAAATCAGTGAAATATATTTACTGTATTTGTGATATTGAAAAATACAATACAGATTTTAAAGTGAAAAAACAAACATTAAAAAAAAAACGCTAAATAAATGTCCAGTTAAAGATGTCCAGTTCGTATTACAATAAACTGAGTGGTGCGCAAAGGCGAAAATTTGAAAAGGAAAAACAGATAAAAGAAGAAGAAGTTCTCAAGAAAGTTCGAAAATTAGATACTTTTTTTGTAAAAGAAGTTGATAAGAACAAAAATAATCTTATTCCAGTTCCAGTTAAGGACAAGACCGAAAATGGTAAGTTAAACTCAGATTGAAAACATAGATTTCAAATTTAAAGTCCATATTTTTTAGGGCAAACTGTTGAAATAGATGTAGACAACAGTGAATCCTCAGCTTCAGTAGATACTCCTACTACCTCAAAAACAAAAGAAACAGAGCAAATAAACTCAACAAACACTGAAACATTTGTATCTCAAATTGAAACCGATTATGACTGTTCTGATTTTGACTATTTTGATCCTGCAACGTGGAACATTAGCGACAATTTCATTGATATGATTATAAAATCATATTCAGTTCAAAATTTAGATCAGCTTGACTTCAAAAATTCAAAAAGAGTTTATGAACATGAATCCAGATATGCAACAATAAAAATGTTTTATATTCAACTCGTCAATGGCGAAACTGTTCGCCGTGAGTGGCTCTTGTATTCTTCATCTACTAACAAGGTATACTGCTTACCGTGCAAATTATTTAGCAATCGGAATGTGAATGCATTTATTTATGGTTTCAATGATTGGAGGCATTTGGAGAGAATAGTTGATCATGAGCGATCACTTGACCACAAAAATAATATGACTACATACATTCTAAGAGTCAAGGCACAAGGCAGGATGGACACTACTCTAGAAAGGCAAAGCTTGATTGAAGAAGATTACTGGAAGAATGTTTTAAAGAGAATTCTAGCAGCAGTGAAATTCTTATCTCAACAAAGACTGACATTCAGAGGAAGGATAGAACATTTGGATGCAGAATGATCAGGAAATTATTTAGCTACGCTGAAGTTAATTGCCCAGTTTGATCCTTTTTTGAAAAATCATTTGGAGTTAAAGGCCAATCAAGGAAGAGGAAATGTATCTTATCTTTCCAAAACTATATGTGACGAATTTATTGCATGTATCGGAAAAATGATCAGGGAAAAGATACAAACTGAAATAAAAAAAAGTAAATTTTATGCAATAAGTGTTGATTCAACCCCTGATATATCCCGAACAGACCAGTTGACTTTCATAATTAGATACACCGATCAGAATGGTAAAGTGGCTGAACGTTTTGTTAAATTCATAAGCAGAGTCGGGCATAAAGCTTCGGATATGGAGGAAACTACTCTAAACACTTTAAGAGAACTAGATCTAGATATAAAGCATTGCAGAGGGCAAGCTTATGATAATGCAAGCAATATGCCTGGTCAATACGCAGGATTATAAGCACGAATAAAGGAGTATAATGATTTAGCTTTCTATATTCCTTGCGCTGAACATTCGCTAAATTTAGTAGGAAGTTATTCTGCCGAATGCTGCTTGAGTGCTACACAATTTTTTATGTTTATCAACGAGTTTTATACCTTCTTTTCTGCTTCAACATATCGTTGGGAAATACTGATGGATGCCATTTCATCTTCAAATACTGCTACTTGTCTGCCAAAAAAACTTTCGACGACAAGATGGTCAGCAAGAGCAGATGCAGTAAAGGCAATGTATGATGGCTATGAAGCTTTCAAATCTGCTTTGGAAAAGTGTAACAATGAATCCTCACAAGCACCTTATGTCCAAGCTCAAACAGAGGCATGATAAAAACGATGGAAACTTTAGAAACTGGAGTTCTGCTAGCTTTTTGGAACCACATTCTCATACATTTCAATAAGACCAGTAAAACGCTACAAAACATAAATACGGACGTCCTTTTAGTTGTGAAATTATATGAATCATCACTAGGATTTATAAAAAGTTTGAGAAATAATCTCAATGATTTTGAAAAAATGGGGTTTTAAGGATTATCAAATCAATAACAAAAGGGCCAAGAAAAGAAAGCTACAAGACGACGAAACTAGATTAAATGAGACACAATTTGATGGAAGGGAGAATATGCGAGTAAATGTTTTCATTACAATTATAGACGCACTTGTTACAGAGCTAACAAAAGGAAAAATAGCATATGACAAAATTTGAGATCTTTTCGGGTTTTTGGAAAAAATTATATTATCATCTGACGAGGAAATAAGAACAAAAGCGCAGCAACTTAAAGACATATATAAAATTGATCTGGATGATTATTTTCCTCAGGAATGTGTGCAGTATAAATATTTTTTGATTCATAGTGGTCACGATGGCAGCCTAAATTTGGGAGAACTTCTACAAAGTTTAAAATCAGAAAAACTAATCTCGACGTTTCCTAATATCGAGGTAGTACTGAGAATTTATCTCTGCCTTCCATCTACCAACGCCTCTGGAGAGAGGTCTTTTTCCACATAAAGAAGGATTAAAGATTATCTCAGAAACACACTTGCAGATGAGAAAACAAGTGACCTGGCACCAATCAACGTTTCTCATGAGATTTTGAATTCTATTTCTGAAGATGAAATTATTAATAGATTTGTATCATTAAAACAAAGAAAAAATTGTTAAGCTGCATAAGCATTTTTGCAAATTAAGTATTAGTCGCAAATATAGTCTTGAATTTCCTAATAAAAAAACCCAAGTTGTTTTTTCTTTCCTCAAGTATCTTCATATTAAAAAATTGAAGAGGGCCCGAGAAAGGGCGAAATGGTTTTGATCGCCCAGGGGCGAAAAATGTCTTAATCCGCCTCTGGCCTCTAGTTGAAAGCAATAGAAAAGTCCTGTAAAAATATATTTTAAAACAGTTGTAAAAAGTATATTCTATGTTTCAAGAATAATTTCAAAATGTTATTTGTAAAATTGAAAGTGTGTTTAAAAATAAAATCAGTACAACTACAAGCAAACGCGGCCTTCTCATTTTCAAAAACTAATTGTCAAACTGGACAATTACGCGCAACTCATTCACTCAAATCGAGGCCAATAAAAAATCTCTTGACTATAAATACCCATGTTGGACTTTACAAGTATATCCGGTTATGTTTTGGGATCCAGAGTGCTCCTGATATTTTTCAATCTTAAATGGATGAAACTATTCAGGGATTAATTCAAACGGTTTGTTTGACATTATTTGCGGTGATACGAGGACGTATGAAGGCTGTAGAAAAAAAATTATTTTAGATCTTAAAGCGTTCAGATGAAAAAAAAATCTGGGTTAATGTAGAAAAAAGGAAATTTTTAGTGGAACGTAGAGTATTTGATAGGGGTATTGAGCAAATTGCCAATTGCCGACGCCTCCGGGCTTATAACAACGGCTTAATTACCCTATCATAGAACTGGTGACAGAGAAGCAGGATCTGCTGCCCGAGATTCGGAGCAATACTCCGCATCCTTTGGGTAGAAATCAGTTCTGTATACATACGCATAAGTTTCAGACGAGAATTATTAAGTAGTACGTGGTTAGTAGTGTGTCAATAATTTATTCACGATACCTACTGAGAGTTCTAAAAGGTGGGATGTTATAGATTATATTAATTTAGTATATATAATTCACAGTAAGAATTATATTAGTCATAGTGGAAGTAGTTAGTTATGAATGTGTCAATCTGTGAAGTTGTTATACAAATGGGGAGATAGCTGGGATCAGTGTTCGTCCGACTCTAGCCATGGAAATTGGCAGTTGTTGGTACGTCCACCAACAAATAGGGGCTATCCAGGCTCATTTCGGAGATTTCGAGAGCCTGGACCCCAATTCTAGTGTTCGTCTAGTTTAGCAATGTAGGGTGTGATTGTGAATGACTGAAGTAGTAAGGATGCCCATTGAGTCGTTGTACTCACAAATACTTTTCTTTCTCTTTCAAGCGGCCAGTGACGTATTCAACGTAATTTAAATCAAACTGTGTTTTACTTGAAATATAATCAATAAAAATAACCTTGCTATCATATTGATTTTTTTTTAACCTAACAATATTAAGCTTTTAATAATTTTAAGTTAGAAGTTTACGAATGACAATTTCACTATATGGTGGAGCTTAAATACATCATTTGCTAAAGGATTTAGAAATTTTTCATGTATTCTATTATATTACTATATTTATATATTCCTATTAATATACTATACGGGCTAATGTAAAGTACAAGCCGTGGAAGGGCACAGAGGATCTTACGATCTGATCCTCGATAACTTCTTCAGGTAAGTGGCATAAAAATTCCCTTCAGGACTAGACGTGTGCATCCTACTTGTTCGGTTTTGGTAAGGCACGATTTCTTTTATTATTGGTACATGGCAGCGGCAATTTTCTTTCGGTGAACTCACCCCACACTCTCCGCATAGTCCGAGGTGCTAGCGTGCCGCCCTGTATTATCAACGCTACCACGGAGTGAACTATCAGCTTCGGCTAATTGTCAGGACCATGGTATAAAGACTATAAGATAGAGAGAGAATGAAATGCCGCCATTATTGTTTTTCTCTGACGTCAACAAATACTTGCGAATTGACATTTCGGTTCAGCATCATTGCCTTTGTAGCTGGTATAAATCGTTTACGGATTAATTCAAAGTGAAAATAGTGGTATTAATAAAATAAAATGGTTTCATTTAGTGTAACAGGGTGTAATAATTATAATTCACAAGGAAAAAACAATAAAAAAGGCGAAGTTCTTTCATTTTCCTAAAGACATTTTACTGTGCCGCAATTGGTTGAAAGCGTGTGGAAAAAAATTAGAAATATATACAATGCTCAGATCATTTTACTACTGAAAATTATCGACTTTTCAAGATAGACTTCTTTGTAGTGAAATGAAAAAGAGCAAATTGAGACTGGATGCAATTCCGAATTAACTGCTACCAGTTCCTGAAAAAGTATTAGAGAGATCTAAAAGAGCCAGTGAAAGGGAAAGGACATCCAATATTAATGATGCTAGTACTCAATTTGGATTAGTTTACGCCTTAAATAAGTTTATTTACTTCGGTTTAATGCAATGTCACACCGTTCGGCAACGACATGACGAAAAGTGAAGTGAAGTGAGAGTGACGACGGACCTTATCACTTCGGTGAGTCGACAACGATAATAAGGATGATTATATTTTCCAACTTTTGCACATGCTTTAATAAAGCTAAAAATATTATCGAGTGATTGTAGTTATCAAGAAATTTGAAAATAACCGTGCTAAGCTTACTGCTATACCTCATCAAACAATTTTTAACTTCAATTGTTTTCGATAAATATAATTAAAGGAAATTCTTCTTCTTTTTCACGTGGACACGCCGGCCCTAACCTCAGACTCATGGCAGGAACCTCTCCTGAGTGGTTAGAACAAGAGTGTATATCATCATCAAAGATAAGTACAGGTTGAAAAGGGCCTTTATAGTCTGCTAACGTGTGGCTGTCTGCTTGGGTAAGTACAGCTTTCCTTATCCTCACTAAATTTGGCACATCACCGATTCATATTGATCTGAACAGTTCTTTGCAAGCCATGCAAGGAGAAGAAGAATCCATGATTGTCGACTTCTATACCTTCTGCGAATCCCACTCTGAAGATATACATAAATACATCGCTGTGCCGGATTCATTAACACCTCCATTTGACACGGATTTCAACCAAAAGTCTGCAAACACATTAGATTCAAAAACCTCTACTAAAAGCTCCTACAAAGCATTCGATTTCACACTACCAACCACCCCTTTGTTCTCCACAATTACCAGCAATGGATCTCCCTCCTCTCAGGGATCTGGGTCTCTAAGCTCAAACGTATCATCCAAGTCAGCATCACCACATCCAGCGGTATATGATAGGTCAGATAAAGGTCCCTTCTGGGTCCTTGTAGCAAGATCAAACACAGAGCGCGAGGATAATCAGAAAAGAATCAGTGACATTATTATAGGAGCACTGCTCAAGAAGAACAACATTTCTGGCTTTTCTAATGTAAAACAACATTCATTCAATGCAGTACAGGTGTTTTTTAACAAATATTCTTCAGCTAACAAGGAAAGGAAAGTATAATTAATTGAGTGTTATAAACACATGACTTTGGGCGTATTATTGTTGTCGTATTAAGTAGACATATGTCGGTGTAAGTGATAGTTTAGTGACAATTTCCCATACGGGAATTGAACTCACAATTTTTAGAATCGGTCATACATGAAGGACTTTTATTTTTAACGATCGTAAATACAAGGGGAAAAAACAACCATCTCGTCCGGGGTTTGAATCCGGGACCTTCCGCTTTCCGGGCGACTGATCTACTGAGCTAATGAGACATTTTCTATTCCCTCTTGTATTTCTTAATTTTATCTAGCCTATTAAGCCACAGTTGCTTTCAGATGGCATTAACCAATAACGATGAAAGCTCACAAATAAATTGTAAGTTTTTGCAAAAATACTAAGGTGAAAAGCATGTCTCGTTAGCTCAGTGGAAGGAGCATTCGCCCGGAAACCGAAAGGTCCCGGCTTCAAATCCGGGACGAGGCGGCTATTTTTCCCTGCTGTATTATTTATGATTTAATTTAAAATCGTTAAAAATAAAAGTTCTTAAAATTTTTCTATTGTGCAATTTCACTCATTTGGTTTTTGTAAGTGACAGATGTTAGATGTGCATAATGAAGGGCAAAACGCAAGCGGAAAAAAGGTAAATTTGGTTGTGGCTATTAAAGTTGCTCATTAAAAAATAAAATTCAATAGTTTTTTATAAAATAAATTAATTTTTTTTTTTCCTTTTTAGTGTAAAAAGCTTGCACACAATAAAAAGGAATTAAATTCCACTGATGGCGGCTCCTGCAGATAAAATATCATCAATGGAAGAACAAATTGTCAATGTACTTTTCGTCAGATCGAGCTGTACCACGGTAGTGTTTGGCGTTAATAATAATAACAACAATAACGCAGATAAAAACACTTCACAATGTGTTACAGTTGCACTTGTTTTATGTGTGTGAGAACGGGAATGGAAAATAATTTTATTGCTGTCTCATAACAATAAATAATTATTTTGGTATGAAGTGCGTATTTCGATTAGTTAACTCTGCAAACAGATATTACAGCAGTGAATATGCCAACGTGGAGGTTAGTTCACTGACGAAGAAAAGATCCGCTTATCGTGAAATTGATGAAGTGTTCGAAAAATTGCTCGTAAAATAAAAATATCGCACAATGTTGTTTTGAATGTTTTTAAAAACAAAGATAATTACGACAAAAATAAGAAAGATGGACCGAAGTTGAAGCTGTCGGATCGTGATAAGCGAAAAAATATAAAGTTAACAAGTAACTCTGTCAAGGGTTTAAGGGAAATAAATTTGCAACTCGACTTATTACTCGATCGGAACACATTCAGAGGGAGAACACCAAGTTTTTACAATGTCATAAAAACGCCAAACTGAAGTTTAGCCGTGCTAATATTCGCAGGGACTGAACAAAGGTACCATTTTTTGGGTCGAGTGCGTTTTTAATTTTATTTAAGGATATCATACATTCATATAAAATAGGTGAGCGCTGGTGTTGTACCGTTTTCCTTTGTCAGCTTTGTTTGGATGCACTGATAATTTTTACCTGTTAAATTAGTTCAATAGAATAGGGACAGTTGCAATTCAGTTGCGACTCTGAATGCTTCGAGAAGCAAGTCAGAATAAAATTCACCGTACAGTTTATTTGAAGTTTTTTTGTGTGGTTAATCCTTTTTTTTTTTTAACTTTGTGATAAAATGGGTAGAGGAGAAGCGCTAAATCTTAGCGAGAAAGCAAAAATCGATGCTTTTAAAGAAGATGGGCACAGTATTCGAAAAATAGCCCAAAAAATTGGCAAAAGTAAATCAGTTGTCCATAATTATTTGAAAGATGTGGATACTTATGGAAAAAATATGAGAGGACGAATTCCAGGAGTAATATAACCACAGGATAAGCGAGCAATTCTTCGAGCTGCCTCTAATTCCACGCTATCACCGGCTAAAATCAAGGACAAGGTTGGAGCTAATGCTAGTTCCACCCATCTTACATTACGAAAGATGAAGAAAAAACCACCATTAAACGCGGAGCGCAAATTGAAACGCTTGCAATTCGCACATGAGCACATGGCATGGGAAAAAGAGTGGCATCACGTCGTTTTCTCCGATGAAAAAAAATTTAACATGGATGGTCCTGATGGCTACAATTACTATTTTCATGATCTGTGCAAAGAAGAAAGATTTTTAAAACGACATCACAGCAGGGAAGGCGGCGTCATGGTCTGGGGAGCTATTTCTTATTATGGTGCGATATCGTTAAGTTTTCAAAATACTAAAATGACAGCCAGATCGTACCAAACAATATTAGAGACAGCTTTTCCGCAATGCCAAGTAATTTTTGGTCCCTTGAGATGGACGTACCAACAGGACAACGCCCCAATACATACAGCACGAGTCATTAAAACCTGGATTAGCGGCCAAAATGTTGACTTAATGGCATGGCCCCCCTACTCACCGGACTTAAACATCATGGAGAACGTGTGGGGTTGGTTAACCCGAAAAGTCTACGAAGACGGCAGACAATTTGAAGACAAAAAACAATTGATTGATGCTATCAAAACTACTTGGGACGAAATTTCCCTAAATTATCTAAAATCATTGTATGATTCAATGTCTGACAGAATGTACGAAGTAATTTTAAGCAAAGGGGGGAAGTACTCATTATTAGAAAATAAGCTAAATACTGTTACACATTATTAGAAAATAAAAAATTACTGTTTTTGATAAATTTCGAGGTTTTAATCAAGAATTTCGCAAGTGTCCCTATTCTATTGAACTAATTTAACAGGTAAAAATTGTCAGTGCATCCAAACAAAGCTGACAAAGGAAAACGGTACAACACCAGCGCTCTCCTATTTATATGAATGGTAATCATATAATCTTTCATTTCGGATATAAGTTTTATGCTCCGAAGGTAAAAACAAAAGAAATCAGGTAAAATAATTTCTGAGTGGGCTGTCCCTATTCAAATGATCAGCAGGTATGTATACCCTTCCATGGATTCCTATTGTTCCAACAAAATTAATGTGGCATTCAATGACTGTACAAGGTTTGTTTACGGCTTGAGGCGGTATGATCATATCACTCCGTATCGCTGTTTATTACTAGGTTGTCCCTAGAGCTTTATCTTAACTATAGATCAATATGCTTCCTTCATAAATTAATTCGGATTAAGGAGCCTACCTACTTAACACATTTCACTTGTTCCTTGCATTCAATAAGATGACTTGACTTACTAATTCCACGATTCACTAGTCTAATTGGCGAGCGTTCCTTCTTTGTTCAGGCCTTTCGTTTATGGAATTCATTGCCCGCTGATTTACAGCGTGTGAGCTCGGTTGACGAGTTCAGGCGGCGTTTATTTCAATATTTAACCTGTAATGACTCTTCGTAGGTATGTGTGCGCTCACTTGACTTTGAATGAGTTTCTTTTACTTAATCTCTTCAGAGCAAAACGAATGTAAACAGAAGCCTGTGTTGCTCAAATAAAATAGAAAATCCACTAACAAACATTGGTTATGCTACAAAATATATTAGATAATTCTCACCATATTTCAGCAAAAACCTGTTTGAACAAAAGCGCAACATTTTTTGAGAGATGAGATTGTTAAGTAAACTTTGGTTTCATGCCACAACGAAAATGGATCAAAGTTTCGAAGGGCAAATTTATAATGATGTGGTTACTCTTCGACGTTACTTTAAATTCTACGAAGATATAATTTTTCGAAGTTTGTTTTTATGAAAATACTTCAATATAAATATTTGTATCTACATAGGTATATAAATTTATAATATTATATTATACATATTTATAACAGTATATTTCCCGCGGATTTTACTCACACGATGGGAAAGGATAAGAGAAAAATGGGAATCAAATGCAGTTTGGATCATTGCAGAAATTCGAGGAGGGAGACTGAAATTTTAAAAATATTCAAATTTTCTTCAGATTCCTTAAATTTTAATATTTGAACTAAAGGACGTAATCTAAACTGTAAAGATTTTTTTTCTTCTAACATCTCGTCTTAATCAAATCGGCAAATGATTTTTATTTCCATAAAAAAAAATTAAAATCAAAAATACTCGTAATTAAAAAAAAATTAAAAAAAATTATTTTTTATCTGAAATCCGAAAATTAAAAATTAATAATTTTGCCCCGATACGTTCTATTGACTATTAGGACAGTTAGTCATGAATTCTGCTATAAATTTTTTTACCCTAAATCGCGTGATTAAATCTAATGCCATACAATTACTTTTGTGACCCGATGTTCCATACCTATGCGACGATTCATGGTCTTACTCAAATCTTGATTATGCATATTGTCTAACTAATCCAATAATTCTCACCCTTATTACAGTTGTCGACTCACCAAAGTGACAAGCTTCGCAGTCACTCTCACTTCACTTCACTTTTCGTATTATCGTTGTCGAACGGTGTGACGTGACATTTTTCTTCAAAGCCGTATTATAGTTGTCACTTAAAGGGACAGGTAGCATCAGGGCATGCGTTAGGGTGTAGACAAAAGTGAGGTTTGTCTTATTTCGTGGTATCGTTGTTATTTTTGAAAGTGTTTAAAAGAAAATAAAAATATAAACGCGATGTATTTTAGCCCTTTAGCTATAACAGGATGCTTCACCATAAAATCTATCATGACTTCAAATTGTTTTTTTACAATTGCAAAAAAAAATAATTTAATTTATAAAAATCTATTGAATTTTATGTTTTAATGAACAACTTAGAAAGCCATTATAAAATTTACATTTTCTGCTTGCATTTTCCTTTTTCTTACACAAATCTAACATCTGTCACTTATGAAAACCAAGTGAGTAAAATTGTCACTTACATCGACATTTGTCTACTTAATACGACAACAGTAATACGTCCAAAGTCGTATGTTTTCGACAAATGTCACTTTAAACGACAACCATAATACCATTCTTGTGTCGTAACGCCATTTCTCACTTAAAGTGACAACGATAATAAGGGTGTCTAATTTCCGAAAAAAGTTCTCTTGTACCAATAATGTTCATTTGAAATATAAATGCATGCATGGGTATGCTATAGACCTTATTATCGTTGTCACTTTAAGTGAGAAATGGCGTTACGACACAAAAATGGTATTATGGTTGTCGTTTAAAGTGACATTTGTCGAAAACATACGACTTTGGACGTATTACTGTTGTCGTATTAAGTCGACAAATGTCGATGTAAGTGACAATTTTACTCACTTGGTTTTCGTAAGTGACAGATGATAGATTTGTGTAAGGAAAAGGAAAATGCAAGCAGAAAATGATAAATTTTATAATGGCTTTCTAAGTTGTTCATTAAAACATAAAATTCAATAGATTTTTATAAATTAAATTATTTTTTTTTACAATTGTAATGTAAAGATTACAACAAAAAAAAACAATTGGAAGTCATGATAGATTTTATGGTGAAGCATCCTGTTATAGCTAAAGGGCTAAAATACATCGCGTTTATATATTTTTTTTTTCTTTTAAACACTTTCAAAAATAACAACAATACCACGAAATAAGACAAACCTCACTTTTGTCTACACCCTGACGCATGCCCTGATGCTACCTGTCCCTTTAAGTGACAACTATAATACGGCTTTGAAGAAAAATGTCACGTCACACCGTTCGACAACGATAATACGAAAAGTGAAGTGAAGTGAGAGTGACTGCGAAGCTTGTCACTTTGGTGAGTCGACAACTGTAATAAGGGTGTATATATACCTACTTCATTCACCTATACTTCATACATATTATATCAGCCACGAAAATCATATCTGACGTAAACAATGCATGGCTGTGTCAGTGCCTTCGGCGACTTCATGGCTTGTATTATATTCCGGGGGGTGCAACACAATACAAATAATGTATTTTTTCATATTTCAGGATATTCACCCTTATTATCGTTGTCACTTTAAGTGAGAAATGGCGTTACGACACAAAAATGGTATTATGGTTGTCGTTTAAAGTGACATTTGTCGAAATCATACGACTTTGGGCGTATTACTGTTGTCGTATTAAGTAGACAAATGTCGATGTAAGTGACAATTTTACTCACTTGGTTTTCGTAAGTGACAGATGTTAGATTTGTGTAAGGAAAAGGAAAATGCAAGCAGAAAATGATAAATTTTATAATGGCTTTCTAGTTGTTCATTAAAATATAAAATTCAATAGATTTTTATAAATTAAATTATTTTTTTTTTTGCAATTGTAGTGTAAAGATTACAACAAAAAAACGATTTGAAGTCATGATGGATTTTATGGTGAAGCATCCTGTTATAGCTAAAGGGCTAAAATACATCGCGTTTATATATTTTTTTCTCTTTTAAACACTTTCAAAAATAACAACAATACCACGAAATAAGACAAACCTCACTTTTGTCTACACCCTGACGCATGCTCTGATGCTACCTGTCCCTTTAAGTGACAACTATAATACGGCTTTGAAGAAAAATGTCACGTCACACCGTTCGACAACGATAATACGAAAAGTGAAGTGAAGTGAGAGTGACTGCGAAGCTTGTCACTTTGGTGAGTCGACAACTGTAATAAGGGTGATTGTAAAGAGAATAAAATAAAATTCTCAGAGAAATTGAAAACCGAGAGCGATATATGCAGTGGCGTTGTTAATGTTTGAAAAGAGGTCACACGGGTTCTGCTCAGTGTTGCCAGAGATACGGTAATTACCGTATTTATACGGTAATTACTTTACGAAAACAGCATACGGTACAAAACCATTACCGTACGCCAATAAACGGTAATTCTAGCAGTAGTAGGTACAATAATAATATATAAAGATTATTATGTACATTAACACGAAAATTCAAATGAAAAATTATGTTTTTCTTTATACATATAAGTAATTAATTTTTACAACGGCTTTTTTCATCATGCAGCGGCGAAGTAGCTAATGGCCACCGACAGGGCTTTTTACACGATTATTTCGCTTTCATTCATTCGTAATTAAATTTTTCAAAAATATAGTTACACAAGATTTTTTGAATTAAAAACGAAAGTCCTATCATTTATATATGTTGTTTCATTCGAATTAAGTTGTGGATGTAGAAAAATACTTATTGCATTCTTTATTAAAATTTGTTAAAAATAATATTTAAATACGGTGATATATTGTCTGTTTAATGTAATGTAAATTAGAAGCATTACTAGTTATTATAAATTGTTGAAAATACAGTTAAGAAGAGAGCAGAGCATGAAAATAAAAAATTTCATTTAATGCAATGGACCATTTATCGGACGTTTTAAAAAGTTGTTTCCCAGATTCGAAAATTGTTTCGCATTTTAAAATGAAAAGAACAAAAGCTTGTGCAATAACTAAAAATGTTATAAGTATAAGTTCTAGTTATAAGGAAAGTTTAGTTGACAAACTTAAATAATGTAAGTTTAGTATTTTAGTTGATGAGTCAACTGATATCTCGACAAAAAAAATTGTATGTGTCATAGTGCGATATTTCGATAGTACCTTGGGAAATATTATTAGTACCTTATTTGAACTTATCGAGGTGCCGAGCAATTCTGAAGAAGCAGATGTACCACCAAGTACAATTTTATTTGAGTCAATTTTGGAAGTATTTATACTTCTAGAAAGATACCTATTGGCAATATTATTGGATTCGCCAGTGATGGCTGCAATTTGATGATGGGGAAGAATAAGTCCGTTTCAGCATGTTTTAAAAAAGAGTGCAGGAAAACAAATTTTTAAATGCCTCTGCCATTCATTGCATTTGTGCGCATCTACAGCTTGCAATGCCATACCCAGGGAATGCGAGGACCTAGCAAGAAACATTTATAATTATTTAAAGCATAGCAGCAAGAGACAGGCGCTTCTAGTATCTTTTCAATCTTATCTTGATTTAGAACTACATAAAATCCTACACCCGGCTCAGACAAGGTGGCTTTCGCTGGGAAAGGTAGTTAACCGCATGTTGGAAAACTGGAAAGCACTCTTGCTATTTTTTACGGATCAGTGGTTAAGAGAACACATTTGTGGATCTAAAGATATTCTAGAAAAACTATCGGATCCATTTAATAAATTATATTTCCTTTTCCTAGATTGGATAATACCGAAATTTAGCGCTGTGAACGAATACTTTCAGGCGTCTAAAGTTGTTTTATCAGAAGTGTATCGGAAACTATGTGCTATGTATATTGAAATCTTGCAATATTATATAAGTCCAACTTCTTCAAGAATTGAACAGCTAGATCCAAGTGAAAAAAGCAAATATTTACCTATAGAAAAAATTTATTTACCCATTTCTATTTCCCAAGAGTTAGAACATATAAAGACAGCAATGGGCGAAGAGTTTACAAGCAAGCAACTTCAATTTAAAGAAAATTGTGTAGAATTTTACCGCATAGCTTGTGAGCAAATTAAAAATCGCGTTGATTTTGACGAGCCGGTATTAAAACATTTATATATATATTAAAACCAAAATGTGCAATTGATTTTAAAATACGAGAAGCCTATCCAATAATCTTTGAATTGCAAAAATATGTGCCAAGACTCTCTGAAGGAATTTCCTTACAAGCCTTGGATGATGAATGGCGCAAACTGCATATACATTCATTACCAGAAGAGCTGAAAAATCCAGATATTCCTGTAGACGAATTTTATTTTAAGTTAGCTAAAATAATAGATGAAGAAAACTTTTTTCAAAAGTCTTCTTACTAAAAACAAAACATCGAAATAAATTGCAAAATGAAACAACGAACAGTGTTCTTCTTTCGGCCGAATGTGTAAAAAGAACACCTAATGGTTGTAAAGATTTTGAATCAACTGCATTAATGTTGCAGAAAATGAAGAATGATATATACTCTGTCCAATATGTTGAGGAATTTGAGCAATATTTGTAAAAAAATTGTATTCGTTCAAAAAATGCTAGATATATGCTCACCTGTCTTTCTACCTATATTTATTTATATATTACAGATATAAAGATTAAAATGTTTGTTTTGTGAATATTTTGTTTCTATTTCTATGCATTAATATGACATATTGTTTCATTTGCTTTATATACGGTAGAAAAGTTTCAAAAACGGTAATTTTTTTGCTGAAATACGGTAAGACTAGCAACATTTTCTGGCAACACTCTGCTAACAAATCCCAGAGCGCAATTTTCCGGGTACAACCGAAGCATGGTCATGGGACATCTTTATGTTATATTTTTTTTTTATATAACTTAACAAGTTTCATCTGGCCTTTAAAAATGCGCAAGTTGTATGCTTATTTGGGGATGCGGTCGGGAGGTAATAGACGAGAAGAAGCAAAGATTTTAGACTGAGAGAATATTGATTGCTCTGTTCTCTCTGTTCTCCACCACCGCAGCTATACACACGCAGGCGCCAGCAGCCATGCACAGTTTTATGTTTCACTATGCTGCTTAGTTTTTCTATTAATTTAGGTACTCGAAAATTTTGATTAAGAACTTTTAGACAGCATATTTTGACTATTTACATCCATGAAAATGTTTAGCCCAAGTACACGAATCAATGCAACAGTGATTGTGACTAGACTGCTTGTCGCTCACCAATTTTCTATCTAATCCGCTCATTTTACTATTCTATTCTCCCTCTGTTCTTCTGCAATGCAATGTAAATGAAAATTCTCTTAAACAAAGTATTCTTGAAAAAACTGGTTTCTTAGAGAAGAGGTAAAAGAAGCAAAGAGAACATATAATGCAATGCATGGGCATGCTGCGGAGTGCAGGCTCTGGTGCTATGCCAACGAATAACGATTGTAACAAGAAGGAAACGTACCATGTTTCCCGCATGAGAACGAGATTACCCGTTGAAAACGAACAGATGTATGCTTTAAAAAATGCAAAAAAAAAACTGTATCTACAATAGGAAAGAGGAAAACAGTTATCTATGAAATTTTCATGTAAAACTGAAAGAGAGAAGTAGTCATTGCGCATTCTATGCTCAAAGTATTCCTATAATTGAGAATAAGCGCTTAGAACAAATTACGCTATTTATGCATCAAAAATCGTTGGGTGGAACCAATCAGAAGGCTTTCAGTTGGGTGGAACCAATCAGAATGACCTGAATGTAAACAAACAAATTGTGCTGCGAGTGGAAAGAGTAAAGCGCTTTTGATTATAAAATTTCATGTAAAACTGAAAGAGAGAAATAGTCTTTCCATTTCCCCTTTTTTAAACGATTAATATAGTTGACCCTGAAATCAGCTGATTGAATACTATCAAAGTTTAGAAATGAGTGTATGATAGCTAGATCCGCTAATACTACAAAAATATGGAATTGTTTACTTTTTATATCCGACATTCTGTTTAGTTTACTCGGGGAACACATTGAAGAGATAAGAAGAAGCATTTGCAAAGACTTCAATTATTTATGTGTCAACTGCCAGTTGAGTTTTATTTGTGTTGTGTTTCATAACGTCTATTTAAAGACGCTTAAAAGTGTTTTAGTGATTTATCGTGGTACCACTTGAGTTTTGGTTTGGTTTATTTTAATTTTTAACGTCTTTTTAAAGACGATTATAATATAATAATTTTCAATTTTCAGTTTTTTATCGTAGAAATAGGTATGGAAGGAAACTACAAATGTGCGGTTGAGAGCTGTGTTTGGGAAAGGGGCCAAGCGCTATTCCATTTCCCACGAAAACAGGTGAGCCATAGATAATTCATTAATATAATTTCTAGTAAATTTCTATCTTTCTTTTTATACTGATAAATTATAATATTGTACTTGTTCGTTGGCTATGCTGATGCTTTAACGATGACGACCCGCCAGCTGCCACTCACCACTGATGACTGGCGGCGGGCCGTCATTCAAAGCAGTTTTCGTAATATCACCACCGGTGAGTGGCGGATAGTTAACAAGCAGATAGTTTTCATACAATTTGTAAGAGCGGGTCGTAATGGAACAACCCACCCTATAAAACTTTTCAATATACGAGATGCATATTCTTTCTGTTAGAAGTTCTTTGCTAGTAAACAAGTTATTTTCTCTGACGAGAAAAAGTTCAATCTAGATGGGCCAGATGGGATATATTGGAGAGATCTTCGGATTTTTCGACTACGCGGAAAACCATGTGTAAACTATAACGACACATACATATTAGCTTCCAGCCTTCAATTTTGACTAATATGTAGATGTCTCTCCTGCCCGAATTTTAAGGTTGAGCAAACAGCTGTTTGTAGAAATTGCATTAGAATGCGCAATAGTTAGTGTTTGGCTTCTCTAATTAAAATTATATTACTTGAAACTTTAAACGCTCCCTAAATTTTTATCCGATTGACTTGAATTTTGAACTGCAAGTTTAAAATAATATTTTCTAGTGAAGGCCGTAGGATTTTTTTGATAAATTGATTTTCGATTTTTTCGAAAAAAAAAACAAGAAAAAAAGTTCCAATTGACGTCAATTTTTTTTAAAATCAATTTTTCAAAAAAATTCTACGATGTTCACTAGATTTTGGGCTATATTTTCAGAAACTTTTTGGTTTTTTGTTTCGTATTAAAAATTGTGACCTGGTACGCCCATGTCGACCGTCCGAGTTATTTTTTTCCTTACGTGCGCTGCTATGGCGCCATTTTGGTATCGTACAATCAAAATTAAATGTTTTTTTTTAGTTAAAGACTAGTACTTTCATATGCACAAAACCTCATATCTCTATCCCTTTCCTATTGTTCGTAGTACGTTTCAGAAAAAAAGTGAAATTTAGTGAACACAAGGTGATATTACCCCTTAAGTTACTTACATGAAAAACATTTTCCTTTTGTAAACATCAATGGAAATAAATCTCCATAGGTTTCATATAAATATTACAAAATACTACTCACAATTGCAGCCTGCCGTAATGGCGGAATACAGTTGGCTAAATTAAGTGTAGTGTGGAAAATCTTGTCGGGAAATATCTTGCATTGTCCAAAACATAAAAAAAATCAGAAAAGTCGGTGATAGTTGTTTACCAGTCTGACATATTCGTGGTATCGGCGCGGCATATGCGAGAATATTTCAAGAGGAATAATTCTGATTATGGGTTTTTCTGTAATGAACTCTTTCTTACCTTCAGAGGAAATTTTTACGGCTCTATTTCTTGAGAAAGGATGAAAATTTCTAAGAAGTTTTCTTGCTAGTCCCAAACCCTTACTTTGCAAAAGAATTATACTTACTTTACAAATTTATTGCTTTCCTTCTATGAACCTAGAATATACAAAAGTGTCGATGCATACCTACGTTTTCATATAATTTTTGTCACTTGTTAGTTCTTAGTTTTTACTTAATATTTACTTCCACTGATGATAGTAAATAGAAACGGGTCGCTAAGTAAAGTTATAGATCGGAATGAAATATTTCTTGTGTTGTCATAAATTCAGTGAATTCAGTGAACAAATATTATTGAGTGTGATTAGTGTTGAAAATTAAAAAAAGAAAAACTTAAAATAACAATAAGAAACAGCGTTGCCAGAGGTCCCGATTTTGGCGGGACGTCTCGATTTTTAAATCAAAATTAAATATCCCGCGCGGGACAGGCTTAGTCCCGCTTTTCGGGGATAACGCGACCCTCTAAGAACTTTATTATTTTTTATTCACATATTAAATTTGCAGTGTACCACTGATAGATTGAAGCCAAGTATGTACCTGGTACCTGCTTACATGAAATCTCGAGAGACTGAAGAAATTTTTGTTAAGAATGGGGATAAATACATATTTAAAGCTCAAAAGCTCATTTGCCCGCGGGCATAGGCTCGGTGATCACTGTTTTAGTGCTTAGAAAGCCGTGAGCAAGTCAATAAGTGATTTGCGTTGCGTGTGTAATTTAGTTTAATTACATTAAGCAAACAAAAGTTTAAGTTTTTTACGTGTTTTTGTTCGTAAATTACTGGAGTTTATTTATTAGAATCGTTTAAAGATGAACGAAACCGATAGTGATGTTTCGGATTGCCCGGAACCGGAAAACATTGCACAAGAAGAAAGTCAAACTAAGAAAACATCGCCTTACGAAATACAGTACAAATTGGCAGAATAATTATAATTGGTCGTGTATTGTGACGCCGGATGAGTATAAAGCTTACTGTAAACTGTGCAAAAAAGAGTTTACTATTTCTCATGGTGGATTAAACGACGTAGTGAAGCATTCAAAAACAAGTAGTCACTCGAAGATCACGAGTTCTCGTGATGCAAGAAACATAACTAGCTATTTCCAGGCACCAGGTACTTCCACATCTGATCGTGATCGCGATGATATTATGTACAAAACGTCAGCCGCAGATATTACTTCTATATACCACACCGTCAAACTACAATAGTATGGATTGCTTTCAAAAGTTATTACCTATCATGTACGTCGATTCTAAGATAGCTAAGAATGTTAAATGTGGAAAGAGTGAAGCAAAAGTTTGTGAAGTATTGGCAAAAGAAGCTTTGAAGGACGTAATTCAAAATTTAAAAGAAGATTTATTTTTTTCGATTTCTACGGATGCCAGCAATAAAGGAAACCGGAAAATGTTTCCAATATGTGTGCGATATTTCAGTTGGACAAAGGAATACAAAACAAATTAATAGATTTTGTGGAGAGTAATGACGAAACTGCCGACCAAATAACGTACTTTATGAAACATTGGATAAACATAACTTAAAATTATCGCAAGTAACATCATATGGTGCTGACAATGCAAATGTAAACTTTGTTTCAAATCGTTCTGTTTTCATGAATCTCGTTGCCAAAAACGAAAAAATATTAAAAGCTAACTGTTCAGTTCCCATCTTGCATAACATGAGTGTGCCACGTTAATAATATTATCATTAGTAGTTGCCATCACTAAAAACAAATAGTCATATCATGAGTAGTTGCCATCACCAAAACGAATAGCCATGTCATCAGTAGTTGCCATCACTTAGTTTACTATTATACGTAGGAATAACATTGTATTGGACAGGGCGTAGATAACATGCGATATAGATTTTTAAGCAACGAACTCGAGCAGTGTGAATTTAGACACGAGGCCCAGCACAAGCTCCTCACCAATAAGAATTAATTTGGATTAATTAAAGTATATTGTTTTAGTAAGATTGGATTTCTTTATTCCACGAGTAAATCGACCTGCACAATTGTTATGGTCGTAGCGTATTGCATATAGCAATATGCTACACGTACTGACGCGTGTGAGCCGGCCGCGACCAAGTTTATAAAACTGAACGCGCCCCGACGAAGCAATGCTTCCTCAAGCTCTTGTGGCATGCGGGTTGTGAAAAGAAAAGAAGAAGAAGAGCCATCTTGTGTCAAGAAAGCCCTTTTGGCAAAGAAAACGAGGTCGAAAGGATTGTAGCAACTAAAATAAATAAAAAAAGAGAAAAAAGGTGAACCGGAGAATAGTGGCGGAAAGAAAATCTATTTTTAAATTTGGTGAGTTAATTGGCGATATAGTATGAAAAAGGTAATGAAATTATTATTGAATATAGAATAGATCTGAAAAGAAATATTGACGAGGAATTCCCAGCGGAACACGAGGAAGACGCATCCGAGGGCGGCCATTGCCGAATCGAAATTCTTCTAGAATTTTTTATACAATAAGGAGACTATAGCGACCAAGTTAATTAATTAATTTCCACCAGGTATTTAGTAGATTTTAGTTTCTGGTCTTAGACCTCAAATTTTCTGTATATCAAAAAAAAAAAAAAAGAATGTGCTCACTCAGTGTAATTGTCCGCCCATAAAGGTGTGCCCGCTACCGGTGGTGAAAAGGGACTTTGGACGATTGCGCCACCCAAAGTCAATGGGAGGATGGGGCTTGGCCAAGAAGGCATGTCATCTGCGCCTTCATGGAAATGCAGGTAAGTGACGTAAAGGTCCCTTCAGGACTGAGTGAGTGCGAGGCTTTCGTATGTAGGCACGAAAATCTTTTTTTTGATTATGGTTGGTGACAAGCGGCAGGTTATTTCGGGAACTCCCCCACACTCTCCGCCACCCTTGGCCGAGGTGCTAGCGTGCCGCCCTGTACTAACGCTGTCATCGAGTGATCTGTCATGTCAGCTCATGCTGGCAGTTTGGACTTCACGTCCTGACCATTCATCACTCAACATACATCCATAACACAATGAGCAAATTTACATGTGGTAGATTAGACATCGATGTAGAAGCTATCATCTTAAAAATATACGGCCATTTCTCACATTCAGCTAAACGTAGTGCGAATTGATGAAGATATTTGAAACTACGGAAATAGAATGGGTCGAATTATTACGTCACGTAAATACAAGATTTCTGTCTCTTTGTCCTGCTGTTGAGAGAGTAATCAAGGTTTGGCTTGCTTTGAAAAGCTACTTTGATAAGTAAGAATCATGTGCGAAAGCCATTGAAAAGATTTTTTACTCTGAAGCAGAGGAAACAAAAACTCTAGCCTACTTGTATTTTGTTCATAATGTGATGAGTATTTTTGGTACATTAATGAAAGAGTCTCAGGGAAATGATATTGCCATAACAGAAATGCACGAGTAATTATGCCACTTCTGCTCATGGTTGACTCAGAGGCTAAAGGATGGGTTTTTCGACGAAACAGATTTTAAATAAATTGGTTGAATCTGAACGGACCAAAGCCGTCGAAGACTTCAAAATTTTTACACAAATTGCCAACAATATATAGACAACACGTTATAATTTTTCAGATGAAAATATTTTTTTCTAGACTTAAATTCATAAACCTGGAAAGTGAAGTTAGTTTTGACATGATTGAAAATGCCGTATCTTTAATAAAATTGACATGCGATGTTTCGGTAGATAACTTATATAAAGAATTTAACTTGTTGAAATCATCCTTGGACGTATTAGTGGGAAATTGCAAAGACACCACTGCCACCACCGCACAGAAATGGCACCAGCTCTTTCAACAGTTTCCAAAAAAAAGATACCAGAAATATGTTTAAACTAGTGTCTTTTATATTAAGTATCCCAACATCAAACTGCTTTCCTGAACGCGTTTTTCCCAGATGAATTTAAAATGGTCGGATGCCAGAAATAAATGCTCCGTACATTTAATGAAAGCAGAATTACTCATCCAGTTTAATCTACAGCTATCCTGTGAAGAGTTCTTCATCTTTATTAAAAAGAAAAAGGAAACTTTAAAAGAAGTTAAATCTTCACAGAAATATCATGAATAAGTAATTCTTATCATAGTATTCTTTCTCTATTTTTTTTTACATGCTCACAGCAGTTTTTCCAATCTTGAACTGTTATTGAATTAAAAGCTTCTATGGTTTGTGAAGCATATTTTTCTGAAGAATAAAACTTTTTTTTTTATTTGTTCAGAAGACGAATAAGACTCAACTATTTAACGATAGGGTAAATCTGATTTAAAATATCATATTTTTATTAAAATACATTTTCTATGGCTATTTTTGCTATCTATTGTCACGTAAACGTAATTTGAACTCAAATAAAAAGATAAATATTTAAAAACTTCTGATTATATACGTTTTTTTACTAAGTCCCGCATTCGACGAAAGAATCCAGCTTTTTTCACTCAAAAAGTTCCAAGTCGGGATCTTGGCAAAAAAAATCTGGCAACGCTGATAAGAAATGTTGTCTAGAAATAAAAAAACAAGGAATTACACCATGAGCTTAGTGTGCTTCATGGTCAATCATCATCAAGTGATATAAACTCGACGGATTATAACAGTATTGAAATTCAAATAAGAATGGAGGAAATCTCTGGTCTTATCCCCGAGTTGTCTTTAGGCATTGATAGTCTTTCAGCCAATTAGTGTTGTTGATGGAGTGATACAACTGTACAACATAATCGATAGGAGGACTATGCTATATACATCTCTAAGACTAAAAAATGCAGCGAGATTCTGATACCAAACTGTACAGGATGATATTTTTGAATGAGAATCTCTTTAAAAGCGCCTCACCGAGTTTTCTTTCTCGTATCGACGAATCCAACATGCACATGCAACTAATCAAGAAAAAGCGTAAAGCTGCAGAGCCAGTGGAAAACTACTTCTATGACGTGGCAGCTCTAGCTAAAAAAGCGAAGTTGAGCGTGTAGTTTCGCATCAGACATCAAAACGTGTACCAATTGCAGAAAATACACTCAATTTGACTATTTCTCAGGTTCCACTTCGCTAAAAAGTTGAAGTGAGTGGAACTCGTTTTCGTACTGGCGCAAGTAAACTGGTTGGTACGTCAAGAGGAGGTGAGGGACTGAAATCGAGGTTACTTGGGACAGTAACTTCACTTGTGTAAACTATACTTTAGAGAACAGATGGTGAGTTCGTACTTGTTAACACTTTCATTACTAAAACTATTACAGATTCACAGTATTCATGGTTTTCTTCTCATATTCGACTTCTAATTGCTGCTCGAAATTTTGCATATAATAAATGGAAACGTTAGGCCGGGCACCCACTGGAGTGGTGTGTGAACAATGTGGCAGTGGCGTGGTTTTGGCGTGCGATGTGGCAACAAAGTGGTGTGGCAGTAGAATGGTGGCGGAATGCTATTAATATTATTAAGCGCGCATCAAAATGGCAAGCAGCGTATCGATTAAGTAATTCAACATCAAAGTAATAACTAAGGAGAAGTGGCATCCACTGCCACTTACCACTCGAAAATTAAACTTGTCGGAGACTAGTGGCAATCAAGTGGTGCCACGCCACTTATAAAATGCCACGCCATCGCCACTCTATTCCAATGTGCGCTATTCTATTTGTTTTTACGGGATAAATTTTTTCACTTACCATTTAATCGCCACGCCACTGCCACATTGCTCACACACCACTCCAGTGGGCGCCCGGCCTTATAGATTATCGGATTTTCATGAGAAATATTGGTCACTACGCAACAGAAGCGTGTCTGCTATCCACAAAGCTAAAATACATACTCGTCCATTCTAAATATTAACCTTCCTAACAAAATTCTGTGGAATAAAGTCAAAAGAAATGAACTTGTCACCTCAAAATTGAGCTCTTTTTCGATTGATCCTGACGCACTTAATCATGCGAGCAGTGCTGTTGTAAATTTGGATAATGATGAAACATTGAAATTGGACTAACAAACTTTGTGGCTGTTATCATCAATAACACTAGTAATATGAAAGTTATATGGAGATTAGTGAAAAATGAATATCCTCACATCACTGCGATAGGTTGTGTTTCACATACATTTAACCTACTGTGTTAAAAGATATTTTAAATCTTGAGAAGTTCAGTTGTGCCGAGAAAATAGTGGCTGACATCATTAAATATGGTATATTAGGAAGTAACTGGCATTCTTTAGGTTAAAAGTTGAATCACCTAATAAAGCTTTGAAGCCAATTTTCACAGTTACATCCAAATTTGAGGCCTATAAAGTGACATTGTCAGAAGTTCCTAAGATGTTTGAACACATCACAGAAAACATAAAAACAAAACAATCCAGTTGAAAGAAGGTGTTTATTTATTGCGAAACCCTTTGACTACGCTGCCAATATTGTGGACCCTAGATTCAGAGGAGCAAAACTATCAGGCAATAAAATTGCAGCAAGACTAGAATTTATTATATACATACATATACACACACACATCTATTCTCAATTGAACAATATGGATGCAAATAAAGTCATATGTAACCTAGCTCAGTATCGAACAAAAAGCTATTACTTTTCACAGAATGGGACTTGGGCTGCTGTCGTTTAATTAGAGCCGAAGAACACATGGTGGAAAGGCTTCTGTGATTCTCAGGTGATTTCAGGTATTGCAATATAAATTCTGTGTTCCGCCATCGTCAGGTGCTAGTGAAAGAAACTAGTCACTATATGGAAACACAAATTCTTACCAGAAACCGGAATACTTACAGAAAATTCCGGATTTTTCAACTCTAATTGTGATATCGTGAGAGCTCCGACCTAATTAACATGTCAGAAAATCATCGTGAAATATACTTAAACCGTATTTTTTTTTTTTAGTTTGGCTTAAAAATTACAAAGAGAAGTAATTTGACGAATTTTTCAATATTTAATGAACACTTTATGAAAAAATAATTATTCTTTAACAATTTCAATATTTCAAATGTTCTTATAGGTATATATATATATCGTTGAATGAAAAAGTATGTATGCGCCCAAATTTCTGGAAAAAAAATACAGTTACTATTGATTTAAGGACGATTCCCGCAAAACTGTCATGTGGCTGTATACTTCGCGATAAGATATAACTTCGGAAAACAAAATGCATCTGTATTCTAAACGTAAACATATACTTAAATGCGTGTATCTTTAAACTTTAAATATATTATTTAAACCTTCATCCACTTAACTCTTAAATTAAACCTCGAACTGTTAGTTTGCAATGAAAATTATTCAATATTAATAATTCTTACGCAAGGAAATTTTTTTCTTCAATAGGTGGTACTGATCTGAATTTAATTTAGAATTCAAATACAAAAATTGCTGCTACAATATAAATAAATGTTGTTTACTTAGATTCCATTATCACCAAAGCGTTTGTTCATTTTTTTTTTTATAATTATCGTAATTCGTTAATCGAGTTTGAATTTCACATAGAACTGAAAAAAAAACTTACTGAACATACAGAAATAACAACGGCGAGAAAAAAGGCATTATAATACTAGAAAATTAAAATTATCAAAATGAAAGAAGCATTTCAACACGCGCATAAGAAATGTAATAGCTACAAAAATTCATAACAAAAATCTAAAAATTTATTACGACAAAGGTAATAAAAAACTTAACAGCAAGCTTTTCCCTTTTTAAAAAACAAAAGAAAAGCATTTTTTTTATAACATTTTCAGCATTATAGCTCAGAGATATTGAACCGCATGTTTTAGTGTAAAATATTCATAAAACGAAACAATTTTCTCGTTGCGAGTAAAGCTGCCATTAAGATTAAAGCCACAAGCTCAGACTTGAATTCATCAGTTAAAGCATTATTAAATTATATTTTATTTCTCAACAATGGAAGAAAACACACATCTGGGAATCGGAAAAAATATTTAGTCACCGGCGAAATTCTAAACTCCATTCATAACATTGTAACTCTGTGTCCTAAATAACTTATCTTAACTGCACATAATATGATAATGTAAGGATAATATATATTTTTCGTTCTTTTAAATTTAATGAAAATATATACAAATTGTAAAAAACGCTCATACAAATCTCACTTATCCTATTATTATCCTTATTATGAAATTCAGCGAAAATATTTTTTATTATTATTGAAAATTTTGTTTTCAAATTTTGCGCGGAATTTGTTTCGATTTCAAGTTCTTGTGTCTCATCAAGCTAAGTAGATTTATCACGAAGGCCAAAATATATAATGAAAGTTAAGTTAATACTACAAAAATGCCGCCAATGAAAGCAAACTATCAAGAGACTATTGCACTTCCAGACAGCTGTGGTTCACAAATGCCTCATTACCTTGCTATGAGTTTTGCAACTAAATTATTTGGACTTATTGATTTTCTAACAAAATAAAATAATTTCAGTATGAACTAAACAGTTCAGTTTTCTTATTAGAATGCATTTAAAATATAAAATATATTGTAATGCTATTAAAGCTGTGATACATTTAAAAACAAACTTTCGTGAAAGGTTCATTGTGAACCTATATACATACTGCTAATCTTCCGGTTTGTACCAGGGTTCAAGTTGAATCGGGTACCCCAGTACACAGATGCCAAGTTTACTGAGGTACACACACAGGTATACTAAATTGCCGATTCCGTGTATCCGGATATAATCGATTCTCGATTCTGAATATTCGGGTATCCGGGTACAATCGGTTCTTAGTCTTCTGGCACTCCGGTACATAACACAATTCGCGAATGCTGCTATCATAAAAGAATTTAATTTTCAATTATTTATTTAATATTTTACATTTATTGCAATTATACTTCTCCATTCTTTTGCTATTTATTTGCTTAGACGCCGAAATAACAGCTGCATCACCTCTATCATAAAAGGGCAGAACAATAAGAGTGAACAGGTTTGTGAACCCATCTCAAAAATATTTTGGGTTTCCAGATCAAATATGTGCAGAGATGGAAAAATTGTAATCGTTAAGTGGCAGAACAATCTGTTCAATTTGCTTCCAATTTTGAAGAAACTCGGAAAGTAGATATCGTTAAAAGGAATAAAACTGCTAAAAAGTATGAAGATATGGGAGGAGTAGACGTTCTGAAGCAATTATCTCGTGTTATCGGAAATCGCCTCTGCGAGTCACACATTTCCTTGATCATCCTTGACATCAAGTTGGTTGGAATACAGAAAACCGGAGACGGAAACGCACACGCACTCATGACTCGTGTGCGATTTTCTTGCGCATTCTACTCACGCACATGAGTGAGTAATTCAATATAAGGAAGCGCACACTCGCCACGCACACCAAAGTTTTCATTGCTCATTACTCACGAGTGAGTAATTCAATATCAGAAAGCGCACACTGGCGTGCGCACACGAAATCTCGCTTTCTTTCCTTAAATTACTCACTCGTGAGTAATGAGCAGTGATAAATTTCGTGTCGCACGCTAGTGTGCGCTTTCTTATTTAAAATTACTCACTTTTGGGCGCGTGCACTAATCACAATGACAACAACTCACGCACGCGCACATGAGTTTTGAAAAATGAAACGCGCACGTGAGTCGTAAATTACTCATTAGTCATTCGTGTGAGTTTCCTTAGTCTGCAGAAAACCAAGTGCTTGTGGAAAATTTCATTTCCGCTAAAAGATTATGATAGAGCTATTTTCGGATAAAATAACTAACCATACTCTACTGCGTTTAGTCACCCAATTTAAAGTTATGTTTACAAAAGAGTGCACAATAGCACAAACTCAAAGCATAAAAATTTATGATACAGATCTTACAGCTAAATAGCAGTTACAAATTACAAACATTAATAGGATACTTAGACAGTAGAAACAAGTGATAAATTAATATTTAGCGATTTTTCTACTCTTTTTAATTCGTCAGTTTACCTAAACTGAGTTGGCCTGCTCTGCTCTGAAGTTTTTCCGATCTCACCTCAGAGGGTGGATGCCACAGGATGGATGGGCACTGGTCGGCATGGAGAACCTTCCTACTTCCTGGTAAATCGAAGTTGGGAATGCTTCATTGAGATTGAGATATTGAGCATTATTTAATAATAATAATAATGTTAAGATTCCAATTCTTCATAAATTAACAGTCTCACAAAGAAAATGAGATTATATTTGTACCAACAGCCTGGCGTATATAAAAGACACAAAACTTCGATGCGGCTTTCAATGTAATTTATGTTTAAGCAGACATTTTATTGTAGAGAAATCGTATATAAACTTTTGAGCTTAGTAAAATATTCAATCAAACTGACTTTGAAGATAACGACAATCCAATTATAATAATAAGAAGACAACCCTTTAATGATGGTAGATAGTTCTTTTTAAATCAGCAAATGAATAGAAAGAAGCAGAGAACTTTGAATGCATGATCTGAAAAATGTAAATAGGAAGAAAGAAATTGTACATATAAATGAATGCCAAATATTTTATGATTCTGAAATAAGTCTCATAGTCCTGCTCACTACTAGTTAAAAAATATATATTTTAAAGCTTTTACAAGTTATAAAAGACCCACAAAAACAAGTGACATTTCACTTAAAGGCAGTCTATTAGCGTTATAGGGCAATCACGGCCAAACATTTAAGGATAACATTTTTCCGAAGGTTTGCAATAAAATATTTCAATATGTGTATGTGTGTATGGTCATACTTAGAACAACTAAGCGACCGTTAGTTAATCAGTTGGCGCAGCGTAAGAAACAAAAATATTTCCAATTGGGTCAGAAACAACCTTACAGGATTTTTATGTCGATAACTAATGTCTGGGGATAATAACGTGGGAGGAGCATTTTGAAAACTAACAAGAGTTATAAGGTTAATGCTGATGTAGTTTTCAAATTAGTAAGACATTCTTATTCACTTTGAAAAGTGGAGGACAGCATTTGGTATTACCTGTTATTCTAAATCAGATCAATTTAGGCATATGGTAAAATTAGGAAGCGATTACAATATAAGAGATTAATCTAATCAAGCGATTAATATTTAAAAATTCATCTGTTCATAGAAATCTGCTAAGGTCAAAAATTATTCTTCGTTGGTTGACGCATACAAGAGAGTGGCAAGATCTCTAGCGAAAAATTGATGCCATGCAATGACAGCTATTATTAAATCGTTATCTTCAACGAATGGTTTTGTGAAGTTTTTTCATGTAGTTAGGCTTCAAGTGTTTGTGCATTTCAATCGAGTGTCATTATTCAATTATGTGTGAGAGTGAGAGTATTGATATTTTATTGCAAATTTTGACAATTTATTAAGTGAAATATCAATCACCAAGATTAAGGTAGAGTAAGACCCCGCTTAACGCTGTTTCAGTATTACGCGGTATAATTTGGATTCCCCGAAATGGTAGAATTTGGGTTCTTCCCCAAAATCGCACACGGTATTGGTACTTGTTGTTTATGTGTGAAAATAAAGCAGGCATGCAACAACGATAAGCGGTAAATTATAGCGACAGTGTACACTATATATCTTTTGTTTCATTTGCTCTTTTGTTAGTCTGTCCAGGGGGTCTATTATTGAACACGAAACGAAATTTCGGACCTCTCGAAATTTATGTACGAAAAACTATATTCGAGCTATGATTGAATACGAACGAACTCTGTGTAAAGCATTACCATACAAAAAATGAATAATCTAGTACAAAAACTCCATATGTAATAGACTTTCTGTTAATTTTAAATTGTCATAGTGAGGTGTTCATTCCTTGAAGAAGAGGAGGAGGGAAATTTAAGGACAAATCAAATTCATTTTAATCTTTCACGGTTCATGAAAAACTACCGGCTTTCAAAGGATGCATTTATACATTTATTAGACTAGATGCAAGATAAATTTAATCCAACCGTCCGCTCTACATCAATACCACCGGTATTAAAAATTGCTGCGGCACTGAGATTCTTTGCTGAATGTGGTTATCAAGGTGGGACGGGGCAAGATCTAAAAATTTGAAATTTATTGGAATGTCCCAATCTACTGTATCTGTCGTGTTATCAGAAATTTTAAATATTATGGAATTGGAAGTAGGTCCAAAATGAATTACTTGTGAAATGAGTGAAGAAGAAAAACGAGCATCCAAATCTAATTTTTTTAACGTTACGCGTTTTGCTGGAATAAGAGACTGTGTTGACGGGACTCACATAAAGATAATTGCCCCATCTCAAGATGAGCATTTATACTTATTTTGATCGAAAAGGGTATCACAGTCTTAATTCTATGATCGTAAGTATGCATTGCTCACTTGGAGGTAAATGATGTTTCAAAATAACATTTTAGGCATGCGACTATAAATACATAAACAATTTTAGGTGATTCTGGATATCCTCTCCAAGCTTGGCCCTAAAAATAATGCATATTTATTATCTCATTTTTTTTTTTTTAAAGTAAAAGTCTCAATACAAAAATTTTGCAAAAACTATTCCGCACTTCAATAACTCGATAAGTGAAATGTCAACGAGAAAATGTCCGAAAAGTTCCGCTCGAAAAATTGACTTTTTCGTGTTCAATGGTGCCAGATGTACGAAAATTTCCATTCGAAATTTCGTTTCGTGTTCAATAATAGACCCCCAGAATAAAAGTTCCAACTGAATTGCCTGAAATCGCATCAGTACGAACGCATCTTTCCTGTGTCAGTTGATTTATAAGCAGTCATCAACAATACTAGGTGTATAAAGGTTTTTAATTTATTGTGATAAATTCGCCAATTCTTAATTCTTACAATGGGTGATTGCAAAGAACCAAACAGTAAAGCGTCAAGAAAAAGTATTTCGCTGGAAATTAAAATGCAGGTGTTAAGGCGATTAGATGCAGGCCAACGCAATCTGATTTCGACACTGCATTAAATTTGTCAACTTCAAGGATACGGACAATTTTAAAAAATAAAGGAAAACTCGTATCATCAGCAACTACAACAACGACGACTTCTGTAACAAAAATTACCCGTTCCAGAAGCAATGTGATTAAGGAAATGGAAAAACGCCATTAAGGTAAGCAATTTTAATGGAAAAAGCGAGAACAATTTTTAACCATATTCAGAATGAACATTTTGTAGCTAGTCGAGGGTGGTTCCATCGATTTAAAAACATAAACAATCATAATCTTCATAACATACAGATTACTGGAGAAGCGGCAAGTGGAGATACGAAAGCAGCTGCTGCTTTTCCAGCGACATTAAAAGCAATCATTGAAAGAGGGAAATATACTCCTGAATTAGTTTTCAATTGTGATAAAACGGGCCTTTTATGGAAGAGAATGCCAAAACGTACATTTTTGACCCGTGAAGAAAAGCGCGCGCCGGGATTTAAAGCTGCAAAAGATCGTTTAACACTATCACCCTTATTATCGTTGTCACTTTAAGTGAGAAATGTCGTTTCGACACAAAAATGGTATTATGGTTGTCGTTTAAAGTGACATTTGTCGAAAACATACGACTTTGGACGTATTACTGTTGTCGTATTAAGTAGACAAATGTCGATGTAAGTGACAATTTTACTCACTTGGATTTCGTAAGTGACATATGTTAGATGTGTGTAAGGAAAAGGAAAATGCAAGCAAAAAATGATAAATTTTATAATGGCTTTCTAAGTTGTTCATTAAAACATAAAATTCAATAGATTTTTATAAATTAAATTATTTTTTTTTTTTGCAATTTTAGTGCAAAAATTACAACAAAAAAACAATTTGAAGTCATGATAGATTTTATGGTGAAGCATCCTGTTATAGCTAAAGGGCTAAAATACATCGCGTTTATATATTTTTTTATCTGTCACTTTAAGTGACAACTATAATAAGGCTTCGAAGAAAAATGTCACGTCACACCGTTCGACAACGACAATACGAAAAGTGAAGTGAAGTGAGAGTGACTGCGAAGCTTGTCACTTTGGTGAGTCGACAACTGTAATAAGGGTGTATTACTGGGTGATAACGCTAATGAAGACTTTAAATCAAAACCACTGCTTGTTTATCATTCCAAAACTCCAAAAGCAATTAAGGGAATTTCAAAATCAACTGTACCAGTAATTTGGGAATCTAATAAAAAATCTTGGATCACTATGATAATTTTTCAGAATTGCTTTACCAAACATTTTTCCCCGTCTGTTAAACGCTACTGCGAATTTAAAAAACTAGAACCGAAAGCTTTACTTTTGATTGATAATGATCCAAGCCATCCGACAAATTTGTCCAACTTAACAACATGCATTCCAGTAGAAGTGGTTTTTCTACCGCCAAATACAACTTCGTTAATCCAACCAATGGATCAAGGCGGAATAGCAAATTTTAAAGCTTATTATCTCCGGCGGACATTTCAACAACTGATTGATAAAACCGATGGAGAAGATAAACAATCCATTAGAGATTTTTGGAAAAACTATAATATCATGGATGTTGTAGGCATCAAGCTTTCCTGAAATAAGGTGACCGAGAAATGTTTGAAAGGAGTATGGAAGAATGTCAATGCGCAGGATATTGATGAATTATTGCAAGTTACAACAGGTGAAAGCCTTTCCCACGACGATCTTAGAGAATTAGTAGAACAACAAGTGCACGAAGATGATGAAGTTAGAGTTTCTGAAGATCAGGAGCAAATGTAAATCTCAATGGATTTTCTAAAAGAAAGTTTAGCCACTATAACAGAAATTATGGGTCAGTTTGTACAAAATGATTTAAATATTGATAGAAGTTCAAAGGCAAGGCGAAGTGTCATTGATGCGGTATCTTGCCGACAACTGCTTCCTGAATGAACCAGGAAAAAGATAAACGACTTTATTCGTCATAAAAAAATATCAAATGAGACGGAACCTCCATCGTCACAAACATGACATGTTTACTCGAACTTTTTTTGATTATCATCAAAAATGGATGTATATTAGCAATAAGTAAGTCTATAATTGATGTATGTAGATAATATAAAACTAAATATTTAAGAAAAATTGTTACAAAATAAACAAAAAAATGATAAATTTCCTTATTCTTTGTTCTGTTTCACTTACCCCCATTATTTACGTGTTAATATGAGATGACTCGTCTAACGCTGTTTCGTTTAGCGCTGGAACTTATTAGAACGCATCCCCGCGATAAGCGGGGCTTTACTGTAAAATCTAATTAAGAATTATCTTACATAGACTTTTCAAGAAGATTTTTTAATATTGTTGTTAAAGTTTTTTGTTATATAAACCATGCTTTTCAAGTTTTCTGGTTTTTTGCTTATTTGCGTGCGACCTTTGATAAATGATTATGTTTATCTAGCTAAAACCGTCAAATATCGGAAACCGAGAGTGGAATTATTATCAGAATCATTCATGTAGCCTATCTCAGGGGTCTAACGTTAAAATAATGTGGGTCTAACGTTAAAATAATGTGGGTCAACGCACAGAGTATGAGTACGTCAGATATGTAGGTCAGCCAAAAAGGAACAGGACAAGTGGGGAAATCAACAGACGAGTGGGGATATCAACAGATCGAGAGGGCACCAAGAGAAAAGAAAATGTACTTTTTCGTGGTTGGCCACAGAATTGAACCCGGTATAGTCTGTAACATTGTACCGATCTAAAGATTAGAAGAAGACATACGCAGCTCTCGCTTTTGCTTTCAGCAAAGAATATACAGCGTAAACTGGACTGAGCCAACTGGATGAGAGGCGGTTTTTCTTAGTGTCCGACAGACCACATCGATGTAGTGTTCCAGGGAGCTGTAAACCAGCAAAAAGGCGTTAAGGTGTCGGCTTATTTAAACGGCAAAGCGTAGGAGAAATAATTAAAGTGCAAGAAAATCAAAAAAATTAACGCGAAAGTGTACATAGACAGACACTCGTGAGATTTTGTCTTGTACCCTCCATTAGCGGTCTCATGGTGAATAAATTTATATTTATGTAAGATAATGCTCCTAGTCTTTGATATTTTTTAACCCATTAAGATGTGAGCGTTGTTCAGAATTGGTCAGCCCAATGTCCCGACTTGAATCCGATTGAGAATTTGTGAGATTACATCAACAGTGAATTGCATAAATATAAAAACGATACTGTTCAGAATCTATGGAGAAATATTAAAAGGATAATGCAAAAGCATTCAAAAAGAAAAGTGACGAACTCTATGAGGAGTAATCGTTTAGAGGAAGTTGTAAAGAATAAATTGACAAATTATTAAGACTTGCTATCAATAATAGTGTTTTGCGCTAAAACAAAACCAACGTTTTTTCTTAAGTGTAATATTTTACGTTTTTGATACATTTAACCTGTTGCGGAAGATTTTGCAGCAGAAATATTACAATAATTGTCAACAACACTGAATATTTTTAACTAAACAGATTCCTATGAGCAGTAGTGTATATTGACATTTGAAGGAATATATGTTCCTAATCGTGGATTAGACAGTATATAATGCCTCACTCATTACCGTTACATTAGAAAGAATAAATTTCAATATAAGAACAATGCTACTAATTCCTACAACAGTATCTACCAAAAAGGAGTTTTAAGAATTCAGATAGCGAAGTATCGATTTAAATGTAATGCAAAACTTGTTTTGGTGTATTCATTTGATACGTTTTCCTAGTTTAGTTTTAGTTTTAATGAACAATAGATGGATTAAATATAATATTTGAGCTTCAACGCGTTTTTGACCATTGTAAACTACTTGGATCGCCTTATAGAAATGAGTAGATGGATAAGTCAGCATTTTCCAAATTCATTTTCATAAGATAAAATGTATGAATATCAACAATTATTCACTGCATTCTACAACCAAAATTTTTTAAAATCCCCAACAATAAAATTATTAATAAGTTTGATCCAAATAACAGTTTTTGAATAAAATTATTAAGCCCATACTAACTTAATGGAAACTTAAAATTAAATACAACTGAGTAGAACAATTTTAAGATTATTACACAAATGTGGTGCTACTAAAAAATGTTTGCTTTGCAACTTATACAATATTGAATAATTTTCATTTTGTTATCACGAAATACAATATGTGATTTTTTTATTCTTTTTTTTTTTTGTATATACATATATATATAATTTTGAAGTTTTCTATTTCAACGTCTTTAAATTTGATTACAAGTATCGTAAAATATTGTTGTTAAAATCACGAAAAACTAAAAAAAAAAATATTTCAATTAAGTTCGTTCTCTGCTTTGTTTTGCCGCATAGTATATTTAATGCATATTTTTACTTTAATAGATATAGAATCACATCTCATTTGTATAATCATTATTTTACATTAAATTCCAGGAAAGAAAAAAGGCCATGCAAGATGCCAATTATGTGTTAAAAAAAAAAGAATCAAGCTTTGAAATACCCCGCGTCATTAAATGATAAATTGTATTACTAAGAAATACACTAAAATAATAGGATAATTCTAATAATAATGGAATACTTAAAAGATATTTGGTGTAAAAAAAAAAGAAAGAAAGAAATTATATCAATTTTTCTGATTTGAGCGTCTCGATAATGTTAGGCATGTAAATAATGTTGAAGTCATCTTCTTTCATACATACTACTTTGTCGATAAAGATTTTTGAATTGATTGGAATTAGCTCCTTAATTCTTTCCGCAGCTTTTGCATCCAAATTTTCTGGTAAGCCTGATTGGAATAATATATTTAAAAATTTATTTCGATAAAAAACCAAAATATACCGTGAATTAAGCAAGAACTTGTTAGGCAAGGATGTGTGAACTCTTTTGGATATTTACGAATGTTGTCAATATGCGATGTTGTCATATTACCATAGTCAATAAAAAGAACTGATGGATTTCCATCACCAACAACTTCAATACACTCCGCACGATACCAAACTCCATCTTCTTCGTATTTTACAAGACACATTTCCCCTTCTCTGAAATTACAAGAAACGTTAAAACAAAATTGTAAACAAATAATAAGTCATAAAAAAAGTAAGAATCAACACAATCATATACATTTTTTAGCTTAATACACTGTAGAAATTTCAAATACAATTACTTTCCCTAAGACTTGAAAATGTTCAGAAGAAATATAAGAAACGTATTTCGAAATTCGAGCACCATCAATGTACGAAAGTCGCTAGCCAGTGGTAAAACTGTCTATTTTGCTCGAAACAGATCGAGACTATCGAGAAAAAATCTCCTCGGAAGATTAGATGGAAAAAAAAGAACCCATAAAAAACAACTATTCAGAAAATTCTAACTTACGTAGAGTTAAAAGAACTGAATTCGTAATTCGTACAAGTTCTTTAGAACAATTCAAAGTGCACAGTCCACAATGAAAGGATATCAGTGAGCTTTGGCAAAATTTTTATATTTCGACGAAAAGCAGGGTATAGTACTGTCGTTATTATTATTCTTTATTAAAATTAACAATATTTTTGCAAATATACTCAACAAATAAAATGGGGATTGATGAATTGTCGCAGTAACAAAGATTATACAAATGACATCTCCCTTATTTGCCCACCAACACAATGATCGGAAATCTTGCAGCATTTAATTCAACAAAAAACGAAGCAAATATGGATTGACACAAGATCCAATTCCGAAACTCACATAAATACCCAGATAATGGAGGTATTGAAGGGACCCTATTACGTCGATAATATCATTACCGAATCTGACAGTACAGAAGAAAATGTCAATTCCTGAATAAACAAACAAATTAAGAAGTGCTTTGTCCCAGATGTGCCCGGATATGGAACTTAAGCGAAATCAAAGCTTTGGCTGTTAAAAAATAAAATGAAAAAATATAATTTTCTCTGTATAGTTTTATGGCGAGTAATTTTCAATGTATAGTTTTATAGGGAGGGGGTGGGAGTGGATCCCCGTCGTGGGAGGATATGAACCCCCGGCAGGGAGAGTAGTTCCAATGCGCAATGTTGCATATTAAATTAAAGGTCTTGTCGGGTATATCGGGTGGTGTACTTTTTTCCAGATTCAGAAAACTTTCTCGGGACGTTTTTACCGCCGGGAAACCCATCTTCATACACTTGTCACATACAAGACTACAGTCACATATATTTTTGTAGTTCTTTCTTCCATGACCATTGGTGCTCTGTTGTGAACATTTTTCTCGTAGGAGGTCGTTTTCCACGACTCACCAATTCCGCGTAATCACGAAAAGTAGAAAAGTTCACTTTTTCACACAAGAAAGTCGCTCAAGCTACATCCGATCGCTAAAGTTTTCTCCAGTTTAAAAAATAAATATATTTAATATAAATAAATATTGTTAATAAAATATATTCAGAGTATTATAATGTATCGTTTAAGAAATCTTTCTTGTATGAAAAGTGGGGATTCCCCTTTTGTAAATATATGCTTTCATGGTATCATAAATATTCATTGTCAAGCCCAGAGCCAGCCAGCACCAATCAGAAAATTCAACACAGACGTTAAAATGAATTAAACAAAAAAATTATACGCTGGCGAGCAACAGGATAACTTCGATAAGGAGGCTATGAGTATACGCGTAATTTTTTAGTGAAAGCATTTTTCTTATATAAAATTTGAAGTAAATTTAAGAATGGAAGAGGAAAATCAGCTGTCAAAGGAAGAAATTGATAGAAATAATAGATGAAGAGCTCCGGTAGGATAATTGCGGAAAAACCGTTCAGTACCAATGTAGTTTATCTTTTTCACCGGTATCTTATATAAGCTATGGTAACAATGATAAAGGGAGAAATTAAAGGAGATAAGATGGCGTCAAATATTTACAACTGTTTCGAACTATATATACGCATAATGACAATTTGGAGACCAATACAATCTAGAACTTTGCAAGTGTATGGAATTGTTAAGGGTCCTAAAACTATATCCAAAATTAAAGTGACTATGTGTAACGAGAAAAAAAAAGTAATTCTTTATAATGCACTGTTGAAGGTTAGTATTTAAGATAAAGACAGGTACAGAAAAGTTATGTTACTAATCAAAATCATACTGCTTTGCCGAACTGAACAGTGTTTTGAGGCAGAATATGTGGATGTTCTAGATTGGCCGGCACTTTCACCGGACTTAAATATCATAGAAAATCTCTGGCGATGGTTAACAAAGTGAATATACGGAAATAAGAAAATATAACAATGCTGTAAGAAACTATGAAAAGAAGCCTGAACAAAATTTTCTTCAAATAAATATTATACAAATCAATAGATGTAGATTCCTTGAGAGTGTGCGAGGCGCTAGCCTCGTATTCACTTTATGAGTCCTGTTCAAATTATTCCCATTATAGGTTAAGCCTGTTAATAAGTCTAGAACCATCCTCGGATAGATTCCACAAGCTCATCTTGTATACATAGGCAATACCCCAAGGATGAGTGGCCTGAGAAGATATCTATGATTATTTTAAGCTCCTCCTGAGGAGTAGAAATTCTTCTATTTTTCCTCCAGAGGTGGCGATAAACTCTATTGCCTAACGAAGTTAAGTCCTTGTAGCCTTTCCAAATAAAGGGATTATTGTTTATTCTCAGTTATTTAGGATACATCTGAGGTAACATTTAGAAGTACTCTTTTGGCTAGGCCGTCAGCAATTTCATTGCCTTTATGGCCCTCATGTCCTGGTATCCAAATGAGAATAACTTTGTTTCTCTCCTCGATAAATTTTTAAGAATTTGCACACACTCCCAGAATTAAAAGTATACAAATTAATAAAAAGAAGAAAAAAAATATTTATGTAATAAGGAATTAACAACATTACAAGGCAGGCTCTTGACTGGAAATTCGCATCATCTAGGAGATCCTAAAGTGCGCTGAAGGCTATTACATATAAAAAAGGTATAGAGTTAACATACACGCATAGGAGTACATCAGACCTGAGCATTCTGAATTGAAAATATAATAGATTACATTTTTAATTGGCCAAACGACTAACATGTAATTTGAATAAAATTCCAACCAACCAATTGGTATTTCAATTGAGCTTAGCGATTTAAAAAGTAATTAATTAATATTTCAATCGATTAAAAAAAATGAAATCTAATCTATCGAAATCTTTCCGATTAAATATGTGATCGATCAGATTGATGAATTCAATCCAATTTTTGATTAGAATGGCATCTTCATCTTCGTAGATTTTTTATTTTCTTTATAAAAGAGCAGATAAATATTTTTAATAAAAACAAACACTTTAGAACTATTAAAATGTAGTCAATTGATTTTATTTATTATAGATTAATTTGATTACTTTTAGAATTACACGAATTTCGAAGAAAGCATTGGCTACACGCAGAGAAGTCCATAGTAATAGATAAGCGATTACAAAAAGAATTCCGTAATAAATATTTAAGATATTACATTCAGCAAAGTAAAAAACTGCGGATTATCATAACGGGACATTGCTCAAGCTCTATCTAGAATGGAAATAATAAGAGCAATTAAATCGCTGCGGCATTGTTGAAAGTGCTAACAAACATCAGCATACTCCTCGTTCCTCTACAGTGCCACATTATTTAACAGAAGGTATCTTTGTAAAACTTTCAAAATGGTATGCAACAACTGGAAAAGTATCTGCTTACTCTTCACAATAAGGAAAATTCTGTTTACTTTATCCTTCTAGAAAGAATTAAGATTGCGGTTGACCAAGTAATCAGATGTTTCTTTTAAAATTCAGAAAACTTCCTTTATTTGTTCGTTTGGCAGAAGAAGTCTAAGCACTCACTTCTTTAAAAGGAAGAAATTTTCTACTTCAATGTTAAATACACAATTCAGCACAACTCTACAAACATTAAGAAAAATGCCTGCCTGATTTTTTCGTTTGTTATATGTACATCTTTTGACCAGATTTAGTTACTTCTTTAACTTTAAAAAGGCTAAGATGACTGTAACTAACCCCGTTAAAATGTAAAGCTTTAGTAAGATGCTCTAGTCGAAGTTTTATGAAAGCAGTAAGACTCAATTTGGGCCAAATTTTCAAGTAAATAAAATCCCAGCTTCTAGTAAGCAGATCTGAAGCAATTATACAAGATAAAAATCTGATAAACGAATGGTCCTTATGCAGAAGCAGGGCTTAAAAAATCAAATAGAAAGACAATATGAAGACGTGAAAAAGTCATACTTAATTTCTGCAGAAAAACCTTTTTGCCTATAGCCAAGAATAGACAAAAAGGAAATCAGAAAGCTGAATTGGAAAATGAGCAATTATAAATTAGTAAAATATGCATATATGTATGTATCTTAAATTGTAGTAAAATAGTTCTATGAACACGTTGTAGTAACGCCACCTTGTCTACCTCTAATCTTTCTGTACTACGAATTAAGTTTTTTGATACTCAAACAAATATTGCTCAGAACATCTTGCGGGACAATAAATATAGTTTATTTATTGAATATTGAACTCAAATGTATTCATTTTCCTTCTACTGAAAAATTTGTTTTAAAAATAAGAAGACTTTCGCCTCAGCAAGAACTGAATGCTCTTCATTATGGTTACGTTCTTGCCTGCTGTATATGTACATATGATATGTAAATGAAAGAATTTACGTAGCAGTACTGATGAGCATTCAGTTCTTGCTGATATGAAACTCGTTTTTTTTAAAGAATTTTTGATTGTCGCCTGTTGCAGGCTTTCGTTTATGCATTTAGCTTATTATTTCCACTTCCAAGGTTTCATTATAGATATGGATAAAGCATATAGACTAATTTTTATAATTTAAAAAATTACTTACCGTGGAGTATAAGGATCTTTCGTTTTCTCTGCATAATCTACGAGTTGTTGATTAAAAGCTTCGAGTGCCAATACGTCACTTTCGTGAATACAAGATATATATCCAGTTAGAATAAGGGAATTATCAAAACAATACACAGACACCTTTTCTCCATCAGGTAGCAGTTTAATTACAATGTCCTGAAAATAATTCTCAAAATTAAATTAATTCAAAATGCATATTATGTAGTTATTTATTTTGGTCGTCAAATTTCTGATTAAATTTACTTTTGAAAGATCAGAAATTTTATACTATATTAACAATAACTTACACCTCGAGTATGGTAGTTACAAAACAAAATATGTACACAATTTTGCTAGTGATGAATGTTAATGTTACTTACCGTATTCATAACAGGAGCCTCTGTATCTTTTGGAACCTTCACATCATTCAGCTCTATGATTCTTTTGTTAATATTTTCATTGGTTGAAATATCAGTTAGTTCAGCTTCGATTTTGCCTTCATCATTCTTCTCGTAAGTAAGTTTTAAATCTTTGCCTGTTGTATCCAGGAATGAATTAAAATATTCCATGATTTTCTCACTTGGTGGAAAGTCTGGGACACCCTTAAGAATTACTGGAAAAGTATAACGTTTCAAATTGAATCCTTCAGGAGTTAGCTTCTTTAATTCTGACATCTTTTTTATATCGGCATTGCCAAAATCAATATATACGACGGGAATCTTGTCGGCATTTTCTACATTAATCACTATAGCACGATAATAACCGGTACCTTGGAAGTCGGTCATAACTAGATCTCCACGTTGAGGCAATTTATCTATGAAGTTTGTTTTTTTCGATTCATTGTTTACAATGTTCAGTAATTTGACATACTCTAAATTGTCTTCCGAAGCCAAAGAACGAATGTATACAAAATTAGACTTAGTAAAAGCAGTCATGGCAACAGTGCTTCCACTTTTAGGGAACTCAGCTGAAATGATTGCAGAGTTTTTACGTTCTGGTTCTACTGCTTTTGGCACTGTTGCTGGTGGTTTTGTCTCTGATGCTGGTATTGGTAGGTTTGGTCCATCGAACTTTTTAGATATAAAGGAAGATTTCTGTTCATTTTTAGGTTGTTGTTTCTGATTGCCTTCGTTGGAAAACGTTCGCTTTGTTTCAGTTGAACTGCTATTAGATGGACCATTATGCTGACGCTGCCTGTTTGCTCCTGAAAATTTGTCCGTGTTGGTTGATTGTTGTTGTTGCTGCTGCTGACTCATGTTTGACGAAAAATTCCTGTCGTTTGGAGCTTGTTTATTTCCCTGAGGAGTACTCGTCAGATTAGGTGCTTTTTCAGGCAATTCAACGCCAATATTATGAGAGTTTGGTGTAATAAGATTTCTAAAAAATTTTCCAATATTATTATTTTTATTCTTTTCACAAATTGGCATAATAATTTATAACTATTAAGCACACAGTAAAAGGGAAATTAAGAAGAAAAATATGTTCATAGTATTTTTCATGATTACCGTGGTTTCCCACAGAGAAGATCTTCTTCTGGTCAACGCATTTTCTATTTTCCTAAATTTTTCTAAATAGTTTCATTGATTTAAAATTCATGCAGGACGTAGAATTTAAGGAGTGGATTTGTTCTTCAGACAGTTCTTCAACAGTATATAAGAAAAAGATATACAATCATGTCAACACATTTTTCTTCGAGATAACTTCTTTATATGCTGTATAAACATGCAAGCATCGGTATAACTTACGGCATTTGGAAACAAATATATCTATGTTTGGACCAGTCCTTTTTTTGACAATCAAACGAACAATAAAAGTCTCCACATCTTTGACATACTCTATTCGAGGCCTTTGAGCACAATATGCATTTACCAATATTTAGTTCATTTAGATTCAAATTAGAAGAATTTTTGACATAAGAATTCTGTAAAAAAATAACTGTAATTAAAAGTTCTAATTTCAAGAATTTGAGTAAACAATTACACTTTTGGAATCAAAAGAACCTCCTCGTGAAGACTCTGAAAGCTGCTTGATTTGATCCATGGTTTCTTGCGAGTCCCTGAAATAATAGAAAATATTAGCATTTAATTTAATACATTTAAAAAATAATCAATTTAAGGAAAGAGAGCATACACATGATAGGATCTTCCCGTATGTGTTCGTCTACCTCCAGGGCCATTAACATCGTCAGATTTTCGCCTATAGTTATTTCGGTCATTGTCATGCATATCGTTCTGTATCAAAAAATGTTTTTGTGGATCAACATTCTTAAGGTTTGACGTTTCATAATCATTATGAGTTACCAGTGGTTTTTTCGTCACAGTTCCTGGGCGTGGTGGATTGCTGAAGGGTCCTTTAATATTCCTTGAAAGAAAAACCCCTTTAACTTAACTACAAACAAAACAAAAAAGATCGCACAAAATCAAATCAGGAATATGTTAGATCAGTGATATTTAACGGTGGTCGTTCGGATAGCTGGGCTTAGCCGAAAAACCCGCTAAATCAAAACAGGGAGTTGTGGGATCAGTGATTTTTAACGGCGGTCATCCAGATAGCTGGGCTTAACCATAAAATCTATCAAGGAAGATATTAACGTTTCAAATCTTAACAAGATGACTAGAACTTGGAATTTGACAATTTTCTAATTTCACCTAGCTTTTTGTGGTATAATAAATAGATATTCCGTGTAAAAAGTCGAGGAAAACAGCAACTTTTCCAGACTTACTCTTGACAGCATTATTTGTAAGTTGAGCTATTAGAAAAACTCTTCCTCGTCTACTCTAATTGTATGTAAAGTATATGTTTGTATTCTGTTTCACACAAAAAAGAATGTGGCTACGAAAGTGGACAAAAGAGATAATGGATTATCGCAAGATCCAGGTTCATTTAAAAATGAGATTAAAAAATCAGACTAATGGAAGCTTTAAAAAAATGCCGCGCGCCCAAGATTGAGCGTTGTGATGTGATAATAAAAGAGGTATTTAGATAATTCGAAAGGTTTCTAAAAGAATGTTGGCGTTACAAAATGAAAAGTGGACCCAGAATGCAGCCAATTGCAAGAGAAATGGACTGATGAATACTTACTTAACGTGTACAATATATTAAACCACACTGCTTCTTGTGTAATGAATTTTTGTCAGTTTTTAAAGAATACAATACGAAATTGGGTTATGTTTGAATCAACAAGTTTTTCATAAACAATATCCAAGTCGTCTTCGAAACCATTTGCTTGACGTAGAATTTGTCAAATAGTGCCTTTTAGAAATTGCGGATGTTCTATGGTCCGAGAATAAAACAAAAAGTTCGAACAAATAAGTTTGTCAAAACGTACTGCTGTCCGACGTAATTGATATGGTAATTGATGATATTAAGAAAAGCTTGACTGATCGTGATTGGACATTTTCGATTGATTTGAACAAAAGCACTGACCTATCCTACACAGCGCAATTAGCTGTTATCATACAAAGGTATGGATATGGATACATGTAACTGAGGAATTACTGACGTTACAGTTTTTCAAAAGGACAACTACTGGAAGAGACATTTTTTGATGACTTTCAAACTGCTATCGAACAGTTTGGTTTGCAGTGACGCCGGATGGTGCAACTGTTATGGTCGGTTTACGAAAACTTTTCATTGGCATTTTGGACAAAAGAGCAATCGATATGCAAAAAGACAATTTAATAATCCTTCATCTCTGATAAATAACAAATAAACCAAAATGGCGCATTCGTTACTGAATTTTTCTATATAAAACTGAAACAGATAAGTGGCATATTCGTGATCTCTGGTATAAAATCAAACTGCCAATTACTTAATTACCACTTTCGTTATATGTACATATGAGTGCTTAAATGTTAAACAATGCTATAAGTGCTGGGGTTTTAACCATCAAGCTAATGAATGTAAAGGAGATAGGTTATGCCCGAAATGTATGGGAAATCATGAGAGGGATATTTGTGAGAGCTTGGAGCTAAAGTGCGGAAATTGTGAAAAGGCTAATAGTAAGCTTAACATGAATATAGATTCTGGTCATGATGCCAGAAGTAGGCAGTGTCCAGTGTACATACGGAGGTTAAATGTGGAAAAGCAAAAAGTGCAATATTAGCAATTAAATTATATAAAAATGGTGTACCTGAATATTCAAGGCTTAACTAATAATATGAGTGAATTAGAATTATTGATAAAAAAAGAAAAGTTTGATATTGTGCTATTGTCGGAAACTCATATGGTGGAAGATATTGGTGATAATGAAGTGATGATTGATGAATATGATATCATTAGGTGTGATAGTTCATCCAGACACACAGGAGGAGTAGCAGTGTTTGTAAAAAAATTATGGCAGTATGAAATAGTGAAAAAGATTACAATAAATAAGGACGTCTGGTGTCTAATTGTTAAATTAACAAATGAAAGTTCAAAAATGGTAGTGTCAGTGATTTATAGATCTCCATCTTCTAGTAAAAGACAATTTTGTGAAGCATTTAAGCTATGGATGGAAGAGTTGTATGAAATGCCGGAGGATAAACTAGTTGTTGGCGATTTAAATGTGAACTGGTATGATCAAAATGTGACGGTTTACAGAGATGAAATAAAACAGGTAATGGAGGATAATGCATTTAAACTTATTATTGATGAGCCTACTAGAATAACAAATATATCTCGAACTCTTATTGACTATGTTCTGACTAATAACATGAATATTACAGCGCGGGTTAATAATGGTCTTAAAATTTCTGATCATGAAACTATAGAAATTATAATGCCTGTTTTCAGTAACGTAAAAAAAAATAACAATAGGAAAGAGATAGACATAATAAAATATAGTAAAAATAGTTTTTTAAAGGCACTTTATGAAAATAATATTAGTACAATAAGTGAATTATGTGATTTAGAAGAGAAAGCAAATAGCTTGTCAAACAAACTAAAGGAAATATGTGATATGATGACTGTGAAAAAGATTATAATAGGTGAGGACAATGAATGGTTTACAACAGAGTTGGAAAAAATGAAAGAATACAAATTAAAATATTATATGAAGGCGAAATTGCGGGGGAGTGAGATCGATTGGGAAAACTATAAAATTGCACGTAATATATATGGCATTAAAATAAGAAAAGCAAAATGTAGTTTTATTAAAGCGAAAATTGATAACGCACGTGACCAAAAAACGATGTGGAGAACATTGAAGACGATGGTGCTTAAAGAATCCAGGGATGAAATAAAGACGATAGAATTTCAGGATGGATATTATGAAAAAGTTTCAATAGTATTAGCTAATAAACTAAATTCATATTTTTTAGAAAGTATTAATAAAATCAATAGCGATATAGAAGTCATTAATTATGTGAATTTAATAGATACGGTTAATTCTCAATTCAAATTTAAGCAAATAAATATGGAGGAACTGTTAAAGATTATTGCATTAGTTAATCCCAAACGAGATTATAACAAATTAAGTTCGAAAATGGTTAAAGATGGAATAGAAGTTTTAGGACCAGTTCTGTTGGACATCATCAACCAATCAATGCAGAGTGGAAACTTTCCTGGGTCCTGGAAGGAATCTGTTGTTGTGCCAGTTAAAAAGGTTCCAAAATCTAGGAAATGTGACAGCCTAAGACCTGTGAATATGTTGCACACATGTGAAAAATTATTAGAAAAAACCGTTCAGATACAATTGTCAGCCTATGTGGAGTCGAACAAACTGCTAGTCAAGTACCAGTCAGGATTTAGGGGGAAGCATTCATGCGAAACTGCTTTAACATGGGTGATAACGGATTGGAAACAGAAAATCGATCAGGGTAATGTTGTTGTTGCTGTTTTTCTGGATTTAAAAAGAGCATTTGAGACGGTGGATCGTGCAATATTACTTGATAAACTTATTAGATATGGAGTGGGAGGTAATGAGCTATTGTGGTTCTCATCATTTTTGTCTGACAGAACTCAAAAGACGAAGCTAAATGGAATATTATCTGAAAGAGAAGAGACAACATTGGGTGTTCCACAAGGGACAGTTTTAGCAACATTATTATTCCTAGTGTATATAAATGATATGGACAAAGTATTGAAAAACACTGAATTGCGTCTATTCGCGGATGATGCTTTAATATATATATCGGGAGAGAATTTTATGAATTGTGTTGGACAATTAAATGAAGACTTAGAACGTCTTAGTGAATGGCTAAAAATGAATAAGATGAAGTTAAATGTGAGTAAAACTAAGTGCATGCGTATTAATTCTGATATGGATTGTCGAGTAGTTATGGGTAATGAAATCATTGAAATTGTCAGTGAAATAAAATATTTAGGAGTGTTAATTGATGATAAATTAAGATTTAATAAGCATATCAACTATATTTCCAAGAAAGTGGCAAAAAAGATCTCATTCTTCAGAAGAATTCGTAATAATATATCTACTTTAACTGCAATAAAGGTGTACAATACTATAATAAAACCGCATTTCGAATACTGCGCGCCAATAATATTTATGAGCACAAGAGAAGATTGGAATAGACTGCAGATGCAGCAAAATAGAGCAATGAGGATAATTTTACGATGCAACAAAACAACGCCAAGGAGGCTTATGCTGGAGTCATTGAAATGGTTAAGTGTGAAGCAAAGAGTGTATTTAAATGTGTTTATAACTGTATTTAAAATTAGAAATAATTTACTGCCGGAATATTTAGTTGACTGTGTTAGATACGTATATGAGTCACAACCATATCCTTTAAGAAATAGTGATAGATTTAGGTTAAATAAGTATAGATACGTGAATACTCAAAATATGTTAATGTATAAAGGATTACAAATGTTTAATGAACTGCCGCAATATTTAAGAGATCAAAAGGAATTAAGGTTGTTTAAAAAGCATATAATAGAATATATAAGAAATAACGTCCCTATTTTATAATAATAATGTTAAGAAATTTTGTGATTTACAAAGCATATACGATTGCTAATAAATGAACTACTACTACTACTACTACATATTTATATAATAGAGTTTATTTACGATGAATTAGTTATGTATTGCAACAAATGCAAATCGTGTGCTTATAGATCTTAGAATATGAAAAAAATGGCACAGAAATAACCGAATTCAACGCGTAACCCTTGGGTTAGAAATTTTAATTTTTGTAGTTGAAAGCCAATCCGCGGGAATAGATAATAAATAAAATAGAAGTAGGCACAACATAATCATGGCGCGAAGTTCGAAACAATTCTTAGGCTCTCCTTTAATCTAATCACCCCAATAACAATCCGCGTGAACGTAAAGAGACGGTAAAGCTTTACTTCCCCATTCCCCACAAAAAACCACACTCAGGTACAGAGATTTTTCACTAAACAGTCATCCTATTTTGTTTCATATTTTAAGTATGTAGATAAAAAACTTATTATAATGTCAATGTCATTTCGCGATTTCTCTTTACGCCTGGTCCAATTAGAACGTTCAAGAAAATCAAAATTATGGATAAATGTGGTGCACGGTCCGAATACACAGGTGCCCTAATTACGCAATGCATTTTGTTCCAAAAACTCTTTTGTGTGTCGACATTGTGGAGGTAGTCCGATCGGGGTAGTGTTCCAATTAGCAGGTTTTATTGTATTTCAGAAAAAAAAAAAAAATCACACACGAAGCGGCATATTCGTTATTTGATAATAACAGAACAAGAATGTAGAACAAGATGTTACTTCAGGCTATATGGGTTGAAAATTGTTTGTAAAGTGGACATTCGAGATTTAAAGTAATAAATAACTCGAAAACCAAGAGGAGTTAAATTTGCGACTTTTCTAGTAGAAAGATATGAGAATTTTCATGATCGCTATATAGATAAATAAAAATCGTCATTTTTGTAGATTCATGCATTTCTCGTTGCACCAACGATATGAATGAACCTTAAGTGATCTTTCTTTGATTGCTGTTAGAGCTATTTTACTATTATTTAATATGTAAATACATAGGGGTTTCTGAACTCGATTCGACTCGTCGAGTATTAGAGTTGCTCGGATTTGGGATTCGCCTTTAATACTCGACGAGTCTAGGTTGTTAAAATTAAGCAAACACAAGTAAATTCACAAGGTACGTAAGTAGGAATGTTTTGACCAATTTCTAGATTTATGTTTTATTTTTTAATTATACACATTGCTGGAGACATTAATAAATACTCGTCTTCACTTTCTATTGTTTGTTTACAAAATTTACACAAATAAAACTAAAAAATGAAAGTGTAAACAGCTAATCAAGTTGGTGTAAGTTTAATTGAATTATCTGAACGTAATCAATTTATTAAATTCAACTTTTATTATTTTTATGCTCGCTACACACTATCATCGTATTACTCTGCGTTCGTCGCTGTAGCATACACATTACTCGTCATTTAGTTCGCGTAGTAAATGAATCAATAATTCTTACAGAAATTCCCCCGCTAGATAGAAATAAACATTGTTAATAAAATATGTTCAGAGTATCATAATGCACCGTTTAAGATATCTCTCATGCCTGGAGGTGTCGGGCCTAAAGTTGTATGAAAAGTGGGCACTCCCTTTTGGGACTCACAGTCATAAAAAAAACTGCAGAGACCCTAGGACATACACAAAAAAAAAAAGTATAATACATATGGAGAATTTTAAGGGGGTAGAACTACAGTTGTAACATACCTACCTAAGTAAAGAAAAAGTGAAATGAGTACAAACAATTCTAGTGAAAACTATAAACTTTTTGGTAAAATAGCTACATACATTTTCCGCTATCCAGTTAAAATAAATAAATACATTCTCTGAAAAGTAAGTATAAAAAATAAGTAAACAAGTAAAAAAGCTAGAATTGGTCTAAGACCAATTCTTATGATACCCTAGATGAATGCCCGTATTAAATTTCGTATGGTCACCGACCTATTCAAGTATTGATTTTGAAGTTGTTTTTCGCATATATTTCTAGAACGGTTTGTCGCACAGAAAAAATGATTATAACCAATTTTATAGGATTTCGTATTCTGAAGAAGTTTTTAGTACAATAAAAATGTCTTGGACTGATCGTTTTCAAAGTATACGTAATGTAAAATATAATTTTCTGGCATAGAATAAGTAAATCAGATCATGTTAATTTTTAGTCATTAATTTCTCAATGCTTCTTTACATACATTGCGAGGTGATTGCACTGAGGGAAGCATCAAGTTTCCCAGTTCATTCATCGAGTAAATGTGCATGTTTGCATTTTTGAGCATTTTGTCATTCTTAACATACTTGCAATTGCAATATGTTTTGTCTCGAATTTCTACTTTCCTATTTTGCAATGTAATCGTTGTATGGGTTCATTGTTTCATCGAACTCATAAATGATATTGTTAGAATAAGCAATAAATTAATATAAATGTACGAACTCAATAAATTAGAAATACAGTTAATTTTCAACAATCACATCGGCATAATCAGTGTTTGTTTTCTTTTACCTACTAATCAACTTGTTTTCAGCTATTTTTGGTGTAGTGGTTTAAGAGCCGCTGCATCCCCATCAAAGGCCAAGGTGTAACACCTTGACTTAAATTAGCGAGAAGAACAAAATAGTTCTTAACATTGGTGACCCCGACGTGATCTCAGGTGCATCACTTGAATCACTTACCAGCGAAAGACGATTAGTACAGAGAACTAAGCAAATCGAGCGAGTCATCTTGTCCATCAATCAACCATTGAAGAGATGGCAAATAAGCACAGAGACATGGATCAGTTAGCTACTGAGCAAAAGGGTTATAAGGAGGAGATTTTAAGAGTCATTGACAATTATAAGAAAGACTCCATCGATAGAAAAACTACGTCAGCTTACTATACGGAACGTCTACGACGCTTAATAGCAGCCTGGGATTTATTTGAAGCTGTGGACAATGAAATTCGACTCCTACCTGAACCTCAGATTACGCACGTCTATTTTACATCCAGCTGTTATGAGACGACACGCGAAACGTTTGAAAGGTATCAGGCTTATTTTGCAGAGATGATTCGCAAAAGAGACGAGCAGGCCCAGCAAAGGACTGTTCCGCTAGAGCGTGGTGCCAATAAGACTAATACTGACTCAAATATTCCACAGAATGCAAAGGTAGTCGCATCTACAGATACAATCAACAAAGAAGACGATATAACACCTGAATTTAAAGCTGATGATTCATTAGAAGTTGTGAGATTGATCCGCCGGCAGAAGGCAATAATAGAAACATTACGTCGTCTTATTAACAGCCTGGAGAATCTAGATCAAGCTGAGTATCCCCGGTGTTTCTACGAATTGAAAGGGCAGTCCATAAACAAATACTGGACCCAGCTAGAAGAATACAACCAACGGATGTATGAATTAATCGAAGATCCAACTGAGATGGGATACGATGCTACTGAATATATTAAGACAGAAGAAAGGGTGCAATACTACCTTATTCTTATTTCATCCAAACTAGATGAACAGCCACAGGTACCAATCACAGGCCAAGCCTCATCCAGCACGATGCTAAGTTTACCAAAAATTACGCTTCCAAAGTTTGACGGAGATTATGCAAAATGGCGACAGTTTTATGACCTATTCTCTCAAATGGTCCACAACCAAGCCTTAAGCAACTGCCAGAAGATGTGGTATCTGAAGACGAACCTTATTGGAGAAGCAGAAAAATTAGTCAGACATCTCAATTTATCTGAAGAAAACTACAATAGTGCTTGGAAGCTTCTTCAAGAGAGATATGAAAACCCAAGGTTGCTTGTTGCTGCACTCATTAACAAATTGTTAAATCAACCATCTCATGCTACGGATGCCCCATCAGCCACTTCAATTAAAACTATGCACGATGTTACACAAGAGTGTTTAATGGGACTACAAAATCTTGGGATATCAACTACTAGCTGGGACTCATTATTGCTACACATCTTATATAAGAAACTAGACAGAATCACACACACGCTCTACGAACAATCGCTATCGAACCCGAAGGGTCTGCAGACATTGAAACATTTTCTTGCATTCCTTGAAACACGCTTCCAGTCCTTAGAAGCTCTGGGAAACAAAGTCAAAAGATCCGAAGGAATTGGCAAGAGTCAAGAAGTGTCTAGATTATCATCATTGGCTTCAGTCGTCGAATCCAACCTGAAGTGTGTAATTTGCCATGAGAATCATCCACTGTTCAGATGCCAACAATTTTTGAAGATGACACCAAGTGATCGGCGGACTATACTACAAAGATACAATTTGTGCTTTAACTGCTTAAGAAAAGGACATAGCGCATCAACATGTTCTGTAAGAGGATGCACAAAGTGCAATCGCAAACACAATACTCTAGTGCATAGTGAGCCATCAGCAAGAAAATTGGATACGTCATCAAGGGCAATATCCGCCTCATCGAAAGAAGAGTCCAGCTTGATCTCAGCTGCCAGCACGACTTCTGAGCAACATCCATTGACATTGGCCACATCTATCAAATCCAATCAAGGAAATTACATACTTCTCAGCACAGCACTTGTTATACTCAGAAGCAACCAGGGACACGAAATAGAGTGCAGAGCCATTCTCGACTCCGGGTCCCAACTTAACCTAATAAGCGAACGAGCAGTCAGGAAGCTCGGCATTACTCCATCGCACGCATCCATGCATATTCAAGGCATTGGACAAGCAAGCCAGAAAGCTCAAAAAAGAGTTAACGTTCAGCTTAATTCAAGAATAAATGGCTTTTCAACAAAGGTAGAAGCATTTGTTTTAAACAACATCATTTCTCCACATCCGAGCCAACCACTAAATATATCAAGCTGGTCCATACCAAAAAATATACAACTGGCTGATCCCGCCTTCTACACACCTGATCAAATTGATCTTCTATTAGGAGCTGAATTTTTCATGCAGCTACTATCCATCGGGCAGATTAAGCTAGGAGAAGATCTACCCGCTCTTCAAAACACTGTACTCGGATGGGTTGTGACAGGAAGGCTAAATCAGACCGCAGAGTCCAGAGCAACGTGCGGTGTGTGTACCGATGATATGGATATAGACTGCTTATTAGAAAAATTTTGGCAAATTGAAGATGTAGATGAATCTCAAGCCACCACTACAACATTGGTAGAAAGGCAATGTGAAGAGCTTTTCAATCAAACAGTAAAAACAAATTCAGAAGGACGATTCATTGTTGGGCTTCCATTTTTAGAAGATCCGAAAACTTTAGGCGAGTCGAAAGAGATTGCCTTGCGAAGGTTCTACGCCTTAGAACGAAAACTCAACAAAAACAGTGACCTGCGACATCAGTACACAACATTTATGAACGAATTTATAGATTTGGGTCACATGGAAGAAGTTAATGTGAAATCTGTACCAACGCCTAATTACTTCCTTCCTCATCATTGTGTGTTGAAACCTGATAGCAGCACAACAAAATTAAGGGTCGTTTTCGACGCCTCAGCGAAGACCTCCACAAACATATCACTGAACGACATTCTCCACAAGGGCCCGACAATCCAAGATGACCTGTTCTCAATACTGCTGCGTTTCCGTCTGCCTCGCTTTGTGTTCACGGCAGATATAGAGAAAATGTACAGGCAAGTTGTTCTCCAGGAAGAGGACAGAAAATATCATCTTATATGGTGGCGAAGTGATCCACATCAGGAATTAAAGTGCTACCAACTACGCACTGTTACATATGGAACATCATCTGCGCCATACCTAGCAACCAAATGTCTACAGCGCTTAGCCCAGAAAGAGCTTACTAAGTACCCTGTTGGAGCCCAGGTACTCCTGCGGGATTTCTATGTAGATGACGTGATGACAGGAGCAGATAGTCTTGCCATGGCTCGAGACATGCAAACGCAGTTAACCGGAATTTTGAAGGAAGCTGGATTTAAACTACGCAAGTGGTGTGCCAACCACTCTCAACTATTGCATGGCATACCACCAGCAGATCAAGAAGTAAAACTAGATTTTTCAGATGACAAAACTTCTTGTATAAAGACATTGGGCTTAATATGGTTACCAAAAACCGATCAATTTCAAACAAAACTTACAGTAAATGAAGGGTTGAAATCAACGAAAAGAACAGTGGCATCAGAAATTGCTCGAATTTTCGATCCTCTGGGAATTATGGCTCCAGTTGTTATCAGGGCAAAAATTTTCTTGCAAGAGCTATGGGAACTCAAGCTTCATTGGGATGCTTCACTCACAGAAGAACTATACACGAAATGGATGAATTTCCGAACAAATCTCTCAGCACTAAATGAAATTCGTATTCCAAGACATATGTTTGCAGGAAACACTCCACGAGTAATTCAAATCCACGCATTTTCAGATGCGTCAGAGAAGGCCTTTGGAACTGTCATATACATTAGATCAATAAATAGTGAAGGAAGAGTGATTGTGCGTCTCCTTTGCGCAAAGTCAAGGGTTGCTCCCAAGAAAAAATTAACAGTACCCAGACTTGAGTTATGCGCTGCCAAACTAGGAGCGGAGCTTCTCCAACGAGTAAAAACATCTTCCAAGCTAGAACAAGTAGCAAGCTTTCTTTGGTGTGATTCAAAGATCGTATTAGATTGGATCAATTCTACATCTACCTCCTACCAGACCTTTGTTGGTAATAGAATAGCTTCCATTCAAACATTATCCCTTCCTCAACAATGGAGACATGTCAAATCGGAAGAAAATCCAGCAGATGTCCTCTCAAGAGGTCTATCACCCGAAAAATTAAAGTCCTGTAATCTTTGGTTTTACGGACCACTTTTTCTACATGGTAGCGAAGACATATGGCCTCCACCTTACACAAAGATATCCGATTGCGATTTGGAAAGAAAACGAGCAGCACTTTCTGCAACTGTAACCAAAATTGAAGACAAGAGTACGCATTTCATCAACAATATTGATCATAGAAATTCCTTTGAAAGACTTAAGCGAGTAACTGGGTATGTGCTAAGATTTGTTTCAAGGTGCAGACAAAAACATGCGATAATTTCACCAATGCTGACTGCTTCAGAGTTAGATGAAGCCTTGTTCAACATAATCAAGCTAATGCAAGAAGAAGAATTTCAAGAAGACATACGTCATCTCCTACGGTATAAAGAGGTATCCAAACAAAGTCCACTAGCTACGCTGGCACCATTTTTGGACGAAAGAGGGATTGTCCGAGTTGGAGGTCGACTTCAAGACTCTGGACTTACATATGACTCGAAACATCCAATGCTGCTGCTCCCACACTCACATGAGCTAACCAAACTTATTATGTCAGAGAGTCACAAAAGGAACTATCACATAGGACCGCAAGGGCTTCTATCAGCAATTCGTCAACGTTTTTGGCCTTTAAAAGGAAAGGGAATTGCACGTTCAATAGTTCAACATTGCATTCAATGTAACAAAAATAAGCCCAAAATGATGACACAAATGATGGGCAATTTGCCAGCAGCCAGGGTTCAACCAGCACGGCCTTTTATCAACAGTGGAGTTGATTTTTGTGGACCCATCTGGATTCACTATAAAATTCGAGGGAAACGACCGCAAAAGGCGTATGTGGCAATATTCTGCTGCTTCGCAACCAAGGCTGTTCACCTCGAGGTTGTAAGTGACCTTACTACGGAGGCATTCATCGGATCATTAAAACGTTTCATAGGTAGACGAGGACACTGTCGCAATTTATACTGCGATAACGCCACCAACTTTGTGGGAGCAAGAAACCAGCTAGCAAGACTCTCTGAAGCAATCCACTCCGATCAAGGACAACAAAAAATCACTACAATGTGCAGTCAGAAAGGAATCGACTTCCATTTTATTCCTCCACGCTCTCCACACTTTGGCGGGTTGTGGGAGGCCGCCGTAAAATCAGCCAAACATCTTTTGGTTGGCACAATATCTTCAGCTTCATTAACATATGAAGAACTTGAAACCGCCCTGGTTGATGTAGAAGCAATTCTAAATTCTCGCCCTCTAACGCCACTATCTTCAGATCCCAATGATCTTAGTGCTCTAACACCTGGGCACTTACTGATAGGTGGACCGCTGACAGCACCAATTGATTCACAAGCAAAACCTATAAAGACTAAATTGCTGAAAAGATGGGAGTTAGTTTATGATATAAAACAGCAATTTTGGAAACGGTGGTCTTCGGAATACCTAAATGAGCTACAGTATCGAGTTAAGTGGAAACAACAATCATCCAATGCCAAGCCAGGAATGCTTGTCATTTTGAAAGAAGATAATACACCAGTGCAGCAGTGGCCCTTAGGCAGAATTGTAGAGGTTCATAAAGGAAAGGATGGCTATGTTCGGGTGGCAGATGTAAGAACGTCCACAGGAGTCCTTCGCAGACCAATACATAAATTGGCTCCATTACCTATGGAGGAAGGCCCAGACAAAGAAAGAGCATCTGAAGAGGATTACACAGCATCTAACGACGAAATCCTTAGACCAAGTTCGAACAAACGGCAAAACGAAGATCAAGCCAGTTCTAAGCCATCACCTACAATAGCAACAAAACGAACAAAAACTTCTCTGGGAACATCGCTACTTACGTTATTACTAACTGTCTTCATGCTCCCGTCGTATGCTAAAGGCGAACTCATCGAAATCACGCAGTTCGAGCCTCAATTAGGCATACACTTCGAGGACCTTGGAGCGACAAACTTAATAACATCAGACTGGAAAATAATTGTTCATTACAACTTACAACCATATTGGATGGAACTAGATATTTTGGAAAGTGGAACTAAGGCACTTCAAATACTTTGTGACCAATTGACTCCCAAAAGCGCATGTCGACAAATAATCTCTCAATTTGAGCATCTTCAAATAGAGATAAAAATTGGAAACGAATTGCTTTCACCCTATTCAAGTCCTAATCGCCAGAAGCGAGGAGCACTCAATATAGTAGGGAACGTAGCCAATGCTCTTTTCGGAGTGCTTGATCAACAATATGCGGAAGAGATGTCTAAAACAATCCAATCAATCAACGAAAATGAAGACCACCTACTGACTTTACTAAGAAATCAGACTTCAGTGGTTGATTCAACTATAAACCTCATAAGGAAGGACCAAGCGGCCATCAAGCAAAAATTCGATTCCTTAGACAACTACATCCTTCAGATAACGAACCGTCTCAATGAGCAAGGTGATACTGTACGAGTACGACAACAATTTATGTCGTTAGCACTGCAGATGAGCCTAGTCACCACCAACTTGCAGCATATTCAAGGTCTAATAACTGATGTCATCACTGACACAACTCACGGAAAAATAAATCCACTGTTGGTAACACCCAGCCAGCTGCGACAAGCTGTCGCAGTGATAAGAAATAATCTATTATCGACCCTTAAACTACCGATTCATCAAGACAATATTTTGGAACTATACAAACTGATGAATATAAAGGGTGGAATCACTCAAGACCATATCATCTTCCAAATTAAAATTCCCCTAGTCAATTGGGAAACGTTAGACCTTCAATCCCATCCCTGTGTGGATCAACAATTCGTTCGTCACTGTACAGACTCACTCTCCATTTTTGATGACTTCGCAACACCGTGATCGTTTTTATCCAATCACAGAGTTAGAACTGACCACATGTACCACGATAGAAGGGAAGGTACATCTTTGCAATCAACTACATCCGATTTACCATCAAGGTGCGACCATGTGTGCATGTGAAATGGATTTTTTAAACAATAATCCAAGGTCGGAGCACTGCAAGGTGACCCAGACACTGGAGCAGCCCATTTGGTTACAATTGTCTGACGCCAATCAATGGATGTTCGCGACAAGTAATAATACGCCAATAAATATCGTATGTGACAACCAGATGTTCTCTAAGATATTACAGGGAACAGGACTATTAAAAATTCAGCCCCAGTGCACCATAAAAGAAAAATTGATCACAATTCATGGGCATCATCAATCTACAACCAATGTGAGAACATCATATACTATCCTGGGATTGTCAGTGGAGCACCTAAAAACAACGAAGTCACTAACACACGCCGAGTACGATAGGGAATATCAACCTGAACTGAAGGAACTATTGGAGTTACACGAGCGCGTCACATCTCTAAACCTCGATAGTCTACCCAAACGGATCCAGGAGAGCAACATACATCAATTATCAATCAGTTACATAGCACTCTTCACAGTCCTACTCATCGCCATATATCTGGCCTGGAAAGGTAGAGCTGAAGCCTGCAAGTGCTGCATGAAGAATCCACGGCCTATACCTCAGCCAAGGCAGCATATCAACCAGATCAATCATATTTGAACCACGGTTCAAACGTGGGGAGGATGTAAAATATAATTTTCTGGCATAGAATAAGTAAATCAGATCATGTTAATTTTTAGTCATTAATTTCTCAATGCTTCTTTACATACATTGCGAGGTGATTGCACTGAGGGAAGCATCAAGTTTCCCAGTTCATTCATCGAGTAAATGTGCATGTTTGCATTTTTGCGCATTTTGTCATTCTTAACATACTTGCAATTGCAATATGTTTTGTCTCGAATTTCTACTTTCCTATTTTGCAATGTAATCGTTGTATGGGTTCATTGTTTCATCGAACTCATAAATGATATTGTTAGAATAAGCAATAAATTAATATAAATGTACGAACTCAATAAATTAGAAATACAGTTAATTTTCAACAATCACATCGGCATAATCAGTGTTTGTTTTCTTTTACCTACTAATCAACTTGTTTTCAGCTATTTTTGGTGTAGTGGTTTAAGAGCCGCTGCATCCCCATCAAAGGCCAAGGTGTAACACCTTGACTTAAATTAGCGAGAAGAACAAAATAGTTCTTAACACGTAAAAAACCTAAATTTTTATATGGCAACACCAAGGAGTTGCCCGATTTAGTCCATTTTTGACATTTTATTTGCTAATGTAGTAAAAACATCATGTACGAAATTTCAGCTCTCTACATCAACGCGTTCTCAGGCAGTGTCCAAATATATAGCGGAAAACGAAACTTTTATATGGCAACCCCACGAAGGAGTTGCCCGATTTGTCTCATTTTCGAACTTAATTTTACTTTTTTTTTAAAGTCCGTGTACAAAATTTCAGCTCTCTAAGTATTCGTGTTCTCGAGTTATCGTGCGCACAGACGGACGGACGGACGGACATGCAAAAATCAAAATAACTTTTAATATTATGAATCCATTTTGCTCTACCATCATTATTTCGATGTGTTACAAACGGAATGACAAACTTAGTATACCCCTATGATTTCATCTAGGGTATAAAAAACGAGTTTTCAAACAAAACTGAGGCCAAGCCGCATGAAAAAGTAGAAAATAAACTTTTCTTCACACACAGAGGTGGACTCAGATTTTTTGATTGGGACATTTCTCTTGAATATTCTTTCTCTTCATGAATCAAATCGCTTATTACCTCTGATTGATCATACTGAAATATATCGGTGATTGTCAGCGAATAAAATATGAGTCCATCTCTGTATGTGAAGAAAAGTTTATTTTGTACTTTTTCATGCGGCTTGGCCTCAGTTTTGTTTGACAACTCGTTTTTTACTTATTTTATTTTCTGCCTTTTTCACGTTAACTAAATTGTTATTAAGTGCTGCATGGAGATATTTTAAAACAGTTTTATGACTGCTGAAAAGACACTAATTTACCAGTTTTTCAAAAAATTTATTCGAGTATGAGATACATACTTAAAGAACACCTATCATCCTTTCCTTTGTTCTAACTAACTCTACAGCGTATTTTTTAACCAGTTCAGGGGCCAACGTACCATATGCTGCTTTCACATCTACACTACCCTGAGTCGATGGCTTAGTACATATTTTCTGTAACAAAGGATCGTAAAATTCAAGATTTCAGACTTGAATTGAGTTTTATCGGTGTAAAGACCCGCGTAACACTTCATGAAGAGACTAAAAATTTCAACCGCTAGTGTAAAAAGTCGTTAACTGTAAGCTGTTATGCTAACTGCCTACACTTCATGAAGTGTTAAGTACATCATATAGATGTACATATTCACTTGGAAAATCCACTGACCTATGGTGGATTTCGAACAGCACTTATTATGTGAATTTCAGCGGTATAAAGTGCATAAAGAGAAAAGAAACAACAACGGAAAGTGATCTCCATTTTTATATAAACAATTTTAATGCATGTAGAGTCTGTTTAGTAACCGATCACAAAATACCAAAACCGTAACTGTACCGAATACGATAATAACATAGTCATCGTCATTATCACCATCATTGAAAGGCAGCTGCAAGCAGTCGATAAGTAATAAGCGAGCGAATCGGTCATGTAATATTCAATTTTTAAAATTCTAACCATTTTCCACCCGAAATGCATGGCGCTATAGGTTTCTCCTGCAAGATTTGGAAACCTCAGAATGGTACCCTTCATTTGATCCTGCAAGTATACCCACCTAAATCCAACCGTTTTTTTAGATCTTACTAAAAACAATTTATCGCAGAATCAAATGAAAATATGCTAGAAATTAAATTTATTTGTCATTAGTAGCAAATCAATAAAGTCTTAAACGAAATCATAAAGATAGCAATGCAAAATATGAAATCTACCAATCTCTATACTCAGAAGTGAGAAATCGCAACAAATTTTTTTAGTATTGCTTGATGTTGTAGCTCTCCGATGCACAAATATTTTCATTAGGAAGACAAGATTTAAATACATTTGCAATTTGCGATCAAGCTTCGTATGAAGTATTTCTCTATAAACTAAAGAACTTTCAAAGTTCCATATCAGAATACACGCAAGTGCATAGGAAACCAATATAGAGCTGGGCAGCCAGATGGCGGTAATCATGATAAGCAAATACATTTGCTTTAGTATAGTTTCAAAAAGGCGGCGCTGTTATATTCGGCTTTTGTGGACAAAATCTATGAGAATTTCCGTCATACATTTTCGGTGTCTATATATTTCTTTACTCTATACTATACTCGGGTTATTTTTGTCACGGTCAAGATTATTTTAATTAAGCAAATTTCGAATTCACATTTACGTAATCGAGTTAAAGTTCTACCAATTGAATTATATATCTACCAATAGTATAATATCGTTAATAAATTATAATTTTATCAAAGAAAATCGAATTGAGTTTTCCTTTTATGCAAAGAGAAAAAAGAAATCCTCCCACAAAACTGGGGGCTCAACCGGGATCATCTCTTTTATATTGCTTTTAATCAAACTATAAAAACTCGTGTTTGATTTCTATGATAGTGCAAGTGCAATAATTATTGGTAAAAAATATTGTGGAATTATTGATAATTCGGTGGCTTGCAGTGACGATTCTCCTGTGTACAGTGCAAAGGTAACGGTGAGTTGCTGTGATTCCGTAACTTCGTCTGCGTGAAAGACAAATTTTGAACAATGGATAAGCTGGCCGGCAGCATAATGCGATAGCGTGATATGATTTAAAAACATCAAAGGTAAAGGACTGTAATCATATTGAGCAAAATGTAAATGCAAGCATAAGCCGAGCACACAAAGAAATGCAGGTGCAAGTAAGCTTAAACGGAATCGAGGCTTGTGATTTAGTCGACACAGGAAGCGATGTGTCCATTATAACCGAAAATCTACAGCAGAAATTGAACGTTCAGCTTTTGTCACCCGCAATAACTGTCACAGCCTTCAGGAGTAAACAAAAGGACATTAGGGTGTTTTGTAGCTACCGTAACTATCCAAGGGGAGACTTTTTCGTTAACGTGTCATGTAGTACCAGATTATTTGATGTCGGTCGATATGATATTAGGAAAAGATGTCTTATTTAACGCTGAACTATCGATTGTGAAAGGAAGGTGAAAATTAGAAAGGTTAGTTCGCAAATTGCCGAGACTGATCCGTTTCAAGATCTTGACATTTCAACCTTGCATGCAGATGAAAGCCAACAGGTATTTTGTCTAATTGATGTGAAAACTCTGGACATTGCAGCAGAGCTCCATCAACTTATTCAAGGATATGAAGCCAAAAAACCAGCAAAATCCCGTATAAAAATGCGAATAGATTTGATCGGTGATGTTCCTGTTCATCAGCCGCCTCGACGGGTAGCTACTAAAGAAAAAGAAATGGTTGAAAACCAGATAACAGAATGGCTTGAAGAAGGTAATACAGCATAGTAATTCGGATTATGCTAGTCCAGTGGTACTCGTTAAAAAGAAGGATGGAGGACACAGACTTTGTGTCGATTTCAGAAGGCTGTACGCGAAGATCATACGAGATAGACACCCATTGCCACTAATAGAAGATGTTATTGATTCATTGTACAAAAGTATTTACTACTCTGGACCCCAAAAATGGGTTTTTTCACGTGGACATAACAGAAGAATGTCAAAAGTTCACCTCATTTGTAACACCGATGGGCCAGTACGAGTTTAGGAAGGCACCTTTTGGCCTAAGCAACTCACCGTCGGTATTCCAAAGGTATGTCAATGTTGTTTTCGAGGAGTTTATAAGGAGAAGTAGTGCATGATTACGTAGATGGTATGATCCTGCCTACGGTTACTGAAGAAGAGAATTTGGAATTATTGAAACAAATCCTGGATACGGCAAAGAAGCATGGTATTGTATTTAAATGGGGTAAGTGCCAATTTATGCAAAAACGCATTCTTTTTTTGGGACACATCATAGAACACGGAATGGTGAGCCCATCGCCAGAGAAGATACAGGCAGTTCAAGAGTTTCCTTTACCAAAAACTGCAAGGCAACTACAAAGTTTTTTAGGGGTAACCAGTTATTTTAGGAAATTCGTCGAAGGATATTCCTTAATTGCGAAGCCGCTTAGAGATCTATTAAAACAGAACACAAAAATGTGTTTCGGAACGAAACAGCTGGAAGCTTTTCATAATATTAAAAAAAAAGACATCATGTATAAAGAGCCAGTATTAAAGTTATTTAACCCTGTTCTGGAAATTGAATTACTCACCGACGCTAGCAAGGAAGGAGATGGGGCAGTTATGCTGCAAAATGTCCTTAAGATCAGAAACTACATCCAGTCTTTTATTTTAGTTTTCAATCCAATCCGGCGGAAAAGAATTACACGAGTTACGAGCTTGAAATCTTTTCTGTGGTACGTGGTCTGAAACGACTTCGTCGCTATTTACTCAGATTAACATTCACTGTTGTTACAGATTATCAAGCATTCGAACAAGATGGGCATTAGTGACAGGCGAAGGATTTCGTATTAAGAAATAGCATGCTATTCAAATATAAAGAAGACGATTACTATTTAGTTGTTCCGAAAACCATGCAAAGAGAAATAATTTGGAATACTCATTCCCGTGGACACATTAGCACTAAGAGGGTGGAAACGAGCATATTTAAAGAGTATTACATCTCAAAATTACAAAAGAAGATAGAAAAGGTGCTCAATAATTGCATACTTTCTTCCAGAAAGGCTGGAAAACAAGAAGGTTTTCTCAACCCCATCGAGAAACCGGATACGCCATTGCATACCTACCATTTGGACCATTTAGGATCATTGCCATCAACCTCTAAAAGATATCGTTATCTGTTTGTTGTAGTGGACGTATTTACGAAATTTACTTGGATTTATCCAGTCAGAACTACTAGCACGGAAGAAGCCTTAACGAAATTAGAAGCCCAGTCAGATTTTCGGAAACCCTTAAAGAGTAATTAGTGATAGAGGAACCACATTTTTTTTTTCTCTTTGAATAAAAGGAAAATTATTCAAAGAGAAAAAAAAATCCCACTAACATAAACTGTCATGTTAGTGGTGAATGCAAACTCTTTTTTTGATTACAAGTTAATTCCCAACCCCAAAGGAATAAAATCTTGTTCTTGTTATCGGAGTCATAGCTCTCATGAATCCAAGAGCTTCATTTGTGTGGTCTTGTTTGCTGTTTTATGTTCCGGGAGTTTACTCCGAATGCCCCTGCTTTCGTTAAGAGCATTGGTATTCTAGATTTCAAATGTAAAAAACATTTGTTTACTTCGGTGAATGAATTATTGTGGTTTGAATTAATGTTTCCGAATCATGGCTCCGAGGACATCAAGCTTGCGATCACCACAAATTGCTCCTGATTCCGAGGATTTGGTGCTTTGGGTGTCATTTACTTGTTCAGTGGAGCAATATACGTCATGCTTCACCTTCGTATAACAAAAACACGGATTTCATGCTAGAAAAAACGCCATTTCAGCAGAAATATGAAGTTAATAGCTTACTTTACATGCAAAATTAAGATAAAGGTAATAATAAAGTATTCTTACAATTAATTTCAGACTATCACGGTATATCCATTCTAATGCAGAAATTCAACTTGATTAATTCAAACAAACCCCAAAACTCGTTCACTACGTTTTTTTTTTTTTTTTTGCATTTGAATCTTAGAACACTAATGCTCCTTCTAGTCCCCTGGTACACGATAATACATACTATATGTATGCACCGTACTACAAACTGGTTTTCTTAAAACTATTTTAGAACATATTCGCGTATAGCCCAATTTAGGGCAGAGTTTGTGACTCGGATGAAACACAAGTTGTTTTATTACATACGAGGTGTGATAAAAAAATACGGTGAATGATTTTTTTATTGCAGCAACTGCTGACGCTATATCAATTTGAAGTTATGCGGCTGATAGTCTGTTTCTTTGAGAAAGTCAGTGTTAAGTTAGAACAAGTTTTGACTTGTTAGTCGGCTTTCCAGGTATAGAAAAGTTGAGGTCATGTTTACCGTATCTGTCGCACATCATAGATTTCGAACACTGTGTTAATATTAAGTTTTGTTTTAACTTGCCAAAAAGTCTTAAAAAAGCTCATGAATTGCTAAAATCAGTGTATATAATGCGATAATATAGTGACTCTTGAACACTGCCTAAAAGTATTATGAGTGATTTAAAAGCGGAAATGAGTCGGCGGAATACGAGCAACGGTCGGACGCACTTCGACATAAAAAAAAAACACGAAAACGTGCAAAGTGGCAAACCCGATTTGTTCAAACAGGCGATTGACCGTCAAACACAGAAAATAGTTCAATTAGTTCAATGGCTTCCTCTTTCATCGCGACAACGTCCCGTGCCACATCTCGCTTCTGATACGCAAGTTTTTTACTGAAAAAAAAAGCTCCTGTGTCCACATCCACCGTACTCGCCAGATTTAGCACCATGCGACTTGTGACTCTTCTAAAAAATAAAAACTGGACTAAAAGGAAAACGTTTTGACAACTTTTTCGACATTTAGTGGGCCACGACAGAGCAGCTGAAGGCCCTTTAGACATGCTTCCAATCACGGAATCAACGTTGGAATAAGTGCATCACTAGCCAAGGAGTGTACATTGAAAGAGATTAATTCAAATTTGCAATAAAGTTGTCACCATTCACCGTATTTTTTTATCACACCTCGTACGTACTCCCTACTTTTTTTTGAAAATGATGAATTTTCTTTTCTGTCTCAAAAACGTGATCAACTACGCGTACCTACTATGGGATGAGATGCACTCGATACAAAAATAGTTTTTTACGGCGTGTCTAGTCTCGAGTGTGTATCATCGTGTATCAGCGGACTAACAGCCGGGGCATTTGGAACTAACTCCCGGAACATGAAACAGCAAAAAATGACACATATTAAATAATGCTCCCATAGTCATAAGAGCCATAACTCCGAAAACAAGAACAAGCGTTTGCTTCTTCAGTTCGGGGCTTGAGTCTCCGGAGCAAAAAAGAAATCAGCCCATATAGTTCTAGTGAATCTACACAGATTTGCTTATTGGCTTACTCATGAAGTATGAAAACTTTGAACTCAATTTTCTCAGAACTTGAAAAATACAGATTCGTGCCTTTCTTATTACGATGGCATATCAACCGGTGCCATTGTGTTGCATCCTGTAGAATCGGCGTATAGCTTGAACTGTAATAAGCTGACAGAGTCCTTTTGTGTCTGGTTCCCCGAGTAGCAAAACTCGGATGAAAACTTCAAGAAACAGGTAATTAGCAATAACGTTGAAGTATATTTACTGACCGTGAAATATTACTAAAAACTGTGTGTAAACGTAAATAATTTGCAGTTTTCGACATTATAATTAATTTCATGTATGAAATACTATCCACCCACTTTCAAACGAAATATTACCATGCGAACACTAATGTTACAGCTCCTTCCAGTTGTCTTATATGTAATACATAAATGAAGTGAACAAAACAAATAGTTCTCTTCCATATAGAGCAATAAGTGAGAGGCAGTAATCGCGGAGCACTCCTCATCTACACGGTATAAAGAAAACAAGGTAAGTAACAGAATATTTGTCCTGAAATGGCAATGTTCAAGATTGTTCATTGTGATATCATGATTTACATGCAAAAATATTATTCCACCTACTTTGGTAGTTTGAAACCGTGGGTGGTTATCAGTTCCCTATGTCTTTCTTTTAATATAGGTGTCTTCTTGGAGACAATTCCATAGTTCAGAATAAAAAATAAAACAACACGGGATTTACTATACAATAGAAAGTATTTTTCGAAAAACATACGTACCAGATATATTACATCCTGTCCTGTAAGGCATGTATTACATAAGGAAAAATATCCAGCTATTTATCAAAATCACAAATTTTTTTTATGTAGATTCAATAGAATTTTAACAAGTAAAGAAGTGAGAATTGGTCTCAATTCTTATGATGCCCTAGATGTATATCCGTGTGTAATTTTGAATAGTCACCCATCTGTGCAAGTTTGAATTTTGAAGTGGTTTTTCGCACCTATTTCTAAGATGGTTCGCCGGATATTAAAAATGTTTATAACCAATTTCATAGACTTTCATTTTCTGAAGAACTTTTCAATACAATACGTATGGCAACTTCATGGACGGGTTGCCTGATTTAGTCCATTTTTGAAAATGTATTTACTTTTTCTATGAAAACGCAGTGTTAAATGTAAATATATATATAATGGCAGCCCTACAAAGGATTTACCTGACTTGTCCCATTTTCAAACTTAAATCTATAATTTCAACTCTCCAAGTTCCCTGATACACGATGATACACCGCACTAAAATTGGATTTCTTAGCATTTTCGTGTATAAAACTATTTAGAGCAGAGCTTGAGACTTAGATCAAAGATAGCCTAATAAGAAGATAGGACACAGCCGAACAAAATTGGAAATTTTTCGTGTTTTTTTAGACCGAAACAGGTAATGTCATATACTTTCGTCTTTTGCATGAATGGGGGAAAAGAACTTGGCTATGCACTTTTGTAGTGCGACTGAGACAACGAGTTAAACACAAAAATCTAGAGAACGTAGGATTACCTGAACGACAAAATCTTCTTAAATGTCTCCAAAATCCTTTCAAGCTATTCATAATTATTTAGATCGGGTCGCACTACCTCAAGTTTTTAAGATAAAGATAAATTTCGCTTTGGCCAAGGTGCTGAGAGGAGATATAAAATTCCTCTCAAATGAAATTCTCATTTTTGCCGAAAATATCGGAGAATCCAGCATGAGTTTCTCCCACTTAATCCCTTCCGAACGAAACGAATGTAAACAAAAGTACTTGCTGTTTAAATAGCAAACAAATTACACTAACAAAATATTACCATGTTTACGTGCTCTTAGTCCTTCGCGACTTCACGAAAGCCTTCGATAGTATTGATCATATTATGCTTCTTAGCAAACTAAGGAGCTTCTTTGCTTTTGACTCGCCTGCGCTGAAGTTAATTAGTAGCTTTTTTTAGAATCGCTCGCAGCGGGTTAGAGTCAATGAATTTACTTCCACCAGGCTTCGCTTGACTGCTGGTGTACCACAAGGATCAATATTAGGACCTCTTCTTTTTAGTTTGTTTATTAATGATTTGCCTACTGTCATTAAAAATAGCTCCGTCCATTTTTACGCTGATGTGCAAATATACCTTGATCGTCCCATTGGGCTCTTGGAGAACTGTGTTAGCAGAATCAACGAAAATCTTCATAACATCTTACACTGGTCAACTGCAAATAATCTGACACTTAACCCCCAAAAGTCTCAAGCACTAGCGGTAGGTAGAGGAAGTTTTGACCCTTCCTATTTTCTCCCGATAGAACTCAATCTCTCAACCATTTTCCATATGTACAGAAAGTGAAAAACTTAGGCATTACACTCAATTCTCAAATTGGTTGCTATTAAAATGATCCTGAGGAAGGTTTATGGGGTTCTTCGTCGACTCTGGCTGTATGCTGATCTGCTTCCCACCAACCTTCGCATGAGGCTAGCCAGGACCTTGGTATTGCCGCATCTAATGCATGGTTCAATCATCTTCCCCAAACTCGATTCACGCTGTAAGCGTAAGCTTGAAGTAGCCTATAACGATTCCATTAGGTTCGCGTTTGGGCTACGTAGACATGATCACATCTCTCCTTTTCGACATATAATTTTGAATTGATCTTTGGAAACACATTTGCAACGGAAGGCATTACTTTTCCTGCATAACATAATGAACACACGTAGACCGGCTTATCTGTATGAATTTTTAAACTTCTTGCGTATTGACAGACGTTGCAATTTGCTATTGCCTCGCTTTAAATAATCTGTTTTTAATGCTTCTTACTTTGTTCAAACTATTCGCATTTGGAACGCTCTTCCAGCTTCCATCCAGCGCGAGAGCTCGGCCTCTAGCTTTAAACGGTTACTTTGGCAGCACACGTCATATGGATAACGATTTCCTAATCAATTGCAATCAATTGATGGCACCTGCAGTGGGATCTTTCTTTTTTTTTCTTGTGCTATTTTCTTTTGTTCGCTACCGAATTTACGTAATTTAGTTATCCTTATTTTTTTTTTCCATTTCTCTTTTGTTTTCCTACTCTTGTTTGTTATTTTCTCTCATTTCTATTTTTTAGTTGTAGTTTTAGAATAATGAATTTTTCTTTTTTTTCTTTTCGATAGAAACTATCATCTCTTTGATTGACTTTAATCTTAGTGTAATTTAGTAGTACTAATAAAAGGCTTTTGTCTTATTGTAGTTATGGTAAATAAATGCTTACTTACTTAATTACTTACTTGAAAGATTGAGTTGAGTTTTCGACTCGTGTTTTTGAGTACGCAGAGTTGAGGGATTGAGTTGAAAACGGGTCCAAATATAGTTGAAGTGACAATTCAATATAACATCTTATTTATGGTATTTTTTGTGATGGAGTTATTAAAGTAATACATTTTGTTTAAATAAACAAAATAAACTAATAATAAATATACAACCTAACAAAATTTTCGAGTTAGCTGCCAACTCGACTACTCAATCGCCGTTTATAAGACACCATTTCGACTCGACTACGCCAGCCAGCGGTCGAGTCGACCCAATTTCGACTCGAGCCGAGTTACATGGAGTTGAACCCGAGTTGAACCCTGGTTCAACCCTGCATGTGAACATGGTAATTGGTTATGTTATAAAAAACATTGAATATTTCTCACAAAATCTTTATTCATAAAAGTTTTAAAGAGTTTTATTTATTTTTTTGTCATGTGCATTTTAAATGTAAAACAATGGGAAAACTCTCCTAACTTGTCATTAAGTTAGCTTTGCTCAGATGATACCCGAGTGTTTCATTACATATGCTGTGTGTAAATGAAATGATTAATTTTCTTTGCTGTCTCAGAAACGTATGAAATTGAGAATGAGTATCCCGAGTTAATAATTTGAAAATTATAAGATGGTTATCTTTCGGTATAGAGTTCGTTCTCAAAGTTTTGGTCAGAGAGTACGATTTACTTGCAATTAATTTCGATTCGTGTTCTTTCAGGGTTCTTTTCTGTATCAAGACCGTGTATCAACTACGTGAATCGTCTTGTCTACTCTCAAGTGTGTGTCATTGTGTATCGGGAGATTAAGTGAACACGTTCAAGTTATCAGGAAAAATCCGTCTTCATTTCACATTTTGATTGCATTTTAAAGACAAGAATTAAGGTGAACTTTTCTTATGACAGATGCCAATTTTCCTTACAAGAATGGTGCAGTACAGTAACTAAAAACTTTGGGTAAATTCAAGAAAATGAAAAGCTGCTAAGTCTGCAAAACTCGAGAATTTTCTTGCAGGAGAAAGTAAACGAACAGAAAATGTGAAGTTCGTGCAAGTGCATTGTAATGCATTGTCCCAAAAAGAGTACGCTAACAAACCTATCCCCTTGAGCACCAGTAAATTTCGCGCAAGAGGTAACGTATCAATTTAGTAGTTTTTCACAACCCCAAAGTTAACAGACGTGCGAGTAAATTCGAGTAAAGTCTCGGGTTAACAGACAGACCTATTGTAGCGCTAGGACGCCCTAGGTGTTTTCATCGAGCAGACACTATTTCGTGCGCTCTGAACACATTTTTCTCTCAAAAGTGAAGCGAAAAAAAACTTTTTGCTTGTTTTGAACAGACAAAAACTAGGGCTTACAAGTTGCAGTTACTTCACTTTTCGCCCAAGAGATACTTTTGTTTGGGATGGTAGGCGATCCCCCTCAAGCCAAACGAAAAGTGAAGTATACTGCAACGTGTAAAGGCTTAAACACAATTGCGACGACAAAGCGATAGAACGACAACGAAAAATTCACTGCGAAACAGGCAGTCGAAAAATTTGGAGGACAATTGCAACGACAAGCGATGAGCGACGATTGTGAAAGAAGAAGTTATTGAAATTTCATTTGTTAAATGTTCCGAGCGTTTTAAAAGGAGATTTTTATCAAGAATATTTTATATTATATTGAAAGAAATGCAATGAACCAAAGTGTGGAAAAAAACTGAAAATGCGGAAATTAAGTAAATTAAACGCTTTAAAATATCCATCCAACCCGTCTTTTTTGTCTTGCCTATCTTGTAAACTATAAATTATTTTATGGATTTCGCATTTCCTCGATCAATTTTTCCTCAAAGCTCATTATTTTAAAATTACCGCGGCGTGCTACCACCTAAAAAAGACAAAAGTGAATGCCACAACCATTTCATTCGGTTAATTTTGTTGGTATGACTGCAGCGACGACAGCAAAATTAGAAACTGATCAATCCCGGCGATAATGTCGTCGATCGCTCAACGTCGGTCGTCGCAATTTGATGCATTCGCATAAGATACGATTCTTGCTTAAAAATAAAAAGCAGAAAACAAGCTAACGACCTGCCTTCTTCTTATGATATACTTAATAACAATAACAATTTATATGTTCAAGGCAAAACTCGTACATTTCTAAATTTATTTGCTTCGATGTATAATGTTATTTATTTATGTAAAAATGCGCTAATATTTAAAACGCTTACCTTCTTGACATATCCACCTGATTTTGATTGGATGGGTTTTCGTTTTCATCTTTATTTTTACTTAAATTGGTTGGCCTCGGATTCTGATTATCTTGCCTGTCCCTTGCGAGCTCAGCCGTAATACCATGCGAGTTGTCTTTTAAGCCTGTCAATGCCCTCTCCATATCACTAAAAAAATATACAAAAATTAGTAATTTTAGAATAGTACAAATTAGTTCAAAATTACTTTAATGTAGCGAAACAAACAAAAACATATGGCGTCGTTGTGGGATTATGAATGTCCACAACTTTTCCATAGTTTGAGCAGAGATTCGTAACAGCTTTGGGTGTCATCTCTTTAGGAACATTTTTCAAACAAAGTCTGAACTTCTTCTTAATCATTCCTCCAGATGCAACAGCACCAGGCTGTAAATCATCATCTAAATCTGCTCCAGGGCCTTGTTGATACTTATTAAAATCCTTATTTTTATAGGCGTCCTCCATTGGATTCCAAGGTTTCGCCATTGCCATTATTTCTCAATTATTTACTTTTAAAAACTATTATACAGATTTTAAATGCGAAATCAATTTGCTTTTAAAAATTATAACTTTGTTGTCATAAAATTTCACGAAATTATTATCTATTCCACGTTAAATAAAAACACCGCAAAGACGCAAAACCATAACCTCAATACAAATTTTCTGGGAAACGATAACGGGAAGATGCCATGGAATGGAATAACCTGCTTGGCGCTTACTGCGCCATCATTATCAATTCTCAAAAGCTATTTAGCTTACTTAATATCTTTTGAAATGATTGGTCAGATTAAATCGAAGTACAACCACAGTATATTCGTCCCACACGTTAAGCGTGAAACACAATTGGAGCGTTTCAAGCAGCTTTATCGCCAGCTTTCTGCTAAACTCGACTGGAAAAGCCGAATTGAACACAATTGATGTTTTTGACATTTGCAGCTTTAACTTGTTTATGGTGAGAACTTTTATTCATAAGTGGCCTTAAAGAAAAATAGAAATGTATCCGATTTTCCAAAACTATGATAAATTAATGCGTTTTTGGATAGTTTTCGAAATGTACCAGTTATATGCAAAAATAATAGCCATCCACATATGATATTTAACGTTCGCACAGTTGGCAACATTAAAAATTCCCTCAAGTTGGCAGTCATTGGGCTTGAAATTTGATCAAATCTCAAGCCAGCTTGAATCTGGCAAAAAAGCTAAAGCTCCAATTGTGTGCTTCTACATTGATTTACATAGTCAACAAATCTCAAGCTGGCTGAAACGCTCCAATTGTGTTTCACGCTTAACAGTGTGGTTCCCTTTTCGTTTTTGGACATTCGAGAGGAAAAATCTTGTGCTGCAATTTTCTGATACCGATTTCCATTGATCAGTTTTCTAGCCGAGATGTTACACTTTTCTTACTGTGTTACACCGAAATATCTTGCCGCAGGAAGCTAGAATTTTAATAGGGCAAAGAAAGGAATTATCAACAAAATATTTCGCGCAGCATTATCATCGCCTTTGAAGGCTAAAAAATGTGGATTACACTTTTGCTCGCAGCGCGCATTGCGGCAAATTAAACAGCGAAGTCAGTGGGGGCTTTTACGAGGCTGTCAGTTCTACTGACTCGTGTAATCCCCGGGTGACTACTGCGTAGCAAAATTATTTATAACACGTCTTGGCACAAAAGTCCGGTAAACTGTGCGTGCAGTATGGGCAACGGGCCAAATAAATTGACTGCAGTAAACTTCGACTTCACTGCAAATGGCTGCCACATTAACTGCAGCACCTTCATTTTGATCATATTTGCTTTGTCGTACAAATTCGGATGATCACGCATTAAACCAATTTTTGCAAATAACAAACGCAGCCAGAGTTACGCCAATTAAAAAGTAGATACTTTTTCTTATTTTTCCGCTATTAAGTTGTCAGTACTGTAAAATTTCCAGCAACTTTGATATTTCTCAAAGTTGAAGATACATTTAAAGCTTAGAATATATAGCAAATAGGAATGGCGATTAGCCAGATTTTGCGTACTGAATTCTGGTTGGGTTGGTAAGCCATGTTTTACATGTATGTACACGCCATCCCTATTCTAAGCAACTTTTCAATTTTCAAAAAGTAAACAAAGCTTTTGTGCGGAGCATCTGCGGTAAAATATGTCCTTATCTGCTTTATTTTGAAATATTTCACATATTTAATTTATATAAATCTTTGCTTCTATTAACAAAAAAGATAATTTAGATAGTTCACTCGCCTGAAACACGATTTTCCTACTTTATAATCAGATTTATATTTTCAAGCACTGACCGAACACTTCATTCCTGTTTTTTTAATTAAGATGAAGGTTTTAACAAGCACTAGAGGCACTATAAAACTCTGCACTAAATAAACTTCAAAGATAAATAGTTTAGGAAAGAATTGATTGCGTAATTTTGTTAAATTTCGCAAAAAACAGAAGCACATTTGACAGCTTGTCACTCAGCTTTGACAAATGTTCCTTCCTTCATCTCACTTCTATGTATAATGTCCTGCTCTTGACAAATTACGCTCATATACACGATTCAACAATTCCTGTTTGCTATATATTCCAAGATTTAAAGGCTGAGATACAATTAATGTGTCACGAAATTGTCGATGACTTGTGTCGCAGACGTAATACCATTGTCGTTGACATTTCAAGATAGGTTAACTTTTTCGTTTTGTGATGTCTGCAGAATTTTTTTTTTTACATATTTTAAGATCAAGTATAATTGCATACATATAAAGCTTATATGCAGTTATACCAGAACTTCTTTTAAATCTGGTATAACTGCATATGCGAAATTTACCAACAACAATCAACCAACCAGTTATACAGTAATGGACCAGTTGGGTTATTGGAAGAGCGAGTCAATAAGGATCTTACCAGAATCTATGACTGGTCTCTAGCGAATGACCTAATCCTTAATCCTGACAAGTTTCAATGTCTTATTTTGGGTGGTGGTACTTTGACCAGACCTATCCCCTCAATATTTTTCGCGAAACAAGCTTTAACATATCTTTATGAAGTCATAAATCTTGAAATTAGGCTCAATGCAGATATGAAATGTGGTAAGATCGATTCTGGGAAAGGTTTATTGTGGGTTACGCAGGCTCTGGTTGTCTGCACAAATTCTGTTTGAACACCAAACTGAACCTCATCAAGGCTGATTTTACATTTTACCTTTGGGAGCCTGATCTTCCCAACAGTAGACTACCTGCCTGCGCAGAATCAACGATTGTGTTAGGCTCGCGTTCAGTCTTCGTAGATTTGACCAAGTTTCTGGCTTTAACAAGACTAGGCTAGTCGGACGTACTTTCGATATATACATAAAGAACAGGTCACTTCGCTCCCTATATGTATAAGCTCATTAATACGGAACAACCTGATTATACCTTGCGATTAACATCAAACGCCTAAACTCGTCACGCAATCATAATATTCTAATTTCCCGTTATCGTGCAATGGGCTCTTACTTTGTTCAAGCGGCAAGAACCTAGAATTTTTCACCGTACTCTATCCAGAGTGTGAGAGGTGTGGGTGCATTCAAGAAAAAATTAGTAACTATATAGGATGTGTGAGCTAAATGCGTGCTAAATTCCAGTTTGCATTGGAAATTTAGCCAGGTAATTCCAGGGCTGTGCCAAACTAAAGTGGAATTTAGCCAATTGTTAGCTGTTAGGCAGAAAAATGACACTAAATACATAATATAACGTTAATTTCGCGGGAAATAACATAATATGTAGAATAATTAAAGTATGTACTTCAACAACTATACGTATGCATAATATTATTGAGAGCGTATTTTATTAAGATATTTATTATAAATCAAACATTTCAAATCTAAAAACCATAAATAAAAATAAAAAAAAAAAAAAATAAAAAAATTCCAATTCGTCAGTTTTTTGTAATATTCCAGTTTATAAACACGTACATTTCGAAATATCTCCAGGATATTTTTTATGGCAGCAACTTCTTCACTTCTGCAATGTTCAATAGGAAAGATTCATCATCAACTTTTTCGACACGGTCGACTGTAAGATCGCTATCGACGCGAATAATTTTTTTTATTTTATTAAGTAATTCTTCAGATATCGATTGAGGAAGACCTTATAGAAAAAGAATTAGAAACAATTGATCGTTTGTTTTATAATTATCAACTCACCATCGATGATGCAGGTATTAGCCAAACACGGATAGAGAAACTCTTTAGATATTTTCCTTAAAGTTGTTTTTTTCGCTATGGTCGTATTCCCATAGTCCACATATAGTAAGAAAAATTCATCATCGTTCGGGTTTTCGAGACAAACCGCACGATACCACTGACCGTCCTGGTTAAATTTTGAAAAGCAAAGCTCACTGACCCTAAAGCAAAAAAAAAAAGTAAATTAAAGATGTTTGAATAATTTATATTGAGTTGCATGATCCAGCTGCACAGCTTTGGCTCACTTAGAGCCATTTTAATTTACTGTTTTATCTGAAAGACCAACCCAATATGCTTTAAAAAACACTCGTAGGTTTTTATACAAGTAGATGAATCGAATACAACAACAAATATAATAGTTCTCTTCCTTCGATAAACAAAAATTATTTCAATTATTTAATATATGTATACATAGGCGTTTGAAAACCAGGTGCACAAAAGAATACAGCTTTTATGAATCTGTATCTAATCCACATTGTCGTACCTTCATTATTTTGATGCTATAAAAACGTATGAGAAACAGATTACCCTATGTGTGATAAGATTTAATCTAGAGTTTCTAGAAGAATTTTAAGGGAAGTTGTCGAGAATTTGTAGAAAATGCAACATAATCAACAAACCAAAAATGTTTTATTATAAATTAAATAAATACATTTTATTTTGTTTCTTTGGCTTTCTATAACAAAATTTAACTAATTCATCTGGGGTTGTAGTATGTACATATACGCCAGGACCGACTATTTATCAAAAATAATTTTTAAGGGCAAGGCGAATAAATAATAAAAAAAAACTCTTAAGCAATACTCATATTCATTTAAAATTTCTCAACACTTAAAGGTGAACCTACACGACGGGAGACTTTGGCCTCCAGCAAAACCCTTGAGAATACTTCAAAAGCCATGAAACAGAAATCTATGTGTGCGTTGGGAGTCTGTTCTCTAAAATGTTCTATATTGATACTTATGGAAAAGTGGCAAACATTGACTTTATATATGCTATAGTAATTTACAGTTTGGTTCCTTACATTCACAAAGGCTACACTTATTATATACCTTACTTAACAAAATAATAAAATAGTTTTGATTACAAAGTAACCTTACCATTTTACGTTCACTAACTCTCAGCTGAGTAATAATTGCATGTGTGTAAGTGCAGTCGGAGTCTGAATATGTAGCCAGCTACATTCGTTATCATCAGCCCACGGCATGTACAATGATTACTCAGCTGAAAAGTTTTGCTTAGGAATCGTTGTCATTTGGTTCCGATAAATTTTTTAAAATAATTTTCTTAGGAAAGATATAAAAATTTTATTTCAGTTCGGAAGATAAAAAAGCAAGCTTAAAATTATCAGAACATCATTTTTCTGTATGAATAGTAGTTTAGGACGGAGGAGCTATTCAAATCAAACTTTTGTCAGTTTTACATAAGAATACCGCAAATATTTTGATGGAGTCTGTCTCATGGCTTGTGAAGTATTCGTATTCTCGACGGTTTTGCCTCCAGAGACCCGTGTATATACCTGGAGACGCAAAAAATCTCTAAAGAGATCTAGTCTCTAGAGACTTTTTGGTCTCCGGTTTACCGCATGTATTTTAAAACAAACAGGTCTCCAGGTTCGGCCTCCGAAATTTGTTCATTTGTCGTCTCTAGGTTTCCGGAGACTATTTTTGTGTTCTGGTTAAGAGGAGAGTTAGTACTCAGCAAAAGTTTCAATTTAGATACCAGCGAGCCTTTAAGCAATAAAATTTACTATACGTAGGTTTGTGTCCTGAAAGTGAGAAAGTTCATATAAAATTAGCCTAGACCTAAACCACATACCACATTAGAGACATCTAACGTAAAAGACAGAAACCAAACATGTGAGAATTTAAGACGAAAAATGAATAGATTCAAAATTTTTAACGAGAATTAACTCTGCTAAATTTTTTTTTCTGGCAGAATAATGATTTATATATTAAATTAAAGGCAACGAAGAGGTCTAGTAAATAATCTAGGGAAAAATAAACAAAAATGTATTGGAATGGAGATATTAGCTCGGAAACTTGTAAAAAATGGTAAAAATTGAAGTTTTTTAAGAGGAGTCAGTGCTCAGCAAAAATTTCAATTTAGATACCAGCGAGCCTGTAGGCAATAAAACTTACTATACGTAAGTGTGTGTCCTGAAAGTATGAAAATTCATATAAAATTAGCGTAGACCTAGACCACAAGTCACATTAGAGGCATCTAGCGTAAAAGACAGAAACCCAACATGCGACAATTTAAGACGAAAATGAAAATTTGCAGTTCAAAGAAATTGAAAATTTTTAACGAGAATGAACTCTCTTAAATTTTATTTTGCACATAATTGTTAAATATACTATTTTGCTTTATATTTCTACAACTTTCAACGAAATATTGCAATTTCTCGCCTGTGAAATATCGAGAAAAAAAACAAGTACTATTAGAGTTAACAATTAAAAAAAGCGCCACTAAAAATGAAAAAACTCGACGTTATTTGCTAGATTTAGGCTTTATATTTCTTAAATAGTCACAATCTAAAGAAATGAGAATACCTGCTAAGAGGAATTTGATTTGAAAAAAATCAATTTTTAGCATTTTTTACAAGTTTCCGAGCTAATATCTCCATTCCAATACATATTTTTTTATTTTTCTCGACGTTATTTACTAGACCTGTTCGGTACCTTTAATTTAAAATATAAGTCATTATTCTGGTACAAATAGTTTGCCAGAAATTTGCATTGAAAAATGTATGAAACTTGCAAATCTTGGTACTGACTCCTCTTAAATCAAATTCCTGTTAGTATGTATTCTTTCTTTAGATTGTGACTATTTTTAATGGCGATTTTTTAATTATTTGACTCTAATAGTACTTGTTTTTTCTCTCGATATTTCACCGATTCAGTCATTATCTGCTACAAATAGTTTGCCAGGAATTCGCATTGAAAATGTATGAAACTTGCAAGTCTTGGTACTGACTCCTCTTAAGTATTACATAATAAAAGATAGTAAAAAAACTTGTTTTTTTTTTTTAAATATACTATTGGCCCATAATAAGCTTACCTTGGTGAGTATTCTTGCAGTAGAGTTGTGTTTGTACAATACTTTGTTATAGCCTCTGTATATTCTTGTTGCTTTTGTAGAAGCTCCATATTGTATACGCAAGCAGTAATTAAACCACCACTTAACATACTATCATCCAAAACAAGTATCTTGACATTTTCTCCGGAAGGAATAGGGATAGTCTCAATGTCGTCACTATGAATAAACTCTTTCGAAACATTATTAATTACTTCTTTTTGGTTGGTGGTATGATTGACAAAGTCGCTACTTTTTATATTTTGTTCAAACAAAAGTGGTATTAATTGTTTGTTAAGTGATGATTTCATCTCCTCGTCAGTGAAAAGTTCAACGCTATTTTCACATTTCTCGTATGTTACTATAAATTTTTTCTCTTCTTTTATATAAGATTCAAGTAAGGACAAAGCTGAATTTGATGGACATGGCGTAATTTTATTAAGATATAAAAGTGTAACTTTTGTCGTGAATACCGGTGAATATTTCACAAAATTATCCACTTCCTTAGCTTGGTCGGACGATATTTTAAAAGTACGACCAGAATCCATATCTATTACTGAAATTTCTCCGTCAGATATATCCATAATTTTACAACGAACATAATGATTATTATATGGAGCAAGAATTATTTTGTTAACAATGGCATCTGTTGTTTTACTTGTTTTTCCGATTTCATCGAATAAAGATGAATAGCAATTATATTTATTTTCTACGCAAATATAAAATTCACAATGGCTACTGACGTATGTAATTTTCACACTATCTCCGAGTCCAGGAGGGCATGTCCAATATTCCAAATCTAATTCTGAAAAGCAGCCACTCCAAGGGCTTGTAATTACTTCCGCAAGTTTATCATATCCACAATATAAATCATATATTAATGGTAAATCTTGTTCATTTCGCTTTAAAGATAGCGAAATGCCAGCTATAAAGTATTTTTGATATAAATTATCTTCGTCAATGTACGATTTGTTAATTTCCAATACGAAAGCTTGAGACGTAATATTTTTGTATTCTAGTGGAATCATTTTAATTTTATCAACAACCTCAATCTGACCTATATCAGAGCAATATACGATGAATTTACTCTTTGAAAATGCAAGAAGATACCCCCTTTGCCAAGAGTGTTCAGTTCTCCCTACAATTAACGTACCTTCCTTAGGATACGTAGAGAAATTATCTATATCGTCAGTGAGAATTGCATTATTTTTTCTTAGTTGTGCTGCTATTATAGGATCATCTAAAATAACAATTGCCTTTTTCTTCCCGAAAATTCTTATCAAGGATACCTTTTGCTCTTTTGGTATAGCTTGTTGTAAGTTATTAATGTTTGACGGAACAGCATCGGTAACCGGCTGGCTTTTTTCTTCAATCATATAGATTTCATTATTTTCTTTGCCGATTATACGAATTGTCAAATTTTCTCCGATTTCAATTTGGCGTCCTTTATACCGTATGCAAAATGCAAAAGAATTTAAATTTCTCATTAAAGGTATTGCAGGCTTAAGTTTATCTGCGTAGATGTAAAAGTCATTACCGTAATCAATTAAGCGAACTCGTACCTCATTTAAAGGACTCTTGTCTTCCAAGACTATCGCCCTGTAATACAAATTCTCGAAAGGAGCTGCCACAACTTCACCTACATTTATTTCCCTGTATGAACAGTTTTCTGTTTTATTTGAAATATTTTTGTTAATTTCTTTAAGTAATTTGTTGCAAGCATCGTCATGGGAAGCATCTGTTACCCAAACAATGGTGGGAGATGCTTCTGTGATGTACTGTACTATAACCGGAAAAAATGAATTTTCGGGCAAAGCGAATGGTACTTTCCAAGGTTTCTTTGAACTTGTTTTGCTCGATACTGAGATAACATCATCAGATTTTCCATTACCATTAGTATTGCTGGACGATGATTTCGGAATTGCAACATCATCATTATGTTTATTTTTAAGTTTTAATGTAAAATCAATTTCCTTATTTTGAATGTGACTTGGAGGTGGTTTGGTTAAATCGACCTTTGGTAAATTAATATTTTCTTCAAGATTAGCCTGTTTTTCAATGATAACGGAGCGTCCTTCCCACTGATTATCCTTATCCCGATTACCGTGAAAATCTCTATATGGTGTTCCTCCCTGGCTACGATTATTGGAATTTTGATTGTTTCCATAATTTGGACTTCGGTCGAATTTTTTAAAGCCTTGATTTGAAATGTTGCCGTGATCAGAATTTTTATCTGCTGAATTTATGAAAGGCCTCCTTAAGGGTGAAATATTTTCATCATGTCTTGGTATAGGTATAAGAGGATTAATTTCATTGATATCTTTAGAAAAATTTGAACGATCTAACCTTGCATTAACGGATGTCTTTTTTACTTTTATTGGTTGCAACGGTATTAGTGGTCTGTAAAATAAAAGCAAAAATTTTGTGTAAATTAACAGCAAAAAGATGAGACAATAAAGATATTAAAATTATTAAGAGCAAATACAGGAAAACCTGATAAATATGTAGTATATACCTTTCGTTTGTACAAACCCGTGTCAAGTAAATCTACGTATATTTTCAAAAGCTTCTTGTGGATAATCCAGGGACTGTAACAGGTTTCAATCCATTAGGAAAAATTATTTGAATCATACCCACTAAAGACTTCATATGAATCCGTTCTTGAACCATAATAATATACATAATATTCAAGTTATAGGTAGCGTTAGCGTACTACATAGTATTGAACTTTGATTACGATTCTGAGTATATTTGTTCTCGATTTCTTTTGATATTGATACTTCCCTTAAATGACGGAAAGAACTTTTTGAGATTTTTGTACAAAGTTCGAGGAAAGCTCTATTCTAACCGTAGTACAAAAAAATGGATAAATTTGTTCGCGTCAGATTTATTATCTGTACTGTACTCTCTTCTATGCTATTACTGTTCGCGTCGGCGTCGCCAGCTCAATTGCACTATTTCTATTGGTTGCCAGTACAGTACAATTTGTACATGTACTAGCTGAACTAGAAAATTTTCAGCACAGCAGTACACTTTGAATTTGATAGTTCTTTTCTTGTACATCCAAGATCTTTTTTAGGTTAATTTTATACTGAGATTTTAACGTAACTCCTTTTAATATTTTTTTTATATACTTAATAAGTTTTCCTCATTGGAAATTTAGATTCTTTAAATTAGTTAAGTATCTAAGGATGTCTAATTTCGACAATGAATTTCGTGGCATGGAATTTGTTATATTAAATATTAAACTAGTAGGCATAAAGGGCTAATCTGTTTTCTATCTCTTTTCTCTCTCTCTTCTGGAGCCCGTTCTAATTACTTTCAGAAGGGGCCATCAGACTCCATTTTTGCCGATTGATGCCATATGGATGGGGCATGGCAAAATGAGAAACGATCACAATCGGTTTTTCCTAATTCGTGAGGTACGGTCCCTTCAGGACAGCGATGTAACATTTATTTTTTTTTAGGTAGCAGAAAAGGCACGTATTTTTTTTTTTTTTTTTTGAATGGTGCAATGATAGGGTTTCTTCAACTCACCCCATACTCTCTGTCATTAGCTGAGGTGAGCTGGCGTGCCATCCTACCTCATATTATTTGATAAATAAATATACTATTTCTGTTCGCATGATATCTGTATTAAAGTGTGTTGAAGTAGTATTTCTTTATATTTACCATGAATTCTAAAAAGTACTAGATACTTGATTATGGACTCGATACTAGTAATGAATCCATACATTTTATACGATACTAGTAATTGTACAGTATCGATACTTTAAGATTTTTGCATAACTCTACTTATAGCACCGGTTCTTTTGGAGTCAATTCAGTTCTTACTGTTTTGTATGTTTCTGTGTAAGGTGGTAGAGGAAGACAAAAAGAAGGTTCCATACAACTTAGGGGCTGCTATAAAATTAAAAATCGTTGCTTGATTTTGTTTTAATTCTTAATAAATGGAAATTTTAAGAAGGAAAATTATGCCTTAAGTAAAAACTGATCAGAATTAGTACTGGAACAGGTTCCTTAAACTTTCTACAAATACCTACATTAGAGATGCTACATATAGTATATGTCGGGGCGGGCCATAAAAATACAAATATGTATATTTAAATTATTAAAGAAACTTTTCAGAGTTGAAATATTTACATGAAAAACTCTACCAAAGAGACTGATCTGATTTATTTCTAACAGCATGTTAAAAGCAATTCATAAATTCATCTCATTGTATTTTTCACTAATAACAGATAACACTGCGATCCTTTATAAAAAGAACCTGTTTAAGATATATTCATGTGACAAGTTTAAGGTATTTGGATTTCAGGAATCCGACAGTCCGCAGATCCGAGTATCCAGATATTCGCATATTAGCAAAACCAAATATCAAGATCTGCAACAACAAAAGATCTGTGATAGATCCATTATGAGACTTAAATAAAAAAAGTCTTCTAAGACAGTTATCTTAAGATTAAAAAATTAAAAGTCTTTTGGGAGTTTTATGAAGAGGCTTTTATTTTAAGCCTGTTATTATGAGACCTAAAAATAAAAAAAGTCTTTTGGGACTCTTATAATAAGACTTAAATAAATAAAAGTTTCGGTACAGTTATAATTAATTTTAAAATAAAAAAAAAAAATTATTAAAACTCTTAAGTTGTTTAGCAATTACATATTTAACTATTTGCCATTACGTCTCAAGTATACCATTCAGTATGTACGAAAAATAATAAAAATTGGTGTGTACATGAAAAAGTTTTTACGAACGGGGAAAAAAAAAGTTTCAAATCAATATCATAAAAATGTGGAAAATAAAAGGAGGGAACAAATTGATTCCAAAATCATTCAGCTTTAAAGGAAATAATAAAATCTGTGACACATTATTTTACGCAAACAATTATTTTGACTCACACTGCGCAATTATACAACTTCCTTACGCTCTCTTCGAAATATTTTTCAAATCTCTTTTAACTGTAAATGCTCTCTCCGAAATATTTTTCAAATCTCTCCTAACTGTATATGTTCTGACAAGCAAAAAATATTTTTTTTTTCTGAAAACATGCAACTAAAACAAATTAGAGAAAAAGATTCACCAGATATTCCGTTCCGTCCATATATTCATCACAAACAAGTTAACTAAAATCAGCCCAAACCTCGATTCTTGAAGGGAAATTTTACGTAAAACAAAGGCAGAAACACATCCAAGCAAGCCTCAGGCCTCCTCACAGCTCGCCTCAAGGCTTGCCTCAAAGAAATGAAAACAAAATGATACCACCGGCCTCCGTACAATATACTGTGGCTCGGTGCTGTCATTTTAATTTTGTTAGTACATCTGTTGACAGAAGTAGGCCTGAGAGAGAAAAATTTCGAACATTGAGCAAAGCGAGCTTTGCGGCTAGGCCTTGAGGCTAGCTGCTGGCTTGGTTTTGTGTTGCATCATTTAAAAACCCGTGTTGGAAATTTTGACAACACCTCGAGGAAGCCTCCAGGCCTGGATGTGTTTCTGCCATTAAAGAGTTATAAGAGCTCAAGAAATCCGTAATACTCTTTTTCAATGTACTATGCTGCTATAATGAGATTATTATAGCTTTCTTCTCTGTTTCACTTCCGTCCAAATTCCACTGCAAACAAAATACATGATAGTAATAGGGACTAAAATGGTTTACCGGAAGAAGAAAAATATCATAATGTGCATTCATATTAAAACTCCATTTATGTATGTCCGTCAATTTAGCGGATTTCAATAAAGGAAATAATTAAAATTTGGGGTTAGAGTCGATGTTGCTCCTAGGTAGTAGTACTTTTCGTAGTAAGTTTTCGTGCGTTCTTCTTTTCGTCAACGCGTTTTTGTTTGCGTTGTAAATTTTTTCTGTATGCTGGCCGATGGTACTGAGTGGCCAATGTGCTTTCCTTCTATATGTCGCGTGGCGGGCTGCTTTGCTTTTGTATGTCGCGTTGTGGGTTGACTTGTTTTTGTATGTCGTCTGGTTAGGATTACAGTTACAGTGGTTACAAAAAAATAAGAGAAAAGGAGATGTATATACATTTAGCCATACAGAACTTGCATGAGGAGTGTGAAATTTTATCGTAAAATTTTTCTTCTTGGGTTCTCGGCTGGAAACCCCGAGGCCTAGTACCAGGATAGCACAAACACGGAAACTGTGCACAACATTAATTGATGTGGTGTTGCGCAAGCATCAGGTGAGATCGCGATGGCTGGCCGAGGCCAATATAGCTTACTGAAACGGCGCGGCAGTGGAATCAGTGAAGTCATGCTGAGCACTAAGTGTTTTGTTCTCTCCTTTGTGCTACTATTTTCATACAAGCGGCATACGGGGAGTGAATACTGTGTTTGGGCACTGGCTTAGATGATATATGTAATTTCGTATGGTCGTCCACCTGTCCAAGTTTGATTTTTGAAGTGGTTTTTCGCAAATATTTCTAAATCGGTTTGTCGCACACTAAAAATGACTATGAATAATTTGGAAGGATTTCATATTTTGAAGAACTTTTGAGTACAATAAAAACGTAGAACTGATCGTTTTCACAGTATACGTAAAAAACTATCAATTTTGATATGGCAACACCAAGAACGGGTTTCCCGATTTAGTTCATTTTTATAATTTCTTTTTGTTTTTCTGAAAACGTGTACAAAATTTCAGCTCTCTACTCTCTGATACGTGTTCTCGGGCTGTGATAAAATATATACAGGGTGTTTCCTCCATGGTGGTCCATAGAGTGGGAGGTATAGTACTCACCTAGAGAGGGAGATACAGGGTGATTAAGGAATTATGCTAGTCTTCCACAAAACACCCTGTGTTGCTTGTTAACTAAACTTTTTTTTTATAAAAGCTGCAAATTGTAGACTCTTCTCTTTAATTTGATCTAATTGTAGCCGTTAAAGAGTTATTAACTCATAATAGGGCTCGAAAATTGATGACTTTAAAATTTTGAAAAATGACTATAAAAAATGCATTTAAAAAGTGACTCGCGCACGAAGGGTTCCATACCATCGTTCAAAATTTACTTATGATAATAATAATGAATGAGAATAAAGCGAGGAAAAAATCACGTTTCTTGTATGAGGCCCCCTTTAATTTTATTTTTATTATTTGTTGTTAAATCGCCAATAGAAATACACACTCTGTGAAAATTTCAACTGTCTACCTGTTACGGTTCCTGAGATACAACCTGGTGACGGACGGACAGTGAAGTCTTAGTAATGGGTTCCCGTTGTTATACTTTGGTGGGTACGGAACCCTAAAAAATGCAACTTATATAATTAAAAAATATTTGTATTTCGATATTAATGATACATACAGTTAAAAAAAAAAAAAAAAAAAAAAAAAAAAAATTAATTTTTGACACATAAATAAATAAAAAAAAATTGAAAACCGAGTCCATTCCTGTCTAGAAAATAACAACGCTTCCCATAAACAATTGCGGCAGCATCTCCCGGAGCCGATTTTAATTCATTTTGCGATTTTCGTATTAGATGAATGGAATCAATAAGCTTTTCGCCCTTCCTTTCCAATTTATTTATAGCTTCTGATAAAAAGATAAAAATATATACACAAGATCATTTTGTATTTTGTATTTTGTTATGTGAAATTATCCTTTGTGCCATTTTAATTGCAGCTGAATTTTCAGTCAAAACTGGAAATTATATCTTTGAGAACGACAAAATATTTAGAATAATACATAGCATCTAGTTAATATGGGGTGTGATGGAAGCGATATACCTGGAGCCTGCAACTTAAATTGTTCTGTACGAGTGGATGCTTTTAAAAATGCCTCTTTACACTTGCAATGAGTCTATCTACTTCGTCGAACTTCTTCGGCAACTCGATGGAAAAAAACCATTATCTAAGCAAGTAACATGCACCATTTTAGAGTACAAGCCTTTTCAACTATTCACTGCTTTTACCATATACGGAGCGGCATCCGTCAAGAAGAGCAAGACGCTGTTGTGCTTAACGCCATCTGACCAGAGAAGGAAAAGAGATTTGTCAAACAGCTTACATATGGTTGAGGAACTAGCTTTCTCCAAAATCTCTGATGTCAAAAAAAACATTTTGTCTATCTCGTCAGGTTCGAATATCCCTACGATAATATGAAAGTACGTTTTCCTAAACGTAGACTCGTCTGGAACAGCGTTGTTTGTATATTTTAACAGAAAGACTTCAAACTTTGCATGAATGACTTTATTTAAGGGAATATTAGCTGATAGTAATGCCTCGCATAGGACCTTTGAATATGTTAAAATTTTACTTGATGAACATTGTGAAAGTAAGATTTGTTTTTCGCATTTAAATTCTCCAAACCGCGCTTGTGCTTCTCTCCCAGCCAATATGTTGTTGAATGCAAAAATGTTTTTCTGCGGAAACTATTGTCTCATAAATCTTACAAAATAATATACTGCCATCAGTAGAAAATATTTCTTCACCACATTCAGATACAAGCTTTCTTAAATGGCTAGATTTTGTCTGCTCTATTTTTGGCATAGTATAGTTTAGTTTAGGTTACCGTGTTATTATTCGCGCACTAAAATACAAATATACACCCGTTATTCAGAATATAAATGCCACTGTAAAGTGTATCTAAACAATTTGTCGTACTAAACTAATGCTAATACTAAACCACTTTGCATTTACAGTTTTCAGAACAATATGAATTCGACAATAGTCTTATTTATCCTAAAAGTAAAAAAACTATGTAGGGAACAACTGCAATCAATCCCTCCTTCCAGGAAATTAAAATAGATTAGAGTTACAAATTAAACGTGTTGCCAGCCTATAAAATTTAATTTTGAACTTAAAATAAATACTTCCAAAGATAGGGATGTTATATATACATATATATATTCAGTACAGTTACATTAGAAAACATATATAAGAAGTAAAAAATGATCTAAAATAATGGGAAATTGAAAAGACATGTTTTTAGAATAGTAATACCATAAAATAAGTTTGTGTCATAATTAGCATCACTTGGCGACGCATATAAAAAAGATGCAATTTCATCAACTTCCGAGCCCTACTCATAACCTGTTCAGGTCATATCGAAATTAAACGATATTTTTTTTAAATGACGTGTTTTGGGTCACTAAGGGAACAAATTATCTTTGAGAATAGGTTAAGAGCTAATAACTCCTTAACGGCTGCAAATAGCACATAGGGTGTAATAGGTCAAACTAAAGAGAAGAGTCTAGTACAGTTTTCATTAAAGTTATCTTAACAACCTTTAAAAAAAAAAAAAATAGAGGTAAAAGTATAAAAAGATAAGAAAATCCGAAATTTTTAGTTTAGAGCATAATAACTCCTGAAGAGGGCTGGTTAAGCCATTAAGTTCTGCCTACAATAAGCTCCCGATAGCGATCGTACACCCTCTACTTTTTAAAATACATGGTGTTTTGTGAAAGACTAACATAATTTCTTATTTACCCTGTATCGCCCAAACGGTTATGTGGACCCATATCCGATATAACGGGTTTTCCAATAAGAGGTGTTATTTTGATATTCAAAGAAAAAGTGACATCTACCGAAATAGCGGGCTAATTAAAATAACACCTCTTATTGGAAAACCCTTTATATCAAAAATGTGATATATATCCATTTTTAGACTTCGCTGTCCGTCCGTCACCAGGTTGTATCTCATGAACCGTAATAGGTAGACAGTTGAAATTTTCACAGAGTGTGTATTTCTATTGGCGATATAGCAATAAATTTAAAAATTAAAGGGGGCCCCATACAAGAAACTTAATTTTTCGGCGTTTTTTTCCTCGTTTTATTCTCAATCTTATTATTATCTGGGATATCTCACTAACCGTAATAGGTAGACAGTTGAAATTTTCACAGAGTGTGTATTTCTATTGCCGCTATAACAACAAATAATGAAAATAAAATAAAATCAAAGGAGGCCCCCATACAAGAAACGTGATTTTTTCGGCGTTGTTTTAGTCGTTTTATCTAGTTCATTATTATAATCATAAGTAGGTATTTTTTTCAGCATTATTATTATTTTTTCAAATGACAGCATTATTTTTTCACATGACGCCTACTCTCATTTGAAAAAATAAATAAAAAGTACATAGTGTTAAATTTTGTACGATGGTACGGAACGCTTCGTGCGCGAGGCCGACTCGCACTTGGCCAGTTATGTATTTATAAGTGTTATGTATGACTCTTGTTTCTTATCAACAGACGTATACTCAGCTAGTTTTTGTTTATATTTGAATTAGATACGCTTTTGTTTATTTATATGAAGAGGGCAAACCTCCGTACACCCGCACTCAGACCGCCCATGGCTGTGCTATGTAAAAAAGGATATTTTGATAGTAATCTAATAAGAATCTAGTAAGATCATACCTCTTCTTAATAGCTTAAAAAAACACACACAATAACACTAAACTTATCACCCGAGCACACGAGCTTGCGCGGACTTTCGAACGAACAGTTACTATCGTCTGTTCATTCTCTATGCATTCATATACATTGATATGCCCCCTATAATTTGCCGCGAATCGTATTGTATTGATATATATCACAAAAAATCATTTGATATAAGTATATCCATTGATATGTATCCTCAAACCCTGCTTCGAAATAATAATTTTACTCATATGAACGACTCTCCCATAACGTTTCATTCACTATCCCTACAATTGCACAAGACGACATATATTTTATCATATTAATGGTCTTCCAAATGCCTTCTAAACGTATCCTGATGGGATCCCTTCGGCCTTTTTTAAGTCATGCTACCTTTCCCTGGCAGCTTCGCTGAGAATTATTTTCCAAAAATCTCTCGATAGTGGTTGTTTCTCGCAGCTATAGAAAAATTAATTCTTTTATCATACCTACATATCCACAAAAAAGGTAGTAAAAGTAGTGAAGTTCTTAACTTTAGGCCTATTGCAAAATTATGTGGCTTGCCCAAAATTATTCGAATCTATCATTTACTCTCTCGCTCTCTTCAAATGGAAAAGTATGGGTTCCTCCTTACAATTCTAAAATGGACGGAGCCTTATTTAGATAACAGAACATACAAATTCTTTTTCCGCCATTCCATCTCTGGAGTCTTGGACGCTTCCTTTGGTGTACCTCAAGGTAATCACTTGAGCCCGTTGTTCTTTATTTTTCTATTTGCTATATTAGCTGTGTTCTTTTGTGTACCTTGTTCTAGAGCTCTCATATAATGGAGAGAACAAATTGTTCTGTCGATTGAAGCGAACTATTTGTATTGTTCGCTTCATTTCTTCTTTTGTGTATCCTTTGTTCTGCTCTGTTCTGCGGACACAAAAGAACACAGCTATTGTCTCTGCTGTGGGTCACAGCAAAGTCTGGATTTATTTTGACGACGTTAAACTTTTCGCTCAGATTAAATCTTTTAACACAGGTACAGGGTGACCTCACAAACTTAAATACAATAGGTAAAAATCAAATGTGAATCTACATAAAAGTTATAAAGTACCTACAACTAATTTATAAAGTAAAATAGGATAATAATAGTAGTTTAATATAATAAAAAAAAATGTAATGACAGTAGTTGAGAAGAATTAATTCCAAATGACAGACCTTGTCCATATGCGCCGTGATCAAACATACTAATTTAAGTGTTAAAATAATTTTAAGCTCAGCCGCCCTTACCCCTGACATGATTTGGAAGTGAATTCCAAAGACGAAAGATAGGAATCAGTAGAACAAAATTGTAAATTGTTCGTGTTTTTTAGAAAGTAACAAGTAATGTCATATACTTTCGTATTTTACATTAATGGATGAAAGGAACTTGGCTATGCATTATTGTAGTGGGATTGACACACCGAATTAAAAACAAAAATCGAGAGAACGTAAGATTACCCGAATGACAAGATCTTATTGAATCCCTCAAAATATATCAAACTATTCATAATAATGTATGTATTTGGGTCACACCACCTCACTTTTTTAAGAAAAAAAGATAAATTTCGCTTTGGCCAAGGTCCTGAAAGGAGATGTAAAATTTCTGTCAATTCTCATTTTTCCGGAAAATATCAGAGAATCCAGCATGAGTTTCTCCCACTTAATCTCTTCAGAGCAAAACGAATGTAAATAGTTTGGCTATAAAAAGCATTGGATAATTCTCATAATATTTCAGCGAAAACCGGTTTTCACAAAAGCGCGGGAACATTTTACGAGAGTAAAATCTGAAAACTCCGCCCCTTCTGACTTATTTACGAGAATGATCACATGCCATTCTTTTTCGTTACATGCCATCTGCGCTTTCACATTTTTTAACTTTATTCATAAAAGCTTAAAAAAGTTTGATTTGTTATGTTTTTGTTTTTTTTTCTTTCTTCCTTTTCTTGTCTTTCTTAAATGTAAAACAATCGGAAATCTCGCCTGATTCTTAACTTGTTGTTAATTTTGTTATGCTTTCCACAGCAATCAGAAACCAATCACTTATGATTGTGGGTTCTCAACTCTTCGATTCGCCGTCATAAGTCACTTGTCAACCCATTACCTTTTCCAGCTAATTTGTGCAAAAATAAGCCCACTTTGTCTCCTGGAACACACTCGAGACACGACCTAGATCCAGTTTTTTATTAAGCGTGTATCAATACACGTAGTTGATACACGCTTTTGAGACGTCAAAGAAAATTCATCGGTTTGCCATTTTCCATGTTCTACGTACATAAAAACAGAGTACACGCATACATAGTAATAAAACACTTTGTAATCCGAGTCTCAAGTTAATCTCTAAATTGGCCTATACACGAATGATAAGAAAACGAGTTTTTAGTATGGTATACCTTTCTAGTCTCGAATGTCATCGTGTATCAGGAGACTTATTTGCGCCCCGTTTAATGGCACAAATCTCATAGGCACATGAAAATAAATCTACATGAACGAAATTGCATAATGTTTCACGGATAGTCACATTTTAAATTTTAATATGGTCACTAATTTGGACCAAACATTACAAAAAGAGGATAGAAATTTAGTGTTATTTTTCGACAACACTCCGTGTCACATTTAACTGCCCGCAGGAATACAGATTAACCTACTAACCAAAGTTAACTTAATGACAAGTTAGGACACAGAAGAGCTTTCGATTGTTTTACACTCAAAATGCACACGGCAAGAAAAGGAATAAAGAAAAAAAAATTAAACTCTCTTTAAAACTTTTATGAATAAAAAATGTGAAAGCGCAAATTGCATTCAACGAAACAGAATGGAAAATGTTCATTTTCGTAAATAAAGGGGCGGATTTTTCAGATTTTTCTCTTATATAATATTCCCGCGCTTTTGTGTAAACCGGTTTTTGCTGAAATATTGTGAGAATTATCCAATATTTTTTATAGCAAAACCAATGTTTGTTGGTGTAATTCCGATGATATTTGAACAGCACGTGCTTCTGTTGATAATCGTTTTGCTCTGAAGAGATTAAGTGGGAGAAACTCATGCTGGATTCTCTGATATTTTCGGGAAAAATTAGAATTTCATTTGAAAAGAATTTTATATCTCCTTTCAGTACCTTGGCCAAAGCGAAATTTATGTTTTTCTTAAAAAATAGATGTAGTGTGACCTGATGTAAACATTATTATGAATAGTTTGAAAGGATTTTGGAGGTATTCAAGAAAATTTTATCATTCGGGTAATCCCACGTTCTCTCGATTTGTGTTTAACTCGTTGTCTCAGTCGCAGTACATAGTGCATAGCCAAGTTCTTTTCTCCCATTTATAAAAAAGTATATGACATTACATACACGAAAAACTTCCAATTTTGTTCGGCTGTCCTATTTTCTTATTAGATTATCATTAATACTAACATGACTTTCCATTTCATACCTTTAAGTGCAATTCGCTTATACAGTCCTGAGATCATGGTATATTTAAATGTTTCAAGGTCTATTGCAGACAAAATATAGTACGGCTACGGTGAGTTTTTGTCCTGGAAAAAGAGAATATGCTCCATGAACTCTCTAAAAGGGTCATGTTTTGAAAGCTTGAAATCGTAAAAGCATGCTTGGTGGTTTGTTCGTGGTGAACCCGCAACAATTAAAAGGGGTTTCATGTTTCAAATTCTGTGTGAATCAGATATCACCGTTCTGCTTTCCTTATCTACCAACGACTTTGAGGAATATGTAGACTGTGATCAGACAAAAATGTCGTGTATCACGGCAAGCTTTCAACAGAAGAGATATTGGAGGAAATTCAGAATACATTCTACAATTCCATTGAAGAACGAGAAGGAACTGATGAGGATGATGGAATCAGCGGCTAATCGACCACCACCACCACCAGTCTTTAAAAAAAGCAAATGCAGCAAAAATTTGTATCGCCAACATACCGTGCCATGCGAGCATATTTCGATACGAGACACTAAGGCAATAAACATGGTACAGAAAATAGAAAAGCTTGAAGAGCAACTCATGAACATTTTAGTCCAATGTTGTTAAAAAAAAATAGTGATACCTAAACCACCCTTGTATGTGTGCACATCTAAATACAAAGTCTATATGAATCTTATAGAAATCTTTATTTTTTGTTGCGTTGCTATTGAACTTGTGCTTTTTTTTTTAAGGTATGACTTGGTATTTCGCTTGTTTGTTTTGTTTAGATACGAATGTGTACATATTTCGCAGTTGCTTATTTGTGTATTCGTAAATAGGTTATAAGATATTAAATAATAGCTCTTAAATAGATTTTCAAATAATTAGCATGTAATAGTTATAGATTTTCATTTCCCGCTTCATGTGATTATAACCGGGTTTGACTGTATAACCTAGTACAAACGAAAAGCAGTATATACGTTTTTTTTTTGTAAATTTTAGACTAGTACTAAATATTCAATTTTATTGAAATCATGAAATCATACAACGAAAACTTACGGCATTGGAATACAAATCAATTTATGCTTTGGCCAATCTGCAATTTGGCAGTTAACGGTACAATAGTTCTCATAACAACGCTGACACATCATTGCAGCTTGGGTACCACAAAGAACACAAACACCTTTGAAATCCGTCATTTTCTTAGAAAATTACTTAATCGACAATAAATTCTCACTTTATTATTGCACAAAAAATACTTTGAATCAGAAAAGTCTCCCAAAATATACCAAACCCTAGCCCACGTTCGCTCTTAAATCTTCTACAGTTGAATAACTGCAAATGAAGTTAGCCACATTTTATAAGCATGAGCCATTCAGCAATTTGTGTAGCCAGAGCTGCCACTCTAAATATATAAAGGGGATCATTTCGGATTCAAAAAGGTCTAATTAACAAGTATGGCCGAATCAAGGTATATAGAATATACTGGTGCTGTGACGTGTTTGTCCTCGTATATACACATTTCTATTGAAAAGCCAGAGAGGAGATAGAATAATAGGTTTGTTCGATGAAAACACCGTGTAAATTTTCCCGGGGTTTTGTGCACTCATCGAACAAGTTTTTAAAACATCGAGTAAATCTAGTGTAATGACATTTCTTTGACAGTTCTCCTGAGTATAATTAATTGTAAAAAGTTATTTATAAAATGGGTGAAGACAAATCAAATGTGTCTAGCTATTTATCTATTTCTTTTCTTCTAATTTTTGCTTATTTTTGCTCAAGAAGTAATTTATATGCCCAAATCAGCAACATATTGTAAGTGACAGTTCTCAAGTGACAAATGTCAAACCATTACAGAGTATACTGTGTTATTACCCCAAGAAAATTTTAGTATAAGCTCGGGGTAGCCCAGATTTTTCAAAAAAACAAGATGGTCTAGCCCGGTGTAGCCCTAGGTTTACCCAGGGTTTTCATCGCACAGATCTAATGTGTTCTCTGCACCGTACTTTCTTAAGGCGGAATTACAATGGACGCAGGGAGCGCAACTGAACGGAGAGAAATGTCAAACCGGTTTTCTTTCTATGCTTTTCAAATGGAGCTGCGCACAGTGGACGGACGAAAACGCAGTCGTACGCAGCAAGTTTAATAAAATCTGAAATTAACGCAACTGAACGGATAAACCATAACCTCAAATTAGCTTTGGGATTGTTTATTTTGTTCCGACAAGCGAAACTGTGCTGCGGTAAGTGTGTAATAAGCAGAGTGGAAATGGAATGAAGAGTTTTTTGATTTTATCCATATTTGTTTATAAATTTTGGGTCAAACGTCACTGTCACTTTCAATTAATCATGCGTCCATTGTAAGCAGCTAACCTCGACGTCCGTTTTACTGCGTAAATTTGTAAATTTGACATTTCTCTCCGATCAATTGCGTTCCGTTGCGTCCATTGTAATTTCGCCTTTATATATTCAGACAAATAGTGGAATGTAGTTCGTAATGAGTAGGTCTTTTCACGTGCTTCTCGGGTGTTTTCGTTTTTGGGCTTTTTTGTGTGAAAATTTTCAGGAGGGGAAGCTATAAAATTTGGAAAGTACATGAACAACTTTTGTGTGTTCTTGGGTAAAAAGCAAAAGTGACAACTACAAACTGTCAAGCTAACAACTTTAATTTGAAAATAAAATGCCAAACATAACAAATCTATTCATTTTACTTACAATTTTGTAGATTTTTATACGACCAGGGCAAACAGTGCACATCATTTGCAAATTCTGCCGCCTGTTTCATTTTTAATTTGACAATTTAAACTTAAGACAATTCTCGATTTCAAATTTTAATGTTTGACAGTTTTTACATAGTTACCCCGAGTTTTTTCTTGGGTGGATTTGGACCTTTGAGAAGATTTGAACTTAAACTTTATTTAAGGGGAAGTGTGACGTCCACATATATTCCCCAGTTTTCTGATTACGTGAACAGAGTTTGGGTGCTTTCGGGTGGAAATGTTATAATGCATTCACACAAATTCGAGTACGTGAACGTGTTTGTATCTCTCCCATGTGGCTGAATTATCTGTCAATTAGTTGCTTGTCTAATTTGGCGACAATTGTCACCTTTTAGGAGAGGAGAGTTCTCTCCTCGAAGATTGTCACAAATTGTTTGTCTCAATTTCAATCGTCCTTATCAAAGTGCAAAAATTTTCTATTTTCAAATTTCATTGCTTTCCCACAAGCAAATAATTACTTTTCCCGAATTGATTTAAACGAAGAAACTAATGCTTTGTTAAATATTTCAATTTATTCAAAACTTATTTCAGTCAATAAAATACTAAAAACTCAAAACAAATTCGTTCGAAATGACGTCACTTCATGACGTAGCAACACAAAAAACTTCCTCTCGAATCGCCCATACGTTTTTTATATTTGTATCATGGTCTAAAGTGTAAAAAGAAGTAGGTCTGTTCGATGAAAGCCCCAGGGAAACATAGGGCTACAATATCTTGTTTTCGTAGTTCGGGGTAGACTTAAGCGAGAAACACAGTGCTAGCTTTTCCAACCTAGACCTCAGTATAACTTTAACCTCAACCTGATGAGCCTTGCAAACTTTTGCAACTCACAATACGAACTTTGACAACTTCTTTATGATAGCAGTTAATTGGGCCATTGGCTTGAAAATTGAAATTATTTTGTAATAATTTACTATAGCAGGAATAGCTTTTCACGTTAAATATGTTTGCCAAACTTTTTTTTATCAAATTTCCCGTAAACAATGCTGGCATCAAATGATTACAGAAATTATCTGATTAGCTGACAAAGTTCCAGCAGAGTAGAAAGTAGACCTACTCGAGTTCAACCTCAACCTGGCGGGCTTCACCAACTTTTCCATTGGGAGCTTGATAGCCTGATCTCATATCAGTAACTACTGCAATAGGGCTAAATCACACGCTTCAGGTCGAAGTAGGAGGATTTACCTCCCCTTGTGCTTAGATGTACCAGCACAATAATGTTGCTCCGCGGTAGTTCCTAATATGATTACCGAAATTAAAAATCTAGTCAGTGCTGACTAGTCAGTAAAAAATACTAGCCAATAGAGGTTTGGACGGATGGATGGACTGAGAGGTTGGGCTCCCAGAGTTCAATGGAACCTAGGCCAAAGCAAGAGCCATTGTTCACCCTGCAGACTTATAAGCAATTGCCCAGCCATTAGGGGTTTAAATGAGTCTGTGTCAGTGTCAGCTCTACTGACACGTGTAATCCCCGGGCTACAGAATTCCCTGTGCAGAATGAAATATCAGATCAATTCTCATCTCCAAAATTCCACAGTTCTCTATGTTATAGAATCCGGCCCCTAAACACACGAAATCAATCGAAACAATACCATACATTTTGGTTCGTACCCATGATCAAACCAGATAATAACATCTAGTATTATAACCCAATTATTTGAACTCTATAATAAAACCTAGATCTTTGCATATATAGTACTCTCTCGTTTATCCGCAGCTCGATCATCCGACAAATATTGAGCTCTGCAGTTTTTCACTACTTAAAGGATCAATATAAAACTATAATCCGCCTGTTCTTTGAATTTCGTGTCCAGTAGTTCCGCTCTCAAAACATCAAGAACCCCTCGTCCAGTTATCTCGCTCTAATAAATTATATTATTAAATATGTATGTAATTAACATTACTTAGTACGTTTACATGGATACTCGAAGTATACTTCAACTAGAGCTCAAGTAATCAAAATATCATGTAAACGCGGAATGACTTCAAGTAAATTACAATTTTTTTTATCAATTTGCTTGAAAAATTCATGTAATCGTAACTGTAGTACTTGAACGTTTCTCATGTCTGCGAGCTATGAAAATGGTAAAGAGAACAAAATGAATATTATTGTTGACAATTCAGGTTCTAATTTTTGGTAAATTTTAAGAAAATTTCAAATCACATAATTGGAATTAATTCAACCGAAAACCCTACTTGATCTTGTGCTGTAAGTGTTCATTTCATACTTTATATAAGAGTATGTAACACAAAACTATACCTACGTCCTTAATATATAGGTAGGAGTACTGTATAGCAAGCAGGAAAGGTTAATACGTGTGAAATTCGTGTACATGAGATGGAAGTGCTATCTAAGCTGTATTGTTAAACTGGAGCTCCATTGTCAAATGTGTTTTTGGTTTGTGAAAGACTCTCACTCTTAAAAAGTGAAGCGTGTGGGCCCTAGCAATAAATAGAAAACACTCTGGAAAGATAGAAAGAAATCAGTTTGGTGATTTGATATAAAAAAAAAAAAAAAAAAATACAACTTCCAACTTGGACAAAGCTGAACGACGCAAACCAAAAGCAAATCATATACATACATGCATTGAAGGCATTCTCAAGCTTTCAATTTGCAGTCAAGTCTCATTTAGATTAAACTGATTAAACTAAGAAAAATGAGTCAATATAAGTATCCTAACTAGTCACAAACGGAAACCAGCAGAATTATATTGGCAAATAGACATAGTCTCCCTAGCTCACCACAAATTTTACCTAACCTAGCGTTTATATGATCACCGCACATGAAACGATTATTCATTTTCACTCCCAAATTGGTTATATAATTGACATAAAGTAGTTTCACTTTATTAAGCATAACTGCGGAAATAGCAAGGTCAGAATTAGAGAGGGCTATGCATTGGAATTTATTGACCACAAATAAATTTCTGTATCTAGATTATCATTCATTTTGGCTGATACAGTATTCAATCAGTCGACGGGGTCTACATAAGTACAGCTGTACATAATTTGTATACATCATAATTTCTCTTTCAATAAATATAGAATAATTACTAATTAAAAACTTAATAGAAATAAATTAAAATTACATAAATCATTTATATTATGAGACTAAAGAGGTGATGTTCTATGTCTGAACCTTGACGAGCTCCATAAAGGTATTCGAGAAGACGGAATTCCACTTATGACCACATGCTGCGCTCTATTTGCGAGAAAACTATTCAATGCTATAATCTTAAAAGTGGAAGAGAAAAATGTAAAATTTTCCGTACAATTTACGGAACAGTTTTTCATGTATAATGCAATCAAATACCCTTCTGTCTTAGAAAACTAGAACACCAAGATTTTCCATATCAAGAACCGATCACAAGTCAGTTATGTAAGGCAAACCAGACAGATATTTCACCAAGAGATCATTAAATGTTACTTTTTTTTCTTTTGTTTTTTCATCTGGGCTTGCATAAGCTTTTACAAAACTTTAGCAAAAAAACTAAGAATACTGAATATTATCGAATAAATTGTCGATATTGAGTTCTGCATAATCTCAAATTGTCTGCAAGAACACAGAGCAGAACAAAACCAAACAAACTCCATTTCATTTATGTCCATATGTTTTCTCATTTTAATTTTTATCATAAGTTATTATCATAAACAAGTCTATATTTATTATATTAAATTACATTTTGTATTTTCTTAACTAAAATATAAACCTTAAAAATAAATGAAATGAATTTTAAAACAAAAAAAAAAAAAAAAAAAAACTGAAATCGGTGGACTAAACAAAATCACAGATTAAAATCACCGCAAACGAATTTTATTTAGTGCGGTGGAAATAATGCATAAGGTCCCGTGGTAGATAATAGTTAGACATATTAAAAAAAAAGTAAAATAAAAATAAAAAATAAAATAAAAAAGAAATTACAATTAATTTATATAAAACAAAAACTTCTTTTTTTGTTTTTAGTTTTTTCTTTCTCATAAAAAATTAAAAAAAAGTATAAAAGTATATATATATATGTGTGTCTGTGTGTGTGCTTCAACGCTTCTCAAATATTTGCTTTAAGTCGAATAATTCTACTAAAAAAAAAAGAAAAAAATCAATATAAAATTACAAAACTGAATAATATTCATCAATTTTATGAATTAAAAAATTTCAATAACTATTAATTTTTTGTACACAAAATTTTCATTGTTTTTAGTTGTTTTTGTTTTTGTGGTTTTAATTTTACATCAAAAACACAACTCCAGTCTACTACTAGAGATAAATGTTTATTAGATATTTCAGGCGCGTGGTGACGTATTATAGTATAGATCCAATTGGCAGTAACGCTCAATATTTTTAAAACTTAAAATAAAAATTGGGCTTTATATGTATAATGTAGTTTTAGAGAAGACAAAAAAAAAAGGGCGGGGTACACGTCCAAAGATTTATAGCGTTTTCAACCTAATCAACCCAAAGAGATATGCTTGTGTAGGATGAAACAGATGTTTTTTAGACCTTCAAAAGAGGAGGTATCCTCCTCAAAATAGAACAATTGAAGAAAATTTCTTATCTTATAAAAACAAATTAATTCATTAATTCGAATTTATCTATGAGAGATATCCAACCAGAGCGCATTTTTTTTTCTTTCTAGAAGACGAAACCAAATCCAATGAAATGCCACTGAATTTATGTATATTTTGTTTCATTTGAAATTGGCGGTTCTTCTTCTGATGATGATGATGATTTTGTTGGATAAAATTTATATTTCAAATTGTTTGAATTGCTATTAAAAGCGATTTTCGTATTTTCCCGACAATGATGATATTGCAAAACAAAAGAAAAATTAACAATCGAAACAAGAATAACTTTATTTATGCAACAAAATCAAATTTCCATTCAGCTTCATTCCAAACTATCGTCTCCCATGCTGATTTCGTTTTCAAATAATTCAGCTATTGTAAAAACAGAATCTGAATTATCTATATGAAAAACCGACTAGAAGAAGTATTACTTAAGTGCATATTATATAACATGAAAGGTTTGGAGCTTAAACGACTCTCTTTGTAGTTGAATTTAATCTTAAATTACTGATAAAAATTCTTTATACGTAAAGCATTTCGACTTTTTAGAAATTTGTAAAATCATATAGTTTTCGTTTTTGCAGAGAAAAGTTGGGTAGTACACGTGTATATATATAAGTTAAATTAATTTAAATTGAGTCAAATTGAAAAGACTTTTATAGCTGAATTTCATGTTAAATTTCTAATAAGATGTATGCATTGTGTGTTTATATAATTCATTCTATTTTTGGAAGTATATTTCGATTTCCGAATCAAGTTTTACATACTACTGAGTAAGGTTGCTCAAATTGGATTTGTTTCGAGACTATTCTCATGACATATATACTATATACTAGTTGAATACGCTATAAAATATTTATTCAATTCACAATTAAGTTTAAGTTTAAATCGAGTTATTCTCAGCTATTAATGTGTGGTAATTTAATAGCTAGATTCACTCAACCCAAAGCCTAAACCATGAAAATACAATAAAAGAAAAAGAGCTCGCATACCGAAAAGAATTTTAATTAAAAAAAAAATATATATTAATAAAAAGCCAGTCGAAAAGGATATTAAATTCTCCAACTGGCTATATTATGTGCCCAATTATTATTAACTATATTGAGAATTATGATCACTTCAAATATTGGACATAATATAGGCGTTAATGCCATAAGGAAATATTCTTCTTACTTCACAAAAATACAAATATTGCTAGAACGCAATTAATTTTTTAACTTTAAACGCATATTCTTATAGAGATGTGCAGTTATTAACAAAACTTTAGATACATATAAAGAAAAAGAAAAAAGAAAAATTAAACAAACAAACATTGAAATTGAAATTCAGCGGTATTTAAAATTTGATCTAAATTGTGTGACTTTTTTTGTATTTTTCTAACTACATACATTAATGCACAATATATAAATTGTGTGATATTTGACTAATAATTTCCATAGGAGATAATTTCTCACACACTTTCTTCAGTCATCGCGTTGCGGTGTGGTTACACTACTACCTTGAACTCTACAGATTTAACTTTAACTTTTTTTCTTTTGCATTTGTTTCTTTTTTTTTGTTGTTTTTTTTTGTTGTTTTCTTTTGTTGTAATTTGTCTTTACTCTTTACAATATTTTATATATATATATATGTATGTGTGTATGTATATTTAAAATCTAAGATTTGTTTTACAATAATTATTAATTATTATTATTATGTATTTACAAAACCAAGCGGGACCTTGACTTCACGAGGCGATTAGTTGTGCCAGATGATGCTGCCTTAATAATGTCACCGTTCCAGCTTTTCGATTTAGCACGAAATTGTCTATAATCAGCACCGAAACTTGGATCCAACATTGGACGATAAGCGATTGGATCACATAATGTAGAAAATTTTTCATAAAATTCCTTATAACCGCCATGTAAGAGATATATTTCAGGATAATGGAGTGCAGGATATTTGTGTGAATTTCTCGATCTATCTCGATTGCGTAAGAAACGTGATCTGTAAAGAGAAAAAGATGTATTATAATATATTATTACACTTGAATTAATTTGTTCGTCTTGAGGTCAGAAGGATATATTCATGGTTTAGGACTTAAAGATAAGTAAGGTTAAAAGTGAGTGAATCTAAAGTGGTTAGACTAAATCCAACCTCTTTACGAGCAAGATTATTTATTGCCTTGGAGGTTAGCGTGCATTTGAAGTAATGATTTGCAATTTTAAAGTCACAAGCGCGGGACACTTTTATTTAATAATGCTTGGATGTTTCCGTATTCATCACTCATCGAGTAATGAAAAGAAGCATTGCTTTGGAAAGTGACAGGTATAAATTTAAGTTCTATATAGGCTAGAGTTGAAAATTAGATCCGGATTTGCTAATATCCGGATACCAGATTCTGCTAATTATCCGATTCATAAATTCCGCATCCAAACAATGCTTCAAAATGTCTTCCAGATTGCATTGTTTCATTGGGAAAATGGAAATGTAATGAAAATTTATATTTTCCCAATAAAACAATACAATCTGGAGTAAATTTTGAACTTTGTTTTCTTTGTCTGGATCCAGATACTAGGATTCGGATTATCCGAATACCCGAATTTAAGGAACAAGATCTTAATTATTCCGGATAATCCGGATACATACTTCCAACTCTAATATAGACGCGCTAATTTTATTGCTCTATGAGCCGATAGGAATTGTCATTTTGCTTTTACCATATTTATGTCAAATGCTATGCACAATGAACGAATTCGGAAGAAGGATAGATCGTTTTTATACCCTAGATGAAATCATAGGGAATCCTAAGTTTGTCATTCTGTTTGTAATGCACGGAAATAATGTATGTATGTATGTATGTCTGTCTGTCTGTCTATTCTCAAGAAAACTCGAGAACGAGTCCACTTAGAGTGCTGAAAATTTTGGGAACTACCTAAGAACGCGTCGATGTAGAGAAGTGAAATTTGATGTATCGTGTATTCATAGCAATATTAAATGAAATTTCAAAAATGAACTAAATCGGGCAACTCCTTCTTAGTGTTGCCATACAAAACTTTGGTTTTTCACTATATACATATTTGGAAACTGCCTGAGAGCTCGTCAACATGGAGAACTGAAATATTGTACACAGCGTTTTCATAAAAAATATTAAATAAAATTTCAAAAATGAACTAAATCGGGCACTGGTGACACACAAGCTTTGTTTTTATTTGACAACGTGCACCAACGGCGATCCACACTTAACAACAACTTATTATAATTATACGTACTGACTCATCATGTAGAATACTACTATGTTTCCATGAGCCAGAGTTGAGTTAGAGTTGAGCAAAGGGCGAAATACAATTCGACCGTTTCGATCCGATTCGTACAAATGTCAAATTTGCTTATATGAGACATACATACGTGCAATTGGACACATTACTCCGTAATGGATCGAATCGAAACGGAGAAGTTGCGCAAATTTCAACTTTTACGGATAACATAACTTAGAAAAATCATCTGTAAAGATTTCAAAGATGCATGAAAAGGCTTTTGTTGAGGAAATAAAAAAAGACATGAATTATATGACAAAAAAAGAATGTTTTCATGGATGAAAGACAAAATCTGACAAAATTTTCCAGTCAAGTGTTTGAAACCGAACGGAACAATTTTGCACATGTTCATGCATCCGTTTGGATCGAAATGGGTTTGATCGAATCGGATCGAAACGTCGGAATTGTGTTTGGCATTTTAGCCTTATGTTTTGCTGGCTGAGTTAATTCGATGCTGTTTCTATGAACGACTTCTGGGTTTATTTGACAGCACAACGTACAAAGTATAACTGAATTTTTCTTGGATAAAACACCCAACCGCACTTTTCTCAATAAATACTTACACACAAAATCTAACTCAATTCGATTGGTTTCGTGGAGTTAACATGAATTCAACGAAACTCTTGTTTCCATGAGCAGTAGCTCGGTTTCAATTTGGATTGAACTCAGCATGGAAACATAGTATATGAGAATGTGAGTCGGATTGAATGTGTTAATTGAAATTTTCATATTATTAGAATGATCAGTATATAATGAGATGAAAACCAATATTTATATGAAAAATTAACTTAAGAATTAGTCCTAATACAAATATTATTATAATTTTATAATAACAGTTTATTTTGATAGAGCACGACAAACTCATTTCGTTTGGGTAGCATAGCCTACATTTAATATGCAGCAAACTTCAACTACATATCTAATACAAAATATCCTATTTCATGAAATTAATTAAATTTTTAAATATTTTTATCAAGACATATTAAGAATATACTTAACTGTTATACAGGTTTTAGAATTTAATTAATCGTAATGTGTTATTAAAATTTCGATGAACATTTCATACTAAAACGATCTTGTCCAATAATAAAATAAAATTAATATACTGTTTGGATAGGATTGAATTGAAAAGAGGTTGGGGTTAGAGTTGTTTAGAATATGCTAACATTTTACAAAAATTATCACAGAAACTATGTGTAGGCAAAAATTTTTTGTTACTACTGATACTGATATACAAGAAAACAATAAAAACTTACAATTTTGGTCCACGCTCTGATGAGAATTCACAATGAAATACTAATATATGTCTCTTTGGTCCAATTTCTTGTACTTCTGGTGCTTCAGTCTTTGAGTTTACAAGTTCTTCAACGATTTGTTCATGTGTATATAAATTTTGTGCTCCACATATATGTCCACCATCATATTCATATGGATAACGGCAATCAATAATTTTAAATGATCCAACTGTACTATTAAATTCACCTAGAATTAATTGTGCCATAGTTTCACATGATATTGATTTTAAATCTTGATGTCGTCCATCCATCAATGGTAAACAAAATGGCTTACTAAAATCACCAATTAGATCTGGTTCAGATGTTGAACGAGCCAGAGCCGTCATTATTTGTGCTTCATTTAATGAAACTGATTTTCTTAAAACAGTTCGGGCAACTGTAAATTTTTCTAAATCATTATTTAAATTTCTGTTCTCCTTCTCATCGAATTTATAACGTTTAGTTTGTACAGGACTTATACTAGGTGGATCTGGTCGCTTAAAGCATCTTTCTACATTTCTAGATGTAAACGGTGTTAAATTCTTATTATCTGGAATTATTTTCAGGATTTCTGGAGTCTTTGGTTCAAATAATGCACTTCTTCTAGCTTGTTGTAAAGTATTATTTTCCGTTAAACTTAAACAACGGCGAACTGGTGGACGTTTCATTTCTGGTGTTTTCACAGTCATAATATGTCCACTAATTAATGAATTCAAATTACTTGGAAGTGATATGTCCTCATCAAATTGTTCTGAATCAAATAATTCCATAATATCATCCTCCATTGATTCTGTAGATCCTGAACTTAAACTATGAAATATTCTATAGCTTTTCGGTGGTGACGTTTTTCTTTCCCTTTGATCATGCTGAATTTGTTGTATTTGTATTTTCATATGATCTTGAAGGTATGGTTTGCGAGGTGATGGTTCCAATTTTTTAGGTAATTTCGGTGCAATAAATTTAAATGATGATGTTCCATAGCCTGAATCAACTGAACTACCATCAATTTCATCTATAATTGAACGATTTTTATCAACAATTGTCACCGTATTTTGTACAACTGTAAATCTTTGTGGACTTCCTTCTGGTGATAGAAGTCCAATATTCATTAATGGACTTGATGGACATGGTCGTGCATTTTGTTGTGGACTTTGGCTACTATAGAAGGAAATATCATCGATAGCCATTCTGTTACAATTTCTTTCTGGTGATATAATGTTTTCATGTAATCTATTATCATCATTATCATCATCATCATGATCATGATGATCATCCTCGTCATCTTTGAAGGTGAGTGTAAGCGGTGTAATATTGAGACGACGTTGTCCCAGACGTATACGAGATTCCATCCGGTGTCCTGCATTATTTCGACCACCAGAACTAAGCGTAAAGCTGTTTGATATGAGGCTGAAAATGGAAAAAGAAAATTTTTAATTAAAAACAAAAAACAATGCTTTTGCTATTGATAATGATATTTACAATAAAATAAATTTTCTCTTTGGTTGTTTCCTAATGAAAATTATTAAATTCTTCTTTTTCGACATCATTTAAAAATATTTTAGCGCACCCACAAGACAAGAAGAAAAACACTACCACGCAAGTCAAGTTCAATAAACTAACTATGCGCCAGTACGATGATTATATGAAGCGCAGCAAGCTAACCCCTGACTTGTTTGTGTGTCTGACTGAAACACGAATGGGGATGAAAAATTGCGTGAACGTGAAACGCTCTTCCTGCTGTAACAACAAGAACAACAACAGCCGCTGCAGCAGCAGCAGCAGCTATCCTATATAGCCTTTTTATACGCTTGGCTTCATTTCAAGACCAGCTGAAGGAAGGAAGTTAGCTGTGGCTGAGAGATAGGACAGAATTTTCTGTCCATATGCCCAGCTTAAAATCGATAAGGGGAAGCGTGCCCTAGGTACTATGGGCATCGTTCACTCGTAAGTGATATTACTTATGCCGGGGACAAGAGAAATATATTATTGTTGTTGAATTTACTATGAGTTGAACAGGGTATAGTTTCTATTTACATGCCGATTATTTATTATTGCTTCTTCTCTGTCAGTCAGTCAGTCTGTCTGTCTGTCTGACTGGCTGGCTGTCTGTCTGTCTGTATGACTTGCTGTCTAACTGTTAGCATCAAGTATAGCGATGGTTTTTATTCAGTAAAGTCGTCGATTGCTTGACTGGGATGCATCTTAAATATTACTGTGAAGAACAGTTTTTTTAGATGGAGGTATGCAAGACTTTTTATGGAATTTTTGCAGTATTCAGTGACGGCGCGGCAGGACCGGTTATTTTAGAATTTTTGATCACGAGTGCCTTTATCAATATGCTTTGTTGGCTGATCAAACATGCTTTTTAAACATTATTTTGTATTACAACACCTATAGCTTCATATAATTGGTATTTTTCTGTGTGCTAAATCCTCAGTCTACGATTTTTATGGCATACGTAAGTACCATATTTTAGTGCTTCTATTTCATTGACTTTATCTTGATCTAGACCTTGTTTCTTAAAACTTCAGGCCGTCATACTTTCTAGGATGAATAATGCTGATAATGGCAGCCAATATCTCCTTGAAACAAATGTTTTATAGAAGATAATTGCTATTATGGAAAAAAAAATTTGATACTTAATTACCCTTTAGTATAGCAAGATGAATTGGTGTAAAATTGTTAATAATTTATAGCTTACCGGAGAATTACAGCCAACCTGGGGGAGAACTCCAGCTAACTTGGGGGAGAACTCGATTACAGTGGTGGCTGCCAAGAGATGTCCCCAAGGTGGGATCTTATCCCCTCTACTATGGTCGCTGGTTGTCGATGATCTCCTACAGAAGCTGACCAATTCCGGTTATGATAATCAAGATTATGCGGATGACCTGGTCATTACAATCAGGGGCAAATATGAGCGGACAATTTCCGATCTAATGCAGGAATATACTAAACATAGTATGAGCTTGGTGTTAAACAATGGGACTTCGAGTTAATTCTGGCAAGATCATAATTTTTTCTTTCACAAGAAAAAGGAAGCTTTATTTACAAGCACCATCTCTTGAGGGAACAGTAGTGGAATTTTTGAAGGAGGTCAAGTATCTATGCATTATCCTGAATAGCAAACTAACCTAGAACTCCCACTTAAAAAGTGTACTGGAGAAGGCGAAAGTGACAACATGGACATGCCGCAGGGCTTCTTGGCAGAACTTGGGGGGTGTTAAACCAAAATATACTCTATGGTCATATATACATCTATTATTAAGACCCATGGTCATTGGTTTCCAAAAAACAAAGCAAAAGACAGTTCATATTTTTTTACAAAAACTACAACGGCTTGCATGTCTAGGAATAACTAGTGTGATGTTTGCCTGCCCAACTCAAACCTAAGAGGCTATGCTGGACCTATTATCTTTACATTTGTATGTTAGACTGCAGAGAGAAAATCTCCTGAGGACAAACAATTTGGTTGACCACCTGAAAGTGTTCCCAAGAATTCCTGCCGCCGGAACGATATAACTTTGAAACACCATTTAAGGTGATCTTAGGGGCCGGCAGCAGTGGCAAACTGGGGACCAATCTTTTGAAAAGGATGTCTTAAATGGTACACGGATGGGTCCAAAATGAGAGGTAGAGCAGGCGTGCCGAAAAGGAGTCTCGGAAAGGAATTGGGGTCTTACCAACCATTTTCAGGCAGAAATACACGCTATAGAGCTCTTCCTCGCGAAATAATTCACAAGAATGTGTGTGCAGCTAAAATATACACTTAAAGCGTTAAAGTCATTTACCTTTGAGCGTAAGCTGGTGTGGGACTCTATTGAAGCAACTGGCCAAAACAAACAAGGTGACGCTGATTTGGGTACCAGAACATGAAAACATTAAGAGCAACGAGATTGCGGACCACCTTGCAAAAAAAAGGAGCTACATGTCCGTTTATAGACCCTCAACCCATCTTTGGACACCCAAAAAGCCTTCTCTCAGCTCAGATCAGGCTTTGGGAGGACAGAATTAAAAAGTTATACTGGGAAAATATTCTGGGGCTGAGACAAACGAAGAAGTTTATAAAGTACAGGGGACAAAAGTATTTCTCACGCTCAGCAGAAACTAATTAAGACACATAACGGGTGTATTTACTGCACGGCATTGCCCACTTAGATATGATTTGAAAAATATAGATAACATCGATAATGCAACCAGTCGGCTTCTCTATGGAAGACGATGAAACCGCTGAACATGTCCTGTCTGACTGTGAAGCTCTTTACCGCATAAGGCTAAGGCATCTAGGAACGGCATTCTCACTGCCAGAAAATATTGCAAAGATGGCCTCTAAGAACGTAGACTTCGTAAAAGACTTTAACTTCGAATGGCATTTAGGGGTAATGTCATAAAAGATCTGATAGGTCACTGTGGATAGATGAGAGGCGGAAAGAAAATCGATTCAGTTTCTTTCTAGATTTGCATCGTATGGGCCCTTCCCATTATGAGTTTTAACAATTTATGAGTAGCTCGAATTGAAAACACTCTGGTTTCATCAGAAGCTTCAACGCTTAATATGAAGTGTGGATTTATACAGGCAGCTTTTAACACGTTCTTGTAGTGCTCGACTTCGGAGTTTTCTTTAATCCACCGGAAGTGTATGCGATTGTCGACGAGTACTGTAATTGTACTCATGGAAGTCTCAAACCACATGGGGTCCCGCGGCACTTTAGGATATGGAGGCCCTCTAACAGGAATTCTTTTCTAAACTATTTTAAGCTTTCAGCAGAAATAATAACGTAAAATACAATCGCAAACACAACACTGAAAACACACCGATTGCAAGTTCAAAGGACGAGTAAACTGATTTTCAGTCCTGAAAAGAAAGTTAATTTTAAATGGCGTCCGAATGGGAAAATCCCAATCGTGTCAGTCAGTCTAATAATTTATGTTAAAATGGACTAACATAAAAATTTTCTCTGATTATCAAATAGAATTTAGCTACTGAAAGTAGATCATGAAAAAATGCGGCAAATTTAATAAAAATACTGGGGCTATAAATACTGTCACTATACAATGGCAATGATATTTTTTTATATAAGAAATTATTGCCATGTAAAGAATTTCGAGTAATTTCCCAGGTCTACTTTCAGTAGCAAAAATTTAACAGCTAAACTAGCTTGTTTGAATAATTGGTTATCAGTTGGTCTACGATTTCGGGAGCCTTATGGATCGCGGGGTCCTGTACCTAGGTCCAGCGGGCCCATGATCTTTACGCATGTAAAGATGGCATTGATATACCATCTGATATGTCATCTTTAACTAATGAAATTTGGAATGAAGATAGCTGATGATACTATTTGATACTATATTTTTTAAGCGATTTATTGATAAATACAAAAGTTTAGTTTTAAGGGAAAAGAGGAAATAGAAATAGCCCAAGAATTGGCAATACTTATTCAAAGCTTTACATCACACCAATTAACACAAAATTTCCTAAAATAATTTGGCATGCCAATAAATCGAACGCACAAGTGACAATAAAGGTGAAGCTACACTGCGAGAGACTTCGGCCTCTAGAGATCATTTTGTAGACGCAAAAAATCTCTAAACAGATCTATTTAGTTAGAGACTTTTTTGGTATCTAGTGTGCCGTCGTAAATTTTAAAACAAACATTTCTCCAGGTTCGGTTCCCAAAGTTTGTTCATTTGTCGTCTCTAGATCTTCGGAGACTATTTGTGTGTACTGGTCAGTTAAAAGTAGATCTACTCGGATAGGAAAAGAATAATAATAATAAAAAAAAATTAATAATTGATATATAATGGATTTAGGACAGAAAAAGAAGAAAAAAAAAACACAAATTTGTTGTGTTTATCCCGTAAAATTTGTACACCAAAGATATATATTTTTAAGCTTTTTCACTTTTCCAATAACATAAAAATATTATAATAACTTTTGATGTAATTCTCTCTAACAATCTCTTGCTTGACAATTAACAAAGATCTCTAGAGACTTTTTTATTCTGGTCTCCGGAGACCTAATTTTTTGATCTGTTGCCGCATAAAAATTTCGGAGATTTTAGTCTCTGTAAACCGAAGACCAAAGACTAGAGACCAAGAGTCTCTCATCGTGTATACCTTTAGAATGTACCTACATAAAATGCAAGTGTTGCCAACAGCACCGCCAACGCATATGGAAAAAGTAAACATCGAATTAGGATAATCGTAATTATATAATTCGCGAGCAGATAATTCATTTCGTAATCAGGTTGTAAAACTATTTGTGAAAGTATTTTTAAATTACATAAAATATTTTCACTTTAAATATCCTTTTCTCGTCTACGCCTATGACTTTAGATTTTTTTTTTTTTTTTTTTTTTTCATCTATTAAAACCTGAATTTATGGTACAACAATCATTACATGTCTTCCTTTTCATACATATACAATGACATGACAAGATCTTCATAGGATATCAGAAAAGAATAGGAAAAGGAGCAATTCTTGATGGCAGGCGAGCATTTGGTGACGACAACCGGTGCAACGAGAGGAACGAGTCTCTTATTCTTACGGATTTCTTAAGAAAATTATTAAATAGGTAAGGTAGACATGGAGAGAGAAACAGACATAGCTGGATTAAAAAAAAAAAAAAAAAAACTCTACTAAAGGAATTTCAACCTAAACAATAATTATACTTAATTTTTCTAGCAAGATTTTCTGTTATTGTGTTAAGTCGAACTAAGCCATATTTTAACATGGTTGCGGCCTCCTGATTGTAATTGGACCCTGGACCTAACCTATAAGAATCTTTAAGAATTTACACTTTTGCATTAATTTGTTATCAAAATGTGCAATTGTTACACATTTTATTAATTAATTGCAATATGTAGGTATTGAGAAAAAAACAAAGAAAAAAAAACTAAAAATTCCGAGTCAATTTGAATTTACCCAAGAAATATATGCATAAAAGACGACAGACCATGAAGGCGCGCATATTTTCTTGTACGGCGCTCGTTATTTTTTCTGTTTTGTTTCTTTTTTGTATTTCATTTAATTAACCGAGGGATATGGCCACGAAAAACGAAATGCTTCGGAATTACCTCAACTTGGAAAGGAAAGGAAGTTCAGCTGCTCCAAATTAGAGGGACATTTGGTCTTATTTTACACATTTTTAGAGTTGTTTTTTTGCTTTTTGTATGGAGGGAAGAAATGGATTATTGAGGTGTATAGGTATTTTAACAAGAAGGGTGCATTGTATTCGTTGTAATACCTAATTTTAGTGATGGAAACAAAACTTCTGACGACGAGTTTATTTCATGTGTGCTGAACATCACACGAAAAGTAAATAATTAATTATTTATAAATCAGAACAATAATTCGACTGCGAAAGGTTACGATACGACATAAAGGAAGCTTCGAAAGGTTATTATTAGTAGAATATTCATGCATTTCCGCTGTCATAATGAAGACTTTTGTGATCCTAATGTGTAATATGACTAAGAGGGGGCGTATTAAAGTTGGGATTTTTTTGTTTTTGAATAATATAAACCTCTGCGTAATTTAATAGAATGAGTTACACGAAAAACTAAGAAAAGCTATTTCTTCAAGAAGTTAGTTCCACTATACCATATAAAATGCTCTAGAGAAATCCTTAAAACAGCTGATTTAATTAAGTTTGATTGCTGATAGTTATGACCAAGAGTTTGTTCATTTCGCTACTGCAAGTTTTAATTCTGAGCAATTTTCTATCTATGACCTCAACAGCTCTATTCGACCATATGTATTTCCTTTTGTTTTTTTTTATAGTTACTGTTGACGAACTCAATATTTCGTTCAATAGTATTAAGCCTAACGAAAGAGTATACTTGTAACAAAGAGAATAGTACATTTCTCTCATAACCAAGTTGTACCCAATCTTTCTGCTTTGAGACAACTCGATCTGAAAAACTTTGAATAAAAACTTTAAGCTTTGACAACCAGGCCAGCTAAGATCGGAAATTTTTATTACTGTTAAAACGAACATTTTTATCCAAACTATATGTTTCAGGCCAAGACAATAAATATCTTAGTCCGTCTGTCGGTATCTCTGTGGTTCTGTTTGTCTGTTTTTAATCTACTACAGCAAAGTCAAGAAGGAGCGTTATGTTTGCTATGCTGCAGTCTAATGATAGGAGGTACGGACAGGAGAATGGATGGCTGAGAGGGAACGATTGGATAGAGATACGAATGTATGGTTGGTGGATTAAATGGATGGGATGGAATGTAAAATGCCATGGAAAGATGGATAGAAAGTTGGATATTGATATGGATAAATGAAATGGATAAGATGGATAACCTATAATAAGTAATTAGTATGGTATGAATGATAAATAAATAAATGGAAATGGAATGGATTGGATGAGCAAATAGATAATATGCAATGAATAATCTTGATGAATGGTATGGACGAATTGAATGATCTGGATCTGAGGATAGAATTAAAGAGTGTACTAATAGTGTGGATAGGGTTGATTTTATGGATCGATTGAGGTATAAGTATACTGGATAGATGTGATGAGAAATAACTGCGTAAAAATTATCAAGAAAATTTGCTTCTCCACCTTATTTTTCGACTTTTTATCATCCTGGCCAATAATAAGACAAATTCTGAAGGAACATTTTCGATTAAATTTCTAAGAATAATGCTTATCTAGATTTATACTTATAAAAAATGCACTTAGATCAATTAAACTGATTTTGCAGCGTTCTTAACTATTGATAGTGCATTAAAGTTTTGTAGAAAAATTTTCAAATAAATTCATTATTTCAGGCCATCTCAGACATACAACAAAGCGAAAAAATGGTAGTTACACCAGACCCCCAGGGCAGATACCATATTCACTAGGATATTCATTCTGGATTATGAAAGATATCTAATTCAGAAAGATTAGAGTAAAATTTACTATGACTAACTTATGATGTCCTCCACAGTCCTCTTTTATTTTCTCTAAATCCAAAAGATGATTTGTAAATCTGCTCTTTGGACCGGCAAGGAAAAGTATTATGCACTTATTAATAAGCTTTTAGTTCCGCCTAAAGCTGTTAATTTTTTCTGTTAACAGATTTTTTTGATAATGGTTTTAGAATCCTTTGAACTATTGAACTGGTAACGACTAGAGTCTATATTCAGGTACTCATTGCAGTGGCGGCATTAGATTGTATCTATATAGGTACAGAGTCTATATAATATTTGTCTGAAGTGCCATGATAATCTCTAAAATTTATAAGAGAACTAATTAAAATTATTAGAGTCGACTGGATATGTGAGTGTATGTTTCAATAATGAAAGTCTGAACCTAAAAAATAGTGTAGTTATGTGCATTTTAGTGAGTTTAGTATGGTCACAGAAAATATAAAAGTAGATAAGGAAATGACTATATAAGCCCGCATCACTTTTTTAACGGTATTTAACTTTATATTCAACCAAAGAAAGCTATCCGTAATAAATATTGCGAAGAAATTAATGTGGCATAATACAGTAATGAGAGAGAGTATATAAAGCTTTCAATTATGGGGCCATTGGGTGGTTTTAATTGGGGTTTTCATATCTAGATATAAGTTGTCTCAGGTACGGTGGTTGAAAGCCAAACACTAACATGGGGGCCCTTTATTTGCGAGAAATTTATTTATGCATATAAAAATTTGCAGAGTTGACTGAGTTTCTTTGTCACGAAAGTTTAACCGGGAATAACAGTTTTGGTAACACACCAAAACATAACATTACATGTAAATCGGAAGATTGTAGTATTGTTCAAGTATTCATGTCAATGACTCGTGGCCTGATCCACTCTAGTTTGCTTTCCCTCCGCCAGGTAAGCTGACAAGATCATCTATAAATAGTAGTATATGGGCCTTCGCCTGTGAATGGTTGCAAATAAACAAAAATCAGAAAAACATTGACCACAGGGAGAAAGGTGTTACCCCCACAGAACAATTTTATTTCGGGCACAGACATTTTTTTTTCCTTCTTAATTATTTCGTTCTCTTCAAATAGGTGGGCGATTCAAGAAGTGATAAAATCTCAAGATTGGAAGTAACCCGTGATCGTAGAGCATATGAAAATGGTAATGATTACTTGGTTAACTAAACCTTTTCAATGCAACCAGCCTTTTTTTGAGATGAGTTCAAAACTTGAATTCTTCTTCATACGATACAAAGAAAATTAAAAACTAAAATTAAAAAAAAATATTCAAATAGAATTAGGCTAAAATACAACATAAATAATTATCTTGTTAAGCAGAGAATGAAATACTTATATGTAGTAGAACTGATGAAATATAAAAATACACAAACTAAAAAGAAGCGGTCATACAAGAGAACTTTGAGGGACTCCACGAAAAGGGAGGTAGCAAATGAAGAACACTGATCTTTATTATTTATTCTTCCTGGAATTGATTAGAAATAAAGCTGTAGGAGAAAGAAAAAACGATAGAGGATGAAAAACTGAATTTTATAAATAGTTTTCACAAGAGGCGGGCATTGATTCTGGTCCACTTTTGGAGAGTTAATTATTACAGTGGCAATTAAAGAAGATTTTCTCCCATTAATTTCAGAAATTATAGAGAATGGTACTAGAGCTGACTAGTGAGATGCAAAACCAGTATCCAGAGATTCTTTTATAGATTTTCCAATGATTTTCCAATGATCTTCAAATTAACTCTGTATTCCTATATGTATGCATATTATGAATCACAGTTACCGAACACCCTTGTACATAATGCAAATAAAACCTTAAAAATCTTTCAAAGATAAAAAAACAAATATTCTTCTTATTACCCTCTTTATTGTACCTAACCGACTTCATACTCATTTATACGGGAACACATTTTGCATACCAATGCTGCCATAAGCTTCCCAACTCTTAGCATGTTTAACGAAGTATTTTTGCAACATTTCTCGGATGAGATTTAACAAAAAACAAAGAAAAAAAAACAAAAAAAAAAACCCACTCAAAACCAATAAAGTAAGAAAAAAAAAAAGAAAATCCACGAGTTTGTTACCTTGTAATACCGGTGTAAAGTTTAAAAAAGCCGAAGAATTTTGCAAAAAAAAAAAAAAAGAAAAAACTTCTCAAAGGCTTTAAAGAAGATTCGTCAACAGTTTCTTACCACCTCATCATCATCTAAGGCTAAGCCGGCAAAAAGCCGGCCGGTTTGGCTAAAAATTTTCACTTTTTATGAATCAAAGTTTCGCTCTTTGCGATCTCCCAAGGTAGAGGTATACCCCATATGATGATCATACGGGCGAAAAGTGAAGACGATGATCGAGACAGAGGTCGTCTTTGTATACATAGGTTTACACACACATTCATACATAATGTATGTATATGAGCATACAAATTTACCAAGTGAAAAGACCCGTTCTTGCTACTGCCGCTGTTGAGCTCCTTAAGAATTTTTATTTTGCACAAAAGAAAATATAAAAAGCTTTTTGTTCTGCAAAATTTTTGTCTGTTTTTGTTTTTTTTGTCTGTTGATATTTTTTTTTCCTCTTAATTTTCCCGCACTTTATGCGTCCGTGTCTGCCAATCTCTGCCAAACCTCATCATATGAATGAGAATGAAAATAAAAGTGAAATTAAGAGAGTGAATTAATGCTAATTTGTAACGTTGGTTTGTTGTCGTCTTCAATGCCGCCGTTGCCGGCCGGCATGGTGCAAAGAATGTTACAAATGTGAGGAGTTACACGCGTTTATTATTAATAAATTTTCTATAGTCAAGAAGAAGAATAATAATAATTAAGTATGTTTGTATGTAGGTGTATAATAGTTCCTAATTGATTTGCACACGGGTTTAAAAAAAAATAAAAAAAAAAATATTGTTTAGATTTTGATTTTAGTTTCATTCCCGGCTGATAAGAGTCATTCACCTTTGATTCATCATCGTTTCGCTTTCATCAGTCATAATATTGTGACCTACATTGAGCGCTTGCGCATTTGATAAGTTGCGTGATCCGCCGAATTGTGAACTTAAGACGGCACTCTTATGTACATACACCCACACGTTTATAGATGGTTGCTTTAATTGATAGACCAATTTAAAATATTATTTGATACCACCGAAGATTGCGTATTTATTTATTTGGTTCATAGGGGATGAACATTGGACGTGCTGTCACTTTCAATCTTAAAGAAAAAACAAAACAAAAAACAAAAAAAAAACAGTTACACTCGGCTTGTTTGGTGGTCTTTATGGAAGATTTAGGAAACTTGAGACTTAATGATTTCCATAACGTTTCAATTGTTCCATGTTCTGAAGATAATATTATGCTGGCGTACAAGTTGTATGTATGATGATGATCTCATTTTTAGATTTTAATTTCTAAATCACAATATATTATGTAGTTATGTATGTGTATGTGTATAGGGTAACAAACTTTGGGAGATTTTTTTCATAGTTGTACACCGAAACATTGTCTTGATGTAACACAGTGTCTACTAGTACCAAATAGCTCTAATATGTACTTGAGAAATACACCCGAGTTGAAGTGAATGTGCTTAATGGATAAAAAACAAAAAAAAAACAACAAACAAACAAAAAAACGATTTTCAAACACGGCGAATGGTCCTATGTATCTGCCTATAGATAAAAATGTTATAAGTAAGTAATGCTCCCAAATGTTATGAATTATGTATAATAATTAAAATTATATTTAAAAACCCAAGAAAATATGAATTATGAGTGTTGTTATGATCAGAATGTTGAATTATACCAACTACAAATAACAGTTAAATAATTGATATGATTAATATAATTTGCAAACCTATTTGGAAGCTGAGTGTGAATTAGTTAGAATGAATAAAAAAAAAATAAAAAAAAATATGAAAGAGGCCCTGCTGATGGTTCTTTATTAAGCCACATCTCAGATGGAAGTAGATTTCACTTACAAAGGCGCTACAATGCAATGATGTAGAATAATGTTGAGACTTCTAGTTACCTACAAGACTCTAAGACACTTATTTTTTTGTCGATGGCCGAAGTAAGTATATAGGATAATAAGTGATTAAGAATAGAATTTAAATGTACTAAGATATGAGTGAAAGATAATATGTAATTTATTTATAAACAAATTTAATTTCGGGTTATATGTAGTTAATGCAATTCTAAGTCTTCTGCTACAGAGCATTGTAAAAACTATATATTCGGAGCATTAATTTCATATGCATTGTAATTAGTAAAAAGAAAATGACCATAGTTAAACATAAAGCTCAACTCGTAAAATTATGATAAATATTAGTGATAAAAAAAAAAGAAAAGAGAAAAAAAAATCTGGTGTATCAAAATTGCCTTGACATAAAATTTGACTCATATGCATTTAGAAACAATTAATTTTCTTTAATGTACACTAAGTACATAGGTCCTTTTGTTTAATACCTACATACTTCCATTGGATTGCTGTGTATATAAAATAAATATGCATAATATCAGTGTAAAAAATGAAAGGCTATTTTTTTATTTTATTAAAATGGGAAGATTGTTAATATGTAAGCTAAAAAATAAGAGAGGTCTAATAATCGAACCTTGTAGTATACCGTATCCAGTGAAATAAAAGTTTTATCGTTGTTCATAATATCTTATATATGAAATCTACTAATGAAATGAAAACGGAAATAAACAAAAACTAGGTATAGGTAGTTTTGAATTTATATAAAAAAAAAGATCGTCCCTATTAACAGAATTAAGTAAATATTACTTAAGTCTACAATAGAAAGATGAGTATCACTTCAAAAACTTTCAAATTTCATCTGCATATAGGTACTTACCTACGAATAGTTATAAGGTAATCAATTTAAACTAAAAATCTAGATCCCGATTTTATAATTAGAAAAAAAAAGTCAATATATATGCAAGTAATTGATCCTAATAAGATACAATTAGAATATATTTCAGACACTTGTGAGAGTATACCTACCTACTTTGAAGGAATTTCGAAATTAGTTATTATTTTCAATAAATTGAAAATATATTTGACGATATAAGAAATAAAGAAATCTTATATATCTACTTGAAGTGAAAATTTTGTGGATAAACACATGAACTATAATTAATAACAATTACAGCAGTATTAATTGAAAATTTATTCGTAGGACCTTTGAAAATTAAAAAAAAAAAAAAAAAAAAACAAAAACCGGAGAAAAGATACAAGCCCAGATCTATAATTTGGAAGATATTCGATTTGAAAATATGATTAAATAATAAAAAACAATGAAAAACAATAGTGAGCCTAAACTTGAACCTTGTGGAACTTTTCTATTTCATCAAAGTTGAGTCGAATCTGTTTTTATTTTACCGAACCCAGAGGAATCAGACTAAATATTTTGTCTGTCCCTTTATAGTTATATCCTTCGAGTGATTAGAGGAGCCTGATTATAATAATTGTTACATATATTCTACAATCAATTATTAAAAAAAAAAAAACTTTAAAAACACTTCTATTACACAACAGTAAACATTATTTTCCTTATTACCACAATATTTTTCACAGTTTTTATAAATTCATCATAAGTATTTATTCGCGTATTACATTAAAAAGTAACAAAATAAATTAAAAAAAATTCGTTAAACCTGTGAAACTTTTCCCCAAAATTATTAAAATCTTACTAGCTCGACAAATTATGGATAAAAATGATATTCAAATTTTAAAGGATTCTACAAATATCATAAAAAAAAAAAACTAATCCCCACAGTGAAAAGTAAAAAAATTCATGAGACTCTTGAGCGTATATAAAAGAAACAAAAAAAAAACAAATTTTTTAATTATTTTTTCTTTTACCTTGCGCATTCGTTAACATCGTAGGATTCATCTGGAATATTTTCCCACAACATTTTTCGTTTGTGTTTTGAGAAAGTCTATTTTCTCCGGATAGATAATGAGAAATACCGGTACTAACTATACTATACACAACAACACAAATCGAATCCTTTGATGAAAAGCGAACACTATTGCTCTCAAATCGTTCAAGAATTAGTTCTTCAGGTAATTTACTGTAAGCAAATAGTACAACATTTATGTAATATTTCTAGTACACAAGAGAGCGAAAGGAATATAACAAAAATCACTGATAGCACATTGGCTCCGATTTGATTAGTTTTTGTCGATTAGTAAATAACATCACTAGAACTTTTTTCGGAAAATTTATTACCATTATTATTAGCACTCTTGATTATATCCATCATTTTTTCTTATTTTTTCCTTACAGTTTGCATTAAACAGTACAGCAACAAACTCATAAACACACTCGAAAGAATTAATTTAAAAGTAAAGTGAAACAACAAATTGCCCGAACTGTTGTGAATTAGGATATTTTGCTAAAACAATAAAAGGATTTAATATTTTTTTTTTTTAATTTTTGTTGTTATTGGTGTTGTTGCAGCATTTTCAATTTTTATCAACTCATCATGATCCCGGTGTTTTTCTTGGCCGATATAACCGGAAACAGACAACGCATTCGTTTATATAAGATCGTAAGCGCTTGACTCAATTATGACTGAAGAAACAGAGCTGCGCGCAGGCCTTTTATCGACAAGACCCCCATTGAATGTATTTGTGGAATGTGTGTATATTTTACTTTACATTATAGTTATATAGGAATGGAGTTTTTATGCTTATCGTATATATGTATGTATGTCATAAACATATACATATTTCTTTAAGTTTCCTTTATATTTAAGTTCATATAATCATATGAGGTTACTATACTTCATATATAGTATGTACGATATAGTAGGAAAGTCACTACTACATGAGGTAGAAGAAATCAGTGTGCGAAGGACTCGTATCGTATGCGGTATACACAATACCTATGGTGTTAAGGGGAAAATTTTCAATCCCTTTTTTCTCTTGTTATAAATAAATCTGAATGTAATTTTCCTCTCAATCCACTTGTGTAAATTAAGGGATACCCAGTGATAAGGGCATTAGCACTATACACATATGGAAGGTTGCTTAGATTTGAAGATCACCAGCTGAGATTGGTAGGGGCCCCATATGAAGTAACTAGGTGCGGTATGTACATATGTATATATAAATATATCTGTTTTTTTTTTAAAGGACGCAAGCGTGAAACAGGTATTAAAAGGGCGCGGAATGCATCTTTGTTACAACAATACGAAAATGTTATCCTGTTTATTCCAGAAAATCAATGTTTGAATTTTATTCTTTCTAAAAATTGATCAATGCTTTCACGATTATAATTTAAAAGAACTTTCTTCTTGGGAGTTCCCATAGCTAGCTATTTTTGGGCGAGTTATTCTTTGCCTGATCAAATTCGACTGACGACAAATTCTGATGTTTTTAAGAACAACAATCTAGCAATGATGGCAGAGGTTACTGATCGGTGGCGTACAGAGATCTATATATATGTATATATAATTTACATATAGTTTTTTATAAAGAGCTCGTGTTTTGATTCTACTGATTTCAGTGACCATGGGTAAAAACCGGTCCAATGTTTTTGCAATCTTACATATATTCTCCACTATTTTATTTTATATATTTTTTGTTTGCTAACCCCCCAAATGAAGATGATTGTTATATTTGTAATCAGAGGATCAAACCCGTACAGTAGATTAGTTATAAGAAAAAATATTCATTCTTTTTTATAGGATATCTTTAGTATTTCTAAAACTAATCAATCACTCCCTCGCGTGAGAAACACACCTTATGATCTCTTTGAATTTGCCGGGTGGCATACCTACCCTAATATGATTTATTATGTAATTTACTATTTGAAATTAAAATTGGCATTAATCTTTGATAGATTTAGGTAGATACATACATATGTATTCAATTTCAATTATTAGTTGGATATTCATTCATTCATTTTCAATAATTTACTGCCATAATTTGTATACAGGGTGTTTCCGTTATGGAGGTCCATAGGGCAGGAAGTGATAGTACTCATCTAGCGAACAAAAAATTATTGTATAGCAGGGGGAGCTTCTAAACAGTTTCGGAGTTATAAAGTGATTAAGAAAGTATGATAGTTTTTCACAAAACTAACTAACTAACTAACTTAAAAAGTACATGGTGTACGGTCACAGTTAAGAGTTCATTGTATGAAGAACCTCATGACCATTCCAGCGACTGCTCAATCAACTCCGTACTCTTCTCCTGTCCGGAGTTAATGGAGATCTAAAATAAAAATTTCGGTTTTTTTACCTTTTTGCTCAGAGTGCAACTCACATGAAACTCTGAAACTGTCAAGGAGAGCAAATATTAAATGAGCCTAATTCCCACAGCCCCGTGCTAAATATATTGTTTTTCGGGATAAAATATCTCAAAATACGCCAAGAATTGTATCCATAAACCGAGACCATGTCCCGCGCCGTGAAAAATTTCCACCATTAACCACAAAGCATTATCAAACCGTGAGTGGAAACTCTACCTGATCTTCGTTGAGGTTAGGAAATGATCCTAAAGCCTCGTTTCCACTAATACAAATTTTCTTACCCGACAAGTTTTGAAACAAGTTGGCAACATTTTGTATAAGTGGAAACGCTATATAAAAATTCAGACACATGTTGGCAACTTGTTCGATGTTGGCTGGAAAAACTCGCAGAATTTGTTGGGTGGATTTTTTCATTTCAGTGGAAACGCTCATTTGTTGTGTTGGCTAAATTAGTGACTCTAGCGTTGTTTCAGTAAGTTGAACTGGAAAAAAGCTGCTACAACAAATAATTAAGGAATATGAAAAATATTCGGTCTTGTAGGATTTTAAGATTAGTGACCATAAAAATATAAATAATCGAAAAGAAATTGCTTCAGAGTTGAATTCGGATTTAATTTCCGTTGAAAAAAAAACTTATATCTTTGCGTTGGTATGGATTTGAGCTATTAGGGTTTCTTTCTCGTTGTGTAGAAATAACTTCCGGTACAAATACCAAACGCTGAAGACGCTAATAACATTTGCTTATCCATTGCGATCCGATTTTCTTGTAAAAAATGTATGAAGTTAAGCCAGCAAGTTGGCGAGCATTTAAATGGAAACACTTGTTAAGTTTAAGCTAACATGTCGGCTCTCAATAAGTTCACAACTTGTTGCCGAACAAGTTGGCACAATTTGTATTAGTGGAAAAGAGGCTTAATGTCAACATCATAGTCTGCGCACCACGCCCACGGCGGCACTGGAGGTCATGTATGACTTATTGCTGCTGGACCTCTATTGCAGAGGTATTGCAGTAATTAGTACTGTCAGGCTGCAGGCGGGGGGTTGGTGGATGGAGAGGGGTATGCGCCACTCCAATATACTCCAGAAGATAGACTTAGGTTTTAAAATTTTAAAACCTAAGTTTTTTTTTTAATTTTAAAACCTAAGCTTTGTGACAAAAATTGTGCATATTTTTTACAGTGTACCCATTTTGACTTCTGGTGTGGGTGTCAGTGCAATGATACCCACCAGGAGTGACTGGAATGGGAAGGAGATGGTCGTAACATCCCTGGGGCCGGATTCACTAACTTGGAGAGTTGTGGAGATGAAAGCTCTTTTGCCACTTAACTCTCCATCTCCACTCGCAATTCTGTAACTCGTGGAATTTGTATTGAGAATTACCAAACTCTCTATTGCACTCGGCAAAACTCTCGGCTGTGTTAGTTGTGGAGAAGTAGAAAAATATTTCTCAACTGACAGTATTGTCTGCTTTTATTGTCCTTTGTGAAGGTACCAATGTACCAGGATTTTCAAATTGAGTTATGGATTCACTGCATATCCTGGCTATGTTTACAAAAACAAATTATAGAAATCCTTGCAATAAGGATTGTGGTGTCTCAAGATAGGTACCCGCTAAAAATTGTAATTCACACGAAAATTGTCAACTTGGTCGTCTTCCAGTACAGAAGAGATGCTATAAAAATTTTAAATATACACGTTAAAGGTTGTATGTAGGATGAAATCGCATCTACATTTTGTCCCCTAATTAAATATGTCATTAGTTTTTGATTCCGGTAAATAGTTTTGGACATAACTGCAAAAGAAGTGAATCAGTCTTAAGATGAAAAAATGGCCGTTTTTTTGGTACAAAAATGGACATATCTTCAACTCATCATTATGAAGAGCTGGTAAGTCGTGGAAATTCACTTTCCATGAGAAAAATGTTCACCACAGAGTACTAATGGATGTGAAATAAAGAACGAAAGAAATATATGCAAAATATAGGAACTGGGGTGTATATGACCCAAGTGCAAAAATCCATAGAAAAAACCCCAATTCTCTACGACCCTCCTACACAGAGTTAGCCGTCTTTCAATATTTCGATACTTCTCACGTTTTCTTTAACTCCCCAAGTATGTTAGAGAATCTTGAATGGAGAGTTCGAGAGTTTTAATCGGGGAAAACGAAAATTCTCATCTCCCAAACTCTCCGAGTTACAGAATCCGGCCCCTGGATGGAATTCTGGACTTAAAATTGCTTTTCAGCATCGTCTCGAGAAGATAGTTGCAATCCCTGTCGATATCATGTGCGATAGACTGCACGAATTCAAAGATGGGTTCGTATGGAACTCTTGTTCCGGTGTGAATCCAGCTCCTATTAAGATGCAGTTTTAGCGCTGCAATTGACGCCCCCCCCCCCCCCCCCTCTTCTTGATATGTGTTTGCATAGGGTGTATGTTGAGAATAACATCAAGAACCTGAGTGCTAGTAGACTTCAGAGCGCCACTTACACTGAGAAGCTACAATTTTTGAATCTTTTCGCATATATTTTACGATGAAAAAAAAATTGTATGGCAAGGGTGGGGACAGTATTAATGGTGTTCCATAATTGAAGGTCTTTCAGGTTTCTGGACATTATGCTTTTATTTGTAGCTACGGTGATCCTTAATATTTCGACTTGAAACAAGTTTCCTGTAATGAGTCACATAACTTTTACTCACGTGCTTATAAAGTAGACTTTAGTATGAAAAATACCATTTTTTTCACAAAATTTAAATTCCGCGCACTATTTTACGCGGTATATAGCGTTATTAACATGTAAACTTTAATGCACAGTAATTTTATTAAAAGGTCGTATATTATTATTTCAAAAACGGATTGATTCGAAAGCAGTATTCATAAAAACAGAACTATTTAAGTACTATCCTTGACCATTCTATAGAACTGTAGTTCAATGAATTTTATCAAGTCGAGTCACAAGAATGACGTCTTGCTAACTGTCGTTGCTCTAGAAACCATTGAAGTTAAATGGAACATTTTACCAGTGTACCTGCAGAGATCATCCCTACTCCATGATCCGAATTAAAAAAAAAATCTACATAAACATCTGACCGTTAAGAAGTATTGCGCTGGGTGGAAATGCAACGAAGGCAAGGCAAAAGCAGTGTACAAAACTTGATGACGCAACTTGGATACGCTACTTTGAGTCAGAAAGCAAGCAATAATTAGAGTATGTTGCCAAATTTAATAGCTTTCTTTTGCTGGATGATTTTAAAATTATGCTTGAAAAATGAATTTTTCTCTTTATCTGCAATACACAGCATATCTTGGGTTATAGAAATCCTAACGACTTCAAGGGTGGAATTAATGATACCTCCACCTTATAATCAGGACTTGGGACTTCTTTCAAAAAGGATAAAATGCACGGATTGACATGTAATAGCTTTCAAGTGGAAGCCTATGAAAATCTGGTTTTTGAAGGGTGACTGTGGAACGGTATGGTCAATGCTTTCAGGATTGTTTCAAGCGTATACAGAAGGGCGAGTATTTGGAAAAATTATAAAAATTAAAAGCTTAAATAATTCTGAAATTTTCTTTATCATCCATCTGCAAAACTTATACAGGGTGTCCCGTAAGTCGACGTCAAGCCGGAATCGGGTGATAGACCAAATCATAACAGTTACCAGAAAAATATAAAAAAAATTTAAGTCATGTATTTTTCAAATTATAGGTATTTTGTTTTTGTTTTCGAGAAAATGTACGTCACTATCTTGCTCACTCACATTTCATGCAATGACTCTCCGTCTCCCTCAAACTGGAGTTTTAAAGTTACGGTCTTACGGCAAGCTTTGGGTACACTATAATCATTTTTAGTAGTTTAAAAGAAATCTTTCGAAACTGGGTTTTTTGAAGAAAACAATTTTTTTTTTCCGTAATCTAAGAAATATTGTAGCAAGTGTTACAACTGGCCTAGTACACTTTTTTTTCATTACAGTCAGTTGAAGTTGGGTGAAATATTAATTTTCTATTCTTGGTTCGGCAAAATGTGACATTTTCTTCCAAGCTGGAACAGTTGGCTTAGAATTTAAAGCAACAGGTTACATAAACACTATTCGGGATTACATAAGAAAAATAAAATTGAAAAAAGTAAAGATTTGTAGCGACAGGAGCTAAAAAACCATCACAGGGTGTACATTTTCTCGAAAACAAAAGAAGTGCCTATAATTTGAAAAATACATGACTTAGATTTTTTTCTATATTTTTCTGATAACTGTTATGATTTGGTCTATCACCTGATTCCGGCTTGACGTCGACTTACGGGACACCCTATATATAGAAAGCTTCAAAATTGTCATTTTTTTTTAATATAAATTTTTGTTTCATATCGTTTTTCATGGTAACCAATGACTTTTCTTGTATCAATGTGTGCGGTACGTGTTTCAGTTATATCACCGCCGGTTTTTCTGGGTGTGACACCCTGATCATTTTGACCTATACCTACACTTCTTCTAACAGTGCATGTCAGTAGAGCGATTCGATGTGTCACTACAAGAAAATTGTAACATTTCTGCAAGGAAACACGATCAATAAATATTGATATACACATAAGGTACATTAAGAGATTAAGGATTTTTCGGGTCTAACCAGGGCTTTGTAGTAGTTTTTCTTGAAAACAAAAAAAAAATCATTTTCGCGATTTTAATTCATAATCAAAATATGAATTCCACTCTTTCAATCTTACATCTCAAACCTCGATTCATTAAGATGTGCTTGCTCTATAGTCTTCCCACACTCACTCACACATATTTGCAACTCGTGTTTTACTACTTGTAGCTTTCGTATGCTATGGAAGGCTATTTAAGTAATTCCAACCTAAAAACACTAGCTCAGATTGTAGTGAGTTTCGGCCTATAAGTATATTACCATTTCTCTCTAAAGTAATTGAGAAAATTATGCATTTACAAATCTCTCATTATTTATTTTAGAATGGTCTTAGGCACAAGTATCAATCAGGTTTTCAACCAAAGCATAGCTGTACATCTCCACTCCTTAAATCGGGCAATGATATCGCGCGTGCTGTCGTTAAGGTTGAATTAATGGTACTAGTTCTTTTAGATTGCTCCAAGGCCTTTGATACCGTTAATCACAGACTTCATCACACAAACCTTAAAAGGAACTTTAACTTCTCTTTTCATTCTTTAAAAATAATTTATGAATACTTGAGCAACAGATCACAAGCAGTTTTTGCAAATAATTCTCAATCCCCCTTTCTACCAGTTGTATCTGGTGTACCTCAGAGATCCATTCTTGGGCCCTTGTTATTTTTTATGTTTATAAATGATATACTTGCTCAAGTCAAGTATTCTAATCTGCACCTTTATGTTGATGATGTTCAATTGTATAGATCTAGTGCACTTGGTCTCATTTAGGTTTGCATCTCTTGGGTAAATGAAGATTTGAAGGCAATTGGCTTGTAGTCTTGCAATAATAAACTACGGCTTAATGCCTCTAAATCAAAGTATTTGCTTATCCATAGGCGCGAGATTAATACGAATGATTTTCCGTCAGTTTCCTTTAACAACACTGTTATTCTTATTCTTAGGGTAATTTTTAATAAAACACTTGCGTGGAATCTCAATATCAATTCTGTTGTGAGTAGAGTTTATGTAGGACTTTGTTCTCTATGGGTGTCAAGCCATTTTACACCCATGCCTACGCGATTATTTTTAATGCGTACATTGCTATTACTTATTATGACCTATGGATGGGAAATAATTGGAAAGCTTGATTACAATAATAGATGAAAAGTTGAGACTGCCTTTAATTCTATCATCCGATATATGAAACAGTTTCAGAAGATTTGATCATGTTTCTGAATTCAAGAATTCAAATTTATGGTGCTAAATTTCTGTTTGTCTTGATTATTGCTTAGTTATTTACTTAATTAATTTAAATGTCCTCGGTATCTTTGCGACCTCTTTGTATACTCTAGGTTCAACAGAACACACCATTTGCCATTACCACGGTGTGATTTTCTTATCACTTGGCGCCTGTTTTTTTGCCATGCAATTAGAATATGGAAGGACGACTTACCACAATCGATAAAAGATATGATCTAAATCAACATTTGAATTACAATTAGAAGTAGTGTCTTTAATTTTTTTTAGTTTTAATCTAGCATTAATTGTTTGAACTTTCCTTCTTTCCTCTAAAAGTACATATTACTTAGTTATATGTTTTGGTTTGATTTTCTTGTACAAATAAAAAAGATTTGGGTTTTAATTGTTCAAAGTTCTCTTAGTAAATTTGAATTTGAATTCGAATCAATTACAGGACCACAGAGAAGTAATAACAGAAAAGTAAGCCCCACAGTCAAATGTGATGCCATTCAGTTCGTATTAACCGACAAGATTAACTGACAAATCTTGGCTAACATTAGCGAAGCTCCGAACAATGAAATGAACCGACAAAACTTTTTCATTGACTGCAATCATTTTTCTTTTGCTCGTTTTCGTTTGTAAACTGACATAGTTACGAAGCAATTTTTGTTTTCTGTTTTCAGCTGAATAAGATATTGTTGGAATGAAAGAAACGGTTGGATGTATAGATTGGGTGGATTGGTTGGCTATGCTTTATGTCTATACAATGGATATGGATGCCTCACTCCAATATAATCATTTATTTTATCTAACTTGTACATAAGATTAGAAATCTTATATTAGTACAATGAAAATTACGGCTAGGTTAGCTAATAAACTGCAAAATAAAATAAAAGTAAAAAGAGAGAAAAAATAAAACATAATACTTAACAATATATTAGAAAAATAGAAAGGGAAAGAAAAGAAAAAAGAGTTCAATACAATCAGCTAGTAGTTAGTAAAATACAATTACGTTATTAGCTGCTTAAATTCACGTAACACTGCATGGGGGGGGGGGGGGGGAGTTCTAAAGGTGTGCAACCTGGATAAAGTAAGATCCCTCCAGGATATGGATGAATTCAAACGTGGAATCGGAAGTTTACGTCCTCTCAGGGACTGTAGAAATTGATATTACAAAAAAGATACTCTGGCTCACCTCTGCGAATAAGATTATGTAGGAAAATCAGTGTTTTACCCTTTAAATACGAATCTAGAGTACAACCCAAGATCAATGATCTGTAAGGAGAGATATGAGCAGAACGACGCAAACCGAAAGCAAATCATATACAGTCGTTGAAAGCAACCTCAATCTTTCGATTGCAAACCGAGTCTAGTCTCATGTATATTAAACTACCATAAGCAAAAATAGGCACCAAAAATTTCCTAACTAGTCTAAAACGCAAATCGGCGGGAAGTATGTTTGTAGGCAGCCAGAGTCTCCTAAGCACACCATAAATTTTGCTTACCATAGATTTGATATGATCACAGCACCTCAAAAGATTATTAATTTTCACCCACAAATTGGTTGTACAGTTTACATAAGGTAGTTCCACTTTATTAAGCATAATTGGGGGAGGATCCTGAATAATAAGATCAGAATTAGAGAGGGTTATGCATTTGCGATTTATTGAGGTTAAGAAGCAGTATCAATTGACCACCTAAAATTTTCTGAGAGATCATCGTTTATTCTGCAGATACAGGCCTCAATCAGTCCACGAGGTCTACATAAGTATAGCTGCACATCATCTGCATACATGGGCACCATATCACATAAATCATTAATGTAGAGACTAAAGAGGACAGGACCTAAGACTGATCCTTGAAGAACTTCACATGTTAAATGCATTCGAGCAGACGGATCTCCTTTTATGACCACCGGTTGCGACATATTTGAGAGAAAATTGACTATATCATCTTAATAGCAGAAGAAGAGAAATGAAAGTTTGCATATAACTTACGCAGCAGTTTTTCATGTACAACACAATCAAATGCCCTTAAGAAGTCTAACAAAACCATCACACCAAGATTTCCTCATCTTCTAAAGCCGATCGCAAGTCCATAGTGACGCAGATCCAAAACTCTGTCGTGTACGGAAACCAGACCAGACCAGCAGATCATTACATTTTACATAATTCTCAATCTGGGTTCGCATAAGTTTTTCCAAAGCTTTGGCAAGAAAACTGAAAATGCTGATGGGACGGTAGTGTGTCAGCTCAGTAGGAGACATTTTTTTTAGCGATAGGAATAACATTAGCTATTTTCCATAGTTCTGCGAATTGAGATGTAGTTAGACAAGTGTTCATGATGTGCCGAACATACGGAAAAATGTAAGGCAATGGGCCATCGCAGACGAGTATTCTTGATGCAGTATGCAAGCCGGTTTTTTACGAAAGAGGTGAAAAGACGCAAAGAGATCTTGAGAAAACGAGAATGTATTTCATCAAAACCAGTAGCATGGGACTTGATAGAGTATATCGATTTAAAAAGTTCATCATTCTTCACACACGTGCAGTAAGAAAGGACATACTAGGTTGTTGTAGAATTAATTAATTTGTTGCTGAACCTGCATTAAAGTGCCTGGAAAGTTCATCAGAATCAAAGGTACATTCAGGGTTGACTTCAGAATAAATGGAAGCTAGCTACAAGTTTCCCCACAAAGTTTTGGCAGGTAAGCTGGGATCGAATTGAGAAGAAAAATACTCTCGCTTAGCTCCTCTAATTGCATCTTGTCACCTTGTTACGAGTTTGTTTGTAGAGTGTACGCGTGTAATGAGTATTTACCCGTTTCCACTGTTTATGTAAGAACTCCCTTTCTACAATGAGAGAGCGGATTCCATCGGACGGACCCGTTTGACTTTAAGTGGAACATGTTTATTATATATTTGCTTAGAACTTTATGATTTGAACGAGACTGAGGTTTACTTACGGATAATTGACATTTTGGCCTAAATTGAAGTCTCATTTCGTAATGGAGACAATTAATGTTTTTAATTTTAAAAAGTGGTAAAAGCAAAAAACATTAACAAACGGAAGTTGAGTTAATTGAAGGTTTGTGCCTTTTATCGACATTATATAAAAAATATAAGAAGAATTTGAAGAATAATCTAAAGAAAAATCGGCAGCAATTCCAGAAGCAATAACTCGCTTTCTTAGGTCCTTTCCAAACATTTCTCTTAAGAGTCCTTCTTTATATAATAAAATAAGAATATTACCGATTTCAGTCATATTTTGTTAATATCATTGATTAAACAGGTGAGTCCTTACGTAATGAGCGACTCTTACCGCATTTTACTTACGGCAATTTAACATTTAAACTTAACGAAAGTTCCTTACCGACGTTATTTACGTTATTTTGGTTAAGTCTGTTTAATTTAAAGGGCGCGTTAGACAAACTTAAGTTGCTTTACGGGCATTTTGGTCTAGCCTAATACTGTAAAACATCACGTTCGCGCTGGATATCTGTTATTACTTGTCTGTGCTAGGACTGTACGGATATTTTAAATCTATCTAGGACTTTAAGGTCGCTTTGATTGAAGTCATCAAAAAATGGTGTTCTTGCGATTTAGCTCTGCATTGAAAATATGAATTCCACTGTTTCGAATGTACCTAGGATCACATAGAATTTTTATGTTTACTGGGAACGGTTTTCTTGAAGACTGAAAACAATTTATTTTTTCCTATTTCCTTATAGAACTCTTATGAATTTAGCTCATTCAAATGAATCTATAAAATTGTTCGGAGTTTTTAGTTTTATCCGGTTCATAATTCTTTAATAGTGTATATTTTAACATATTCATTCGACAAAACATTAAAACCAGTACCCTGATTTTTATTTTTATTTATTTATTTATTATTTATTATTATTTATGTGTATTCGTGTGAAACCCGTTTAATGTACATTTGAATAGAAAATTTTTCAATAACAATTCATCAAAATTAAAGAAATTTTAATTAGAATTAGTAATTAATTCTTTATATTTAAAATTGATGCTCCTATAGCTAAGGTAATTTGGTAATTTGTCAAATTCAAGAACTTATATTAGTAGTCAGCAGTGTTGGGAAAAATGTAATCTGATTAACGATTAACAATTACGATTGACCATGTAATCTGTAATCAGATTACTTCGTAACAGATTACTAATGTAATCCATTTCCATAATTACATAATGTAATCGATTAACGTATAGTGTGATTACAATTTAATTTGATTACACATTAATCGATTACATGTTAATTTTCATATAATCTAATTAAGTTGATTACATTTAAGATATTTAAGATATTTGTATTCTTCATAAAACTCGCTAAAACTAATTTCGTACGAGAACAATACTATTTTCTTTCAATTCATTTCATTATGTTAATAATTACTTTTAAGTAATCTACAAAGTAATTTGTTACAATATAATTAGATTACAAAATAATCTAATTATATTGTAACAGTTTACACATTTGATAGATTAAATATTCTGTCATAAGTAATCTGATTGAAATGTAATCAAATACAATTTAATTAGATTACTTAGTAATTTAAATAAACTGTAATGGAATTAATAATTAAATTACACTGGAATTAGATTACGCCAAACACTGGTAGTCAAATGGTTTCCAAATAAAAAAAAAACTATTTTGTGCGGCGTAAGAGTATTTTAATCAAAATTCGAAAGTAGGCATATTAAATTGTAAAGGAGAATGTTGTTAGTTTGTAACTGTAAGTCGTTCTAGTTTAGATTGCCAAGTCGAGCAAACCAGCTTCTTGACGAATCATCTCGATTGTAAATTACTACAAGCTTTACAAGAAGCTGAAAACCGCAGTAAAGTACAGTTATATTGAAGAAGCCATTGGTGGCTTTTTATTTCCGAAGAGCTGCTTTAATATTGATTCCTTCTCTAGCTTTAGGAAGTGCCCCAGAAGCCGATTCCAGTCATCAAGAACTATCTGTCCAGACGCTCATCCTCAAGGATCGATCTTTATCAGCAGTTTCTGGATCCCCAAGGACTGACTGTCTTTGTAGAAGACGCTCATCCTCAAGGATCGTACTTTCACAGACCATTCATGGGTTCCGCAAGCACTGGATGTCCGGTGCCAGCCATCACATACTGTTCTTTCTAACGCTAGTTCTACGTTCCCCAAGACAGCCTGTTTAGAAACCAGATGTCTCGGCCTGCCTTTCGCCAAGGATAGTTCCTGAAGTCCCTAAACTGTCCGACAAGAAGCCAGTCTTCCGAACCTCTATCCTTAGTTTGCTGGAATTGGTGAGCTGCAGACCATCGTACGTGAACTGAAGATACAATTATCATCACATCCAGTCCACATATATTATAAAAATGCTATCTTTTGATTTTTCTAAAGCATTTGATTCGGTCAGCTTCTCCAAGTTACTTGCTAAGTTATCTACTAATTTCCAGTTTCTTTCGACTACAGTTTCTCTTATTGGCAGTTTTTTGTTTGGAAGGTTGAAGTGGGTAAGAATGAAGGACTCCTATTTTTTTGTCTGTTATTCATGGTGAGTGATCTATTTTGAGCAGGGACCGAACCAGTTATGATTTTTAACGAAAAAAGCCAACTTTACTTGTTATTCCTGACCGAAAATAATTTGAAGCTAAAAAAACTAAGCTGGAAAGGCTTTTTATTTTATCTGGCAAAAATAAAAAGCCAGCTTGGCTAGAAAAAATAAAAAGCCGGGCTCGCTTTTTACCGGTCAGGAATAACAAGTAAATTAAGCTTTTTTCATAAAAATTCATAACTGATTCGGTCCCTAAAAATAAGTAACTAAGCTTGGCTTTTTATCCTTCCGGCTTCAAAACCTGTTACTTCCAGCTCGAAGAAATAAAGTCAAATTGGCTTTTTATTGTTGCCAGAAAAAATAAAAAAACCTTTCCAGCTTATTTTTTATAAAAAGTTAAGTTTTCAAAAGCTTTACAGCAATCGAAACGGGTTTCATGAGACATCTTTTGGTATATTCCACTAAATTCCACGATCATGATTTATCCCAGCTTTTTTTGTTTAAAATTTTCAAAATACCAGTTATTTTCGGTCTCTGATTTTGAGTCCTTTGCTCTTCATGACGTATGTGTATCAATATATCAATAACCTTCCTGAGATTACCTGTAGGACTATGAAATTAACTTAATATGCCGAAAATCTGCAGTTATATTTTGGAGACTAGTGGAGGATTCTATTGAATGAATAAATTCTGACTTGAGGAATGTTTCGAGTTGGGCGACTAATAATGGTTTGTAATTGAATCCAAAAAAAATTTCAATGTTTCTGATTTATTGTTTTTTAATAATCGATAACAACTTGTGTACGAAAGCTAGAGGTTTCTTTCAACTCTAGTATGAAATATTGTGATAACATTATTTATAAAAAAAAAAAATTGTGGTTGTCTTTGGTTGACTATGATTGGCTTCTATAATCTTATCAAAAATATTTATGTATTTAACAGGACCGCAAATGAAATATAGATAAAATAGAGTAGATACGAATTCGTTGCTATGGGCGTGATTAACACTCTACACAGGGTTGATGATGATGATGATGATAGCATAAACGTATAAAAACTAAAATTATTTAAATTAAATTATAAAAATATATTTTAATAAACAGCGCCAATAGCATGATAGACAACATATGACCATATGAGTAAATGATGTTACCGTTAACCATAAATTTACCTTAGGTAAATTGAAATTTGATCCGAGAAAAACAATTTTCAAAAGAAACAACTACAAAGATGGGCGTTTCTACCTTAAAATGTACAAAGATTTGTTCAATTTGGAAGTTTATATGTTTCCCAGAAAAGTAGACTACTTTCTATACAAACACAACTATGGTATACTATAGTCGTCCTTAAAATTGGCATTAGTATTACAATGGCTATTATAAGAAATTTTCAGTACATAATGGGACAGGTATATTGAGTTTGTCTTTGATTTCTTAAATTTTTCCATTTCGGTACAATTTCAAATTGAATTCCTGTATGAATTAGCAAGAAAAAATAATGATTTTATGACTTGATTTGTGTAAACTCCTATACGGCAATGGTTTTTCCCTTTTCCAGGTTATGCCAATCCGAAAAAAAAAAAATTACTTTCGATCAAAGAAGAAACAGCCTTAGACAGAAAGATTGGTAGCAGATGTAGATCGTAATTAAAATGAGACCTGAGTACTAGTTGAATATGTTCTGCTATAAGGATCGAAATATGAAATTTCTAAGTGCCGTTCTCTTTCAAGTAAACCGCCTTCATTTATAATATTTACTTTGTTAAATTATATGTGGATTATTTTATTTATTACTGACCTCAGGATAAATGGAATTGTAGGATCGTAGGATTCTTAGGAAAAACATATTTTGAATTTAAAACTGTTCAACCTGAATATACAAGTTTCTTAAACTCAATCGTGAATCATAACCTTTCTGTATATAAAATTTCAAATTTTATTGAACACAATTTTCGTTTGCCCTTGTTTTTATGGAAATTAACCAGATATTTAATTGAATTCACGGGTGAATTGTTATTGTCTTCAGATTTTATATAATACAATATGGTGATTGGTGATTATTGATCATGTAAAATTCTGGTGGGTTGAATAGATCTCCCGCCTTTAACGTTGCCTAGTCTTTTGCGTTCAATAACAACAGATCTTTCGATTATTGATGGATACCGCCCTGTTTAATTTTTTATAGAAAGGAACTATTATCAGAGATTCATTTCAATCGTTAGGATTATCCCTTCCTTCTTTTCTCTTTATCGAATAAGAATAATATCAGGTCATATGTGTGGTATGTGTACATAACCAAAATGTCAAACCTCCCATTTTTAATTAGTTCATTTCTTTGAAATTATATTTCAAGATTCATTACAGTCGAAAATTATAAAACAGGAGGATGTCCTGGATGTTTCTCATTTTTATTTTTGACCATTTTAAATTTATTTTAAATCTTAGAGGAAATCCTTGCCTTACTTACGTTAGCGACCGTGTGTGCAAGAAATATATTAATGTCCTTCGTCGGACCCATTTCTTCTATCTTTTCAGGTAGACCTTTACGTCAGAGATATGCAATGCAAGAGGAATTGTGAAATTTTAGATTATAGCGTTTTGGATTTTTGCAGTGTATTGAAAGTGGGCATCTTTTGTCATATGATGGAGACCAATACTCTCAAAACTCGAATATTCGCAGATACATTAGATTTAATATTCTTCCACTATATAGACCACTCCTAGATTTTCCATGTATGTATTTTGTGGTGAGATAATGTTTTTTTTAAAATACTATTAAAAAGCATAAAGGAAACCTTATGATGTAAAGTAGAGTATGAAAGGAATGAAATAGTGTTAATATTTACGGATAATGAAGTAAGTAGCGGGGGTGCTTATATATATGATTTTCTTAAGCTTACGTAGATTGTAAACCCGACGAAAGCTAGAGGATAGTAGATTGTTCCTCATGTGTACAGTTCAGATTAAAAAATAACCGTAGAATGGACTGATCGCTGAAAGTATTCTGAACAGTGGTCAGCATTTGCAGTGTCAGTATTCTATGAAGGGATTAGACTAGATAGGTATTTCATCAGAACAAAAATGACAATGCATGTACCGATAAAGAAAAAGCATTTGATATTGCGGGGGCGGTGCTATCACGAGTTGATATGACAATAATAACTTGAGGCTCTAATTTTTTTTTTAATTATTTTATGTAACTAAGGATGTGCGTTTTGTCTTATTCCATTCTAAGTTTGATATTAGACTTGTAGAGAGATTTGACAGAATGAAATATTTCGTACATTTTTTCGGAAAAAATCCAATAAGGAGCATAATTTGTTGGAAATATTAATGCCAAAAATGCTAAGTGATAAAAAAAAAACGAGAGAAGTAGAAAAAATGATCTTGTTTTAAAGATATGAGACAGAACTTTGTGTTTTATAGATGTATTGAATTAGATGTGATTCACTCTGCTCCAGGGAGGAGGATCTAAATAAAATCGTTATTCAATAACCTGATCATGGCAATCTGTTTGAACTACGGAAGAATGTCAAAAGAGTAAGTGAAATCAAGAGTAGTATCATTAGCAAAAAACTATGGATTGGTTTGGTAACGAAGCAAATTATTGATAAAAATTAAGAATAACTACGGAGAGAGAACAGAAAACTTGGGCCATATCGGCGTAAATAAGATAAGGTTTAGATATAACACAATCTATTGTATTATAATCTGTATTAGGAGACCACACAAAAACTTGTAATCTATAATAGAAATGGAGGAGAGAGACTGAGTGCTTTAAGTTTGGTTAAAGCGGTAGGACATGAGACGCTATCAAACAGTTTTGAAATATAAAAGGCAACGGAAGTTCCAACGTTTTTTCATAAGAAAAGTCAGCAAGTTTTTAGATAAGTTTTCAGACTGAAAGTCATATTGATGTTCGTTAATGAGGTGAAGCTAATCAGTGATGATTATTTGAATTTGAATGATATTTGAAAGAATCGCAGTAATCGCAATAGATCGATAAACTAGAGGGAGGAGGGGGGGGGGGGGGACTCTACCCCAACCATTTTTGTTATAGTTTCCAAGCAGTTGTAAATTTCTTGCCGAATAGAACAATCCCAGAAGCTTATTTAACTATGAGATTTAAATTTTAATTAAAAGTTCGGAAAAACTATCAGGAATATTGGTTTAAGCCCCTGAAGTTCTTACTTTGAGAGCACCCCAATACTAATCTATATTGGCTCTTGCACGCATCGGTACGATGTGTGAAAAGTATGATGAAGGTATGAATATGAATTTCTATTTTCCAATCCAAATTTTGGCTTTACATATATAGGTCCCTTGGCTATTATGTATAGCAGCACTATTTCTACAGTATATAGAGAAAGCATTTCGAACAAAAATTTCTTCGACAACAGATCAGAAAACTTCATTGCCTCTGCGGTTTGCCAAAGCTCTTTGTACATATAATTCTCTCGGCAAACAGACATTTTTTGCGTGGATTAAGAGATATTCTTATCGCAAAACGGGGACTATAGAGCTCAGGTGCCAAATTCATAGCTTTTTCGAGTTTTATTGAATACAGGATTGAGTACTAGTTGATAAAAAAAAAAATAATTTTTGAGGGAAATAAAAAACCTTGGCTAAGTACACGGTGTTGTAAGAGATACCGCATAATGGTTTCAGTCTTATGAGGGACATGGATGCTCCCTTTTTGGCCAGTACGTCTGCATTATTATTCCCATCTATTCCTGAGTGTCTGGGTTCTTTGTGCCAAGAGCCAAGGTTTGTTAATGCTTGATTGCATTCCCATATTAACTTAGTTTTGACCTCAGGTGATCATTTTGTGTTACGTTGCCTTCCGTCTTAGGCGCAGAGAGCTAGGAAAATTTTGTATTCCTTTAATAGATCAATGAGTGGAGATGGGTTGGTTTTTTTTTTTTTTTAATTTTTGTCTACCATCAGGGATCGTAACGGTTATAAGTTTTATCGTAAAACTCATTGTTCAATGAGCTTAGATATGAGTTTTACTTTAAAAGTCCGAACAAAACGGTTAAATTTTTTTTACATAGGGTTTCAGTCCTTGTTAAATGCTTATGAAAGATTTTTATTCTCTTAAGTCATCAATAATCGTTATGAGATGATTAATATTTTTCCCCTTCACCGAATAAAAATCATTTGCTGATTTTTATATTTCCTGATCACAAATAAAAATCACATTGAGATTTTTTTTTTTTTTTTATACAGAACAAAAATCATGAGGTGATTTTAATTTTTCTGGTCGACAAATAAAAATCACCAAGTGATTTTTTTCTTTTCCAGTTAGTTAATATCAAAGTACACTACGATGAATACTACAAAATAGTATGTGCACATGTTCAGATGCTAAATTTTTCGTTTCTTATCGTTAGACCTCACATTTTATCTCAACATCTGTACAACAGAACCTTATTATTTTACACATAGCTGAAAATAGTTAATGATTAGAATCATAAAAATTACTTGTCGATTTTTATTTGTCGACCAAAAGAATAAAAATCACTTCATGACTTTTATTCATTATCAAGAAATATAAAAATCACGATGCGTTTTTTATATATATGTGATCAGGAAAAATAAAAGTCAGAAAATGATATTCAATTATTTTATGTTAAAAACTGGCTTAGAGCTAAACAGATCTCCTCCTCTAGAAATTCGCCACTCGAGTTTTTGTGTGTTGAGGTTGTGACACGTAATGAAAAATGCGTCTTCTCGTCAGTTTATTGTCCTCCAAATCAATTTAATAATGATAATGTCCGTGAATTCGAGAGCTCTATATCGTACATAACTCAACGTTATGAAAACGTGATAGTAGGCGGAGATTTTAATGTGAATCTGCTTCGTCGCGATGCCTTGTCAAGTCAACTTTCACATTTTCTTCTATCGCTTCACCTTAACACAGGTAAGGACTTTCCAACTTATTTCAACACCGCTAATCCTTCGATTCTCGACTTGGTTCTCGTTACCGGCAGAGATAAAGTCAACTTACAAGATCAAATCAGCCCTTTTAGTACTATCGACCATGATATTTTGTTCCTCGACTACAACGTCACATTTGATTTGAGTCCTGTTCGCAACAGCTTTACATATCGTGATTACAAACACATCGATGAAAACGCGTTATATAATGAATGCCAGCAGTTGCCATGGAACACTATATTTAATAGTGCTTCTGTAGATGTTCAAGCTGCAATCCTAAGCTCTCTCATTATGTACTTATATGAGAACTATGTTCCGTTAAAAACGGTGAACGTATCCACCAATGGGTGCCCATGGTTTTCGCCTAGTGTGCGGTCTTTAATTGCAGAGCGAGAGTTCTTGTACCAGCGACATAGACGCCTTAGATCTGACGCATCTCGGATGCTGTATACAGCTGCGCGTAACAGAGCCAATACTGCCATCCGGTCTGCCAAACGCCAATACTATAGCTCTAAGTTCAATGTAAGGCTCCAGCCTAAGGAGTTGTGGCGTAATCTCCGCCAAACCGGAGTATTTGGCAAGGATAAAGCTGATTGCAATTTTGACCCGGATGAGCTCAACTCACACTTCACTCCTACCAACAGAACCTCGTCTCACTTACAGTCACCGATCTCGAATCTTGCTAGCAATTCGGATAGTGCACGGATACCAAACTGCTCCATCAGGACATTTTCTTTCCGTGGGGTCGAAACTGATGAACTTGTTTCCTCCATTTTTTCCATTAAATCAGAATCTATTGGTCCTGATAGTGTACCACCGCGTTTTCTTAAATTATTATTACCCTTTATCAGTAAGTACCTTCTTCACATCGTCAACTGCTGCCTTATGTCCTCCTCTTTCCCGAGTAACTGGAAGTCAGCCATAGTCCTACCTATTCCCAAAAAACCATCTCCAGAAAATCCATCTGATTTTCGGCCAATAAGCATATTATGTTTTTTGTCGAAGGTACTAGAGAAGCTTATCTACAAGCAAATACTTGAGCACGTGGAAACCAATAATCTTCTGACATGTTGGCAATCTGGTTTTCGTGCGTCCCACAGCTGCGAGTCCGTAGTATTAAAAGTAACCTCGGACATCAGAACCGCCATGGATAGGCATAATTTTGTTGTTCTGGCTCTACTAGATTTCTCGAAGGCTTTTGACAGCGTAGACCATAACATCCTCCTCCACAAACTTTGCAATTCTTTTAGTTTCAGCGCATCTGCAATTGCGATGATTGACAGCTATTTGAAGGGGCGCAGTCAGTGTGTGAGGACCAAAAGTTTAGTATCTAATAGTCTACCCTTACTATGTGGAGTACCACAAGGATCTATTTTAGGTCCGTTGCTCTTTAGCTTATACATTAACGACTTGCCGAATGTTACGCATCCACATATACGCAGATGATGTACAACTGTACTTATGTCGGCCTATTGGACTTATTGAGGACTGCGTAGCTCGCTTAAACGACGACTTAGAAAGAATCCACTCTTGGACCTTAAACAACAGACTGCTATTGAATCCTCAAAAATCGCAATGCATCACTTTCTATGATAATAACGAAGTACTATCCGAAGTCCCTCCCGTGGTCTTAAATGGGTATTCGTTACCTATTTCAAGCAAAGTAACAAACCTAGGAATTGTATTAAGCCAGGATATGAAGTGTTGCAATTATGTCAGTTTTATTCTTAGCAAGATATATGCAGGATTGCGGCGATTATGGCTTTCGGGCCACATCTTATCGAGAGGTATGCGATCTAAGCTTATAAAGGCACTTATTTTACCACATTTCACATTTGGCAGCATCATCTATCCTAAGCTGGATAGCGTATGCGCTCGCAAGCTAGAGGTTGCATTTAACGATTGCATACGATTTATATTTGGCTTGAGGCGATTCGACCATGTTTCGCTCTTCAGGACTAACCTGTTGGGCTGTTCTCTTTCCAGCTACCTAAAACAAAGAGCTTTAATTTTCCTATATGTCTTACTACAGACTAATACGCCGCGCTATCTTAGAGAATTTTTCCAATTGACCGCGTCCCAAAGAGGTCGAAATCTAATAATGCCTTGCTTCAATAGGTCAGTAATGGAGGTTTCTTATCCTGTTCAAATCACCCGTTTATGGAATGCTCTTCCTCATGGAGCTCAGACGGCGGGTAGTGTCAGGGATTTCAGAAGGTTCATTAAGGCACACACGAATTAACTCTTTCATCTAATTTTTTTTTTTTTTTTTCTTAATATTTTACTATGTTTCTCCCTCCACAACTGAGGCTCCAGAATAATAATAATTTAAGAATTCTTCAACATCATAGTATTTTTCTCATCTTATTATTATTTTTATTTTCTTCTCTTATCTTTTTTTAGTTTTGGTTTTATCTTAGATATTTTTTTAATGTTAACTTAGAATACTATCTAGCTCCAACCTAATTGTACTCTAAAAGATTATACAATCTTGTGTACGCAATACCGAAATATATATATTTATTATTTATTATTATTATTACTGATGACAAAAAATATTAATCATCTCATAACGATTATTTATGACTTAAATAAATAAAAAATTTTCATAAGCATTTAAAAGGGACTGAAACCCTACTATGTAAGTAAAATTTAATCATTTCATTCAGACTTTTAAAGTAAAATGTAAATATAATTGGTTTACTATGATTTTTATATTATTGATCATAAATTTTGTAATATTACTATCAATGAACAATGAACAGAGTCCCTTAATAGCTGCAAGAAGGTGTAGAAGAGATCTTAATTAGATAAGTATCTCTACGTTTTTTTTTCCACGAGAATTCGAAAAATAATTGTTATTTACGACGCTTGTTATAAAAATAAATAAATTGATTCACGTTATTTTGTTAAGACGCTACTAGAGGAGAAAAATGGTGAGAGTACTTTGATTCGATAAATATGTACCATGTGTCCGACTTCCGAGGTCGTCTAGCCCAATCACTGTATTTTTCTTTGTAATTTAATTTTTTATTTCAAATAACGAATAATCCTTTTCTTTTTACACTAAATTAATTATTCTTATATTATTTTTATCTTTTCGTATGTTTATTTTATCTATTTAATATTTTTATATTTTTTTTTGTCACCATGGCTTATCGGTCTTGTCGTTCAGTTCGTACCGAGCACAATCTAATTTCTTCTGTTTCCAAAAATCATTTCCCTTAAGGAATCTGCTCCACCAGAGGAGTAAAACGTGGATGAATGGCTTCCATTCCAACTTTTTGAGGTATTAGTTTATTTGACACTACATTTTTCATTGCTTCTCTTGCCGTTTATGAAGTTATACGTAAATACTGGTAATTAATGGCCGGTTCAATAAGTTGCTTTTTTTTTAATTTAATGCATTTTCTAATGCTTCATTTCGTATTATAATTGCTTATTTGTGTTGTTTTGTTTTAGAGATTCGAACCATATGTATGTATATATAAATTCAATAATTTTGTTTTCGGATCAATCATCATCAATCCATTATTTTTAAACATACATATAACATCTGCTAAATCTTTTCTTTACTAAGACCATGTTATTTTCATACTATCAAACTATATAATTCTTAGTTATCAGGTTTACTGGTGCTCTATGTAAATACTTATCCTGCTTAATGATGAATATAGCATTGAATATACTCAGCTAGAGTAACCTTATTGAAATATCGATTTTATAATCTCATTTGATGTTGACAAGCATCAAAATGGAATTAAGATATTAAATATGCGCCCAGATTTCAGTGAAAACATCATGTCCCTCTAGGGTTTCACCCTTGGCTGTATAGTGATTATTTTCACTCAGTTTTAAATATTCAGTTGCCGCTGAAGATATACAGTAGCACGTCAGAGAAATTTTGATACATAAATTTTTATCTAAATTTTTACTGTCTACAATTTTGATATTATATATAAAATATGGTAAATTTTACACGAGTTGAACGTGATTTTATCGTAAGACCTGAATAGATGTAATTGTTGAATTGGAAGCTTTGCATTAAAAGCAGTAAACCGAGATAGAAACAATAGCAAAAATTATAATTTTCTACTTTGTTATATATGTAGGTATTTATGTATATTAAAATCAGTAGCAGAAAACAGAGACAATTATTACCAATTACAAAAAATACAAAGCAATCAATTTTTACTATTTTTCTTTGGAAATAGCGACACGGTTTATAATTTTAATCCTTTTAATAAATTAATTAATTTCATGTTTCCAAATATAATTTCTTTCTAAACTCAAAAATACAAATAATCGCAACAATAGAATAAAATTTTTTAGTCTTTTTCACATTGGCAGTACTGAGTAGAAGTTGAATTTTTAAGATTTGATCAACTTTCAAGTTTTGCTTCTGTTTCAATATCTAACATGGTTGTAGAAAAAAATTTGTTTCTCAGTCACAGATTTCTACACTCAGAAAAAAATCTTCATTTAAAATTAAAAATATGAACAGAGTTGCATTTAAAATATGTATTTGATTGTTGCGAGAAAGCGGAGTTGTACCTCAGCGTTGCTTAATATAACTGATGATATTCGGAAGTCAATCGATAGTTATAAATTTACAGCGCTCGTCCTCCTTGACTATTCCAAAGCCTTTGATATGATTCACAATATATTTTTATTAAGTAAACTTGCCGTTAAATTCAAATTTTCAAATTCTGCATGTAAGTTGGTTTGGTGAACAAAGTGTGATGGAGTTCCTCAAGGTTCTATCTGGGGACCCTTATTATTCACAATCTTCATTAATAATCTTCCAATGATTCTGGAAAATTGTGACAATCACTTGTATGCTGATGATATTGTGCTTTACATCTCTAGATTTTTAGAACTGCTGGAGGATACTATATGCCGGATGAACGAAGACCTTTCTGATGTGCTTAATTGGGCTATTAATAATGGCTTGAGCTTAAATGCCTCTTAATCTAATGCTAACGTGTTCTATAAAAGTGAATTGGATACTTTCTGCTTTCTTAGACATTATTCTGAACAATGTAACTATTCTTTATAGCATCACTGTAAGGAATCTTGAAATTAATTTTGATCGTACTTTAAACAGACAAGCTCATTTATATGATCGCTCATAAATGAGCTTGTCTGCAAAATTTATGTGACGCTACTTAAACTTTTTGTCACTGTAGCCTATACTCCTGTTGACACGCCGAAATATGTTAGTCAAATCGTTAATTGTCTCTAACCTGATCTATGGTTGTGTTTCGTGGTTTTGGATTCAGCTTCATTGCGTAAGCTCAATTTGGCGTTTAATTTATGTGTTCTACGAAAAAGAGCAAACGAGTTTTGCAATTAGAACAAGCAAAAGTTTTAGCTTTGTCAAAGATTGTATGTGAGAAAATATTTTAGGCGTTAATGAGCTGTGGCGCATAATGACGAGCTTTTTACGGGGTATAATCAGTTTTCAATTTTCACATTCTGGTAGGTTGAGCGAAAAGCGGATTCAGAAGATATAATTTGACATTAGAAAAAAATTCTTTGTCCAGGAAAATGACTTCAACAATTAGTGTGTTTAACATTTCCCAAATTGTGAATTTTTTGGCTTTTCGGACCTTGGTTGTTCACTCAAAAACCGAGAAATCATCATCTTGTAAAAACAATTATTTCTCCAGCTCTATGAATACAAAAGGAATTTTGGAATGACAACCTATTTATCCTAAAATTTCCGAAATCTAGGAATTCGATACTCAAGGTGTTCCTCATTTTAGAATGTATAATTTTATTGGAAAAACCATATTCGTGCAAGGCTCATTATGGTCATTAATAAATAACAATATGTCCCGTAGTGATGATCTAGTCATCACTCCACTTAGGTCAACAGCACATTTCAGAAGGATCCTAGACGGTCATTATTTAAATCACATTTTTTCTCTGATTAACCCTATTTGGTTTTGATCTATGTAAAACTTTAAGAAATTGATTCAGGGATTTAAGAAAAATCTAGAGAAAAATCGTTCTTCATTATGCCTCGGGCTCCCCTATACTAAGTTTATCATCCCGTTTGTAACACATGGAAATAATGATGATAGAGCAAAATTTAGTGGACACCCGCGTATAATATTAAAAGTTATTTTGATTTTTGCATGTCTGTCCGTTAGCACGTTAATGCGAGAATGCGTGTACTTACAAAGCTGAAATTTTGCACATGGGCTTTTTTAAAAAAAAAAGTAAAATTAAGTTCAAAAATGGGACAAATCGGGTAACTCCCTCGTAGGGTTGCCATACTAAATTTCACTTTTCACTAGATATTTGTACACTACCTGAGAACGTGTCAACGAAGAGAGCTCAAATTTTGTGCAGTGTTTTAAAAAAATAGTCGATATAATTTTTAAAATGGGCTTAATTTGGCAACCCCTTCTTGATGTTGCCATATAAAAATTTCGGTTTTTTACGTATACTTTGAAAACGATCAGTACAAGACATTTGTATTGTACTGAAAACTTCTTCAGAATATGAAATCCTATACAATTGGTTATAATCATTTTATCTGTCCGACGAACCGTTCTAGAAATATATGCGAAAAGCCATTTCAACGATCAAACTTGCACTGATGGCTGTACGGAATTACATACGGGTATTCATCTAGGATATCATAAGAATTGGTCTTAGACAAATTCTAGCTTTTTCATTTGTTTTTAAGTTAATTTTGAAACTAATCTACTCAAGTTGAACATTTTTAAAATAAATAGACATATAATTAAAATAAAACAATAAAACTGTTAGTAGGTATATTTATTTTTCTTTTCTGCGACTCGGTGTAACCACCGCCACCGAATCTGTTATTTCCCGGATCTTCTCTTCCCACCAGACCAGTATGGAAGAAAAGAGCACGACAATGGCAGATTCGGTGGCAGTGTTAGAATCGAGTCATAGAAAATAATTCACTATACGATTTTAAACGATTTTACTCTGAATGTACTTTTAATGTGTCACAACTTTTAATACCTATAAATTATCGTCATAAGCAGTATGTTAACATTCCATTTCTTATAAGTAAATTTTTCTGAAATAACGTAAGATTATATAAGTTAAATACAGGGTGTTTCAAACTAGTAGGTCAATAGAGCAGGAGGTGATAGTACTCACCTAGACGAACCAAAAATTGTATGGCAGAGGGGGGCATATCAACCCCTTAGGATTTACAGGGTGATTAAGAAAAAAAGCTATATCTTAAGAACTACGATTATGAGTTAATAACTGTTTAACGGCTACACTTAACACATAGGGTGGAATTAGTCAACTTAAAGAGGAGAGTCTACAGTTTAGTTTTTATAAAAAAAGTTATGTTAACAACCTTTTTACAAAAATAATAGAGGTTAAATTTAAAAAAAAAGGTAAAAAGAAAATCCGAAATTTTAAGTTTGGACAACCATAATTCTTGATGGAAGAGGGGAATGGGGCTGGTTGAGCAGTCGTTGGAAATGTCATGAAGTTCTGCATACAATGAGCTGTAGTTTTTACGATACAGGGTGTTTTGTGAAAAACTAGCTTTTTTTCTTAATCACCCTATGTAACTCCTAAACGGTTGATATGGCCCCCTCCCCCCTTCCATACAATTTTTGGTTTGTCTAGATGAATACTATCACCTTCTGCTCTATTGACCTCCTAGTGGGAAACACCCTGTATAAGCAAAATTGACTAATGGAAAAATTTCACGTATTTTTTTCAAACGATCCATCTATTGGAGGCCCTAAAGAAAAAGCCTTTGAAACCTCCGAACTATTACTAATTACCTACCAATTTATTTAATTAGAAAGACAATTTTGTTCTAATTAAAACTAGAATACCTTAAGGTTCCAGTTTTAGGACTTGTTAACTAAATTTAGAACTCCCAGAATAATAGAAAAGTAGCAAAACTAAATGTAGGTAGAGAATATGTATATGTAATTCTAATAATCGAAACTTGTTATTAAAAATATTTTCGTCACGACAAATTTTTACAAGTCGATTATCCAGCTTCTTTGTCCAAGATGTTCTGTTCTAAGGCAAATACATATGTATGTATGCATACCGACATATATTATATATCCCCATCAAATGATCCTATGGCATCGATCGAAAGTTTGCCGCCAAAACAACATTCCAATATAAGGCCCTTTCCAATAAGAGCTAAAAATTATAAGACAAGATCCCAATGGTAAAGAGACACCACAATGCAATGTGGTCTGCAACGGGTAGACGATAGGATACCCGCAATGGTCGCAAGTGCATTCTATCGGGGATCACATGCATATCTTTCTTCGCTCTTCATATGCCGCCAAACAAGCGTACATTAAGAACATGCCATCTTCAACGATCGTGATTTGCAAGTCCATGTATGCAGGTATTACATGTATTGCGCCTATATTGGAAAATTTTCAATGTGCCTATTGATACACACTCGATACACCGTAGGTACTAAAAACTGGTTTTGTTGGAACTATTTTAGAACATTTTCGTGTATGGCTTAATTTAGAGCAGGAGCTTGAGATTCGGATGATACACGCTAGTGTTTTATTACATATATGTATGCGTGTACTCAGTTTGTGTGCGTAAATAGATCATACGGAAATGATGAATTTTCTTTGCTGTCTCAAGAACATGTATCAACTGTGTATCAACTACGTGTATCATCATGGATTAAGCCACATCAATATAAAAACTTGTATCGTGTGTGTATTATCGTGTATGTAGGCAACCCTACTTAAATCTCTAAGCAATAACAAAAACCAGCTGAGCAAAGGAATCAGCCAGAGCTAAGAAGCGCTAAGAGCAAGCAACCATATATGGCAACAGCATCCGACAGAGAAGAAGACATCAAGATCAAATTGAATGCACCTACTCGGATCTGAACAGAGTTTGATTTTGTGGCGATCGATATTGCAAACCGGCGTGCGATCATCCCCAGTATAAGAAATGTAATGGTCAGGATAGAAAAGGAACACTTCTATTTGAGGGGTCACCAAATTCTATATAATCATATTTTTTTTTTGTTTCCGTTATCATATATTATATACGCACATATACATGCAATTTCGTCCCTTTTTGTCGCATATATTCCTCCTAAATAGCAAGGAATATTACGTTTGTATTGTTTTTCAGCGCACATTTACCCATACTTCTCAAGGGGAATTTTCTTAAAAGCGAAAAGGACGAAAAGAAAACGCAAAAAAAAAAAAACAATCATCGAATGTCTTCCCAGACCTGATAACAGTTTCATCTCATTGCTCGTACCCACGGCTAAGGTAGAAAGAAAGAGTGTAAAATTCTGCACTAGTATGTGTTATAGGATGGCGCAAAAAAAAAAAACGTTATTCCCATATGACTTTGCTTTTATATTCGTACAGTTTTTATAACAACAGTATGAAGGGTCCGTGACCTTGCCAAAACAGCTGATTGCAATTGTATTCCAGTTTGAGTATAGAAATAGACCCTTAAGAGAGGGGTGAGTTTTCTTAGGAGGTCATCGTCGTCGTTCATTAAATATATGATATCGTATATATCTGGCATTCGAGTATTCGACATGTGTGAGAGAGGGCGGTTTTCGCGCCAACAATTTTCTTTTTCTCGTCTTGTCTTTGGTTTCAAGGCGATTATCGAAAATCGTTTTGATTGGCTTAGATTTCCGATACGTACAGTATTGACGATTACGACCAGTTGAAATTCAGGGAAAATTTTAAAACAAGTGTATAACAGTGTTTTCCCGCGCTTGATTATTTATTACAAAAATGTGTTTGTAGATTATGTGACATAGCTATTATATATGTAGATAAGTATAGATGTACATAAGTGTTGTTTCTGTATACAGTGTTTTTTGTTTTTTTATAATTTTAAAATGTGGAATAAGTGAGTGGAAAAGTGATAAATTGATTAAGAAAACAAGTTATATGAATTTAATCTTATATACTTTGTCTTTTATTAAATTTTTGAGAGAAATTTATTGATTTTATTCTGACCATTCCTACCCATGGTCCCATCTATTTTTGGTCCCTGGAAATTTTAAATATATATTTGCCCTCCAGGTTTTTGGTGATTATTTTCAAATTCGAAAACTTTTGCTAAGTTGGTGGAGCATATTTTATAATTTTTCTAGCATTTCTTAAAAGAATGCATAAATAGACTAACTGCATAAGAGGAAATTACTTTGCAATGTAGGTACCTACTATACAATTATGTATGTCTCAGTTCAAAATTTTGGTATTGTCTTCAACGCTTCCGTAAAACTAACATGTTATCATTTTGCTTCATATGGACGGGCATCAATATTCTCTTATTTTGATTAATGTATAATTCGGTCAGTTTTTACTCCTGTAATCAATAACGGTTGTGAAGTTTTTATAACGACGATATTCTGAGTTATTATACAAACTCAACTTTATGCTGAGATACTCTTATTGACTTCGCAGCTAAACTTGAATTTCCGTTGTGTTGTCTCATTGCCAAAGATAATTAATAGCCACCATACATATTATATAAATTGTATACTTCAATTTAATTAACTAATATCCAAGAACCTGCTATTCGTCTAGACTTTAGAGTTAGAAAGATTAAATTATGTAATAATTTAGAACTATGTATTTGAAAAAATCTAAATTTGAATTTTGAAGTTTCAAATTCCATGGGGTCTTTAACATAGAACTAACTCTAGCTATGTTTATTTATTTTTATAAATTTTTTTAGTTATAACTATAAATACCACAAACTGACAGAATATTAACACGAACTCTATAATATTATATATAAATTTTACAACTCATACCTACATAGTTTGTGGAACTCAAGTGAAGTATTTCTGATTTGTATGAAATAATAATAATTCGAGTTTCTGCTCTACCCTACTCTACTACATTTCGAGGCTTGAAAGGCAAAATGGGATGAAGGAAAAATTTTGGTAAATCGAGTTATATACACAGTTAGAATCGTGTGATTTTCTGATTTTTCTGCGTCGAATGGCTTAGGTTTCATTCCCATACATTGGCGTAACTAGGACTTTTTTCTGGGGTGGGCCAAGTCCCTCAAATTGCGTACATAAGCTTTAACAGACATTTTGTTTGCGAAGTATACCAGCTCATGAGTATTTCCAGCTATTGGACCGACATTTTTTATGCATTGCTCTAAGCACTTACAAGACAGAATGTTGATATAATGCCTAGAGCCAATGAAATTGCATTGATTAAAAAAAAAAAATCATAAAGTTTCTAAAGTTACAGGGAGTAGAGCGTGTCTATAAGTTACAGAACTCACAAGAAACATAAACTGTGTTCTTTTGTGTATTTAGTTCTGGAACTCCCATACTCTGGAGAGAACATATTGTTCTGTCGATTGAAGCGAACTATTTGTACTATTCGGTTCATTTATAAATCTTCTATGTAAATGTATGAGGCGTTCTGTTGTGTGTCTTTAGTTTTGTTCTGTTCTGCAGACACAAAACAACACAGCTATAATCTAAATTCTATAACATAATTTCCACTACAAAAAATAAAATAATTCTCATAAAAATAAAAAAATTAAATAATTCAAAAATAAGTCTTTGTCGAGGTTGTGATGTTAAGGTCAGAAGAACAATGAAATAGTTTTCAATTGTTTCCCATTCTTTATTACAATTCTTGTTGAATGTTATTGAGCACCCGGACAGAGAAAAGCATAGTACATCGCTTATTACTTAGTATAAGTCATCAACATTCAATAAATTTTTGGATATTGATACATATTTATTGCATATCGGACCAACGGCGTCGAGTATTTACGAAATAATTTTAGTCGGACATTTAAATTATTTTGAAAATAGATTAGTAATTGGCGAATTGAGTGAAAATGCATTATTTTCTTTAATTCCAATGAACCCAAGCGACTATTCCGTACAGTTCACTCCAAACATCTGACGCGATTTAAATTTTTCTGAAATCATTGGAAGTTGTGTTTATTTGAAAAATAAAATAAAATTTGCATGATTTTAAAAGAAAAATAAAAGAAAGTGGTGTCGTTTAATTAACAGAGACTTTTGTTTTCCCTTTGCTTCTCTCACAAAATATATCAGAATCTTCAAGTTCTATACACGAAACTGATATGATAGTGACACCCTGACCAATACCCGTATTTATTCCAAGTACCAGTACCAGGACCTCTTTTAAGTACAAGTTCCGATACTGGAACTTAAAAATTTTCAAGTACATGTCCAGGTACTGGTACTTATAAGTTTCAAGAGCTTTTAAAAACTCAAATGAGAAATTTTGAAAAATTTATAGCCAATGGATGAGGTTTCCATTTACGAAATATTATAAAATATCGCATAAGCTTTTGCTGTTTTAATTTCTACATAATTTTGGAAGTTGTTCATACAATATTTGAGTTTGCCTTTAGCAAAACAAGACATGCAAATGAAAATCAGCGCTGTACGGAGGAAGAGAGCCGATTGTAGCACTTGATTGCCAACCTTCTCAATAAAACATATCGATTCAGCATGTCAATGTCTGTCCTACTGTTATTCATACATTACGCTATTTTTTTTTTTCTATTTTATTGAAGGCGGTAAGATTTCTTGAGGCACTGTCGAGATACAGATAACCTCTATTATTAGAAGGCGTATTTAAATAATTTAGAACAGCTGAAGTACTTCGCGTTATGGCGGTATTTGTAATAAATACGATATGTACCAATATCAGGATTTATACTTGAGAATTTTTTTAGTACCAGTACCGGGACTTATACTTGTACTTAAAAAACATTTAAGTCCAGGTACTGGTACTGGTACTAATATTTAAGAACCAATGTATTTAAGTACTTTACAGGTCTGAAGTTAGATACATATTTTAGAACAATTATTTACGTTTTTATTAATCACTAATAAAAAGATAGTTGAAGTCTGTAAACGCTTTAGTTTACGGACTTTTTAATAATTTCTGTTTTTAGTCTTTCAAAATTTACTACAATGCTCTTGTTTTGGAACATATTATTTATTATTTTTGTTTTAGCATGTAAGGTGGAAATGTCTACATTGAAAACATTTTTATAATTTTGAACAAATGCCACTCCATGTTTCAGTTACAACTTTATAAATGAGTAAACTGATTTTCAAAAATATTGTTGAAGTTAGTGATAATTTTGTCCACCACTTGCTTGTAAATATGTATCTTCCAATATTCGGAAGGCCTTGTATCTGATGGAAAATCTACTTAATTACTTTTACTTGGAGTGAACTCGTATCAGGAAGTCTTTTGCACTCTCCGGTTGCCTTCTCCTTTTCGAGACTCGAGCAGGTTCTAGACAAATTTAATGTTTTTCTGTGAATTTCTCGGTTTTCCGAAGTCTAGAGTGCTAATATAGTTTTATTCCATAATGTAACGTAATAAGAATATTATTGAAGTTTTTTATTGTCAGTTATTTTTTCTTATAAAGGTAATCAGCCTTATTACTGAATCCGTTGGGTTTAGAATCGAAAGAGCTTAAAAAAGCTTTTTTTTCGGAAAATTACACAAAAATTTATGAAATTTTCAAAATTTCATTGATATTAAGGCTATCAATTAAAATTTCCGCACAAACTGTCAAAATAGTTTTGCGTGATTTCTCCTACGGATCACGCCTTTGTCAAAATTCAGTGGAATCAGAGCAATCTCAGAATGATTTTTAAAAATTTAAAAAAGATTTAATTAGGTTAAAGCCTTTCCGATCCGAACGGATTCAATTTAATTAGGCCTAAGATTGTACGAATTAACGAATGTTTTTGGGAATTTTTTTAATAATTTTCTGGGGGGGGGGGGGGGGGGGACAGTCGCATTGGGAGAGGGGGGCGTCCAACGGTGATTTGGAGACCGAAGAATGTTTTTTTTTGTTACTAACTAAAAAGTAGGAGATGGTGAGGAGACACCTGCGCGCGCCTCAAGAGAGAAGAACAGCATCTGGCAGAACCGAAAATGGCAGAAGACGATCGTTTTGGGAATTATGGCGATAAGATAAAATGCCTAAATGAAAATTGAGATTTTTATCCTTTTTTTTTATTGTGTTCGTACCCAAAATACCTATCTAGTTTTTCTTCGACGTAATAAATGTGGTTGACATCAAATATATTCTTTTACTTGCAGTAAGGTTTTCAAAAAATATGGTGTTTATCCTTTTTTACCTTACTTAATTTTTATTTTTGAAAAAATTGCCGCATATCCAGTCCCGGATCTAGGAATTTGGGGGGGGGGGGGGCAATAACGTTAATTGCCATCCCTCTAGCAACAATATTTTTTGGGGAAAATTTTAGTACAATTCCAGGGTATACTAGGCACCAGACTATATATATATATATATATATATGATAATAGGTCATTATGTACTGCATACCAGAGTTATTGAATTTGAAAACAAAAAGAATTTGAAATTCAAAATTAAGATCTAATATAGAAATTAATAGTAGTTTGAATCTGAAACTGTTTTAAAATAAAAGGAAAGTAAAAATCGTATCATTACAAATGCAATTTATTTTATTAATACCAAATAAAAATTTTATTATGTTGTAGATTATTTTTAGTTTTTTATTTTAGCCGCTTTTCAATATGAATCTTCCCAGCTAAAAATAGTAAAATTTGAGACAGTTAAAAAAAAAAAAACTTTGGGTAGGAATTCTGGCGTACTGCCGTTCAAGTTTAAGCCGATTAGCCGATTTTTTAGCCAGATTCAAAACTTCAGCTAAAATGGCTACATTTAGCTGGCATAAAATATTTTTCTAGTAACTCTGTGCTTGCACCTACTGTTTTATAATGTGTCTACATAAGGGACTGAAAATAACTGTTATTATTTTTTTGTAAGCGAAAAAACTCTTTCATAAAATTTTCTAGGAAGTAGCGTAGTACAAATCGGGTTTATGTGCAGCACTTACACTAACTGCCTACGTTGAAATCAAGAAAGTTTCGATTTTAATATATAAATCCAATTCTAACTGTTATTGTAAAACATATTTTTTATATTTCAATTTTAACCGTTAAAAAAAAATACTTATATTATTTTACAGCGATATAAAACTCTTTACCAGAGTTTTATATATTTCGTTTACTATAAGAATAAAAAATGAGTTTTTTATTTTCCTCGTCTTATAATATAGTTAAAAATGAGTTTTACTTTTTTCCTCTGGAAATAAAATTTATTAATGGACGTTTTATATTTTAGTTGTCATATATTTGTTACAAGATAGAGCTTGTAATTTTTTTTAAAAAAAATAAAAAATTAAAAAATTAGGAAATTACCTAAATAATACAAAATAAAAAAATTAACATAAAATTTGTCAATTTTTTTTATAGCCTATACAATTACTATACAAATATAAATAATAAAAGATTTGCTTCTCCCTTATTTTTTTTTATAGTACAATATGTCTAGAATATTTTTCCAAAGTTTTAAGTCAATCGGAGTAAAAGTCTAGAAGAGAGAGACTTTGGATATTATCCTCAGCGACGTAAGTATATTGAGGCAGCTGCTTAGGTATTGTTTGTCCTTCTCTCTCGCTCGTTGTTTTTTTTTCACTTTCTAAGGGTCACCTATTTTAAATATATTATTTTAATATGCCCTGATCATTACAACTGCAGCATGATCTTAGCTTTATGTAGCTGGAATCGACGATTCTATGTAAGTTAAAAAAAATGTTTTTTCTTTCTTTTTATTCCTACTTTAAATTTTAATCGGTTTTTTCTAAAAATACTATTTTTGAATTCGGTGGACACGATTTCTCAAAAACAAATGCACCGATCTTATTGAAATTTTGTACATTTATTCAAAATAGCATTGACTAGTGACTGAACGAAGGTTTTCTCTTTTATTCGATTACAACTAATTTTACAAGGCTATACGTAGTGTGAATTGTACCAAAAATTGTACTTTTTTGCATACAACTTTGCCAAAAACTCAAATTTCAATTTCTTTTTAAATTCTTCGTTTAGTCACGAGCTATGCTTATATACTAACAAAAAAAAAATTCACTTTTTAATTTCTGATGAGGCTGTCATGCGTTATCGTGACCACCGCGAGGACACGTTTTTTTGAGGGATCTTCGGAAACCAGGTCTCATCGATTGAATTTTCGAAATTTTTGAATGAAAATTTTATAAATTTATTCATTAAAAGTTGCTTTTTATATGCTTAAAATTTTGAAAAAAAATAATTTAATTATTATACATTATGTTGTATAAAAAAAAAAAAAACAATTGAGAAAATCATGTAACCGCTTATAGGACTAATCGAAAACAAGAACCGAAAAACTCAATTTATCCCACTTTAAAACAAGATTTTTGCTTCAATGATTAATAAAATCCAGGGAAATAGGATAAACTAAGGATTTTACTGAGAAAATTATTTTAAGTTCACCGCTTACATACTTTATACCTTCTGCTCTACTATGTCGAGGTATAACGCATAATATTCTTACATTTTCGACTTTAGGTTTATTTCTTGAGGAAAAAAAATAAAACTCATTTTTAAATGTTAAACCGAGAGAAAAATATAAAATTTAAGATAAGACTGTTATTTACTCAGAAGTTCCCGTTTTAACTATTTCATTAGAAGATAAAAAATATAAAATTTATGATATCAGTTGTTTCACCAGTTGTAACTGCGATGCCTTCTCCAGTACCTTTTCATATATGGGAAGCATGTTTCTATTACAATTGAAACTGAATTTGGCAAAACTATTTCTATTAATTTGGTATTTTGTGCAAAATATATACTCAATCATAAAGAAGACATTTTTTAAAATTTTAGCACGAAAAAAAAAATGTGTTTATACAGGGTGCGGCAAAAAGATCTGACGATTTTAAAATTAAAAGTGATCGAAATTGTTTTATTGCTTATTACAGAAGGGTGTTCATGTAAATTAATAAAAATAACATCAGAACAATCGATTTAATCTGTTTAAGATCTGAAGATAACGCCCTTAAAATGATGTCCATCTTTGACCAAGCATTCTTCCAGTCTTGCATTGAAGCTGTCGAACATCTTCTCTAACATTGCAGGAGACAGGTTGGCGATTTTTTGCAGTTCTTCAGGATTTGTAGCGTACCGACCAATATCGTCGCTCATTATGAAAATTTTATCATCAGTCATCAAGTCAATCATATGCTCTGCAAATGCTTTCTGATTTACATAGTTGTTAGGCTTTAACTGCTGGACAATAGCCATTTTGTATGGGTGGAAATATTTGTCCTATCAAGCTGTCAGACATGTGCAAAGAAGGTGCTTATTTACGGGCCGGCCGTCGAGGATTGGTTTCCACAGCTTCTCTTACTCGATCGATATTCTCTGCCGTCCGGGCTGACCTTGGACGGCCTGTCGACTTCCGTTTCAACATTGAACTGGTAGCTCTGAAGTTACTCACTCATAGCAGAATTGTGTTACGAACGAGTTGGGACTTTTCCTCTTGGACCCACATTAAAACGCGTACAGAGTTTTTATACTATCAAAAGAAAATTTTCGGGTTGGGTAGAAGTACGGACACTTTATGTCGTTTTGGTTAAATTCACCTAAATTTAAATTATTTATTGCCTTTATAATGTAGAGGTGCAAAATGGTCCCATAGTTGGCAACGTTAGCATTTAGTGCAAAGTACCTGCAAAATATTACGTAGAAGCTCTACATCAGAGGTGGTCAAAGTGTCGACTATTCCTAGTCGCCCGTAGGTCTGATATGTACACATCTCGATTCCCGACATGAAACAAATGTTTTGTTAATTTAAGTAGTTTTTTAATTCCAGTTCCTCCTTTACAAATCTATGTACAAAAATTAGATAACGAATGGAAAGAGCTGAGCGTTTTTGATTATAGTCCTTTTAAAAATTTAACGGATGAGGAATTCTTTAAAAATTACCATTTGGTATCAGAGACGCAATGATTTCTTAGTTTTCCCTAAACTTTCTAAATCCGTTTTTAAAATGTTATGCTTTCCTCATTCCTCTACTAATGTAGAAAGGGTATTCTCAGCAATTAATGAATTTATCCTTATCGACTGCCAATTTTCCTCCAATCTTTAAATCTGGGGATAAGCATGATGTTAAGATTTATCAAGTCATTACTAAATTATGCATTATTCATAAACTTTTTGATGCTGTAGTCAAATATAAATTTTTTTTCTCTTATAAGAAATTTAATATCCGAACATACCAGCCATGCTTTATAAATACAAGATCAACCGTAACTAATTTAATAAGTTTTACTAACTTTACTTTACACTCAATAGAAAATGGTACCCAAGTTGACGTAGTGTATACTGATTTCTCTAAGGCATTCGATAGATCCAACAATATAATATTAATAAAAAAACTAGAGGCTCTAAGTTTTCACTGTAAGCTCTTAAGCTCTTAGAATGGATTCAATCCTTGTTAACAAATCGCAAATTAATAGTGAGAATAGATGAACATTCAACATATGTTATAGAACCTAAATCAGGTGTACCTCAAGGTAGCCATTTGGGTCCAATTATATTCCTTTTTTATATATAAATGATACTTTCAAGAGCTTCTCTGCCTACAAATATCTTCTATATGCAAATGATATGAAATTGTTTGCACAAATTCGAGACGCTAATGATTCGGAAACATTTCAATCAGAATTAAATAGCATTCCTAAAATTATTATAGCCTAAATGCTTTCAAATGCAAAGTTATGTCATTTAGTCGCTCGTCAGGCTCTACATTGGTGAAAATATCTGATAAGGAACTTACTTTTCGTAAGTATTACGACTACATAGCTGCCAAAGCTAGTAGAAACCTTGTAATTCTACTTCGTAACTCTCAGGACTTTACGGACCCGTTTAAATTTAAATCTTTGTGGTGCGTTTTGTAGAATATGCATCCCCAGTCTGGAATTTCAATATGCAATCTTATGACTCCAGGTTGGAGTCTATATTCAAAGAAAGTTCATAAAATATCTTTTTAACAAAATCCATTGGCAAGGACCTTGTCCACAATATGAAGCTAGGTGCTTATATAAGGATCGCGAATTTCTCCAAGCAAAAAGAGAAATAACTGAAATTTAATTAATTAGGAATCTTTTATGCAATGAGGTGGATTGCATGGATTTGTCGTATTTGATTAATGTATATGCACCGGAAAGAGATATTCGTTTTCGGCAATTGCTTTATATCCCACAGCATAGAACGAATTATGGCTTTAGAGAGCCACTTACGAGGTCAATGATTCAATTCAACCAGTACTACGAGTCCTTAGATCTGAATAACAATAGGGTTATTTTTAAATCAAAACTTAAGGAACTTCTAAGATTAAAGTTTGTAGTTTAACCGAGTCTGTAAGAGAGATTCCTATGTAGACCGTAATAATAATAAATAAATAAATAACAGGAAAACTGTGGCATTTTTTGTCAGTCTCATAGCTGCTGCTAAAAAAAAAACTAATTTATAAGACTAATAATAATTTAGTAATAAAACAATTCAGTATAGTTTTTATAAAAAATATATAATATAGAGCTAACTAGAGGGGAAACAACAAATGTTCCAGAAATATGTGAAATAATGCAATTATTTTTCAGTTCTCACAGGCAAATTTGGATTATGTAGATTTAAATAGAAATAAATTCAATTGCTCGACTGTTCATTGATAAAGTTCTGGAACGGCACTCCGATTGCACGAGCTTGACTCGCTCTTCACCGCGATCAACACTTCAAATTTCGCATAATGTTTCTTAACAGCCGTTCACAAATCGTAAACCATGTGCAGGCATTGTTGGGTTAGCCTGTTTTTCACAAAGATGCTAGGTTTCCAACAGACTATATCCATAACACAGATTGATATAACAACAATGACGAGTGTAAATATGAGAATTGCAAAGCAAAGCTCAAGCCATTTTTAAAATTAAAAAAAAAAAAAAAAATTAATTATAAAATTTTTTACAATTTCGGGATTTTGACATTTAAGAATTTTGTCGTTTCTGTATTTTGTCACTTATAGATTTGGCCACTTATGGATTTTGTCACTTCTAAATTTTCTCATTTCCGGATTTTTGTAATTTTTCTGGATTTTGTCACTTCTGGATTTTATATTTCTGAATTTTGTCACGTTCCCATATCAATGACCAGCAATGAGCTAGTCTGTCCAGAGAATCTTCAATTTCGAGCTGTACCAGAGAGTTGACGTTACCTCTCTTGAGGTAAGTAAGTAATTATTCTGTATAAGCCGATCTTCAACTGGACTATAAAGACTAGTGACTTTAAATACGACTGAAAAATAATGTTTAATATATTCAGATCATAGAGATGATTAGGGCTAGTTGATGCTTTTAAAGTTGGAACCAGTGCAGCGAGATGGCCTTACAATCCCTATGACAGTCCAGGACACAAGCCGGTATATCTGTATCAGCGGTAGTTCTTGCTTATACCTGTGACACACAGCTAGTACAGATACCATAGTATTCGCATAAACCACCTGTGTTGCTTTGCGTACTAGCATAATACAAGCTAAGCAAACTGGTACTAGGCTTGTATAAATACTTGGGTTTTTTCCATTGTGTACGGAACCTTTTAATGATTTCAGCGCTATTTTCAGGCAGTGGCAAATTTATCTAGCTTATGACTTTTTGTTCAAGTAGGCCTTTTCGGGAATATTAACTAGTTTGTGACCATACTCTACGTCAAGTTGACATTTAAAAAAAATATTTCCGACGATTTCTTGAAAAGCAAAACTTACTATGTTTTAAAAACTGTCAAATGATGTGTCACCTAGTATGGTAAAGCGAATACAATGGTATCCGGACTATGGTACCTATACTAGCTACATATGTGTCAAAGGCATTAAACGTACTCCTGGGAGATATCCGCGGAGTGCGGATCCTGTTCTATCTTGAGACGTTTCTAAAAATATAAGAGGCATATGGGGGAACATAAAGAATTAAAAAAAAAAAAATTTGGTGCTTTGTTTCAATTGTCCGGGATATATGTATAATTTTTTAAATTTTCTCTATTATCTGTCAGAAGACTGAAAAAAATATTGTTGTTTTTTTTTCTACAGTCATTATAAAAAATTAACGCCTGCCTAACTATGGCTTCCTATGCTCGACAAGGTATCACTAGCGGTGAATTTCGTAATGTGTGTAAGCCGGTTAACCAACACTTGCAAAATTCAGGTGCCGGATTTTGTATGAAAATTTCCTAACGAAATTCAACTGCTGCATTATGGAAGATGAAACTTGAACGTGAAATCGAACTTTAACCAGATTCCAGGACAGGAGTTTTATGTAGCATAAAAGGTGGGTGGTGCAGTTCCCAAGCTTAAGAATCATCGGTGCAGCAAATTCCCCGTTAAATATTATTTAATTTGGCAAGTAATATGTATGTATGTGTGTTCCACCCAAAATCATAATCTTTCGGGACAACAGGTAAAATCAACACGGCTGTATATATGTACATTAAGGAGTATCCTCAAAAGCGTCTACTTCCATTCGTTAGAAAGCATGATGCATCAATTTTCTCTTGATCGGATTTAGCAGAAAAACGAGAGATTTCTATGATGTCCAGTGTAGTACAAAAAGAAGACAATCCTCCAAATTGTCCGGAACTAAGGCCAATCGAAAGATATTGGGTTAATATTAAAAGAAAATTAAAAAACAAAAAAAGTACTAGTAAGTACTAGTAACAGTACCAGTACCTGGACTTGTACTTGAAAAATTTTAAAGTACCAGTACCGGGACTTGTACTTGAAATGTTTTTAAGTACCAGTCCTGCGACTTGTACTTGTACTTAAAATATTTCAAGTCCAGGTACTGGTACTTGTACTTGGTATGTGCCTTTCTATATTAAAAGCAAAAAAATTAAATAATTTTTATAAAATGCACCCTCTATAAGTTTTCAATAATATTGAGTAAAGTAAATGAACGAGATAAATTTTCATTTTCCAATGTAAGGAAATAAGTTTTTATTTTAACTGATGCAAAACTTGAAATGCAAACAAATGATGATTTTCCATTACCGCAAATGACAACATTGCACAAGATTAAACAATATTTCTTTAAAAAACAAATAGAAAAGAACAGAAAAAAGTTCACAAACAGTCTCGAACCACTTGGGTAAATAAACGTGTGAACACTAACTACTAGAGATTCGCCAAAGTAGCAATACTATAAAAGCATCTAAGCCTAGCATCAATTCAGCTCATTTACAAATTTATTTGACTCAAAATGTTCCAGCTAAGTTTGAAGATTGTCACAGTTTTGTTGCTAGCATTTGAAAAAATCAGTGCTGAAGATATCCAAGAATATATCGTAAATGGTAAAAGTGTAGGTGTGACTGGAATTGATCCTTCTGGTCGAGAAATAATTAAAAATACCGGAGAATTTCCGTATATGGTAGCACTTGATGAGAATGGTGGTCATGTTTGCGCTGGAGTTATCATAGAGGAAAATGCTGTACTAACAGCAGATCATTGCGTACATGGATTAGATCCGAAAATATTTCAGGTTAGAGCTGGTACTCTTAGTATATGGCGTGGTCAAGACAATACAACTCAGATAGTTGATGTAGAATCCATAACTTCCCATCCGTATTTCCGACCGAGTGATAATTTAAATGACATTGCGATTTTATGGCTAAGGAATCGTTTTAAGTTTAATAAATATGTGAACAAAATCAATATGTCAGAATTAACAGGAGATGGATATGTTGGTGAAAAATTAACAGTGATTGGATGGGGAAGTGACAAAAAAGCAGTAAGAACGGTAACACTCAAGAAAACCGACCTGGAAGTTATTAGTATGGGTGAGTGCAGAAAGATATTGTATCAATGGTCTGTACCTGATACCATGATGTGTGTTGTGGATAGAGATCATGTCACTACTACCTGCAGTGGAGACTCTGGTGGTCCAATTATTCAACATAATTCAGCAAATAATAAACGAGATGTATTGATAGGACTGAAATCGGGAGGATTATGTGATCCTAAATTACCAACTCTCTATGCAGATGTGGGCCAGTTACGAAATTGGGTGCTTGATGAAATTAGAAAAAAGAAATTAGGATGCTAGAGGAAGGTTTATTATAAATACAATATGAATATGTTTATAAATAAAGTCTGTACGCATACTGCATTACTTTTTTGTAGGTTAGAATATATTTAATGAACTTGTCCAATAGCTGTTTTTCGGACTTGCGTCCATTACTATGTTTCCAAAGTTGAGTTAGAGCTGAGTTAAGTTTGGTTAGCAGAGTTAACTCAATGCTGTGGCCTTGAACTTTGAGTTGAATTGACAGTATAAATATTTTCTATAAATCCTGGTAGACAAATTATCAAATGAGTTCCAATGAGTGTCACGATGAGCTTATTAATGGGCATATTAATGAGCATTATGATGAGATGAGAATACATATATAAATGGTCGTCTCAGTCAGTTTCCTACTGATTTTATGGTCGATTTCATATATTTTTCCGAATTAAACTACGGTTTCAAATCAAAGTCAACACTATTTTCAAGCTTATGTTTTCTAAAATTAATGCACCAATGTGAGGGCATCTGAATGATTATGTAGGATCCTGTAAAAGAGTTGATTCAGTTCAGTGGTAGTAACCTATTTTCTCTGAAAGAAGCTACTACTAAGGGAAGGATAGAAAACTATTATTAGCAAAAAGAGAGTTAAGGTATTTCTAAACGATCTGGAAAAATGCCAGATATCTGCCAATTTTTGTGGGCAGATATCTGCCCTACACATTACAAACGGAGCACATATTCGGGCAGATTTCATCTGGCACAAAGTTGTCAGATAGTTTTCGGTCAGTTATCTGGCATGCGTCTGTCTTTATTGATTACACAACCTGCTAGTTTTCATCTGGTGAAAACTGTTTTTATTTGGCAAAGACAACATAAACTAATGTGAAGTTTATTATTCAAAAATGAATTCTAGAGAAAGGTACGCGGCTGCTTTTATTGTGTATAGTGCATTTTGTACAAGTTAAAAAAATATGTGTTGTTGGAATTCGGTGATCAAGCGCATTATTTCACCACTGGTCCATGCTGACTTCTTCTTCCTTTTCCACCTCACCTTGTTTTCATCTGCCATTTTATTAATTATGTATATTTATGATGCTATTTATATATTGTATACTCCTGGTAGATATAATAATATATAGCAATCTTAGATTTATTGAAACCATTAGCAAATGAATTTAAACTTTAAGAATAAAGTTAAACTTTGAACAAATGATTTTAAACCCTTAACAAATAAATTTAAACCTTGAACAAATTATTTTAAAGCCTTAACAAATATATTTAAACCCTTAACGAATGAGTTTCAACTGTTAACAAAATGAATTAAACCTTTAGCAAATATATTTAAATTCTTAACAAATTTATATTTAAAATTTTTGCCTTAGGAATAAGTAAAACCAAATCCATTATATATGTAGTTATGAGGTGTGATTTGTTGCAGGCTATTATCGATCGCTGAGAGAAGATTATGTTCTCTACTCATGCCACTCAAGCCTACCGGAATTGCAAGTAGAATTTGCAATTCCTTGGTTACTTATCGCAGCAATAAGTATGTCGTTTCTGCCATGTTTTGCTGAAACTATAACTCGAGCACGAGTGCTCTTTCTTGAGCGGGCTTGAGCTCTCTAAAATATTACGTCAATTATGTTGGGACCGCTATTTCATGGTAGAAAAGTTTTGAATACGTCAAAATTTAGGGGGTCAATTAGAGCTAATTAAATGCCACTTCCCTGAATTTAATGCTCTAGTACTTTTTAAAAAAATCCATGGATAATCCAACTTTATTAAAAGTTAGGACTATCAATTTTAAAATGTAAAACGTTTTTTAAGACCCAAAAAATCGTATGTTTTAATGGCTAACTATAACAAATCAACGGCCACCCATGGTTAGAATTTTAAACTCTTACGATACACGGTAATTTCGGGCAAACAAATTTAGTTTGCAGTGACCACTGTGTAAAGCTACAAAAACTTAAGAAATTGCAGAGAATAAATGTAATTAGTATCTCCACATAAATTTAACATAAATTCTTTTGGAATTTGAAAAATAGCGAAAAGCGTTTATCAGGGTTCAAAAACAAATCTTCCTCATGTTTTACGTTTTGAAACTCAGCAGCACAATGGAGTATACTCGTAGAGAAAACAGGAAGTGTGGTAACACAAATTTAGCGTAGTGAAATTCTATTTGTGTTCAAGGCATTTTAAATGTCAATTTCTAAGCTGGGCACCAATTTAGCATCTACATTTCGCTATTGCATGATTCATGGTTTCTTAGTTGATTTGTTGGAGATTAGGCATAATAAATACGAGTACTATAGAAAAACAATCAAATAAATTATATTTTCTCTACATTTCTGTGGATAACGCCTTACTAACATTTATCAGTTCGGAAAAGATTAAAGTATTCAACTCGTTTCCAGTATTATTTGTTGATCACAGATTTAATCCGACTGAAAAACACAGTATTATTAAAATGTTGGTAGCGTTTAGGTTAGCATCGATGGAGCATTTCGTTTTTTAAACTTGTTATTCGCCATTTTAAACTGTTAAAACTCAATCTACAGCTCAGCACCAAATTCAATTCATCGCGAAGATGAGGTGGCGCTTTGGGCGGGTCATGACCTCCGTGACCCTCCGCCTGTATACGCGCTTGATTACATCATGCTTAGGATACATAATTAGGCGACAATAGAGTTAAACTTGCCTTGCACTGCATTGGACGTTTTCGATAACGGTCATAATATTAGCGATAAGAGTGGGTTTTGCAAAGACTATATGCAGAATGTTCAGAGAATCGTTGGTATTCGTTAAAATAGATACCATCTTTTCATCTATGTCCAAGGACCGGATGTTTTAGAAATTGGGACTCTACATATTCGTGCGTATATGGGTACATGTGTATGTACTAGGTTTATACAAAAATTACTAAAAAAAAAAAACTGAACGTATAAAACATAAAAGGGATTGATCCCCACCCTACCAGCATTTTTTCGCGCCATATGTGGAAATTTTTACAATAAGGGGTGAATGACAATTTTAGCGGAAAACTACCCCCCGATTCTAGACCTATACTTGAGCAAACTCTGGGCAGCATCTGCAATTTCTCATAAATTCAAATGTACTGCAATTGAGACGTACAACAATAGAAGAGCATTAGCCCTAACTTATATATCTGGGCCCTGGGGTGTGTTCATCTATGTACAGAATACAACCGCACCGCGCAAGTACACGTTAACTTAGCATGTGGATTTATGATCAAACTAGTCTGGCTGGCACGTGTTATTTCTCACCAGCGTTAGTACCTTATACAGTTATGCTTTATAGCCATCACTATAAGAACTATATTCGCAAAAACTAGACTTTCTGTCCGTAATTATGAATGCCGCATTTGAAACTGCTTCCTTTGTTATGCCCTTATCTGCTGTGCCTGGATGAATGGATTTGAGCAGTTGCAACGGGAATCAAAACAAGTGGGTCTACTTTATGTATGTATGTATGTATGTATGTATATATGCGCGTATTGAAAGTAACGGAGGGTGGTGCGTAGTCGGAAAGGGATTCTCTTCTAGTCCTGGGGATTCAAATCAGTACATATCACAGATGCGCATGTCCGGAAAAATTCAAGCTGGCAGGTGTGACGTAGAAACCAACAATAATAATAATAATCGCCTGCAGGACTAGGGTTTTCAGTTTACGTAATGGGATTATGTGGGTACTGAGAATAGGCAAGGAAGGGTGGTATGTGCTTTTATCTAGTTTCAAAAGTACAATGACCTCCGGTAGGAAGTGTTATAGAAATTATGTTTTACAACAGTATTTAGATCTTGGTCTACTAACACAAGTTATATAGGTAGTAATTTGGCTACTTATGTATACCTATTTCCGTTTTTCATAGTTCAAATTTGGGACGAGTATAATAGCGCTGACAAGAATTCAAGAAGCTTCCTAAGGAGTTTTTATATTCTGTGGCCTAGTTCTCTATTGGTGTAGATGTGGTTGGTTCTTTAAAGAATTTTGGTGGATGATTGGTGGATGAAAAGAGGCTTTGGGAACTAGATTGCAATGATTACAGGAAAGAAACAGACTATCAAATATTTTTCCTATCTTTTGGTGGGGGCACTCCAACATACTCCAAAAGATAGACTATAGTGATTGCAGGGAAGAAACAAACTACCATGACTTTGGGGGGGGGGGGGTGCCAGTGCAATGATGCCCACCAGGAGTGACTGAGATGAGAAGGAGATGGTCGTAACATCCGATATTTATATTTTTACGGATGGTTCCAAGACGAGATCCAGAGATCTCCAGTGGCACGAGTCTTTTAGACTGCCTGACAAATGTAGTGTTTTTCAGGCAGAGCTCACAGCGATTTACCAGAAGGCAATATTGGTAACTATGTGCAGAGTCCGTACGGCACATCTGCATATACACTAACAATCAGGCAGCCATAAAGGCATGGTAAAATCAAAATTGGTGCAGTTATACAAGACTAGCCTTGAGGAATTGGCTGTAAGGCACAAGCTTTAAAATAGGAATCATTAGGGGCGCCTATCAAAAGGCAATCCTCCGTTGAACCAGTAAGGAAACCTGCCTTTTACAGATATATTTGAATTTTCAATAAAATCATCTCATTTGAACATATACGTATCTAATTGTGCCGAAAACCTACCACATTTATATCAATTGACTAGTATTAAATCCAAATTAGTAGGTGCCTGTGAGATATAAAAGGGGAAAAATTGTACTTCTTCGAAAGATGAAAAAAGTTATTAAATATTTCGAATATACTTTTTAATCAAAATTTATATCCTTTCTATATATTTTAGAAATGTAAAAATGTAAAAATAATAAGCAACCAGTTTTTAACACGTATATTTATATATTTGGCAAAATTCATACGTTATTCAGGTAATATAAATAAATGAAAATAAATAAGATATAATTATATTTGAATGTTATTAAAAATTTGTAGGGCTGTTATGACCCAGATCTTAATTATTAAGTTAGAAATTATATTCACATTCAGTTTAATCATGATAAAACAAGAATTTCATTTAGTCTAGCGTAAGCATTTTAAAGGGTTATTATTCTTAAGTTTATTGAACCAGCGATCATAATTCGCCACCGTGAGCAATGCTAATTTCCATTTTTTCGCTTTACATGCAGTTTTTACAATATTTACGCCAGAGGAATTACTACTGGGTCAGCATTCTTACTGCGGTGAATTATTAATCGCTCAAGTCGATGAACCCTATTTCTTACAGGTCAATTTGTGTATTGATTGTTAATATTGATTACGCATGTTCAATTTTATTATAAATATATTGAATGAAATAAATAATAGACCAGTTTTGTTATAATCGACAATCAGTGCGTTTTTATTAAGCCAAGTCAGAACGGTCAGCATTTCAACCATTCTCCATTATTTTGAGTATCGATACAAGCATCGATATTCAATTCTACAGCGGTCTAGATTGTGCATCTAGGCCTATACATCTCAGTTAAGGCAAAGGAGCTTTAACTTTAACATTGGTGACCCCGACGTGATTCAAGTGCATCACTTGAGTCACATACATACATTCATTTTAGTTGAAAGTGAGGCATTTCCACCAGAAGGAAAACTTATCATCGCCTTTGAAGCAAGATTTCATTTGACTTCCAATCACAAAGTGAAATTACAAGTTAGATTGAGTGAAAATCTCATTAACACGAAAAATTCCATAACTCATCAAAATTATGGAAACCCTGTTCAAGGAACAAGATCTGAACGGAGATGAGATTGAATCAGTAATCTCGAATTATAAGAAAGATCCGGCCGACAGAAAAACCTTAGCATATTATGAGGAACGACTTAGGCGCCTCGAAGAACATTGGTCCGTGTTTGATGCAACAGACACCAAGATACGAGCATTACAGAATGTACCCAGAGATCATGCTTACTTCACGAATGATTACTATAACGCCATCTTAACCATCTTCAACAAGTATAAAAACCATTTCACCAGTCAAATTAAATTATTTGACAAGGCCACCACTAAAGAGGTCATAGCTAGTACAAGTGACAATGCCCATAACCAAGATGCCACAGATCCAAAACCACAAAAGTCTGATGACACCAGTGCTCATGAAGAGCGTTGTAGAACTACAGAGATTCAATCAAACCTACAACAGCAAATAGTTCGAGCAATAAGACGACAAGGAGAAGTCATCAAGGCACTTCGTCGGCTCATTGCAGGAATGAAAATGGATGAGGATCAACAGAATAAAAATTATTATGACCTGAAAATAAGCAGGTTAAATCAACATTGGTTGCAGATCGAAAATATAAACCGGCATATCTGGGAATTAGCCGAAAATCCAATTCAAATGGGTTACAATGTTGATGAATACGTGCAATTAGAAGAAGAGGTACAAGATCAACTAGTTTATCTATCTGACAAACGGGATAAATTGACAACTTCTAGTACAACAATCAACAATAACACCATGATGAAACTACCAAAAATAGTGCTTCCAAAATTTGATGGAGACTATTTAAAATGGCGTCAGTTTTATGACCTGTTTAACCAAATGGTTCACAAACAATCAATGGCCAATTGCCAAAAAATGTGGTATCTTAAAACAAATTTATCCGGGGAAGCTGAAAGGTTAATACGCCATTTAACTTTGTCAGATGAAAATTACACCGCTGCTTGGGACATGTTAAAGGATCGCTATGAGAACTCCAGATTGTTAGTCACAGCTCTACTCAACAAATTATTATCGCAACCAGTAATTGTGAACGAAGGTGCTATAGCAATTAAAACGCTCCATGATACAACACAGGAATGTTTACTGGCTTTGAAAAATCTTAAGGTTTCCACTGCCGATTGGGATCCAATACTAATGCATCTGCTAATCAAGAAATTGGATCAAACCACACATCGTTTATACGAACAATCTTTAAGTCATCCAAGAAATCTACAATCTATGAAGAGCCTTTTATCATTTCTGGAGAATCGATTCCAATCTCTGGAAGCACTTGGAAGCAAGGCAAAAATTCCAGGAAACTACCACATTAAACAAGGCACAACAAAACCTTTCACCTCCGCTACTACAACTATATCAAATTGCATATCATGCAAGGGAAACCACGCACTATTCTCGTGTAAGGACTTTCTTCGACTGACACCATCAAACCGGCTAACTCTCGTCAAAAAACATAATTTGTGTATCAACTGTCTGAGACCGGGCCATTCATCGCAGCAGTGCACATTGAGAAACTGTACAAAATGTACTAGAAAACACAACACCCTGCTACATATCGAGACATATTCAGCCTCATCTCAGTCACTTCCGAAAGTAGTTCCACCATCACCAATGAAAGGTGAAGTTAACGACAGACCAACAACATTAACCGCACAAACAGCCACAGGACAACAAAATTACATTCTGTTGAGTACCATTCTCGTGAATTTAGTTGACAGTAAAGGAATGAGCGTCGAATGCAGAGACTCCGGATCCCAGATTAACTTTATAACCGAGAGAATGATTAAAAAACTTGGCCTGATTGGTACTTATCAACAGATACAGATACAAGGCATTGGACAAACAAAACAGCATACACAACGAAGAGTAAATATGCTCTTACAGTCAAAATTGAATGGGTTTGCTACTAGGGTAGAGGCTTTCGATCTACCACAAATCATAGCACCTCAACCTACTCAAGAAATAAGTACAGATTCCTGGGCGATACCAAAAAATATAAAATTAGCCGATCCCAACTTCAACAATCCATCTCGTATAGACGTACTGCTGGGAGCAGAATTCTATCATGACCTGCTATGTATAGGCCAAATAAAGTTGGGCGAAAACTTACCAACCCTCCAGAATACTGTATTTGGATGGATAGTAGCCGGAAGGGTCGGCGGAAGACATTTAGACAAGGCCACCTGTGGAGTTTGCAGTGAAGATGAAATGTTTGACATAGAAAGGTTTTGGAGACTGGAGGAGGTTGACACTACGTCTCAAACACTCTCACCAGAGCAGGCACGATGTGAGAATCATTTCAACCAAACTGTGAAAAAAGACCCTACGGGACGATTCATAGTGCGCCTACCATTTAATCAAGCCACTGACAAGCTAGGGGAGTCCAAGGATATTGCTCTACGAAGATTCCTGTCGCTAGAACGAAGACTTGCCAGACACAATGATGTTAAAGCACAATACGTGGAATTCATGAATGAATATATCAAGCTCGGCCACATGCAAGAAATAGACGAAAGAACTATTCAACATCCGTACTACTTTCTCCCTCATCATAGCGTTATCAAATCCGACAGCTTAACGACCAAACTAAGGGTTGTCTTTGATGCATCTGCCAAAACTTCCACGAACGTATCGCTGAATGATGTCTTAGCAACAGGACCGACTATACAGGACGAACTCTTTTCAATCTTGCTGCGATTCAGATTGCCCAAATTCGTCTTCACAGCTGACATCGAGAAGATGTACCGCCAGGTCCTACTCAATGAAGAAGATCGTCGATTTCAGCTAATCATATGGAGAAGTGATTCGAATGCCCCACTGAAATTCTATCAGTTGAACACAGTGACCTATGGAACAACAACAGCTCCATTCCTAGCCACAAGATGTCTAAAAAGGCTGGCACAGGAAGATGGCAAGGATTATCCCACAGCTTCGGAGGTGATTCAGCGCGATTTCTACGTAGATGATGTCATGACAGGGTCCAATTGCCTAGCCACAGCCATTAACACTCAAAGACAACTGATTGCTTTACTCCAGAAAGGCGGATTCAAGCTTCGAAAGTGGTGTGCTAACTATCCACGCTTACTTCAAAACATTTCACGAGAAGATACTGCTATTCAATTGGACTTCAATGATGAAGTTGAAGAGCATATCAAAACCCTGGGCTTAACATGGATACCTAAAAATGATGTCTTCTGCATTAAAACTAATTGGACTAAAACAGATCGAGTGACCAAAAGACTCATATCATCGGACATAGCTCACTTGTTCGACCCGCTCGAAATCATGGGGCCAGTTGTCGTTACCGCCAAAATGTTCCTTCAACAATTATGGAATCTTAAACTTGACTGGGATGCCGCAGTGCCATCAGAGCTTCATACAAGATGGATCAGGTTTCGTGAAGGGCTGCAATTATTGAATGACATAAAGATCCCAAGACACGTGTTTAGCCAAGAATGCCCAAGATCTACACAAATACATGCCTTTGCAGATGCTTCTGAAAGGGCATACGGAGGAGCCGTTTATATCCGTTCTGTCAATAGTCATAACCGTATCGTAGTGAGGTTACTCTGCGCCAAGTCGAGAGTAGCTCCAACTAAGCAATTGACACTACCCAGACTTGAATTATGTGCCGCGAAGCTTACTGCTGAGCTTACCAAGCGCGTAATACAAGATCTCAAAATGGAAGATGCCGTCACGTTCTACTGGACAGATTCGGAAATAGTTCTCGCCTGGATAAACTCTAGATCGTCGTCATTACAAACATTCGTCGCCAATCGAATTGCTGCTATACACGAACTGTCATCACCCCAACAATGGAGGCATGTAAATTCAAAGGAAAATCCTGCCGATATCCTATCCCGTGGTATTGCTCCAGAAAGATTAGAAGGCTGCAATCTCTGGTTTTATGGACCTCCCTTCCTACACGGCGAAGAATCAATATGGCCAAAACCATACAAAACAGACTCAGAATGTGAGTTTGAAAGGAAACGCACTGCAATACCAGTAACAATCGAAAACAGCATTCGACATTTCGTATATCATATAAACCACCAAAATTCCTTCAAAAAATTGCAACGGATCACGGCTTACGTTCTACGTTTCATAGATATCACCAGAAACAAAGACAAAACTAACCTAAATAAGAGCTGTGCATTGACAAGCCTAGAATTAGATAAAGGATTACTCACCATTATTAAGATCATACAAGAGGAAAATTTCAAAGATGATCTATCTCAGCTACAAAAATTAACGGAGTTAAATAAATCCAGCCCACTTATTAGCCTTACTCCATTTTTAGACGATCAGGGGGTCATTCGAGTCGGAGGAAGATTAGAAGCATCATCTCTGTCATATGATGCCAAGCATCCCATGCTCCTGCCCTATAATCATCCATTTACAAAACTTTTAATGACCGACATCCACAGGAATCATCGTCATGTCGGCCCACAAGCTCTCCTGGCAATAACCAGGCAACAGTTCTGGCCAATAAAAGGGAAAACCATCGCACGCTCCATAGTGCAAAACTGTGTCCGATGTTTCAGAAGCAATCCGAAAATGCGAACACAGATAATGGGGAATCTTCCAGCTACCCGAATACAACCGGCACGACCCTTTACTAACTCAGGTGTGGATTTCTGTGGGCCAATATGGACGCATTTTCATCTCAGAGGGAAGAAACCTCAAAAAAGCTATGTAGCAGTGTTCTGCTGCTTTGCCACCAAAGCAGTGCATTTGGAAGTGGTGAGTGATCTAACAACGAACGCATTTATTGGTGCTCTGAAACGCTTCATGGGCAGAAGGGGGCACTGCCAGAATTTATATTGCGATAATGCTACGAATTTTGTTGGCGCCAGAAACCAACTACAAGAACTACTGGATAGCATCTTCGCAGACAAGGCGAGAGAAGAAATCGAAACCAGGTGCAGCGCAAGCGGAATTGACTTCCACTTCATACCTGCGCGAGCTCCGCATTTTGGAGGTCTATGGGAGGCAGCCGTTAAGTCAGCCAAATACCTACTTCAACGCAGCTTAGCTTCAGCTTCACTTACGTATGAAGAGCTGGAAACGGTCATGATTGAAATAGAAGCAATACTCAATTCCAGACCAATTACATCCATGTCCTCTGATCCAAATGATTTCACGGCTTTGACCCCTGGACACTTCTTGATCGGTGAGCCCCTCACGGCCTCCATTGATCCCAGATGTGAAGAAACAAGAATAAGTCTTCTCAAACGATGGAAACTACTGACTCACATTAAACAGGAGTTCTGGAGGCGATGGTCAAGAGAATATCTCAACCAACTGCAGCACCGTGTTAAGTGGAAGCAAAGTTGCCAAAACGTCCAACCAGGTACTATCGTGATCATACAGGAGGATAACTTGCCAGCACTCAAATGGCCGCTAGGAAGAATTGTGAAAACATTCAAGGGCAATGATGGTCTTGTCCGAGTGGCCGACGTTCGAACGGCAAATAATACATTACGGCGACCAATACACAGGCTCGCTCCACTGCCTATAGAGGACGATAACGAAGATAGATCGGCTAGTCATGATGATCAGGACAGAGAAGGTCAAACTTCAAAACGACGAAACGCATCCCAATTGGCAGAAGCTTACGACAACTCCACATGCAGTAGCGGCGAGGTTCCAAAAAAAAGGACACGTCACACGTACGGTTCCGCACTAACAACACTTCTCTTAACCTGTATGATTCTACCCATTATCAGAGGACAGCCTATTGAAACATCCCCTTTTACACCACAACCTGGGTTATATTTTGAGAATATCGGCACGACTAACATAATATCAAATGAATGGAACCTTGTAGTCTATTATGAAATGGAGACATACTGGAACGATTTTCACGCAATTATAAATAGCACCAAAACCCTAGATCACCTGTGCACTCAGATAAACTTTCTCTTTGTGCTAAAACAGACGAGTTCGTGTGTCAAACTAGTTAACCAATTCAATCGTCTGCAAGAGGAAATTTCTACTGATAACGAACTTCTACACGCCAAAAGCAAATCTACTAGAACCAAAAGAGGTGCTGTTAATATCATTGGCAATGTGGCGAATGCCTTGTTCGGTGTACTGGACTCGGAATATGCAGCAGAAATGTCTAACACTATTGATGACATAAAGGAAAATGAAAGCCGTCTCCTCACACTCCTAAAAAATCAGACGTCTTTGATAGACTCCACAATAAATATAATGAAAACTGATCAAGAAAGTGTTGACAGGAAGTTCCAAGAAATAGATGATCATCTTGACCAGATAAACCTGCGCATAAATAATATCAGTGAAGGACTGTATCAGCAGAAAGCGATGGAACTGTTTTCTTCATTAGCAATGGAACTGACTCTGGTGACGTTAAACTTTCAAAAAACACAATCAGCAATAATAGACACTATCACCGACACCCACCATGGAAGGATTAATCACATGCTCCTTTCCCCAAGGCAATTAGCGCAAGAGCTTACCATCATCAAGGCCCATTTACCCACATCCCTTCAATTACCAGCATCCCAGGATTCTATACAACAGTTCTATCGCTTGATGACAATAGAGGGCCGAGTCGTTGGAAATTATGTTATCTTTCGATTGAAACTTCCTCTCGTAAACTTAGAGAAATTCGAATTATTCCGCGTCACTCCCATTCCAGCATTGATCAATGGAACACTTGTTGCAATTAACCCTGCATCAGAGTTTCTAGCAATTAATCTGCATCGGGATCAATATTACCCATTGACTAAGCAACAGCAATCATCGTGTCTACAAACTGATGAAACTATCTATTTATGCAAGCAGATTCATCCAATTTATCGAAGAGGAGCAAATGTTAGCTTGTGCGAAATTGAACTGTTTCATCACAGGGAAATTTCACCTACATGCGATCTCAGAAGAACCAACAGCGACCCAGTATGGATACAGTTATTCCACCCAAATCAATGGATCTACGCTTTCAAGGAGAAGACTACCGTCAACGTCGTATGTGGAAATGATGTATCTCAAATGTCAATCGAAGGTTCCGGTCTCTTGAAACTTCAAGCCAACTGTGTTATCAGACAAGAATTTTTGACAATCCAAGGGCATCATGTATATCCAACTACCAGCAAATTGTCCTACACACGTGTCGGAAGCATTCCCAAACCCATAAGCCTCGATCAGCTTCCAATGATTCAACACAATGCCATAGCGTATCACGCTAAATTAGCAGAATTGAGGGCCCTTCAGAAGGAAGTTCAAATGCAGGACATAAGAGAACTCCCAAATAAATTGCACGCACACCATGTCCATCACTACACGGTAGGATATCTAACTCTGTCCCTGGCAATCATTATTACAATTTTTGGAATCATTTGGAGATGCAAAACAACTAAATCGTGCTGCAATACATCTAAGCCACCTAAACCCAGCCCGAGACGAGTTACAACCCCGGACTTCAGGGTAAACATTGATAGTTGAACAAGATATGTTCAACGCGGGGGAGTATGTTATGACCCAGATCTTAATTATTAAGTTAGAAATTATATTCACATTCAGTTTAATCATGATAAAACAAGAATTTCATTTAGTCTAGCGTAAGCATTTTAAAGGGTTATTATTCTTAAGTTTATTGAACCAGCGATCATAATTCGCCACCGTGAGCAATGCTAATTTCCATTTTTTCGCTTTACATGCAGTTTTTACAATATTTACGCCAGAGGAATTACTACTGGGTCAGCATTCTTACTGCGGTGAATTATTAATCGCTCAAGTCGATGAACCCTATTTCTTACAGGTCAATTTGTGTATTGATTGTTAATATTGATTACGCATGTTCAATTTTATTATAAATATATTGAATGAAATAAATAATAGACCAGTTTTGTTATAATCGACAATCAGTGCGTTTTTATTGCCAAGTCAGAACGGTCAGCATTTCAACCATTCTCCATTATTTTGAGTATCGATACAAGCATCGATATTCAATTCTACAGCGGTCTAGATTGTGCATCTAGGCCTATACATCTCAGTTAAGGCAAAGGAGCTTTAACTTTAACAAGGGCTAATTACAGTTTTTGGCTCGACTTCGTATTAATTTTAAGTAAATAAAAAAAAAATGCAGATTAAAGAAAATAAAACATTTTTAACCGCAATCTTAATAATGACTTCTTGCATTATCATTGGTATGAGACTATCTTTTCTTTCATTGTCAGCATTAAAACTATTCGTAAAATTATTGTGGTTACCATCATTTTCAGTATCATTATTGCCAATATGTAAAAAAGCTTGTATCTGCAATTTTTTTTCTTTTTTCCCCGATTTATACGAACCAACTTTAGTCCGTGAATGACGCATATTTTCCGTAATAGCAGCTATTCTTGTGCTATTACGCAATTGTATTCAAGAAACTTATTTAAATTGCCATAAGTAAAGTTAGATTTGTAAACGACAGAATATATGTAGTGTACCGAATACTGTTACAATTCTATAAAATGACTATAGTGCTTCTAAAGGATTATAATAATGCTTAAATAAGAAAGCTCATATTGAAATTTTCATTGAGTTGTGTTTGACGATTAGACAGCTGAATGGTAACGTCGTTGCCTATGGAACTGCAAGCCCAGGTTTGTGTTATACCAAGGTAAGAATTATGATATTTCAAATAAAGTAAAAATTAAATTAAATTAAAATTACCAAATACATATATAACTGGAATATACGAGCTCGAAAAACACAAAATGAAATGAGAGTAATAAAGTAAAATTCGTATACCTTTATAACAGCACTATAACAGTATTATACACGCCCTATAAAAGCATCATGACAATTTCATTGAAACATTATAGAAGCACTATTATAATCTTATAAAAACTTTATATGAAAATTTATTATAGGATCCCGAAGGTGCTTCTACAGCTAAATGGTGACATCTATAGTGCTACTAGGGGGAGCCCGTCGGCGTTAGCCGGTGATAATGTAGATATCTAGATGGGTGGGGGTGAGGTGGTTAGAGATGCATAAGATCTAAGCCATTATCTGACTCGATCCTACGATTCCGTATTCTACGGTTTCACTGTGTGTGTGTGTGTGTGTGAGCGCGTGCGTGCATACATTGCCCAAATATATAGTAAAACACGAAGCTTTTCAATAGCAACCCTACGAAGGAGTTGCCAGATTGCTCCCATTTTCGAACTGTATTTGTAATTTTTATGAAAACGCCGGAGCTCTCCATCTCGACGCCTTCTCAGACCGCTACCAAGTATACAGTGAAAAACAAAAGTATTGTATGGCAACACCAAGAAGGGATATCCCGAATTAGTCTTTTTTGAAATTTTATTTACAATTGCTATGATAACGCCACGTACCAAATTTTTTGTATGGCAACTCTACGAAGGAGTTACCCGATTGATTGATTCCATTTTTGAACTTAATATATATATTTTTTTAAAAAAGGCCCGTGTACAAAATTTCAGATCTCCACGTCGAAGCGTGAGACAGAGTCCAAATATGTAGTGAAAATATAAAGTTTTGTAGGCAACATCAAAAAGGGGTCGATTGATTTGGTCCATTTTTGAACTTTTATTTGCAATTTTCATGAAAACGCCGTGTACAACAAAACTTGAGCTCTCCAGGTCGATGTATTCTCAGCCAGTTTCCAAATAGTATATACTGAAAAGCCAAAATTTTGTATTGCAACATCAAGAAGGGGATGCCCGATTCAGACCAAATTTTGTAATTTTATTTACTATTGCTATGTAAACACCATGTACCAAATTTTAGTGCTCCACGCCGACGCGTTCTCAAGCAATGACCAATTATATAGTTAAAAACGAAATTGTTGTATGGCAACCCTACGAAGGAGTTGCCCGATTTGTTCCATTTTTAAACTTAAATTTACATTTTTTTTGTTTTTTAAACGCCGTGTACAAAATTTGAACTCTCCATGTCGATACACACTCTCAGGCAGTTTCCAAATATATAGTGAAAAACTAAAGTTTTGTGTGACAACATCAAAAACGGATCGCCCGAATTGATCCATTTTTGAACTTGTATTTGCAATTTTTATGAAAACGCCATATACAAAATTTCAACTTTCCACGTCGACCCGTTCTCAGGCAGTTTCTTCGATCTATACAACAACGCTATATCTATCGTGTCCAAAGCTATCCTATCTCTCAAGCTAGAACCAACCAAACACATTCATAATATTTCATTGGGCGGTTTCAGAGATTAGCGTGTACAAACACAGTGACACGGGGATTTTATATATTAAGATAGGCATTCTCTCAGCCTTTATAAAGCACAAATTGTTAGTTGGGTATACGAGATAGAAAATTTAATTTTTCCTGTTTTGCTTTATTTAAATTTTGATATTTCATATTCATATTTCCGTTCATGATTTTTTTAAGGACATCTGAAACAATTTTTACTTATATTGAAAAACGGAGCAATATCAAAAAGAAAAGACATTAAAAGTTTTAAAGTTATATTTCGAATAAGTGTTTTCGAAAATCAAAAGATAGAGAATCGAATGGTCATTAACTAGCTGTCGAAGTCTCAATACACCATCTGATTTCTATTACTCTTGTTATATAGAAAATTTCGTAAAAGAAGGCGTGACTTTGTCTTCTATGAAAATTTCCCACCCATAAGGTGTAATAAAATGAAAAAAAAATAAAATATATTTTCAACGAATGGACGTTTTTAGAAAATCCTTCAATAAACAAAAATGTTATAACAATTCGATATATTTACTTAGGTATTTCAAATTCGAAAGATAATGCTATAAAGCGGCTAGTGTCCAATTGGGATGCATCTAGCATATAATAATGCTGATTTTGATAATTAATTTTCTTCTTTTGGCCATAATTAATTTCTGTGATAGGCATACAAGCCTCTCCTCCTGCCACCGCCTTATCAAAAGAAACCGTTCAAAATCAAAGAAAAAACAATTCAGAAGAAATCGACGAGTTCAAACCCATAATACCTATTTACTTATGAACCTTTTTGAACTCCCAAGAGATTTTATTGCACGTAACCCTTGACTTATATGTTGGCGAGTTCTAATAAAAAGAGCAGATGCTGTGGTTAAGCACGCGACTGACCTATGTCCATTTATCCAAGGATAAACAAAATGTGCGGTCAAATTTCAAATAAAATTATATGATGGGTGTCTCTCTGTAGTTTGCTTATAGCCACTTCTTAACCCTTTCATCTTAATCATTTTTTTCGTCGATATATGCGAATATAGAGTTGATAAATGATTGCGAGCCAGAGCCTAAAGTACGTCATTATAATTATTATAATTAATGTCATCTGTGTGAAAAATGTTTTTTTCATTCTCCAGAAAGTATACCTACATATACCAAGTAGACAGGATTTTTTTTTTTGGGATACCCTCTATAATCATCTATTTATCCCACGGGCTGTTCATATCTGTAATACATACATATATCTAAATCCCATAAGACCCCTCTCGGAAAAATCGAGAAAATTTTCATGACGTTCGTTGACCTTTCAAGACTATACTTGGACCCTACCTACTTCTCTTGTCTGTCTTCAGCTCATATGTCGAATATATCATTTTACTTTCTCGCCAAAGATGAGGAAGTAAAATACAAAAAGAAGAAAAATAAGAAAAAAACAATTTACGAACTTGATTTCGAACTCATTCTAATAAATTTTTAGGTATATGTACACTGAATCTGTCAGTCAGATTTGATGCGCAGCGCAGATATTATACCTACCTACCTACCTAAATTTTTTCTACCTGTGAATATATAACTAAAGCATCCGTGGGATATTTTCTATCGTTTGAATTTGCATAAAAGATTCGAGGATTTCGATGGAATCGGTAATAGGTATGAGAAGTGGTGGGTCTGATAATCAGGTTTTTAATTGTTTAGATCCCTTTTTAGTTCATTAAGATTTCCCTATAAAGGGATTGGGAATATGTGTAGATTTAGAGCATCTTTGAGGGGTAAGAAAACCTATTCGGACTCTTCAGTCTTAATTGGTGATCTAAATTCTGAGTGAAATAGAATTAAATAAAAAAAAAAAAAATATAAAAAAAATAATAAGTGATGTAAAGCACTTCGTAAATATTCGTTTAGCTTCGTAAATATTAAATTTAGTATTTGTGACATTTACTATCTTCCACTTGTGCACTTTTGATTGAATTTGCAGGTTATTTTAATCCAATAAGTCTTTACTGCGAAAGTTGGAAAAATACAAGCTAATTGATACCAAAAAGTTGATGACGAGCAGTACCTAGGTCCTTCAGAGAAGAAAATTATGAAGTTTTACGGTACTGAGAATAAGAAAAAAAAAAAAAGAGAAAAATATTACAAAGGGTTTTCCAATAAGAGGTGTTATTTTAATTAGCCCGCTATTTCGGTAGATGTCACTTTTGGAGCTGACATTTTTTGACATTTGACAAGTAAAAACTACGCCATTAATAAAAATGGAACGATACACGATTCAAGAACGCATTGAAATTATTAAAATTCACTATAAAAATGGTGAAAATGTGGCAGAGACGGTTCGTAAAACTCGAGCATTTTTGGGTCGTCGTGAAGCACCTTGTCGGACCGCAATACAGAAATTGGTAGAAAAATTCGAGCTGCCGGTACAAGTTAGTGATGTGAAGAATAAAACCCGTGCACGTCGCTCAAGAACAGCCGAGAATATTGCTGCTGTAGCCGAAAGTGTTGAAGAAAACCCAGGTTTGTCCATTCCTCGTCGTTCTTTGGAATTAGGCATTCCACAAACGTTAGACCATTGGAAAAGTCCAACAATTTTCTATCTAACGTGACAGTAGAGTTGAGGGACAGTACTGCATTTAGTTTGCCAATATTACTGACAGTACTGACTGGTCAGAAATCTTCTCCATACTGACCACTGACATATATATAAATGGACTGACTGATCTCCTGTTTCATGTGGCACCAGTTTTGATTTCAGAGAGTATGCTCTCACTGTCAATGCTACCAACTGTCGTAAACTGGCGCTAATTTAAATTATTTGGGAATTTACTTATATGCATGTCAGTGGGATTTACCGAATTTTGCGAACGAAATTTGGGACTATTTGTATTCTTAAATTTTAATTATGAGCTGAAGGAAGTGTTTTTCACGAGGAACTTCAAGCAACTTCCCGTTTCCAAGCATTACAGTTTAGTGGGAAAGTATGCTCTCAAGGAAAAAGACATCAAAATAAAAGTGGTGCCATTTGCTTCATGCATTTTTGGTTCAACGAGCAATCCACTTATATACATGTCAGTGGTACTGACTAGTCAGTTAAAAATATTTATTAGAAAGGGGAAAATACGAGTCGTAATCAGTTCTACTGACACGTGTAATACACGGGTTACTATCTCTATAGGCCTAACCAAAATGTGCATCACTATCATTTGTATAGTATTTACACAAACTGTCAAATTTGCTTATGCACGATACGATCATGAGCGTACAAACAGAAGTTGACGAAAAGAATTAAAACTTGACGAAGGGCTTATCATTCCTATTATGGGTTGCCATTATGAAAAGCGCTTGGTCACGTCTTTGCATTATGTTAACATATGAACATTGTGGTTAGCTCTTAAATCATCATCATAGAATTAAATATCCTAGACAGACTGTGTCCATAATGATTTAATTTGAAATTCAGTCATTGCAAGGAAATGACGAGGTGCAGTGGCGTAGCAAGGGCTTTTGGGGCCTACGTCGGCGGACCGAGAACATGCTGCCCTAATACTTACCATGACATAAAAAATTTCAACACAGGAACTGGCGTGAAAAATTTTAATTTACCAAAATCTATATTTGACATAGTCTATGCTAAAAGGACAAAGTTAAGAATGTTCACAAAACTTCGAGCTTTCTGACTAAAAAAGGCGTTGATTGAACTATCGGAGTCGACTGAGATAGTCAGATCTCGTTGAATGTACAAAATCGCCAGATTGTTTAATCTAGAATCCCCCATCGTTGACCGTAGAAATTTCGCTGAAATTGGTTCTCTTCTGTTCTAAAAGGACAGTCAAAAACTTCACTAGATATTCTGGTTGATATTTTAAATTGTTTTAGGTCTCTTACCTTAATTTTTACAAATGTTTAAAAAAAAAACCTCCTTTAGATCTCGTCCCATGTCTCTATCTCTAACTTTACCTTAAAACATTTTCACGGTCGGTGACACGACATTGGTGGTATAGGTGCGCCGACCGTTAGCGGCCGCTGGCACCACGTCAGTGTCATATGAAAATCGATCCAAGTTATCTGTTGAATTCACTGACATACATATATAATATGGACTACTTAACTTTCTATTTGACGTGGGCACAATTTCTTGTGTCAAAAAGGGTTTTTACGTGCGTCGGTGCCAACATTGAAAAAATTTTTGGCGGGGAGTTGAAAAAGTGAGCACGCAGCTAGGGAAGTGATTTTAATAAAACATTTAGAAATTCTGCTGCGTATCTAATCAATACATTGCCTTTGGTAAAACAATTTTGTCAGTAAGAACCCTAAATAATTAATTTAAAATAGTTTAATTCTACGAACTCACTTATTCATTTATTGTTTACAGCTCTCTCTGAGTTGGTACTTGGTGCTTAGACCGAAAGAGAACGCTGTATAGAAGTGAGCCCACTTCCTACAGTGTATGTATTTGTATGAACGTAGTCAGTCCATATAATAAATGTCAGTGGTTGAATGTGAATTGATAATGTCCGATTTAGATGAAACTTTCAGATTTTGTATGTTAGAAATTTCCTGATTTTACTATGAAACGTCATTTTCAAGAAATCGTATCTCGAGAACGGAGCAACCGATTTTTTTTATTCAAATGCCAAATTAATCCTAATACTTTTTTACTTTTAAGCCTAGTACGCTGTTCAAGCGAAAATTTCGCTTGCATTCTGGGCATATAAATCTACACGGAAAAAAGTTGTGGAGAAAGTGTTAAATCACAAATTCAATAACATTAAACTGACTGAAGTAAAACACGTAAAATCACAAATTAAATATATGTTCAAAAGCGCCAAACATCGAAGGGTATAGCTGTCAACTTTTCCGTGCGAAATATATGTTTGGATATATAAATCGCTGCGAAAAAATGTCTCCACTTCATATTAGCGCCATCTGGATTCCATGATCTAAACATTTTTTTTTTTCGAACAGCATACTACTTTACGAAATCTCAAACCGAAATTTTCATGGCACTTTTCGCCTACATTTTTTTACCTAGATTTTGTATAGGAAACGAAATTTTCGCTTGAACAGCGTACTAGGCTTTAATAAAAAAATATAGCAGCACCGAACGAAAAAAACCTAAATCATCTAACAAAATCCAAAGAGGGAAGACAAGGAAGAAATTTGAAAGCGCAAAAGCACTTGACTTGACTTGACTACGACTGGAAGGAGAAAAAGAAGCTGATTTATACCAAGTTTTACCAACATTTATACCTGATTTAAGTGTTGGACTTTGGAAAATAGCATAGAAGAGTGACATTAAACGTTTTTCAAAAAAAAAAAAAAGTTGGATTTCTCTTTTTTTTTATTTCGTTATTTTACGGTATACTGTGACTTCAAAAATTCATAAAAAAAAATATAATTTTGCATGGGAGGTCCGTAGAGCAATGCCGTTTTTTGTTGTTGTTGTATGTATGGTGTTCAGGAGAACAAAATAGGTGAAGAAAAATTTGGCTTGAGGTTTCGGTAGGGGTTGGGGGTTGTACCACCCCCCATAGGGGTTGCCTATAATGGGGCGTGCGGAGTATCAAATTAAAGAGGGAAGAGAGTTCGATCGAGTGATGGGGTACTTGTTTTTGGTAAACTTCATAAGTATGTTTTTACCATTAAAAAAGGCTTTATAGGCACTTGGGTCATATACACTTTAATTCCTTCATTTTGCATATATTTTGCCCGTTCTTTCTTTCGTATACATTAGCGGTCTGTTGTGAACTGTTTTTTGTTTAATTGGCAAATTTCGCCGACCTAACGGTTCTTTGAAAGAACATTAAACATTAAAGTAAAGCCATTTTTCACTCAAAAAATGGCCATTTTCTACTTTAAAAAGGGTCTACTATTATACGTCGCCTTTAAAATTGCCGCCTACCAAAATATCGCCAATGAAAATAACGCTAAACAAAATATCGACTTAAAAAAATCCCGACTGCTTAAATGTCGCAGAAATAAATGACCGTCGCTCAGAATGTCACAGTTTAAAATGTCATTTTCGAAATGCCGACAACAATTGATGCTTAACCAACTCCGTACCCCTCTCCCCGCAAGAATTATAGTTGTCTGAACTAAAAATTTCGGATTTTTTTTTTAATTTAACCTCTATTATTTTTGTAAAAAAGTCGTTAACATAACTTTTTTTTTTTATAAAGACTGTAAACTGTAGACTATTCTCTTTAATTTAACTTAGTACACCCTATGTGCTAATTGTAGCCGTTAAAGATTTATTAACTCATAACCTATTCAGGTCATACCGAAATTGACGATAGTTTTTAAAATGACGTGCCAAGGGAACAAATTATCGTTGGTTTGAAAATAGTAGGTAAAAAGCTAATAACTCTTAAAAGGATACAGATAGCACATAGGTCAAATTAAAGGGGAGAGTCTACACTTTACGGTTTTTATAAAAAAAAAAGTTATGTTAATGACCGTTTTGCAAAAATAATAGAGCTTAAATTAAAAAAAAAGGTAAGAAAATCCGGAGTTGGTTGAGCAGTCCTTGGAAAGACCATGAAGTTTTGCATACAATGAAATCTTAACTGTGACCGTACGCCCTGTAGTTTTGAATACACAGGGTGTTTTGTGAAAAACTAGCTTTTTTTCTTAATCACCCTGTAACTCCTAAACGGTTGATATTGTCCCCCCCCCCCCTGCCATACAATTTTTGGTTCGTCTAGGTGAGTACTATTATCTCCTGCTCTATTGATCTCCTACGGGGAAACACCCTGTATACATTGAAGGGATTAGTTTACAATACTGCATTATCATAAATTTAAAATTTTTCATTAATAATATAAATTAAATTCTAATTTTCCTTTAAAATCTAATAAAATCTTAATTAGACGAATTGTGTCATCTAGCCCTAAAGATTGATGACATTTTAAACGAAGGTAGGCGTTTTTGTGGTCGATATTTTCTATTGGCGTATTTATAATTTTCAATTAAAAATTTGGCGACATTCTGCAGATTTTGTTTGGCGACATTTTTTTTTTGGCTACATTTTTTTTTTGGCTACATTTTTAAGGGTTCCCCTTTAAAAAGGACTGGTTCATTTCTTTTCGAATTATCTCCGAAATTAATTACCGAATTTGAAAACTAATAAGATATGTGATTAGGGAAGAAGATGTCGATGCGATTTCATTCTACAAATTTGTTTTAATATTTATATTTAAAATTTTTTAGAGAAGACGACCAAATTGAACTTTTTTCGGGTCACCTCAAATTATCTGGACACACTAAAATCGATATTTCTTTGTAAATCTTGGATGGATTTCAATAATTATTTTTTCACAGTTATATTTAGCTAAGATATGCGGTATTACTACGATGTAAATTTGAAGGGTAAGCCCGGAGGGGTGGAGAAAATATTCGAATTTTTTGAAATATAATAATAATATAATCAAACTCTTAGACAGAAATTACCAAGGAGGTCTTAATTAGGGGAGACAATTACAGCCCGTATATGTGTTAAATATAATTCTTTTCACTAAACCATGATCCGTATCTAATTACCGAATCTAAGATGATTTCTATAACATACTACCTTTCATCAGTCATTACATTACATTCAACGCCATTTTCCTACTAAATTTTGTAAAATTTAAACCACTTTTTTTCTCAAAATTGTCTATAATCTGTCATTTTTCATTTAAGAAAAACCACAAGTCATTATTCCCAGCCATTTAATAATGAATAATTAACAAAGTTAGTTCGCTATATTATTTTCTAATTAAGTTGCTACTGAAAACCACCACCCTTTATCTCGGACAAATTCCAACATGCTCCAATGAAACTGAGCACCATCACAGTTTATAGATATATAGATGATAGGGCTTCTAACTTTAAAATAAAAAAAAAAAAATTCTAGAAGTCCTCAATAGTAAATAGTAATATTTTTTTCGTTTAAATTTAATTTATAAAAAAAAAAAAAAACAAAAAAAAAACTAAAAGTATATCTACACGTAAATCAAAGAATAGAACTTAGAATAAAAAAAAATTGAATATAAAAATAAAAATAAACAAGTAAAAAAGCTAGAATTGGTCTAAGACCAAATTCTTATGACACCCTAGATGAATGCCCTTATGAAATTTCGTATTGTCACCTTTCTGTGCAAGTTTGATTTTTGAAGTGGTTTTTCGCATATATTTCTAGAACTGTTTGTCGGTCAGAAAATATGATTATAACCAATTTTATAGGATTTCGTATTCTGAAGAAGTTTTTAGTGCAATAACAATGTCTTGGACTGATCGTTTTTACAGTATATGTAAAAAACCTAAATTTTTATATGGCAACACTAAGAAGGAGTTGCCCGATTTAACATATTTTTGAAATTTTATTTGCTATTACAATAAAAACACCATGTACCAAATTTCAGCTCTCTATGTCGACGCGTTCTCAGGCAGTGTCCAAATATATAGTAGAACACGAAATTTTTGTATGGCGACCCCAAGAAGGAGTTGCCCGATTTGTCTCATTTTCGAACTTAATTTTACTTTTTTTTTAAAGTCGGTGTACAAAATTTCAGCTCTCTAAGTATGCGCGTTCTCGAGTTATTGTGCGCACAGACGGATGGATAGACGGACGGACAGACGGACATGCAAAAATTAAAATAACTTTTAATTTTATGAGTGGGTGTCCAATCCATTTTGCTCTACCATAATTATTTCGAGGTGTTACAAACGGAATGACAAACTTAGTATACCCCTATAGATTTCATCTAGGGTATAAAAGTAAAAGATTAAAAATTAAAGAAATTAAACAACGAGCAAAAGTAATGTACAAAATGAAAAGTAATAAAGGCCCTGCCCCCGCCAACAAATGAACTACATCTGACATACTTAAAATTACGCATTCAGATTATTAAGCAGCTCCTTGAATTTACCAATCACCAGACAATTCCATAAAGGCGCAGCTTGAACGAAGTAAAAGCAGAAAGTAGCAACAGAAGCAGAAATTCGACATTTCTATTTTGCCAACCACATTGAAAGCAGCAGCAACTACAAATGTCAGGTGCTGAAGTCAAGAGTCACATTGCACAGAGCATTGGAAGGAGGAATAAATAAATTTAAATGTCGTACAGAATTCAAGAATCGCAGTAGATTGCTAAGGTACTTTGGTTTGCCTGAACATATATGATTTTGTGGAGACCTTCTCTGTAGGGACTCATTGAGAGAACAACCCAGCAAGTTATTTCTGAAAGATGAAATCTGATCATACCGTCTAAGTCCATAACACAGTCATTAAATGCTAGCTACGTTCACACTTCTCAATTAAGTGGAATTCAAGTGTGGAAATACTAAGCTGCCATTTATAAAATAACGAAGAAGAAGAAGTGATATGACCAGCAATAACCTGGTATCAATTGACAGAATACTAGCCGGTAAACATATCCGCCGGAGGCCAACATAAATTTTACCGATCATATGACCAGCATTTCATTTTCATGCCAACATATTTGAAACGTCTAGAAAAAGGCAAAGAAGGCATTTTAGTGGATTCAGTTTTAAATCATTATTTGTAGCCTAATGCGAGACATTTTCCAAGTCGGAATTCATACGATCTAAGCAATTTTCTGAGAGGCCGATAGGTCTGCTAATTTGAAGCTGCACGTCATCAGCATACAAATGAATATTGCAATTGTTAATGTGTCAATGGAATTGGGCAAATCATTTATAAACATACTGAACAACAATGGACCCAATATAGACCCTTGTGGTACACTGCAACTTATCAGATAAGCGCTGCACATAGTATCACCGACTTTCACATGTTGAGATCTTCCTGATAGAAAGCTAACGGACGGATTAGAAAATTTAAAGTAAAGCATTAGTTTCGACAGTAATTTAGGATGATTAACTGAGTCAAAAGTTTTAGGAAAGTCGAGTAAAGTTAAGACACATAAATGGTTCATATCAAGTGATTTTCTGATGTTAGATGTAACTTCAATCAAAGCCGTTTCGCAACTATGGAACCGACGGATACCAGATTGGTAAGGACTAACCAAGTTATGACAATCCAAATATTCAATTATTTGAAGAGACAATAACTTCTCTAGTACTTTGGCCAAGAAGAAGAGAATACTTATAGTAGGGTGAAAATCAGCTGGTTTCTTTGCTTTTTGAATCTTAGGAACCGGTAAAACTTTTGCTGTTTTCCATATAGAGGGGAACTGAGAGGTGATTAGACAGGTATTGAAAATTCGTAGCAATGGTTCGATAATCCACGGCAGAAGTATTTTTACAAATCTGGCGGAGATTCCGTCAGGTCCTGTATGTAGCATTGGATTTAATAGGAAAAATAGCGTTTATAACTTCATCAACACATCTAATACTAAATTCATTATTATTATCATTATCCGATTCCAAAATATGCATCACGCCACATTAGGTGTGGAAGAAATTTGCAAAGATGAGAGCAAAGTGATCACGAGTCATTAGAGATTAATATTGAATATAATGAAATCAATGAATCTAGAGTAGAGAAATGGATAGAAGTTATGCGCTATGATAAAAGAAAATTTAATTGTGCGATTAATGAAGTTAATATAGAAATGTTAGTTGAAATTGAGGATATGGACATACGTACGAAAGCATTTGATGCCAAGATGAAAGAGGTAATAACAAAGCTAATGGAAAAGAAGTGTGTAAGTAGGATAAATAGGTGGTATAATAGAGAATTAGCAATACTAAGGGAACATAAGATTAATGCTTATCGAAGAGCTACATTAACTAATGATGAAAGGGAATGGACAAGTTACAAAACGATACGGAATAAATATAAAAAACAAATAAGGTGTGCTAAAAGGAACTATATAATAAGAAGGATCGATGGAGTCAAAGATCAAAAGGAGATGTGGAGTGTCATAAAAGAAACGGTATTAAAGAAATCAAAAGCAGATATATCTGAAGTCTATTTTGAAGTTGGTAAAAGCACGAGCAATAAGAGCATAGCGGAAGAATTCAATAAGTATTTCATAGAAAGTGTAGAGAAAATTAATAGTGACATATCAACAGTGCAGTATACAAATCTTTTAAATCAGACGGATAAACAATTTCGTTTTAAAATATTAAATGGTGAAGAAATAAAAAATATTTGTAGTGTAATAAACCAAAAGAGAGACTATAAAAATTTAAGTGCTAAAATGGTAATAGAGCATTGGTCGGAACTGGGTGCAACCTTAATTCGTATCTTTAATGAGTCATTAATAACTGGAGAATTTCCCGACGCTTGGAAAGAATCAGTAGTAATACCAATTCATAAGGTAAAAAATACGAAGACATGTGAAGAATTCAGACCAGTTAATATGCTACCACTATGTGAGAAGATTTTGGAAAAAGGAGTACAAATCCAACTAGAAAAATACCTAGAGGCAAATGGTTTTATAGCTAAGGAACAATCAGGGTTTAGAAAGCAACACAATTGCGAGACAGCATTAAATTGGGTAGTGACGGAATGGAAAGAAGAAATGGTGGAAGGTAACGCTATTCTAGCAGTATTCTTAGATTTTAAGAGAGCGTTCGAGACTATAGACAGACAAATTCTTCTATCAAAGCTTCAAAAATATGGTATACCGGGCAAGGAGTACAGTTGGTTTTGGAACTATTTAGATTGAAGAAGACAGAGAACAAGAGTTAATGGCATGCTTTCCGAAGCAATTGAAATAAAATTGGGAGTACCACAAGGATCAGTGCTGGGCACATTATTGTTTTTGGTATATATATAAACGACATTAAGAGTGCGTTGAGGTATTCAAAAATTAGACTTTTTGCTGATGATGCGTTGGTGTTTGTAACTGGTAAAGATGTAGAAAGAATCAGTAATGATTTAAGAATGGATTTGAAGGAATTAAGTGAATGGCTAAGAAAGAATAAACTGAAATTAAATGTTAAAAAAACTAAATTTATGGCCATAAATAGTACGTATAATGATGACTTAGAAATTGATGGTGAAAAAATTGAGTGCATGAGTGAAATTAAGTATCTGGGGATTATTATTGACAACAAATTAAGCTTTAATGGACACATTGATTATATTTGTAAAAAAAAAAATTGGAAAAAAGTCGCCTATTTTAGAAGAATTCGAAGCAATTTATCGACATTGAGTGCAATTAAGATATATAATGTTTTAATAAAACCTCATTTTGAGTATTGCTCTTCAATACTATTTCTGTGCACAAAGACAAAGTTAGAGCGAATTCAAAAGCTTCAAAATAGAGCTATGCGCATAATACTAAGGTGTAATAGACTCACGCCAATAAGAATGATATGGATCAGTTGCAGCCAAAGAATACATCTTAATGTACTTCTTTTCATTTTTAAAATTAGAAAGGGATGTCTACCAATATATCTACAGGAGAGAATTAGGATGGTATCAGTTGTTCAGCCATATAACTTGAGAGGAGCAGATGTAAATATTCGATTAGGCTTATTCAATAGAAATAGGACTCAAAATTCACTAATATATAAAGGATTTAAAAAATTTAACGATTTACCATTAGAAATAAAAAAAAGAAAGTAATTTTAAGATTTTTAAGAGAAAATGTGTGCAATTTGTAAAGGATAGAGCTGTTTAAGGAATTGGTATGTAACTTAGAGGAACTATGTTTATAAAAGTATTATTTATACTAATAAATAATTATCTTATCTTATCTAGAAATGATGGTTGAATAATTCAGGATCAATATCGCTGACGAAATTATCTTTGCCGTATACACTTGCTTTATATAAGTAAGTCCATAGATTTCTGGTGGAGAGATTAAACCAAAATTTTGTTGCGCAATACTGCTTCTTGGCTGTACAAATTTTATCATTGACCCTATTTCGTATGAACTTATAGTAAAATCGATTTTCATTGGTTCTTACCCGCTGAAATCTGCGAAACAAAAAATCTCGCTCTGCAATAAAAGATCTAATTTCAGCTGTGAACCATGAGCAATCAGCATCCATCCTAATACTGCGTGCATGTACTGGAACAAAGCAATCATGGAGATAAATTATTAATTCGTAAAAAATTTGAATCTGATCATTAACAGAGAAGCTGGAATTAATATGATCCCAGAACAAATTTTGACATTCTTCAACCAGTCCGGCCATATTAATGTTATTATAATTACGAAAACTTACTATTTTATAAAGAGGACAATTACTTCTATTAAAGTTGTAAAGAGTAGCAGTAGTAGTAGTAGTAGTTCTTTCTTAATTCCATATTTTTTTAAGAGATAATTTTAACATTTCCATATGTTTAAATATATGCAAAAAAAAAAAATAATATTTATAGGTAAATGCTGCGCTGTAGAGCGAAAACAATATTGTCAGGTAGCCCTGGAATTCTAAAACGAATTTGGTCCTCATGAAAATCAGAAATCATTTAGGCAGAGAAGGGGTTTTTCACATTACATTATTAATTCTCAAAAAAAAAAAAAAATAAAGGCTGCTGCGAAAGCAGGGTTCAAATAATATAAAGTTTGCTGCGAAAGCAGGGTTCAATGTTGGCTACTGTATTTCAAGCTAACTTCCGCGAGGGATCAGAGCCTGCTATAGTAAGCACATCTTTTTTCTGCACATACCTAGCTATACTTACTCTTATACATAATTCCAAAATTAAAAAATTAATACACTACCTGAAAACAGTTTTTTTTTTTTTGTACTACAAAAATGTTATTTTAAGACAATCCATACCTAAGGAAACCACAATATATTTATACCTACCTTTGGTAATTTGAGATGAAATTCAATCGCGATGCGTAATTTCTTTGATAATCCTTCAATCCTCAAGGATTATTAGTTTTCTTTGCCTCCCAATTATGAAACTAAGCAAAGGCACAAAAGCAACTTTCACTGAACATTAGTGATTTCGAGGTATACATCTAACCCTTCCTTCTTCTAAAAAACCTCAGTCAACAATCATCTGACGTATTGGGCCCTCCGCTGAGTTGCCAATCGTACAACATAAAAAAAACGCGCCAGAAACCAAATAACTAATTCCACGATCAGAAAATCAAATAAAGGATGAAAAGGTAAGAAAATCCTTTTTGTCCGGGATCGGAGTCTGCTGTTGTCGAAGACCTTTTTTGTTACCTTTTTATACCTGGACGATGGTAGGTACTGTCACAATGTACCTCTATCATGTATAGAGATCTACAGGTGAAAGTAACGGTTCCGCCTATATTTTAGCACGTACCAAAATATACATATAAAAAAAAAAAAAAACATAACAAAAGTAAAAAAGTAAGAAATTCGCAAGGGAATTTTATATTGAAAAGGACACAAATATTTTTTCGCATGTCTTACTTCAAATTATGAGAGTTTCGCAGGAATCAAAATCTCAGAACTATATGTACACACGTTTATCCTTTTCTGTTTTATGTCCAACAATATTTCCGCACAGGAATTCCTAACTGCAGTCACGTATAGATAAGTATGTATGTAAATATATATATATATATATAACACGGCAATTTGATGGAAGAGGTCCTGGTTTTGACCAACCCACCGTGACATTTTTATATAATGTACATCAACCATTTAGGCACTGGCGATTATTTATCTCGGTTAGTTGCTATTATTGTCCATTCAATGGCAATGATAACGCTTGAGATGGCCATTGAGCAAATATAATATTCATCAGGGGCACAATGATAATGTGTTGGGATACCTTTACCGGAGGAACACATCAAACAATGGAGATAATCAAATGTCCTTCAAGATCCTTGGCAGATGCTATTTCCGTCTTGCGTAACTTCTTCCCTACGGTTAAGATATTCTTATACCGATACGGTGTGCTCTTTGCGTAAACAGAAGGGGCGCATTTGCTAAGCCCGGAATTATATAAGGCACCCGGTAAAAGATTTACGCTATTTGCGCGGACCCATTTCTTGTACTTTTCATAATCAAAGTGAAAAAAAAAAAAAAACAAAAAAATTTCAAGGCAGCTGCATCTTCCTTATACAGAAAAATCCTTATTGATGGAAATTTATTTTATCTACACTGAGAGACACTCGGATGCAAAAGATTTCGATTCGGAAGTAAAAATTTCATTTTTTTGAATCGGAAGGGCATTGAACCTTTTCGAAGAAGAAAAAAAAATCCTTAATTGAAAAAAATGGAATTTAGGGTAAAAAGTGAAAAACTGTGATAATAAACTCTGCAATAAACCGCCAACCTATAAGATGATTCCCTTTCAGGATTCTCTTTACTGTCATTTCTCGTTCTTATTAATTGCCTTCGCATACATAAAAAGGAGAGAGTTAGTTAAATCGACGACTTAAGATGCCGAAAGTAAATTAATTTGTAAAAATAATTATTTCGATTTTATGAAGGTGGTGGTCAATAGCACACCTTTTAACTGAAAAACAAAATGATCTTTATACGTCAATCGATTTCTTTCAGCCCACGGCGGCGGCGGCGCGGTGGACAATGACGAAAGGCAGATGTTATCTTATGAGTTATACCAAGATAGCACGAGCCACTCACCTGGAGATGAAAACTGGGGCGCCAATTGATCCGATATTGTCAGCTGACAATAATCTTTTAGAGTTTTTGATCTTTTGATCATATAATGAGGAAGATTTGTGTTGTTTGAAAAAAAAAAGTGATTTGTAAAGGATTCACTACATTCATATTTTTTTTTGTTTTTGCTATGATCGTTACAATTCTTTCATTTTAACTCACTTTTATTTTCTCGGTAGATGTAGATCGGAAATGATCGCTCTTCAGTAAACTATGGTTCATGCAACAGCCTTCAGCTGAAAAGGACTGAGTTTATATGAGAATATATAAGAATATATATTTTCGTAGAAATAGTTAAGATAACAATCAAAACAAAACAATCACAAGAGTTAAGCTTAAAGTAGAATTATAGTGAATGCATCTCATGCATCGCTTCCTTTGTTCTCATTTTGTTGTTTTTGGAGAAAGATTATGTTCTTAAAAACGTTTCGTACTAAGTAAAAAGTTTTAAAGAAATCGAGGAACATTAGAAATGTAATGCAAATATATCATCCATCTTCGGAAGTAAGTGTCTTAAGATAGCGTGGCGATAAAAAACCTTAAATTTTTTTATAACGCCTTGGTCTAACGGCTGACTAACCGAAGTCGTGTTTGGTGGTAAGAATATGAGCTTTATATTTCTAAGTGTTAGATGAAGATGAGAGGTTAGCATTATCCAAAAATAGAAATATTTTTCGTTTCTGCTTTTTCTTTGAGTCATTAAAGTTATATGCAGCCATTCGCTCATTATATCTGAGGTCATCCAAGCCCTTTTATTAGACTTCCATATCGCAGGTAAATTTTTCTTTTCTAGGTTTTTAAAACAACGTGGGTTAGCGTACTTGCCTTAGAACTAATAGTTTTTCCTTTTTTCCTGCCATAATTGCGCAATGCAATACTGTTATCTTCTCTTTTGAGACTTTGCCATCAGAGCAAGTGACACCCTTGAGAGCAAATGTTTTAGAAGGGAGGGCTCGACAAAACAGACCTGTCTCATCTGCATAGAATACGTTTCTGTCTTCATAGTCTTCAATAAGTGACTGTACACGTTTAGCACAATTTGTAATAATTTCAAGATTTACGTCGACAGCTTCTCCAGATATCGCTCGGAAACATATTCCATGATTTTAAATAAAACGCTGAAGCCAGCCATTGGAACCCTTAAACTCGTTTTTCCCACACCTTTTTGCAATATCTAATGCTTTTTCCTTTATCAAAGGTCCCGAAATAGGTATGGTATATTCGCGTACTTGAGCAAGCCACTGATAAGTTATGTAAGTCATCAATTGCATGACCTTTTGATTTGGAAAGCCTTCGTTTCATATTCACATTAGACCCGCTGTGCCAAGCCTTTAAAATGCTTTCATTTTGTTTGAATAAATCTGCTACACAAGTCTTTCCAACAGTAAATCTTCTTGCTAGAGATCTTAAACTACACTCTTTTTCGTTGGTTGAATTTTTTGCCAAATTGATAATTTCTACTTTTTCTTTTAAAGTCAAAATTTTCCATTTAGATGACGTTTTAAAACTGTTCGATAAGAGGAGGCCATTTCCAAAACTCTCCTTATCCGCTCTAATACGTTTTGAGATAAAGGCCAAAGTGTTATTACTACCAAAGTACGCACAGTAATCTAATGAAGTTATATTCATTTTTAAATACATGTATTAGTTGTAAAAACACAAGCTTCAAAATAAACGTAGTAGCTCCCATTCAGATGAAATAACGAAAAGTTTTCTGGATAAGGCGAGATTTGGAAAAGTATTCTGGATAAGACTGGTTTTGGAACAGCAAGTCCTGAAATTGGAGAGTTTTGGAACAGTATTTTAAGAAAACAAAATAACAGTTCAATAGTTCCTTATTAAAATATAACATTAAATTTTACATTAATCCAGTGACAACAAAAATAAATACACTTTGACTTCAAAATAAAATATAATTAGAATTAAAAAAAAAAAAACACATATGAACTATAACAGAATTTCACGCACTAAGCACTATAAAGAGTTCCTGGATTATCCTCATAAGAAGTGTGTGAACAACAAGAAATGTTAGCCTCTTCTGTAGTATGGTCTTCAGTGACAGATGTTATCAAATCTCTGTAAAATTCTAAATCAGGCAGATCTGTCCATTTTTCTCCAAGGTGTTTTTTAATATGTGTCCACAGTCTTTGAGTTTTGCTTGCTTAATGGGAACTCCGATTTTAATTGTTTCCGGGCACATTCTACTCTAAGATTTATTCCATCCTCGATAACGATTTAAAAACAGAGAGAGATCGCATCTGTAGTTTATTTCGTATTCCTCTTTTCGCTATAATGAACAAGCTCTTGCGGGTGGCTTGATATTTTGGGAAACACATTCTCTCCAATTTCTGATCAAAACATCATTTTTCAAATTAAAAACCGTACCATACTCTTTCAAAATTTCAATATAACAGGCAGGATCAATGATAGTGTCAAGTTTTCTCATTTGTTTTTCCATTCTACCAAAGACACGATCCGTCGGAATGTACGAATGCCCAGGAATAGGAATTATCAATTGAATTTCATTTATATTTCTAGGTGCTTCAGATCGAAGCCAAGAAGACAGCGTTCCAACCATTGTTGAGTTCTTGTTTTGCCCTCCACATCCGTCTGCAAATAGCTTGATAACATGAAATTCTGTTGAATCTGTATTAATGAGACGATGATGAACACAAGATGAAATTTCATTTGATGATTTGTAACATTCATTTTCAAGCCAGGTGTAAATGAAAACATTATTGGGATTTTGCTTCTCATTTGAATGTCCTTGACAGATGGTAAAATTGAACAGATGGATTTGTCTGCTATAATAGGCAGCCTGATCGGGAACCTTGGGGAGAATCATGTTTTTTTTCGGCAGTCAAAAGACAGCTTTAATACTCCTTTCTCAGATTTCCTTAAAGAATCGCAAAATGCTGCATATTTCAGTTTATGTACCCTTAACTCTACGATTAAATCATTTTTTTTTAGGTTGATCATGTGTTCTTTTAATTTTGAGCAGATATCTGTTAAAGCCATTCCAAAACCTATATTGTATTCATTCATAAGTGAATAATTTGAAAATAACGAATTTCTCGGAGAAGGAAAGTTTTGGAACAGTCACTTAGGTGGATAAGGCAAGTTTGGGAAAAGTTGCTATATTTAAAGCTGCTATTTGAGAGGGAAAACGTGAATTTTGGAGCTTGGATGTGATTCCAAACGTTGCAAGGCAGCAACGAAAGGAGAGTATTGTGTTTAACTCATTTTTGTTTTAAATGGATAAAGAGAGTTTTGGAAACTAGAACAAAAAAATATAATTTTGTTAAATCAGCCACACAATTTATTATTGTGAAAGCTTGATCTTTCCAAACATTATAAGACTGCTCATGCACAATAGAATTTCTACAACCTTGAACGATATTCAATAGTTTAAAGCAATTGTGTAAAAAAAAAAAAAAACAAATAAAATCATAAGCCAGCATATGATTAGAAATTATAATATGCAATGGTTATGGCTCAATTTAACAACATACATAGTGTCATCACGACAGTTTATTCTGATGAAGAAATTCGGAGTGTATGGTCGATCTAATGAAGCTTAAAGAACAGAGGTTATAGAATAGATTTATGCACACAACAATAACAAAATTTGTGAATAACTTACATTTGTACACTGCACTTGCTTTTAATCAATTTAAGCAGTATCACCTTCACTACAATAAATGACAAATTAATCCAGCAACTTTCTAGACCAACACACTTTTACCCCAAAAAACAATGAAAAGTTTCAGAAATAGTAAAAGTACCGTAATTGCATGCTCATAAGAAGTGATCGAATTTGTTACCATAAATAATAGTGTAACAAAGAAAAACGAAAGAAAACTTATTTTTGTTCTCATTCGTGACCATCCACGCAATGCGATGAACAAAACAAGAAATTTAAAAAATTATATTTTTTTATAAGAGGAAAAATATTATCAGGAATTAATGTGTAAAAAAGGGATGGAAAAAGCTATGAGAAATTTATAAAAACATAACATAGGCAAACTAATAGCATGCAAAGACTGGGCAAGTAGACCAAAACTATATAGCTACGCTCAAATATAAATACGACGATGGCTCCATGTATGGAAGCCCTTAATATTTTTTTAGAGAAATAAAGAAAAAATTTCTTGTAAATTTCTAAGAAAAAATCGAGGCCTTTCCTACATCAGGTCGAGAGATCGTTGATTTTATATTGGAGCGAGGTATTGCTGGTTTATCCTTACATCAGCAACTATAGTTTGTCTATGATGTTACTCTTTCCGCACATAATGAATTAGAACAACAGAACGGTTGGATTGTGCTAAACAAAGAAAGCACATGTTCGGCACTAAACTTTAACTAGGTATTGTCTCTTTCAGTTTTACATAACAATCTTATTGAAAAACGTGTTGCTCTTTATAAATTTAGATAGGTTTTTTGGGATTTTATTTGCCCTTTTTAAGGTATGTACATATCTAATCCTTTTCAATGGGTATGTCATGCTTTACTTTTTTTTCCTTTAGCTTTTCTTGTTACATCGTTGTTCGTTGCCTACATGTATGTAGAATACCGTTATAAACACGTCTTTTTTTTTAATTCAATATGTTGAAAGTTTTACATAAAATTTTAATACAATTGTTTCAAAATTCATTTTTCAAAAATAGTCGTCTGGCAATCGAACGATCCCGAATTTCAATATCGGATAAGGATCGATCCAGACAAGACAATACCGTTACGGTAGTGGCGCAGTAGAATAAATATCATACTGCAACAGACCTTGGGCACAGCAGAATACTGAAAATCTGTCCTTAGAGACTGTATACGGGGAGCTACGGATTACATTGTCCCGAGACTAGAGTTTGAGAGAGCGTTTTCAACTAACATTCCTAGTTGAGAGGAGTTGGATGATATTCGCCTGGCAAATGACTCTGATATATGTGGCTTTACGGACGGTTCGAGAAGGAATGTGAGAGTGAGAGCTGGGTTGTACATGGCATTTCCTCAAATACAGGAATTGGCACCGCCTACGGGACTACTGTAGTGTGCTCCAAGCGGAGGTTTTAGCTATTTAAAAAGGCTGCTGGTTACTACTTATCAGGTACGTAACGATCGAGTAATCGGGATTTGTATTGACAGCCAAGCTGCAATCAAAGCTCTGGACTTAAGTAGGTACCATTTGATCGCGACTAGTGTAACGGTGTCCCAGTGTTGCGCTTTACCACAGGATTAAATTCTGCGGAGTGCTGGTAACAGTCACAAATCTGGAAACGAGGCTGCTGATGCTCTGGCCAGAAAAGGTTCCGATATGATTATATGTCTAGCAGAGGAACCCCTAGAATCAGTGTAGATGATTCTAGATGCACAAGCCTGTAAAGATGACAAATCGTAGATGGAGAGAATAGACCACAAGTGCGATTTTCAGATAGCTCTGGCCCAAGATATGTTCTGGGAAGACTGAATCTCAGCTGAGGAGGAATCGGAATGATGTCTATAATTTTACTGCAGTTACCATGGAACACAACCTCTTTGGCAAAACATGAAAAGCGCATGCAAGCTCCATATAATGACTTCAGCAGAAGCTGTATAGACGAGGAAGAGGTTGACAGTACTTGCTGTGCGAATGTCCTAACCTCGCTAAATGTAGGAGGAATATGCGCTGTGTAGCTACTTTTTGTGAAAACTTGGGGAATTAGCAGGCAAAGAGTTAGGGGACCTGGTATGGTTCATTAACACTTGTGGCTAGTTTCAACACATTCCCTAAATCTGATGTACATATCTTTTCCAGGTGGGGTCCCAATAAGGTGGCATCACAATGGACCATAAATGCGTCTAAGTGTGGCTGGTTGTATATGTCTTTACGACGGCCGCTGACATAACCTAACATAACCTAATATTGGACTGACGCCTTCTTTGTAGTAAGATGTTTCCGTACAATGTCGATCGATCACATAACCTCTGATTTGAAAGTGAAACTGCAGATTTGATACAATTAGGGAGAAAAAACGAAGTAACATTAAAATAATAATAAAAAAATAAAAATTAAAATAAAACCGGGCAAGTGCAAGTCGGACTCGCGCACGAAGGGTTCCGTGCCATCGTAAAAAATTTAACATTATGTACTTTTTATTAATTTTTTCAAGTGAGAATAGGCGTTATTTGAAAGAATTATGCCTAATTATGATAATAATAATAATGAATGAGAATAAAACGAGGAAAAAAACGCAAAAATTTTATTTTTAATATTTATTGTTATAGTGGTAATAGAAATACACAGTCTGTAAAAATTTCAACTGTCTATCTATTACGGTTCATGAGATACAGCCCGGTGACAGACGGACAGACAGACATCGAAGCCATAGTAATAGGGTTCCCGTTTTTACCCTTTGGGTACGGAACCCTGAAAAGAGCAAATAAAAGAAGAAACATAAAAAATACAACAAATTAAAAATAGTCCGTGTAAAGCAAAAAACGACGCGGGAGCTGTTGATTTTCGTAGTTTATAAAAAATATCGATGTTTTGAAGATCATGCATGGCAATACACTTTTATATTAATACGAGGGTTGTACCATAAGTTTTGCTATAGAATAGTAATAGCAATAGTTAAGGTTTGCAAACGACTTAATTCTGTTTCAAAGCATTCGTCATGATGATCTACACACTTTTGCATAGGCTTGAACCCATTTTCAAAGCATTTTCCGATTAAGGTAGTATTTTGGAAACATGGTTTTTGAACGCTTCAACCGCTTCTTCTGACGTCGGAGATCGTAGTCCACGCAGTTTGTTCTTTACGGACGGAAACAAAAAGAAATCATTATGTGCCAAATTAGGACTGTATGGCGATACGATGATAGATTAAATTGACCTTTTGAGTTCTATTGCTTGAGTCAATGTGTGAGAGGGATCGTATTGTCATTATGAAGAATGATTTTTCTTTTTCGAAATTTCACCAAAAAACTTCTGGCAAACAAATGGTGGTGTACCACTCAGAATTGACCGTTCCACGATTTTTCAAAGCAGCGTAGGTAGCGATATGTTCATATATACCGAAGAAACAAGCCACCATTTGCTTCGAAGTGCTTCGTGCGCGAACAATTTTCATTAGATTCGTCTCATCTTGAAAACCCTTATGGTCGACTGCTGATTACTTTCGGGCTCATACGAATACATTCAAAATTCGTCACTTGTATAGATGTTACGCAAGTATTTTGATTCACCGCGATCGTATTTTTTTTAACATTTCTTTGCACCAATCGAACACGCGAGACATTTTTTGAGCGATTGTCAAATTATATGGAATCAAACGTGAACAGTGCTTTCTCACAAACAGGAGCTCATGAAATAAACTTTCCAAACTTGTTAAATTAATGCCGACTAGGGTTGCTTATAACTCACAATAAGTCAGATGGCGATTTAGATTTGATTGATTTGATTTTGTTAAATCTCGTAAATTTATAGTTAAATCAGGGGTGCCTCAAGGCAGTCATATTGGCCCTCTGTTGTTTATTATTTATATCAATGATGCGGTTAAACTATTCTGTTTCGCTAAATGTCTTTTGTACGCTGATGACCTAAAAATTTTCTTGCCAATTAGAGATCTGGCAGATTGTCTACATCTTCAAAATGACCTAAATAAACTTCTGGTTTGGTACTCGTTAAATGGTTTGGAACTCAATCCTATCCTATCTTTAGCTTTTATCGTTGCATTAATCCTATTTTGTTTGATTACATTGCTCTCTGCATGTTGATTACGTCACCTTCAAGGCATTTAAAATGCTCGGTTTCATTAAGCGTAACTGCACTGTTTTTCAAGACCCTTACACTTTAAAAGTTTTAAATGTTTCATTAGTTCGCTTCGCTCCATATTGGAGTATTCTTCTGTAGTTTGGTGTCCTTATACTGCTTCATATATTAAACGCATTGAATATTTACAAAGATTATTTACTCGTTATGATTTGCGCGGGCTTAATTAGGAAGTTTGTCTTCCCTCATACGAGGACTGGTGGCAATTACTTAGGCTCCAAACTTTAGAGTCTCGTAGAAAAGCTTTCAGTATTATGTTTGTCAGAGATGTTTTCTGCTACAAGATTTGCTCACCCGAATTTATTGCCTTATTCAAAAACTTATTTGCCTGGCTTTTCTATTCGATCTAGAGATTTATTATAAATTCCTTCTCATAGAACTTGTTACGGCCAGTATGAGCCCATCACTCATTGCTCTAGAAATTTTAACGTTGTTTGTACTTTCATAGATCTTACGTAGTAGGTTCATTGCTTAGTCTGTAGGAGTTTTTCTCTGTAGACTTAAATAAATAAGTAAATAATTAATAAATAAATAATTAGAAGTATTTTCTTGTGCACAGAATCGAAGTTTTCTGGTACAACAGCCGATTTTGAATGACCTTTACGAAATTCATACGACAGGCGAAGTATGGACACGATTGAATTCATTAAACCAGCATACACAGTGGTTTTATGTGGGACTTGATCATTAAAGCCATATTGAAAATTTAACAGAACATTGTTGAAAAGTTAGGCCACTTCGAAAATCTTTAGCAAATCATTGTACGAAAATGTTTACGATTTAATTCAATGTTTTGGTCAAGATGAAATTTTTAATTCAAGAAAAAGTAAAAATGAAATACTTTTAAATATAAGAAAAAAAAAATAACATTGGACTGTTGTCTTAAGTGTGATGATATGATTGGATGGATAACATTATATCAAAACTGAATATTCTCTTATGAAAAGTAACCACTACTCAACAAATTAGGAGTATAGCTTCAGTCTTGAGATACAAAGAGCATTTTAAATTCTATCAGAACTAGGAATAGACTTCTAAAGAAATTATCCAAACACCAGTTAAATTTATCCTTAAACCATATTTTCAATCTTACAAAAATAAACTGAATATTGTTATGAAAACAGGCAAATTCAAATAAAGTTTATTTTCAACTCTACGAAGTAAGACATGTGTAAGTCGGATAATTGAAAAAATTTAAACCCTAAACTAAATTTTACAAAATAAGTCATCTAAAATCTAAATTAATCATAATCATGATAAAGTGCCTCGAATACAGATTGCCTTACTACTAGGAAAACAGATCAAATATACAGTTATGCAGATCTTAAATATTCAATTAAATTGTTCCGAAAACTATGATTGTCCCTGCTGCTTTTAAGGTGAAGAGGAAGAGAGTTCCAAAGTCTTGTGGATTGAACAAAAAATTGACGATTACTTGATGGGCCTAGGGAGTGTTTAGAGAAAAAGTTCTTACAGATTGGAAAACATCCAGCTTAGTATACAGGTAGTCGGGTTGCTCGGTAATCATCAAATTACGAAGGAATAATATTGCATGATATTTAAATTAAGTTTCCAACGTGCATCCTAAGATTGAATTTAAATATTCCGAGATATGGTCGTATCATCTCAAGCCAAACACATACCGCACGGTAGAATTAAAAGACACATTGAGCTTACGCAATGAAATTGAATCAGAACCACAGAAAACTTCATCATAAGCCATGAGGGGAACAATTAACGATTTAACTAACATAATCCGCATGTCAATAGGAGTAAAGGCTGGAGTGACAGAAAGTTTACGGAGCGTTCTAGAAATCTTGCAGACAAGCGCATTAATGTGATTGGACCAGTTTAACGTACGATCCAAAATTATGTCAAGATTCTTTACGGTAGGTATACTACTGTAAGGAATAATTACATTGTTTAGGATAACATTCGGAAAGCAGGAAATGTCCAGTTCACTTTTATAGATCACGATAGCATTAGATTTAGATGCATTTAATCTCAAACTATTATTAACAGCCCAATCAAGCACATCAACGAGGTCTTCGTTCATATGGCATCCTCCAGCAATCTCAACGGCCTAGAAATGTAAAACTGTATATCATCAGCATACATGTGGTAATCACAATTTTACAGAAACATTGAAATATCATTAATGAAGATAGTGAATAATAAGGGACCCAGAATAGAGCCCAGAGGGACTCCACTCCGCAAAGGCAAGAAGCCACAAGCAGAATTAGAACAGACGGCACTCTGATGACGCCTGAAATGTAAGACCAAATCAACGTGCATGCAGAATTAGAAAACTTGAAATTAAAAGCCCGTTAACGTAACAACGATATGTGGTCAACTGTGTCAAAGGCCTTGGAAAAGTCAAGAAGGACGAGCGATTTCCTAATGTCATCTGTTATATTTAGCAACGCTGAAGTGCAGCTCCACTTGGATCTAAAACCCGATTGAAGGTTAGATAGGAGGTTCTCCCCATCTAAAAAAAAACTGGTGATTTGGGTATGCAGGATTTTTTCAAAGGCATTAGAGAGAAAAGGCAGTATGGAAATAGGACGATACTCCGTTGAACTACGAGACTTCTTCGGGATGGGAATAATTTTAGAATACTTCTGAATAGAAGGGATCGTAGATCTAATGTTGTTGAAAAAGTAGGTGAGATTTAGGAGTATAACAGGCAGAAGAACTTTTATGAATTTGGGATGAAGGTCATTCAGTCCAACAGCGTTAGATTTCATAAACATAATAGCAGAATAAACGTCTGTTTCGCTAACTTGGGAAAAAAGGCAAACCCCTTGAAAAGGATCAAACGTATTTAAATTACTAGGATAATCACTAACAATAGAGTTCGGGCCATTTAAGCTATTTGAAGGAGAAACAAACATCTGGTTTTACTCATATGGGTTTACAAATACAATTGAACTCCTAGATTGCGCAATTCCAAGACTCTGTCAGAGTTTTCTTGGATGGAATATTGCTTTTGAATTTTGAACTATAATACTGAAACTTGGCAGGGGAAATCTCATTATTTTCAAAATTGCTGAGGAGTTTAATGAATTTTTTTCTGAATTAGGTAAAAAGAAAAAAATTTCCAACTTAATTGAAAATTTAGTAACCACTCCCGCCCTTCTGGCAAATACTATAGTCGAAAACCCAGCACTGAATATGAGTCCTATCAGTACAGACTGTTCTTATCTGTACCAATGTTCGTTTGTTCATAGTATAGTTGGGTTTGGTGGATTTATTTTTAGTATATCTACACATAAATAATACTGGGGAGTAATTTATTTGGGTTGGCTCTGGTTCTCAAGAAATCCCACCTGGCACGATCATTATGGCACCCTTCGATATTTTCAAGATTGAGAAGCCTTCTTGACGACTTGGTGATAAACCGACAGCCAAGTATAGGTAAATGGAAATATCATTTACGACAGAGTAATTAGAAGGGATTGATAAACCGACAGTTCAAAATAGCCGCGATTGTCGAGAAAATGCATTAAGAGCAGATGTCAGATAGATTACAGATATGCTGGCTGCAGATTTAGCTGCAGTATAGTTAGAGTAGAATACACAAGGGTAAGGACAATTAGCAAAGGACAGGAGTTTTAAGGCCTAGCTGAGAATAGATAAAGTGTCGAAAGGTAGAAGCAAGGCAGTTTGATTTGGAATCTTGAATTTACGATAGCTAGAGGGTAGATCGCATTCGGGCGGGTCGTCAAGTTGAGCGCAATTTTATTTTTGGAAAATACGAGTATTGACGCAAACTTTGTGTTAACGATCTTGACAGCTTTTGCTGTGGTAAATATTGTCAACAAATATATAGAAGAAATTTTAACGATTTTGTAAAACAAAGCTTATCAAGCATATTTTGGAAAACAGCTTAGACAACAGGATAAATATTTGGTGCCGCATAAAGTGTGTAAAACTTATATGAAATCTCTTCGATACTGCGGATGCATGGAGGACGCAAAAGACTTAAATTTGGAGTGCCGATGACATGGAATTATCTTGATGATTGCTACTTTTGCGCAGTATCTAAGTGTGAAAGGTATGAACCGGTACAAATAGCGTACGTGGGTTTATTCTAATATACAATCGGTTAAAGCACCAATACCACACTGTGGAGATTTGCTAGTGCCCTTATCAACGGATTCCTCTGATGATATTGAAATGTTAGTCACTCAAAATGAAAGCAACAGTGAAAGTGAATTTGAAGGATGCAGTCCTAATGTCAGAATTTTTCTCAATATAAGTTCAATGACTTGATCCACGATTTAAATTTATCAAAGAAATCAGCTGAACTTTTTGCCTTCAGACTTTAGGAAAATCTTCAACCAGGCGTAAAAAGAGGGAAAACCTCTTCGTTACTTCAGTGAAGAAGTTGATCTGAACAATGTTCCTGTACTTTTAAAATGTATGGGTCTACCGGAATATCGGCCAAAGGAGTGGAGAGGACTCTTTATGTACGGCCCAAAAGGGAATTTGAAATGTGTGGTTACTTCATAATGGTAACAAATTAGCTTCGACACCGATAGTTCATATAACAACACTTTAGGAAGAATACGCAAATATTAAATTTATTTTAGAAAAAATTTCGTTTGTTCAACGTCAGGTATGCGTCGATTTAGAGATGGTGAGTTTTTTATTAGGTCAGTAAAATGGATACATCAAATACCCCTGTTTCCTCTGTCTTTGGGATAGTCGTGCAAAAGAAGAACACTGGAATAGAAAGAGAAAGGAATGGCCGCTGAGAGAAAATACGACTGTGGGAATAGACCGCGAAAAATCCTTCTTCCACAGTTCGTCAAACACTTAAATTAGAGTGGCGATTGTTTTAAATATATCTGCCATACATTTTCTGGCCTTAGTACGGAAAAATTAAAAGCAGGCATCTTTGATGGTCCACATATCTATACCCTTATAACTCAGATAGAATCTGATGCCTGGACAAGTTTTGTATCAGTTATCAAAATTTTTTTTTGGGAAACCAAAAAGCAGCGGAATATTCCGAAATAGTCGCCAAAATGCTTGAAGATTTTGAAAAATTAGGAGATAATATGAGTATCAAACTACATTTTTTAAATAGCCATTTCGACAGATTGTCTAACAACCTTGGTGATTACAATGAAAAGCAAGGAGAACGGTTCCACCAGGACATGAGGATAATGAAGGAAAGATACTAAAGGCGATGGGACGGCCATATGATGGCCGACTATTGCTGGACTTTACAAAGGGATTTTCTTGCCCAAAATACAGTTGATTGTCATATAGAAAAGGTTTTGCGAAATTATTTTTGTATTTTCTATTTACATGTAATTTCTAACGCAATTTTGATTTGAAAATAAAGGTCGCAATATGTATATTTAATATAGTTTTTACATTTTAGATTGTTGCTATCTCAAAAACTGGCAGCAAATCTGATATTATTATTCACAAAACATCCGGTAACTTCTTTTTTGTACAGACTGTGAGGTGATTTTTAGCTCAAAAGTTAATAAACAGTCTCAGCTTTCCAACGAATATCAAACCTTCACTTCACCCCCTCATGATGCATAATTTCATTAATTTTCATCATTTTGGTAACTTTGTGGGAAATTGTATAAAATTAGGCGTGATCTCTATCGTCAGTAGCAAAATAAATAATGTAGTTATGAGATGTTTTTTGAGAAAAACTAGCATATTTTCTTAAATACCTTGTAACTCCGAATCGGTTGAGATGCCTGCCATACAATGGTTTTGTTTCTAATACTTCAAATTATCTCCTGTTTCATTTATGCTCAATAATTCAAAAATCAATCTTTATAATATATTTGCAGCAGATTAAGAAAAACAATTTAGAAATTATTTATTCTTATAAAAATTGCAATTGTACAATCTACTCAACAATAAGGAATTTTAGTTGGGGGGGGCCCCATACAGGAGTACGATTAAACGATATATACTATACTAAAATTATTAAACTTTTCCTACGCCAATCAAAATTCTATTCACCATTCAAATGTTCAAATTTCTATGTTAAACAGGCGTTTCATATCAGCAGGAACCGTATACTCATCAGTACGGGTTGATACCTATCTACCTTAAATGCCAGATATGCACTTAAAATAACATTTAAGGGTAAACGCTTGCTTTTTCATAGAAATTTCATTTTTTAAAAGATTTTTCGATTGTAAAAGAATTTTTTCCACTCAATTCTCGAGCTGCGGATTTGGCAACAAAATTGGTCAATTTCATATTGACAATTTCGCTATCCTAAAATTTATGTATTCAAACCTTATTGATTTTCCACTTTATATTTTCTGTTTACTTAACACATAGGCAAAAAAAATCATCACCATAAAATAATAAAATGTAATAAATTACAGGGCCCAAAAATGTACAACATATAAATTTTTGATTTTTAATTAAAAAAACAAATATATTGAAGATTGCGGCCACAAAATAGATTCAAAATTAATATTTGGGGATTGTCGGGACTACAGATTACCAATTTTTGCTCTAAATAGATATCTGTGTATTTTCGGAGTTTACGGATTACGAGTTTTTGGTAAAATTTTCGAAATTCAATATGCCAGATAAACTTAGCAATCTACGGTATTCTATCTTTTCGGTATCTTAGAGGCTTTGCAGGGATTATAAAAAAAAACCTTTTAAAAACAAACTTTTAGGAAAACTAGGTTTTCTTAACTCTTGGGGCTCAGAGAATATGACATTATCTAGAACTGTTGAGAGTTTTCGAAGCAGCTGGTTCGAATTGCTTAAAGCTTTAAAGTTGAACTATTCAAACATCAATCTTTTATCAATGCTTTGAAGTTTTCGAAATATGAATGCTTTAACGTGCGAATTATGCTCCCACTGTCCGACTGTGAAATCATCACATTTGGAATATAAGCATTCAAAATAAAAATAATTTTAAGTTCGTGAATGGGTTATATATTGCATTCCTTCGATAGACTGCCATATTGGACTTTCATAAAAAATAAAAATAGATAATATCTTCCCACTTTTTGTATAGGCCTACTAAGTACTACAGTTAAGGGTTTCGTAAGTGTGCAAAGCTTTAAGTCGATAGGATATGATATAAGCTTTCATATATCGGGTTTTAGTCAAATCTGAACATAAATGATTCGCCATTCGCAGCCGTTATATGTTATAGTATATAAATTTGTCTGGGTATTTTCATCCAAATACTAATGGGAAATTGATTAATATGATCATTCAAACCGCATGCCTTTGGAAGATATGATGCATGCATGCCTCTGTATTGGACACTTCATAGGACATTCGAACAGACATGTCCAAAGGAGAAGGCAGTTTAAGGTTTTTCGTGTGCTTCCACCTAGCTTCTTTGGAAGGAACGAGAATGCATGCCATGCCTCTTCATTGGATACTTTATGGGACATTTGTATATGCATGTCATCGATAGGAAGACCTCAAAGCTTTTCGTGTAGAAACAAAATGTATTAGACATCCACGCATATTTAAAAGAACTTCCAATTTTGCATATACGAGGTGTGATCAAAAAATACGATGAATGGTTTTATTTTATTACAATCCAGGTAATAAGTTTATATCAAATTTGAATTAATCTCTAGCGATGCGCTTATCTCAACGTTGATTTCATGATTGGAAGCATTTTTGGAAAGGAAGGGCCTTAGCTGCTCTGTCTTGGCCCTCTAAATATCGAAAATGGTGTAAAAAAAAAACGTTTTGCTTTTAGTGCAGTTTTTATTTTTGGAAAGAACCAAAATTCGCATGGTGCTAAATCCGGGGAACACGGTGGGTTTAGACAGGCACATTTTTTGTCGGCCAAAAACTTGCGGATCAGAAGCGTGGTGTGGCACGATCGTGTCGTGTCGTGATGAAAGTGGACACCATTGAACCGTTTTTCTGGCTTTGCGCGGACGCTTGCGATATGTTCAAGCCTTCCCTATCCTCTTCGACTGTTTGAACGAATCCATTTTGCTTCTTTTTACACCTTTTCGTGTGTAGCGTCAGTAGTTATCGCTATAAAAATCCCCCCCCCCCCCCATAAGGCGGAAAGCTTGCATTTTTCATCGCGGCCCAGAACTAATTAACAATCACAACTATCCCATCCCCCCAATGTAGATAACATGAACCGCATGTATTTTATAGATTTGTCAAAATGTAGAATTAAATTTAGGTTGGTGTTTTCCGTTTAATTTGTTTACCTTTCTATTGTACGATTGGGTTCTAAGATTATTATTAAAGAACAATGTTTACTCAAATTAAAAAAAAAATCGAAATTGTAAGGCTCTACTTACTTTACTGCATAATAAGTTGAACCACCGTTTCTTACCTCCTGCAAATAAAAATATGACAAATTTCAGGGATTAATTTTAATATTTAGTTGTACTTAATAAATATAAGTGTATCAAATATATAATAAAAAAAAAAACATGAAAGTATATTACGTAGAAATTGAATTGAATTGAATAGAATATTTTTGTAATTTTATGTAATAACATTCCACCTGACCCTAACATAGTTTTCACCTAATCTTATTCTTTTGACTTTCGTAAAGCAGAATTTTTCGGTGATGAATAACTTTCTTTTCAACTTGTGACTGGTCTGTGGTGGTCAATGAAAGTGATATTAACGAATCTATTCAAAAATTTTACAAAATAATTTTTGATGGCTTTATATTATCAATTTCATATATTTGAAATAAAAATTGACATAGGTCCATCCTACTTGGTATGTTGATGAAATTAGGAGCACGCGTAACCTACGAAAGAAAGCGTGGTTGAGATAAAATTTATTTAAAAATATGACTCAGTCCAATGAATTTGCTAGTCTGCGGCGAAGATTCTATGAGCTAAATTTGTAGAGTTGCATTTTTTAATTATTTACATCAAGTTCAAGTAGAGATGAAGATTGAACCTAGAATATTTTGGACTTTTATCAACATGCGGCGGAACTCTGATGGATATCCATCTCAAATGAAATATAAATGTCAAATTAGTTTCGATCCCAACATTATCTGCAAACTCTTTGCTAAATTCTTTAGTACCTACTAGCTTTACCCATCATAGTGAAGTAATTGATGAATCCTATTTCAGTTTGATTCTTCCGTCCTCAGGAGTGATGCTTGGTCTTAGTGATCTTACGATATCTGAAGATTTTTTTTTGCTTGAGTATATTGCCAAATTCGATTCCAAGTTCTCTTCTGTCTTTTTAATAATATTTTGTAAATCCCTTATCACATCTATTTAACTGATCTCTGCGGATCGGTATACTACCATTACCATGGAAGTTATCCTATTATTATTCCTATACACAAAAAAGGCAGAAAAGATGGAATAGATATTGCCCAGCGTTGTATCATTCGTAAGCTATTTGAAGCGATTTTATGTGTTGCTGTTTACTTTCACTGCAAACATTTATTAACTTTTGTGAAGAAGCGATCAACTTCCCCTAACCTGGTAAAATTTACCTCGGTTTGTCTTAACTCTATTCCAAATGGAAACCATGTTGCCTGCATCTTTACCGAATTCAGTAAGGCCTTCGATGAAATTGCACTCAAGCTTTTGCTCTTTAAGCTTGGCATCCTCGAATTTCCTATTTCTTTAATTAAATAGCTAGAGTCATATTATTTATCAAATAGGATCCAGCAAGCTCTGTTTAGGTCGGCTGTCTCTTGTGAAATGCCTGTACCTTCCGGTGTTCCTCAAGGTAGCCATCTTGGTCCGCTGCTTTTCATTTTATATATTAACGATTTGCCAAATGTTATTAATCTATGTGATACTCTGGTTTATGCTTACAATGTCAAAATTTTTAAGACGGTCGATAGTGCTATTGGTTGTTACGCTTTGCAATCAGACATTGACAGTTTCTTGATTTGATGTAATAAAAATTTTATGTATCGCTCTTGACAAAACTAATGAAGTCAAAGACCTTGGTGTACTTTTATGTAGACACCAACCTTAGTTTTTTACCACATATTGACAAGACAATTAATAAGGCTAAAGCCGCATTAGGCTTTGTAAGAAGATGAACGCCTAATTGTAATGTTCCTTTTTCTTTATGGACCTTGTATCTAGCTTTTGTGTGCCCTTTTATTGAGTATACTATCCCTGTTTGATATGATATTCATCTAAGGCGCTTGGAATTTATACAGAGGATTTTTATTCGCTTCGCACTTATACGTTTCCCATAGGATAATCCTCTCACGATTCCTCCTTATAAGCAGAGATTAAATCTTCTTAACCTATGCAGCTCACTAGAAGAAGTTAGGTAACTAAGGTATTATTCTTGTTTCAAATAATTACTGGTGCCGTAGACGCTCCTGAGCTCTTATCTAAAATTAACTTCAATATTCGCCCACGAACTTTGAGGAATGACTCGTATACCTTTTTACATGTACCTCTTCATCGTACCAACTACGGTTATAATGAACCTATTTAGTCTTCAATAACAACAGAGACCTCATTGATTTTGACTTAACTTCAACAAAGTTGAAAAGTCTGTTTTACGAGTAAAAGTAATTTCTTGTATTTTTGTTTACATTAGATTTTTTTTTCGCTTCGGTTCAGTACTTTTCTCTTTTTATTATTTTGTTGTAATTTAAATTTTAACATTTATTCGCTTTTACTTATACACATTTTGCTGTGTTAGTCTTATAATTTATCATTTTAGTTTAATTAATTTATTTTTTTTTATTGTTTTTATTTATTTTTTTATTTATTTTTATTTTTTATTTACATTGAATGATTTTAGTTTCTTGTTTTTTTTTTTGCTTTCTTATGGTTTTGTGTTTTCTTTTCTTTTCTTTTGTAATAGTCAGGTGGAATTTTTGGGCCAACAGGATAAATGCTTAATAACTAATTAAATAAATACATAAATTCTAAATTGCCAATAAATAAATGTTTCTGAAACAAGTGACTAAAGTTTTCAGATAGTTTGTAATCTAGGAATAAATAGAACGTTTTTGAGATAAATCTTATGGACAAAGTATGATTTGGAATTCATTCAACAAAAAATAAAGAATTTCGGAAATAGAAAACAAACGAAAAGTGCAACTACATCCGATTTTGATGAAACTTTCCGAGTTTGTATGAAATACGAAAATACTGATATACGGTGAAAATTAAAAAAAATTAATTTCTAAAAAAAAAAGTGCTAATGGTCCTCAATAGTAAATATTTGATTTTTTTCTTCTATTGCTCCAAATTTTCCCCACTTTTCCAGATTTTTTCTATTTTTCTTATATTTTCTATATTTTTTCCATTTTTCTAGTTTCAATTGTTTTTCAAGTCACTCAATTTTGTTGTTTGGGACCTATTGATATGAGTCAAATCAAGACCAAACTTAACTTTGCTGCCCTAAACAATGGTTGCGTGATAGAATAACATTAGCTTAAGCAGTGGTGGCGAATCTTTTTATGTGCGCGTGCCAGAAAATTAAAAATATTACTTATCGCCGGGCAGTTTTTAATTGAGAAAAATTTCTCAGAATTTTATTTAGACAACTTCAAAAATTAATATACAAAAACTAAACTAAACATATATTATGTTATCATTTTACTTTGTAACTACATAGTAGTAACAATCTGTGGATGTACAAATAGATTTAAAATAAAAAAAAAGTTACCAACGCTACAAAATATGTCAATTAAAAATATTTTTAATTTTCCAAAACGTACAAGAACAAGGGGACTATGGAAAAATTGGAACTGAACATACGTCATACCTATTAATTTGCAGAAAAATCAAAAATTTTTAAGACTTGAAAGTAACTCAATTGAAACAAATAAAATCGAATACTTAAAAAATAAAGGATTGACATTAAAAAATAATTAAAAAAATACTAATTGCTGAATTCATTGGTAAATTATAACAATCAATATGATTTTTGTGTTGTTGTTTATTGGTAGACAAATATTTTATGTAAGGATCCTATTGTTATACTTTTAATAATTCTTCAGTCATTCTATTTCTAAATTTGTTTTTTATAAAATTCAATTCAGAAAAAACTGATTCACACGCATATGTGGAAGAAAAATTGATAGAATAGCTATCGCCAGTTTTTTTTTTAAAAAACTAAATGTTGCACGAATTGTATTCCATGTTTTTAATAATTCTTCTTCCGCATTCTTATGAAAGATACTCAATAATCGATTATTTTCACTGATATCCAGTTCATTTCTTAAATCGACAAACTTTTGTGTCCATATGGAACTGGATTGAAAATCAATCAATTTCATCTCAACATCTTCAGCCACTCAAAAATTTTTAACTTAAGTCTATTTGCCGATTTCGTGTCTGGGAATATAATGAATTTTGATATTTCTGCAAATGTTTTGAATTCTTTACATCTTAAAGTAAATTTGTTCATTAGAGACTGAACAATTTCAGAAAAAATCTTTTGTTAATTTAGTTTTGTAATTTTTTTCATGGGACTCAAAATTTCCATAGAATTAATTTGTTTTTAGAAAATATTTATATATGTTCGAAATTAAAAATTTTTTGATTTAGTTGCGGAAGCTTTAATTATATCAAACATTATAATAATTGTCTTATTACCCACTTGCAGTTTCACATTTAGTTCATTTAAGTGCGAACACAGGTCAGTAAAACAAAAATGAGTTTTGAAATCTATTCAGTGTCCATTAATTGGTTCTCGTTATTTAAAAAAAGTTTAATTTCATTTAACAATCAACGAATTTTTAAAGAACTCTTCCATGACTAAATCATCGGACGTTTTTGTACATCAGCAAAATATCGTACACTGAATTTACCTCAATTAATAGTTGAGAAAAATTTTGTTTATTTAACCCTTTAATGCCCAAGGTCATAAATATTACTAAAATATGTTATTTTTTCGTTTACATTAGTTTGAACCAGTAAAGAGAAATGAAAAATAAATTCCATTAAAAAATTAGCTAATTATTTTTAAGTTTTCGGACGTTGGTACTTTTAGGTACCGTCGGGTTTTAATTATGGTAAAATGAAGGTGCAAACAACTGTAAAGAGTTTTTTTTTTATTTATTTAATATTAAAAAAAAACATAATTGAATTGCACAAAATATATAAATAAAAATTATTCAACATTCAGAGTACCTAAATGAACCAATAAAGTTAAATTAAAAAATAACACAGCAAATAAATTCAAATATGTAATACAGATAGAGGCATCCAGCAAATGTTGGCATATCAATCCATTTGAAACATGACTATGATAGTTTATTCAAAATTATGAAATATTGCGAAACAGTTTTTTTTTCATTACAACATAAGAAAATACCGCAGTGAGCACATTTACAACGGGGCCTCGATTGCATTTTGTCGAGACTACATAACTCACATCTCCCTCTTTGGCCTACAAATGTGGGCCAGTGTATTCCATTATTTCCAAAACGGACATCATTAGGTACAGAATAATTTTTTCCTCTACGTTTACTTGGAGGTGTTGCTATAACAGTTTTGCTTTTTCTTTTTTTGGTTTCAATAGGTTTTTTATATGTAAGTAGTCCTTGAACTAAGTTGCTTCTAAAATCTAATACCGTGCTCTTTCCGAACAGCTGACAATATATTAGGTAGGCGTTCACAAATGATATGTCCAAAAACCCCCAAAAAAGTCTATGCCACCATTTTCTGGACTTTCGATCTATTCCATAAATAGTTCTGAGTTGATCCGCGTGGTCAACGCCACCCATAAATTTGTTATAATCAGTTATGGGAGTCGGACATTTATACTCAGTCCTGCTACCATCCTTTCGTTTCCTAAGTACAGAGGAGTCCTCCGAGCCATGAAAATTTGAGGCTACATATACAGCTTTTGAATCCATCCATTTATATACGCCAATACCGGTATTTGTATGTCGATAGTCCCATTCTTTTCAAAGCTTTGTCTGCTGCTAGCTTGGCAAGTCCCTTCCTTTTTGGTTGTACAGTGCCACACGCCAAGGTATTTTCCATCTTCAATCTTTCTAAAAGATTCAGTGACGTAAAGTAATTATCGAAGTACAGCTTTCTGTTCTGGTTCCATACATTTTTGGTAATATGTAGAACAACCCGTTCACCCAAGCCATATGTTTTGAATTCTTGCTGTACCATTTCATCCTTGCCTTCATATATTCGGAATTTCATTATGTAACCGCATTGGTCTGCTAAACACCATATTTTATAACCGCGTTTGATTGGTTTCATCGGATTGTATTGTTTCATGGAACTGCGCCCCTTGAAAGCAATCATCGATTCATCAACACTAAGTTCCCTTGTTCCGTGATAGACTTCTTCAAATCGTTTGTTCAATTTGTCAAGCATTGGCTTTAGTTTATATAATTTATCCTTTTTATCGGCAGGATTCTTAGAGTTGTCATTCACATGAATATATCGCAGGATTTCATCAAACCGATTTCTACTCATACTTTTCCTGGCTATATTATATTCGAAGTCTGGACGGCAATACCAAAAGTGTTTCCAACTGGGCCGTGTGTTATAACTCATCATAAAATTCAACCCAATGAAAGCTAGTCATTCATTACTTTTTAGGTTCAATACCTTGAGTTGCATATAGGTTACTTTGATAAGTAATATCGTCGATGACATCATTAACAATAAGAAGGAAAACATCTGTTGCTGTATTGCATGAGTCAAACACCCAATTTTTGGCACCTAAAGGCATTGTATATTCGGACTCTGTGGCATCAACAATCCTTTTTCTCCATCGGCGATCAAACTCAGATATTCTTCTTGTTTCAGTATAATCTCCACTTTCAACTGAACTCATTCCACGAGTGTTATACTGGGAATCTGCTTCTGTTCCTTGTTTAGGAATAACTACACTGTAAAAAATAGCCTGAAGATTACAGCTTTAAAAGTAGTAGTTTTTTACAGCAAAATGCTGTAAATTTAATGAAAACTTTATTTTTCTATAGTTTCGTATGTAAAAATAATTTTTTTTTGTATTTTCAAATAGTGTTTGTTATTTTTACAACACTTGTATGTAAAAACAAAGCTGGTAACACTAGATTTACGAACAAAAATTCAAATTTACAGAAAAATGGGTTAATTTTACATCTGAAACTGTATTTTCACAACTCTTCCTGGAAAATAGGAACTTGTTGCAGCATGAGCATTATTAAATGTGAAGTTGTGACATTCGGATGCGCTTTAAGTACTTTGTAGCACTACATCGGATAACAAGTGATAAAGGTGAAAAATTAAGATTTATAAGCATACAGGCTTAGAATAAACATCAATATATTCATAGGTATCATGAGAATTCTAGTTTTCAGTGCATAAATAAAAATTCTGGAAAATTATTTAAAACGTACGCGTCATTTAAATCTCATGTGTTTCGTGATCATACAAAGTTAAACATGTTAAAATTTGAAAGCTATTATCTGTGTAAATAAGCTGAATACAATTTTAAATGTAATACTTTTAGAGAAATTGTAACTCATTCGTCCATGCATCTGCTAAACACAAGTTGTATTTTGTGTCCTAATGTGAATTGCAATAAAGTGTTGAGAATAAAATCTTCTTTACATAGTCGTACATTTAAAATACACAGAAGAGTCCGTGATCATGCAGAATGTAGCGAACTTTCACAGAAATGTGTAATTAGCGATTATTAAAGGCCTACGATATACTTCAGACAGAAGTCATATGACAAATCGCCAGATCTGGGACTCCTTTTCCTGAATTTAAAAACGAAATTTGATATAACAGAGAATACAACTCATTATCTTGTCTCTGAAATGAAATCATACTACCGATTTGAGGTAAGTAATTTAGAAAGATTTAATGAAGTTCTGAAAACTAAACTCGCAAATTCTATATTTTCAAATAAAGAAGAACAATTGTTAGAAAAGCTTGATACATCCTACAAATGTCGAAAGTACTTTATGAAAAACTTTTATTTTATTGAGCCTACTGAAATTTATTTAGGGCGTAATAATATTCATAAAAAAAGGTCGTATCATTACATTTCAATTTTAAAAAGCTTAAACTCCAACTTGTTATTTTTATTCTGGAACGGTTCTGAAAAGAAATGTGGCGATATTTTCGTAAGGTTACCATACAAAAATTCAGACTTTTCTTTCTACTCGAAATAAACTTGAAAACATTTCGATCACATTCCATATCTAGAATAGGGTACTCAAAAAATATATAGCTCTTAGAACAATTAAAACTTTTCCTCGTTTCCTCTTATTTTTTAATTTAATTTAATTTTTTTTTAATTTCTTTTAATTTTATTTTAAACAGAAAAGGACTTCAACAATATTTAAAAATAATTCAACGATTTTCACAAAACAAATATCAAGTTTTAAATAAAATTCGTCGGGTATTTTAAAATTAAATCAGTTTTTGAATTTAATTCAAAATTTCTTCCAGATGAAATACAACGCATTTTACAATATTAATTAATTACGATATAAAAAATTTAAATTATTTTAAGACAAAAAACAAGTTTTGCTGATTGATTTGTGAAAATCGTTGAATTATTTTTAAATATTGTTTTGGAGTCCTTTTGAAATCTGCTTAAAATAAATTAAATCATGTGAATTTATTCTGAAAAAGGTATATATTCTATGCATTAGATATCTAACACTAATATAACTCTTTACTTTTATTATTTCTTATTTACAGAAATTGATGCAGATGATATATATTATATTTACTTCGACACTGATGTTATTAACTCCGAATCCATGAATCTAAAGGAAGCAATAATGCAAACGTTTGTAAGTTATTTCAACTTGAACATACTGTATCCTAAAGAAGTCTCGCAGTCCTACGATTTCCTACAGAGATACTTCTACTCAATACATTCGGAATGCTCTCGTGGAAATAAAAACAACATTACTGCTATTACAAAAGTCATTAGACTTATTAAAAAATTAAAATATTTAGGAGATTGAAAACTTTTTTCTACTTTATATAGAATTTGAATTTTTCATTTTGTCCTAAAAAAAATGTTATTGTCTTCATTCTTTATTAATTTCATTGTGTATCCTGAGATAGTATTTTTTTTTTATAGTTTTAAGCTATATAAATGAAATGTTTTATTTGTTAATGAATATGAATTCATACCATAAAAATGTGTTTTACAGTATGGTTATCGAATGAGTTTACCCACTTTCATTTAATTTTTTGTACAACAAATTTCTAATTAATTAGCACACCTTTGTTTAATTTTACAACAAATGTGCATTTATAACACACTTTAATTTATTTTCAAATAAATATGTAATATAACTTGCATATTCTAATTTTATTTCACAACAAATGTGTAATTGAGCTTACATGCTTTAATGTGATTTTACAACAACAATTTACAAGCATTTTCGACATGTAATTTTACAACATTTATAGTTGGCAACAAATTGCCAACTTTTAAAGTTGTGAAAATTTTGTACTGTGTACTTTATTTAAATCAAAATCCTCCTCCTCGTTAAGTTCAGGAAGAATTGCATTATCAATATCAAAATCCAACTCTTCGTCATCATCCGTCTCAATATCAGTCTCGCCATAGTCAGAAGGAATATCTTCAAATAAGATGTCCACCAGCTGTTGCTCATTAATTTTTATTTTATCCATAGGTCTGCAAATAATTTAAAAGATATTCTAGAATGTTGCAAAAACATTGCTAGCTATACTCACAAAACTTCTTTTTCTAACGGCACTTTCAATCTAAATGAAAAATTGACTAATAACCGAACAGTGGGTCCAACGGTACTTTAGAGTCCAATTCAGTAAAATAGCCGCTGCACAAAATTTTTCCCAGAAAAATTCTTTGTATCACTTTCAATAATCCAATAACCCTTTAGTAAAAACATCCAAATGACAAATTCACCGAAATTTTCGGATGCGCTTCAATTTATGTCAGCTTGAAAATTTATGAAGAACGAGTAAAAGCAAATTTTATAAGAACAAAATGAAAAGAGAGGGAAAATTGGGAATACAATTATATTTGAGAGAGAACTGGTACCGTAAAGTACCTACGGTTTCCAAAAATTGAAAAAGGTCCTCTTTGATTTTATATGGATTAAACAATATGGTGGTACTCAAAAGTACCGTCGGTCAATAAAGGGGGCGTGTAGTAGACTAATTTTGTAGCAAGAATCATAATATCGTCCAGTGACTTTGCAGATAAAACCTGCGCTAATGTATGATACAATGCAAACTCAGAATTGAATGTCCAACGAGCAGAGCAAACAAGCTCACACACCCATTTTCCTCTCCAATCATATTGCGAGCACCATCAGTCGTTACAGGAACAATTTTGAAAGGATCTCTGTTTTTTCAGCAAGTGCACTTACAACTGCATTTTTGAAAATTACTATTCCTGATATTATATCCAACAGCGAACAACGAATAAAAATTGCTAAATGCGCTGATCCAGTTATGTCAGTGCTCTTATCAAGACAGAGAGAAAATAAACCAGAAGAATTTATGCCTATTTTTATTATATTTGTAGCCATTACCAAGATCCTGTCTTTTACAGTGTTTCTAGCAAAAGGCATATCATTTATTCTTTGGATGACTTTTTCATTGTTATCAAAATCTTCAAACAAGATTGGTGCGCATTTTACCCATGCTTCTTTCACATATTCGCCATCACTTAATGGTTTTCAATGCTTCGCAATTACATTAGAGGCCACAAAATATGCACCAATTATATTTGAACGACTATCTACAAATTTCAATAGAGATTTTGACTGAGTATTTCTAAGTTTAATTTTTCGAGTAATAAAGTTTTTTCGTTTTGTTCTGAAGAGATTAAGTGGGTGTAACTCATCCTGGATTCTTTGATATTTTCTAGAGAATGAGAATTTTATTTGACAGAAATTTCACATCTCCTTTTAGTACGTTGTTCAATGCGAAATTTATTTTTTTCTCAAAGGATTAATGGTAGTATGACCCGATGTGTATTATTATGAATAGTTTGAAGTTTTCAAAAAGATTTTATCATTCGCGTAATCCTACGTTCTCTCAATTTTTATACACCCACGCATAATATTAAAAGTTGTTTTGATTTTTGTATGTCCGTCCGTCTGTGCGCACGATAATTTCAGAACGCGTATACTTAGAGAGCTGAAATTTTGTACACGGACTTTAAAAAAAAAGTTAAATTAAGTTCGAAAATGAGACAAATCGGGCAACTCCTTCTTGGGGTTGCCATCCAAAACTTTCCTTTTCCACTATATATTTGGACACTATGCCTGAGAACGTATCGATTAGAGAGCTGAAATTTGGTACATGGTGTTTCCATTGTACTAGCAAATAAAATTTCAAAACGGACTAAATCGGGTAACTCCTTCTTGGTGTTGCCATATAAAAATTTAGGTTTTTTACGTATACTGTGAAAACGATCAGTCCAAGACATTTTTATTGTACTAAAAACCTCTTCAGAATACGAAATCCTATAAAATTGGTTATAATCATTTTATCTGTGCGACAAACCGTTCTAGAAATATATGCGAAAAACAACTTCAAAATCAAACTTGAATAGATCGGTGACCATACGAAATTTCATACGGGCATTCATCTAGGGTATCATAAGAATTGATCTTAGACCAATTCTAGCTTTTTAACTTGTTGTCTCAGTTGCACTATACTGATGCATGCCAAGCTCTTTTCCGCCATTCATGCAAAAGGCGAAATTATATAACATATACTTATTTCAGTCTTGAAAACAAGGAAAATTTCCAAATTTGTTCGGCTGTGTCCTATTTTCTTATTAGGTTATCTTTGACCTGGACTATATGTAAGTTCATGAATGTTTCATTTTATAAAAGCACACGCAACTTCGTCCAAAACATGGTTTGATTTTAAAATGAATGTATATTGCAGTAAAATTTTCGTACGTCCCATCTCTGGCACGCTTGAAATAGGTTCGGCATCACTGACTTAAGTGCTTATCCACTTTTTATTTTATTTTATTTATTCTATTTACGAATCTTTCATATCATCAGTTCCTCTACTTTGATCTTAAAGAATTGCTCGTTTAATAGTAGGTATACTACTAATTACTTCAGTTTTTTAGATCAACTTTGGTCACGGTGTTCGCAAGATCCTGGTGGCCTAGTCGCCTCTACTCTTAACCTTAATTGAGTTTTCTAAAATTCGAGATCTAGCTAAATTGTTTTCTCGCACCAGGAAAAGGTAGTTATACTTTTGCATTGAAATTCACTATAACCTCAATGAGTTTTTTATTCCATAAAAAAAAAATTAGCTTGCTTGTTGTCTACTTGGACTCAAAGTTAACATGGAAGGAAGATTCATATGGATGAATAGAGTTTTTATGTAATAGAACCTTTGGCTGCAAATGCGGCATCATTAAACCGAGGCTCGTACACATAATAGTGTGTATCCGAAAAATAAAATCAATGTTTATCTGTACATATATCGAGTCAAAGGATATTGGGTTGCAAAGGATAGCCTGCGTACATATAACAGACTTCATGCACTTTAAAGCTACCCTTAACTTTTGAAATATTACTACACCTGATGGCAGCAAATAGAATGCACATTGGAATGGATTTGACTAAGGAATTTAATGTGCATGCCTTGTAGATGTGTATCAGCCATCTTCGTTAGCATTACTAAATTGCTACTACTTAATTTGAGCTGAGTTCGATACATGTTTGGAAAACTCTCCGGAAATACTGAATACCGATAGCTGATACAAAAATAAAAAGACCCGCGCTATTATTTTTTCTTGAGCCTGCCTTGGTTATAGCATATTTGCTTATAGTACTGTATTCTATGAAGACTCACTGGGAAAAAGAGCGTTCTCAGAAACTTCTTGAAGCGCCTACCTGGAATGGAAGCTTACAGTGCTTCTTTTCATTATCCCAGTTTATTGATTTTTTACATAGGCATGTCTGCAGAAGCAAACGCTTCACTGTTGTTCTTAAGAATCGCTTTAGGAGGTATGCTAAATGATGGGCAAAGAAGTTTTTTGCAGGTTTTATTTCAAAGCTCATATGAGCGTTTTGAGTAATCATAGGGCTTCTTCCTTAATCTCATAAGAGGCCTTCAAGATTGCTTCCTGAAACAGTAGTCCAGCGCTTGCCCCTGTAAACATGGTTATGGGGCAAGGAGCTGGGATGCAGAAAACCAGCGAGAAGCGTTTCAGCAGACTTAGATCCAAAAAATTTAATAATATAACCAAAATTTCAGATTAGGTACACTGAACTACACATGATGAAATGCACTTCTACTGGAGCTAATAAAATAATCTCCTATAGAGCTTCCACCCAAGTGATGACTATAGAAGCTCTTGAGTTATTTACTTGCGCCTTTGCTTATTTTCCTGTTCAAATGATACCTAGGGAAGCGCTTAAATTGTAGTGCTTTCAGAAGCGCCGGTTTTTCGTCCCAATGGGGAAGTTTTCATCAATACAATAGCGGTGCACCTAGCTTTTTATATGAGTATCAAACAGCAATGTGTTGGTATCTGACAATTATGGGACAAAAAGGGAATTGCCCATTTTAGGCCCGACACCTATAGACATGAGAGATGTCTTAAACGGTGAACTATGATACTATACGAACATATTTTATTAACAATGTGTATTCCAATTCAGCGAGGGCAATTTGGGGGAGGGGGTCACAGTTTGATCTGGTATATTTTGGAAAATCTAGTACAGAATTGAATTCCTTGGGTCTTGTGAAGAAGTTTGAGTACCCAAACTCCTATAATCGGAGTCCAAATAGTTATTGATAGCCATCTCCATACTCACTTTTTTAGTATTTCCCTCTTTTTTATTCGAGCTGCAGTACTAGATTTTTCGCACTTTATATCGGCTTTAACTCAGTAGGGTTATGTCCGATTCCTAGAAGAACATTTTTCGGCATACTTTTATGGAGAGGGGGTGAAGAACCCCGGGGGAACCATGGAAGGGGGGGGGGCGGTTCCAATACGGCATATTGCATATCAAATTAACGGTCTCACCGAGTACTATTGGGTGGTGTACTTTTTCCCCAATTCAGAAAACTCGGGACGTTTTTCGGAGAACCCATTTTAATACAAATGAGTCACATACACTCCAGTACTACATTTCGCATATATTTTTACAGTTCTTTCTTCCATGGCCATTACTACTGTGTTGTGAAGTTTTTTTCTCATACATAGTCATTTCCACAACTCACCTATTCCGCGCAATCACGACAAGTAGAAAAGTCCACTTTTTCACCCAAATAAGTCGCTTAAGCTACATACGATCCCCAAAGCTTTTCCCCGCTAAATTGAAATAAACATTGTTAATAAAATACGTTCATAGTATCGTTTAAGACATCTATCATGTCTGGAGGTGTCGAACCTGAATTTGTATGAAAAATGGGTATTCCCCTTTACAACAAACCTTGGCATAGGAGCTTTAAGGATTTGCATATGCGATGGGTCGAGAGGAAGTTTACCAATTTGTGTAATCATAAATCTGTTTTTTTCCGAAAAAGACTAGTTTATACGAATGGATATTATCAGTACAGTTTTCCTACCTCAGCAAGTATAGGATGACAATTTTTGGAGTTATCTTTCAACTAAAACAGCAAAGGGACACAAGGTGTCCCAGGGTCTGAACAAAGCAAAGAATTATATTTTGGTCTTTTTTGGTCATCAAAGTAAGTTGGAATTCCTCCTTCACTACGTTAATATTTTATTTTATTTATATAAATTCCCCTTTCAAAAGACATCTGAATATCTATTCCTTTATAAAATGAAAACAAAAAAACAAAAAAAAAATCCATTGATTGGCTTTAAACGTACTTTCTTTGTCTGCCAATGAAAGAAGTTTCATTGAGTTGTGAAATTATTCCATAATCGATTAAATATCGAAAAGAAACTGCAGGGATGCTTTCAATTTAAGAATTAATCAATTTCAGGTAATTAGCATTTAAATGGAGTTCATTGATTTGCAATTAATCACTATACTCAGGCGCAACATTGTACAAAAATGCCATAAATGTCACGACGGAGTAGACTAGCAAATTCAGGGGCTTTATAAGAAAAGCCTTAAATTATATCTTTTGTTGGATGAAATTTGATTTTCTTTTTTTTTTTCAATTTAAATTTATGTTGAAGGGAACTGGTTACTGATTTCTATATAGATTCAAACATACATACAGACATACTTAAATAATTTCCTCAGTCAATAATAAATATGCGTGCAAAATTAGAGGTAACTATGCATTTACAATCAATTCCTTATGTGTCTGAGGGTTCCTTGGAAGATTCTTTTGGAGATTTTTCACATGCCGATACCTACATACATATATCACTAGGGTGAATGTGCATCCATCCTTTAAGAAGACCCCGATCAAAATATTTCATTTCGATCCCAAATCAAAAAATGTCGAAGAGGCTAATAAAAATATTGGACAAGCTAACAGAATTTCTCTGAAGGGGGATGAAATCGGTATATTTTCGCATAGAGAAGATTTGTACTTATAAAATGAGTTGTAAGTGGCATGAGATAATTTGCATTTATTTTATTTATTTCTTCACTTTTCTTTCAAGTTCGAACATATTTCAAACTCGAAATTTCTAATGTTAATGAAAAATTTGGATTGAAAAGACCATTACAGGCCTTGTGAGGAGGGTTGGACTTATTTGTAGCCTTGAAAGTCTTTGAATTCTATGAACCTTTAAAGTTTGTAAAGAAATAGTTTAACTATATGCTTTTTGTTTCCCTCCTACCAGCCCCACCACTCTGCTATGCTATCTGTGTGCTAAATATTTTGGAAGTGCTCCGAGTCAACTAGTACGATTTAAAATATTTAGATCATATAAGTAAGTTTAGTGTTTTCCAAGATTCTTTACACATTTACTGGCCGAATTGTTAAGCATTCCACACTCTGTACACAGAATCCTCTATAAGTTTTGCAGGCGTAGATATGGATGTCATTTGCATATACATATATGTAGAATACAATTATACAAAATAAGCAGAAAATTGCTGATAAAAATGGGAAATAACAGTGGGCCGAGAATAGATCCTTGAGGCACTCCACTAAGAACGGATAGGTAGCATACCCATAAAACATCTCTTTGTATACGTCCCCTTAGCTACGACCAAATTAAACTGCATTTAAGATTAGAGAAGTTAAATATTGTACACACTTTATTTAACACAAGCCTAGTGACTAACTTTAAAAAAAGCTTTCGAAAAATCTAGAAGAACGAGCAAAGTGAACTTATTACTTTCCAAAGAAGCTCTAATGTTGTGAGCAATCATTATCAATGCTATGGTACAGCTGCGATCACAATGCAGATTGTAGGCTGAATACGATTTTCTGCTATCTATGACGCTAACCATTTGCCTCACGGTAGTCAGGAGATTTGCAAGACCTTTTAGGGATTGACGCAATTGTGAAGAATTTCCAAATAGAAGAAAAGGAGGATCTCAAGAGGATATTATTAAAGAAATATGTCACGCTTATAGTTTTTAAAGAAGTCGTTGTAAAGTTAGTATATGGTTACAGTTAGAACGGATAAGCTGTATGTATTTATTACTTTGTGTAATGAGTTAGATGAAGCACTCCGAGTACAGAGGTTAGTAATTAAGTCACGATAATGGTATGGGGCTAGTTTTGTGTTATTTATTATTAAGCCAAGCTCAAAGGATACGTTATGATGCAAAGTACAGCCTGGCTGGAAAAAGATAGGGAAAGAATTAAGGGACATGAGGAGAATGGCTTGGGAGCTGAAGTATGTCACTCATGAATTTCAGCAGATTTTAAGCCGAAGTAAAGACAGAAGATGGTAGACTGTTCCACATTAGCACAATTCGAAATAAAATGCATCACGGAGTTTTACTGTACGGTCGAAAGTTTTTTTAAGAGCAAAACGATGAGCACGACTTGAAGCATAAGGAATTAATCTATAAGAGCTCACATTAGATTTTTCATCAAAACATTCATCCTATCCTGCATGTAGCGATAGAGGGTTGAAATACATTTGACATTGCGACGGTGCCCAAGCGACTCTATATAACTTATTGCCATATCAACAGTAAATTTGAAAGCTATCTTTTGGACAAAATCTAATGAAGGTATATGACCAGCCCCGGCTCAGATGTGGGAATTGTATTCTGTTCTAAAATCTTGTAGAGGAGCACTAGATTTGATGGACTGAAATATTTCCTACACTAAACTCGGGCAGTATATTAAATCTATTGAAATAATAACTGGGATGGCTTACATACAATACCTAAAAAACTTTTTGAGGCCAGCCCGTCCCTTTAACTCGTACACGAATTTGTCTGTCTGTATATTTATTTATATATTTATTTTTTACTATTTTCGATACTCTCGTAGACCCACTTTTCGTCATCACAGCGAGCAGAAATTTGGCACACAGGTTCATGTCGCGTGACAATTGAATCTATCAAAATTTGAACCGGAAATTTCCATGGGAACCCGGTAAATCAAGAAAAATGATTTGAAAATTTGGTACAAATTTGATTAGTGATAAATCCGTTTCAGGAAAAATGCAGAGTTTTCCGATTTTTCCGAAAAAATTTTCCGGAATTTCGACTTTTCCGAAAAATTTTCCGGTAAAAAGTTTTCTAAATTATGCAGGATCAAGTTCCCTATCAACTGGCATCATTACTTTCTCTCCGACTATGGTGGAAACTTTCAGAAAAAATCGAGGAAAATTCATGTAAAACGCTCTTCTGGAGTTTTTCCGACCAAGGAAGCGTTTGAGCGTTTTGCAACTTATGACAAAGTTGTAGAGCGAAATGAGTTGCATAAAGTTGCTTTTGTGGAGAACTCCATGGAAAACCCGGAAAAGCGGGGAATTCATCGGAAAAATTTTCAACGATATGATTAGTGATAAATCTGTTTCAGGAAAAATGTAGAATTTTCCAATTTTTCTGGAAAATTTTCCGACTTTTCCGGAAAATTTTCCGACAAAAAAGTTTTATAAGCTATGCGGGATCATTTTATTTCCGTCCTACTGGCATCAATACGTTCTCTTCAACAATCATGAAAACTTGCATGAAAAATCGAGGAAAATTTATGTAAATTTTTAAAAAAATTTCATAGTATTGGGGAAAGTCTGTGGAAAACATGGACAATCTTGAAAATTCATGTTATATGGGATCAAGTTGGAATACAGCTAAAAAGCGCTGTTTAAAACATAATTTGGATTTCAGAAAACCGTTGCAGTACTTCAACGATTTGATACTTGAATAAATTTTTTGAAAAACTGGTAAATCGGTGTCTTTTCAGCCGTCATAAAATTGTTTTAAAATATCTTCATGCAGCACGTAATAACAATTTAAATGAACGTGAAAAAGGCACAAAATAAAATAAGTAAAAAACAAGTTTACAAACAAAAATGAGGCCAAGCCGCATGAAAAAGTAGAAAATAATCTTTTCTTCACACACAGAGATGGACTCAGATTTTATGCGCTGACAATCACCAATATATTTCAGTTTGATCAATCAGAGGTAATAAGCGATTTGATTCATGAAGAGAAAGAATATTCAAGAGAAATGTCCCAATCAAAAAATCTGAGTCCACCTCTGTGTGTGAAGAAAAGTTTATTTTCTACTTTTTCATGCGGCTTGGCCTGAAAACTCGTTTTTTACTTATTTTATTTATAAATTAACATTCGTACGGTATAAAGTCAGACTGGGTGAAAATTCGGGCATATACATAAATTCTAAAGTGACTTAATGTTATAATGCGTAATTCCTGTTCGCTTCAGGTAATCATTACGAAATATACTGCATCTTATGTAATACCATAAGCTCATTGCAAATATGAGGTTTTACCTAGGTCAAGCGAAATTCTAATAATATATAAATATAAAACATATCCCGAAACTTATCGATTTTAGTGTAGAAATTCATTGTATTGAATGTGACAAAACTTCAGTCCCTCAACCAGTACAGGCAATATTTCCAGAACAATACGACAGTTGATAAATCTATCACCACGCGGATCCTTCGAATCACCAATCAACATTTTTGTTGTATAAAAAGAATATGGAACTAGTAAAATTTAGGAGCAAGAGCGTACACACCAATAAAGGTAAGATGATAAAATACTACGGGAAAAATTATTTAATACTAAAAACATTTTCCAGAATTAATAACGAGAAATATTTTATAAGCAATGAAAAAAGTCAATGCAGTATTTTTTCTATTGCGCAGCACTAGCATTTCTTTTTAGATTTTAAGCAGAAACTCTGTACGTTATCCGAGCCAATAGAATCCTTTGTAAAGCTTATTTATTACTTCACTAAAAAGAACAAAGAATAAAGAAAACTTAGACAAGAACTCTGATTTCTACAGTACTTTACATATCTCAATTGATATCTAAAACACTCTTCTCGAAAGTCGTTAACTGTCATAAAATAAGTCCTTAAAATAATAGTTGATTTGGGAAATGAATGGATCTAATATGCATTTCTCTAGGCGTTATGGGTAAGTCCTTTTTTTCTCTGTTTTTTTCCCCCCTACATTAGTTTGCCTTCGTCGTCACTCATATCGGCTACAAAAACTACCATAGGGGAAAAAAATACGAACATAACAAGAATCAACCCTTTTGGAAGATTTATAAAAAAATGACACCCAGACTTGATAAAAAATCTCTATAATATTCTCCCTTGGATTCCACAATCACAAATAATAAATACCACTCTTTCCAAGGAACCAAAGGGTGGTAATTGCATTTAGTTTTTTTTTGTTGCTGTTGTTGTTGTTGTCATCTCATCAACCTTCGCGAGATAATGTGAAAGCACCATTTCTACTCTGTCGCGGTCTTGTACCCATTTAGGGATAGATCTAGTTTTTGTTCTCAACTGGTTTAGAGTCGCGCAGTTCTCCAACACGGAAGAATTTTAAAAGAATCCTTAAAGAATTTTATTCAAAGTGTGACTGAGGTTTGCTTTTTTTCACACCATTTAAAAAAAAAAGAAATTCCTTAGTTAAGGGGGGCCCGTTTTTTTTTTGCCGTTTCAGTTGCATTATTTATAGCATAATTGTTGGTAATGATTTTTTGCCGTAACTGATATCCGGATATATGCAAGAGTTTTATAAAGAAATAACAAAACGTTTTGATTAATTCCTTTAAGACTTTAGGCGAAATAATATGAGGAAAAAAAAAAAGAAAAAAAAAATGGAAATCTTTCGTTGCATACGTGTCACGTCACTCGTTTTATGCTTTTGTTATATATATTTTCTACGCAATAAAATTGGATGTTTTATAAATAAAAAAAAAAAGAAAAAAAGAAATTGTTGTTAACAAGTGATAAAATGATTTTTTGTTTAATTTAAAATTTTTTTTCCCGGATATATTTCGGTTATTAAAAAAAAAAAACATGCGCACTAAATTTGATAAAAAAGAAGCTTTATGAGAAGTGTTTGGACCGGAGAATAGGAGAGTTAAAATCCATTCACGGTATTCATTTTAATTAGCAAAACTCAATAATTGGATTTGATATCGGAAGGTGTCTCTGTCCAGTGATCCGAACTCTGCGCATGGAGTAAAATTTTTTTCTAATAAGGATTTGAACCAATACTAACAGGATTTAATTCTGGTAGGAGTGGGTTACTGTCTACGAACCACCGAGCTGGCAACAATATTAGACGCGAAACACAAGCAGAATTTTACAGCGGTTTTTATTCAATAAAATTTTATTGAATTTAATCATGAATCGGGTGTTTTATGTACTTGAACTCCAGTAATTTTCAATCCGCCTGTTATGGTCGTAGGCGTAGCGTACTGCAGGCAGCAGTATGCTACCCGACGACTAGCAGCAGTACACAGCGTGCGCCACACGCCGAATGTGTTGTCGACGAGACTCGACCATACGTCTCAAGTCTGACTGGGACAAGTGCCCGGGAAGACGGAAAAGAAAAAAAAGAAGAAGACGACTTTTTTTTTACAGAGGTGGTGACAGTTTCTGATGAGTCGAAAAGAAAAATCAAAAATTATCGCAAACTTATAACCGAGATCGAAGTTGAAAAATAAAATAAATAAAAAAAAGAGAAAAGGGTCGTAAACTAGGAAAGGATTTGAAAAAAAGGAAAAAAAGGCTGAGTGCAGATGGGATGGGAAGAGATTAGAACCAAACCTAGTCTCGATTCTACTGAGAGGAACGGCTGACTCAGTGTTCAGTGAATTTTCGAATGACTTTCGCTTTATCCATCTTTATAACAACATATTCAAAACAATCTTAGAAGGACTAATTTTTCATTTACGCCAATCGCATAAATCGTCCTATTTTTATCGTTCAGCAAAAGAGGTTCAGCGCATAATTCGTCCTTATTCTTATCACACAATAAAACATTTCAGGTGAACACAAAGGCAAAGCAAATCAATCCCACTCTGCCTGGCGTAGGCGTATTAAGCCACTTGGGATGTCATCTTTCACCTTTTGAAATACCGCATTATGTCATCAATTTGATAGCTACAATAGTATAGATTAAAAAAAGGGTCGGTTCTAGATGGCATGGGCAGCACTTCACGTCAATGTGTTTAAGTTTGAAGAGAAAGGAGAAATTAAAAGTAACCACAGTGCTTCTAGATAGGTGTAATATTAATAAAGAGAATTACATCAGATAAATTTTCAACAAAATCTAGTGGCAAGCGGAACATTCTCGGAGGCGCCTCTGCGGTGGACCCTCAACAGTCAAGGTTTGTAAGTTTTTGCCTCTTTTCTTGTAATTGTTATTATTTTGATATAAATATTATATTTGTATACACTCATATTGAAAATTCTTACCGAGTAGTAACAATAAGCAAAATTTAATTTTTATCGGCTATTGCCAATAGATGCGTACAAATTTAATGATCAAAACATGAAGTTGAATAATTATTTATAGCTTAGAGAGTATATACCCATTTGAATAGTTTTGTATGATTCAGAAAATTATCTGCCAGTTCAATTTATTACACCAAAGTTAGAATAGTTACACATAGAATTTAAAACAAAATTTACTTACCGCTTTGGATAAGGCTTGAGGTACGATTTAGATCAATTTTTATCAAAGTCAATTTAGTACGACTAGGTTAGAACAGTTATACATCAAATTAATAAGAAAAGGGTTTACTTACCACTTATCCAGGCTGTATCGCTGAATACAAGGTAGGAACCTGTACACGCATCCTCAATTCAATAATGTAAATATATTTTATAACGTAATGGAACCGTCGAGTTATTTCTTTTTTCCTCCTACTATCCTGGAGCCCCCTTAATGTGGAGATCGCTACTCCTCTCCTTTTTCAGGTCAAACAGGGACGCTGAACAAAATGACTGCTGACCTAAGTGTCATAGGGTGGAGCAATGCGGCTGAAGGCATATCATCTGCGCCTTCACTAAGGTAAGGGTAAGTGGTGTAATGGTCCCTTCAGAACCGAGTGTGTGCTTCTTTTTGGCTTGAAGGCATGAATTTTTTTTTATATGGCTGGTGGCACATCGGCAAGTTTTCGTGGAACCTTCCCACACTCTCCGACAATAGCCGAGGCGAGCTAGCGTGCCGCCCTGCACTCAAGGCTGTCCACCGAGTGATCGGTCAGCTCATGTTGGCAGTCTGGACTTCACGTCCAACTACATCACTCTTTATACATCCATAACACGCCATTTTATGTTTGAACCAGCCAGTTACAAAACAGTTACAATACCTGTCCTTGACACCTCTTAGGGTAGAAGCAAACGAATTCTCATATGTTTTTTAATAATAGCAGATAATGAGGTTATGTTGGCAGTAGTATGTTCAACCAAATATTTCTGTTCCTCATTTTCATATTGAAGAGTACATGAGATTTAGGTTAGGTTAAGTAGGAGGGATGCCGCTATAACTACCCGACCTATTTCACTTAGACCACCAGTGATTGTGATCCCTTGTCCTCATGGGATAACCTGTAAAATTTTCCTAGATCCATCCTGTTTCCCTTATATGAATCTCAGGATGTATCTGAGCTTTATTTTTTGCAGCTCCTTCATGAGTGTTTTTTTTTTTTGAATTCCTATGGATGAGTAATAAAGGGTTTTCCAATAAGAGGTGTTAATTAGCCCGCTATTTCGGTAGATGTCACTTTTGGAGCTGTCATTTTTTGACATTTGACAAGTAAAAACTACGCCATTAATAAAAATGGAACGATACACGATTCAACAACGCATTGAAATTATTAAAATTCACTATAAAAATGGTGAAAATGTGGCAGAGACGGTTCGTAAAACTCGAACATTTTTGGGTCGTCGTGAAGCACCTTGTCGGACCGCAATACAGAAATTGGTAGACAAATTCGAGCTGTCGGGACAAGTTAGTGATGTGAAGAATAAAACCCGTGCACGTCGCTCAAGAACAGCCGAGAATATTGCTGCTGTAGCCGAAAGTGTTGAAGAAACCCCAGGTTTGTCCATTCCTCGTCGTTCTTTGGAATTAGGCATTCCACAAACGTCATTACACCGTATTTTGCATAAAGATTTGGGTCTTAAGGCTTATAAAGTTCAGTTAACCCAAGAACTCAAGCCGGCCGATCATCAACAACGTCGAGTCTTTGCTGATTGGGTCCTTGAAGTGCATGAAAATGATCCGGAATTCCATCGATAACTCATCTTGAGTGATGAGGCCCATTTCCACCTCGATGGCTTCGTCAACAAGCAAAATTGTCGCATCTGGGGCTCGGAAAACCCAAGAGATATTGTTGAAAAGCCTCTCTATCCTCATCGTGTGCCTGTTTGGTGCGGTTTTTGGTCCCGCGGGGTCATTGGACCTTACTTTTTCGAAAATGAGGCTGGAGCAACAGTTACGGTGAATGGATTGCGCTATCGACAGATGATTAATGATTTTTTATGGACGGAATTGGATGGTATTGATCTGGACAACGTTTACTTTCAACAAGACGGCGCTACGTGCCATACAAGCAACGAAACCATTGATCTTTTACGGGAAAAGTTTCCGGACCGTGTTATCTCTCGAAGAGGTGACCACAATTGGCCACCGAGATCTTGTCACTTAACACCTTACGACTTCTTCCTTTGGGGCCACGTGAAAGAGAAGGTCTACGCCAACAGCCCAGCGTCGATTCAAGACCTCAAAGATGGAATTCGTGAGGCTATCGAGGACATAGGGCAGCCACTTTGCGATTTGGTTATGGAAAATTTCATGAAAAGGATATGGTCCTGTAGACGTGGTCGTGGTGGTCATTTGGCTGATGTTATTTTCGATTATTAACGGCATACCTTCCTCTTTATAATGAAATAAATATCCGATCATTTATCTAAAAAAATTGCATTTTTCTTTGAATATCAAAATAACACCTCTTATTGGAAAACCCTTTACATTTCAGTAAAAGAAAGAAAATGCGAATAATGTGAGTAGTGCTCAGTATGAGCTGCGACATTTGTATGAGCTTTGATCGCGAAATTTAAAGTTTTTTTTGCAAATTTTGTTTTTAGTAACATTAAAGAATTTTCATTAAAGCTTTGTGCACAATAAATTTTGCAATATTATTTAGTATGATCGTTGTTTTTGCAGCAATGCCTTCTGAGAAGCGCTTAAATTAGGCGGAACAGCTTGCTATTAAGGAAGACTAATCCAAAAGGCAAAATTGCTCAAGCTGAATGTGCAATCAGGAGTTATTTATAAAAGGGAGGGCAATGGCTATGGGGTTTAGGTTCCAACAAAGGGCAATACAAGGCAACAATAAATCGGGTATCTGCAACAAAAGTTAAGGATAAATTAGAACTTAATGTAATGTCACATTACGCGTGTTTTAAGGACTTTTCCAAATATAGCATAGACGAAACTCAAAGGAAAACCCTGATTAATAGCCGTTCAATGAGAGAAGAGATTACAATTCGCCAAAAAGTACATGTCTTGGACATCCGAATCGGAAAAAGCAATTTTTTTTCAATTTGGATGGCCCAGACTGCTACAGTTGCTACTGACATAATTTGAAAAAAATATGATGTGGTCAGATCGAAGCGTAATTTCGGTGGTGGTAGCGTTATGGATTGGGGTGCATTTTCCTGTAACGAAAAACTTTCAATCTGTTTCATAACTACTCGAATGAGCTCCCAGATGTATACAGATCTTCGGAAGATGTTTTGGTCAAGTCATCTGGATAGTTGCGACGAAGAAGATGTAGTTTTCCATTAGGATAATGGATCCTTTTATATACTTCCAGGCAAACCAAGGACTGGTTTTTGGACAAAAATATTGCAACACCACTTGATTGGCCCCTTTTGTAGTCCTGACTGTAATCCTATTAAGAACCTTTGTAAATAGACATTAGTTTAATATCGTAAATGCCTTAAAAGCAGCCATTCGCATGTGCAGGTCCGACCGAAATTGGGCCGGATTGTCTAAATAATCTAACAAATTCAGCCGAATTTTTAGTAGTGTCATTCAAATTAAAGGAGGCCACACTAAAGTATTAAATAAAGTAAGTGCCAAAAATATAAACTAATTAATATGTTTTACTTAAAAGTGACAAGTGTGCGTTCATACGAATGTCCCTTTAAAAGTATGTATTGAATTTTTTTTATTTCAAGAAATACCTCAAAAAAATGTAGTGCGCTCATATGAATGTCTACCACTGTTCTAATGTCTATCACTACCCCCGTGATCAGCGATAGCACAGGATGGTACGCTAGCAACTCGACTCTAGTGCGGGAGAGTTATAGGGGGGGTTAACCAAAACCTACCACTGGTCACGAACCATAATATTAAAAAAAAAAAAAAAATCATGCCTGTACAAACGACCAAAGCACACATTCAGCCCTGAAGGGGCCCTTGAAATAGCGTCGGAGATAAGCCCTCGTGGAATCCAAAGCTTCCAAGCTTCTTCCTGCTGAATTGGTACGCCTGATCTTGGAACATTCCGAATATAAACGAAGCCATCACTGACACAAGGATCTGGTAGTTTGTTGGAAGCTGATTTAACCTTCTTCCTCAGCTCCTCATAGTTATTCGATCGGATTGAAATACGGATAACTAAGGACAACTTCCGGACCAGGATCTTCAGATGGTTAGAAACTGTCACAGGGAATCCGTGACAGGGTATCAGAAACGACGATCAGGCTCCTTTTTCAGTGTTCAATGGTAAGTCGAAACCTTGAAACTTCAAACTCCACCGAGCAACTGTACCGCTGAGGTTCTTTTGAGACATCAGCCACTTCAAGCTCGCATGATCAGTCACTATTTTGAATGGCATAAGTTCAATGAAAGGTTGGAACTTTTGTACTCTTAGCATTGCTGCTAAGCATTCGTGCTCTGTGACGGTGTAGTTTCTTTGTGCTGAATTCAACTTTTTCGAGACGTAGGCGATCGGCTTCTCGTAGTCATCATCATCCAGTTGCAGCAGCACTCCCCCAATACCTTGTTGACTCTCATCGCACTGGATAACGCACGGTTTGGTGAAATCCGGACCCACTAGAAACGGAGCAGAAATAAGTTTCTCCTTCAACTGTTCCAGAGATGACTGGGCTTCAGGTGTCCACTGAAACTAACTGACTAGGATTTTTCAAAGTATCAGTTATGGAGGCAGTTAGATCAGCATAGTTCGGGATGAAACGGCGATACTATTCCGCCATACTTAGTAGGCGTCGGGCTTGCCGAACTATTTTAAGAGACGAGTAGTCGACTATGGCTGAAGTCTGTTCTTATTCCCCCCTTCCCAACAATGAAACCCAAGTATTTTGTCTCTGTAATACAGAACTTAATCTTCTCTACGTTGATAGTGAGGCCAGTTTTCATCAAACAATCCGCTACGCGAGCTAGTAGAACAACATGAGAGTTAAAGTCTTGTGACAAAATTAACGTCTAGATAGAAGAGAACATTTTCACGAAAATCGAATGGGATGGTTTTGTCCATTAGCCGGCACATAGTTTGTGGAGCATTGTACAGGCCGAATGGCATCACTGTGTACTGATAGAGAGGATGATCAGGTACTGTAAAAGCGATCTTCTCTCTGGAATCAGTGTCTAGTGGGATGTACCAGAAAGCGTTTTTGAGGTCCAGGCTGATAAAGTAGTTTGCTGGAGGGAGTCGACTCACTAGTGCGCCTATCTGCGGCAGCGGAAGTTCAGGGCCTGGAAAAAGTTATACAAGTCCAAGTTATTCAATTCAGGTTTGATTCTAGAACTCTGAATCATGTTGATCTCCATACCATAAAATGCCCACATACTAGAATAGATCTTTTCTGAATCCTCAAAATATTCTGAGATAAGGTCTTCACAAAAAAAAAAAACAACAGAGTTTTATCTATCGATCTAGAATAGGATTAAAAATGCTATAAATATTACACTTAGCATGCCTTCAGCTAAATACAACTTATCAGCGATCATAAATATGGCTTTCTCCCTAGACGAAATCTATAGGATACACTAAGTTTGTCAGTCCGTTTGTAACGCAAAAAAATAATGCACGATAACTCGAGGCCGCATTTACTTAGATAATGATAAAAATCGGTGGTTTTAAAACTCTTTAAGTATACACTAAAAAGGAACTTAAGCCCAATAGTATCTAAGTATTATATGTTATTCATCTGAAACCATTTCAGTAGATGAAGTTAATATATGAATTCGGTGCCCACAAACACGTTGAGATATTCAGCAATTTTTAATTCTTTGCTAAGGTTGTGTTTGCTACTAAGCACATATTATTATTTAGTTTTCCTTGATCTCTGGCATCATCGTTAAAGGTAAAAAACACACACACACACAAATTTCTAAGTAAACTGAAAGCTCCTGCACAAACCTAGTCGATCCATCTATACAAGATCAATTTAACAGAAAGTGTGAGAATTTCCTTCATATATTAAGATCAACGCACGTTACCAGAGCCAATCCTTAGTTGGTCTTTTAGTAAAAGGAACACATCGAAAAATATCCACACTGTATCTCATACGTATTGGACAAAAGTTTCAGAATGCGCTCAGCCGCCTTAGATGGTCTCAATTATCAACGCCCCGTTTTTTGTTTTTTAAAGACAATCGTGAAAAATCCATATCCATGAAAACTGGCCCATCTAGGTGGATGGTATGAAGGAGAGGTGTCATGAATAAAAATATTTCTTTTAAAGATCTTATGCCATTGAAATAGCGAAAAAGTCTGGATTCTTGTCCACACCCTTCCTCAACATTACCATGCATCTGAAAGGTAGACTAAATTTTCGTACTTCATACGAAGTCGTTTACTCTTAAAGGTTACAAATGATCTCATGCTCTAAGACAGGGATAGTCAACTGAAAACAATATTGTTATTAACACTTCAGGCTATAAATCTGCTGGAGGGGACGGCATCTTTCCTGCCTTACTACAGCAAGGGGTTGAAGAAATACTTCTTCCACTACAAAACATCTTTCAAGCCAGTTATGCTCTGGGGTATATTCCCCAATGCTGGAGAGACGTCAGGGTGGTATTTATACCCAAAGCAGGAAAAAGAGCTAGCTCTCTAGCCAAATCGTTCCGACCCATTAGTCTCTCATCATTTTTACTTAAATCCATGGAAAAAATCCTAGACCTACATATTCGAAGTGAAGTTTTGATTAAATCACCACTTCATTCTAAGCAATTCGCTTATCAAACAGGCAAGTCTACCGAGACTGCCATCCACACTTTGGTTAAAGACCTCGAAAAAGCTCTTGAAGCAAAAGAGGTGGCCTTATGTGCATTTGCAGACATAGAAGGTGCTTTTGATAACACCTCCTTCGAAGCAATTAAATCAGCTGCCGAGGACAAGGGCTTCGAGCCCCCCACGGTTAACTGGATAGACTCCATGCTTAGAAGCAGGAGGATAACTACTACTCTGGGAAACTGTTCAGTCACGATCACTGCAGCTAAAGGCTGCCCACAAGGAGGAGTTCTCTCTCCACTCCTATGGTCGATCGTGATTGATGATCTCTTAGAGAAGCTGACCAGTTCGGGTTTTACCGTACAAGGCTACGCGGATGACCTAGTAGTCACGATACGGGGCAAGCATGACCAAGTCATATCCGACCTCATGCAAAAAGCCCTTTATAAAGTCCGCACGTGGTGCTTAACCAAAGGCCTCAGTGTAAACCCAAACAAAACGGTTATCGTTCCGTTCACGAGAAGATCAAAGCTTTCACTAAAGGCTCCTCTGCTCGATAACACGGAGTTGATATTTTCAGAAGAAGTCAAATATCTGGGGGTCACCTTAGATAAGAAACTTTCCTGGAATTCGCATCTGTCTAGAGTGACGGAAAGAGCGATAGGATCTCTCTACACGTGCCGTCGCTTCATTGGCAGAACATGGGGTCTGAAGCCAAAAATGATGTACTGGATGTACACCACGGTTGTTAGACCCATGGTCACCTATGCGGCCCTCGCATGGTGGCCAAAAACTAATGAAAAGAAGGCTGAGGCTCTGCTTCAAAAAACACAACGGCTTGCCTGTCTAGGAATAACTGGTGCCATGAGGACCTGTCCTACAGCAGCCATGGAAGCCTTACTAAACCTTCCACCTCTACATCTGCAGGTGAAAAAGGAAGCAATCTCCAGTGCTATAAGACTGCAAAAGGAGAAACAGTTAAAACCAGGGAATCTGGTTGGTCATTTAAGTATCTTAAAACAGATACGCTTTGAGCAAATGACGACAATATCTCATATAATCACACCCAAGGTGGATTTTGTAAGACCATTCGATGTGGTTTTGGGAAACCGACAGCAATGGCGTTCCACTAAACCGTCCTTTCATCAAGGATCGATGGTGTGGTATACAGACGGTTCAAAAACGAACAGTGGAGTCGGACTGGGCGTATACGGCCCCAGATGCCATATATCAAAGGCCCTTGGCTTTACCCCTACCGTATTCCAGGGCGAGGTATTGGCCATAGAAGAATGCGCCAATACCTGCATTAAAAGAGCCATAAATGGCTCAACTATTAATATTCTCTCGGACAGTCAAGCTGCCCTCAAGGCCTTAAAGTCCTACACCATCAAGTCAGGGATAGTCTGGGAGTGTCTACAAACCCTAAAAGATTTATCAAGAGGAAACAAAGTTATCCTCATGTGGGTACCTGGACATGAGGGCCATAAAGGCAACGAAATTGCTGATGGCCTAGCCAAAAGAGGAGCGGAGACTCCCTTTGTCGGACCGGAGCCATTTTGTGGCACCTCAAAATGTTACCTCAAAGCTGCCCTAAATAACTGGGAGAACAAACAAAAATCCCTATACTGGGAAAGGCTACAAGGACTTCGTCAGGCAAAAAAGTTTATCGACACCTCTGGAGGAAAAACAAGAGAACTATTACTCCTCAAGAAAACAGAGCTCAAAATAATTACAGAACTCTTCTCAGGCCATTGCCCCTTGAGGTATCACCTTAACAAGATGGGCTTGGCTGAGACTTCATCCTGCCGCTTTTGCCAGGATGCTCATGAAACCTCGGAGCATCTGCTCTGCAACTGCGAAGCATTGACCAGGCGGAGATTACTCCATCTCGAACATGCTTTTCCTACACCTAACTACGTACGGAACCTCAATCCCAGAAGGATCCTAGACTTTATTAACAGTCTGAACCTAGAAAGGGAATAAATTCAACGGGGACTCACAATAGATCTTTTAGGTCGCGGTGATTGCGAGGCTGTGCCTACACACCCCTCTACGAATCTAATCTAATCTAACACTTCAGGCTTTTTGGAATTGCCGGACCAAATTACCTCAAAGTGAAATATTAGACATAATTACAAGACCAATTTCTGTAGAACTTACTTGCTTCCAATCCTTCAAGGACCTTTTTCTGCCGGTACGACTAAGAAGAAAGATCACGGTACTGGAGCAGTCCAAGTGAAAAATATAATCTGGCAAGTGTGAAGACGACAATGAAATATGGTGGTGGTTCACGAATGGTTTGGGGTGGTATAATTCCGAACGGTGTTGGGCCTTTGGTTAGAGTCGAAGGAATCATGCGCAAGAAGCAATATTTGAAAATTCGTGTGAAATTTGCTCCTCACAGGTAATTTTCCAACAAGACTGAGACCCTAAACAGACTACAAAAATTGTGCAGCATTGGCTAGAGAACCAATCCTTTTTAATTTTGAAGTGGCCTGCTCAAAGACAAGACCTTAATCCTATTGAGCATCGTCTGGGCTTACATGAAAAGTAAACTGGACGAGTACAGTGAACCACTAATAACATATGGAGACGCGTACGGGACGTCTGGACATCCATTCCATTGTTATTCATTTCTAAGCTCTACGAATCCATGGCTTTCCAAGTACAGGTGTGGTGTAAAAGTAGAAAAGTGAACCGTTGCAAAAGTGGAAAAGTGGACTTTTTCGACATAACTGTAATTTTTTCTTAGTATTTAGATGAAGTAAATATTAAAAGCAACATATTCTGAATACACAGCCTGAAGTATAAATAGCAGCATTGTTTTTTTTTCGTCAGCCTTTCAATTACTGCGTAATAGATATTTAAAAGTAAAAGTGTCGATCATCTTGCCACTTTTACTCTTCAGTGTACCTATGGCCTTCAATCGGGTTGAGTTCGTTACATGGTTTGTAGTTGGTTTGCCCATGGTCGATTCCAAGCTAGTGGGATGATTTTTGGGTAAATCCTAGGATAATGATCTAAGATGGTCTGAGAGCTCTTTGTATCTCTGCATATACTTCATGAAACCATGATCTTCTCATTTTGAATTTTCATAGATTCATTCTGGACCAATCATACCCATTCCTCGCGGGTACATAAACTGAATTTAAAAATTTATTTTTACTTTTAAGTGACGATTTAATGATTTTTTTTTTATAAGTAATAGGGAGGAAAGCAGGGGGAAGTTAAAGTATGAATCACCTTATAACTTCAGATTGATACATTCTATAAAAACGATTTTAATTTTGGTTGATGCTTTCACTGTTTCATAATGTTCTTTTTTCTTTCTCCATTCACACCCTGTCTGAGCCATTTCCACAGTTTCTTAATCATGTTCAAGGAATATGATATAAAAATTTCGTTCAAAAAAGGATTGGCGTTGGAAAGATGGAAAGATTGAATTTCCGGCACACGGCGTAGTAGGTATTTTTAAACTAAACCCTATGAGCTTGTTATATTCGATATGAAAAACAGGGTAGGCTGAGAAAAAAAAAATATATCGTTAACTGAAAAATAGGGTGATTCATAAGATATGATGAAAACATTTTTAAACCCGTGCAGAGCAAACTATTATGAGTTCCCTCCACGCAACTTAACTATGCAGAAAACTGATTACAATCCGTAAAATTCATAATTGAATTTCTAAAAACCCACAATAAGAATTTTGTTCAGTACAAACATCAAAATTTTAGATTTGAACTGAATTCTCATGCTAATGCACAAAGTCATACAAGAATCCAGTATTTTGCACATAAAACCGGTTTTAATCTATGCTCGATTATAAATGAAGTAGTAGAAGTAAAAAAATTATGAAGATTCCTCGTACGATAATCATTGACTGTAGAAAATATTGCCCAATGATTTATCTTCATAAGTGACCAAATTGCGTAATTAATTTTATAATAGCCGTTGAATTCAACCTCAAGAAAGCAAGCTGTTTTGATAAGATTTCATATCCCCAGCTAGAACAGATGCACTCAAAAGTCAAATTAACTTCCAAAAATAACTAAAAATCGAGGTAGAATTCCTTGTCGGATACAAATTTTAATAAAAAAAAAAAAACAAAAAAAAAAGAGAAAACAAAAAACACATTTCTCCCCCGCATTTTTAAAGAATGGACGCCTCATATTTCCGTCGCGTGCCTTACCGTTCGTTGTTATCCCCGAAATTAGGAAGATAAATGTCTGTCTGGTTTCATCTGCGCTTCCGCGCGCGATTAACAACTGTAGAACGATACAATTTTCCGCCATTTATTCGGCTGCTTAATGACTTCGTGTAGTCTTTTTTTTTTTTCAAAGGAACACCTTGTCGTCCTGATGTAGTACATACTTAGTAGTAACGAGCAACATTCCTCCATAGACAGGCGCAAGAATTAGATCCAGACGCGGCATCCTGTCTTCAAATATGCAATTACCGTGTGAAATCCTTCCTTGAAACTTTCACTTATACGCGACAAAAATGTAAACGAACCGAGCTCCGGATTCCGGATTGTATTGTTTGTCTGAGGAAGTAAGGGAGCGCGCGGTAAACAGTAAATTTTGTTGTCATGTGAACATTTGGATATTCATGTAAGAGCAGTGTGCACTAGTGATGAACCCTTGTGACCTTACCAAGAGATATGTAACGGGAACTTATGTTTAGGTTAATTAAGAAGATTGGATAGCAGATTTCGTAGATGAGGATAATGTGAGAAAAATTTGTTTTCAAAACTATACGAAGAAGAGTCCAGTCAATAGGGACTAAACAAGGCCTTTGCCCTACAAAATTTGGGGTAGTTGTGATTTTTATATATGTTATTCAGTTCCGGGCCCCGATGAAAAATCCAAGTTTAAAACCTTGAGGGGCTCCGCGCGGTCCACCATTTTGGATTAAAGGTACCAAAAATTAGTTTTTTAAAAATTATTCCTCAACGGTTGATGCTATGACAAAAATGTAAAACCTTAAATTTGAAGAAAACTAAATTCACTACATTTTTTGTAAAAACACTTTTTTCGAAAGTCTGATGTGTAACGAGTTACAGCGGCGGAAACGTCAACATTCTCCCAAAAAAACTGTATACATATTACATATATATAGTACCATTTATACAGGGTGTTTCGTCCATGGTGGTCCATAGGACAGGAGGTGATAGTAGTCACCTAGTCAAACAAAATATTGTATGGCAAGGGGGAAGCGGCATCTTAACCGTTTCGGTGTTACAGGGTGATTAAGAAAAATCGGTAGTCTTTCACAAACTACCCTGTATTTTAAAAAGTACAGAGTGTACGGCTAAATACAGAGCTCATTGTATGTAGAACTTCATGACCGTTCAACTTCATGACCTTTCTACGGACTGCTCGACCAGTCCCGTACTCCTCTCCCCTCAAGAGTTATTGGGGGCTAGCTAAGAATTTCGGATTTTCTTACCGTAGTTTTACTTTGTAATTTTTGTTTTTGTTTACAAAAAGGTGGTTAACATAATTTTTTTTTATAAAAACTGTAAATTATGGGCTCTCCTCTTTATTAGCTCATAAGCTATTCATGTAATACCGAAATTAGACGGTAGTTTTTTTTAAATTACTATTTTCAGTCACTAAGGGAACAAATTATTTTTAGTTCACCCCACCATAACTCTTGAGGAGAGAGGAATACGGGGCTGGTCGAGCAATTGTTGGAAAGGTCATGAAGTTCTACATACAATGAGCTCTGTATTTAGCCATACACTCTGTACTTTTTAAAATTCAGCGTAATTTGTGAAAGACTACCGAATTTTCTTAATCACCCTGTAACTCTGAAACGATTGAGATGCCGCTCCCCCTTGATATACATTTTTTTGTTTGACTAGGTGACTACTATCACCTCCTGCCCTATGGACCATCATGGACGAAACACCCTGTATAAAAAAGTGTTTTCACAATAAAATGTAGGGAATTTAGTCTTTTTCAAATTTTAATTTTTACACTTTTGTCATAAGATCAACCGTTGAGGAATAATTTTTAAAAAACCAATTTTTGGTACACTTAATCCAAGATGGCGGACCGCCCGGACCGCCCTCAAGGGTCTAAACTTGGATTTTTCATCGGGGCCCGGAACTGAATAACATATATAAAAATCATAACTACCCCACCTGCAAAAACCTCTGCTGACTGAACTAGTATACTGGAATCAGTAGAAAAATACGGTAATATTGTTGAATATCTTCTTTAGTATTGTTTTTTAGCCCGTAAAGGCTACTTATAATTTATAATTAAGTGGAAGGAGGATCCTGATGGAATAAAGATTTGAAGAAATCTTAGTCAGATCACAAGGATATTATTAAATAAATCTAAGGCCCGAAAGAGTCGGGAAGACTGAGCCTAAAATAAGGAAGATATCAGCGACTACAAACGCTTCATTAAATAAAAATATAAAATAAACCTCACGGGGGAACTATGTAAATACTGTGAATTCATACAGTACAATAATTTAATATCTTTTCATTATGGACTCGAGGGTGAAACAACTAGAAGGCAATAGGCTGAGCTTAAGAAACAAATATGATCAATTACATCAAGACTTTGCGTATGTATTTCTGTTGCACGATTGTTGTACAATGAGAAGGTTTTCGACTTTGTTCAGATAGGACTGAAAAAATACAAAGCGATATTGTGAGGTTGAACTCCCAAATTGTACCGAAATTCGTCAATTATCCAAGAAAATTGCGAACTCTTTGTAACATTGCATACACATACAAAAATTTATTCTATTTACGAATTCGACCTTGGGAGGGAGGCGGGGGGGGGGATTAAAATTTGAAACGGCTTTGTTTATATCTCCTGAACTAAGAGTCGTATAGAGTTCGTTGATATCTCAAATTATCAGTTTCATTCAAGGCTACAAATAGTAAGAATTTCAAGCGGCAGATTGGGAGGGGGTCAAAATTTAAAAAAATTGCCTTAAAATTCTCCATGCATTGTAATTCACTGTGGATCTAAAAGCATTACATATTGTGCTCCACCCTAAATACAAGTATAAAGATCTTCGCGCTCCGCACCGTCTCGTAACGATCCTCGCCAGTCGGCAGTCGATTAACCAATGTGCAGAAATTATTTTTTGATGAAAATATGACGATTACTGTATCTCAAGATATATTTTTGTCAAATGATAAGAACAAAATCAAATTGATTTTATTCTTAACGAAATTTCTTCAAAATAAAGGATTCGTTATAAAACAAGCGGTGGATGATGCGAATGCACATATTGTTAAAACCGCAAAGAAATATCAAACAATGAACGAATATCTGTAGTCGGCGAGGACGTTGATCTGCTTGTTCTCTTGATCGCTTTAACACCAGAAAATAAAGATATATCTTTTTTCATAAAGTCAGACACAGGCAAAATTAAAAGGAAAATTTTTTCATCGACGGAAATCCAAAAATCATATGAACGTATGAAAAATAAAAAAAAAAAATTCAATTGGCTAATATAGCGAGAATTTTCAATGATGAAATTTCAACCTCATCAGAAGTAAGTGAGGCTGATGAAACCCTTTTTCTGATGGTATACGGTGCGACGAAAATTAAAAATCTTAATCTACTTAAAAATTCTCACTTATGCAATTAAATACGTATTTTTTCATTTTACAGAATATACTCATAGCTAGTGAAGCAAGAGAATTAATAAAACAGATGTAAAATTAGGGAAAAAAAATATTTATTATAAAGAAAAAAAAAACCCAAAAACTAATAGCTACGTACAATGATTACAATAGGTTGAGTGATTCTTATTTTCGGACAATTGTTTAATATGGTTCAATTGCCAGTTCCTATTATACACGTGAAAATCCAGTTCACTCCGTTTTTTAAAGATGGCAACTCCGGCATACCACTTGTGGTTAGGGCGTCCTTTGTTGGTTTCTTGAAGTATATGTTTTTTTTTAAACGTCTATTCCAAGTTTCAGCCTACTTCGCAATTTTCCTGTCTATTTTGGACAATTTTCCTGTACTACTAATAGATTTGAACAGTTTCGATGTAAATTTCAGAATTCAGTAAATAGGCGCACTTTTGTTGCTTCAATTTTTTTTTTGTAGTAGCCATTATTTGACTTTATCAGATTTGACACAAATCTACATAAAAATCTAAATATCAACTCTAGATCAGGATATAATTCCCATATTTGGGCAGCAAACTTACTTCAATGTCGTTGCGTTAGATAAAGTCTAAAAGAATGCCTTCCGGCTTATTAGCGATGACATATCAATAGCAACTTATGATTGTCTAGAGCACCGGCGCTGTAATCTGAGCTCACCATCACACCCTTGAAGTGAAATTCGGTCGTACCGAGAAATTCCGCGAATCTTTCATAAACAGAACAGTACGAATGTGGAACAGTTTGCCATCCTCTAGTTTACTTCTCAGCTACGAGCCGCAAACATTCAAACGTAATGCAAACCATCACCTCCTGGGCTCAACGCAATAATCTTACACCTATCCTTTCTTCCTTTCCTATCAAGGCTGTGCTACGGCATAATGGATACCCCCCTGAGCTTTGGCAACATCATAAAAAAAAAATTGGCCATATGAAAAATTTCTATTACCTTAACATTATCTAATTATCGAAATTGGCCATACCATGACAAACAAGGATTGTACTAGGCTATCCACGGAAGTTAACGATGTGGAAGATCCTCTAATTCATAATTACGCTGAATATTTAAAATTGGCTGGATTGATCGAGATTCACATGAAGAATTTCAGAGATAGGCGATTTTCTTTCTCACTCACACATATGTTTCTGCAATAGTTTTTTATTTATAAATACATTTTCAGAATAGAGTGGTCCAAATTCATCAAAATTCATGAAATTAACTTAGTTGGAATTTTATTCTTGTTATAATTTCCTTAATTCAAAAAAATAATAATTATTATAATTTCAATCGGTAATAGACAATTTTTACATTTCATTTAATCTCTGTCGATGTTCTAATTTTTTCCCATTAGAGGTACGACCATAAGAACAGTCATTGAGAAAACATCTAACCAGAACTTTACTCCACCCACTAGAGATAAGGAGCTCTACTTAAGCAAAGATTTGAAGTATTGACACAGGCAAGGCCAAGGTGCGCGAGTCTTGATCTCTCAATCTAAGAAGATGAAAAAAATGCATCTTAAAATTTGTTGATGACTTCGAATTGATCACGTGAAGTGCATTATAATAATCATACATTACGAATAATTCATCAGCCTAGGAAACCGTATATCTAAAGGAGACTAGCTGATCTCTAGTACTGACTCTAAGCCAGCAATAATACATTCATTCATACTAAAAATTTTGAAAACGTACTTCACCAAGATGTACTAAATCAGAGCCTCTACGAGAAATATCGCAAGGAGATCGCAAATTTTGTACAATTCTTGATGATAAGATCCATTTCGTAAGTTTAATAGGCTTCTGTACTAGATCTAAGCCTTGTCACTGACTATCAATAATGAAGTCTATAAAAATATAATAATCAAAACTACAATTCGTCAGCTATAGGTATTAAAAACCGATTCAGGATGAGAGCAAACTACATCATTAAAAAATCTTATCAGTCAAGAAGAGTTTCGGCTTCCTGGCTGCGATCTATAAGGAAGCACGATCACAGTTATCCTCCAGCAATTATAGGTACAAATAACATTTAAGAAATGCTGAGTAAAACCATATAAAGACAGAAGGTAGAGATACAATCGTTACTGTACCTTCTTCACGGAATAAAATGAGCTCCAAACCAGACTACTAATATCAATGCAAGATCAATGTCAAAGAACAACAGCGGTTCTAAATATAGGCATGCAATATTGAAATTTAAAGATTAACAAACTCTCCATCAGAGGCAGGCTATGAAGCAGAAAAATACATTTAAATTAAAGCAAAAATGTAGTCTATAATGATTAGATTTTTTTTTGAAACTATAGTCGAATATATGACAGCTATTTAGTATCAGATACTATGCTAGAATTAGGCCAGCGACTTGGACAAAATCAAAATCAATAAATTGAACATTTTTAAATCAGTAAGATTTCTCTGTTGATCTGTCATTTTTAAATATACACTAAATGTGATCTTCATCCAAAAGTTTGATGAAAATTATGGAAACGATTAACGCCTAACATGAACATTTTAAACAATTCCATAAACCACAATCAGCATGCAATGGATAACTAATAGCTCTATGCCACTTGAATTACTAGAAGCGCGCCTGTTTTTTTCCTGATGTCAGAGCAGAGCTGCGATTCTTAAGTATTATTTAGGGCAAGGTCTTACATACATATGTACATAAGTCTTTTAACTATCGCCCAGCAGATTTTATGAGTAATCATATTCCCATCACATTTCCAACAGATCATAAATCAGAGAGTATCATATTTAGCTTAAGTGCCAGAAGACTTTTAACCACAAAAACTCAAAACAAATGTTGAGTCTGTGCCCAGAATTATTGTGACGTCCCTCAAAAACAAGTGTCTGTTTTAGTGCCAGAGACAAATTTCAATTTCAAGATATTAAGTCAAGTGATGTGATGTGTCTCAAGAGGCAAAATTAATTAAAAAAGTTCAACTCCATTCATTCTCTAGAGTCGAGACTCAATATAATGTAGACCGCAAGATCAGCATAAAAACATCATATGGCTTTGTGGAAGGCGAGTGCCGTATGGGGTATATAATCGCCATCAACCATTTCAACCACCAGAACCCTATCAATTTAATCGTTTTGCGCCCGAGCGCCATTGTTTCTTCAACAAACAAAATGCGCTCAACTTATATTAGTTAGACGTTGGAAAGTTTATCGAAATACTTTGAATGGTAAATTTTTTGTGTTGAGGGGATGAAATAGATGAGCTCAGCGTAATTTAATATAAAAATGCAAGTCCCGGTTTTCCACCCTCATAAGTTTATTTAGTTTTGGTGAAAATTAGTGTGTTCCCTTAACAGGCGGTTGTAGTGGTTTGATCTGATGCCACGCGAACAAACGATCGATATTTCAGTTACTTTTAGGTTTGGCGGCCGTTATCAATCGATATATGTATGTATGTATGTATGTATTTAAACCCTTACGATGGTGATCTGTCAAGGGTAGGGCTAAGAAGGACGCGCGCGTGCGCTCTATGCGTGCAATTTGTAGGGGTGCATTTAATATAGCGTGCTTATGTAGCTTAATTTGGTTGTATTCTTGTAAAGGGGTTTTTTTTTTATTATTTTACGAAATTATTTGTAGATAATAATATTTCTAAGTATGGACTTGGAAGAGAGTAGGATTTTGCACAAAACTTAAAAATGGCGACTAGAAGTTTTCACTGTAGCCACTTTTAGCTAAAGTAATAGTTTCATGTATAGTTTAAGTTTTTTTTTTTATGTGGCAACCAATGCACTTATAGCACTATTCTATGATGCAGATTGGACAATTTTGGCATCCTTTTCATTTTTATAGTAAATGAAGCCATACTGATCTAATCGACAGTGAATTTGATTACTTTGTGTTTCCCTGTTTTTGCATTTGGTTTTTAATATGTATAGGTATATATGGGTGTCCCAGTTTGAGTAGTAATAAAATAAGTATAAAACGAGTTTTCAAACAAAACTGAGGCCAAGTCGCATGAAAAAGTACAAAATAAACTTTTCTTCACACACAGAGGTGGACTCAGATTTTATTCGCTGACAATCATCGATATATTTCAGTATGATCAATCAGAGGTAATAAGTGATTTGATTCATGAAGAGAAAGAATATTCAAGAGAAATGTCCCAATCAAAAAATCTGAGTCCACCTCTGTGTGTGAAGAAAAGTTTATTTTCTACTTTTTCATGCGGCTTGGCCTCAGTTTTATTTGAAAACTCGTTTTTTACTTATTTTATTTTCTGCCTTTTTCACGTTAACTAAATTGTTCTAATATCAATTTAACCGAACTTAATTATATTTTTACTTAATTCTAATTTAATTTTAGTTTCTTACTTTGTTTTTAATTTTCTGTTTTCCTTTTAATTTTCCGTTTTCCTTTAATTTTTCTTATATTTATCCTTATATTTCTTTCTTTCTTCTCTATTTTGAGTCAATTTTTGAATATTCGCAGTGAAATCTTTTTGCGTCCATACGACTCGAGAGTTTCGAATCCGTACTGACCGTACTTCGAACACAATCCGAACAGTTTCGATAACTCGGACTACGGTTTACCGAGGTTTCGAAAAATTTGAAATTTTGAAGGCAATTACGTGGTTGCCTGGAAGTTTTTGTTCAGCTTATCGTTACCGACATTTTAAATCATGTTTGGTGCCGATCCGAAAACAAAAATTTTTTGAGTATTAAAACGTTGAAGTACTGCAACGGTTTTCTGAAATCCAAATTATGTTTTAAACAGCGCTTTTTAGCTGTATTCCAACTTGATCCCATATAACATGAATTTTCAAGATTTTCCATGTTTTCCACAGACTTTCCCCAATACATACTATGAATTTTTTTTAAAAATTTACATGAATTTTCCTCGATTTTTCATGCAAGTTTTTATGATTGTTGAAGAGAACGTATTGATGCCAGTAGGACGGAAAAAAATGATTCCGCATAACTTATAAAACTTTTTTATCGGAAAATTTTCCGGAAAAGTCGGAAAATTCCGAAAATTTTCGGAAAAGTTTCCAGAAAAATTGGAAAATTCTGCATTTTTCCTGAAACAGATTTATCACTAATCATATCGATGAAAATTTTTCCGATGATTTTCCCGCTTTTTCGGGTTTTCCACGGCGTTTTCCACGGCGTTTTCCACAAAAGCAACTGTAAGCAACTCATTTCGCTCTACAACTTTGTCTTAGGTTGCAAAACGCTAAAACGCTTCCTTGGTCGAAAAAAACTCCGGAAAAGCGTTTAAATGAATTTTCCTCGATTTTTTCTGCAAGTTTTCACCATTGTCGGAGAGAAAGCAATGATACCAGTTGATAGGGAACTTGATCCTGCATAATTTAGAAAACTTTCTTACCGGAAAATTTTCCGGAAAAGTCAGAAAATTCCGGAAATTTTTTTCGGAATTATCGGAAAATTCTGCATTTTTCTTGAAACGGATTTATCACTAATCAAATTTGTACCAAATTTTCAAATGATTTTTCCCGATTTTCCGACTTTTCCATGGAAATTTCCGGCTCAAATTTTGATAGATTCAATTGTCGCGCGACATGAACCTGTGTGCCAAATTTCTGCTCGCTGTGATGACGAAAAGTGGGTCTACGAGAGTGTCGAAAATAGTAAAAAATAAATATATAAATAAATATACAGACAGACAAATTCGTGTACGAGTTAAAGGGACGGGCTGGCCTCAAAAGATGAGATGATTTTTCAATTGAAAATATTATATTTTTTTTTTTTCGAATTCATGTTATTTTTGAAATTACAGGGGATTTTAAATTTTATTTGAAAATGTGATCCTTGTAACGCTTTTTTGATCTTGTTTTTTATATTACTACTATTAGCTTTCATTTATAATAACAACATTCTTTCAAAAAAAGTAAAAAAAAATGACGATATAATTTCAAAAATGTTTTTCTCTACAAAAAATTATCTTCTTTGAGGGTAAAAAATCTCCTAAATTGTTCCGTACCCATAGAAAATATCCCTAATCTGTTACCTTTCCAACATTATTAATCTAGCTCAAGTAATCTCCGAGATAAAGGAAAATATGTCTTGCAACATATCTCGCCCATACTTGACTAAAATTATTTCGAAATTCAATTTTTGTTTTTATAATGGCGGAAGAGCTAAGCATTTAAGGGGTAATATAGCACCTTTTGTTCACTAAATTTCACGCGATTTTCTGAGACGCATCACAAACGATAGGAAAGAGGATAGAGATATGAGGTTTTGTGCATATGAAAGTAATAGTCTTTAACTAAAAAAAAAAAAACACATTTAATTTTAATTTTACGATACAAAATGGCGCCATAGCAGCGCACGCAAGCAAAAAAAATATCTCGGACGGTCGACATGGGCGTACCGCTACAGGTCACAATTTTTAATGTGGAACAAAAAAACAAAAATTTTCTTAAAATAAATCCAAAATCTAGTGTACGTCGTAGGATTTTTTTGAAAAATTGATTTAAAAAATAAATAAACCGACCAAGTGTGAGTCGGACTCGCTTTCGTGCCATATCGTACAAAATTTAGCACTATGTACTTTTTATTTATTTTTTCAAATGAGAGTAGGCGTCATGTGAAAATATAATAATAATGCTGTCATTTGAAAAAAGAATGCCTAATACGACGAAAAAAAACGCCGAAAAAATCACGTTTCTTGTATTGGGCCCCCCTTTCATTTTTAACTTTATTTTATTTTTATTATTTGTTATATCGCCAAATACAGAGTCTGTGAAAATTTTAACTGTCTACCTATTACAGTTCATGAGATACAACCTGGTGACGGACGGACGGACAGCGAAATCTTAGTAAGAGGGTACCCGTTGTTACCCTTTGGGTACGCAACCTCAAAAATGGCGTCAAATGGAACTTTTTTCATGTTTTTTTTTTTTTCGAAAAAATCAGACCGAAAATCACTTATAAAATCTATAAAACTCAATTTATCAAAAAAACAAAAAAAAAACCTACGACATTCACTAGAAAATATTGTTTTAAAGCTGCAGTTAAAAATTCAAATTAATCAGATAAAAATTAAGGGAGCTACTGGTACGCCCAGTTTGAAAAATATGGTTTCGAGAAGAACGCGTTTACAGTTTCAAGTAGTATAATTTTAATTAGAAAAGCGAAATACTTACTATTGCCCGTTCTAACGGACTTTTTACAAACAGCTGTTTGTTCAGCCTTAAAATTGGGCTAGGAGAGACATCTATTAGTCAATATTGAAAGCAATATGTGTCGGTAAAATTTACACAAAGAATAGTAAAGACCCCCCAAGCGCATGCTTTTCCACGCAGTCGAAAACCGTTAATTTTGATTCACGACTGCGCTCGTAAAACGACATAATCGCCTTTTTTTCTCATTGTTGGATACTTTAAGGAGTGCATAAGCAAAAAAAAAAAAAAACTCACAAGGTGATATTACCCTTAAGCAAGAAAACCGAGTGAAACCTATTTCAAAATTTAATAACATATTTTACACTGTTAATTTTAATCTGTGGTTATTAAAGAGAACAATGTCAAACCTAACGTGTGAGTGGCCATTGACCTCTCCTAAAAAACGTGAAATGTGGAGAAGGAAAATAATAATGAATGCAGAAGAAAGCGACTTTCAAGTTCAGGTATAGCATCAGAAATAAACGATCCACCATAGCTGAAAGCATAATAGTTTTTATATGTCATCTCTAAACCTTAAACTTTTCGCCGACTATAAAGAAATCTTGCACAGGTAAATCTAAAATACCCCGTAATTTCGAAAATAACATGAATATTTTCGATTAAAAATCACTTCATCTTATAGGAGTTTCAGTATTGCATACTAAAACTGGAATAACCTGTACATGGGGATGCAATCGGAAAAATTACACTTTTCGTATTGTAAATCAAACTATCGAAATCCTATTGGCACCTAAACTGCATCAGCTTTAAATTTTGAAAAAAATTAAGAAAGAATTACATCGCTAATTTTAAATTAACTGAATTGTCTAAAAATACATTCTGTAACAATTTATTTGGTGCTGTACCCAAGATTACAAAATATTATGATAGTAATAATATTTTGATATACAGAAGAAGTGAAAATTATAAACAATACCTAATAAGAGATGAATTATTAACTATTAATACTAAAAATGAAAAAGAGGAGAAAAAAAAGATAGAAATACCCAAAACAATATTGAAAAATAATAATAATTACAATCTAAGAGCAGCCTGATTATTTCATTTAATAAATCCGTCCACGCATTCAAAAATTAAATTATTGAACATTCTTAAGAACTAGAGCCTTCACCTTGGATATTACTTGATAGAGAATTCCAGTTATGAGTAGCCTGAACAAACAAAGAATGTTCACCATACTGTGAAATGTGTCTTGCGATAAGAAACTGAAGATTTGTGGTTGAATGCAAGAATTGAAGTTTCTCATATATGTACATATGTAGGTAAGCTATGGTTTTTTATGAATGATTAACTTTTGTTAGAAGCTGACGTCTAGGTAGATATGTTTTAATGGATGAGCCTATGATCGATGTTACTTACGCAGATATCGTACCGGTACGAGGAAACTTATAAATGTATCGAATTAACATCATTGAACGTAACTTTCAATTTCTTTTGACACATAGAATCAAGTTTGCTGAATATTAGACTGCCAAGTTCAGTTTAAAATCCACTGACATGGTACTTGAGCTAATCTACAATTTCCGTAGAGTACCATTAATCTTTCCCATCATATCTGTAATGTAAGTGCAGCAACTGAACTTGGAATTAAATTTAATTCCCAAATTTTTGACTGAGTCAATATATTCCAAGACTGTATTGTTCAAGACCACAGGAGGAAGCTCAGATTTCTCTAAAGTACGACTATAAATTGCTAAGTAGTTTAATTTGGACGGCTTTAGATCATTTATTGAAGATCACTTATATATAAGTCCTGTAGATTATCAATGATCATATAGACACAGTCCTCTATTAGTCCAATAGGTCTACTAAGGTACATCTGTACATCATCAGCATATAAATGAACAGAACAATTTTGGATAGATCTATGTTGGTAGATCATTTATGTACAGGCTAAATAAAAGTGGATCATGGATTGATCCTTGAAGCACATCTGTGGAAAGATATGCCAGTCTGGAGAGAATTTCTTTCACCTTCACCATTTGACTGCAATTTTCTAGGAAACAGGTAATCAGCTTTACAATTGAGTATGCGAAACTAAGCTTTTTACCAAGTTTAGAGTTTACTATAGTCAATCAAAACCAATATTGCATTGTTGTATGGAATTTGAGTATCGAACACTAAGATTGCGCAAATTTCAATTTGATTTCACAACTGACATATTAACGTATATGAAATCTTGTCTTGTCAGGTCATACGAGTCATTTGGTGTAAGTGAATTATATAAAAGATTTGATCATTTAAGTCGATTGGGAATAATCATCTAATACGCTAAAATTACCTACTCACCGAATCGGTAATGTCAGAGCAATACTCAAAGCTAAAATTGGACTTCGGTTTTCAGTTTTTTAGTCGACTGCGATGGAAAAACTATCAAAATTGTGCCATTGTAACTGCTTATCTGCTGAACTGTGGCATTGCAGCCCGGTTGTTATCATTTATTTCATTCTTTAGTCATAAAAATAACTTTTATTTAAACAAAACCTGTTATAACAGATGGTTCAGCTACAACTTCTTTTGTAAATTAGAAAATTAGAATTAGTTTTTTATATATGTATATTTGTGCCACGAAATTTCGTCGCATTAGGATTTGAAGATGATATGTCTCTTAAATGGTCACCTCCAGAGTTCATGCACGTTTCAGCCCTATTTATGACATTTTCCATAACTTGCCGTAACACTTCCTGCGATATGTTCCTTATTTCTTGATGAATGTTTTCTTTTAGGGCTGCGAGAGCCTGTGGCTTGTTCACATACACCAGTAATTTCAAATAACCCCAAAGAAAGAAGTCTGGACAGGTTAGATCGGGTGATCTTGCAGGCCAAAGCAAATTGCAAAAACGAGAAATAACACGGCGTGGAAAAGTGTACCTCACTAAGCCCATAGTGTCGCGCGCTGTGTGTGCCATGGCGCCGTCTTGTTGAAACCAGATGTGCTCCAGCCCCAATTCATCCATACTGGGTATTAAGAACTCACGTAACATGGGTCTGTAACGCACGCCAGTGACAGTTATCGCATTGCATGTAGCGTCTCGAAAAAATAGGGTCCGATCACTCATTTAGCACACACACCACAACATAAAGTAACTTTTAGTGGGTGTAAAGGTGTTTCTGGAATCATGCGAGGATTTTCAGTGCCCCAGAAGCGAATATTCTGCTTATTGACATGCCTCGAGAGATGGAAATACGCTTCGTCACTCATACCCAATTTTGAAAAAAAAAAATCATCCTCTTCAAGGTTGAGGTTTATGACGCGCTGGCTGTACTCTAGACGAGCTCGGTGGTCAGTAGGCAGCAGCTGATGAGTCATCTGAATTTTATACGGAAACATATTCAATTCTTTGACCAAAATATGCTGCAGAGACCGCCTGGAAATGCCTAATTGCGTGCCACGTTTGGCTAGTTGATGTTTCTGGACACTGTTACAAATCTTCGCGCACAACATCGATATTTTCGGCTGAACGGCCTGTTTTTGGTCTGTCAGACTTAGGTCTATCCAATGTTGCGACAGTTCCTTCGAGGCGTATGGTAAAGCGTCGCATTGTGCGACCAACAGGTGTCGGACGACGGGGAAATCGTCCACGAAACTCACGCTGTGTTTTTATCACTGATGAATTTTTCCGTACAAATATTGACACGATTATTCCATGTTCTTGGGGAGTATAACGGTCCATGATTATTTTTAGTTATTTTACATTTGTTTACTACACAATTTTTGATATCAGAATGACAGGAGATGATAAAAAAAATATAAGTAATTTCTATAGTGCCAGTACTTTTGCGCCACCCGTTATAAGGAAATGAAAATTGCAAAACTAACACAATTCCAAATTAGTTCGCATTAAGTATGTGTGCGTGTATAAACGAACTCAAAGTCCTAAGTCTAAACATGAGAGCCCCAACGGAGTCCCAACATTCTAAAATATTTGCAGTGGTCTTATGAAAAACTAACAAAAGTTTGATTTGAATAGTTCTTCCGCCCTAAACTACTATTCATACAGAAAAATGGTGTTCTGATAATCTTAAGCTTGCTTTCTTATCTTCTAAACTGAAATAAAATTTTTATACATTTCCTAACAAAATTATTTAAAAAAATTTATCTGAACTAAATAACTACGATTCCTCAAACAAAAACTCTCAGCTGAGTAATCATTGTATATGCGGCTGTGACGTCATGGAGTGCCGTGGGCTGATGATATCGAATGTAGCTGCCTACATATTCGGACTCCGGCTGCACATACGCACATGCAATTATTACTCAGGTGAGAGTGAGTGAGGGTAAGGTTCCTTTGTAATCAAAACTATTTTATTATTTGGTCAAGTAAGGTATATAGAAAGTGTAGCCTTTGGTAAGGTAAGGAGCCAAGCTTAAAATTACTAGAAGACTATATTCCTGTATGGATAGTAGTTTAGGCTTTATGGCATGTATAAAGTCAATATTTGGCACTTTTCCATAAGTATCAATATAGAACATTTTAGAGAACGGACTTCCAACGCACACATATAAATTTCTTTTTCATGGCTTGGGACCCAGCAAACATTGAGATGAAAAATCATCAGCGCTATAATTGAAGGATATCTTCCAGTTATCATCTTCGGAATATTTGAGCAATACAAATGTATGAATATTGCTTCCAATTTTAGTTGTACCTTTTTTTTTTTCCTCCAGACGAAAAGAGGTCGATATTGCTTCAGTTTTACCTGGATGACAAAATGGCAATAAAATAGCAAAAGGAATTATGTGTTTTTCCTCTAAAAGAAAAGAGGACGATAACCAATGGCAGAAATCGGTTTATGTTTATTTTCAATTGAGAAGATGTGTTAATAAGTGTTCGGTGTAAATTATAGTAAAATTGACATATTTATACGTTTTCCGGATTAGCCGCGTTATGAATAAATTATTTAATTAGTGCTAAAACAAGTACTCACCTCGAAAGTTTCGCTTCTAGTTACATTGAGCGTGGTCACCGGAAAACGTATAAATATGTCAGTAAGCAACCGCGAAAGCCTTAAAAGTTATATAGTAAAATTGTCTACATATATGACACTTTACTCCTCTCATTTATAAAGTTGTATTTAAAAATAATTTACTCCCTTCTATTACCAATGCGATATTATCGAGACATTTTGGCGATATCACTTTCCTCTCTTCCAGGTAATGCTCATTGATAGTTCAAGGCGATTCCTCAACGCTATCTTCCTCTTATCTTCTGCAGGTATTGCTTTCATTTTCCCTAGATGATAGGAAAGCAATTCATCAAGAAGTATTGCTTTCGTATTCCCTAAAAGTATTGCATTCGGGACACATCCATTCCCGTAGGGGATGATTTCCGCAATATAGAAATGATAATCTTTCCCGCTAAAAGTTATCTTCGCCGGAATATGAAGCGCGAATCATCCGCGTATCATCTTGCTTGCTGGAGATATATTCTCGAGGGTTTTGTTTAAGGTAACCGTTACATGTAGAGCACTAGGAAATATACTATATAATATGTAATATTTTAAGTCCCTTAAGTCCTTGTATTGGAAACCTTTTGCACCCTTGTGGAGGTTAATACCAAAACTGCGATTTGACGAAAGAGTTGCCATCAACAGAAATTTATTCAGAAAGAATACTTTCATTTTTGTTGTTTCTTACGCTGCCGAGAGATGTTTGCGAGTAAACAATTGAGCATTTTTACTATGGTATATATGTATCTAGCTGCATATGCAGAGAATGAGGATATCGATGAAGAGGGTGAGGAGTTATGGACGAAATAGTGGAGGTATGTCTGAAGTTTTCTATATGTTTTTATATTTTTATATTTTTTCACTGTTTTCCCCCTCACACTCAACCCCCCTACAGAGTTGGTGCGTCGCCAAATGGTATACACTGGTAGATGAATGAGTTCCTCCTACCCCAAATAAATCTTTGAATCATTCAAATCGATTAAGATTTGACCAAGATGTTGGCGAAGACGTTTTGCTAATTTTCGAGGGAAATTCCAACATGAAATATCTCATAGGCTATAGAACGTGAAAAGTTTGAGATTGCGGATTGTTGTTTCAATGCTAAGTTCGAGTCGCACTGATCACTGTATTTAGTGGGAAGCCTTTCGCGTAGCTAGCAATAAGAGTATTTCCATAATGGCTTGAATGTTGAAACTACATTACGGTTTTGAAGTTAAGTCATTTATATGAATTTAGAAAATCAGTCAAGAAGAGCTCAAAGAATCACTTCCTTGATTGAACGATCGACCGATATGGTAGGGTCTTTTGAGTCCGTGTAATGACCCGGTCAAAACGAACGAATCGATCGCAACCGACCCATCACTATTTTATTCCAGCCGAATTTTCATTAAAAAAAAAACAAAAAAAAAACGTAATAAAATTTTTTTTTGCCAACTTACTATCTTTCCAGCAGATTGCTATGCGTATAGGTAATTAGGTACACTGTAAAAAATGCACAAATTGTTGCCACAAAGCTTAGGTATTTTTCGCTAAAATGTAGAGAATATTCTCTACAATTTTAGGGAATATTCCCTACATTTGAATGAAAAATACCTAAGCTTTGTGGCAACAATTGTGCAAATTTTTTACAGTGTAGGGGAAGGTTTTGAACTTCAGACCATATGTTCCTTGGACCAAATTCATTCTCGACCAGAAGCCACAAAATTTCAGAATCCCCTCTCTTGCATACCAAATTCTACTTAATATTTTATAATTTCAGTTTGTTCTCGGACATTGTAGCCAGTTATGCCCTCTGTTGTCAGTTTTTTCACTTACTGCTTTATGTATGTAGATTCTTAGTAAATACTTTGGTCCATTCTGTAATAAAGGTGCGTATGGGATTTGGTTTTGTTTTGTGTAAGTCATTCATAACTTAAAGGGAAATTGTAAGGATTTCCAATGCAAGCTTCACATTTTTTAGTGTGTTGAAATTTTTGGTGAACTTCATCACTTATTCGGGTGAACTCAAAAAACACCCTGAGAGATTTTATGTGTATTTTCGGGTGGCATGTGCTACTTTTGAGTACATTTTACATCTAAGCAACTTCATTCCATATAATTTTCCTGCTAGAATTCATTTGGAATAATTTTCATATTCCATACAGCTGGTGCTTATGAATATCCTCAATCAGTATCCTCGATATCGCACAAATGAAATTTCATAAAATCTTACGCGACTGAAATAATTTTTTTTGTAATCTCGTTTAACCGTTTCTAAACGCTTTGGAATGAGTCGCCTTTTAACCGCGCTAACATATATGAACACTTGTATTGCCTACCATAGCTGTGACTTTTTCAGACGGTTACACGTGCAACCGAACCGCTTCAAACCACTTCAGGCTGAGCATACGCTTAGTGTGTAAATAGAATTTTTTAGACAATTTTTGAATTCGACATATCTATAGAAAAAGCAGGTTTTCTGTAAGTGAGTTAGTAGCGTTACTGTTAGGATGGAAAACAGCTCTTCCAGAAGATTCAGAGAAACGACTGTTTGACTGTTACATTTAGATGAAAAAGTAGATTTTTCTGGTTTATATAAAAATGTATCTAATTCTTACAGTTTCTATGGATTAAGACAAACGGACATTAATGTATGGCCTACTAATTGGCAATAAAATTAGTAGGCCATACATACTAATTGGCAATAAAATTACCATTAAGGCTGAATAAATGTTTAAGCATTTTGTTCCATCCTTTTATTTTCCACATTTTTTTTTTATAATATTGATTTGAAACCTTCGGGAAAATATTGGAAACTCTTCAGTTCAAATGCAGCCGGACTTAGATTTTTGGAAAAGGTGAAACCCATGTTTTTTCCTCCCGCTCCTAAACACTTTTTCATGTACACACCAAATTTTTATTATTTTTCGTAAATACATTTTTCAAACATATTTTTAAATGTTACCGGAGCTGTTTTTTTCAAATTTGTTAAAATTGAGACCACTGTAACTTGAACAAAAATTTATTGTTACAAGTTTATTTTAACATGAGAATGAAGATTGAGGTAATTTTATTTAGTACTCCAAAAAACCGGATAAATTCTTTAGCCTTAATCAACCATTTAGTGACAGAAAAGAGATTTCTGGCACAAAATGTCTCCAAGAATTTCTTAATATAAATCAACAGTTATCCATGACAATACGACAAGGAGTTTCGGAAGCTAGATTCAAGGTTTTTAGTTGTTCACAAAATTCCAAATGTTTTCTTCAATATTTAGGAACTTGAGCTTCAAAAAATTTAATGTTTGCCTCGCAGATTATTTAATGCCGACAACAAGACTGGAATCACTGTAGTTCAGCATAAACAAAGAAAAGTGGGAAAAAAATAGATTTCCTGCCAAACTTCAATGGCGAGAGAAAAACTAATTACAGTGGCTAATGCAGTTGGAACATTTGTATTGCCTCTTATAGATTTCCCACGTAAAAATATGATAGAAGTTATAATGGTAGTCTTTCCTAGAGGCTGTATAAGGGCATCTGACCATTTGGGTGCATTCAGGCACACATTTTACGTAATAGCTTTTAAATTTTATATCTTTTATAAAACCGAGTCGGGATGTTCCAGCGTTGCTTGGTCACGATGACCATTATTCGTGTACTCGAAATTTGGACGTAATATGTAGATATGTCTAAAGAAAATCATGTAGCTATTTTGTTTGTCTACCTTCTCATTCCATACATAAGATATACAGCTGTTATAGTATGTTGGATTCTCCAGAGCTTGAGAGAAACTTAATATGAGTCCGAGAGTCAAACAAGCAAAACTTATAACATCAACGTGAAGGCCAATTCTAAGGTCAAGCTAAAAGTAAGGCGAAAATAAAATTTTCTGTCAGTACTGAATCCCAGAAGAAAATAGGGGCAACAAAAAAGAAGAAATACTCATTCATCAGATTCGCCTGAGATCTGACTTACATGAACTCAGTTGATGACGATTTTAGAAATGATGAAAACATATTTTGCATGGCCAAAATTTAGCTAGATCGATGGGGTCATGAAGATTGTGGTAAAATAATAAAATGGTCACTTTTAGTTTGTTCTGTTCGTGACCTGGTATCCATTACAAATAAACAAATCTTCTTAAAATAATATGTTCTAGAATTAAATCAGTTTTTCTTGTTTAAATTATTGTAGAAAAAAGGAATTCTATTATTTCAGCTCCGAATATGAGACATATCTCAACTTAGGAAACATTTGTGTTTCATTAAAATAATTAAATTACATCTCAGGTCATTAATAGATCCTACAATTACATTAATGTTTGTTTACATGGGTTTCATAAATATAAAAAACTGTATTTTAAAATTGTTCCGATGATTTGAAATTTATTATGGACTACACATCCCAATTGTTGAGCCAATCGATATGAAACAGGTAAGAAATAGAAAAGATGTTCAATTGTCACAAAATTTAAAGATGGTGGGGATCAGATCGTAAATCACGCTTGAAATATCCATAATTCTTAATTTAAATTTTAAATAAATAAATAAGTAAAACAAAGTATATTTTTACTTCCACTGTTACGTTTATGCAATAAAAAATTTCTCTAGTAGTATCTACAGCAAAAATATAAAAAAAAAATAAGAGCAATTGAAAATCTTAAATTTATCCTAAATAATTGCAGATCAAGTAAAAATTTGAAGAAAAAAATTCGGCATGAAATGGGTCAATTTATTTAATGTTTTAATTAGCATTCAAACTTCAAGCTCGAACTCAATTTGATTTGCTTGCAATACGTATGCATCAAATATGCTCATATTCACCCCACCCATACACCATTCAACCCATGAAATTCCGTAAATGTTTTATAACTCGAATTCTGCAGATATGGAACAATTTACCATCTACTACAATTTTTTCCTTTTGTAGACGTGCCTCTAAACCTCAGTTTCTTCAGATCCCTTAAACCAGAACTTATTTAATTTTTGCAACATCGGCATCACATTTTATAGGATATTCCCAATAGAATTTTACTCCTTAACCTATAAAGACAAAATTAAATTTAACTGAAATATTACTTAAAATGATGCCATTTATGTCATTATTGAAATTTCTTTCTTATGATCGTTATTATCGGCTTGGCTATGTTACATGTACGAGCAACATAAACCAGGAAGAAATTCCAACAGAAAAGCATATAAAAAAAAATGTTAATAAAATGCTTTTCATCGGCTTTCACATTCCTATGTAAGTTTCATCAGACCTTTAAAAATGTCCCTTTAAACCTAATGTCCAATAACAATTACGCGTTAAATTGAATCAAGTGTGTAGTACTGTGCTAGCGGAAGTGGTGGGCTTGTTTAATTATATAAAAAAAAAATAAATAAAAAAAATAAATAAAGAAAAACAGATAAAAGAACGCGATACAAAAAACAAACGATAATAACGCGAAATGGAGCTAAAAACATGCATCTATGTATATATATCTGGCAGCATTGTTGAGGAGAGAGATGCTCGAATGCTGGTTGGGATTGGATTGGGATGGCTGTTGAGATGTGATGCTCTGATGTTCTGGTTTGATCACACATAAAACGACGCGCATACATTTAATGTAATGAGGATTAATTGGAGCCAATTGGATGCTGTCTTCAATAAAACAAAAGTGTCCACCGAGAGGATGCGAAACAACTAAGGCACCGGCTGCTGTTGCTGATGATGATGATGAGATGATGATGACGACAACGACGATGATGGAAATGGCTCCGATGTTGCCGTTAAGATGGGGCCTGGGAATTCACTGACCTTACGCACTTCGGACTTTTTAGAAGAAGAATTCGATCGCATATGTGCACATATACAAATATACATTTCATTGAAACTTGTTAAATTAAGGCAAGATTTTTCGTAGAAATTTAAGGTAAATTTGGCGCAGTACAAATTATTAAAAATCTCATCATATAATTTGAGGACAGATTAATTGATTTTGAAGGGATTTATATGGTGTTGATATTGATACTGCTGCTCAAGGGAAACCAAAATAACGATGTAAAACTTTGCTATCCATTAAATGGAGTTGGTGGGGGGGGGGGGGGGGTGGATTTTACGAGAAAAACTAGTTAGTTTTATCTGCAACATTTTTCTCTACAAGATTTCTATGAAAAGTAGTAATTTTTGAAAGTGTTTTTGTTTTCTTCTTCTTTTCAAATATTGCGGAAACCCTTTGACTTTGAAGAAAATTTTACGAATTGGTATTGCCGTGGAATCACGCCATCTTTGAATACGTCAAGGAAATTATTTATAAAAACGATTTCTATTTTCAATTTTATATTGCATGGTAAAATTTGCTACAATTAGACTCGAGCACTTCTTTCGCAAAAAATTCAAATACATACATATACAATTACCCGTTGTTGTATAAATCCGTTCATAGGAACGTGACATCGCACTTCACTCATTGTGCCGGATGGTACAGATTAAATTAACTTGCCGTCAGAAACCCTTAATTTACCCAGAATCAAAGGAGAGTTGTGAAATCGTGTCGAGACTCGAATCTACGCCTGGAAAAATGTCGCTATTTGGGGACCTGCTGATGAGTTCAAATCATGATTGGAAACATGCTGACCAAAATCAATAAATTGTGTGATAAAATAACGAATAAATTTTTTTTTCGCTTTTGCTGTTATATTGGAGTATACAAAAATTGTTTTCTTGGACACATTAAAACTGTAGAGAAATAATACACCTACAAAAAATTCGCTATACATTATTGCCGATTTTCTACAGTAAATGGAAACGCACAATACACAAAAATTAAATAGTTTTATGCTTATTACTCAAATTTAGGAAATAAGTCAAATTCCACTTAATTACAGATAAAAAGAGTGCCGAAATACCAGCCGATACCAAAAACTAATATAGACAACATTCCAGATCCGACTTTATCACATTTAAATCTTAGCAATCTCTCTCACCACATACCAGGAGGGCTATTAAACACACTGTCATTGTAAGAAAATGTCTTAAAATTTAATAAAAACTATGAAAACTTGAAGTTGTTAGCTGAAGCCTGTTTTAGACTATAGGCTACCGATCTAAGAACCTCATTAAAAATTAATAAATATATTATGCCCTTGTAAACGCCTAATCTATTCAACTAAAGAGGTTAATTATAATTTTACAGGGTAAATATTATGAGATATGAAAAAATAAAATTTTTCCGTAATATATATACGGAATACCTCAAAGTTCTATTCTAGGCTAGTAATTATTTCATGAAATTTTCAGTATTGAAATGAATTTTTTCGATATAATAATAAAACAAACTAGACTTGAAATGGAATAAATTTTAATATATTATAAGTGGCAGAGATAAGTAGTAGATACTAAAAAGTAGGAGATACGAATATGTGCTTAAGAGAAATTAAAATGTATGAGGATCAAGGAACGGCGGCTACAATGTAAAATGTTAATGAAGGTGTTAACATGTGAATCTGAGATCGGGTTACTTCTTTTAGTAAAAAGTTGATTCAGATGAACTTTCGATTGCCGTGTGAACTAATTGAATTAAATCAGTTAATTTATGTAAAGTATAATTTTTTTTTAAATTTTATTGTATTTTTGGAAGATTTTTAGATTTAGTAGGGATTAATGACTGAAGTTGAATTGGTTATTAATGACGAATAAATGTTGTTATTCACAAGAATTTTTTTATTTTATATAAAATTTTTTCTGACACTTTTTTTTTCTTTGTAGAATTTTTTTCACCTTAGAATATTTTGGGTTGTTTTTGATTTTGATTCTATGGATGGAAAATTTTTATATAATTAGGATACTGATAATCATTGTTCAGTACCTAAATGGTGGACCACATATGACCACAAATATAACAAAACCAATAATAAATTTTGATATCACCACAAGTATACCGACCTAAGATAAAAATGTACAAGAATTATAGATTTCCGTAGTGAAACGAGTAAGCCAGCAACGATTGCACACTACATTCACGCATTATAATAAATTTTATTAAAAAAAATTATTATTATTGTATTTTTGTACTAATTTCATTTTATTACGGGTAAAGACTTGTTTCGGATATCATCTGAAACGAGAATATTCAATTCCAAAACCTCTGTAAATTTAGGAACCAAAATTTAATTCACACAAATAAAGTGCAAAAACATTTCGGTTCAATTTCAAATTTTACTCGATTTAGTCAAATTGCAGTAAAAGTGCGTGTCGCCTATAGTCATTAAAATGAACTGAATTTTTTGGAGAGTGAATATTTTTCTAATGAAGTCAACAGTGACAGTCATTAGCTGATCGTGAAAAATTAATAAAATATATTAAAAAAAAATTTGTTTAAAAGAAATAACTTTCATAAATAAATTACACTAACAATTAATTCGCAGATTAAATTTGGAATGTTTAGGCATGAGTTGCCGTTAGACAATAATTGTTACTTATGGATGCCCAAACTTTTAAGATTTAATCTGAGTTCTAGCATTTCTTATTCTAACTTTACTACCTTAAAACTCTTTTGTCACGAACTTTGCTCCTACGGACAAAGTTATTTAGTCAGGGGTTTGTGAATAGATAAAAGTTATTTATAGAATGGTCGTTTTGTACTAAAAATAAAATTTATGAAATAATAAAAATGAACTATTATTATTAAATTTTTTAAACATATTTCATTAATAGTCCAGTCAATAGAGGTTTATGCCCTAGGTTAGCTGTGATTTTTATATATGTTATTTAGTTACCATTAACGTAGAAAAAACCAAGTTTTTACTCTTCGGGGAGGTCTGCGCGGTCCGTCATCTTAGATTAAAGGTACGAAAAATTACTTTTTTCAAAACAATTCCTCAACTGTTGATCATACGACAAAAATGTAAAAATATAAATTTGAAAAAGACTAAATTTCCTACATATTTTATATAAACACTTTTATTTTGTAAGTCTGATGTGTAACGAGTTGCAGCTGCGAAAACGTAAATATTCTTCAAAAAAGAAAAGTTATACGTATAGTACCCCTTATATAGGGTGTTTGACCTATTATACCTATGTCTTAGTAAGTGTTATTAGCTCATAACCTTTTCAGGTCATAGCGAAATTAGACGATTTGTTTTTTTAATTAAATTACTAAGGGAACGAATTATCTTTGAAAATAGGTTATGAACTAATAACTTTTTAACGGCTACAGTTAGCAGGTAGATGAAATAGGTCAAATTAAAGAGGAGACTCCATAGTTTACAGTTTTTATAAAAAAAGTTATGCGATTTGTCCCATTTTCGAACTTAATTTTACATTTTTTTTTAAAGGCCGGACGGACGGACATGATGCAAAAATCAAAATAACTTTTAATTTTATGCGTGGGTGTTACAAACGGAATGACAAACTTTCTATAAAATTGTAAAAATTCTATCGTCTAAACTAAGAGTTGAACATACGCAAATTTTTAATATATGAGGGCATATAAAAAATATGATTATTGTGAGGGTGTGTGTGTGGGGGGGGGGGTGTTTCTTTTCCGGATTGGTCAAAATCCGAAATTGATAAAAATTGTTTTTTGTTTTTTATTTCTTTGTTCTTTGGAAAGGCCCTTTAATACCATTAATATGAAATATCGCAAAAAGAATCGAATAACCCGAATCACGTAATCAGCAAATTAAAAAACACGATCACAGTAAAAACATTAAAATTTCAGTCACCCTGTATCCAAGACCACAGGTCGGCAGACTAAACAAAACAATATGGGCCGAATATCTTTTAATATTAAACTAATTGAAAGTTATTTTTATCGCTTTGGGATGGAATTGCTATATATAATATTTTATGGGTTTTCCAATAAGAGGTGTTATTTTAATTAGCCCGCTATTTCGGTAGATGTCACCTTTGGAGCTGTAGACAAGTAGAGACTACGCCATTAATAAGAATGGAACGATACACGATCCACAACGCACTGAAATTATTAAAATTCACTATAAAAATGGTGAAAATGTGGCAGAGACGGTTCGTAAAACTCGAACATTTTTGGGTCGTCGTGAAGGACCTTGTCGGACCGCAATACAGAAATTGGTAGAAATATTCGAGCTGTCGGGACAAGTTAGTGATGTGAAGAATAAAACCCGTGCACGTCGCTCAAGAACAGCCGAGAATATTGCTGCTGTAGCCGAAAGTGCTGAAGAAAACCCAGGTTTGTCCATTCCTCGTCGTTCTTTGGAATTAGGCATTCCACAAACGTCATTACACCGTATTTTGCATAAAGATTTGGGTCTTAAGGCTTATAAAGTTCAGTTAACACAAGAACTCAAGCCGGCCGATCATCAACAACGTCGAGTCTTTGCTGATTGGGTCCTTGAAATGCATGAAAATGATCCGGAATTCCATCGAAAACTCATCTTGAGTGATGAGGCCCATTTCCACCTCGATGGCTTCGTCAACAAGCAAAATTGTCGCATCTGGGGCTCGAAAAAACCAAGAGTTATTGTTGAAAAGCCTCTCTATCCTCAACGTGTGACTGTTTGGTGCGGTTTATGGTCCCGAGGGGTCATTGGACCTTACTTTTTCGAAAATGAGGCTGGAGCAACAGTTACGGTGAATGGATTGCGCTATCGACAGATGATTAATGATTTTTTATGGCCGGAATTGGATGGTATTGATCTGGACAACGTTTACTTTCAACAAGACGGCGTAACGTGCAATACAAGCAACGAAACCATTGATCTTTTACGGGAAAAGTTTCCGGACCGTGTTATCTCTCGAAGAGGTGATCACAATTGGCCACCGAGATCTTCGAGATCTTGTGACTTAACACCTTGCGACTTCTTCCTTTGGGGCCACGTGAAAGAGAAGGTCTACTCCAACAGCCCAGCGTCGATTCAAGACCTCAAAGATGGAATTCGTGAGGCTATCGAGGACATAGGGCAGCCACTTTGCGATTTGGTTATGGAAAATTTCAAGAAAAGATATGGTCCTGTAGGCGTGGTCGTGGTGGTCATTTGGCTGATATTATTTTCCATTCTTAACGGCATACCTTCCTCTTTATAATGAAATAAAGATCCGACCATTTATCTCAAAAAATGGCATTTTTCTTTGAATATCAAAATAACACCTCTTATTGGAAAACCCTTTATAATTGTAATAATTGTAGCATTTAGCGAAGTCACGATGTTTGTCTACCAGATGTGAATCGAATTTTCAGTTTTATTAAAATATTATATCTTAGGAGGAAGTTATCTATTGATTAGCCAATGTTTTAAGAAATATGTAGAGGCAACTGAACTTTCTCTTCGAAATAATCCTAAAGCTTTCTGGGCCTTTAATAAACATTTCAGAAATTCAAATACTCGTACTCCTCCCAAAGAGATGGTCTTCAAAGAAACTGCCTCATCATCTCCCAGACAAATCTGCGAATTTTTTTCTGAATACTTTTTGTCAGTATATCTTGATTTTACAGCCGTTGAGAGCAACAACAATTTTGCTAATATTAATTTGAGTTTCGTCTCTTCAGATAAAGTAATTAAAATATTTGATGATCTTAATTGCAACAAGAATCCAGGGCCAGATGGCACACCTAACCTCTTTTACTATAAGTGCTCTACTCTAGCCTTGCGAAACCGTTAAGTATTTACTTCATTTAATTTATCAATAGTCAAAAAGATTGTTCCACCAACATTAAAGCATGTTTTCGTTACCCCAGTCCTTAAAGGAGGCGATTCAGGATTTGTAACTGACTATCGTCCAATATCTATTTCCAATGCGCTAGCTTCAATTTTCGAAAGAGTTATGTATAATCAATCAGGTTCTTCACCAAATTATGCCTTTCCTATTAAACTCAAAACATGAATTCCTCCCTGGATGCACGATTACAAATTTAGCCCTTTTTACTGACTGATACCATTGCTTCTGCTCTTGACGAAAATAAATAAGTAGATTCCATACATAACGAGTTTGCCAAGGCTTTCGATAAGATTCGCCACAGTCGATGTTTTATAAAAATGTCAAAAATCGGTTTTAATATGGAGTTTTTTTTTTTTTTTAATCATAATTAAGAAAAAGGACGGGTATGGTTTTCTTCAACGGTTCTCAATCCAATTGCTTTGCACAAGCTTCAGGTGTTCTTCAGGGTATTATACTTGGTCTTTTTATCTTCTTAATATACATCAATGATTTACCAGGTGAGATAACTTTGGACATTTTGCTATACGCTGACGGCGTTAAAATTTTCACAATAATTTCGGCCGTTCATGATTGCAAGATCCTCCAAGACGATATTGAAAGGCTTGAAAATTAATGCAAAAATAATTAATTGGAGCTAAATATAAACAAGTGTAAGAGCATAACTTTCTCAAGAAATCGTGACGCTATCTCATTCCAGTACAAAATTAACAATTTGTTTTTAATACATGTCAAAGAAATTAAAGATATGGTTGGTACTTTTGATGACAAGCTTCTTTTTGCTCCTTACTTAAACCTTATTACTGCTAAAGCATATCGTCTTCTAGGTTTCATTTTCCGAATATGTACATCATTTAAATCAAGTGCCACCTTTATTTCTCTGTACGTGTCATTGGTGAAAAACACTCTAGAGTACGCTTACCAAATTTGGAACCCTTTTTTATTCGTTCTACAGTAATCAATTTGAATTTTTCCAGAGAAAATTCACAAGAATACTACTGTATAAACTGGAACATAGTGAATTAGAGTACAATGCTAGATTAGTCAGATTTAACATTCTATCCATAGAGCATCGTAGCGTTTATCTTGACACCGTTTTCTTATATAAAATTATGAATGGCGTTGACTTGCTTTCCAAAATTGGCATTTAATAGGCCCTCCGGACACGCAATATAATACACTCCTTTCAGATTACCCTTTTCTAGCACTAACTTACGGGAAATATCTCCACTTATACCGCATTCAGAAGACATACAATGTCAGTTTCAGTAACATTGATATTTTCAGTTCGGGCCCTCTGACGTTTAAAAGATTAATCCTAAACGAGATTGGACACTGATCATTAAGTTAATTATACAATTTTCTGATTTATTAGCTTTTTTATTTTTTTTGCTTGCCTTTTTGCTTTACCACATTTTTTTCTTAACTTTTTTACTTATTTTTCTTATCTTCACTATTTTTAGTTTGCATCTTATTTTACTTCATATTTTCTTTTTCTTTATTTTTTATCTTTTTATTCTTTGTTTTTTGTTTGCTATTGAATTTTCTATTTATGAATATTATCTCTGAATTTAGTTTCTGAATTTTTATTTAGTTTCTAATTATGTACTTTAGTATCTTAGGCTTGGTTTCGTATAACATAAATGTTGTAAACTAGCACTCTAATAATAATATATTGTTAAATTAATTTACTATTATTATTACTTATTAGTATTATTTAGCTAGTATTATTCTTATCTTTATTTTTATTTTTTTGTATAGGTTTCTTTAATAAGACGTTATAAAAATGACTCTTACAATTAAAAACCAAGAAAAGTGGCTCCGAAACAGACAAAAAATACTCTAACTAAACTAGATCTAAAGGGTGTACAAGGCTCAAACAATTTAGAATTAAACAAACAACAAACGGTAAAAAGGCTAAATAAGGCATACTAAAAACAAAATATTAGAATAAACAAGTAAAAAAGCTAGAATTGGTCTAAGACCATTACTTATGATACCCTAGATGAATGGCCGTATTAAATTTCGTATGGTCACCGATCTATTCAAGTATTGATTTTGAAGTTGTTTTTCGCATATATTTCTAGAACGGTTTGTCGGACAGAAAAAAAATATTATAACCAATTTTATAGGATTTCGTATTCTGAAGAGGTTTCTAGTACAATAAAAATGTCTTGGACTGATCGATTTCAAAGTCTACATAAAAAACCGAAATTTTTATATGGCAACACCAAGAAGGAGTTTCCCGATTTAGTCCACTTTTGACATTTTATTTGCTAATGTAATCATGTACGAAATTTCAGCTCTCTACGTCAAAGCGTTCTCAGGCAGTGTCCAAATATATAGCGGAAAACGAAATTTTTATATGGCAACCCCACGAAGGAGTTGCCCGATTTGTCTCATTTTCAAACTTAATTTTACTTTTTTTTTAAAGTCCGTGTACAAAATTTCAGCTCTTTAAGTATACGCGTTCTCGAGTTATCGTGCGCACAGACGGACGGACGGACGGACGGACGGACGGACATGCAAAAATCGAAATAACTTTTAATATTATGAATGGGTGTCCAATCCATTTTGCTCTACCAACATTATTTCGAGGTGTTACAAACTTAGTATACCCCTATGATTTCATCTAGGGTATAAAAAGGGTAAAATGTAAACGTAAAAGTTTTCACAATATATAATTTTGAAATTAAGGATTTAAAGCCAACGTGAAAGTTATGATAAATTTAACTAGTGTGCCTATATTTGCAGGTAAGTGGCAGTTCCAAGAAGAGTCCTCTGTGAATAAATATCAAAATAGTTACGAAGAATTTTTTGTAAAACGACCGAATAAGAAATTTTGAAATTATAATTTATAAACGAGTAATTTTGTTGACCGCCACTGTTACCATCATAGAGTCCCGCGAGAGTAGCCTGTAGTATTATAGACTTCTACAAACTGCCCTCATTATCTCTCCAGCTGAGCATCTCTAACGGAGCGCTTGCCCTTCCCACAGCAATTGCAATGGTTCCAAAGCGAGGCGAAGCCTTTTTTATTTTTTGCAATGTATAATTTTATTCTTTACTTTCTACTCATTATATTCACTTGAACTTGTTTTTGCTTCTCTTCTTTTTATTTATTTTTTTTATTTTTATTATTATTTATTTATTTTATCTAATTAACTCTTAAGGTAGTATCTTAATTGGACTAATCTGTGTACTATCTTATAAACCAAATGAAAATAAATAAATAAATAAATTACTACGAGCCTCAGCTGGGGTTGAAGGAAAGGAAGATATGTGGATAAGGGTGAGAATAATAGAATGTATGAAAATTAATTTGTGGCTTATTGAGATACATCGAGTGGCGGGTACGTAGTATAGGGTGGGGATGATCGATAAAACAACCACTTGCCCTATTCCAACGCCATTCTTCTCAATTCCTCTAGTCACCTCCATTCATTCCAGTGACCCCCATTCTAAATTTCCAGAAAATATCCTGTAATTCGACTCTTATCTTGTCTTTACGAACTTTGGAGGTCTTTTTTTTTTACACAAAAAACATGTGTATACACGAACTTTAATAAGCAAATATATGTGTACACGAACTTTGTAAATATGCGTACAGTTTGGGTTCGTCTTTTTTAAAAGCGAGCTACTCTTGGCTTGAACAGCGGCGGTATCACCGGGGTGGAAAGAATTACAACCATAGCCTTGAAGGGATATAACCCACAAGATTCGGAGAAATTACTACTTCGATAAAAGTATAAAAAAGGGTTCTTACTGGTAAATATTAAAATTCAAAGTTTCAGTTGTTTATCGGACGATTCGTCTGAAATTTTATAAATTTTATTACATCGGAACTAAGGGCCGAAACTAAATATAATATGTTGTCAAGAGTATGTATAAAATTGCAGTGTATGTGTGTGTGTGTGTGTGTGTGTGTTTGTTTGTTTGTTGTTTGTGTTTGTGTAACAGCGTATGTTTTATGTGTGAAGTGCGTATTTAAAGATCATTGAATCTAAAACAAAGCTAATTTTACACAAAACTGTTCAAAAGTGAAGTAATATTGCACAAAATTTCTTCAATTTTACACAGAACTGTTTATGTGTGAGCAAAATTATGTATTTTTGTTTTACACCTGGTTAGAGCTGTTGTTATTGATGTAATTTTGTTTTTTTTTTTTAGGGTTTTATGGATGTAATTATTTGAGGTTTTTAAGTAAATTTTTAATTCATTTTTAAAGTGTACCCCAGGAAAGATTAATCTTGAAGATGCATAATTTTTTTGCTTTTATTTTCATTATCCAACTAATCCTATTTCTGTTCCATACATATAATATTGACGTGCATTTATGTTGTGCTGATAGTGTGCGATATACGTGCAATATGTGATAATATTCCGTATGGTGTATTATATGATTTTCGAAGAAAACAATAATTATTATTAGAAACATGTGAAAGTGTAATGCAGATATACAATCATAATAATACAACAAAGTAATAACATTTGCATGATCAAAAGGCATAACACATTTCTCACATCACTGGGACACTTAAATCCCCAAGTCCCTATCATCTGGGCGAGACCGACAACGGGGTACCGCGTCGGTTGCTGCCGCCGCCGCCGCAGCATCAAGAACCACAGGAAAGACGTCTTTAAATGGGGAGTTGTCTTGGCATTGGGCTTGTTTTCCTCCGCACATAAAGCTCTTCTTTTATATTATTTTCATTCCATGCCGGTTGTCGTTTTGTACGTTTTATCCGTTACAAAAATCTTTGATACAAAGTGGATTTCCTCCTTCAAACTCCCTGGGAGAGTATGTAGGTACCCCAGCATGGATGGTGGCATGGTGATTGTTTTGTTTGTTTACACTATACGTCTTCACAGCATAAAAATATGCTCTCAACGAATAACGACGACGACGACGATGAACGACAACGGTACGGCGGCGGTGGTGGCGGCGCGCACAACTTCGTACTTCATTATGCTCTGCACATCAGCAGTTATGTTGTTCAACATTATACGTATGATACATATACATACATATACACATCGCATATCAACCAAGATCCTAAGTCTCTGCGAACATAATAACCGTCGAGGAGTAGAATTCAATGAGAAAAAGACACTGAAATTATGGGTATCTTTCGTGTGGGTGACGCCGACGTAGAATCAAAGGAAGTCTGGTACATGAAATTTTTGTTACGGATTTACGAAAGTAATTTCTGGCGACAGCTTTGGCTGGTCGTACTTAATCTAATTCAATATGGCACACAGCGAAATTTGATAGCTGCGCTTTTGAATGAAACAACTGGACACAACCAGTCACAGTGTGAAACGGATTAGCCCTGCGATAACTCCTAAAGATGAATATATGAGCAATCAACTGATACGAAAGGGCGTTGGTTCACTAATGTGGGCTTTCAATTTTATTGGAATTTTGTTGGACAATTGTTTTTCTGTCAATTCATTCATTTTTTTATTTCTTACTTTAGTTGAGGTTCACAGATAGTTGCGCTGTTCTCAGTAGAATCGTGTGAATTTCAACGAGATTTTTCCAACAAAATATCTATCGGAATATGTTCCTATGTCCTGGAACTCAATAGCTGCATTTTTTTTTATCTCTCTGATCTGATCCGGTTCAATTTTATGTACGTAAAACAATAAGAATGGATCACGCATTTTTGTAGTTTTACGTACATAAAATTGAACCGGATCAGATCAGAGAGATACAAAACCGCAGCTAAGAAGAGTAATGGTATGTCCCAAATATTGCGAGAGCTCTCCATGACCTTGTCTTACAAGCTTGGATATTATAGGGACCAAATTAAATGCTCCAATATCCTAGCTGTCTATGTGAAATGGCAATATTATGTTTTGGTAACGGATCTTGTCGTAACATTCGACAAGATTTCATAATTGCAATCCTGGAATATGCTAGAGCTATCTGGTATCTTCCCATTTTTCCCATTACCCCGTCGTATTTTATACAATAACGAGTTTGGGTAGTTGATGGCAGTTAAATTTAGAACGAAAATACTGAAGCTTAGTGCTGACGAATGTGGTTACCGCTAATCTTTAGTATTTTCGTTCTACCATTTAACTGCCATTAACTACCCAAAGTCTTATTGTGCAATATACGACGGGGTGCTGTGTATGGGAAAGATGAATCCAGATGAACTTAATTATTGCGTGCTTGACGTTAATAAATCACAGTTCAATGAAAAATCACTCTGAGATTCTATTGGATGTTTATTGGGCGAGGAGGTCGAATTTCTAACAAACCATAATGCCTTTTCCTTTCATTATGTTGACTTCAATGAACTGTCAATTTCCATTAATTCAATTAAATCTAATGCTACTGGTGCTGATTGACATCAACGTTTTCTATAACCAGAAAATCTGTGATAGTACTACCAATGCCAAAGAAAAAGATCTCCCGAGTCTCTTGGTGATTTTCGCCCTATAAGAAGCTTACGCTTCTTTGCTAAGGTGTTGGAAGAGTTAATGTATCGCCAGATCCTTCAATATCTTGAGAGTAATGAACTGCTAACACGTTGGCAATCAAGTTTTATATTCCTTCAAAATTGTGAAACTGTGGCGTTAAGGGTATCTACTGACACTAAATTGTCCCTGGATCATAACAATTCTAGGACTTTAGTATACTGCTAGATTTCACTAAGGCATTTGATAACGTTGACCACAACATCCTTCGGTTTTTAATTTTAGTATTTCAGGTTTTATCCTCATTAAATTTTTTTTTTGTCATATCGTCACCCCTCCCTATACTATTCGGTGTACCACAGGGGTCTATATTGTGCCCATTGCTATTTAGTCTATTGATTAAGTAGTTCGTGACGTAAAAGTGCCGTTTTATGCTGATGATGTACATACAAATATATTTGAGAAGGCTTATTGGAGTTATTAAAGACTGCCTTGCACGGATAAACGATGATTTAGACAGCATAAGCTTGTCGGCTAAAAGTAATGAATTGATACTGAATTCAAGTAAGTCGCAGTGTATTGCTTTTTACAATAACACCTTTGATAGAAATAATATTCGATTTGTCGTTTTGGATATTATCAAATTGGGTATGTAAAGTAAAGTTACAAACCAAATATTGATGTTACTTTAAGCCAAGACATGACGTGCTGTGACAATATTAATGCATTGTTTAGAAAGGTCTATATTGGCTTTCGGAGATTTTGGACCTATGTATATAAGTATCTTAACATCTATGTATTACACGTTTTAAGCTTGTAAAAGCAGTGCTCATACCATAATTTATATATTGTAGAAAGATTGATCTCAAGCTGGCACTCAATTTCTGCCAGCAAGGTGGAGGTTGCCTTTAATGATTGAGTTCGATTTGTATTTGGATTTCGCAGGCTCCGGCAAGATTGCTTGGTTGTCCTCTGATTTTTTACCTTCAACGTAAGTCATTGATATTTTTCTTTAATCATTTAGAGTCCGGCAAATCAGAGTAATTCAGAAAACTCTTCAGTTTCACAATATCTGAATGTAATAGGGACATAGCAATATTCCTCCTTTTCATAAGTCGCATATGGAAAGATCCTATCTTGTCCAGATTTTGCTCGTGTGGAATAGTCTTCCTTTAAATATTCAAACTGCCAACTTCGTGATTGCATTTACCCTTATATGACCATGAAAATTTTAATCTTTTATCAACCGAAGAAGATACCCTCACATAATTTGCACTTAAATTAGTGTATGGTCAAGAAAATAAGATTTTCAAACTTATAATTTATGACCACTACTACTTCTAGTGTATTTCCATTAACCCTTACTCAAAGCTATTTCGCAGTTATTACCTGCGATGAAAGGAATCCGTCAAATATGTGCACACTGACGTAATGAATTGGTGTCACCTACGGGACAGGAAATAAGTAACAAAATGGAGTTAAAACTACAAGGTAATAAAATATCAGTTAGGAAAATTTTTGAAATGATTAATTTTCGCAAATAAATGACAAGGGGCGGAGTTTTTAGATTTTAATCTCATAAAAATGTTCCCGCGCTTTTGTTAAAACAGGTTTTTCTAAAATATTGAGAGAGTTGGTTCCAAAGTTTTTGCTGTAATCCTACGATATTTGAAAAGCACGTGATTTTGTTTACGTTCGCTTAATACACTTCTATAACGATAGAAAGACAGGAGTGCACACGTTGGATTAGTTGCTAAGGAAATACACTACCAAATGTTGTACCAATAGATGGATAATAGATTTTTTTGTCAACATAAAAGATGTGGCATGTTTAGCAACGTGTATCATATATTCTGAAAATTTTCCCAACTGGACGCAACAAACAGAACGCCGGCGTGCGTGTCATCAATCCTAAACAGGTCAAAAATTCAAAAAGTAATATCTCGTTATTACGTGCGAACTGCAATGGAAAAAGTCCTGGGAAATAGGAGGCACAGGTATCAGAGAATCTACCTAAGGACGCATCAGGTAGGACCAAACATAAAGGTGTATGGCATCGATACCCTGCAGATGACAACAGGAGCCGCAAGACTAGGAAATGTTGCACTAAATGTTACACTAAATGTAAAAAACCTATATGCAATCAGCATATAAAAACCCCACCAATTGCCTGTGTTAAGTGCGGCGATGTCATATTAGACATTTTTTAAATTTTATGTTATTAGACAATATTTAAATAAATAATTAGTTATTAATAATTTATTGCTTTTCATTTCATATGTCTCCAAAGCCGTAGGACCTGATGGTTTTTCGCCCCTGCTGGCATCCAGCCCTTTTATCCAAATTTAAAGCATTTGGTCTATCTTCTCCTCTTCTAATATAGATTGAAAATTTCTTATCCGGTCGCCCAATACGAGTTGTACTAGATGGCGTTTCATCTGAATCTCATCCTATAAATGCTGGTGTGCCTCAGGGATCTGTTATCTATCCATCTTTCTTCTTAATTTTCTTTAATGATCTGCTTTCTCTTACTTTTAATCCCATCCATAGTTTTGCTGATGACAGTACCCTTGATTTCGGTTACTCCTTTGACACTCTTGCGGACTCCAGAGGGAATGCCACATGTGTTAAATGAGGATGCATGATTAGATCATTGAATAACGATCTTGTCAAGCTTGGGGCAAAGAGAATCACGTCGAAGTCAATGCATCGTAGGTCCCAAAGCTGTCTGATCTCATTAAAACAAGATCCTAATAAGATTTCCATTCCCGTTTCTCTTGATGGAGCACTGCTTTACAATACGCCGTCTTTATGCATTCTTGGCATTAATATTTCCAGTAAGTTAAGCTGAACAGCTCATATCTTCTCTGTGGCCCATCGTATATAGCGTTCCTCTACAAGTCCTATATAAGACCTAGAATGGAATACAATTCCCATATCTGGGCCGGGGCTGGTCACACAGCCTTAGCTTCATTGGATATTGGCCAAAAGAAAAGCCTTCAAGCTCATTGGCGATTTGGCAATAACTTATCATATCGATTCCACTCGAGCATCGCCGCAATGTTGGATGCCTTTCGTTTCTTTATCGCTACATGCATAGTCAATGTTTCCATGAAATATCTAGTCTAATCCAATCTAATATAGATACCTAGATGGGTGGGGGTGGGGATGCATAATATCTAAGCTATTATCTGACTAGATCGCGCGATTCCTTACTCTAGGGTCTCATTTTGTGTGCATGTATGAGCATGTGCGTGCATACATTCATGTGTGTGGGAGAGCGTTGCTCTCTACGTCGGCTCTTTCTCAAGCAGTGCCCAAATATTTAGTACAACACGAAATTTTTGAATGGCAACCATACGAAGGAGTTGCCCAATTGGTCCCATATTTGAACTTAATTTACACTTTTTTAAAAAAAGGCCCGTGCACAAAATTTCAGCTCTCTACTTCGATGCGTAAAGTAGTATCCAAATATAAAGTCAAAAACTAAAGTTTTGTATGACAACATCAAGAAGGGGTTGCCGGATTTCAACCATTTTTGTAATGTTATTTAATATATCTATGAGAACACCATGTATCAAATTTTAGTTTTCCACGTCGACTCATTGCCAGACAGTGCCCAAATATATAGTTAAAAAAGAAAATTTTATATGGCAATCCTACGAAATAGTTTACCGATTTGTCTCATTTTTAAACCTAAGTTTAAAAATGCCGTGCATACAATTTGAGCTATCCACGTCGAACGCCTTCTCAGACAGTTTCCAAATATATAGTGAAAAACCAAAGTTTTGTATGGCAAGACCAAGAATGGATTGCCCGATTTAGTCTGTTTTTAAATTTTATTTGCTATTGCTATGAACACACCGCGTAACAAATTTCAGCTCTCTACGTGAAACGTGTGTTGTCAGACAGTGTCCAACCCAAGAAACAATTTTTTTTTATATAGTAGTAACGGTGAGGTTTTCATTACCAAATTATATAACTTGAGTTATATAGACTAGTACTCGAAACCTCTTTGTAACCACTATAAACCCTTATAGAGCTTAAATGGAGGATTATATAAAGGTTACCGTGACTTGATTTAGGTAACGTTATATAACTAAAAGTTTTATAAAATGAGTAACCAAAATATTCTGGCTACCTTAATATAACTTCTTATATAACCCAAGGTGCTCTCGATTAATATATTTTGGTCATAGCAGTGGTTGCGGTAATGTTTCGGTTACCTTTATAAACTTTGTTTATAATGGTGATGGTAACGTTTCCACAACGCTTGGAACTCTCAGGCTGATTACTTTCAGTGATTGAAATGTTAGGGAAATTATTTTTCGTTACCTTTATAAAACCATAATATGCAAATATTTACGAAACCTATCTTGACATAGAATTTCGATTTTTTTTTGTATTGCATTTTTATAATGGAAGGGTTTAATATTTTTACATTTCAGAAGTACAATTTTTCGGCATATATGTGGTGAAATTCAGCTGCAATGGAAATTTTACTGTGAATATCATCATAGATACTTCTAAAAAATACAGACCCCTCCAAAAATAAGCAATTTTTAATAATTTTAATTAAATATGACAAAATTAAAACTTTTCACTTAGGTGATATTAATTCATAAAAATAACATAACATAATTTAGAAATGTTATATACCTAAAAAGATGTATTTTCTTCATATAAAAATAAAACGGAAGCCATGTATCTGCAATATAAAAAATTGACTAATCCGACATTTTCTTTTTTATCTCCAGTGCATAGATGAAAAAAATGGCGGCTTGTATTTAAATGAACTAATTACCATTATAAAACTTCAAGTAGTTTTATATAAACTCTGTCTCTATTATATAAACTGAATGGCCCTTATAAAACTTCTAGACATATTATATAAACTGAAGAAACTACCATACCTCGAAAATGATCCTTATATACCCTTTAGTCATAATATGTAACCTTTGGTAATGTTTTATATCTTATAGTGACAAAAATCAGACGTTCGTGATCTTATATACCCTTAGGTTATATTGTGTTACCTTTGGTAATATTATATATCTTATAGTAACGAAAATCAGTCTACTGTTCTTATATACCCTTTGGTTATATTGTGTTACCTTGGTAACGTTATATATCTTAAAGTAATACCGAAGGATGTGACACTAAAAGTAATTTGTTTTTATAACGATCACCGTAGTTACTAAAGGGCCACCAAAAAATTTTACGATATTTTATAGTGGGTATATGTATTACCGAAAGTTCCCAATTTTTATTAAAGTCACCGAAATTACTGAAAGTTGTCGAGTTATATAAGGGTAACCACGGATGCCGCAATAAACCCTTATTACCAATAAGTTATATAACGTGGTGATCAAAACAATTACAAAACTTTTTTATATACCTTCTAGTAATGGTTAGTCTAAGTTATATAGACCGGTGATTGTAACATTTCCATCACCAAGTTATAAAACCTTTAGTAACCTACTTCCACGATAACCATTAGTAACCTTAAAAAACTCTAATATAACTTGGTAATATTATAAAATTCTTATATAACCACTGAAATTTTTACATAACCGAGTAACCATTATATACCCCTTATAAAACTACCCATCACCTTCAGTCACCAAAAATTGGGAAAATTGTTACTTCGGAAATATATACTAAAAAACGAAATATTTGTATGGCAACCCTATGAAAGAGTTGCCCGATTTAGTCCATTTTTGAACATGTATTTTCAATTTTTATGAAAACATCGTATACAAAATTTCAGCTTTCAAAATCAACGCGTTATCACACAGTTTTTTACGTCTCAACAACAGTGTCATCTATCATGTCCAAAATTATCAGATCTCTCAAGCTGGAATCATCCAAACACAATTCACAAAATTTCATTGAAATTGGTTTGGCGATTTTGGAGATTAGCGTGACACTGGATTTTTATAAATTAAAAGATATGAAAGTTTGTTAGCGTTTGGGTGCCAAATACTTAAATTCATTGAATTTTCCATTAATTTGGCGAAATTAAACTGATTTTCGCTTTCTATCAGAGAAAATTACATTTAAGTTTTTGGGAAAAAAACCTGTCTTAAATTTAGGGAATTGTCCTACATTTTTGTTTTTTTTTTTTTACAGTGTAGTTACATTTTATTTATCTTTTAATCATTTTAGCAGCTGAATGCTAACTCTAATTCTAATTCTACAAGAAATATGTTTTCTTTGTTTTTCTTCTGAATTTGAATTGTATAAAATCTTCTTCTTTTTCTAGAATAATGTATTAAGAAGCGTTTTGTGTAATTTAATTTGAATAAAAAAAATTTATGTTTATGTTTTACTCAACTGACAGCGATATTTTGATTGAATTCAATATTGACATTTCTTCATATATTTCGAGTCATATTGAGCAGCTCAATTACTACATACATATGTTAGCGATATCAGCTGTATTTTTATCTCCACAAGATCCAAATTAATTACACATATGTATACAAGAATGTTTACTATTCGTAAAGTCCTAATGATCTTCTGCTTTACTAAAAATAAACATACAAAAATTATGCTTCACAATCTGTCTAAATCGGTCGTATACTAACTAACTATACACTTTGGTTGTTGTACTATTTTAGATTCATTCGGCATTTTGTATATTAGCATGTCTACGGACGTTCTTTCCATTTTTTCTCAATAAGTCCTTATTCAATATGTGTCCTCTTGAAAAACATTGTGCTCTTATTGTTGTCGTCTATACTACATGTGTAATATACATACGCTTAAAATAATAAGCACAACAGTGCACTTTAAGTCGGACTCAAGAAGGCAAGAACAAAGAACTCTTATAGAAGCCTTTTATTCTAAATATATATGTATGTGCATACTTGCATCTATGCATGTATATATACTCTATGTTCACCGATCTCTCCAGATCATTGCTTCTAAGAATTTAACAAACAAAACCATCAACGAAGAAGTTGAAAGCAGTGGGAAATACAAAGCGATATGCAGCCATACTATAGCTATAGCTATACACATTCTATTATGTAATAAAAGTACGACTCCAGCCCCATTACTCTGGCATCTTTGGATGTTTGTTTGGATTAACTTGTGCCATTCAAACAGGAGGAAATGGAAAACCGTCAACTTGGAGTTGCGCGCGCAGACATTAATCGCTGCATTCTTTCGACTGCTGATAAGAGATTAACGTAACACCTAAAAGGTGACTTGAAGATTCGAGTTTAGAATGTTCTAGTAGCTTCTATTGAGCCCTAAACAGCTTCTGAGCTATTTTAACTTATTTTTTGATTTTTCTTTACCTTATCTATCCATAGAACACAATATATACATATATTGTATGCATGTGTATATGGATGTGTGAATGTATGCACAGATATAGAAGGAAACGATAGAAACTAAATGTTTAAAGATAGTAAAAGCCAGCCAATAACAAAAAAAAAAAAGGACCAGTTCAACTACATTCCACCTGAGAGAATTAATAAAAGAATACCGAAAGAAAGGAAGAATAACGAAAGAAAGAAGATTCAAGAGCCGGCGGAAGACAGATTACTTCTCATGGCCATTAATTCCATCGAAGTCTGTTATTAAATTCTTAAGATCGGAAAGGAGTAGTGAGAATAAAACCGATACATTTTCCCAGTGATATTCGTGTTGTGTGTTGAGGTTTCGTATTTTCCTCTTCAGCTTTATTTATTTATTATTCTCAACTGATAGTCGTATGTTGATTACCCGAACATATGTGGGCATCTTCAATGTTATTCGTGAGAAAATGAAGATAATGGAGAACGATATAATAGTGTGTCTGTTATGAGTGGGCCATAAAAGAATTACATTGATGTCATAAACTTAAACATTATTTATTATTTTATTGTTATTAAAAAAAAAAACAGAAAGAAAGAGAATCCAATTCTAAATTTGTTAAACAACAGCAGACAATCGTTGAGTTTGTTACCCATATTGTTTTCCAAATTGAATGGATCATTTCAGTTTTTATTTTCACTATTTTTAATTAATTATGGAAACATAAGGTCTAAAAATAAAGTCTAAATCCTATCTGCTTTTATCTTAATCCAGAAATCCATTCTGTACCTCCTTCATAACTCTTCGGTGATATAATAAAGGGTTTTCCAATAAGAGGTGTTATTTTGATATTCAAAGCAAAATGCCATTTTTTGAGATAAATGATCGGATCTTTATTTCATTATAAAGAGGAAGGTATGCCGTTAATAATGGAAAATAACATCAGCCAAATGACCACCACGACCACGCCTACAGGACCATATCCTTTTCATGAAATTTTCCATAACCAAATCGCAAAGTGGCTGCCCTATGTCCTCGATAGCCTCACGAATTCCATCTTTGAGGTCTTGAATCGACGCTGGGCTGTTGGCGTAGACCTTCTCTTTCACGTGGCCCCAAAGGAAGAAGTCGCAAGGTGTTAAGTCACAAGATCTCGGTGGCCAATTGTGATCACCTCTTCGAGAGATAACACGGTCCGGAAACTTTTCCCGTAATAGATCAATGGTTTCGTTGCTTGTATGGCACGTAGCGCCGTCTTGTTGAAAGTAAAAGTTGTCCAGATCAATACCATCCAATTCCGGCCATAAAAAATCATTAATCATCTGTCGATAGCGCAATCCATTCACCGTAACTGTTGCTCCAGCCTCATTTTCGAAAAAGTAAGGTCCAATGACCCCGCGGGACCATAAACCGCACCAAACAGCCACACGTTGAGGATAGAGAGGCTTTTCAACAATAACTCTTGGGTTTTCCGAGCCCCAGATGCGACAATTTTGCTTGTTGACGAAGCCATCGAGGTGGAAATGGGCTTCATCACTCAAGATGAGTTTTCGATGGAATTCCGGATCATTTTCATGCATTTCAAGGACCCAATCAGCAAAGACTCGACCTTGTTGATGATCGGCCGGCTTGAGTTCTTGTGTTAACTGAACTTTATAAACCTTAAGACCCAAATCTTTATGCAAAATACGGTGTAATGACGTTTGTGGAATGCCTAATTCCAAAGAACGACGAGGAATGGACAAACCTGGGTTTTCTTCAACACTTTCGGCTACAGCAGCAATATTCTCGGCTGTTTTTGAGCGACGTGCACGGGTTTTATTCTTCATATCACTAACTTGTCCCGACAGCTCGAAGTTTTCTACCAATTTCTGTATTGCGGTCCGACAAGGTGCTTCACGACGACCCAAAAATGTTCGAGTTTTACGAACCGTCTCTGCCACATTTTCACCATTTTTATAGTGAATTTTAATAATTTCAATGCGTTGTTGACTCGTGTATCGTTCTATTTTTATTAATGGCGTAGTTTCTACTTGTCAAATGTCAAAAAATGACAGCTCCAAAAGTGACATCTACCGAAATAGCGGGCTAATTAAACTAACACCTCTTATTGGAAAACCCTTTAGTAAGGAACAGTTCTACCAGGTCTTCTACGTACTTGGCGGTTGCAGCCAAATGTACCCTCTGAAGCCGATCTACTATCATTTCAGCAGCGGAATTGTAGGCCTACGGCGATTGTTGTCCAAACTACACCACTACTACACTACATGTCTTTATTTGTAGTCGTAATAGTTAATTTATCGGATGTACAGGACTTGATGAAGACATTATTTGACGAACACATGAAAAATGAATGGGTCACAAGCCTAAGTTAAATTAAGTTCTATCTTCTCTCTTTTATGCATTTAAATGTAATTTTTAGAATACATTTTTGATGACTGCAATGAAAAGGCATATTCTTTTCCGGTTGCCATATTGATATAGGTCTAAATTTTTTCATTCGTTGCCCATACATATATTCTTGGTTTAACAGTTATTGGGAAATGTGTTTATATTTTATAGGATTTTTTTTTGATGAGTGAGAGATAATTGTCGGTGCTATATTTTGGGAGATTTATAATTAGGTATGTAACCATTTTTATTCTATAGTTCTTGTAAAAGATACCCGTGCCATCTATACAATAAAGTAGATTTCTGTGATAGTCTGAAGCATAGAGCATGACTCTCAATTTCGACTGCGATTGTCGCAGTTCCTTCCTTCCTTTGAATATGTTTGCATATTTCTTTGGGTTTCAGGGAGAAGGTACTGGTGTTGATGTTACATTCTGGTTCCTGAGTCTGTTGCGAATTTAACTTATGCCTTCAAAGCTCATCCTTCACTAAATTTTTGCAATCTTTTTAGAATCTTGGAAGTATTATGAAAAGAATCTTTAACTTTTATCCATTTATTCATATTTAGATGTCTCATTGTCCAGGTGATTTTGATTGTAAGATTGGGTCAATGAGCTGGACATCACTTCTGATGGTGCTAAGAAGTATTGCTTAAGCAGACTGAATCTTTTATGTTAAAGAAGGTGTTCTACCTTTTCCTCATCATCTCCGCATAATCTGCACGTGCTGTCTGCAGAGATTTTAATTGTGTACAGATACTTATTCAGCCGACAGTTCTTGGTCAGTAGGCCAATAATTCGGGCTTGATGCCTGTTTAGTTTTAGAAGTTCAATAGTTGTTCCTTTGGAGTGTCTTTCCAGGAATAGCTTTCCAGGAATTACTTTTAATCAAGTGGAGTTCGGCTTGAGTTGTTAGCCACTCCGATAATTTTTCTTCTTTGGCTAATGTGGTTGGAATTCCACAGAAAGTTATCGGATTCGTGAAGCTCAACTTTGATCCTTTTAGTGTATGTGTGTGTGTGTGTGTGTGGTTCATGTTTCCTCCATTAAAGTTTTCCTAGATGCAAAGCACAATGGCGTGGATTTCTGCTTGCAAAACGCAGTATTGATTGTGTCAAGGCTGGCATGTACTACATTGATTTTGGTTTTTTTTTACTATATAATTCAGCCCCTCCAATCTCTCTGTAGTCCATAACAGATTTGCTTTTTCTAATTTGGGTTTGTTTGACCTGGTTCTCAATTTATTCGATATGGAGAGTATTTTTAATTGGATGTCAAAGTTGTATTTTGGTGTTGTACGGAATACTAAGGATAGAGTCTTTTTAGATGTGTATCATGAATTGAGATGACCTATTTTCATAGACTGTTTATCTTCAGTATTCAAAATTATGTAGGTTTTGAGCTTATGTAGCTTCATTTTGTGTAGGTGCAGGTGTAGAGGGGGTACGTTTACTAATATCTCCAATGCTGAAATATGAGTGCCTCACCTACTAGGGGCCATACCCAAAATAAAGTTGTAGATGGAAGAAGCTGTCTCTCATCGGGTAAAAACATTGCGGTATGTCAAGTGCTATATCTGCTGTAACCCACCCAGATCATTTTCTTTTAGTTATGAAATTTCATATGCAGACCAATCTTTGTAGTTTATTGTGTTCGTTTTGTGTAGTTTTGCGATCATGCATATGTGACGACTGGTCTGACTTTTGCCATGTTGGTACTTTAGTCGTAAGCATTTTCCCAGAAATTTTCTACAGGACCCAGAGGAAGATCGATGACTACCTTGATATGATTATTACAGTTTAGCGTTAAGCCCAGCATCTTTAGAATACTCAATTCAATTTTTCAGTTAGTGTAAAGCATTTTAATTAGTTTCTGTCTCTTATCTTCGTGAAAGCAGTAAGAGTTTACTTTTAGCCCAACTTTTCCACTAGTCTACTGATTTAAAGTGAATCATGTTATTTTAAGGAGATCACGATACAGAAAAAAATCTGCAGCCATTCTATAAAAGCATTTATTCTTTATAGGTATACCAAAATTCAATCCTGAACTGAGTGCTAACTATACAAGTTCAATTTAATTGGTTGCCCTAATAATATTTCTGAATTTAAAAATTTAAATTCAGGGTCACAATGCTCCCTCTGCACAGCACATACACATACATAGGCTGTGTCAAAAAACGGAACATAAATTTGAGTCGACATTTCTCAGATGCACATTATGCAGGTAGGTGAGAATTACAATCATAAAAAGTGACTAAGCGTGATTTCACATCATCACGCATATGTCATAATTACCATTGCTTATGATCTTAATTTACACCATAAATGCCGTAACTTTTGACTTAGTGCAAATTAAAGGAAATCCTTATGTCGGCGGCTGCTGTATAGCAAATCAAAATTCTGGTCCAACCACGATCATACATTCATAGATGTATGTATGTATATATATATATGTGTGAAAAGAAACAATATAAAGAAGATGATCACGCGCATAAAAGGAGCAAGTTCATAGCCTTGGAATGCCGTAGACACTTAAAAGTCTGAGAAGAAATCAGCCGGTCCAGATAGGCTCTTGAATGAAACTTGCTCCGACTGGGTTTGTTCTTCTTTGTTTATTTTGCTCAGATGATCCTCCTCTGCGGCATGTTGATCACTTTTGGAGCCTCTGTGTGGTATCTGCGCCTTGAGCTTATCGCTATATAAAAATAAAAGAATTTTGCAAGATATACCAGTTAGACTAGTTTCTCGACATGAAATCAGTGCATTTTGGCGCCAAAATTTCTACAAGTTTTGGGGTGTTCCCATGTCTTGTTATATAATCGAAAAACCGATTAAAGCATAAAATATATTCAAGGAATTCCGAAGGAAGATTTCCTGTTGTTAATTATTCACACATATCACATATATACATACATATATATACAGACACGCATATATGCAAACATACACCTGTGTCTTTTAATATTGTGCGCATTATGATGAAGTAATTATTTTTTTTTTTTTTTGAATTGGGTGTGAGAAGAGAAATAAACGCAGAAAATATAATATTTATGTATAGATGTAGAACATATATGTTGAGCAACATACACACATACAGTACAGCAATTCCTTCTTGGCAATGCACTTTCGATCCAATTAAGGATAAAAACGGCAAAACTCGATTGCATTATTCCACTCAATTCTGATTTTTCTTCTGTTTACATTCTTATTGCAGTTCAATAAACTCCCACCACTGGAAGTGTATTACCCTAGCACCGTGGAGAGGATATAGTTGGCACGTAAATGTTTTTGTTTTTCTTAAGAAACCGAAGATGATAAACAGTCAAGGTGGTTTTATTACGTCAGGATTAATTTAAATAAAAAGTTCTTTTAACTATAGATAATTAGTAAGATGCATTTTTACCGTATTTACATTACGTTTGACCAACACATAGTATACCCCTTCTAGCCTGCATATGATGGGAAGCTGAACTACCTGTAGTATGTTGTGCTTATAGTAAGAGGTACTCTGGTTTCAGACTATATATTCACTAAGAAACTCCTTATTGTCTCGGCCTAACTACCATATGACTACTACCACTATTGATCTGAGACATGCACTTAAGTTTACGAGGTCGAATCCGATTGGTGTCTTGATTGGATGTGATTTCAATTCTCTGGAGAAGTTCGAACGTCAATCATTTCAATAATTGTCCGTTACTTCAATAAATGCTATTCTTTCTCTCTCTCTCTATCTCTCTCTATCTCTCTCTGTCTCTCTCTCTCTCTCTCTCTCTCTCAACTCAGGAATTTTTTTTTATCAGCCGAAGCTTGGAGTGTACCATGATGGGAGCTCTGTTTTGGTGCTCAATTCAATCTGAGAATTTCTGCATGGATGGATGGACTGCAACGAGGTTGGGAGCCGGACTGGGTTCCTTGATCTTAGGTCAAAACGAGGCTCGTTGTTCACCCCCCAGACTTATGAACAATTGGTCATAAGTCCCAACTGGACGCTCTAAAAAAATTCAAAATTCGCCCCCAATCCTCCTTACCGGCTTCGTGGTGTTCTTTCAGGAGGTGTGAGCCAAATTATCTGTTTATCTGAGAGAGCTGGACAGTGAACTGAACTGACGAAGATTGAATTTAATTTTGAGAAAATTTTCACATCTTTTTAATACTATAAAAAAAATAACTTGATATTTACAAAAAACGAAGATGAAGCTTATATGGTATTTCACACTAATATTGTACAGATTTTCGGGATTCCTGGCGCGATGTTCGAAGGCGAGCTGAAGAAGCATTACATTCTGATTACATGGTGACTCTGTTGGAAAACATGACGGAAGCAGTGTAATGGTTTGAGACAGTGGCATTTCTGTTCTTGAGGTAACGCTGGATGTTTTATATTCTAAAATATTCGAAGATATGAATCATTCTTCACCTAACTATATTCCCACAGAACAGGGCTTCATGGCATACCTACTTCTCGTACTACAAAGGATTGTCTTACAATAAAGAAAATCCGATTTGTGAGTCTCGTAGTAAATTTTAAAAAGAAGGATCAAGGATTATAATGCGATTTTGATATATATGGTGTGAGGTCCTCTTTAAGACAGGAATTGGAAGCTTTACTCATTGGTGAATGCAGAAAATTAGATGATCTATGAAGAAAAGAGTCCTAGCCGTTATTAAAGCCAAAGAGGAATCCAGAAAGCATTAAAATTTATTAGAAATAAATGCTATCTTAAAATATAAAAATCCAGTGTCACTGTGTTTGTACACGCTAAATCCCCGAAGCCGCCCAACCGATTTCTGTGAAATTTTGTGAATGTTTTTGGTTGGTTCCAGCTTGAACAAGACAGATGGCGTTGTTCTCGAGCTCTCAGAAAACTGCCTGACAGCGGGTAGATGTAGAAAGCTGTACACGGCGTTTTTATAAAAATTGAAAATACATGTTCAAAAATGGACTAAATCAACTTCTTCGTAGAGTTGCCTTATAAATATTTCGTTTTTTACTAGATATTTGGAAGCTGTCTGACAACGAGTGCGTGTAGAGAGCTGAAATTTGGTACGCGGTGTTCTCATAGAAATAGCAAATAAAATTAAAAAAAAAACAGACTAAATCGGGCAACCTCTTCTTGGTGTTGCCATACAAAATTATGGTTTTTCACTATATATTTGGAGACTGTCTTAGAACACGTCAACGTGGCGAGAATGGACCAAATCGGGCGACCTCTTTTTAGTGTTGCCATACACAATTTTAGTTTTTCGGTATATATTTGGAAACTGTCTGAGAATGCGTCGACGTGGAGAACTAAAATTTCGTACTTGGTGTTTTCATGGTAATAGTAAAATAAACTACAAAAATGGTCTGAATCTTTATGTTGCCATACGAAACTTTGATTTTTCACTATATAACTAGAAACTCTCTGAGAACGCATCGACGTGAAGAGCTCAAATATTGTACACGACGTCTTCATGAAAATTGTAAATACAGGTTTAGAATGGGCCAAATCGAGCAACCCCTTTTTTGTATTGCCATACAAAACTTTAGGTTTTCACAATATATTTGGACACTGCCTCGCGCGTCGACGTAGAGAGTTGACTTTTTGTACACGGGCCTTTAAAAAAAAAATTGTAAATTAAGTTCAAAAATGGGACAAATCTGGCAACTCCTTGCCATATAAAAAATTTCAAGAAGCAATGGCAAAAAAAAACAAATTCAAAAATCGACTAAATCGGGTTACCCGTTCTTGATGTTGCCACACAAAACTTTCGTTTTTCACTATATACTTGTTAGCTGCTTTAGAGCGCATCGGGGTGGAGAGCTCATATTTTGTACACGGCGTTTTCATAAAAATTGCAAATACTGTTCGAAAATGGGAATAATCGGGCAACTTCTTCGTAGGGTTGATATACAAAAATTTCTTATTTTACTATACATATATTTGCACGCGCACTCACACATACACACACACATCCTCACACACATCCACACATAGAGTGAAACCGTATAGTTTGGAATCGCGCGATTGAGTCAGATAATAGCTTAGATATTATCATAAATGGCACAAGAACTATATGTCGCATGGCATACCAAACCAGAGTGTATAGATTGCGAAATGGTTAGTGAATTCTGGAATGGACCATAACAAATAGCAGTTTTATATACATTTGATTGACTTCCTCAACACTTCAGATACGAAAAAATATGAATCACTCGACGTATACATTATTTCAAATGTTGTGGTCCATAACGAAATGGACCACCCACCCATATAAATTTTGTATACTTTTTTGGTACTACATGCGACATCTACATAGTTGTTGTGCCATCTCTATGCTATTGCACATTACCTGAATACCTTCAGCCACAATTATAAATGTAATATCCACTTTTCGTGCAGTTGGTCCTTACCCATATTGCAAAATTTATCAGCTGTCCATGTACATGGTGTTGTCAATCCCCACAGCCTAGTCGGGTTAGTAAAAAAGAAGGCCTTACCTAGGAGAATATCCCGTCAGCAATTTTATTGCTCTAACTTTTAGGGGGGGGGGGTCCTGGTAGAGACATTTTTTATTTTTTTGCTCAATATCTCGGCCATTCTCAACAAAAATGGTAAGGACTTAAGTTGTTGTAAATTTGATTCTCTACAACTTTTATCGCATATTTGTAATGTCGAGAACTTGCACGTTTCTAAGATGGCTCAATTTTTCTTTTCCCTTGGTAAAAAATTTCTGCATTCCCAACTTTTGCGATAGCCACGGAAGTTTTCTTCTCAGATTTCGGTTTCATTGCTTCGTCCGGTTCTACAGCGTCGTGTGGAGTTATGCACTGAATTCCTCGTAGACAATTAAATTAATTAATTAATTAATGTCATGTCCATCGAGTGTAATGATGTTAAAATCAGCATTGTCGTAAACAAACTGCGTAAAGGCCGCGGACTTAAGGCGGGCGCTGTGGTCGCATTATGGAAGCGTTCCCTTTTTGCATTTTAAAATAATTCCCTCAAGTAGTACCCTAGGAGAAGTGGGGATGGAATCATCAACGTTATCTATGAAATTATCTGAGAAGGGTAATACGATCTCGTATCATACAGTTTGGAACATATATCTTCTAAAATAATTGCAGCCGCTTCACGAAAAACTCTCGGCCTTTTTTCTTGAGGATCGGATTGCTTTGCCTCATACCAGGCTTGCAAGTGCATTTTGTGATCATTGCGACGAAAATACATTATTGTCTCCAATCCTGGTGTGTCAAATATTACAATATTGTCGCCGTATTCCTCTTGTAAACGTTCTTTTATTGTCCTTTGATCCGAAGTGAAGTTTACAACGATATTTTCCTCCAGCTCTTTCAGATTAAATTGACATTCGTCAGCGTTGTTATGAATATAATCGAAAATGTACTCCATAGCATGGTCTATTTCGCAAGAAACCTGTTTTCCTGATGTCTCACGCGACGCATAATAATGTAAGTTATTCCAGCAAGTGCGATCATACCGCGTTTCAATAGCCGTTCGATTAACGTTCTCAATGCGTGCTATTATTTCTCGTGCCAATTCCTTGTTGCGTTTATTCAAATGACTCAAAATTGCATCCCGGAATTCACGGTTTAAAACCACCGCAAATGTAATGCCGCACGTTTATGGAACGTTTTTTTCCACGATCGACGTTTTCTATGCATGAAGCAACAATTTTTGAAATCGAATGTTGGAACCTTGGTACATTGGGTGGAATGGCACTCAGTTTCGAGCATACGCTTTCATCCCCGCAAATAATACTTACTGATAAAAGTGACTGAGCACCACGTTTTTCACTGCATTTTTCAAAGTGATTATTTTCGCTTGTAGCTTCTCCACACACACAAAACAATTCTCCATTTTGCTTGCAATACGTCCACTCCGTAGAGCATCGGTCTACCAACTGAGACTTTTCCTGTCGAAGGGACATTACCACCCAGCCATATACTTTTTTGGTACTGCATGCGACATTTAGTTCTTGTGCTATCTATGATATTATGTATCTCCAACCATCCTAATCCCATCCCCAGTCATCTAGGTATCTAATTATCACCGGAAACGCCGACGGGCATAAGTATTAAGATTATTTTTTTAATTTTTAATTTTTTACTTGCATTAGTTCGTCAAATACCCAAATTTCGTAGAGGTACTTTATACTTATTTCCAAGGATCTATGTACATACGTAAATACATTCTATAGATTTATGCAAATTACAATTTCACATTCAGTTAAGTGATGAAGCCTTTAGATAATTTCCAGTATGAAACTCGCACACGAAAAAATGATTTTAGAGGTATTTTATTGATATTCCTATCAGTTGCAATCTCATTTTACTCGAAAACTACATAATATGTCAATTATACTGTAATCATCCAACTTTCCAAAAAAAAACCATATCAGTGCTGTCCCTAAATAATGTAGTAAAGTATGTGAATTTTTTTTTCTCAAATTATTCTTAACAAATCAACGATAAAGATAAATTATTGACTTAGGGCATACCATGGAAGAGACTATCTGAAAGCAGTGTTCGTGTCTCTTCTGACACGTTGAGAATCAACACTTTAATTTAAAACTCGCTTGTTTGTGTTTGATTTCCTGCTATGGACAAAAAAACGTGTGCAGCTCTCATATGAATCTCACACGACCATTAAGAACTCTGTAATTCTTAAGATCAAATATTTTGTTTTGGCTTACTGATCTAACCGAATACCTGAACGAATATTCTTCCGTTACTAATTATGTTGTGTTTGCCTTATACAAACCTGTTTGTTGTTAAAACTTGTTAAAATGCATGAAGAATTTCGCATTTTCTTAGGATATTCTGTAGAACGTAAGTATTTTTGTTATATTAAAAATTGAGTGTCGTTTTAGTTTTAAATTAAATCGAACTAAACAAGCTTTGTTTTAACTGTAAAAACTTAAGACTTCTAGAACATTCAGATTTAATAGAAATTCTTCTTTTTGTTCAGTGTTAAATCGATTTCGATTCAATTCGATTCAAGTATTTTCTATACGGGAAAAAGGTGACGTGAGTAAAGATGATTAAATATCAGACACAAAACATAAATTTTATGAGGTAAAGTAAAAATTTCCGACAACGATCATCGCGGTTTGTTAGGAACGACTTGAATTCAACAAGACCATTGGAAAAGTCCAATGATTATCTACGTATTCAAAAGTTACAGGGTGATCTATAAAAACATACCCAAATATCTTTAAGTCCAGTTATCTCGGAGAACGTTAGGATGCCCTTCCACAACCCATTAAATTTTTTGTCTTGTCAATAAGCATGACTTATTCATAACCTTCGAGTGCAAGACCACATACGTGACATCCTGTATATGGAAGTAGCAAATAAATTTATGACAATTGAATTAATGGTGTTCAGCTGTCACTGCAAATTAAGAATGAGCGCCATGTAATCAACTTCAGCATAAAAACCCTGTCCTTTCCTTACCTTTCAAAGATAGACTTGTTTCAGTAAAATCGACACTGATTATTCCTTATGTTATCTAGCATAAACTAAAATGTTGCCAATGGATTCTCTAAACTAAGAAAAGAATCACGATAATCGGATCAGTGGTTCTCGAGTTATGACAGACAGATAAAACCAGTTTTTTTTTAATGATGTTGGAAAAGCTCAAGGGATACTCTATGATGCTGTAAGATAGGCTTGCCAGGAAAAGAAGAAGGATACGGCATTGATGATTATTAGATTGAGTCCAGGAGGTAACAGTGTGCATTACGCTTGAATGTTTGCGACTTATAACTGAGGGGGAAACCAGAGGATGGTAAACTGTTCCACATTTGTATTGTTCTACCTATGAAGGATTTGCGAAATTACACAGTACGGCCGAATCTGACTACAAGGGTGTGAGGGTGAGCTCGGATTACAACTCGTGCAGTGCGCATAGGAAGAACGCTACAAGGGATCAAACTAGAGAATTCATCAGAGCAATTGCCATAGAAGTAGCGATAAAAGAGAGATAGAAATCCGACATTACGCAGGGTGCTCCAGAGTATCATAAGTTGCTGCTAATATGTCATCGCCAATAAGCCGGAGGCCTTGTTTTGGACTTAAATCTAACGCGGACAATCCAGTGCGCCCAAATATGGAATTATATTCTAATCTAGGCCTGATATGATACTTCTAGATTTGCGCCAAGTCTGATGAATTAAAATATTTCTTGCATCTTTGCAAGTAGCCCAGGCACTTCATCGCATTCTTGCCAATACTCAAAAGATGATCAGATCAACTGAGATTGTTAGATATTTCAATGCCTAAGAGGTTAAGGGATGGCGAGTTCGAGATATTTTCTCCATCGACGGAAATGAGTTGAGACTCGCTCGTTGCAGTACGTTTGAGTGATAATAGACAGTATTGCGTTTTGGAAGCATTAAACAAGGCCCGATTCGCTCTGCCCCAAGTAAGATCATAGTTTAGTGAAGCTTCTTTCAAAAATCAGCTATAGGGTCGAACGAGTACACGAAATCAAGGGTGCTGTCGTCTTAAAAAATATGAGTAAGATTGAAATCATATTGATTATTAATAAAAATTTAGAAAGAGAGTAGGAGAGAGCACAGAACTTTGCGGTACACCAGTATGGATTATAAAACGGTCAGAAGTAACTCCATCCAATCTACCAACTTAAATTGAACGGCGGGAGAGAAAATTTCAACCTATTTTAAGAAAAGATGGTCTAGACCACATGCTTGAAGTTTAGCTCAAAGAGCACGATGCGAGACTATATCGAAAGCCGGGGGGGGGGGGGGGAGTAGTCTGTGAAGCGCAATGCTGAACATGGTGAAAGCTGTATAAGAGGAAAGCATGCATACTTGAAAGAAATTTGTCTGTTTGTTGTTTAGGTGTTTAAGTTGTACTGAAGATCGCTTTGGCATCTCCCACGAGAGTACGTACAGTAAGGTAGTATGGGTGAAAGATACCATATGCACGAATTGGTAATTCTCACGACGAGGTAACTATACCTTAAAGAGAGAGATTTTTGACTGTGTGGGTCCTGTAGTAATGCTAGGCAAATGGCCCATGAAGTTATGTGCTCATGCAAGTCAGGATAATAAAAATCTAAGCCATTGATGGAGAAAAGAGAAAGACAGACATAGCCTCTTGGGTAGGGGGCGAAAGGATGTCTTAGTTGATGAATAAGTTGATAAATGACGGAAATCAGGTATGTATGTTAGTAGTGCTTATATATATATGCATACTAACCGCATGGTCAGCTATAAGATCCAATTGGTGAATCTCGAAGTGTATCCAGACTGAATTGGGCATATCTTAACCTTCACGTGGTCCCCTCTGACAGCGCCCATAAGGGTTGTATTACCTGTATAGGCCAAGTACAATTCTTTTAGATGTTGCAAATAAGATCTAGGCCCGAACGGAGTTACCAGTACCATTTAAAAAAGAATATCTTGCATGAAAGATTGAAACTGGGAGTATTTATGGTCCGTTGATCATGCTTTACGAAAGCTATACCAAATGGGCGGCCTGACATTGGCTAACTTGGTACTACGGGGTTAGTGGAGCCCTGGATAACAAGGTTTTATCCACCTCAACTTGGGATGGCCCCTTTATGGGAGCATCGTAGTGACTGTGGTGAAGGCTGCCGTGACCCTAGATCGGCAGAGATTGGATAGGTCTCGCTTCTACCAGTAAGTTGATGTCATGTCATGCTCTATTGGCACACTGGAACTCGTTGTTTCGCACATGAGGACGTTGATCTTCGATAACAATCCGAGCATGAAGAATGCCGTGAGATTAAGCCATACTTGGCAGGTGATCACGTAAAACCATAAGGAATTCCTGTATCGAAAGCCTTCGAGATATCTAATGTGATGATTTCAGATTCACCAAAACTATGGAGACATTGATTCCAACGTTCGGAATGTTAGTAAATCTCCAGCACGAAAGCCGTATTAGCTATCGCTAATAAGCGGATTAGTTTCTAGATATATCATTAATTGATGACTGTTTCGGAAATCTTCGAAAGAATCGAAGTAAGGGAAATTGTTCTATTACATGAGGGATCGCTTACATCTCCTTTTTTTTGGGTATTGGCTTAATATGTGCAAGTTTCCGTGCCGAAGGAAAGGCTCCTGTCGAATAGGACAGGTGAAATAATTTGCATAGAGGTTTAGCTAAAGAAGGTACGCAGCACTTGAGTACCAGGGGCGGAATACCATCTCAACAACGTTAGATACATTGAGATTCGCGAGCACTTTGAAGACCTGCCTTGTGCGGAAATCTATCAGTCTTTGGCTGTAATTGCATGTTGGTGCAGAAGGAGCAACTTGCGAAGAAGATGGTAAGAAAAAATTCACACCAAACTTACATAATTGCACTTTGTCCAATGATTCCGTATACATATTCCCGGTGTAAATTAGGAGCGGTATCGAAGAACTGATGAAGTTGTGCTTGACTGTTTTTAACAAGAGACCAGAAACTCTTACTACCCTTTCGACTAGTAAAGATTTTCTGTCTAATGTTTTGGTCGAATTGGAACTTAGCCCGATGAATAATAAAAGAATACGTGCTTCTCTGTAGATCTGTCTCAATTCCGCTGAATGGCACAGCTTATATGCTTAAAATGCAGCTTGCTGGTCTTTTATGGCTGCATAACAATCATTGTTAAACCAAAATGTATGGTTATGTTTAATATTTTTGAATTTGTGCGGAATGAAGCTGCACATCCGAAACTATAAGATGTTGATGGATTCAGAGCACAACTCAACATCTTTCATGGACCTGTCTAACTTTTTTTTATATATTATTAAGCCAAGCTCAGGGGATACCCTATGATGCAAAGCACAGCATGGCAGGAAAGAGATAGGGAAAGGATTAGGGGATATGAGGAGAGTGGCGGAGGTGCCGATGTATGTCGCCCTTAAACTTTCGCAGATTGTATGCCGGAGGAAAACCAGAAGATGTTAAGCTGTTCCACATTCGCACTGTTCAGGATAAAAAAAGCATCACGGAATTTTACTGTACGGCCGAAAGTAATTTGAAGGGTTAAAGGATGTGCGCGGTTTGCAGCGCGAGTATTACGTGCAGGAATCATTCTACAAGGGATTAGACTAGATATTTCATCAGAACATTGACCATACATATAGCGATAAAGGAGAGAAAGGCATGCAACATTACGGCGGTGCTCGAGTGAGTCGATATGACAAGTTATTGCCAAATCGCCAATGAGCTTTAAGGCTCTATTTTGGACAATATCCAATGAAGCTAAGGCTGTGCGACCAGCCCCGGTCCATATATGGAAGTTGTATTCCATTCTAGGTCTAATGTAGGACTTGTAGAGGAGCGCTAGATTTAAAGGGCTGAAATATTTCTTACACCTTTTCAGAAATCCAGGACATTTCGATGCTTCTTTGGCACCACAGAAGATGTGATCTGTCCAGTTTAACTTACTGGAATTATTAATGCCAAGAATGTTTAGTGACGGTGAATCAGAAATTAATGCTTCAATAAAAGAAACGGGTGTGGTTAAGTTATGATCTTGTTTTAATGAGATGAGACAGCTTTGGGTCTTAGATGCATTGAATTCGACGCGATTCGCTTTGCCCCAAGCGAGAATATTGTCAACATCGTTATTCAATGATCTAATCATGCAGTCTCGTTTAACACATGCGGCATTCCCCCAGGAGTCCGCAAGAGTGTCAAAGGAGTAAGCGAAATCAAGAGTACTGTCATCTGCGAAACTATGGATGGGATTGAAAGTAAGGGAAAGCAGATCATTAATGAAAATTAAAAAAGAGAGTTGGAGAGATAACAGAGCCTTGAGGTAAACCGGCATTTATGGGATGCGGTTCAGATGTAACGCCATCTAATACAACATGTATTTGGCGATTAGATAGGAAACTTTCAATCCATAATAGAAGAGGAGGAGAGAGACCAAGTGCTTTAAGTTTGGCTAAAAGGGCTGGATGCCAGACTCTATCCAAGGCCTTTGAAGTATCCAGGGCAACGATTTTAGACTCATCAAAATTGTGAAGACTACGGTTCCAACGTTCCGTAAGAAAGATCAGCAAGTCTCCAAATGAGCGTCCAGCTCGGAAGCCATATTGGCGATCATTGATGAGATGATTAGTTTCTAGATATGTCATTAATTTTGAGTTAATGATATATTCAAAAACCTTTGAAAGAATCGAAGTGATCGCAATTGGTCGATAATTTGAAGGATTGCTACCCTCTCCTTTCTTGGGAATAGGCTGAACATGAGCTAGTTTCCAAGCAGTTGGGAATTTTCCTGTCGAATAAGACTAGTAGAATAGTTTACGCAGAGGTTTACCCAAGGATGAGGCACAGCTTTTAATTAACAGGGGCGAAAAACCATCATGGCCTGCGGCTTTGGATACGTTGATCCCCTTAAGGACCCTGAACACATCCCTCGAACGAACGTGTATTGGCTCTTGTATACATTCACACGGGCGATGCCAAACAGGTGTTTGTGAAGTGGGTGGAAGACAAGAATTTCAAGCGAATCTAGCAGCTAAAATATTAGCTTTATCCAGGGAGTCAACAATCACTTCACCATTATTAAGTAGTGAAGGTATAGAGGAACTGGTGAAGTTGTTCCTGATGGTTTTGACCAGGGACCATAAACCTTTGATGCCTTTGCGGCTTGCCAAGATTCTTTGTCTAATATTTTGGTAAAAAAAAAAAAAAAAAATTTCTCTCTGGATAATGGACTTGCAGGTGTTCCGTGCAGTCTTGTAGACTTGTTTCATATCCGGACATGGATGCAATTGATAGGCACGAATATTTATTGCAACAACAAATAAAAAAAAATTACGTCTTATAATATGTAGGGCTTTTTAAACTCGTTTTATTTTATTGTTACAGTTAATCAATAGAGTTTATGAATTGCAATCCACTTCATCCGTAATCCGCATAATATATATACATTTTTGAAACTATTCTAGGTATCTTGTATTACCAGGAACTTTCGTAACATATTTATGCAAAATTTTGTTAAAAACTATTACACGGTATTTCCTGTATCTCTTCAACTCTATTATAGAAAAATTCCGCCTTGCTCTTTATCTGCAACAAATGGTCTCACTTTACTCTGATAACTGAGAGTGTCTTCTTCGAAATTTTAACGATTTCAATGTAAATATTCCTTCCCCGACAAAATCGTCGTTATATTTTTGAACTATATATGTACAAGCGAGCTAAAAATTAGCCAAGGTTGCATCATGCAAATATTTTATTTAAATGTAAATTTACTCAAGGCGGTCAATAAAAAAGAATATAAATGTAAGAAAAGTATATAAAGAAATTTGTAGCACTCTTAGCTTTAATTTTGTTTACATAAAAAGCTAGATAACTGTAATCCATCTTATCTCTAAATAAACAATACTTCTTGCGGACTGCTGTTGGTTACTGAAAGAATTTTGATTTTATAATCGTAAAATCGAAAGGTTTCCTCTTTCTGTTTAGTGTGGATAAGAAAAAATGCAATCTTCATACATTTTCAAAGGGGAATTTTCTTGTTTTATCTTTTAATTAAAATAGAAATTAAGACGGAAAATTTGGAAATAACTATAGAAAAACAGTTATAATTTAAGTAGGCGTATATGTAAAGCAACAATTAATTGGTCAAGAATTTTTCTAAAATATTCAAAGTTGGTAATTCTGAATTTACGATTGGTTTTTGTCTATTCTAATCGATAAAATGTTTTTTGTTTTGTTTTGGTAAGTGAGACATGGTTAAATAAAAATATACCCTTTTCGTTACTTAAAATTCCCGGCTACAATTTATATCGTAATGACCGTATACATCGTGTATTGGAGGAGGTGCGGCGATCTTTTTATACCCTAAATGAAATCTATAGGGTATACTAAGTTTGTCATTCCGTTTGTAACACCTCGAAATAATGATGGTAGAGCAAAATGGATTGGACACCCACGAATAATATTAAAAGTTATTTTGACTTTGTGCGCACGATAACTCGAGAACGCGTATACTTAGAGAGCTGAAACTTTGTACACGGACTTTAAAAAAAAGGTAAAATTAAGTTCGAAAATGAGACAAATCGGGCAACTCCTTCGTAGGGTTGTCATCCAAAACTTTTCTTTTCCACTATATATTTGGATACTGCCTGAGAACGCATTGATGTAGAGAGCTGAAATTTGGTAAAATAAAATAAAATTTCAAAAATGGACTAAATCGTGCAACTCCTTCTTGGTGTTGCCATATAAAAATTTAGGTTTTTTACGTATACTGTGAAAACGATCAGTCTAAGACATTTTTATTGTACTAAAAGCCTCTTCAGAATATGAAATCCTATAAAATTGGTTATAATCATTTTTTCTGTCCGAAAAACAGTTCTGCTCTTACCACTGAGCTAACGAGACAGATGATTTTCCCTCTTGCATTTATCAATTTGTTACTAGCCTACTAAGCCACGATTTGCTTTCAGCTGGCATTAACCAGTAACGATGAAAGCGCACAAATAAATTGCAAATTCAATTTTTATTTTATTTTTTCCCGCACGGGAATCGAACCTACACTTGTCGCCCGGCAAGCGGAAGGTCCCGGTTTGTTTCAAACCCCGGACGTGCCGGTTGTTTTTTCTTCTTGTATTTATTAATTTGATTTAGAATCGTTAAAAATAAAAGTACTTAAAATTCTTCTTTATCCATCATTGACTGATTCTAACAAGTGTAGGTTCGATTCCCGTGCGGGAAAAAATAAAATGTTATAAGTAAATAGCAAATAGTTTTAATCTTAATATTCATGCCATATACTAAGGAACGTTGCAATAAATATAATGGGACAAATCTGTCACGATGGTGGTTTAAAGGGGGTCGTAATGATCAGCGCTTCTAGTGTTAAGAAACCTGAAAGCTTCGCCTTAAAATAACCAATCAACTTTTTCACTGAATATGTTCAAGAAAAAGCGCAAAAACGCAAGTAGGATTACATTTTTTGGGTACAGAGTGTGATAGGTTATTTTAAAGCGAAAAACTTTCGGGTTTTTTATACCCAATATGAAAGATTAGTGTTGATGACGTGTTTTTTTGATAAGAAGAATAGTTAAATAAAAAAAATAGAAAAAAATAACAGAATTAAAATTTCGAACTTCAAAACGGAGAGAAGGGGGGGAAAATTTATAGACCATTGGAATTTAACAAATTTTAAGTCATCGTCATAGAGTGTAACAGGGTGATATATAAAAACATACACAAATATCTTTAAGTCCCCCGTTATCTCTGAAACTGTTAGGATTTCCCTACCCTCACCCATACAATTTTTTGCTTGTCTATAAGCACGACCAATCCATAGCCTATGGGTGTAACACGGGACACCCTATATATATATAAAAAAAAAAAAAAGCAACTGTTGGTGAAGGACGTAATTTTCATGGAAATGATATTAAAAGTTAATTTCTACGCTTAGCGTCATATTCACCAAGCCGTTTAAGTGAATTTTAATTTAATTTCTGTTTTATCCTGCAAAAAGAGGCTTAGGGCACAATTAAAACTTAATTTGTGTTATTTTAAGTTATAATAACACTTATATATTATTATTTATTATTATTTTTTTTTCCGGGGGATGCAGACAGGACTCCCGTCTCTCATCCTGCCACCGCGACCTAGGAGATCTTTTGTGACATTACCCCTAAACGCCCTAGGGCGCCCATTCGAACTTAAGGTCTTTAATGAAACCTATAATGTCCTTGGGGGCCATTTTAACAACATCCTCTGGCAGTGGAAATGCCTTTCCTAGATGTCTTAGCCTTATGCGGCATAGGGCTTCACAATCACATAGGATATGCTCAGCAGTTTCATCGTCTTCCATACAGAATCGACAGGTCTCATCATCGACCTTACCCATCTTCTTGATATGGTATCTAAGTGGGCAATGCCCAGTAAGTAGGCCCGTTATGAGCCTTAGTTCCTTTCTGCTGAGTGTGAGGAGTTCTTTTGTCCTCTGTTGCGATTATTTTATAAATTTTTTCGCTTGTCTCAGCCCCGGGGTGTTTTCCCAGTATTCCTTTTTAGTTCTGTCCTCCCAAAGCCTGATCTGAGCCAAGAGGTGACTCTTTGGGTGTCCAAAGACAGGCTCCGGGCCAATAAACGGAGATTTGGCTCCTTCCTTTGCAAGGCGGTCCACAATCTCGTTCCCCTTAATGCCTTCATGTCCTGGTACCCATATTAGTGTCACCCTATTTGTCTCAGCCAGTTGCTTCAAGACAGTAAGACAGTCCCAAACCAGCTTAGACTCAAACGTAAACGAGTTTAACGCTTTAAGTGCTGCTTGGCTATCTGATATTATGTATATTTTTGCTCCACGCATATTCTTGTGGATTATCTCGCGAGCGCAGAGCTCTATTGCGTGTATTTCTGCCTGAAAAATGGTTGGTGAGGCCCCCAGTGCCTTTGCGAGATGGCACCTTGGCCCATATATGCCCACGCCTGCTTTACCTTCCATTTTGGACCCATCCGTGTACCATTTAAGAGATCCTTTTTCAAAGGGTAGGTCCCCAGTGTGCCACTGTTGACGGTCCCCCAAGATCACCTTAAATGGCGTTTCAAAGTTATGGCGTTTTTGCATAACATCTGAAATTGGGTTAGTCATCGGGTCCTCTACGAATTCTTGGAGGACTCTCAGGTGGCCAACCAAATTGTTTGTGGTTTGGAGGTTTGCCCTTTGCAGTCTTATTGCACTAAGTATGGCCTGCCCTCTCACATGCAAATGCAAGGGTAGCAGGTCCAACATAGCCTCTAAGGCTGTGGTTGGGCAGGTACGGATGGCACCTGTTACTCCTAGACATGCAAGCCGTTGTAGTTTTTGCAAACTAGCTTGAGCCGTCTTTTGTTCTGTTTTTGGCCACCAAACGAGTGAAGCGTATGTAACACTTATATAACTTTATATTATATTTTTATATTTATTATTATTATAAGTAGGGGGTGGGGCTGGAAAGCCAACTCCTAAGCATTGCGACCTGAACGATCTTTGTCGTGTTAGGACCAGTCCCTGTCGTGTTAGGACCAGTCCATATTTGGTAGTTTTAGGAAGGTTATCACCTCATTTTTGAATATCTGATAGGGTTACAAACAACTTTGGAGGTTGTGGTGAGCAAGTCCTGGTCCTAAATTAGTTCCCAAAAACTTTTTAATATTGACTGGACAGATTAATTCATTTCATTTTATTCATGGGTTACTTTTCATGTACATTTAATCTCCTTTAGATTTCATGTATCCTACCTGTATTTCCTTTGACATTTAAATCCTAATTGTAGTGAAAACTAGTTATTTATATTATGCACCTAGTGGTTTATGGATTATTCTTCCCTGTTGGGACTTACACATTCCCTTACTTTCAATCTTATCCACAGTTTTGCTGATGACAAAACCCTTGAATTCACATACTCCTTTGGCACTCTTGCGGACTACAGAGGGAATGCCGCATGAGTTAAACGCGATTGCATGATTTAGATCATTAAATAACGATCTTGACAATATCCTCGCTTGTGGCAAAGCGAATCGCATCGAATTCAATAAATCTAATACCCAAAGCTGTATAATCTCAATAAAACAAGACGAACACTTATCCAGTCCTGTTTCTATTGATGGAACACTGATTTATGATACACCGTCTTTATGTATGCTTGGCATTAATATATCCAGTGATATAAACTGGACAGATTGCATCTTCTCTGCATTAAAATGTCTTGGATTTCTAAAAAGGTGTAAGAAATATTACAGTCCATAAAATCTAGCGCTCCTCTACAAGTTCAACATCAGACCTAGAATGGAATACAATTCAAATAATATATTGGCCGGGGCTAGTAGCTTGATTAGATATTATCCAGAAGAATTTTCAAGGTCATGGACGATATGGCATATACTTGTCATATCGACACGCTCGAGCACCGCCGCAATGTTGAATAATGCCTTTCGCTTCTTTATCGCTACACAGATAGACCAGTTTATTTCCTAGAAAGAAATTCTACTTGCTCCGAATAAATGGTAACTGTAAACATGGCGAAACAAAGATTAAGTTGTTAAAACTGAACATTTCATTTAAGTTGATTTGTTTCACAGGAAGAAACAATTTAATGATTGAGTTTTGTTCTGTTATTTTAATTCACTAATTCTGTAGTTGACTAAAAATTGATCATCCTGTGAATTGTGCTAATGTGGAATAGTTTACCATTTTGTGTCTTTCCTCCGGAATACAATCTACGAAAGTTTAAGAGCGACATTCATCGACACCTCCACCATTCTCTTGATAGCACAATTTACCCCTTAAAAAACCCATTTATCTCTTTTTATTTTATTATATTATGAAAAACAAAAAAAAACTCCCGTGTTTACTTTTCTCTACATCTCGAACTGCTCGTGACCTCACCTAAAACCCCCACTTCCATGGAGATTGAAACAGAAATCTACCTACGTTCCTATTTCCTGTAGAAAAGTAAAACTGTGCTTATTTTAGAAGTGAATTTATTTTTTTAATTTTGCGCGTGATTATGAAACTTTTTGTACTGATTAAAGATAATATAATAATTTTTTTTTAACTTAAACCTACTTGAGGATGAATAGAAGCGATATACTAAGAGAATATCTACTGTCAAATTGGTAGAGGTTGTAGGGTGATATCCCTTGGTGACCTTCAATGATCTTCAAGGATTAAATTTCAATATATAGAATCAACCGCCTTTAAATATGTATAGGCAATTTTAAATCAGTCTGTCGATAGAGTTCGCTCGACAGAACAGAAAACTTTTGTGTTGATTATCAGAATTATCCAGAATTAAGAAAAAAATTTTGAAGAAAGAATAGGGCGCAGTTTGAGAAAAATTTTACGTTATCTTCAAAATGATGGAGGTTTTAGAAAAATTATTTATCGATACAAAAGTTATTTGTTTCGCCAAGTTCTATTGGCAGTGAGACTCAAAAGTAATTCTATCCATTTAACATTTTCATTAGTGAGTAATTTTTATTAGCATACACGTCCCAGGGAGTGAGTTATTTTTTGAATTTTTAGATAGATTTCGCAAATTGCAAATAACTTCTAAAACTATTTACCGATTATAATAAAAATTGAAATACAGATTTCTAACAACTATCTAATACCCAAAATATTTTTATTTTCTATGGGCGGGTTGTCAATTTTGTATGCACAAGCAGCTAAAACGTCGAAAACTCAACATTTATAGAAAGCAGGGACCGTAAATAATTATTATTACTGATTTTTCAAATGAATAAATCATATACCAAGCGGAGGTTCTTCGAAGCGGGAATAAGTCACATAGTAATATATTTTTATGCAGTTTCATTATGATAAATAATTAAAAAAAAAGTAATTTTTAAAATTAAAATCATTCCATAATTATTTCTTTGGATTTTTATTATTTAAATTATGAAATAATAATTATTTTTGATTTTTATTATTTTTGATCAGAAATAAAAATCATTTCATAATTATCTGATGATTTTTGAGTTAAGTAAATAAATAAAAACTATGTGCTGCTAGTAAATTGAAAAATAAACCTTCAAATATTTTTTATTAATTACTAAAAATAAAAATTTACGAAAATTTTGTTAAACTTTTTATTACTGCACTACACGTTGTTTAATTTCACAAAAAGTATTTATCTAAAATTAACATCCGATAGATTACATTTATGTAAAATCGCTAAGTATTAATTTCAATGCAGAAAATGCCCTTTCCACCTCTCTTCTAAGAAATTCAATACGAGATTATGAAGTTGATGATGAATCCACTGATGAGGATGAAAATAATTCAGAAATTAGTTTTAAAATTAGGGCCGCGTACGAGGAAATAGAGACTTATAAAGAGAAAATAATTAAAATCGATTCCAACTTATTGGATTACTGGCAGCAACAGAATTATATAAACTCGTCATTGTATAGACTTGCATTAATAGTGCCCGCTGTTCTGGACACATAAGTTAGTGTGAAAAGGGCATTTTCTGCATTGAAAGCGATCTTAAATCTAATCTATCGGATGTTAATGTTAGAAAAACACTTTTTGTCAAATTAAACAACGTGTAGTGCAGTAATAAAAAGTTTAACAAAATTTTCGTAAATTTTTATTTTTGGTAATTAATAACAAATATTTGAAGGTTTATTTTTCAATTTACCAGCAGCACATAGTTTTTATTTATTTACTTAACTCAAAAATCATCAGATACTTATGTAATTATGAAACGACTTATTTCTGATCAAAAAAATATAAATCGGAAAATGATTTTTATTTCTGACCGAAAAAAATAAAAATCAAAAACAATTATTTAATGATTTTTTTCATTTTGATCATAATAATTGCCATCCCTGTTAGAAAGAGATTATAAAACTCACATAATATATTTTCGTATTTTAGATTATACATTGAAATTCTAAAAATTGGAACAATTAATCGGCAGAGGTTACCAACCTTTTCATATAAAATATTTTATATTTATGAGATTTCATTTTTAAAAATTTTCCCATATTTTAGGTTATAAGTACATTGAAATTCTAAAAATATGAACAATTTATTGTCAGGGGTTTCCAACCTCTATAAGTCATTCCACAGAAAACCAATCACCTTGAAATTCGACCATCTTCGATTTGGATGAAACTTTCACAGTTTTGTAAGGAATACCAAAATAGCTCATCCATAGTTTTTGTTTTCCCTTCTACGCCCTACCCCACGCTAGTGGGGTTGGGTTAGGAATTTCGTGATTTTATGATGAAACCGATTTTTCTAATTAAAATGCCAAATGCAGCTCAATGCTTTATATTTTTTATAACACAAATGTAGCAGTACCGAATGAAATTTTTTTTAGTTAATAATGGTTTTTTTTTTTTTTTTGTAATTGTATTATTTACTAGTGAGGACTTCTAGCACTTTTTTTTTTATTTTGAAGCTAGAAAACTCATCTTGTAATAAATTGCGATGGTGTTTAGCTACGTTTTTGATATACAAAGTCACTGTATACCCTGTATGGGATCACTGCAGTGAGGGAAATGTATTGTTTTTGTTTTTCTACTGGGGACATCTTCTAGCACTTTAGCCACAGTCAAACCTCTCTAAGGTCGAAATCGCACTTGCCAGTGAAATCAATTCGAGTTAAGGAGGGTTGTTTGCGGAATTTCGCGTTAAAGAGGGTGTGGGAATTACGAGTTAAGGAGTTTTTATTAAAGATGTTCTGGTTTTATCAATGAATTATTTATTATTATTAATAGAATTATGTGTTGAAAAAATCGGTAATTTTTGATTGTTTCTTCTGAGTATAATTTTTTTTTTATTGAAAAAAACATTTAATGTTGTTTAAGGACATTTGAACCTTATCAGGAACGTCCGTTGTTATTTCGTTTGTAAAGTTTTGATGGCTACCTCTAAGTGATGTTTCGTTGGTACAATCACGTTATTTTCTTCACTTTCATCATCAGAATTTGTGGATTCAAGAGCATCCTCCTCAAGAAAAGGACCTGTTTAAAACGTCTTCATCAACTTCCACATGGAATTGCCTGAACTATAGTCGTTTTCAATCAGAATTTTCCACGTTACGTTCTACAAATGTAATAAGCGGCAATTCACCTTCTTCATCCCAATCCAATTCAAGAGCTTCGCTGAGTGATTCATCTACTGCGGCACTTTCTCCACAAAACACTTTTCCGACTAAACCGTGCCTCAATTTAAATCTATAGAGCCAGCCTTCACTAGCTTTGAAGTCCTGATAATTTTCCTTCCTAAAAAATTCCAGTGCTTTTTGTTTTATTAAAGGCCAACTTACAGGAAATTTTTTTTTTTTTACTTGCAAAAGAAGTTAACTTCAATAATGAAATAAGCAGAAAAAATTGTATACAATTCGAACACTTCACCAATGCACTTTCGCTGAATAACTACGTTCATCGAATGCAGATCCAAAAACATCCGACTCGCAACAAAACTATATTTCTAAGTTGAATTAAAAATGCATAAAGCAAATAGAATAAAAAGTTTCTAAAAAAAATTAAGTCATAGCAAACTGTCCAAACAAGTAGGATAGGTTTATCTGAATTTATTCGAATAGTAAGAAAAAAAAACCAACAATTTCTGAAAATTAGTTCGACTTAGGGAGGTTTCAAGATAAAGAAATTTGAGTTAGGAGAAGGGTTTTCTATGAAAAATTCCAAGGGAGTGCCAAATTAAGTGCAAAAATTTCCACTTAAAGAGAGATTCGAGTAAGAGGCAGTTAGACTTAGAGAGGTTTGACTGTATATTCACCAATATATATACCTATAAATATTATTAATAGAATTATGTAACAAAAAAAAAACCTGAACCATGGTAGGACGTACATGTACGGCGATACTCAATCTGAAACACCAGAGGCTGGCCGTACCGCTGAAAGGGTTAAGAGGAGTCAGTACTCAGCAAAAATTTCAATTTAGATACCAGCGAGCCTGTAGGCAATGAAACTTACTACATGTAGGTTTGTGTCCTGAAAGTATGAAAATTCATATAAAATTAGCGTAGACTTAGACAATAAGTCACATTAGAGACGTCTAGCGTGAAAGGCAGAAACCAAACATGCGAAAATTTAAGACGAGAATGAAAATTTGCAGTTCAAAGAAATTGAAAATTTTTAACGAGAATGAACTCTCCTAAATTTTATTTTGCACATAATTGTTAAATATACGATTTTGCTTTATATTTCTACAACTTTCAACGAAATATTGCAATTTCTCGTCGGTGAAATATCGAGAGAAAAAACAAGTACTATTAGAGTCAAATAATTAAAAAAAGCGCCACTAAAAATGAAAAAAACTCGACGTTATTTGCTAGATTTAGGCTTTATCTTTCTAAAATAGTCACAATTTAAAGAAATGAGAATACCTACTCACAGGAATTTGATTTGAAAAAAATCAATTTTTACCATTTTTTACAATTTTCCGAGCTAATATCTCCATTCCAATACAGTTTTTTTATTTTTCTCGACGTTATTTACTAGACCTCTTCGTTACCTTTAATTTAAGATATAAATCATTACTCTGGTACAAATAGTTTGCCAGAAATTCGCATTGAAAAATGTATGAAACTTGCAAATTTTGGTACTGACTCCTCTTAAAGAAGAAAATAATTTTTATTTGAAGTTATCTTGAAAGTCATTCAAGATCACCAAAGCATAACACTCTTCAATATTTTACATTTTTGACAGTAGATATACACCTCTGTCACCGCTTCTCGGAAAAATCAACTCAACACCACCCTAACTGAATCTACCCAGGATATCTACATATAATACATTTACACTATACTATTTACGACTATTTACGAATTCTTTATTATATTTTCAAGTCCACGATACGCCACATAATATGCCGACATCAATTCCATGTTCATCACTTAACCTATAACATAAATTACACATTATTTATTTATACGTGTTGAAGCCACATAGTAAAGTTGGAAAAAATATTCTGAGAGTGGTTTTTCCCAGATTTTAATATAATTATCAATGTCCATGCAGCACAGTATCTGATCTTTTATATTTATTGTTGGGGATTGTAATATTTTCGAAACTGACTAGAATAATAATAATTCTAATTATTGTGCACTATGTATGACAGAGATCCGGACATATGCATGAATCAACAACCTTTATGATAAAATTAGTTAAAAGTGTTATAAAAACAAAAAAAAAAAAAAAAACTACGTAAGGATTAAAAATAGACCCAAAAAATTTTAAGTGTCAATAATCAAATCTTGTTCGTTGTTGAGCTATTTCCTGTCATATAATAATACATTACGCATATTAAAAAAGTTAATCAATAAAATTAGCATCCCATGAATGGGACACAGCGGCAACGCAATGAAATTCTTTAACGAAATTATCTCTCTCTCTCTTTCGGTAGAACTTGTTTTACTACTTTTAAATTTTCGCACACAACCGCTAAGCTAATATCACTCACCTTATGAAATGAAAAAAAAAAAAAACATCAAATCAGTCTTTGAACTGAAAGCCTTGGAGTTTAAGAGCAATGAATATATTATGCTAAAAATTACCATAAAATAGCTTTACCCTCAGGCAGGCGACTTCTTGATAACTTTTCTAATGTCAGTAAAAATTTCTCAATCTTCTGAGATTTCTTCATCTTCAATCATCTGCGACGAACTGAACTGAGGCTAGACGCCCACCACAATGTTTAAATGCGTGAGAGCACTTGCGTATGTTTTATTTGCTATCGACGATTGATTTAAGCGTTCTATGTGTACATACACAAGCAGTTTCTTAAGTTCAAAATTTTGTTTCCTTAATATTCTAGCGCCCACACAAAATTCCCCAATTCATTGCGTAAGGTCAACGATCGATTTTACAAGAGTCAAAATGAGGTTTCCCATCGTTTTTTTTTTCTTCTATTTTTTTCCCACTAACTATAAGTGTTAGATGAGAGAGCAACATTTAAAAGAAAGAAAAAAAAATCCTTTTTCCTTTTTTTTTTATGTGTGTGCTGATTTGTATTTTTATTTCTAGAAATATTTCTTTGTCGGAATAATAAAATATGGTTTATGAAATTTTATAGTAAAAAAAAAGCGTGACAAACTATATATGAAAATATACTTAGCAAGAAGAAATATGCTTATACATGAAATTAACATTAGCAAAGATTATATGATAGTTTAAAAAATAGACCACATTTTTTTTTTAACTCATATATTTTATGCGCAGCTAGATTATGAATATAACCTTTGTACCTGCACCACATGCGCAAATGATGTTATTTCGCATTTTATTCTCAATTAAAGATATTCGTAAGAATTTTTATTTTTGTCAACTAGATGGGGTTACCTGATGCAAGGAGGATTTAAATTATGCTAGCATGCATTTTTCCAGAAATTATGAAGGAGGTAAGGACTGTCCTAGAAAGTAGCGCACAGTTTTCAAAATCTTACTAGATCAATACGAATGTGTAAAAAATTTTGTTTTTTTTTTGTTTTGTTTATTCATTAGTAAGATTGTATAAAAAAATGAATTTAAAAGAAATCTGTTTTTCCCGGGAGAACAATCGATTTTTTTTCTTAATTGGAGCCATCAGCTTTTGCACAGTAGAATCATCACTCACTTTCCTACTAGCTATTTTCCATAAACTAGAAAATTTTTGCAGGGTTGTAGCACTTTTGCCTTATTTTCTCAAGATATTTTTGACCCAAGCTCAGTAGCGCTCAATAGGTCGAAGTTGGGGGACGTTGGGGGATTTATTGCCTTTTCTACAAAATTCACTTTATTCTCTCAAAGTTTTTCCAGAATAATGACAAATTGTTAAGTCTGGAAAAAATGGTGTAGACTTCTTATGCAATCTGAGAAACGGCAATAATCCTTTTTTCATGTACTAGTTTATGTAAACGTCAGTGTTTATACACCCCTCAAAGAAAAGGAGCCGACTGAGTTGACCGCACTGACAAATGGCCTGCCAAACAAGAACTTTGCGGCCAAATTTTTCTATAAAAATTGATATGTCAGCATCAGGAACATTGTTTTTATCTCTTGCATTATAAAATTGGGGTCCAGCAAGATTCATTGTCCATTACAATACAGCCTTCGCTCAACTGACACAATTTATCATACAATTTTCTGGAACGTGTAATGGCAGTGTTTTTCTTGTTTTTTGTTCTTTTTGCACATTTCTGTTTTTATTTTTGTAATGTTATTGTTATTATTTTGTTATGTTATTTCTTTCTTTAATTTGCTGAACATTTGATTTAGAAGTGTTAATTTTTTTTTGCAATATCACGCACGTTTTTTCTCAATAAACTTCACAATCTTTTTTTCTAAAATTTTGTCACTTACACCTTTCGGCCTACCACTTTTTGTTTTTTCTGCTATTGTCTGACTTTCACAAAAGCGATCTAATGTCCTTTTCACAACCTATCGGTTACTTTTAGCTTTTTTAGCGATCCCTGAATACGATTGTTGTTTATTTTCTAACCAAATGCGCAAAATTTCACGGTGAACTTCTTCTCGCTCGGAAGACATTTCGAACAAAAAAACACTCAACACTCAACACTCAGTTTTCACTTAAAGTCTAATAGGAAGCTACTGAAGATGGACGACTAGGTCCGAAATGCATTTAGCATAATTTTCTTCCAGTAATTTTTAAAATCTGTGTATAGAGCAATTAAAGGTGGTTTTATTGAAAAACGTAATTTTCTCGTTTTTTATTTCTTTAATGACTCAAAATCGGGTTACTGCATTTATTTTAGAAAGTAAATGAGTCTTTTAACGGTTCATATTAACTTTATTATAGTGGGGTCCATAAAATCATTACCTACAGTAGGCTAAAAAAACGTGCATTACTTTCTAGGGCAGTCCTTACTTATTGAAATTTAAATATTTCCGAAGCAATCAGTATACCGCATTGTGTGGCTCCGTCATCTAGCGACAATTTAAAACGAACCCACGGTACAGAGATACAAGATATTCTCATTACGAACCACATTCCGCCATTTGTGTCCAAATGTATAGGAAAGTACGGTACAGAGAACACAATATTCTCTTTCCACTCTCTGCTTTTTCAATGGAAATGTATAAACGTTATAGGATAAAACACGTCACAGCTCTAGTGTCAAAATTTTAATGAGAATAAGTTGTATTTTATATATCTTGGGTGGAACCCACACGGCGAATGTGCTGCCATTTTTCACATCTGCTGTGCGATTGACAGAAGAAGATAGATTAATGACGATAAGTAAGAAGAAGAAGAATTTGGGTTGAGCGTTGACAAAAGGAGGGAAAATATAATTTTTCTCATTAAATAAATAACTAATAAGGAAACGGCATATCGGGTGAAAGGCCAAGCCATTACGAGATAAACTTTGTTTTTATTAATTTTAATTTTATTTCATTTAACGATTGAGAAATGAAAAAAACATTTTATTAAAAAATATTTTGACATAATTACTTTGTGCTTTGCATTTCTTCTTCTTATTTTTCAAAACAGCAGATGCACAGCGGAGCTCCATACTTAAATTATATGCTAAATCCATTGAATAAATAACTAATAAGGAAGCGGGGTATCATGCGAATACAGTGTACGTGTTTAAGCATTTCAATGACGTGCGACCTAAGGTTGGGGGGGGGGGGGATGTCAAGAGGGCATAGTGGCTATTTTGTGTCAGTTCAACATATGGCAAAAAATTTAACATTTTACCAATGCCGATTTGTTTGTTTAAAATTGAATTGTCATTGGTGACTAAATTATGCCAGTCATAAAAAGGCAACGCCAAGAAATATTATCTGAAAATAAGGGGGAGCTAAAAATTTGTTTGTTTTACACAGAAATTTGGATTATAAAAAATGTTTCCCATCAGAATGTCAGAATTTCATTACTGCCATGACGAAACGAATACAAACAGAGCACACTAATATATTTCGCCGAGTGGTTTACGTTTTCATCCGATATGCCGTTTCCTTATTAGCTATTTATTCAATGGCTAAATCTAGCATATTTTACCTCATTATAGCTATAATGAAGGAAGAAAACACTTCATTAGTGTACTTCATCATTATCATCTGATTTTAGTTAGTACTAATAATTCATTAGATCGTGCTGAGTGTCTAGGGGGTATTACAATCATAATTTCATGATAGTCGGTTTTTAGAATTTTCTCAGAATTGGGTAGCATATCCAATCTTTTATTAGTAAAGTTACTTATCGCCATAAATAAGCTTGGATGGAATATTTTTAGGTGGTAGGTTTTCTCTTGGTCGAAAGTTTTGAAAATCTTCTTTCCCAGACATCTTGTGGCTGAGTTTGTGATACAATCTCTATAATATTTGATGAAAAATTTTTAATATTATCATCAATGTCATCAATTTGGTCCAAATTGGAACTACTGTAGCTGGATAAATGTTCTTCTAAATCAATATCTCTATCACTCGATACATACTCAACGACAGAATCTGAAAAATCAAAACCGTCTTCATCATCAGATGATTCCATCAAAGCTCGAATTTGTTCTTGTGGAAACCTTTCCATTTTTTGTATTGTATACCAGCTAATATGACTGTTGGGATATTATATCCCAACTTCCAAAAAAACCTAAATATTTACGTTCTGGCTTTAATATACGTTATACAGAAAATTTCTTACATAGTTCTACATAGATTACCAATGAATAATACAGCTAAAACACGTACTTCTGTCGAACAAAATGACTCTATTCAAAAACACGACTGAGATAATTTTTTCCAAAGGAACGAAGTGACTAAAAACTGCGAAATGCATAGTTTTAATATACAAAAAATTTCCAACAGCTAAAAACGAAATTTGGTTGGGATGCATTATTCCATTAGATGCGAAAGAGTCGAATTTTAACCAAATTTAATATGCAAGATTCCAATACCAGCAGATGCAAATGGTCGTTTTTCTAATGTTGGGTGCCTTATGTTAGCTACAATTTTATCACGACCGGAAATTATGTACGCGATGAGTCAAGTTAGTCAATTCCTCAATAATCCCGGAAAAGAACATTGAACGGCGGTGAAACGAATCATGAGATATCTCTAAGGAAGGAAAGATTAGGCGATTGAATACAGTAGGAGCCATATAGATTTCACTGTTTATTCCGATGCTGATTTTGCTAGTGATTTGAATACAAGACGATCAACAACAGATTATATTACTCTGATGGCTGGAAGTCCTGTAACGTGGTGATCGCATCGACAAAAATGCATATCGCGTTCAACAACTGAAGCAGAGAATATGTAGCAACGTCAGATACTTCTAAAAAAGTAACTTGGCTTCGAAGCTTGCTTCAAGAACTTCATGTTGACTTGAAGAATCCAATGCCACTCAACATAGACTATCAAAGTGTTATACGGAACATCACAAGAAAACTAAACACATTGACATCAAACATCATTATATTCGAGAATGTGTTGAAAATGATTTTATAAAATTAAGAGGAGTTAGTACTCAGCAAAAGTTTCAATTTAGATACCAGCGCACCTGTAGATAATAAAATTTACTATACATAGGTTTGTGTCCTGAAAGTGAGAAAATTCATATAAAATTAGCCTAGACTTAGACCACAGAGCATATTAGAGACATCTACCGCAAAAGACAGAAACCCATAACATCCGACAAAACCATGCAATTTAAGACGAAAAATGAAAATTTGCAGTTCACATAAATTGAAAATTTTTAACGAGAATTAACTCTCCTAAATTCCTTTTTGACCATAATTGTTAAATATACTATTTTGCTTTGTATTTCTACAACTTTCGACGAAATATTGCAATTTGTCGTCGGGGAAATATCGGGAGAAAAAACAAGTACCATTAGAGTCAAATAATTATAAAAAGCGCCACTAAAATGAAAAAAAAACTCGACGTTATTTGCTACATCTAGGCTTTATCTCTCTAAAATAGTCACAATTCAAAGAAATCAGAATACCTACTCACAGGAATTTGATTTAAAAGACTTCAATTTTTACCATTTTTTACAAGTCTCCGAGCTAATATCTCCATTCCAATACACTTTTTTTAATTTTTCCCGACGTTATTTACTAGACTTCTTCATTACCTTTAATTTAAGATATAAATCATTTTTCTGCTACAAATAGTTTGCCAGAAATTTACATTGAAAAAGGTATGAAACTTGCATATACATATTGGTACTGACTCCTTTTAACCTTGTATTACTAACGTTATACTATATTGCGTTCTCACTGACCATGGGTGTAATCCACCCCAGAATAAAGTAATTTTAAGTAAATACAACAAAACTGCTATAATATAAAAATAAAAGAGAAATAACCCTACTATGATTACATATTCATATGAAGTCTGTTAAATTTGTTTTACAGTTTGATTTTAGAATATTATTTCAAATTGGGGTGGATTAAGGCGGATTTCCATTACTGCAACATTTATATTTTGTAGAGATTTAGAGCGAGGCAACCACATTTTTAACAACGGCTTACGAAATAACTAGTGAGTAAGAGGAGTATGGCAAGTATGTCGAAAAAATTTTGTCGGAGATATTTGTCGTGGATATACCATAAATGAGGAGAAAAAGTCAGAGATATGCCATAAAAAAGTTCTCAGCGCTAGATCAACATTATGGGATATCTCCGACTTAATGGCATATCTCCGCGTATTTTACCTCCATGCATGAAGAAATCAAGAAGAAGATATAAATTCTTAAAATCATAGAAATATTTTTTTATTTTCATACAGCTACTACAAAAATCATATAAATAATGATTGAAAATAAAGTTTATTAAGTGTAATGAAAAAAAAAAAAATCGATTGTTTTATTTTGTTTTTCTAATTTATTTTTATCAAAAGTTACATAAGATTTTTTCGTGCTGTGCCTGAGTTATCATAGGAGTAAATAATTATTTATTTATCATCAACATAGACAAAGAGCTGGCGACCAAAATACTTACGTCATTTCATATACAAATCACCGCAATTTTGAATTTTCTTTTGTTTTCCACTGTGCTGACAGCTGATCTCAAAATCACATGTTAGCAATAAGAATTTTGAAAAGTGAACTTCTCCTGTGAAAGGATATCTAATGAAATATATTTGGATTTCATATTCTAATAATTTAACATCTTATCATTATACATATCAGCCCAAGAACTTCTGAATGTAAAAGCAATAAATAAGAGACCCGGTCTTACTGGTACTTGAAACTATATCTTTATTTTAAAAACGATAATTTTGCACAAATTTAATACATTTAATATTAAAAAAGTTAAGATAGAGCTACCTTCCTCTTAGATTATCCTTTTCCTACTTCAATTACAGGGCTTTTCCCATCACCTTCAGGTGGGACATATTGTTCAAATATTCCTCCAGTGCAACTACTATGAAACGGCCGTTATAGCTAAGGAGGTGGATGCAAAATGCCTTTCTCCTTTAAACACCAGCCAGCCTTTTAATCAATTTTTCATTCTGTCCCGACTTCCACATTTTCCCTGTTTTACGGAGAGGCTCATTACCTTCTGAATCCAAATTGAAGTCGAAAGACAACGTTTTTATAAGTTCTAAATTTACATTTATCTTTCAAAAAACTTTATCATCGCATCGCACTTAGAAAACTTAAGATTTCAAAGTGACATATTGCCATAATTTGGTAGGGGATAGGGTTTTAGCTATAAAAACGTTTTCTTTTACTCTTCGAATAGTTTTACATATCACTATCTCGCTCTAAATCTCTGCAAAATTAAAATGTCGCAGTAATGGAAATCCGCTTTTACACCCATATGTTAGTAATGCAGGGCTAAGTTACGTTCGTACTAAAGAAATTCTAACAAAAGCGGTGTCTCGCGATAAATTTTTTATAAATCGAACTTCACTTTCAATATTAGTAAATAACGATTGGAAGTGTCACTATTTCTTTTAAATCGAGTAGACTACGTCATTGCCTACTAATGTTGTTTTATCGTATGTACGTCTTATGTTTTTTGTTCTGTCCGACTCTTCAGTTACATTGTGTTATTAGTAAAATAATAAACTTATATTCAATAATAATTAAAAAAAAAAAAAAATCAATATTAAAATCACTACAAATAATATTAATGTTAAAAAAGCTCCCGGTAGTTGCATTAATTCTTCGTAAAATTGATTAAGATCATTTATTCTAGGTGGTTTATAAACGCAATCTACAAGTAGCTTTTTTTATCCTAAGCTAAGTATTCAGGCCCCAAAAAGTTTTCGTCAGAAAATGATCTCGTTTTATAAAATCTAGATTTAGTTAATAATTTATTCTTTTTTGTTTTTTTTCTCACGAAATAGTGAAAACGAATTTTTTCCAAAATTAACAAATGGGATATCGCGCACCAAAGTGAAAATCCAGTTTGAGAATCCTCAAAGGAAAAATGTTTTGGAATACGTTTGGAGAATGCACTCAGAAAAATATTTCGTATTTTTTCTTTTACGAAAAGCATCGTTAAATAATATTTTAAGCATTTTTCGTAATTTTTACTAAAATTTTTTGAAGTTTAAAATATTTTCGTATATTCTGTGAAGAGTATTTACGAAACGATCGTAATTTGTTTTCGTAAAAAATACACTAACGTCAATACTACGAAAATTTCGTAGTTTTAAAGATGCAAATATAAAATTACGAAATGCCTAAGAATTTACGAAATGTTTTGATCATATCAACACAAATTTGATTGATTCGTATGGGCATTTTGTACAATAACGTCAATCAGAACTTCGTAGTTATTGAAAGATTTGAAGCGAATTCGGGCAAAACTATTCTCGAGTGCGCATAGTGTTATCGATGGTTTTGTTAAGAGGTATCTTGTTTTGTGCGGTAAAAAAAAATTTTTTTTTTGGGTAATTAAAAATGAGTAGAATAGAGGATAATTTAGATTTATGCACGAACGGAGGAGCATTAAATACTAACGTGTATTTAAATTTCGAAGAACACAGTGAAGTGCAGCCAGTGCCAATAATTACAGACCCTTTATTTTACTTGCTTTGTGATTGGAATTTCGTGGAAGTATATCAAAATTTAAAAGGTGTGTTGTGGAGTTGTTTAGTGATTTTGAAGTAAAATTGAAATATAATGTTTTCTAGATCATGGAATTGATGTTGAATGTTTAAAGTGAATGAAGATACATGATTTGGACAAACTTTTTTCCGCCAACAATCAATTGGAAATTCGGATAAAATTGGAAAATAAACTCATCGAGTGGCTGAAAGCAGCTAATGTAATTATTGCTAAAATTTAATAATACAAGACTTTGATGCGTATAATGTATTTAAATTTTCGAAATATTATTTCGGTAACATCAAATATTTAGTGTAAATTTTTGTAAAATTTTATATACGAACGCCTTTTACGCTCAATATATCTTGCGAAGCTACCAATTTCTTAATATTAACAATTTTATGACGTTACGTTACTACGAAATATAATATATGAATAATATAATAAAAACTGATTTTTATGAAAACTATTATGTACATTTTAGGGCCTTAACACTGAAACTTTATCGAATACATCTGCTTCATGTGACACTTTATCAGTTTCGTCTAGCTGTAACCATTGGGTAAACCAATTAAAATCGTCATCAGGTTCACCAAGTTGTATATGTACATACACAGGGTGTTTATTGAGGTTTTTCAGCTATTTCATCTGCAGATGACTTAAGAAAAAGTGCAGATCGTATTTTCTTGTATATGAAAGGAGCATTCGAGACGGTTAATATGAGCATATTGATAAAAAAATTATACAATTATGGAGTGATTGTTAAGGAATTGCAGTAGTGTGAGGACTACTTGAGGAACAAACTGCAAGACGGAAAGGACTGATAGAAGTCAAGCTAGGCGTCCAACAAGGATCTTCATTGGGAACTCTGTTATTTATAATATATATGTTTATTGAATATAATAATAATCATTGCAAATTAGCTTTATTCGCCGATGAATAGTTGTTATTTGCTACATCTCAAAATATGAAGCCTTAAATACCGTAATTACATGGCTGAAAGGAGCCCGGCTAAAATTAAATGTGGAAGAAGCTAAAAGCATGTGCATTAACGTAGATAGAGATTTTAATAATATGAACTATTAAGGAATAATTACAGACGATAAATATTTATGTTTGAAGCAATATACAGGGTGATTCAGATCTAGATACTTTCCGGTATACCACGTGATTCTTGAGGTAAGATTATCAAAAAATTGTTCCACATACCCCCCCTTAGAAACCTCCTTATGGAAGTTGTGGCCAGTTGAAGATTTCGCAAATATTCGTGATAATAAATAAATATGAGTTTTGAACCACCCTATAGATTTTGGTTATTGTTAGCTTATTAAATAGCCAAGAATAGTATCTGTCGAAAAGTGTATTACACTGTATTTTTTAATTAACCATCTTTAAATTATTCTCAAATAATTCCAAAATTTTGATTTTTTTACACACAGATTTCATAAATACCGTTATTTATTTCAAAAACTTTTGTGTGTAAAAAAATCAAAATTTTGGAAATATTTGAGAATAATTTAAAGATCGTTAATTAAAAATACAGAGTAATACACTTTTCAACAGCTACCATTCTTGGCTATTTAATAAGCCAACAATAACCAAAATCTATAGGGTGGTTCAAAAGTTTAAAACTTATACTCATTTATTATCACGAATATTTGCGAAATCTTCAACTGGCCACAACTCTTAAAGGAAGGTTTGTAAGGGGGGTATGTTGAACAATTTTTTGATCATCTTACCTCAAGGAATGGTATACCGGAAGGTATCTTGATCTGAATCACCCTGTATATGTGTAGGTACCTACAAACCAAAAAACCCAAAGAAATGTATAATGAATTAAAATAAAATATTACGTTTACAATGACGAAGCAACTCAAGATATCTTTATTAAAATATGAATGTAAAAATTTAACAAATTCTTGGATATAAAGGGTTTTCCAATAAGAAGTCTTATTTTGATATTCAAAGAAAAATGCCATTTTTTGAGATAAATGATCGGATCTTTATTTCATTATAAAGAGGAAGGTATGCCGTTAATATTGGAAAATAACATCAGCCAAATGACCACCACGACCACGTCTACAGGACCATATCCTTTTCATGAAATTTTCCATAAACAAATCGCAAAGTGGCTGCCCTATGTCCTCGATAGCCTCACGAATTCCATCCTTGAGGTCTTCAATCGACGCTGGGCTGTTGGCGTAGACCTTCTCTTTCACGTGGCCCCAAAGGAAGAAGTCGCAAGGTGTTAAGTCACAAGATCTCGGTGGCCAATTGTGATCACCTCTTCGAGAGATAACACGGTCCGGAAACTTTTCCCGTAAAATATCAATGGTTTCGTTGCTTGTATGGCACGTAGCGCCGTCTTGTTGAAAGTAAACGTTGTCCAGATCAATACCATCCAATTCCAGCCATAAAAAATCATTAATCATCTGTTGATAGCGCAATCCATTCACCGTAACTGTTGCTCCATCCTCATTTTCGAAAAAGGAAGGTCCAATGACCCCGCGGCACCAAACAGTCACACGTTGAGGATAGTGAGGCTTTTCAACAATAACTATTGGGTTTTCCGAGCCCCAGATGCGACAATTTTACTTGTTGACGAAACCATCGAGGTGGAAATGGGCCTCATCAATCAAGATGAGTTTTCGATGGAATTCCGGATCATTTTCATGCATTCCAAGGACCCAATCAGCAAAGACTCGACGTTGTTGATGATCGGCCGGCTTGAGTTCTTGTGTTAACTGAACTTTATAAGCCTTAAGAACCAAATCTTTATGCAAAATACGGTGTAATGACGTTTGTGGAATGCCTAATTCCAAAGAACGACGAGGAATGGACAAACCTGGGTTTTCTTCAATACTTTCGGCTACAGCAGCAATATTCTCGGCTGTTCTTGAGCGACATGCACGGGTTTTATTCTTCACATCACTAACTTGTCCCGACAGCTCGAAGTTTTCTACCAATTTCTATATTGCGGTCCGACAAGGTCCGAACCGTCTCTGCCACATTTTCACCATTTTTATAGTGAATTTTAGTAATTTCAATGCGTTGTTGAATCGTGTATCGTTCCATTTTTATTAATGGCGTAGTTTCTACTTGTCAAATGTCAAAAAATGACAGCTCCAAAAGTGACATCTACCGAAATAGCGGGCTAATTAAAATAACACCTCTTATTGGAAAACCTTTTAGATAATGTATATAGGAAATTGTTTAAGATAAGTTTCCTGAATTAAATGTTTGTGCACTTTGTACAGAATATAGGCGGCAACATTAAATATAAATTATTTTGCATTAATAGGGTTAGATTTTATTTAAAAAAATCATCAAACCTTTATCCCTAGATGCGATATTTTTAGTAATAGTATTGCATGAGCTAAGTGATCAGTTTATTTTTGTCGTATAACTGTCCAGAACTGTTGAAAAAAAAAAATCCCCTGCAAACATGAATTACAATAACAAATGAATAGTTTTGTCCTTGCAATACGCTTACAGGCGAAAAACCCCTTCTAATAATAAAGTAACGAAAATACCAAATATTTAAATATTTATCAGGATATTATGTAAGTAGTAAAACTAAGCATAAGAATCTACTAAAATAATTGTACTTTTAACGGCACCATTTTAATTAAATTAAATCATTATTTCGTAAAATCAAACAAATTCTCGTAATAAATAAACAAATATGGGGGAGCCACGTAAAATCACTTTAACAATGTTTTAAGTAAAAATTTCGTAGAGTACGATTTAAACTGTTCGAATTTACGAAATGCTCTTCATATATCTTACGAAATTTTCAATTGCCTCGAAATCATGGGTGATTTTTGTAGATTTTATCGTTGTTTTTCGTAAATTTTACAAAATATTTTTCTGAGTGTATACACAAATAGAAAGCAATGCACTTAGGCATTAGTAATATTGGTGTATCAATATATCTTTTCAGAAATTTAAATTTCATTTTTGTTTATTCCATTAAAATCCTTTTCACTGTACAATAAAAGATCTCGTTCTGACTCTGTATATATATATCAATATTGTCGTCGTTACTATGAGAACATTAAGCTTCTTTCATAAAGTGTACATGGTACATGCTTATAAATAAAATAAAAAGATGAAAATACAATGAACAACAAAAGTCATGAAGAGAACCCCATGTTGTGACCAGCATTTTCTCACGTAATTCTCAAAACAAAAAAACAAAAAAAAACCAGCTGCCGAGAACAGGTCGAATACATCAGCAGCAAACAGTTGGAGACATTGCTGGAAGGTATTAGACTGGATGTTCGAAACCGTATTGCTATTATGATAGTAACCGAAATATTTTTTTTTTTTAAATTGAAATTAATATTTATTAGCGCTTATTTATATATTTCGCATGTTTTTTCTGCTTAAATTGCTCAGATGTGCATCCATCGTCTTGCATAATAATCAGCGCGCAAAATTTAAAAGAAAAAAAAAAAAATTCACATGTTGCGCACGCATGTTAACGTCGGTGTGAATAGTTGATTTCTTGTCGTGTGTCAATAACTTTAGTTCCCCCCCCCCCTTTTTTTTGTAATGATTATACCTAAGTGTGATTTTAGATACCGGTCATGACAACCTAGCTAATTTGAAACAGTTTTAAGCTTTTTACAAATTTTGGGAGAATTTTTGATTTCCAAAAAACTTAAAATGCAAAAAATTTTATCCTGAACCTTTGAAACCCAATGAAAAATGGGCGTTACATTAAAAGTTTTGTAAAAACGAAACAGTTACTAATTCTTCTTCTTCTAACCCTATAAATTATTTCTCAATTCAATCAAATCATTTTTATATACTAACTGTATACTGCCTAAAAAACTGTTATACAATGTAGACAGCTCTTGATTGAAACGATTGGTGTGATTTATGTGGCATAGTAAGAGTCGAGAGGCCTGATAAGGGTGAACAATTTGTTTGGAATACTCATCATAAGTTTGTCAAAATCATTGACTTGTTATACATTTGAGAATACTAATAGGCTTTTAAATGAGACCAAGTCAGATCCAAAGTTTCCTGTGAAAAAGCTAGATGACATAATGTTCGTAATCTTGGTATACATGGGGAAGGACCAACCAGTTGCATATTTCAATCCGGATGTGCTAAACAACTGTACTTCTAGTTCTGTTGCTGCAACTATGCCTGCTTAAAACTTTCACGAATACTTCTCGCATGAGGGTTTTACCTTTCATTGGCCATCTTTTGACATTGTATTCCATTAAATCTAATTCTATTGGACTTGATGCTTTGCCACCCAAGCTCGTAAGGTTACTAGCGACCTCCTTGTCATGTCCTTTAATGCATATTTATAATTTGTCTCTTGCCATTTCGTAATTTCCCTCTCAATTGAAGCAAAGAAAAGTTGTTCCCATTCCAAAGAAATCTCGTCTCTCCCTACCCAGTGATTTCCGCCCCATTAGTGTACTTATTTTCCTTGGTAAAACACTCGATAAAATTATGTACACACAAATCATGGAGTATGTGGGGGCAGAGAATATATTGGCAGGCTGATAATCAGGACTTCGAATAGGTCACAGTTGTGAATCTGCACTCTTAAAGGTCACATTTAATATCCATAACGCTCTTGACAATAACAAAGTGCCGAATTCTATCTTCGCTCTGCAGTCTCTATGCACTGGTGTTCTTCAAGGTTCGATCTTAGGCCCTATTCTCTTCTTCTTCTTCTATATAAATGACCTCCCTTCTGTTGTGAATAATTCAACTGTGAATTTGTAAGCAGATGACGTTCAGCTGTACTTTAGGCCTGATTTACGACTGTATTTCTCGAATCAATGATGCCCTAAAGCACATATATGAATGGGCAGCGGTTAATAAGCTTGCAATTAATCGAAACAAGTCTTACTGCCTGCCGGTATACAGACGGTGGAGAAATCGTACAGATACTCCACTGAACATCCAATGGACTAATACTTGCTTCAAGTATTTAAGTGTGTATATCGGATGCGAGAGTAAATCAAATAATAGCCGCATCGGTCTGGAGAAACTGTCTAGAGTTGTTAACTCATGGCGTAGTCGACTATTTCCATTCTTCTTAATGGGTAGATCAGTCGTGATAAATTATTTGATTACCTCGTCCATCGTTCATCTGCTAAAGTCTGAGACGTTTGATGAAGGCTTTGTAGGTCTTCTTCAACGCATTTTGGTGCGAAAGACGATGGGTTGCTGAAAGCACGCTCTGTCTGCCGGTCAGGATAGGTGGATTACGTCTCACTGACTTGGTTGTGAAATCAAGGTGTCTCCAAGTGCGTGCATTCTCAAAAGTGTTTTGCCAAAGAGACACTTAGATTTCTCAACTGTGGGTGAATGTTCTGGAAAGGATCGGGGTAAGGGAGCGCTACTACCTGCTCTCTGTTCGACCACCATATCCTCGTGACTGGTCACAAGATATAATCTCAACGATTCAGACCTAGGGTAGAATCAGGCCAGCATTTCACCTTAAGTGGAATCCTCTACGGTACATGAAATTCGCGTCGACTCCAATCAGGTTCAATCCGGAATTGACAGATTCAGTGTTCGGTAATGCTCGAGGCTTTGAAGCTGACACGCATACACTGACGGTTCTCGGAGATATTATTGATATCTCTGAAAACTGTCGAATAAACATTAACACTTGACAACAACACGATCTGGCTGCTTCTGCGTGGGAGAGATTTCGCCAACTTGGGGCCAATGATCCTGGCACTAAGTTGGAAGATCCTTTCGTTCTCAACAGACCACCTCACACACCTTTCAGCACACTTACAACACATGTGATCCGTGACGTGCTGATGTCCATAACACCTCCGGAGTATACAGGGTACAACAGATGGCGAACATACCATGGGGTAAATATGGACGTAATGGGAGGGATAACTTGAAAATTAGTCTACAGTTATCCTTCTAATTACAAAGATGCTGATGTAGCATTCAAATTGTTGCATCACAGTTTTATGCATCCTAATCAGTTTGTCACATATCGACCGGAGAGCTCAGAGGATCTGCACACTTTGTGCTGGTGAATGCACCCTGATTCACAGGTTCTTCACTTGCCCAGCTTTGCAAAATCTAATGGAACTCGTGCGCGATATGTGTCAGTTGATCCACCCGAATTTCAGCATTACTAGGACATCGTTTCTGTGGAGACCAAAGGTTTGTAGTCGGGTGAATTGTTTGATTAGCTTTGTGTTGACACTGGCCAAATCTACAATTCACTTGTACTACATCAAAGTCGAAGATCGAAGATGAAAATCAGAACAGTGACCCACAACACCACGCACAAGCACTTAAACGCCACTTCATTGAGAGATTGAAGAGACGTTTTCGTCTTGAATATCTGACAACGAACGCAGACACATTCAACTGCATATGGCAACCACTATCGTCGATGCAGGAGTCTTTCGCTGGTGATAACAGGCTTGAGCATTTGCAACACTAGTCCACGAGGCTTCACCTCGCTTTGGAACCATTACAAGTGCTGTGGAAAGGACAAGCGCTCCGTTAGAGATTCTCAGCAGGAGGGATGATGATGGCAGTTTGTAGAGGTCTATAATAATACAGGCTGCCCTCGCGGGACTCTATAACGGTATCGGGTAAAGTTTTTCGTTCGTTCGATTTCTCTTATTTCTAATTCGGTTTCGGTCTCGGTGGCTAAATTACAAAATTTTATGTTGAAAATTCGGTCGCCTAGGTAATTATTTTGGAAATTTGGAACTTCTTGGAACTGCCACTTACCTAAATTGGGACTGGTTTTAAATGTTTGCCTATCCTTTAGATCTTTTTCCAAATTCTTGTATCCGTTTTTAGTCTCTTTTGAGAATTTTGTGCGTCGTTTGTTTTCCTTTTTTATGTTATATTTGTTGTTGTTTAGTTGTTTTAATTGTTTTAATTATTTTTAATTATCCCTTTTGATTGGATATAACTTTCATTTTATCTAGTGACTGGAGAACCGGCCCATAAGCATTGTCACCCTGTAATTCTAAGAGAGTTGCGAAATTTGAGCTGCTTTTTACAATTTTCCTTGTTTAAACTCCATGCAGTATTGCGCCGTAGGATTATATCTTTATCTGTTTTAAGCGTTATATTAACTAATTACGTTTCTAAATTCTGCAATTCTGTTGTGTGCAGCATGAACGTATTTTCGTAAGTAAGCATGAAAATGTGTAATTTAAAATTTTGTTGGTAGTAAGTCAATCTACGCGTACAACGAGGCGAAGCGAAAATACATCTTGAGGTGTAGTGTTCACAACAAGACGTTCAGTTTCTTGGTAAATCGCGAAGTGAGAGCAAAAATTCTGTCAAGTAATGCAACTATATATGACAGCTATCAAAATTAGTGCGCTGCACCTCGCGAAAAAATTAAAAAAATTTTCCAAGAGCTCTCACTACTGTAACAACTACAAGCGGAACCTAGGCAATATCTTAAGTCAAAACGAAGGAAACCTGGCGATCTTATGGTTATTCGTAGAAATACAAATAAGTCATGCGAGATATATAATCAGGATGGACTTGATTTTCTTTACTCGTTTTCCTTATATAAATACTTCCTGTAGTGGAGCAGTTCAGTAAATTTCGTCCTCTCGACGAAGATGATGTTTATTCTGAAAAGCTTGGAGGACTCAATAGTCTTACTCTTTGGAATACCTACAGTTATAATCTGCGATAACGAATCGTAGTTTAGAATTTCACGAGTTTATGATTCTTTAGAGGATTAATACTCTAACCACACCGGTTACTACCATTTTTAAGCAAATCTGGCAGAATGAAAAAATCATACCAGAAAATTCTTCGCGCATAAGTATTTTAGGCGTGAGATGATGATACAAAGGCAATTTCTATAGAACATCTGGAAATAATATCTAAAGCATTCGAATCAAAAGCGCTCTGGATTGTGTTGGGAAAGGTTATCGAAGACGTGAAGAAATGAAGAAAAAAGATTGCTTAAGGCTTCGGAATAATGCAAAAACACTTTTAACCCAGAACAAGAGACTATCAAAAGATCTACATATTTCCCAGCGAAATAAACGTTAAAAATGTCTCTGCCAAATAAGTGGATTTTTTTAACGTTGTAATAGCTTGGAAGTCCTTGGAAGTATAAACTCCAGGAAAAATACAGTAAAACAGGATTTGAAGGTATTTAGCCCTATGTTATGCGAATTCAAAATATATACATATTCTCAATATTCCTATCTGTCAGGATTGCCTTGCTCAGAAACAGAACGAAAGGTAGAGAAAACTTACGGGACAGGATCCAGGTCCTTTGATTATTCTAAACAACAAGAAAATCTTTCTAGTATCGCCAGTACAAAAAAAAAAGCATTGAACATGAATACGGACAAACCTAACCACCGTAATATGTTGAATCTAACAGAAAACCTTAAATTAAAACTTTTAGACTTGCGGAAAACTTGCAATGTCTGACCTTAACTTAAAATGTCACTTTCACTGCCACGTTCATAATAAAAAAAAGCATTATCACCATCATAGCCTACCTGGTAGAGCAATAAGTCGCGTATTACAAACATATTTCATTGCTACTTGTTACGTACATGTAAATTACTTAAAAATTCTGAAGACTACCAGTCGTCGGATAGTAAAATAAAAAATGAAAGTCGAGTTGAGACCTATAAGTTTTAATAAACTAGAGCCGTTAGCAATGTTTTAATCACATGCGCCTATTTTTGTATAATATTCACGTATTCTAGAACGTAGGCCTATTAGGCAAGGTCGTATATGAAAGTCATGAATGAAGGGCCTGCTTTGAATGAAAAGTATGAATTTTGTACCCACACTAGAATAGACTAGACTAAACTAGACTAGACAGACGAGCCTTTTAAGAATGAAAATCGGATCACAAGTCGTTACATTACATGAATTCTGAATAAGTCAATTTATATACATACAAGAAAGTGTGAGTGATAATATTATTTTACATACAGACAGTGATACCTATGTAGTATATATATATTCAATAAAAAAAAAAATATATAAGAAGTGTGTTGAAGGTTAATAAGCAGAAGAAGAATAAAAAGGGAAGAAGGCAAAGCATCCAGAGACTTTATCTATGCTTTTTTTTGGTTGCTTCACATTTTGGATAGTTAGCCATAATTTATTGAACGTCAAAATCAAAGAACTAGGCAAAATGGTTGACATAGGCCTTATGTCAAATGTCCCGGGAAGCCATTGAAAATTTCCAAAAGAGGAAAAACGAAATCACCATGGTTTCAGTTTTTGGTAGAGTGCGTCAACTAACAGCATTTCAGCGAAAAGGGTTCGAAAGTCAAAATACATGTGAACTATAGTCTGCGCCACAAAAAATTAGCTATCAACGTCACCAGAGGGAAAAAATTTATAAGTTTGTACCATTTCAAATGGTAAAAGAGCTTTCGAAGGGCTTAAAAAATATTTATGACTTCACATAATATTTTCTTTTCCTTCATTCTTGCAAAAAAAAAAAAAAAATAGTTTTTTATAGATAAATTTCGTCACAGAAATTTTAAGTGTAATTTGTAATTCTAATTTATAACCAGAACGTTCAATATAAATTATTTTGAAGCAGCAACATGAAGAAAAATTCTTCTGCAAGGGAGTCAGGTAACTTCACACCAATTAGCATATTATGCTTCCTAGCAAAAGCCCTGGAAAAAACTTTCAAAATAATTTTCTCAGTCAATGGCAGTCTGGCTTCTGCGCTGGTCATAGCTGTGAGACAGTGCTATTAAAACTAACAACTAATATTAGAACAGTCCTTGAAAATGATCATCTTGCGTTTTTAGTTGTTTTAGACTTCTCCAAAGTCTTCTTCGCTACCGTGGACCATTCCAAACGCCTTACAAAACTTATTGAACTTTTTGAATTTAGTTCCCCTGTTTCCAAACTTGCTAATAGCTTCTTAACTAATCATTGCTAGAGGGTCAAGGTCGCTAATCTTGTCTTCTCCAGAATTAGATTGACTTGTGGCTTGCCTCAGGGATCTATATTGAGTCCTCTTATGTTTAAGTATGTTCATCAACGATCTACTAACTGTAGTTTTTCACTGCAAAGTTCATATGTATGCTAATGATATTCCCCCAACTATATCTTAGTCATCCCATCGGCTTAGTTGAAGAATGCATTAGCGCATTGAATGAGGACTTGAAACGATGTTTTTTTTTTTTTTGGAATACATTCTGCTTTCTAGTTCTAGTTCCACATTACTTGATATCTCGTTTCGTTAAAACTATGTTAAATTTCTACTTCAGTTAGATTTCATTAGCCAGTTTACTACAGACATTCAACATATCTCGAGAAAATATAACATAATAGCTGATCGCTTTCCCGTATTTCTGAACTGCATGTCGATAGTTCCATCGACTTCAAAGCGACCGCTGTTCATCAAACAACCTTTCACCTAAAACATTTCCTCGAGAATTTACATCGAAAATTTAAAAATATTCCTATTTTAGGTACGGATATCCAAATTTATTGTGAAGACTCACTCCAATAAAGGTACGAGACCGTTTATTTCCAAAGCATTTCGCAAGCAGTATTTCGGATCTGTCTACTCGCTCGCTCACTCTAGCCTTAAGAAAACTACAAAAATGGCAATTTCGCATTGCGTTTGGCTTTCAATTAAGACTGACATCCGCGTAAATTCTAGTTATGCATTAAAAGTAATTAATATGAAAAAGTTTCAAAATTAATTCTGTTATTCAAAAACCAGTGTATGCTTACTAGTTTATTATCAAAATCGAAAATACTAAGAGAGTAATTTAATCATAACTTACTCTGTACTTTTAGTAGAGATATTTTCCTTCTTTTTATTATTGTCCTCTTCTTCATTTCTTGAAATTAGGCTGAAATATATAAAAAAAAAAAAAAAAATTAATTACATCTTGTACATAAAATTGTATAGATTGAAAAGAACACACACACATAACAATAATAAAAATAAAATCAATACAAACAAAAAACAATTGGTATACATTTCCAAGTTTTAGGCCACCAGCAAAGATGATTAATTGAGACATTCAAAAAGATTACACCCACGCACCATACCAAATTGCATATAGACCTAGATCTACAAGATTTCTGCAAACTAAGTATTAACGACGACGCCGGCAATAACAGAAGAAAGCACTTTTCTTGTTCGTGATTATTTCCTGAAGAGATTCATTCTTTAAATCAACCGTATCTCCTCTCACTTTATAATTTTTTTCCATTGAGATTATGTTCACGTTCAAGACTTTTTACCAGGAACATTTTTAAGATAAATTTTTCGCAAAAGAAAATTGAGATATTTGCGAATAGCTAGGAACGATTTTCATTTGTTTTGATCTAAGAATATCCTGGGAATTCTGGGAGTTGTGTTCGGTGAATAAGATCTTTTGTGCTATTTTTTTATGAATTGAATTATTTTTTTATTAAGACATAATGTTAAATTTAAAGTCTGAGGTAAAATGTTAAAATATTTTTTTTCTTTAGTTAGTAGTGAAGGAGAAAGTTGTAGTGATAAAAACTTCTTACAAGTCTTAAAAATTGCGTACGAAACCTAAATCTATTTTTTTTTTTATGTTATTAGTAATATTTAATTCAACAAATTCAAAATAAATAAATTAAATAAATTATTTCATTGATGAGATAATATTAAAAGTATACAGGACGATAGGTACATGAAGGTTGATAATTTTGAACAGCTTCAGGCTCTGTCTGATACATCCACTGAAATAGTTAAATGTGCACATGTCCGTCAGTCTATCCGCCCGTCCGTCTATCTGTCTGTCTGTCCTCACGATATATATTCACAGAGTTGAAATTTTGCACATGAGATTAAAAACAAAAAACGAAAAGTAAAATTAAGTTCGAAAGTGGGATAAAATGTATTTTAAAAAGTACAGAATGTACGGACATTTACAGAGCTCATTGTATGCAGAACTTCATGACCCTACCAAAGACTGCTCGACTAGCCCCGTACTACTCTCCCCTAAATAGTTATGGTGGGTTAAACTTAAAACAAAAAAAAATATCGTCTAATTTCGGTATTACATGAATAGCTTATGAGCTAATAACTGTTTAACGGCTACAGTGAGCAGATAGGTATAATAGGTCAAATTAAAGAGGAGAGTCCACAATTTACAGTTTTTATAAAAAAAAATTATGTTAACCACTTTTTTGTAAACAAAAAAAAAAAATGTCAAAGTAAAAAAAAGGTAAGAAAATCTAAACTCCTGAGGGGAGAGGAGTACGGGACTGGCCGAGCAGTTTTTAGAAAGGTCATGAAGTTCTGCATGTAATGAGCTTTGTAAGTGGCCGTACACTGCATACATTTTAAAATTCAGGGTAGTTTGTGAAAGACTACCGAATTTTCTTAATCACCCTGTAACTCCGAAACGGTTGAGATGCCGCTCCCCCCTTGCCATACAATTTTTGTTCGACTAGGTGACTACAATCACTTCGACGACGACGAAAGACCCTGTATAAATGGTACTATGTATACAGTTTTTTGGAAGAATGTTTACGTCTCCGCCACTGCTGTAAACTCGTTACATATAAGACTTACAGAAAAGTGTTTTTACAAAAAATTCAAATTTATATTTTTTTATATTTTCGTCGGAGGAACAACCGTTGTGGAATTATTTTGAAAAAAAAAAAACAACTTTTGGTACCTTTAATCCAAGATGGCGGACCGCCCTCAAGGGTCTAAACTTGGATTTTTCATCGGGGCCCGGAACTGCATAAGGCCTGAATTACAATTACGACTGATCTGTCGACTGCGACTTGATTTTAAGCCGAAGTCAAGACTGAGGTGAAATTTGTAATTAAATTAAAGCTTCAACTGCTTGAACAAACCAGAAGTCCCGACTTCTGTGATTGAACTGAAGTTGGGCGTAGCCAACACCAGTTTCATTCGCAGTCAGAGTCGAAGTTGCAATTGTATCTTGCCATACGCATTTGGGCAAAGTCGCAATCGACAGATAAGTCGTAATTGCAATTCATTCTTAAAATATATAAAAATCACAACTACCCCACCTTTTGTAGGGCAAAGGCCTTATTTAGTTCCTATAGACTGGACTATAAGGCGAAGTCGATGAAAGAGCACTGAAGCTTGTTGCTGTAAGAAAAGACATGAGTTCTGCCGAAATCAATCGGGACGGGAGCTACCTATCTCTAAACAATACAAAAAGAAGAGTTCGGCAAATTTTACATAGCGATAATAACCTCCAAGTACCAAGGTCAGTTGGCTAAACCTAGACTTTTAGCATAAGAAAGCGAGGTTTAATTTTCCGGAAAAGTGTAGTGATGAAAAGAAATTTTGTTTGGACGGCCATGATGACTGCCAAAAGTATTGGCGAGTTTTGAGGAAAGCACATCAATCACGCTATTCTCGCAATTTTCAAAGAGAATCACTTATGACACGAACTGAATTCGGGTATCGGGAAAAGACGCAAATCTGCTTCGTTTCTCACAAGATGTACGCACAGCTGTATGTGAACTTTTTCAACAATGTGCTGATCAACAATAATAATAAACCGAAAAAATACGAAACAATTTTTTTGGTTTCCTTTTTTTGTCGCCGTTCTAATATAGAATTACTTAACTAGCTAACGTTGCCCGTTCTTAGAACGGGATTAGTTTTTTCATTGTTTTTTAATTTTTTTGAATTCTTATTTTATTGTTTTTAAATATTTTTTTTTTTTTTCATTTCGTTTGTAATGCATAGAAATAATGATGATAAAAGAAAATAGATTGGACATCTACGCATAATAATAAAAGTTATTTTGATTTTTGCATGTCCGTCTGTCCGTCTGTCATCACAATAACTCGAGATCGCGTTCACTTAGAGAGCTAAAAATTTGCATGCGGGCTTCAAGAAAAACAAAAAGGAAAATTAAGTTCGAAAATGGGACAAATCGATCGGGTAACTTCTTCGTGGGGTTGCAATGCAAAAATTTCGTTTTTCACTATACACATATTTGGACACTGTCTGAGAACGCGTCAACGTAGAAAGTTGAAATTTTGTACGCGGCATTTTTATAGAAAAAGCAAATATAATAAATTGGCTAAATCGGGCAACTCTCTTTAGGTGTTGCCATATAAAAATTTAGGTTTTTTACGTATACTGTGAAAGCTTTTTTACACGGAAAGAAAAATTTACTGATATTAAGAAAATGTTGATAAATATCAAGTAAAAAAGCTGTTGATTTTGCGTCGAGTAAATTTCTATTATTTTCTAGAAAACATATTTTTGATTCAACTTTTGGTTAGTTGTATCATTATCAAGTAAATAATACTAAATTAAAGAGGTAATATTTTCTTAATTTTAGCATTAAAATAATAAAACTAGAAATTTTAAAAATTCATATTGATGTTATCTTTCCTATATATTTAGGAAAACCTTTATACCAAACTCAAGCGACCTGTTTACTTGAACATTGAAAGATTAATATAAGTAAACGAAATGTTTCTAAATATCTTATTTTGCCAATAAATTGAATTTTAGTGTTTGCTAAAATATATACCATGAAACATATAGATTAAAAAAAGTAATGACCGATTTTATTTATCGTACCCAATAAACATTGTCTGGTCAATATGTATGTACAATAGACCGTCCTTTGTACTGAAATTGAAAAGTGGTAAAAATCAAAATTTGGTTAAATCGAACATTTTTTAGACGTCGACCTGTTGACAATGTACCATCTAAAACACGACTTCAGACGGAAATAAAGTCGTCATATTAGCCACCAATTATTAATACAAAATGACCTCTAATTGGCACATCGATAGATGAAAACGCTTAATGAAAAAACTCACTTTTCCACACTGGAACGACGAATATTTCCAATAGAACTTAAACTAAAATGTAGGGAAATTCTTATGTTTTTATTATTCGGAAAAAATTATTAATTTTTTTACGTTGTTTATCGAGAAAAACATTTTTCAATGTTTTCGTTTAATTTTCGTTCACAAAAACATTGAAATAAAACGATGTATACAAAACGCATAGCTTCAAAAAAACTGAGTATTATTTCGATTAAAAGCGCACAACTCCGTAAGTAGCGCATAGTACATTTTTGCAGATACATATGTACTTTTAAATAAACACCATAGCATTGTTGCCCGTACTGCTGCTTGAACAAGACTAATGCAAAGCTTGAATGCCCGTCCATCCACAAAGCTACTAAAAATCGAGAAATGACATGAAAATGATGACAAGCAGCGCAACTTTCAAATGCAGTCAAAAACTGACGACAAAATGACAGCAAAGCACTGTTATAATTACTAGGGTCTATTATCAGTCATCAAATGACGAGAAATGACATCAAACAGACAGCAAAGGTAAGATATCAAAAACAGTTTAAGAACAAAACAAATATTTCTAATATTAGGCTCTAGAGGATTAACTAGGATTACGTCTAAAAGACGGAAAAACGCTGTTAAATCTAAAAACTATTTTGAGTCATTAAATGACGTTCTTTCATATATTTCTGTATAATACATGCATGGTCGGTCATTTTGTGATCAAATTCCGATTACATTATTTGAACTTATATCAACTTGAACTCCTGGAAAGATGTCATATGTCGACTTAAAAAAGTGCCAGTCAAAACGAAGTCTATATTTGACGGAAACTAAATTAGATTGCCTTAAAATTTCAAATATTGACGTAAAAAGGACGTCGCTGAAAAGTGGTCAATAATAAGTCAATAGTAAACGAAAATGTGATCAACAGTCCTAGTTTCGTAGAAAACTTACGTTTAAATGACGTCGAAATGTGAAAGGAATTCATAATCTATTTTCAGTTAAAAAATGACGTTCTATAGATCAGACAAGTCTTAAAATGTTTGTTGGGGTATTAGTATCTATATACAGGGTGATTCAGATCAAGATACCTTCCGATATACCACGCGATTCCTTGAGGTAAGCTGATCAAAAAATTGTTCCACATCCGCCCCAGAAACCATCCTTTAGGAGCTGTGGCCAGTTGAAGATTTCGCCAATATTCGTGAGAATAAATGAGTATAACTTTTGAACCACCCTATAGATTTTGGTTATTGTTGGCTTATTAAATTGCCAAGAATAGTAGCTGTCGAAAAGTGTATTACTCTGTATTTTTTAAGCAAGCATCTTTAAATTATTCTTAAATATTCCCAAAATTTTGATTTTTTTACACACAAAAGTTTTTGAAATAAATAACGGTATTTGTGAAATTTGTGTGTAAAAAAAATCAATGTTTTGGAAATATTTACGAATAATATAAAGATGCTTAATTAAAACATACAGAGCAATACAGTCTTCGACAGCTACTATTCTTGGCTATTTAATAAGCTAACAATAACCAAAATCTATAAGGTGATTCAAAAATTATACTCATTTATTCTCACGAATATTGGCGAAATCTTCAACTGGCCACAGCTCCTAAAGGAAGATTTCTAGGGGGGGGGGGGGGGGGGTCAGCTTACCTCAAGGAATCGCGTTTTATATCGGAAGGTATCTTGATCTGAATCACCCTGTATATTTGCTTTATACGGGTGTGATTTCTCAAGAATAGCTTTTCATGACAGAGCCTTTAGGCTTCATGCAGGTATGATTATCTAAAGCAAACCTATTAATTATTGAATCTTTTAAATCAACAGCTGTCAACTGTAAATTTGAAACTGAAGAAAATCTTATTGTTGAAAAAAAAAAACAAAATCGTGAGAAAATCTAAACATAAAAACCAGTTTTTTCCATATAAATCAATCATATTTATTTGCAGTATATTAAAAAAACAATATGTTACACGCATAGATCCACACACAATATATTTAAAAAACTTAAATATTAGTATAACTTATGAATTTGGCTCAATTCTAAAACTTCTGAAAACAAACTTACTTGTGAATTGTTGTTATTTAAATAGTCTACAAGAACAACACATAATTAAATTCATTTTCATAAACCAACTTGCTGCAATTTGTTTTCAAGTCAACAAGTATTCGTCTTAATAATCTTAAATGCTTTGTAAAATGCTGCTGACTATTTCCACTGACACGTGCATAGTTTTGAAAGTGTTGTTATAACTACATGTAAATTAACCGTTTGATTTTATTCCAACAGCAAAAAACTTATATCATGTATTTATTGAAATTAACGAAATGATTCCTGAAATTTAATAACCGTTTGTGAAATTTTAATTATTTGTATGATGTTTATTGAGTTCTAGCAAATAATTATTGATTCTAACATTTAAGATTAAATTTTTATCACATTTTCATATATGTAGAAAGATATTTAATAAATCATTGACTAAATTCAGAAAACTTTTTCTAAAGTGTATTCGAGAAGAATTTGATAGTTTTTAGTGAATTAGAATAAATTTTGCAAACTTCATCTTTCTCGATATTAGACAGAAGTTTTTAATATTTAGAAAATTTGGATTAAATTGAATTGATATTAAAGAAAAAAATTATTTACTGTGTTTAATAAATCGAAGATTTAATATTAGTAAAAAATTCTTTCCATGTACTTGTTTTTATCTCGTGCATGTTTGTTAATTGGATACTGAATTTATTTGCTTTTTCGTTTCTTTTTTAGTAACTTTTATTAGATTTTTTTTTTCTAAATTTCTAATTTTGTAACTGGACTGCTACTTGTAATGTTCCATGGACGCATTACTTTCATATTTTAATTCCTTGGATAATGTAACAGACTTATTAAAAATTTTTTGTGATCGGTGTTATGGGCTTTCGTGTCTACCTGTTAAATTCTAGAAGAATAAGAAATAAATTGGATGAATTTTTGCTTTTGGGTTAAAATTTAGGTGTAAATATTATAAACAAATAATATACATATAGGTCCATAGAAAGTTTGAATAAATTGTATACTTCCTCAATTTATAAAATTTTATAAGAGCGTTTATTAATATAATACAACTTGGTATAAAATTCTTTTATATAAATTTTATATAAAGTTCAATCAACCTCTCGTATAAAATGTGCTTATAATCTTAGATAAAATAAATAAATGTAAGATATGCTTTTTTATATCTCTGTTATATTAAGTTTATCTCATGGAATCGTAGATTTTGTAAGCATGTATGGAATGCTTCGTACTCTATAAGATAGAAAGCTATGAGTATCCATTAGCATTCTAGCTAATGTAATAAAAAATAAGGCCCGCCTGCTCACATAGAAATCAAAACATTTATAATTTGAAAAACAAATGTTGGTCGTTTGCACTATGCTTTTGTACAAAATTCGGATAAGAAATGAGAATTTTTTGGTATTAGAGATGCCGATATTCGTATATTTATTAGATTCTATATTAAAAATTGGATTCGTCCAACTAATAAATAAGATCGAAAGTATAAAAAATGTGCATCGTTTATACGAATTTTTTTTAACCGTGTGGACAAATAGTTGCTTATGAAGTACTAGTTTAAATAGTACAACTTGTGGTTGATGGTGTAGATGAATTGTAGAAGCAGCTGTTGTTAACAGTTGCTACGTCTTCTTCTGATCGCGTGAAACAGTGTAAACTTAGATTATATAGCTATGATTATATGGCTATGCTGTGTAAAATTTATGAACTTGTGATAAGCATTATCGGCGGAGGGGAGGGGGGGGGGGCGGAGGGGGGGGGGATGAAATGACAAATGACACCCTGCGTCAGGTCGACATATCTGCTTCATATCTGACATTTCTCATTTTACGAAAAGTGAAGTCTGGTGTTATTTTAGTGATTGTTTGTGGAAAAAAGTGATTAAAAGTGATTTTATAATTGTGCAAAACTATTGTGATATCTTGTTTTGTGCAATAGATTTTATATACAGGGTGTCCCGTAAATCGACGTCATGCCGGAATCAGGTGATAGACCAAATCATAATAGTTACCAGAAAAATATAAAAAAAAATCTAAGTCATGTATTTTTTAAATTATAGACATTTCATTTGTTTTCAAGAAAATGTACACCCTGTTATGATTTTTTAGCTCCTGTTGCTACAAATCTTTACTTTTACTTCACCCAACTTTAACTGACTGTATTGAAAAAAAAAACAATGTACTACGACAGTTTGGCAAGTAACTTTAAAAGTTGACGCATATAATAAGGATTCTAAAATGGCACAACACTTGCTACATTTTTTCTTAGATTACGACAAAAAACAATTTTTTCTTTCTTCAAGAAACCCAGTTTCGAAAAATATCTTTTCACCTACTAAAAATGATTCTAGTGTACGCAAAGCTTGCCGTAAGACCGTAACTTTAAGATTTTAGTTTGAGTGAGACGGATAGTCATTACATGAAGTGTGAGTGAAACAGATAGTGACGCTAGCGAGTCAAATCATCAGGTTTTTAAAAATGTGCACCGTCTACTCTCCGCAGAGGGCCGACTTCCAAACCAAATACATGGTGAAGGAAGAAGTTCCTTACCTTACGAGGACGTAGTTTCCAAATCGACTCTTTAGCTTTAGGTTGGCATAAAACTCATTACAATTTGTTCTTTTTTTTCATGTTTACAAAATTTTAATGCCTATACCTCTTAGAATATAGAGACAACAGGAAGTGTTGATATCTGTAAAATTCATGTGCATAAGCGTGGATTTTTTCAGGGCATCGTGAAGTAGGTCAGAATAATATTGCAGAAAGAGGCAAATGTATTTTCAGCTGTCAAACGAAGTTTGCTAATATGCAACAATTTGAATTTGGTGAAAATATAAGTGGGAAATCATTTTTTAGGCAAGTGTAGTTATAAAATATTATTTTGTGTATTTTACAAACATTTTTATATTAAATTGAATTGAAATTAATAACAAAACGATGAAATATTTGTTTACGTTTGTGACAGCTGAGAAACTTTCTGGGTATCTAAACGCAGTGGCCAGCAACTAAAAGCATTTTGGGTGGGAGTCAACCATATTGATTCTACTAGTTACGGCTGTACTGAGCTTTCACTACAGCAGCAAAAGATACTAACACAACCAGAATTTGACTAAGCCAAAGTTGGCTTATCACACTTCCTGTACTCCTTATATTCTAAGCTATACTTATATAACATGTAGTTAATGCCCCTGGTGTCATCAGTAAATATTTGAACTGAAATCTAATTGTAGCGATTACAGCGATTATTTTTGCAATCTATCGAATGTACAGTCCTAAACGAAAATTTCATCAAAAATTCAGCCATATTTTTGTCAGTTCAGATATACAGGGTGTTTCGTAATTGGTGCACATAGCTCAAGAGTTTGGTAGCTGCGGTGTTGTCAAGCAAATAATTATAAGGTCAAGAGGGTGAAGGTCGTTTCGGTGGTAGGAAGGGGGTGGGGGAGGGGGTTAAGATATTTAGTACTTCTTCTACTTTACATCCTGTAACTTTCTTGATATATGTATATATGTATTCATTTTAGATGATAGCAAACCGTCTCAGCTTTCCAATGAATACCCAATAACCCTTCCTGTCACCTTGCGTCGGAAGCTGTAGGACGTCAAAGTCAATTTCTAATTTTTTTTTTCAAATTTTAAAGATATAAACCCCGGCATGTAATGACGATGGTAATCGCGCCTACTATTAAGCAATTCCACGCAAAATTAGCAAAATTAATGAAATTATCAATCATAGAAACAGGAATATCTCAAAAACGGTTGCATTTAAGTAGGTACAGTCAAACTAAAGGTAACACTCCGGGGTTTCTAAATCTTTTAAAACAACTGTATAGTTATCATGTATTTTGGCGGTAAAATCGTTAAAATTTGAATAAATTTCCAATATTTGATGTCTTACAACTTCCGACGGAAGGCGGCATGAAGGCTGATTTGGAATTCATTGGATAGCTGAGACGGTTTGCTATTATCTGAGATAAATCTCACCTTGATAGTGTGTAGTGGAGATATTTTTGCACTAAATTCGACATTAATTTATTACCTAAAATTTTATACAGAATTTCAAAAACTCAGGATGTCTACGACAATGATTTCGGCTACTGTAATCTGTTGAGTCTTAATAATCTCAATTCCAATTTTACTTCGTTGGTATCTAGTGTTGCTCTTTTCAAGAAAGGGTGAGCTACTCTTTTCGAGGAGTTAACGAGCTAGAAATGTTGCTAGCTTTTTATTCAATTAAATCTTAAAATGTTGGATCTGATGATATTCATCCTCGTTTCATTCACATATATCACGGTTATATCAGTGCCAAAAAGGAACTGCCCTGTAACTTTCAGTGAATTCCATCCTATTAGTATTTTGTGTTTCTTATTTAAAATCTTCGAAGATCTCATATACTTGGAAATTTGTGAATTTATCGCTGAACATGACTTACTGTATAAAATCTCAATTTAGATTTAGACGGCGACATAGAGAGATTGCTGTGCTTCAGGTCACTATTGATATACGCAGGGAGTTTGGTATAATGGAAGATTGAATAAGTCGAATTAATGACGATCTCTTGGGAATCTCGAAATTGTCAATTAATAACAGACTCTCGTTGAATTCTAGCAAATCACATTCTAAAGCACTATATAAAAACTTGTCAAATCTATGGATGATCTTCCACCGATAACTTTAAATGGAATCACTTTGCCATATATGGACATCGTCATTAGTCTCCGAAGTTGATGGTCAATTAAAATGATGCGATTATGTTAAGGGTATTTTTAACAATTTCACAGTTTACAATTTTTCTTCGCATTTTTCTGCGTTATTTCACCTACGGGAATTTGATCTTTCTTGAAATGGACCACAATTGCTCTAAAAAACTGAAAGTCGGTTTTAATGATTGCATTCGTTTTATCTTTAAGCTAGATTCTATCATATACATATGTATCTCAATACATTCCATTATTCCTTGATTGCTCGCTAAATATAAAAAAAAAGAGGCCTTGGTTTTCTTGTACGACCTATTCAAAACAAAAGAGCCTAATTATCTCTATGAAACATTCCATTTTTTACATTCCTCTAGACGGCATGATTCAGAGATGCTTCGTTTCTGTTCATCAATTTGTTTTGTAAACTCAGTTAAACTTTTTGTTATTGTAGTGGTGGTGTTGTGCATTAGTTGGATATTTATTATTTCTAATTTTAACTTTTTCTTCATTTTTTAAATTTCTGTCTTGTTTTGCTTATTTTATGTGTACATTATATTTATTATTTATTTTTACTATTTCTTAATTTTTTTTTTAATAATTATTATTTCTAATATATTATTAATTTTTTACATATCATCCAGGATCTCTAGTTTACTTACAAAAGATTATATAGTCTTGTGTCCCGCTTAAATCAACAAATTATTATTATGCTTTGTACTAAAGTAGGGGAAATTGAAGCAAATTGTTACAGAGACACATTGTGACATTTCACCTTAAATTTTAATTTCAATTTCGTTGACTGTGATTTGCACCGGTTATCAGAATTGCTGGAATTGGCGTCCTTAGAATTTTCTCTGGTGCAAGGAATAAATTAAATTAAATTTAACTAAAATAAATGTTGTGTGATATAATAAATTTGAACATCTGCAAGATTAAAAGAGAAGAAGAAGAATTGTGACTTTGAATTTTCTTAATATCTCCTGCAATACAATCTTTCGTGCAATATACGTACTTAGGTTTTTTTTTTTAGCAATTAAGGACATATATAGTAAAACAATGTAGTCGATTAGATTACAAATATAATGTGAAGATAAATTGTTACTAGCCCTTTTGATCGTTTTCGTCCGAAATGGCTGTATATATATCTTTTCAACATCATATCGAGTTTGAACGATTTCGCAATTTTCTTGTTATTGTGGATGCTTTGTCTGAAGTGGAAAGAGATTGCAGAATAAGCCTGTGTATAGCTGTATAGTTGTGAATAAAGACAATGGATGAATCTGACAGAAACCGTGTTGTAGAACTTGAGAAAATGTCATGCAAATCATGAGATAATTTTATTCTTTTATTAGTATAATTGTCAAAATTATCGTTACTTAAAAAAGAGAAAAAATCATGAAGACTTATACAAAAAATTGATAACTAATGCACTGAAATGCCTACGGCAGGCAGGAACTGGCCGTACTGAAGAGTATTGATTCCTGCTAATATGAAACGCCTTATACACATTGCAATCTTTACTTGTAGGAAAAAGTCGATAATAGCAAACGAATTGGTACAAGAGGAGAAAAAACATGCGAATTGAATTAGAGCAATAACTGGACTGCCTGTTCCCGAGCCGAGTGATACAAAACAAATAACAGGAGATTGACTAGAAATACATATTCCAAATACAAGATTGCCGTAAAAAAAAAATAATTACAAAAAAAAAAAAAAAAAAAAAATTAGAGATCCAAATTTAGGAAAAAAAATAATACTTAAAATATTAGAGAAACATTAAAATATTTAGAAAGGAAAATGAGCTTTAACTTTCACCATCTAAATACACCCAATGATCGCGTAGTTCTGCAACCTTATCTGAAAAAATTTAAATCAATTTCTCTGAACACACTCGAGGTAAGACGTATACATGTGTACTACACATTTTAGTGATGGGCAAAATCGGTCATTTTGCTGACTCAGGTCATACCTGTCTTTTGGTATAAGTAACTCATATAAAAGATTCGGTAATTTGGGTCATTTGAGTCAGTTGGGAATAATCATCTAATATCCCAACATTACCTATCTCACCCAATCGCTCAAAGCTAATATCACTGCGTATTAAACAATCACAATCAAAATTGTGCCTTTGTAACTGCTCAACTGCTGAAATGTGGCATAGCAAGGCAACCAGGTTGCATTTAGCAAATAAAAAATTTCTGCATTCTCTGAATGATTAAATCAGAAATTTGTCTGCTTAAATTTATTTCATTTTTTAGTTATAGAAATAACTTTTTCTTAAGAAAAATCCTTCTAAGGAAATGAAAATTAAAAATCTACAACACAAATCCAAATTAGTTGGCTTTAAGTATGTGTGCGTGTATGACGGAACTTTAAGTCTCAAGTCATTCGTTGCCGGTAGAGCAAGAAAATATATAATAAAATTGTAAACTATAAAGATTATCCATCATGTTTCTTAAATACTTGTATTGGCTTGGCACCCCCTGTACAGTACAGAGGCTACGTAAATACCAAAACTATGATTTGGCGATACAGTTGCCAGTTGAGGGACTAGTATCAATAAAAATTAATTCAGAAAGGATATCTCTCTGGATGACTAGTAGCAAGTTTTTATTGTTTTTTACGCTACCGAAATAAAGTTGAAGGTGGAATATATACAATGTGAACTAGATACAAAAATTTTATTTCAATGTGATAAAATATTAGCTAAAGTTCTTTGCATGCATGGACCTATAAATAAAATGTATAAAATCGGTTAAAAGCATGGCTTTAACAAATAAATCAAGAAAAGCAGTTTCTTTACTCCTTGAGTCTAAGTGACCTATTGACCGATATGATTTTGAAACGGTGACTCAGGTCTTTTGAGTCAGTATACTGACTCGGTCAAAACGATCGACCCATCACTATTACACATTATCTCCAAAATTTGTTTTAATCTCTGGTTCATTCCATAAGTAAGCGTTATTAATGGTGCTAAAAATTGGGGCATTTTATCATGCATAATTTTTTGCTTCCTTAAAAATAGAAATGACAAAAAGCCCAAAGCTTTAATATAGCATTAAAAAATATGTACATATTAAAAAAAAAGAATTCTGCATCACAAACAAAGTAGAAATGAAAAGCAACTACAGAAGAATTCGACAGATTTTCACTTTTTGTTAAATTAAGATTGCCGCCCCCCCCCCCCCCCCCCTTGAAAATTCTTTTCTAAAAAAAAACATTTTGTTCGTAAAATTCTCCAAAGCCGTGGAATTATCAAAATACAAGAATCACTAGGTGCCTATTATCTGGTTCTAAGTAAGTATAAGACATAGAATTCGAGAATTGTCAATATAACAATTATTTGATCTTCACTATACAGGGTGTTTCCTCAATGTCAATGGAGCATGAGGTGATTGCACTTACATAGCCAACAAAAAAATGTATGGCATAGGAGGGGGGGGGGGGGCAATATCAACCGTTTAGGAGTTACAGGGTGATTAAGAAGAAAAGATAGTTTTTCACAAAACACCCTGTATTTTAAAAAATACTCAGTGCACGGTGCACGGATTTCTTTACTTTTTTTTTTTTTTTAATTTGACTTCTATTGTTTTTTTTTGCAAAATGGTCATTAATATAACGTTTTTTTTATAAAAACTATAAACTGTAGACTCTCATCTTTAATTTCACCTATTACATCCTATGTGCTATCTGCAGATGTTAAAGAGTTATTAGCACAAAACCTATTCATTTCATGCCGAAATTAACCGATAATTTTTTTAAAATGACGACGTGTTTTCAGTCAGTAAGGGAAGAAATTTTAGGTTTTGAGCCAATAATTCTATAACGGCCGCGGAAAGCACATAGTGTATAATAGGTCAAACTAAAGAGGAGAGTCTTCAGTTAATACAGTTTTTTTAATAAAAAAAAAAAAGTTATCTTAACCACCGTTTTGAAAAAAAAAAAAAATAGAGGTCAAAGTAAAAAAAAAAGGTAAGAAAATCCGAAATTTTTAGTTTAGACAAGCATAACTCTTGAGAGGAGAGAGGTACGGAGCTGGTTGAGCAGCAGTCGTTGAAAAGGCCATCAAGTTCTGCATACAAGAAGCTTTTAACTGTGACCGTACGCTGTGTACTTTTTAAGATACAGAGTGTTTTGTAAAAAAAAAACTAACTTTTTTTCTTAATCACCTTTAACTCCCAAACAACTCCCCCTCCCTTTCCATACAATTTTTTGTTAGTCCTAGGTGATCTATTGACCACCTAAGGTGAAAAACTCAATAAGCCACAAAACATTTTATATATCCACCCAACCACTATATTTTACTACCACTCTCTCTCCCAACAATCCTCAAACCTCACCCAATCATTTACTTATCAACAAAAACTCTGGAATTAGCATAAGGCTCGTAGAAAACTTGACTGGCTTGAAAGATTCAACTATTTCATTTTCGTTTATACAAAACACGTGTTTGAATGTTTAACAGTTACATACGTTTAAATATATATAGTAAATGACCTTTTATAAATATATACCTAAAGTTCATATTGGTGTTTCAAGGAGGTTAGATAAAGAGAGTATTTTGAAAATTCCAGTAAACGTGTGTAGTTAAATACATTTCTGCAAACTTTAGTTCTAGTACAATTATATATTTTACTAAACGACCCGTTTAAATTAAAATCACCTTAAAACTGACATTGGCCCTCCCAAATTACACCAAATACAAACTTATATATATATATATATATAGAAAAAAAAAAACTCTCTACTACTATCAAAGAATGTATCAAACCAGACATCAAAAAGTCAAGACTAAAAATAACCGAGACATCAATCAGCTGATTTTTTCTTACTATCTCTAGCACTAGATACAGGCACTTTTGAAGATTTTTGTTAGTTTTTTCTTTTCTTTGTCAAGTAAAAAAGAAACAAATTAAACTCGGTTACCTTTTAAGAATTAGTGACGTCGCTTCTTAATCGACAGAATAGAAGAAGAAAAAAAAAATAGAACAAAAAAACTAACCTGTTACTGATTCTAACTATACAGTTTCTACCTGGCTAGGCAATCAGCTGACTGGTTTGTTTGACCTTTTCAAATTCTCGCCACATTTTTATAAGAATATCACCCTGACTTTGTCAATTTCCAGATTTGTTTTATTTTCTCACGGTATCCTCCGCATAACTGGCGAAAACTTGTTTCATCCGCAAAGGTATTTTCTTTAGATGTAATGCCTGTGTCCACTAAATCTGTTGCGCGATTATTGTTATATTATTGGTGCAGGAAGTATTTTCACAATTTTCAAATCTTCGGTGTCCCTGTTAATATGTACCAAATTTGCTTAACTGTAATATGTTTGTTGCGCCGATATTTGTGAAGAAGACAAATAATTATATATGTACTTAACATTTAGTGAAAAAATCAGGAAGTATTCACAGGAAAAGTAGTCTTGTTTAACAGGAACTGTTTCCTATATAGAGGGGGAAGTTAAAATCTCGTACTTCCGTAAATTTTTAGTATGCAGGTGATGGATGCGTAAAACAAAATCACTACCCGAAAAAAAAGGAACATCTCGAATTACAATTTTTCTCACAATCTATTAATTCTAGGTAATTTTTTTAATCTTTTGACCATGCACAAGGTCAACGGTCAATGTACTCTGAAAGTAACAGATGATTGTACGAAGACTTTAAAAAAAATAATCATTTGAATTTTTAAGGGATTATCTTCATTACAATTTTATTGCATTTTTCGAGAAAAATCCCTAATTTATTTTTTATTTTTTTTTACGTTGTTTTTGGGGCGCAGAATTTTTTTATTTAAACACAACTGAAATAGGGATCTATTCCTAAAAAAAGTTATAAAAACTTCTTTTTTCTTTTACTATCAGAACCATCTTAACACAAGTTCGCTGCTGGGACACGTTAAACTAAACATAAACCGAACACCGGATAAAATGACATTACACATAGAAAAAAAAACAAAAATTACATTTGCGTTTAAGAGTTGATGCATAAAACTTACATCGGCTCTCAAGCGAGTGCATATTTAGAAGCTTCAAGCGATCCTCATAGGGTGGAAGAATTAATGAATTATTCCAGGGTAGGTGCCTGAGAGCAAATCGTAGGAAATTCCGCTGAACAGACTCGATACGGTCGATGTGTGTATCATAAAATGGAGACTAGACCTGGCTAACGTTATCGAGAAAAAAACGTAATGTTGTGGGAGGATTCGGAAACTCTCAGGGCAAACGTTTTATAAAGCCTAGCATGGAACTACTCTTTGATACCAGGCAGTTTATGTGGAAGATAAAATTCAATCTGTTGTCACATTTGACGAGTCAAAAAATCCGAGAACTCATTTTTTTTTTTGTTCTGTTTCATGCTGAAGTCAGACTAAGAAACATCAACATGATCATTATTGTTCAGTTATTCTGCCACAGCGCACTTGAACCAATAGATTTAATAAAACAAAACAATTCGTAGTGGTAAAGACCGACTTGACGACTTTTCGAATATAAACATAATTTTGATAATTGAATGCAAACATTTTACTACCGAATGCGAAAAGTGGATGAAGTCCTCAGAGAAATAAAGTACAAGAAAGAATTCGCCCAGTTTGGTAAGCCAACAACATATGAGATTTGTGTATGAGTTATCCTAACCTACATAAGAACATAGCCCTCAGGCCTATTAGGATTATGACAGAAAAATAAGTAGATTGAAAAACCAGAGAAGAACACCAAGGACTAGGTATATATTAAGAGAGAAGGAATTCAAATTCAAAACCCTTTTGAAGCTGGACATGGGTCAACAAGGATCTGATGTAAAGGGTTTTCCAATAAGAGGTGTTATTTTAATTAGCCCGCTATTTCGGTAGATGTCACTTTTGGAGCTGCCATTTTTTGACACATTTTTTGAAACTACGCCATTAATAAAAATGGAATGATACACGATTCAACAACGCATTGAAATTATTAAAATTCACTATAAAAATGGTGAAAATGTGGCAGAGACGGTTCATAAAACTCGAACATTTTTGGGTCGTCGTGAAGCACCTTGTCGGACCGCAATACAGAAATTGGTAGAAAAATTCGAGCTGTCGGGACAAGTTAGTGATTTGAAGAATAAAACCCGTGCACGTCGCTCAAGAACAGCCGAGAATATTGCATTCCACAAACGTCATTACACCGTATTTTGCATAAAGATTTGGGTCTTAAGGCTTATAAAGTTCAGTTAACACAAGAACTCAAGCCGGCCGATCATCAACAACGTCGAGTCTTTGCTGATTGGGTCCTTGAAATGCATGAAAATGATCCGGAATTCCATCGAAAACTCATCTTGAGTGATGAGGCCCATTTCCACCTCGATGGCTTCGTCAACAAGCAAAATTGTCGCATCTGGGGCTCGGAAAACCCAAGAGTTATTGTTGAAAAGCCTCTCTATCCTCAACGTGTGACTGTTTGGTGCGGTTTATGGTCCCGCGGGGTCACTGGACCTTACTTTTTCGAAAATGAGGCTGGAGCAATAGTTACGGTGAATGGATTGCGCTATCGACAGATGATTAATGATTTTTTATGGCCGGAATTGGATGGTATTGATCTGGACAACGTTTACTTTCAACAAGACGGCGCTACGTGCCATACAAGCAACGAAACCATTGATCTTTTACGGGAAAAGTTTCCGGACCGTGTTATCTCTCGAAGAGGTGATCACAATTGGCCACCGAGATCTTGTAACTTAACACCTTGCGACTTCTTCCTTTGGGACCACGTGAAAGAGAAGGTCTACGCCAACAGCCCAGCGTCGATTCAAGACCTCAAAGATGGAATTCGTGAGGCTATCGAGGACATAGGGCAGCCACTTTGCGATTTGTTTATGGAAAATTTCATGAAAAGGATATGGTCCTGTAGGCGTGGTCGTGCTGGTCATTTGGCTGATGTTATTTTCCATTATTAACGGCATACCTTCCTCTTTATAATGAAATAAAGATCCGATCATTTATCTAAAAAAATGGCATTTTTCTTTGAATATCAAAATAACACCTGTTATTGAAAAACCCTTTATCTCAAGGCTTGTTAATTAATCGGTTTTACGATTAGAAAATCAGTTCGGTCGGAAGGAAAAAATAAATCCAATTGTCTTTCATCATCTCAAGAGGATTTTTCCCAGATTGCTCAACAAATATGACAATAATGAGAATGGAAATTACATGCAGAACAGGCACGTGTCTAAAGGAATCAGCGAACGATCATAGCTATCAAGGAAGACAACCACATACTAAATGGGGCTGAATGAAATCACAAATCGAAGATGCCATTTCAAAGTTATTTGCCTATTCGAATCGATCATACATACATATGTAGAACGGGGATATCATGATTTCAAGACACAACCAACTTCCTTGCCCACTGTAGAAAATATCGAATTATGATAACCTTAAATTTGACTAGTTGAACTGAACTTAATTAATTCTTCGTTAAGAAAATTTCATTAAAGTCAGAATTCATTCAGATAAATATCGTCGGGGTGTTGAAGTTATTGAGAATGTGAATTAGAAGCCATTGGAATGTTGGGAAAATACAAATGAGTACACTTAAAATTTTTTATCAGGAAATAGATGAATCAGTCTCTCTGCCCCATGTCTCACGAGAAATTTAAAAGGGAACTGAAGAAGAAAAAATAAGAAATAGCAAAATCTGAAGAAGTAATTATTAATTTGTTCATATTATTTCATTTTATGTCATGGAAAACTACATTTTCAGATTCGGAGTAAGAGGAATTTAAAGTATTTAAGGAATCATGATTAATTGTCCTTGCTCCTGATGTTATTCCTTCTGACTTAGATCTTTTTTTTTTCGGTTGTAAATGTGAGCGGTAACTTCTCTTGTTTCATGTGGAGTTCCACAGGGATCAATGCTTGAATTCGTTTAATCTGAATTTCGTTGTTAGCAAGGACCGAAAATAACTGGTATTTTGAAAATTTTAAACGAAAAAAGCTGGCATAAATTAAGATTGTGCAATTTGATTGAATAAACCAAAATATTTCTCGAGGGACCGAGCTGTTTAGATTCCTGTGATTCCTGTAAAGCTTTAAAAACTTTTGTTTTTTAAAAAAAACCTTTCTAAAACGGTTATCTTAATATACAGGGTGATTCAGATCAAGATACCTTCCGGTATACTATGCGATTCCTTGAGGTAAGCTGATCAAAAATTGTTCCACATACTCCCCGTAGAAACTTTCTTTTAAGAGTTGTGGCCGGTTGAAGATTTCGCCAAAAATTCGTGAACCCTGATGGGAATAAATGAGTATAACTTTTATTGTTGGCAATTTTTTTTCAATTAAGCATCTTTAAATTATTCTCATATATTGCCATAATTTTGATTTTTTTTTCACACAATTTTCATAAATACCGTTATTTATTTCAAAAATTTTCTTCCATGTAACCCAAATTTATTGCTTCTTATTAATGCCCCTACTACCCCCTATCACTCGACAATAAAACCACATGCCAATCAATATCAAATCCGCATTAAAAAATAACAAATAATTTCTCCCTTCAATTAATGAATACATCACAAAAGTTCTCTAGAGTTTCCCTTCCTTTTGCATTTCATTAAATTTAAAAAAATTATATTACATTTGTGTATAAATTTTAAAATTTTCAAGATATAAAAAGAAAGCAAGTTCTGGGGCCGGATTCCACAACTATTAGTTTACCCGTGCACACAAACTTTTGTATACACCACCTTGTTCCGATTCCGCAAAAAATGGAAATGAGTTTTTCTGTCAAAATTTTGTACATTTTAACTGATATTTTCTTGCTGCCATTTTGGTTGTGAATTTTGAAGAGGTACGTGTGAGTTTTTGTCAAGAGTTATTTTCAAAATTATTTGTTATATTATATATTTTACGTTTTTCTAAGCCGTAGTCGACTTAATACTAGTGAATTCCTGTAACTCATTTCTTATAACTGATCTAACCTTCTTCAAAGAGACTATTTTCTCACTCAAACAACATTCAACACAGAAAAATTTTCCCTCACGGTGAGTTTTTTAAATCGTGTGCACTGGAAAATCTAGCCCCACGGCAGTACAGTGAATAACAATGAATATTTAATTAAATGGAAAACTCTAGGTAGTTTTTTTAAAAAAGTTATTTGTTATATTTATTATTTTTTTCTTTTTTAGTCATAAATTATTCTCAAATTTGTTGAAATTATACCACCAAGCAATTTTCAGTACAAGCAAAAATTTTACACCTTTTTGTGATTGAAATTTAACAAAAGCCGGGTATTTTGATGAAAAGCAGTATGTTGGGAAAATTATAATAGCCAGGGTAATTAACCTCAGATTCAGTTTTCCTGCAAATATTTAATTAAATTTTATGCATATATTAACCCTACCTAATTAGCATTCCCCGAAAATTTCTTTAACCATTTAATTTGCAAGAAATTACAGTCCAGCCCAAGAAATTATGGTGTTTTAACGAAATGCAAGCGACCCCTATATGAAAAACACCAACAGTAAGACAAGCAAGAAGTGTATAATGTCTATTTTATGTGAGACTAAATTTTACTATGCTTACGGGATCAAAAACTTATACCTATTATATAAATAAAAGAACTCTCGCGATATCTGAATGCTAATGATATTTTCATGCTGAAACGAAAAGAGAAAGCTATACAGAGCGGTCCACAACTGATGGCAAATACGGTTATAGGGGGCGATCGCCCCCCCCCCCCCTAGAGCAAATATCTGGATCCGCCCTTGGCCACACATATGATTGTATGCACGCACACTCACTCACTCATTCACTCACTCCCTCCCTCACTCACTCGACACGCACGCACATGCACGACCATGCACACACACACACACACACACACACACACACACACACACACACACACACACACACACACACACACACACACACACACACACACACACAAGCAGGTATAAAAACCTAAGCTTAGTTTTTCAGGTCGATTTTCATTTTTTGGCTAGAAAAATAAATTTCTTTTCCATTAAAAATAATTCGGATATGGAAATTCTATTCGCTTTTTAAACATATTGTCGGCACTATGACGCGGAAACGGCCTACGGTTAGTCATCAGATGTGCAAATGACCTTATTGTTTCACTGTCGCTGTGCGTTGACATTGTGCGTTTACATATGAATGCCGATCTTCTTAAGTACTTGAAATCCCAGAAGTATTCGTATCCTGTTTTATGAAATTTGGACCATATTGTCCACGCCGCAGTGAGCATTGAGAGGGCTTTTCAGTCCTAAAAATCATTTTGAATGATCGCTTTTGCAAGCAGTCTTTAACGACACTCCTCAATTGGCTAAATAATTTAAAAAAGTTCTGTCAACCAGTTATTAAGGGACTATTATCTCAGTGTAAAATTTTTGAAAAATCGCGCGTCAATTCTTTTGTTCAGTCCATAACGGCACATCCTTATCTATGGTTCTTACCTGCTCTTCTATAATCGAAATAGAGTGGTCAAATTCGGCAGTTTCGTGTTGTTATTCAAAATGGATTTTGTGAGATGGCCGACTGATTGTAAGTAGGCAATTTATGAAAAAAAAAACCCTCCTTTAAACTACAAACGCGTTTTTCTTGAAATGCCCTTTCTACAAACGGTAACTCTCAGAGTGAGAGTTTTCAAGCTATCGACTTGAAATTTTGTCTGAATTTTCTTTACTTCATTCTTTATGTCCCTATAGAAGTTTTTTTTTTTTTTTGAAATCTTCCCATCTTTTCACACAAAAAACTGTTGAAAAACAGGGATAAATTTCGTCGCCATTTTATCAAATTAAAAAAAAAAAAAAACTCCTTACAGATTAATAATCAATTTGATTTTTTTTTCTGCGGCCACAACCATGGACACCGATTGCCCTCATTTTTTTAACTCACTTTCTACAATAATTATTAACAACAAGTAAAAATAAATAAAAATTAATGAAAAAAAAATTTTTGTATTGCTAAAGAGTGGTCTGATTCGTTAAAAAAATCATCCCCCCCCCCCTAGCCATCGCGAAAATTGACAATTTTTTGGCCGGTTACACTTCATTAAGTAAAAAGCCAGTCAATTTGCTCGAAAAAACAAAGTCTTGAAACCTGCTATTTTCGGCTAGAAAAATTAAAAATCCGAGCTGGCTTTATATTTTTATCAAAAAAAAAAAAAAAATATATATATATCAAGCTCTTGCGCTTATCGGTCAGAGGAATAACATGTAAAGTAAGCTTTTTTCGTAAAAAGTTATATAACTGGTTCGGTTCCTGGTTATTAGGAAGGCGCCACATTTTGATGATGTGACCCAGGAGGAGCGACCGCTCCCCTGCTCTCCCTTGAATATTCTTCTGTGATAAATGCATTTATACTACCACCTTCAAATTTCTCGACTTAATTGCTGTCAATATGCAGCAAATTACTAATTATTATTCTTCTTATCTGATTTTTTCAATTCAATACTTTAAATTTAAAGTTTAATTCATCAATATTATACAAAATATATGTAAAAAAAAAACAAAGAAGGGGTTTTATCAGATTTTCGAAACATTTCTCATATATGAGGTGAGGTATAGTATAATAGCGCATAAATGATAAAGAATAATTTTCGAGAGGCTCTATTTTTTTTTTGAAAAAGACCTGATCACATCCGCCTTCTTTCTGTGTGAAAGGACAACAGAGGACTAACATGTGTGTAAAACTCGTTAAAAATCATCAAAGCAAATTCTAAGAATTTGATTCATCTCAAATGGCCGAAATGGTATCCTCTTCAATTGTACTTTCAAGATTTTGCGGCACTCAGTAGACATGATAAGTATATTTGTGCTGCGGGTAAGTAATGCAATTCATTCCTTAGTCTTTTTATAAGACTTGGAATTTCGCGGAACTGAACTGTTGTATGTACAGTACATACAAACATACATACATACAAGAGTATAGTATTCAAGGGAATATCCTAGGCTCAACGGTTTCACATTCCTTTCTATACATACTATTTTCATATAATGTACTGTATATGTATAAAGTAGAAAAAGCCGGTAGAGTTTGGTCACATCCTTTTTAGATGTTCAGGGATCTTCCGATTAAAAACCTTCAATTCATGGAGGAAATTTTTATTTTTATGAATGAAAAACGAAGGATGAAGATCATTCATGGGAGAATCTATAGAATGGTATGCGATTCGTTATGGACATGGTCTTAAAATTTTTGTATTATTCATTTCCTTCGTAGTAAATAAAAGAAAAATTTTATGTTAAAAGACTTCTTCGTTTTGGTTTAAAATTGTCTGTATTCAATATAAAATATTGGTTAACTTGGCGCCAGAGTAATAAGGTGTTATTTATTTTTATTTTGTAGCTAAATACTTGATGGATTGCGAAAGAAGCTGGTCACATGGCAATAAATTTATGGTCAAGAAGAAATTTAGTCACTGATTCGAAGATAGCAAGGTTCGGTTAGGTTAGGTTAGAATGGTGGCCATCTCACCTGCGATCAGCCTCACTTAGACCATTTACGGTCCATTGTGATATCACTTTAATGGGACCCTACCTGAGAAACGTTAGGGGGTGCGCTAAAACTAGCCACAAGAGTTAATGAACCTTACCAGGTCCCTCAGCTCCTTGCCTTCTAGCTCCTCAAATTCGTCGAAATAGTAACTGCCGAGCCCATTCCTCCTATGCTTGGCAAGGTTAGGGTATTCACACAGCAGGTGGTGAACGTTCTCAACCTCTTCCTCGTCCATACAGCTTCTGCAAAAGTCATTGCATACGCTCTGCATGTTTACCGAAGAGACAGTGCCCCGTAATAACTTCGATAAGGTTACGCACATCATTACGGCTCCTCCTCAGCAGAGATTCAGTTCTCCTAGGACAAACCTTGGACCACAGCTGTCTTGAAATTACGTATGTGCTTAATTCTCCTCATATGCGATTTTTCAGCTTACAGGCCTGTACGTCTAGGGGCTGATCTATGGGCTCCTCCTCTAGGCAATTAGTCATATGTCATGTGACCATGCACCCAACAGAGAATAACTCTGTGGTTAGCACCCCGTATCCCACTCTCTCACCGACACCGTTGCACGAGGCGCGATCTAATGGTGTTCAAGTACTGGGCCTTGATAGTAGCTTGGCTGTCAATACAAATACTGATAATTCGATCACTGAGTACATCATATTTTGTTGCCAACAGCTCTGCTGCTTTGTTGATAGCAAGGACCACCGCCTGGAACACACTACAGTAGTCCGGTAGGCGGTACGATTCCTGCATTTGAGAGAATCTGAGTACACCCCGGCGTGCACTCACACATCCATTTTCAAGTCGTCTGTGAAGACACATATATCCGAGTCTTTTACCACCAGATTATCATCCCATTCCTCTCTACTAGGAATGCTAGCTGAGAATGTTTTGTAGAAGTCTAGTCTAGGGACAATATAATCTGTGGCTCCCCGTGTACAGTCCCCAGGACAGAATTTCAGTATAACACTGTGACCAAGGTCTCTGACTCTTAGTGCAATTTTTGCAGCTATACATTTCCCATGGATATCAAGGGGCAGGAGGCGATCTCTATTTCTGCCGTTGGTATCGTAAGAAGAGCACTTGTAACAGCTTTTCAGGTGCGTTGCTTTCTCTAGAGCGTTCCACCACACCAAGATTCCATAGATGAGGATAGGCCTCACAAGTGCAGTATACATCCAGTGCACGATGGAAGGGTGTGCGCCTCATCTTATGCCAAAAGTTTTTGACACGCTCATTAATATTTATCCTTCAATTTAACTTAGAGTCTAGTATCACTCCTAGGTATTTGGCTTCAGTTCTAAATTCAAGAGTAATGCTACCCATTTTTGGGGGAGCGAAAGTCGGAATAACTCTCCTCAGTGTAAAGAGGACTAGTTTAGTCTTTGCGAGGTTGAGCCCCAGACTACAACTCTCAGCCCAGTTAGGAAGCTTTTGCAATGCTCTTTGAGGTAGTTCGATAATTGAACTTACCCGAGACCCGGATGACTAGATCATCAGCATATGCAACCACTTTCATTCCCTCCCTCAGCAAAGGGACAAGGATTTCATTTACCACCAATAGCCACAGTTTAGGTGGGAGAACTCCTCCTTGTGGAGTACCTCTGGGCATCCTCTTGCTCACTTTATTGCTGCCATATTCTGCGTATACCTACTATACGGTTATTGAGCATTGAGTTAATCCATCTGCATATATTATAGGATTTGACTCCTAGACCAACCAGGGCATCCTGAATGTCCTCTATTCTAAACATTGTTAAAGGCACCCTCGATATCCAAAAATGCATCTATAGTGCAGTTTGTACTACGTCATGTAACGCAGTTTCAACCGATTTACCTTTAAGGTGTGCGTGCTGTGATCTCGAAATGTCACTTCCCCTGAGCAGGCCATCCAAGGTCGCCTCTATCAACCTTTCAAAAGTCTTCAGGAGAAGTAGGGCTGATGGGTCATGTGCCTGCTACGGCCTGCCTTAGGAATGAAGATCACTTTAGTTTGCTTTCCGATCCATGGGACATAGGAGAGAAATAAGCAGCTCCTATAGATTGCTTCGTTGTCATGTTTTTATAAAAAAACATATCCTGCACCCATGCACCCAAAAAAGCAACAATTAAAATTAAGAAGAGAGGGCCCTGGGGTACACTGGTTATAGGGTGAGGTTCTGATTCAATGTCATCTAGTACAACATATACATAGTAGACGACCGGATAAAAAATGTTTAATCCATAAGGAGAAGAAGAGTAGAAGAGTCTCTCCTTCTCAAGTGCTCTCCGTCCCAAGTGCTTTAAGTTTCGCTAAAATGGCTACATGCAGGACTCTACCAAAAGCCTCTGAAATATGTAGGGCAACGAAAATTGTGTAGACAACGGTTCGATTTCACTTTTCTATGGTCCGCCTTATGACGCTAACTCCAAACAAATGCTATAAAGTTTGTTTCTTATCTATTTGTTGCCAAAGAATCAGCTGATTTTAATACTTTGCTATTCATGTGTTGTAGAAGAGTTTAACTTGCATAACATATGTATGAAAATTTTACTTTAAATATAAAACCGGTAATGTTTTCTACTTTAAAAAAAATATGTCATAAAAATCTTATGAAGATAACCTATACGGTTAGAAACGTCACCTATTTTAGTGTGACTTGTGTCATTTCATTTTCACTAGAATCTATCATTAACTCTGAATTAACGAAGTATCTAGAAATTAATCATCTCATCAACGATCGCCAATATGGCTTTCGAGCTGGACGCTCATCTGGAGACTTGCTGACCTTTGTTACAGAACGTTGGAACCGTAGTCTTCACAATTTTGGTGAGTCGTTGCCCTGGATATTTCAAAGGTCTTTGATAGAGTCTGACATCCAGCCCTTTTAACCAAACTTGAAGCACTTGGTCTCTCTCCTCCTCTTCTATTATGGATTGAAAGTTTCCTATCTAGTCGCCAAATACGTGTTGTATTAGATGGCGTTACATCTGAACTGCATCCCATAAATGCCGGTGAACCTCAAGGCTCTGTTATCTCTCCAACTCTCTTTTTAATTTTCATTAATGATCTGCTTTCCCTTACTTTCAATCCCATCCATAGTTTCGCAGATGACAGTACTCTTGATTTCGCTTACTTCTTTGACACTCTTGCGGACTCCAGGGGGAATGCCGAATGTGTTAAATGAGATTGCATGATTAGATCATTTAATAACGATCTTAACAATATCCTCGCTTGGGACTAAGCGAATCGCGTCGAATTCAATGCATCTAAGACCCAAAGCTGTCTCATTTCATTAAAACAAGATCATAACTTAACCACACCCGTTTCTTTTGATGGAGCATTAATTTCTGATTCACCGTCACTAAGCATTCTTGGCATTAATATTTCCAGTAAGTTAAACTGGACAGATCACATCTTCTCTGTGTAAGAAATATTTCAGTCCGTCAAATCTAGCGCTCCTCTACAAGTCCTACATTAGACCTAGAATGGAATACAACTCCCATATATGGGCCGGGGCTGGTCGCACAGCCTTAGCTTCATTGCATATTGTCCAAAAGAGAGCCTTCAAACTCATTGGCGATTTGGCAATATTTTGTCATAACGACTCACTCGAGCACCGCCGCAATGTTGGATGCCTTTCGCTCCTTTATCGCTATATGCATGGTCAATGTTCTGATGAAATATCTAGTCTAATCCCTTGTGGAATGATTCCTGCACGCAATACTCGCGCTGCAAACCGCGCACATCCTTTAACCCTTCAAATTACTTTCGGCCGTACAGTAAAATTCCGTGATGCTTTTTTATCCCGAACAGTGCGAATGTGGAACAGCTTACCATCTTCTGTTTTTCCCCCGGCATACAATCTGCGGAACATACATCGGCACCTCCGCCACTCTCCTCATATCCCCTAATCCTTTCCCTATCTCCTTCCTACCATGCTGTGCTTTGCATCATAGGGTATCCCCTGAGCTTGGCTTAATAATATAAAAAAAAAGACTCCTTCTTAGAGAGGTTTCATAGCTTCAAAACGGAAATCTGTATTCGTTTTCGCTAAAAATAAAATAAAATCGAGTTATAGCAGTCTTCTAAAAACCATGTGGGAAATCACATAAGAGAACTATCAGAATTATAAAAGATTAAATATGATTAAAAATTCTATTTACGGCTAATAGGACCTAAGACAAATTCTCACCACTTTAATCTGACCTAAGCTAACTGGAAATAACGATCTTGTCGATTGGAAAAACATAAAACCGCTTAGAGAAGAGAAGAATTATATCGCAACAACGAGTAGATTCTGGAGACTGGTAATCAAGACATTATCAGAAATAGGCCAGCAGTACCAGGTGGAATAAGAGGAGTAATTTGATTTGATGCTGATGAAATACCTTTTAATTGAGAAATAATTTTATTATGACAAAATAGTGTAAGATCTTTATTGAGATCCCGTTGTATGTAGTTAGTTTCTTTGTAAGCCCGACCATTTGTACATTTAAATAAAATTTTAAATAATTTACACCCGCAATTTATTTTCTTATCATTATAAAAAAGTAAAAAGTAAGAAAAAAGAAATTCTTCTTCCCGACCGTTTCTTATTAATTATGAATGGAATGAAATACTCAAAATCAGCTGTTCAAGCATTCTGTACGGTTGAATTCTGTCGATTGCAAATAGAACGTCGACAGATAAGACCATAATATCGCCACATTCTTTTGTACATATTTATATATGCTTTGAGACTTACACTCGTACATAGATTTTATCAGATGAGTTGTCTTTGCACAAACTGGCTTCCTTTCATCGATAAGGAAATAGAAGTCATAAACTCGTGTGGAGAGCAAATAAAACTTATGTGGTTTGCATTTGTAAAGAATTGCAGTCGCGTGCTGTTTATATATACTTGAGATATTCTTTTTATATTCTAATGAGGACGACAATATGATTTTATAATGGAATATAACTTTTTGTTTTTTTTTTAAATTCGATAATTTAGATAGATTTTTCAAAATTCGTTCAAAATTATTTCAAAAATATAAAAAATTGAAATAGGATAGTTTTTCGCAAGAGTTTATCATGCAGGTGGGTAGATATTTATGTGTCTGTGTCTAACATTTTATCTAATTTTGAATTAATAATAAACATTAATTCATAATCAATAGACTCAATCAATTAAATTAAATTGATTTATTATAACTAAAGAATATTTTTTTTATTTTTATAGGAAGGGGGCCGAGAGATTCCAAACACGGAGGCCAATGCGGCCCATTGTACTAAAAAAAAAAACGACATTTTTATCTAAGTAGTATTGTACTCAAGTATAGAAAATGTACATTTACATACACATATGGACAATAAAATATAAACAATACCTTAAAACACGCTTTTATATAAAAATTATTCGGGACTTGAAAAAGTTCTCGCCGTTTTTTCGGAAAATGAATGCTTTATTTTAAAAATTTAGTACATAGTAAAAAAAAAATTCTAGTTAATTTTAACTGCTTGCATGACTAGTTATTATGACTAACTGGATCTCTATTTAAAATTAAAAATCAACTAGGATTCCGGATATATATAAATAAATAATTTCTTATTTTTATTTCTGGTATTTCGGAATTCGAGAAATTCAGTTTTTTTTTCAAATGTGTTTCCAGTTAATTAAATATTTGGAGGTTCAGTTATTATACATTCTCCGATTGCAATGAAAATCAATTTAAGTGAACTGATTTGTAGTTGCGTACTGATAATCTAGTCAAATGTACCAAATTCTATTTAAAATTAAGGAGAAATTCAATAGAGTCCTCATTCACATGTGAACTGAGTTGTGTTCATTTAGTATTGTGATGTGAAAGTCGACGGACTTGCCAAAGTGTATATTAGTGTATAAAGTGTATATTAGTTGGTCTAGCATATTGTTTACAGTGCTTAGAAAATAATATTTTCTATAATTTATTGTTTGATTGTCAGTTAAATAAAGTGTAAAGGCCTTTAAAAACTGTAAAGGCCTAATCAGAATTGCCGTAAAAGTCGAAATTTTGGTTAGACCTTAATGGACCATAAAGACGGCAATAATGTATGTTGCTAATGAGTTGTATTAATTTTACTTAGATAAAACTATTTTGCCTGTGGAGAAAAACTATCAAACAATAATTAATCTAATGGCAGAAACTTACATATGGTATGGCAGACCGGGGCTAGTAGACCCATTTTTCATAATTAATTTTATAAGAATTTTACTGTTAAGTTTTTACCCATAATAAATACGTTTTCATTTTGATTACTTCAATGGGTTTCTTAATAGTTCGTTTTATTTTATTCTCTATAAGGTTTTCAAGTATTATTTTTTTCATGAAAGCTTCGCCGTGAGTCCATTTACCCCATGCCTGGGGTTGATTGACTCAGTGGACAGGGTTATTTGACTATATCAATTTATTAAAGTAATAAGCATGCAAAAAGACAAAGTTTTGAAAAAAATAATCATTTTTTACGAAATAAAGAAAATTCAACATTTTTAAATAATCTGTGGTAATGGTGCAGAGGTCTAAAGCACATAATATATTTCGGATGATACCATTTATAATAACAGCGGTCTATATGGTGCACGATTATCCATATCCGCGTTAATATCGAGATTTTAGGCGCGATGGGGCTACAGCTGAGCCAGATCCATTCATACATAAGAAATTAAATTTAATTAATTAGACCATTTGAGATTAAATTGATGAATGACAACGTTTTGATGATATGGGTGATCTCCAGGAATTTCCAAGAACTTCGAATTATTAAAGATATTAAGGGTTGTGTGGATAATAATTGGTGAGTCCTAATAATTTCCGAGAATTTTCATGTACTTATATAGTGAAAGGGTGGGTTTGATAAAAGTGTAGTATAATTGGACTGGATATTACTTCCCGTTAACTGCAATGAATAAAAGTGGAGCATACACATATAGAAAGCTATAATATGCTCGAGTTTATTAGTACTTGAGGAGTCTATAGATGGGTTGTTTCGGAGTGCTGTGGTGGCAACAATGGCCCGTTCCGGACGTTTCGCTCCAGCCACAGAACTGTTCAGCGGTGCTCCTCACTTTAAGCTTCGTCATTGATAACCTCTTTGCAAGCAATTTCCATCACATCTTTAGATGTATTCAATTTTTCCATTTTTCGTTTGTGGGTCCTCATCGTTCTGAATGTAAGAAAAGCATTAGTAACTGTAACTTAAGAAATAACCGAAATAAAAACGAAACATGGGGTTAGTTGCCTTATGAGTCATCTAACCCCGCTACGCTGCGTGTCAATAAGCCCCAACCCGTCATTTTCTTTTTGATACACTAACGACAGAAAGTTATTCCAATCACAGAAAAATCAATCTCGGAAGACCAATAACCAATGCATAGGCTTTCAATAAAAATCACTAGGCAACCCAAAATCATGAGCGTATAAACTAAGCCTAAGACAATTTATGTATGAAACATAATTTTTACTCAGGTGCTTGTAATTTGTTTTTGTTTTTATAACTCCGCGAATGATGTGCGCTAGCTTCGACCACTATTGCTACACTGAGATGGGTACCTTGACTTAATACACAGTCAAATTTATACAGCTTCGATGTCGATTTTTAATTAGTTAATCGCAATGAGTCTACATATCCCTATAGTCAACTAACCCCGGTCTACCCTACTACGCGAACTGTGATATTATCCGGAAAATCGGTGAAATACATTTTTGACATGTTCCCAAGAATAATTGATTTTAAATGCGCAATGGTAAAAAATTATACAAAATTTACTATTGACATCTTTACATATTATATTCATATTCAGATTAACCCTTGTGTACACACCCGGCTACCCGGGTAGCCATTTTAACTTTGATTCCCTGTAAAAACTGTTAGTAGAAATATACTGACTCGAGGATCCATGCCATCCCAAAGTTACTTGAGATATGTCGATGTATGGAAAAAAAATATTTTATAATATTTTGGCTTTTTGAATTCAACTTTTTTATCCGTAGTCAACACACTTAGGCTACCCGGGTAGCCAGAGATTTTATATGAGAAACATTATCACGTAGTTGGTTAGTAAACTTAAGTTGGAAAAAAAAAAATAAGGAAATATAATGAAAACGAACATGTAAATCTATAAAAAAGTGTTTTTTTTTTTACATATAATAAAACTATTTACAATATTATAAATTAGTTACATAAATGGCATTTTTTTACGGTTATTGTGTGTCCACTACATATAGGCTTGTTACAGGTGCAACAGGATTTTCTGGTGGCACGTCGTCTTTTTGGGCTGGTCATTAGACATACATAACATTTTCCTGTCTGTGCGGTACTGTCCATTACTGTCTCGAGACATTTTTGCGGCCAATTCTTCAGGTAGTTGCCGCTGAATTGACCTTCCTAACATACATTCAATTCCAATTCTTCTCTCGAAGTTTCTTGTAATATTTACATTTGTACACGGAAAAAAGTGAATTGTGAATAGCACATTTTGCAAATATTTCGGGACATTTGTTAGATAAACATAATAGATGTATTCAAAATAATCGAAATTGTAGCTCCAACATTTCTTTTCACATATTCAAGGTTTTGGCAATATATTTTAAATATATTAAAAATAATGTAAATCTTATCACAACACTAAATTATTTATTACAACACATTTCTTTTAAATCTGATTTTACAACAAATTTATATATTGCAAACAGTTTTAGTAAATTGTACTCAATATGACAGAAATAATTAAAATATTTAATTTGAATTTGCAAATTTTATTTTATTACTACATACAAAATATTACGTCACTGTGTGATTTAATAGAATTATAAATAAAGATTCCAGTAAAGATTATGTTAAAAATGACGTACTATAATATAATAACTTTTGATCGCAAATTTAGCAATAAAAAAGCCCACTCAAAGGTATTTTGCAAAATCGATTCATTTTTATATATAAAATATATACATATAACTGAATTCATATGAATTCACATTTTAAAGTACTCTGAGGGCCTTGTGAGTATCTTAGATCCGATTTCGTCTCAACCAGAGACGTCACACATTAAGCTCAGCTATTATAACAATGAAATGAGGAAGCTAGTCTGTCCGAACGAAATTACGTCACAGCACATATGTCAAAATGTAATGAGAATACCTTGTATTCTCTGTACCGTGCCTCTACCTGATGTAAGGAAGCCCTCAATATTTTCTTAGGAATTTACAGGAAATGTAATTTAACATAAAAAACATTGAAAATGTTCAGTTTAAAACTTAGTGTAAATGCAACTTCCAAATTGTTTCATTTTTACTGTATTTCCTTGTGTGTGTACTTATTATACGTGAACATTGTAGTATCTACAATTTGATTATACTTTGCACTAATAGAACAATAGTAGTGATAATAGTGATGATTTTATATGTTAGCACAGTTTGTTGTTGCTATTTTGCGCTAATTTGGTTAAAAGGTTCTGTAATTGTAGGCTTCAGTTTACAATCAGGAAATTAGAAGTGCAGTCGTGAAATAAATCGTTGTCATCGTTTAAAGTAATTTTGTCGTACAAAGTAAGTCATATAACAAAAATATAATAAATATAAAAAAATTCTATAATATATAATAAGACGTGCAAAATAATAGATATAAAGTAAAAGTAGGTGTCGTGCAAAAATAAGTAGTACCAAACTGGAGACGATTATAGGAGAAAATTTCGTCGTTGAACTTCTCAAAATGTACGAACTGGAAGAATTAACTCATTAACTTTAAAGCTGTGTCCAAAAAATAAGGTGACATTGAATTTATATTGAAAATTCTTTATTTATTCTTCCAAATCAATTTCATCGCCTTCAAAGTAATCCCCGCCCGATGCAATGCACTTATGCCAACGGATTTTCCTATATTCGAAACAGTTGAAAAAGTCGATTTCAGCGATGGCCTTCAGCTCCTTCCTCGCGGCGGCTTGAATCTGCTCTATCGTCTCAAAACGGTGTCCTCGGAGCGGTCTTTTGAGCTTGCTGAACAGCCAGAAGTCGCACGGCGCCAAATCAGGTGAATACGGTGGTTGTGAAACGATATGAGTCGAGTTTTTGGCGAAATGGTCACGAAGAACGAGTACAGTGTGAGACGGCGCATTATCGTGGTGCAAAAACCAAGAGTTGTCTTTCCACAATTCCGGCCTCTTTTGGTGGATAGCGTTACGCAAACGAGGCATAACATTCTTCAGATAATATTCCTTGTTGACTGTTTGACTCGGGGGAAGGAACTCAGAATGCACAACACCACGATAATCGAAAAAAAAAACAGTCAACATCACCTTGATTTTTGAGCGACTTTGGCGCGGTTTTTTTGATCTCGGCACACCCTTGGCACGATATTCGTTCAATTGATCGGTCGTTTCGGGGTCGTAAGCATAGATCCAAGTCTCGTCTCCAGTGCTCATGCATTTCGTTTTGTCAATGTAGTTAGAAAGCATTGTTTCACACACTTCAACTCGACGACTTTTTTCCAAAAAATTCAATGATTTCGGTACCAGTCGAGATTTGACGCGTTTGAGGCCCAAAGCATCCTTCAAAATGGTATTGACTGAGCCTTTCGATATGCCAATATCATCAGCAAGGTCTCTAATCGTTAATCGACGGTTTTCAAACATCAAATCTTTAATTTTTTTGGACGTGAGCTTCGTCGGTTGAGGTTGATGGTCGCCCAGGGCGCTCTTCGTCTTCGACACGTTCACGGCCTGCTTGGAACTCACCATACCACTTGTAAACATTTTTTTTTCGATATAGCCTCATCACCAAAGGCTTTCTGCACCGTCCTCAACGAATCCGCAGCAGAAAATTGATTCCGCAAACAAAATTTAATGCAAATTCTTTGCTCAACAAATTTCGACATCGCAAAAAACGAGAAATTCACTTTTAGCAGCTCACAAAACGAAGCGTATCTCAAACACTAATGAATATCTTGACGTGTGATTTGGCAGGGATGTCAAAGACAGTCCTACCAACCTAAAAAAGAAACCAATTCGCCAACTCCTTTGATGCGCGCAGTTTAAATTCAAATGTCACCTTATTTTTTGAGCACAGTATACAATGAAAGAATAAAAAGTTTTTTTTTTTGAAGATGAAGATATTAGGGGCTTTCGGCAAGCACTGTCTCAGTAAGACAACTGAGACAAAACTTTGAGCAATCGTCTCAGTTGTCTCAGTTCAAACCAATCAGCTGATTTGCCAATTTTGACATTTAAATAATTTTGAACACAGAATTGGATAGTACTAAATTGAGGAAAGTGTTGTTAGTTTATTCAAACAGCTCACTAAACTTTTATTTGTAATTAAAATCACAAAATAACGAAACTGAGTCAACTGAGACAAGAAAATTCAGCTTCACTTGTCTCAGTTGCTCAGTGGTTGCGTTCGAAATTGGTAGCTCAATATGGAACTGAGACAGTTCCCCGAAAGTGCAGTCTCAGTGAGCCAACTGAGAATATCTCACTTGTCTCACTGAGAATGTGCTTGCCGAAAGCGCCTAATGTGTTGTCTATTATACTGTAGCATTTTGGTAAATTTTATTTCAGCATTCCGTGCAACCGAGTAATGGTACTGAGTGTAAAATTCTATTCATATCAAAGCTCGTAAGACCCGAAAATAGCAAAGGAAAGCTATTAAAGGCAATTTTTTGGCGTTGAATGTTATAAAATAAATAATATAATATACATCACTTTCCTAAATGTGACAATGAAGGTGTATCATATACAGATTTTTATTTTTATGTCATTGTTTCACTTACTTAGAAAATGTTATATTAACAAAATAATTATAAATCACTTTTATATGACAATTTAAGTGTATTATTTACATAAAAAATGTTATATACCCATCACTTTTATTATTATGACCATGAAATTGCATTTTATACAAATTCTTATTATTCGTGAGTTGTGTCACTAACAATGGTTATGTTTTTTTGTTTAACATATCAGTGTTCGATTGATTTACTCTATGGATGTACTATTAACACAGCATTGGTATAAAAAACATTTAACTGAAATGTTACTCAAACAACGAATATGTTTTTGTAATAATTCAAGTGTAAATAAAACATTTTAGAAAAAACCAGGAGATATGTAGATAATACATCAAATCATGGTTAGTTGATATTTAACCAGAGAAGTCTTAGCGATTACCGTCGTCGTTGTATACGTTTACAACTCTCTTTTTTTCGTGTAGACCGCATCTCGTAATATGTTGTAACGCCAGTTACCTTCCCAAGTCTTGAAAGAAAATCCGGTGTTGGTGTGTCCGATTTGAACTAGCAGGATGATTCTGCGTATAAATCTTGTAAGTAGCCAGACATGCAATATCAAGAATATTATAAAAAAAAAAAAACAAAAAAAGCCACAGACCATCTCTGTGTCCGCCTTTTAGTAGAATATTGTCTAAGCAATTTATCCATGTTATCTACTCCATTTTTCGTGCTGTTGTAATAATGTATCACTTCCGGTTTTCTTTTATTTTCGGACACATTATCTATCGACATAGTGGAGTGTCGACAACATTATAACACTTTTATTCTTTTTCGGAACGTATGAACATATAATGATGTTGTCATCGCTGACTGCAAATCGTAATGAAAATATATCCCGCGACTTAGATGGCAGCATTTCCTTAGGTATATACGGCTTATTTTTCTTTAACGTGCCGAAAATAGAAAAAATCGACGACTTCAGCAAACGTGTGCAAGTGAAAGTGATGTGAAAAAGTTGTCAGCTACAATGCTCCTGTAGCTTCCTTTATACTCATACACAAGTCTTTCACCATGCGCTCTCCTTGATTTACTTTTCTGCCTGATAACTGCTTCCCTGTATATATTTGCCCAGTAATTGAATATGAATTTGAAGCATCGCAAACCCACCAAACTTTTACGGCATATTTTGAAGGCTTAGATGGTATATTGTGTGAATTGTGTTCTGCCTGTATATGGAAAGAGTTGCTCATCAATAACAACACATCTTTCACTGCATTGAGGTGGATGGTCAAATAGCTATTCTAGCCTCATTGATCTCATACCTGTTCGAAAAATATGTCCCGCTAAAGACAAAAACAGTACCTATTATTGGCTGTCCATGGTTCTCTTCCACGGTGCGATCCCTCATTGCAGAAAGGGAATATTTATATAAACGTTATAGAGCTCTGAGAACCGAACATGCCCGCTCACTTTATAAGGTTGCTCGAAATCGTGCCAATGTTGCTATCAGAAATGCAAAACTTCGATACTATAAGACGAAGCTTAACACCAATCTGCGATCAAAGGTTCTTTGGCAAAACCTGAAAGAGGCAGGAGTATGTGGCAAGGATCAAATTAGCTGCACCTCTAACCCGGATGAATTAAATGCTTACTTCACCTCCATCAGCTGTAATACTTCTTATGCTCATAGCGAGGAATCATTATCCTTAGGACGAAATAACAGTGCTTTACATCCAAATATATCTGATCCCTTTTCCTTCCGCGGGGTCTGCTTCGATGATCTTACTCAATCGATATGCTCCATAAAATCCGACGCCACAGGACCAGACAATCAATCACCCCGTTTCTTTAAACTATTATTACCAGTAATCAGCACATATGTCCTACATGTCATTAATTCATCCATAACATCGTCGTGTTTCCCCAGCAGCTGGAAAATCGCCACGGTACTTGCCATTCCAAAAAAGCATTCTCCAACACAACCATCCGACTTTCGTCCAATTAGTCTGCTGTGCTTTCCATCAAAAGTATTGGAAAAGCTTATGTACGGTCAGATGCTTGAATACATCGGGAAAAATAATCTTTTGTCATGTTGGCAGTCTGGTTTTCGTTCCTCACATAGCTGTGAGACCGCAGTATTAAAAGTTTCCACTGATATTAGACGTGCTATGGAACGGGAAGACTACACTGCCTCGTTCTTCTCGATTTCTCTAAGGCATTTGATAGTGTCGACCATATTATTCTGCTTCAGAAGCTGTCGACCAGCTTTTGCTTTAGTACGTCAGCCATTTCTATGATACGCAATTTCTTGTCGGGGCGCAGCCAGCGTGTAAAAATTAATGATTCTCTTTCATCCTCTTTACCATTAACATGTGGTGTACCCCAAGGATCAATCCTCGGCCCACTCCTCTTCAGTGCCTATATAAATGATCTTCCAAGCGTACTAAAAAATGTGAGGATTCATATGTACGCTGACGACGTACAACTGTATATTAGCAGACCAATCGGTCTTCTTGAGGATTGCGTGGCCCGACTAAACGGCGACCTATCCCGAATAAGTACGTCGGCCCAACATAATAAACTAGTCTTAAATCCAGTTAAGTCGCAATATATATTTTTTTATTGCAGCAGTAATAATCGAGATTTAATTGATTTTCCCTCAGTAGAGTTAAACGAATTTACGATACCCGTTTCAAAGAAAGTAACTAACCTGGGAATTGTGCTGAATGCGAAAATGAATTGCTGCGACTATATCAGCTCTATGCTGGGAAAAGTCTATATTGGCTTGCGAAGACTCTGGCTTTCAGCTAATATTCTGTCAATTGAGCTGAAGCTAAAACTTGTCAAGACACTGATATTCCCTTATTTTACCTATGGTAGGATCATTTTTCCCAAACTAGATAGTGTCTGTCACCGCAAGGTAGATGTGGCTTTTAACGATTGTGTTCGTTTCATTTTTGGTCTGCGCAGATTCGACCATGTGTCACATCTACGACCCAGAGTACTGGGTTGCTCGTTAAACGATTATATAAATCAAAACGCGCTAATATTCTTATATAATCTCCTAAAGTCAGGCAAACCCGATTATCTGAGAGTATTTTTCGAATTTACAACGTCTGTAAGAAATCAACACCTAGTGATACCCCATTTTCGGAAATCTATTATGGAAAGTTCTTATCTGGTCTATACCATTCGTTTATGGAACGCCTTACCATCCAATATTAGATCTGCGAGTACTGTCGGTGCATTCAGGACACTTATTAAATCTCATCTAGCCTAGTTGTCTCCATCAATTGCTTTTGTATCTTCGCTTCTCTTTTAATACCTTTTTATCCCCTTTTGAAGCCACAAACTTTAAAACTTTACAACTTCGTAACTTTGCAATTTTGTATATTTGTAATTTCTGTAATTTAGTTACATTCAACTCTTCTAGTTTTGATGAAAATTCATACATTAATATAAACTTATATGATTAGATATATACTTGCTTAGTACGTTCTATCTAGTGCCAATTATAGTAACTAGTACTCTTAAAAGATTTCAAAATTTTGTGTACTTTTCCCTCAATAAACGTATTGTATTGTATTCTGATGGCACGTAATGGGAACGCAAGTTATTGTTCAAGAGCAGAAATATTTCCGATATAGCGGCCGCTGATAAAAACTTCAAAACATTTTTAATGCAACTAATTAGTGGATCAATGTAAGTTTGAAAATAATTTCTGAATGCAACAATAAATTTGTACCTTGTACTTTTCATATTTTCACCTTGAAGATGACATTAACACCATTATAAAAAAAAAAAAAAAGTCGGGTTCAACCCATAATCATCTGTAGATCTGAGCTACTTTTTGAAACGGGAGTTTTTTATGTTTCTTTAAAGGATATTTGTATAGAAACAGGGAACGATGTACGCCATGCTTTTGTATTTTGTATAAGTCTCACTATGTATTCAATTTTAAGTACAGCACACATTTGACAAAATTTTTTAATTTTTTTGACGCTTTTATTTACAAAAGCAAAAAAGTAAATCCATTTGGGGGTAGTGTCTCTATTTCACAAGACTCTGGCTGATTACAGTATAAGCAGACCTGTAAAATTTCAAGTACAAGTACCAGTACAGTACCAGTACCTGGATTTGAAATATTTTAAGTACAAGTCCCGGTACTGGTACTTAAAAACATTTCGAGTACAAGTCCCGATACTGGTACTTAAAAACATTTCAAGTACAAGTCGAGGTACTGATACTGATACTAGTACTTAAGTACTTTACAGGTCTGAGTATAAGTGCACATGTATTTGCAACTAGTGTTTTTTTAAAAGTCAATACATTAGTGTATAAGTAAATTATCCAGTTTTGGCTTATTCTTTCCCCTTAAATAACAAAAAAAATTATTTCCTGATAAGAACCAGATAGGCATTTTCGGCTATCCAATTCTGTTTTACCTAGTTTATATGCATTGACATGTATACGAATATATTATACACGGTGCAGGATATTGGAAATGAAAATTGGTGAGGATAAACAGGAATGTAGTTTTCGCAACCAGACCAGATTTCTAGTTAAATTAATTGAAAGTTTTTAATTTCACTAGAAGTCTGTTTTGATTGTGGATCCCTGTTTAATTAAACTGAATTCGGCTTAAATTGACTGTAAACTTAGGTGATTAGGGAAATCTTGTTTAATTAACTGGAAAAACATTTTGAAATTTAATAGGTAATCTAGTTGACATATGGGAAATAACATTTAAATTTACTTGAAACCCAATTCATAAAATAAGACTGGATATATAGTTTTTATGTCCAGAAATCACTAGAAATGTAATTGAAATATTCAACTGGACTTCTGCTTAAATGATTGCATCTAGATTTTTTACTAGAATATGCATTCTAGTTCACTTTTTATACGGATCTAGTTGAAAATCGTTTACACTATACAGAGCATGTAATTGAAAATATTGTCCATCGCTAGCCACTATAATTTTGCCCATCAGAAAGATGAATTCCACGACAAGTCTTTTGAGGCTATCCAAGAATCGATCCAATTTTTCGCATCATCATATGAATGTAACTACTGCTCAGCCAGGCCATGAGTCATTAATCTGAACAAGTAATAATCGGAAAGAGTAATGTGAATACGGTGAACGTTTCCAAGTAGATTTTGACCGGCCTTGCAACATGTATCCGAGCGTTGTCGTACAGCAAAATCTCTTTGTCATGTCTCTACTCATGTTGCGGCCGATTTTCCTTCGATGTTCGGTTCAGACACATCAACTGTAGTCAGTAGTGCTCTTCCGTTATGGTTTGTTGGACTTGAGCAGCTCATAATACACTACACCCAGCTGTTTCCGCCAAATACAGAACATGAGCTTGGAACCATGGATATTCGGGTTACCTGTCGATATTGATGCATGGCGATTTTCTACGTGTCGAGTTATCGTACTGTATCCACTTTTGATCGGCAGTCACGATACGATGCAGAAAATGTTTCCTTTTCTACCGTTGGAGTAGCTGTTTGCATGTGAAAAATATGCCATTCGGCATCTCTCAGCTTCATTCGTGCGAGACAAATATCCTTACTTTTGAATCATCATCATTCCTAATGCTTTTAAATATTTGGCAATTGTTGTGTGATCAATTTCTAATGAGTCTGCAAGTTTATGATGCATCTGACATGGGTCGTCATCGAGTAATGCTTCCAATTCTTCATCTATAAACTTCTTCTGTGCGCAAGAAGAGCGTTTTGCATCCTTAACTTCAAAATCAATATTTTTGAAGCGTCTTAACCAATTCCGCACAAATACTCTTTTTTTTTTGGCACAAAATTCGATATATTTAACACTATGAAAAAATTGGTTGTTTACACTTCCGCAGAATGATATACTGTTATTTCGAGCCTAATGGCGAAGCATCACGATGAAGTTGGCTGTAGTACAGATCTATAAAAAAAAACGAAGATAACGCCATCTGTCGGGTAACAGCGACAACTTTTTAAAGTCCCGTATAGTTCTTGTGCAACTAATTTTTATATCGTTCTACTTGTAAAACAACATTATTAATATAACAACATCGTTCGAGAAAAAGTAAAAGTCAAATCATTCTGAGAATTGTTGGTATATTGAGGAAGTTATTACGTGAACCATAAATTAGACACAGAGTTTTATTTATTTATTAGCAACCAGTTAAAAGTGAAGTAAACGACTATATTCATGTGTGTTATATTAGATTTATATTCGTGGAAATGTCTTAGAAATTCTGTTTAAAAAAAAAATGGTCCGAAAGCAACATTGTATCGTAGCGAAGAGGCGGCTTTTACGGAGGCTAAGAGAAGAAGGCCAAACGGTTCGAGGTATTGTAAAAGTTTTAAATACTGCTCCGAAGATTGACAACGCTGTGAATTCTCGAACTGTGCTGCTAAGACCAGTGGATGTCAACCTATCCGGAAAGGTACGCAGCTAAAAAAATCTCTTTGCTGCGAAAAAAGTCTTTGAAGCCAAGAATACTTTTTGCAAAGAGCACCCCTCGTGGCCGGGACTAGTAGAACAGAAAATATTGCGTAACTTAAAACAAAACATGGAAGCGGAATCATTATGGTTTGCACGGAACAGGATAGGTCCATTACATCTTCTTAACGGACACCATAATGAGATACCCTAACGTAGAGAAGAATATGCCACTAGTTTGAAAGTATCAACCGGACACCGATCCTAGTTTCTCCATAATGAGTTGGCCAAGTAAGTGTCCTGACTTTATTCTAATTGAAAACAAGGAGCAATTGTGGAAGTCTATCGAACAAAAGTGGTACGAGATACCCATAGAAAAATGTCGTGGAGGAGATCAACTCCATGCCCAGAAGAATGGAAGTAGTATATTTAAAATTAAATAAATCGACTTTTCTCATTAGGCGCCAGATGTACCAGGATACCAATTTTATTGTCTATGTGATTTGCGCAAATGTGACCAACTTTTTTTTATATATATATGTCCTTTCAAGTATTATAGTATTTTTTGTTTTTTTTTTATTAGCAGACTAGCGTCCGTGGTTATGACAAGACAGCAGTGTTTTACGGGATGATTGAAGAAATTGTAAATCTACCCTAACATTATATAGGTGAGGGGGGGAGAGAGAGAGATGCAGAAGGAAGAGGGTAGAGAGAGGCAGAAGAAAGAGAGTAGAGAGAGAGTTAGAGAATGAGAAAGAGAGAGAAAAGAGAGAGAGAAGAGAGAAGAGAGAGAGAGACAAGAGAGAGAGAGAGAAAAGAGATAGAGAAGAGAGAGAAAAAAGATAGAGAAGAGAGAGAAAACAGATAGAGAAGAGAGAGGGAAGAGAGAGAAAAGAGAAAGAGAGAGAGAAAAGAGAAAGAGAGAGAGAGTTTATATGTAGGCGGTATTGTAAACATTCTTCCACCGGGAAAACTTTAATAATAACAGATCATCACTTGTTTGACGTAGAGCGATTTTCCCGTAGCAATTATGAGGAGACTTGACGCGACGGGAACTGCGGCACCCTCGAAATATAATTTTTGAAATCCAAATCATGGAATGTTTGCGACATTGACTATCCAAGGTAATTAAATTCTAATAGATAACAGATGCGTTGTTCCTTACTCTCCCGTATTATGTAGGAGTTTTAGTGCCCATATCAATATTGCATATTGCCATTCGGTTCAGATGATAAAAAAATATATGTAAATATATAAAGGATCCGAGCAAGCTACTGTTTCAGTATACAAGTATCCAATTGGCGGTCTATTTAGAAAATGGACAAAACTGCCAAAACAATTGATTTATTTAAATGTTTGAATTGTTGGAAAAAAAATGCAGCAACATAACCTATTCTACGGATCTTGAATGGAATACATCTCAGATAAGTATAAATATATAAGCATAAAGACAACAATGATTTTTGGTTTAATTTTCAGGTTGCTGGGTATTCTACAATGGAATAAACAGGATTCTTTCCATATGTGGTTAAATAAAGATAATACCAATATACTTACATCAGGCCGGAGTTTATAGAGATTCGGTAAAGAAATGTGACATTGACCCTCGGTTCTTAATGAGCAGTTTGTGAATTGCCAATCATATACTCCTAGTCATACACACAATAGCAGGGATTCTCTTACTCTAGCTGGTGGTAGTTCTACTGCTTCCAGCTTTAGTTTCAGGTGTATTGAGGTGGATGAGATAATCAGAGCAATTTGCTCTATCAAATCAAATGCCGTGGGTCCAGATCTAATCACTCCTAAGTTCCTGAAACTCATACTCCCTTTCATTCTGAGTCCTCTTCAGCTAATTTTTAGTCACTGTCTGACTAGATCTTTATTCCCTGAATTATGGAAACTGCTAACGTGCTTCCCATTCCAAAGAAGTCTTCTCTGCAGATCCCCAGTGATTTCCTACCCCCATAAGTTTATTGTGTTTCCCAGCTAAGGTGCTTGAAAAGTTAATGTACTGGCAAATGCAGGATTATCTGAAGATTAAAAACTTAATCTGTGAGTGGCAATCGGGCTTTCGATCTGGTCATGGATGTGACACAGCCTTACTTAAAGTAAGTACTGATATCCGAATAGCCTTGGACAGTGGTGAGATTTGCATCCTAACTTTACTTGAGTTTTCTAAGGAGTTTGACAGTGTCGATCAAAGCAAACTTTTGTGTAAGCTTTTAGATAATTTCAATTTCTCTTCACCTGCTCTGCGGTTGATTTTTACCTTCCTCTCTAATCGGTTTCAAAGGGCTGTACTTGATAATGCGGAAAAGTCACAGTGCATGGCATTGGGCTTCAAAGATCAACTGTCTCTTCCCTCTGTCTGGTTATGTGGAACATCTTGCCATTTGTCGACAAGGTACGAAATCTTGGAATTATCCTTAATGTTCATATGAAATGTTGTGACCACATTAATGCTTGTCTGGCCAAAATTTACTTTGGCTTACGTCGCCTGTGGTTATTTGCCAGCATTTTAAGTGTTAGTATGCGGCTAAAGCTAATAAAAACTCTCCTCCTACAGTATTTTTCTAGTGGACGACTAATCTTCAGTCGTGTGGACTCTGTCTGCCGCTGGAAACTAGATGTGGCATTCAATGACTACATAAGATTCATTTATGGCCTACGCAGATATGACCACATTACACATTTTAGAAATAAATTACTAGGCTGCTCTCTCGAAGCTCATGTTAAACGAATTAATTTAATTTTCTTGTTTAAAATTATTCACAACAATGCACCTGGTTATCTAGCAGAACATATTAATTTTCTACAGTCTCGGAGAGGTCGCAATCTTTTTATATCTTCTGCTGTTTAACTCTTATTTCCTATTTTTTCATCGATTGAGTCCACATGAATTTATGCTTAAGAAGATTTTTATTTCATTTTTTTTTTGTAATTATTTCTAAGTAATCTTCTGGATGTTGACTTAGCGTATACTCTTGCTGCTTTTTCATTTATATTAACTTTTAGTCTCTCTGAACTTTCCAAAAAACTTTTCTTAAATTATTTCTATTGGTACTAGTATGAAATATTATCTCTTGTTGTACCTTTATACGAATTTATGAATAATAATAATAATAATAATATATTCTATAAATCAAACATTTATTAGCTTCCTGACTAATACATGCAAAATCAACTTTGAAAATATAACTTTAATATTTTTCTTTTTTAACTTTTTTACGCTGGGTCATATTTACACGATTTTGACTTGACGGGTATTTCGCTGCGCCGACTGCGTCGCACTGAGAACACTGACAGTAGAAGTAGAGGGGGCCTGTATCTCTAGTTACATAGTTACATAAACGTTCAGATTTTACGGTCAGCGTTAACAGAAAATATCGCCATATTAAATTGGCTCGGGTCAATATGACCCATCATCATTGGCTCAGGGCTAAAAGCGGACTGTAATTGGCAGAATGTATACGTATTATTACACGATTGTACTGCACTGTACACTATTCCGGACAAATGTTGTTCTAATAAATTCTAATTTTGAACGTAATATTTATAATGGCAGTCTGGAATAGATGTTGTTTCATTAGAGATATAATTATATCTGCTTTAATACTTCAATACAATGGACGAATGAAAATTCAATAGATCACCATGATATTAAATCTAGATAGAAGAGGCTGCTGTATGAGATTTAAACTACTTTTAGAAACGTTAGAGGGACGAATACCTATTACAGTTTTGAGTTCTGCATATAATACAAGTTAATAAACCAACTACGATGTGCAAAATGAAGTCGAACATGTCATACATGTCATAGTGCACGATCAATCAATATCAAGGATGAAATGGAAGTTTATGGTGTTGTCAAAAAAATATATCCATTATTCGGGATTGTAAGATTCATTGTTGTCAAATAAGTTTTTCAAGTGAACTGAAAACCGAGAGTAGATATACAACTCATATACCCCCTGGAAATAAATAAAATTTTAAATGTTATACCATTCATCCCGATTTTGTCTTAATTTACTACCGCAGAAAAATATAACTATTGAATATTTACATAAGCCTCTTTTAAATCAATTACCATTTGAATTTCGTATGGGGAACAATCATAGCAAAAATTTGAATTAAATTTCCTGCGGGTTAATTTCTGTATGCTTTATTTTTTCTATGCAGTGAAAAGATAAGTCCAATAATATATCTAAAAACTCTTCTATAAATATAAATTGACAGATAATTTGAACACTTTTTTTTTTATCTTTTAATTGTCGGCTTCAAAAGCTTTGAATTAATAAAAGGTCTTCCTATGCCACAATATACGGTTCCCCACATCATTAGCCTCCAGATAGATATATGTAGGTGCTCTACCTAGGCTAGACATTAAAACGGGAAATTTTAAAATGATCTGCCTTTTTAATACCGAACTACAAAAAAATATATATATATGTATACCTAACCCAAAACTCCGACAAAGGTTTGATGACATCAAAATTTGAATAAAAAAAGGATGCAATAAAAAAAGGCCTGTGATAAGGAACGACAAATAATTTCCTAATAAATCTGACAAGTGTTCTTTTCCATTTAAACTTAAATTTTTAAATGGGAACCAACTCTCTCTGAGATCACAGTACCTGAAAAAATATAGCCTTAATCGACTCGCAACTAAAAAAAAAAAAACAAATACACAACAAAAACAAATTTTTTTTTACAAACCCCCAACAGATCATTTCATGGATTTCTCTTGAAAATTGTGAAATTAGAACCAAATTTATTAGGCCTGACCACTGTGGGCAAGTGCAATATTTCTTTCAGATTTGTTTTCATTCCCGAGGACCATTAAGCCAGGGAAATGTGAAGATGATTTGTCAGAGATCTTTATAGTGAAATGTATCTCAACTGTTGTATGTAAGTTGCTTTCACAACACCATAGATGTACTTTTCGAACTGAAATTTGTATATTATAGAAATAAGGCGCCCGCCCTCTTATAGTTATTTCATTTAGGCTCCCATAAAACAACTTGACTTTTAAGAATATTCCGGAAAAAAACTGGTTGAACAGGGTTTTTGGCGCGAAAATGTTCTACTGACTTAGTGGAGGATTAAAGTGGCCGAATAGGTTTTTTTTTTTTTATATATATATGTATATACATAATTTATACAAGGCCGAGCATACCGGTATTCTTTTGAGTGGCTATAACCAATGCCTTTGCACAGATGTAATCGGTGAGGAGGAGAGAAAAGAAACTAAGAAAAATCTCATCGGATCAGAGATAACTAAGTTCTGGTACGGAAGTGGCAATGGTCCTGATGTGAATGTTAAAATCCGAACAAATTCCAGATTTTTTTTTTTTTTTGCTTTTACTTGGGCATTTCTTCGTGTGGAATTTATGGTTATCGTGATTAATTTAGATAATTGATTGATTAAGAAATTGACGAAATCAAATGTAATGAAGAAGCAAATAAAAAATTGATTTAATTAAAGAAATTTGTACAAAAATTATTTGCGATTTAGTTATTAGTTAGAAAAGACTAGTTTCACTGTTTAGTTATGTAGTGTAATATTTAATAATGTCTCTTCATCAGGACTTCTGCTATGTGTTAAATTATTTATTTAACTTCTCTTTCAAGTGTTGATGACGGCTAGTTTGGTTAGGTATTGTAATCGAAATAGTCGTCATAAGCGCTTATACATATAAAGTACAAAAAATCAGAGAGACTAACTAGTAAGGAGCCTAAAATAGACCCTTGAGGAACACGAGAACTATTTCAATAACACTACATTACTTTTTTTCAATACCAACATTCAAGAGCCTAATGAATTGAACAAAGACCTGCTGTTCAGATATATGCAATGGAAAGAGATTCATTGATAAAGAGAGAAAGTTCAAAACTGAAGCAAGTTTTATTACGATTAAGTTTAGCAGAATACTTAAAATTATTGTAACTCTGAAGATAACACATCGATTTGACATAAAGGGAAAAGTGATCAAAATGTCTTCTCTTAAGCTTTTGGGTCGAAAAGCCATCCCGTTTTTAGTATGGTTTTCACTTCTACTGGTGTTCGTGGATTTTAAATCAGAAAATATTTTTTTTTAGTGGCCTCTACAGAAATGTGCGGATACATAAGTCCACTTAAAGTAAGGTTACCATTCATGACAATGAAAAAATCTTTTTTTTTTTTTTTTACATTATTTTAATTTTTAAAGTATTTAGAACACGTGGGTAGAAGGATATTTTCACATCTATGGGTAAAAGGATATTTTCATATCATAAGTATTTTAGAATTCACAGCCTGTTGAGAACGGAAGCGTCCGCCGACTGGAAAACCGGTAGCTGAGGCGCTCGGAGCGTGCTTGCTTGGGAGACCTTTTATCTGTAAACGACATTTTTCAGCGTGCGGGGCGCTCTACAGATTCAAGGGGAAACGATTCACATTAGTTTCATTGTAATTGAAAGGAAATTCAAGAAGCGATTTTTGTCAAAAATTGATTTAGAAATAGTTTTTTCGTCCGTTGAAGCAAAAAACCAACCGGGCAAGAGATGTGTTTTTTGTTTGTTTGTTTTTAATTGGCTGGCATTTTGTTATTTAGAGAATTTTTAGTTTAATCATTTTCCACCCCAGTTATTGCGGGTGAACTGGCCAAGCTGTGGAATGCACTGGGAAGACCAAAGCACGCCGGGCACCATTTTTTTTTTTTTGTTTTTTTGTTTTTTTATAAATCAAATGCGAATTTACTCTCTATTGGTAGAAGAATAAAATACCTTAAAACCCATTGGCAGAAGTATTCATTTTATATTAAAAAAAAAAAAAAAAGTTCATGCATATTTCATGCCACTCGACGGTAACCTTTCCTTAAATTCAAAATACACCTATAACGGGTCTTTTTCTGAATTTTGTATGTAATGAAGGTTAAGTTTATACTACCATACCAGGGATCGTGACTTCGAATCCCACCTCTACGCGGTCCTGCTGTTTTTGCTTCTACTTAGCTGTCAACTTTTATAGCTTTATAGCTCCTCTCCCATTTACCAGGTTAATACAATGGGCCGCCTTCTTCTCTGTGGTTGGGATCTTTCATTCCACTGCCGCGATATATATTTAATTCTTATGATAATTTACAAAGTAACCTAAAGACAATGGGATATATCTCGTAACTAATTTTGATACATTTTTCAATATTGCTCATCGTACAGCAAGTACAGCACCTTCTAATTGGATCTTCAATGGGTGAATGTGCTGCAAAAAAAAAACACCAAGATACTTCTCCTAGTTTTTATCGATGTTCGGATTTCCTGCTATGTATATGAGCAGTCCCTTTCCCTTTGGCTATACGATCTTCTGTCAAAATATTATAAATTCATCAATTCTGAGAAAACTATCCATGCGGTTCACATTAACAACTTAAATTTAAATTTTTGTATAAACATATAGCATACAATCAATACAGTCAAAATTGCAGTTCAAACTCCCATATTTCACGGAATAGAGTACAGGTGAATCTCTGACAGAACATTCTCCGTCTGTATCTGAATACAATAGTTCGAGCCATGAAGATTATCAGAGATTAAGAGTTTCAGTAAAATTCAAACCAAATATCTTCAGTTAAACCGTAGTTATATATGTTTGCATATTATTGTAAAGGCGAATGTCATAAAAATGCTACAAAATACTTACCACACATTCACATCAGACATCATAACCAATCTAGAAAAAAAGAAACTTTCTTCCCCCGTACTGTAAAATTTCGTGATGCTGAACTGAAGGAATATGGAATAGCCTACCATATTCTGCGTATCCTTGAAGTTACAATCTAAGAAGTTTTAAGAGCGAATTACATCAGCACTTCCGCCACTCTTAATGGACATGAACCAATCCTTTTCCTATCTCCTTCCTGCCATACTGTGCTTTGCATCATAAGGTATCCTATGAGTTTGGCATAAATATATATAAAAAAAAGTCATTCAAATCCGACATTTGGCCAGCTCTATCTCCCACTATTAGTCCGTAGCAGTGTTGGGCGTAAAATCTGATTCCAGTGTAATTTAATTAATAATTCCATTACAGTTTAGTCAAATTACCAAGTAATCTAATTAAATTGTATTTGATTATATTTCAATCAGATTACTTATGAGAGAATATGTAATCTATCAAATGCGTAATCTGTTACAATATAATTCGATTATTTTGTAATCTAATTACATTGTAAGAGATTACTTTGTAGATTACTTAAAAGTAATTAATAATATAATGAAATGAATTGAAAGAAAATAGTATTGTTCTCGTATGAAATTAGTTTTGGGGAGTTTTATGAAGAATTAGAATACAAATATCTTAAATGTAATCACATTAATTAGATTAATTAATTAATTAATTAATTAACATGTAATCGATTAATGTGTAATCAGATTAACTTGTAATCACACTACACGTTAATCGATTACATTATGTAATTATGGAAATGGATTACATTAGTAATCTGTTACAAAGTAATCTGATTACAGATTATATGGTTAATTGTAATTGTTAATCGTTAATCAGATTACATTTTGCCCAACACTGGTCCGTAGAACCTTAGAAATCAGAGCATGGTGTCTCTACATGAGCATGGTGTCTCAGAGCATGGTGCCCTGAATTATATTTGCTTTAAAGACGGCCTCAGAGAATCGCATTTCAGTAAGATCTTTATGCGTCTTTTATTTTGAGAGGAATGGACTGATTCATCGATAAGTATGCTTTGAAATTTGTCATTGACTCATTGATCCTTTGAAATAGGCTTTTTCATTTCGAATGTTTGGAAATTCTCCTTCAAACATTGCACAATATCGTCTGGAATTAGCTGGCTTTTCAGGTGCAGAATTATATACATTTTTGAGATAAAATTCATGAAAATTTTGAAATAACTGATTTGATAGCATCATTACTGACTTATAGGCTGCTGACCAGTAGTTTCACAAAGCTGGCACATATATAACAGTAATAACTATACAACCAATAACAATTTAAATTTCTCTAATACCGGTGAACTTGGCTATTTCAAACCACGCAGTTAGAACACTGAAAACTACCATTGAAAATACTAAATACAACTGCGAATGAGATCCAATGTCTGCACTCCGCTCACTACTATCATCTTTCGGAGATTGTTTAGAGGAAATAAATATTTTTGTTTTTTTTTTTTTTTTTAAGATATAAAGTTAAATTTAAATTTTGGTAAGTATCACCGCCATCTCAGATCAATCTCCCGTAATTAATTTTGCATCTTAAAAATTTTAGATAAGAAAAGTGTAAAAACAAAAAACAATCTAAAAGTATCAATGACAATATAATGATGTTAAACATCAACTGATCATTTAGCCTTACTTAAAGTGCATATGTATGTACCAGCTGAAAATAATATAAATCGGACAGATTTATGTGCAGGGCAAGTGCAAAACAAAGTGAAATTCTTATTTATCGTGGGAATCAGCAAAATCGTCTTTTCTTCTTACATATACGCAATGGGAGTCCCTTAATCGTCTCGGTTACTGATGGTACCTCTACTGGCTGCAGTCTTGTTGTCTTCTTATGAGAACAGGTCATACATACATCCATGTACTTCTTTTGATTTTGGGCTCGCCCAAAAGAGCCTCTTGAGATAAAGAATGGCAAAAACCATATGACCGACAGACTATAAGAGTTCAAAAAGAATGGACCCAGGAAATCTCTTTTGCCGCATCTTCAAAGATCAGAAAGAAAGAAAAAATGTCCGAAGGCCAACAACAAAGATTGATGAAATTCTATACGTTAATATGAGTTTTGTGAATTGTAAAATTGTAAATCGGCAGCATGTAATACGACAATGATGATACTACTTAATTATGCAATAGGTACCTACTCTCTTAAAATTGTTTCGCATGAAAAAAAAAACACCGATACAATGCGAAGATTAATTGACGATGGATAAATACACAAAGAAATTTCCAATTAAGACAGAAAATTCGCCCGAAATTGCCCTCAATCCGACCGTATGTATTAAGGGATCCTCTTTAGATTTCTATACACCGACACTAATTGGGTAATTATTAGTAACAATGTATTACACCAAAACCACACCATTAAGGATTCTGCGTGCGTAATGTGTTCTCGGCTGTCTTTCATTGATTTGGACTTTCCTCACATTAGTTCTGTCAAAAGGGTGATTTTTTTTTTTGCAATTCTTTAAGATTTTATTAAGTTTCTTTTCTTTGTTCAAATATAACCCAAGTCGTCATTGCCAGTGGCAAGCAATTTAAAGCTTTTTCGAAGGATAGAGATTAGCATACCAAAAGCGGTATCCTTATTTATTGAAAAATATTTTTAAAGCACGCTTCTTGCATAAGAATTAGAATGACCTCCAATTACTTTTTGATTAATGGCAATTGGCTTTCATCTAAATGTGAGTTTGATACATGAGCAGAATTTTTAGATCTTTGTTAAAAAAAAATAAAACTGCGATAAAATTCGGCAAAATGTTCCTTGAGTATTTTTAACAAATTATACCTACATTCACACGTATTCGGTTGAACAAGGTGTTTGGAAAATAATTAGAATGGATTTATGATGCAGAGTTTCCCACCACCCAATCAAGAATCTCAAAAATGTGTCATTTGGGAAATAGAAGGAAGTAAAGATTTTGTATTTTTTGTATTTTATAAATTACCCTCTAACTACAGAATCCTGACACACACAACAAAGACACCAAAATAACTAAAATTAACTAAAAACTTGGAAATACCGAATCAAGGTAATAACCCAACCTTTATGGACGTCATTTGATAGGATGTTATACCCTAGACAAACTGTCTCCATAATGACTTAATTTTAAATGCAGTCATTTTAAGGAAATGAAGAGGTGACAGACTGAGAACGAAAATTATTTCATTTGGACAGCTCCTCACATGTGAACAAAAATCATAACAGAGTTCAATAATTCTATTAAATTGTATCAAGAAAATTGTCGAGTATTTGCAAATGTAAAGCATTTAGCAGAAGACAATTTATTTTGTTGAAAGAGCCCAAACAGAGAATTAAAGATGCGAGGAAATATCATTCATTATCACCTGATGGCTATCACTGCTGATATTATTGGAAAAACTTTCCACTTTCCATTAAATTCAACTCATTTTAATGACGGTAGTTGGCACTTTTACTGCAATTTCACTAAATGGAGTAAAATTTGCTCCATTTGAAAATGGGTCCTTGATGGACTTCATTTGTGTGATACACTGCATATTTGACTCCATTTATTTAAAAATTAAGTCATTATGGAGACAGTCTGTCTAGGGTATTATAGACTTAACCCTTACTAGTAGTTTTATAAGCATAAAAATACGTAAACGGTAAGTATCGAACGAGATTTCCAGGTTTGATGATAGAAACTTCATATTCGCCACATCTGTTATACATCAAAAGTGTACAGAATCCCTAAACTAGATATTTTACCAACAATTAAGTCGCTTTCTCTAATAATAGGATTAGCATAACTGAGGAGATAGGCTCATAGAAACTGTCCTGACCTCGTTCGAAAATAGCTGCCATACAATGGTGGAACAAACGACAAGAAAAGAACATCAATCGTGACCTCGGTGGCTCAGTAAGTAGCTTTTCCAAGGAGGTTCTTGTCTCCCTTCTAAGACGGTATAGATCAACTAACTACAGACCCAATCCATATCGTCAACGATGGGGCTTTTAACAATAGCAAGTGCTTAGCCTCCGCTCCAGTGGTCGATTGTAATAAAAAAAAAAGAAAAAAAAAACTTAGTAAAACTGACTAACTCGGGCATTAATATAGAAGGTAAGGCGAAAGTGACAATGGTCGCAATATCCATCCTCATACAAAAGACACTTATTTATTTTATGGGTAGCATGAGTATAAGCTCCAAGATAGAAGATAGAGGCATAGAAACCTGCATCGTCAGATGGATTGACAATATGCTTGAGAAATGTTGCATAACAACTACGATAAACGACAAATCCACAACAATCATGGCCACTAGAAGCTGCCCGCAAGGCGGGGTTTTATCAATACTTTCATGGCTCTTAATTGTGGGTGAGCCATTAAATCTACTCCAAGAGGCCAGCTTAAAGGTCCAAGGATACGCTGATAACATTTTCATTTGTGTCAAAGAGAAGTTTGAATCAGCTTCACCCGAGGGTATGCAAACTGCTTTTAGAATCGTTACCAGATGGTGCCAGAACATGGAACTATCAATAAACCCAGGTTAGTTCCCTTTACTAGGAAAAGGAGTCTCCAGATCCCATGTCGTAAGTTAAATGGAATTGCAATAGAATATTCCAAAGAAGCAAAATAACTAGGAGTAATCCTAGATAGCAAGCTTACCTGGAATCTGCACCTTGAAATGATAACTAATAAAGCCTTATGGGGATTCAGCTCATGCCACAGGCTCTTCGGGAAAAAGTGGTGTCTGAACCACAAAATAACCTTATGGATCTTCCAGGGCATAGTCAGACCTATACTTACGAGCCAAACGTCTGGTGGCTTAAAACATTTTAGGCAACCACAAGGAAAACCCTTCATAATGTGCAAATTATGGCATGTTTAGGCGTCACTGGCGCCTTCCCATCGTGTCCTTAACAAGCACTTGTAGCCATTTTTGGCTTACAGTCACTCTACCTCTTTATTCAGAGGAAAGCAGCGGCTAGTATGCTTCAAAAGAAAAGGTCAGATGATAGCACTTCCCCAGTATGGGTCATCACAATATCTTCGAGCAGGTCAACAACATTATCGACCTAGATGCTCCCACAGATACTATGGCCAAAAGACTTTCCTTTGAAAGAGGTTATCGGGTAACCATTAATAAAAGAAGTCAGATACTAGACAGAGGGCTCTAGTTCCTGCGACGGTCCCAAGTTTGGTATGCTGACAGATACCGGAAGGTTGCCAAAACAGGCGTAGGGGTGGTTGGTCCAGATGTAGAACTATCCATTCCGCTTTGTGCCTCACCTTCTATTTTACAGGCGAAAATCTATGTTATAGAAGTTGAAGCTCAGGAAAAAGCCTAAAAAAGGGCTGCAAAAACTCCAATATCGTTCAGACGACATCCAAGCTACCCTCCTAGCTCTTTCCTCTCAAGTCTTTGAGTCGAAACAAGTCTGAAGAGTTGTGTCATCCATCTAGTCTGTATGTATACTAGTATATATGTGTGTGTGTGTGTACATATATCTGAACAAGTACATATATCTAGTACAGAAGTCTTTTCCCACATTAAATTACATTACATTCTGAAAATTCTACTATTTGATGAAATGGACACGTCAGATTGGCAGATCTTGTGCTATGGTTGGCCAATTTGACAGTAAATTGATTTCGAATGAGTTTTGAGATTCCAAGAAGACAGCGATACAGTTTTCTGCTATGAATATTTCATAACATAACAACAAAATGGCTGATATTGGAGGAACAAAATTATTTTTCTATCAATTTTGTGTAAGTAATTTACCTCCAAGTTTCGTATTAAAATTCCATTTTTTTTTTTTTTTTTTTTTTGATTCGTCCAAATGTAATGTACTATATCTATTTCTACCATTTTTAATTTTTATAATTTTCAAATCGTGAATAATATTTAAAACGGGATATAAAAACCTTAATTCACCCATGAACAACATCAGAAACCATAATTGCACTAATTTTTCTAACTATAACAAAATAAAAATTTTTTATAAATAATGTAGAGGGCGCCATGAATGAACTCAAAGCTGTTGTTAAATATAATCTAGAATATAATTTGGAAATAATCAGTTTAGTTTAGTTTAATTTAGAAATAAACAGTTTTATAAATGCAAAGAATAAACTTTTGACTAACACAGTAAATAGCATTGTAATTTTACACTTTTACATTTTCTTTACTCAGTTATTTTACTTTTCTGTTTATTTATGATTTTATTTGTAATACGAGAAAAGGAAGGAGATAATTATTCTTGTGTACACCTAACTAGGAATAAAATTAATTTGAAGTGGATAATTTATAACATTGATTACAGTTATTGGCCATCTTTATAAAAATTTATAAACAATGAGATTTTCAAGCGTTTTTTGTTTTTCTGTTTGTAAATTTAAATAAATGCAAATACAAAAAGTAATTGGAATCTCTCGAAGCAATACGCATTCTTTCTTAGATTATTTTTGAAAATTTATTCATTAAATAAATTCGAAAAACAAAAAAAAAGGTTCTAACTGTGAATAGCGAACCAATACATAATATAGGGAAGGTATTTTGCACAAAGAGAAATACTTTCTTATATACAAAATACAAGCCAATGGCTCGTTACCTAAATAGAACACCCCCCTCTCTAACATATTCTCCACCTTCCGTTAAATGCATTATCAAGCCTTTCCTCCTTAAGTCGTAGCACGCTTAAACTTATGAGATCTCGGTGGTGGCGTTATACTACATATTTATGTCTTCAGTGTCTTATCGGTGTATGCGATACCTACCTATCTACTAACATTCATTCATTTCAAAGTGGTTGAAAGTTAAAATTCCCCACAACCTGTTTAGAATGAATATATACCTGTGGGGCCACATCTGAATGGGGGGAGAGTCAGCGACTTTAAACGGTCGATTTTGTTTGAATTGTGGCCGTTACAGATTAACATACATTTCACTCCCTTCTTGCCCTGTTATGAGCTTAAATGTAACGTTCGTCGTCGTCGTCGTCGTCGTTGTTGTCGTCAAGAAAAAGTTCGTTAAAATTCTCCTTAAGTATACGAGACGTGAACTCGGTGTGAGGTGATAAAAAGTCAAAATGAAATTTTTGATTGAGCTGAGAGATTACCGGGGCGCGGTGTTGTTGATTTTATAAATAGCAATCTTTACAGTGCGGTTTAAGTGGCTCAATATTGTTTGGGTAGTTCTGCCGACGTTATCGAGAGAGGAAATTAAGTTTGCTTACAAGATTCAATCAATTCAATAGTGGTGGTGGTGGTGGTGGTTCGGAAAACATATTGATTTGATAATATTGATTTACTTCCTGGGAAAAAAATAAATCGGTTTTATCGCAAAAAAAAAAAAAAAAAATAAAGCAAACAAACAAAAACAACAGCAAAAGAATCTTGAAGATAAATTAGCTTCCGGGCAAAAAACAATTTTTTTTCTTATTATTAAATATGAAAATGATTCGAGTAGGTATTTGCCATTTAAAAGCACTTGTAATGGTATCATCGTCATGATCATCTCTATTAAATCTTCCGCGTATACACTGCGGTGATATATGTATGAAAAAAATTCATCTATTTCTTGACATCAATGGTATAGTTAAACAATCGAATGAAATGACTGTTAAGGAACAATAGATACCATCTTACCATATTTTAACAGAAATTATTTATTTAAATTGTATTCAAAAAATTTTCAGAGGAATGAAAGGGAAAGAAAATTCCATCTATAAATTGATGTTTCCACGAATAGAATTTATCCACTGAAGTGTTCGTATTGAGTGACTAGATTTTATGCAATATATGTATAATCTCAACGTATCTAATGTCACAACTCAAAAAAGCATCTATAGTACATCATCCATCAATCATTTGATTGAAAATTACAAAGACCTCTTAACATTAGCCATGAAGGGTATTAGTGGAACACCTGTTTGTGCCAGAATCCACAAGATCTTATCAAAAGCGCCCTCTAACACACTCGAATTATTAGAAAAAGATAATGGTATCTACACTAGAACGGGAAAACAAACCCTGGAGCTTCTTGCACAGAAACATTCTCCAGAATTTGTAGTTAGTGGGGCTGAAGCGGGCCAAAACAGTCCGTGTCTCCGGCAGACGATTATCGTCCCAGGAAAGATGACTGGAGTGCAGCTGTCAAAATGCTCACACCACACTCAATTAAATTGGCCCCATATACTCATGTAAAACATACAAAATGCCGGGTGAAGATGAAATCTTCCCCGCTTTCCTACAAAGAGGATTGGATGAGCTCATACCAATCCTGATCAAAACCTTTAGAGCAACTTTTGCATGAGGATATATCCTCAAAGAATAGTGGATGGCAATGGTGAAATATATGTATACCGAAAGAAGGAGGCAAACCTGCAGCTAAGCTCCGGTAATATCGGCCCATAAGCCTGATTTCATTTGTGCTTAAGTCAATGGAGAAAATAGTGGAAAGGGACATCAGAGACGGAAGGTTCATGGAGCATCCACTAAGTCCGAACCAATTTGCCTACTACAAAGGTAAATCAACAGAACTAGCTTTACTAAATCTGACAGATTGTATAAGAAAAGCCATTGAGAGAAATAACCTTTTTTTTCGTTTTTGGACATTGAAGGCGCGTTTGATAACACCTCTGTTAAGTCAATAATGCCTGCATTGATTAGACATGGAGTGAATTCATTACATAACAGATGGGAATTCAGGCAATGCTTTCCAATAGGATAATAAGAACGCAGCTATCTGGTGAGAGATTGGTGGCTCGTACCACCAGAAGCTGTCCCCAAGGAGGAGTATACTATCTCCTCTGCTGTCGTCCATGGTAGTGAACGACCTTTTAGTTCATCTAAACAACCAAGGTATTGAATCTCAAGGTTATGCCGATGACCTTGTAATCATTAGCAGAGGTAAATATGAGCGTTTGCTTTCTGAAAAGCTTCCAGAAGCCCTAAGTTTTGTTTAAGATAGGTGAGCTGCACACAAACTATCTGTTAACCCCAACAAAACAACAATTATACCCTTTACCAAAAGAAAGAAAATGCAGAGCCTAACTAGCCATATTCTCTTTGGTAAGGAGGTCTCAATGTCCAAAGAAGCTAAGTATCTCCGAGTACCTCTTGATAATAAGCTAAATTGGAATAAACAAATTGATAAGACAGTCCAGTAATGTGGAACTTTAGGAAACTGGCTGGCTCAACATGAGGGGGGACTCAAGCCAAATATCCTGATTTGGCTATATACAAATTAGTAGTAGACCCATGGTCACCTATGCTGCAGCAACATGGAGGAATAAATGTACACAAAAGATAACCACCAGGAAACTAAATAAATTCCAAAGGATGGCATGTCTAAGTGTAACTGGTGCCATGCGTACGACATCCACCAGCGCTCTAGAAACACTATTGAGCCTACTGGCACTCGGCGACATTGTTGCAAAAGAGGCTGGACTCATGGTGTACAGAGCCCCGAAAGATGGCTATAGTGAATGGGACTATGAAAGTCTACGCATTATAATCAAAAGAATTGAAGCAAATCCAATACTGAATATGATGCCAGACAGAATGGTTGTTGAGCACAACCTCCGTCTGCTCTTCACGATAATAATACCAGATAGAGAAAAAATAGATACAAATCTAGCAAATCAAGCCGTAAGTTGGTACACGGACGGTTCTAAAACTGAGAAAGGAGTAGGATCAGGAATATATGTCGTTACGCCAAGAGCACACATCTATCAAAGCCTAGGAAAATACGCCTCAATATTTAAGGCAGATGTATATGCCATCACTAGATGTGCATACGAAAACCTCAGGCAATCCTTCACTAATAAAAATATTTATATCTATATAGATAGTTAAGCGGCTTTGAAAGCCATCTCATCACTTGAGATCAAAACGAAGTTAATGTACGATTGCATTCAAGCATTAACGAACCTTGGCACATACAACCACATAAACACTTCAGTGGTTGCTAGAACACTCGAGAATTGATGAGAATGAAAATACAGAATTTACTGGTCAAAAGAGGAGCATCCATGCCCCTCATAGTACCAGAACCCTTTTGCTACAATACCGTGAAGCTCACCATGCAAAACTGGATCCGAAACCAAATGAACCAGAGATGGACGTCAATGACAGGATGATCCAGACAAGCCAAAATATTCATTAAAAGACCTTCTTCGGAGAAGAGCTTAGATTTTTTAGGGCTATCTAGGAATCAACTCAGAATCATTATAGCAGTCCTAACCGGACACTGTAAGCTTAACAAATACATACATCGGATAGGCATTTCACCCACTGATATGTGTAGGCTATGTTTCGAAGAGCATGAAACATCAGAGCACATCCTGTGTGAATGCGAGGCCACTGCACAATGTAGATTCCAAACTTTAGGCTCATACTTCTTAAAGCATGTCGACTTCGAAGAAATCTCATCCAAAAAAATACTACTTTTCCTAGAAAGAGTGGGTTTTTTGGAACAACTGTGATGTAAGCGGTGCACAATAAGCCCATGATGGCCGCGGTGCAAAGGGCACTCGCCCCGCTAAAATCTAAATCTAACATTAGCCATTAGCCTCTTATGAAATTCGGTGAACGCAAACGCTTAAAATTAAGTTGAATAGATGCAAAGAGCTAAATATATTTCTGACATATTTCTGTAGAGGTGCATCCACACATAACACACATTGGTAAGAAAAAAACAAAACATCTGTCAAACATATCATAAAAAAAAATTAATAGGCAATTGATAAATATTTGATAAATATTTATCATATGTTTGTCAAACATTTGTCAAACTACTGATATTCTCCAATTGAAGTAACGTGCATTTGCAGCATCTTTCGTTATATTTGCCTCAACGTTTTCGAAAAAGGTGATGGTGGAACAGAAAAATGGTCGTGATTTATTAAATGATTTAAGAATTCACAATCTTTCCGGTTTTCGAAATTTCAAAAGAATCTCTTCTAGTGACTTCGAAATTCGAGTTAATAGAATCGGGCCAAAAAAATAAGAAGACGAAATCCAAACTGGCAAAATACTGTAAGTGTAGATCAACCGGCTGGCCATTGGTCTGAGATTTTTGGAACTGGTGATTCTTATCATTCTTTAATGTATTTGTTAAAGTCTCAAAACAGTTGATTTCAAAAATTGTTCCTGAAGTAGCTGTGGCAATAACATGTAGTTGTATTGCCCATATATGTATATGTCGATAAATACTAACTTAGCAAAATATTATTTTTACTGGTCCGGACATCATCACTAGCTGGATTTAACCATGAAGAGTCTATAGATACTATTATTATTTCAGATTCCTACTACATCAGCAGCTTGAGAGAAAATATAAGATTTTTTGTGACATGTACATATATAAATGTTTTTTTTTTCTTGCTGTTCCAGCTCATCCAGAAATGTAGATTCCTTATGTACTGAAACTTCATCTACAACATTCAACTTGATGAACCACTTCTATTGATTTTTTCTTTGCGTTAAGATCTACGTCAATGTTATCCACAAAATCGATCTGACAATTTAGATAATATAGAATGCAATAAAGAACAGCACTAACCCTAGTGTTTGAACGACCTTCCCCCACAATTCCTTTATCAGCCAATAATGCGAAATATTTGAAGGCATATCTTGGCATTTTTTGCAGCCATTCCAGAGAATTGTTTTGTTTTTTGCCTACTTTTTAAGCCGGTACCGATTAGGCTACGAGTTCACAGCCACACACCAATAACTCGTTTTTCGGTGTGTAGAATATAATTCAATTAATTTAATTATTCCAAAATGAACTTTAACTACTGTTTTCCACAGCTGTTGAAAACTGACAGTACTTTCAGTCTGTGAAAACTTTGACAAACATTTAATGTTTCCCATTTCATTTGAATTTTTTAAGAATCCATAATTATAAAATTTGTATCCGCACCACATTCCACAAATGTTTGTCAAACTTTTGGCGAATGTTTGTTATGTGTGGATGCGCCTTCAGCACAAATGATGAAATTGCAGGAAGAAATATTTTACTAGAGGGGCGATAATCCAAATATATATATATATATATATAAAAAAAAAAAAAAAAAAAAAAAAAAAAAAAAAAAAAAATTCATTGATTAGTCGTTAAAAAAAAATAACAATGTAAAAATAAATTTCATTGATTAGTCGTTCTCAAGTTGTCGAATTAGTGTAGAGGCGCAGGCAAGGACGATTATTTCATTTGTTAGCCAACTAGGGACAGAAACGAGTGGCTAGGCGAATTTTGTTTTTTTGTTTTTACGATCCAAAGGACGCGATTTTGCTAATTTATACATAAAGAAAAAGAAAACGGAAATTTTTCACATTTTTAATGATGTTGCCCCTCTAACTATGGGCGAATCTTTTGCTAGATTAGAAACACATTTTGGCCCTCATTGGTTAAATAACATTTCGTTGTTTCTGTCTCCTCCGACTGGACAATAATATGGTGCATGCAATTTTCAATGATAAAGAAAAATGTAATTTTGCATCGAAAACCAACCCTTGGCTTATTTTGACGAAAAATTTCAAAAAGATAAGGCTTGCGCTCAAATAGTGACAACCAACAAATATATAATCATTGCTTTTCACAAACTCAAAACCCAAATCGTAAAATTTGATTTTTTACTGCAGACGATTTCCAGAATTCGCAGGTGAAGGTAATATAATAAAGTATTGTCATCATGAGGTCCTTTCGAAAAGAGAAGCTGTCACAGATACTGTTTGGGTATTATTTGTGATGGAAAATCGTTATTCGGTTATTAGGTTAGAATATTTAGATCCGCCAAGCTGGTATTGGTTGCACGGCCGTTGTTGTATTCGAAATATTGTGGAAATTGACAACACTCCAGAATCAACAATATTGCAAACGAAAAGATAATGATAACGTTTAAACCATATAAAAAACTGTTATGATTATCGAGACTATAACAAAGATGGACCTAAGCAAATCTATTCATAAATTTAATTTAGCTTGTCCGGGGTTGTATTAATGCAGAAGTATTTCGAAAAAAAAAAAAAACAATCGTGATTTATGACAAAACATAAATTTTTTTCCAACTCTTTTTCGATAATCTATGTAGTTTTATCTGAACAAATTCTAGTCAAGTTTTCTACACAGACAACATTGCTAAAGGTCACTGTGACCTTAGATAGTAAGTAAGTAAGTAAGTAAGTATTTATTTAAGAAGAGTACAATAAGACAAAAGTCTTTTCATTAGTACTACTTAAATTTTGTGAGTTTGAGCATATATAAGTAATGGTAATAGAAATTATGAGGAGAAAGAAAATAATAATTATATGGCTAATAAGATCCATAATACTATTTCTAATATAAAACAAATGCAAAAGAACTAAATATTAAAACTAAAGAGAACTAAAGGTAAAGAAAATCCTAGAGCATGTGCAGTCAACCAACTATAATTATAATAATTTTTCTGGGTGTCATTACCCTAATGATGTGTGCTGCCAGAGTAACCGTTTAAAGGAAGTGGCCGAGCTCGTTCGCTGGATTGAAACTGGGAGAGCGTTCCAAATGCGAACAGTATATACAAAGTAAGAAGACCAGATATTTGAAGCGAGGCAGTAGCAAGTCATTACGTCTATCACTATGCAAAAAATTTATAAATTCGTATAGGTATGCCGGTTTACGTGTGTTCACTAAGTTGTACAGAGAAAGTAATGCTCTGCGTTGTAAATATGTTTCCAAAGAGCAATCCAGGATTCGGTGTCGAAAGGGAGAAATGTGATCATATCTACGAAGCCTGAATGCGAACCTAATGGAATCATTGAAGGCAACTTCGAGCTTACGCCTACACCGTGAGTCGAGTCTTGGAAAAATATTGGAACCATGTGACAGATGCGGGAGTAACAGTGTCTTAAACAATATTATACGCAGAATTGTGGGGAGCTGGTCAGCATACAACCAAAGTCGGTGAAGTACCCCATATATCTTACCTAGTTTCATTTTAATATGGCCGCAACAGTCCATTTGTGAATTTAACACAATGCCTAAGTTTTTAACTTTCTGTACATATGGTATAGTGGTGCGATCGAACTCTATCGGGGGAAAATTGGTGGGATCGCAGCTACCTTTGCTTACCGCTAGCGCTTGAGATTTTTCGGGGTTGAGCTTTAAATTATTGTCGATTGACCATTTTAATATATTATGAAGATCTTCGTTAATTCTGCTAACACAGTCCTCTAAGAGCCAAATGGGACGATCAAGATATATTTGCACGTCATCAGCGTATAGATGAATGGAGCTATTTCTTATAACAGTTGGCAAATCATTAATAAAAAGGCTGCAGAGCAGAGGTCCCAGCATTGACCCTTGTGGGACTCCGACAGACAAAGAGAGCCTAGAGGGAACAACTTCGTTCACTTTAACTCGTTGTGATAGGTACATCATGTTTGATTTTTCAACGGTATTTAACGCTGTAGAACAATAAACTAAACAAGTAACTAAATATAATATTTTAGTTTTTTAAGATCAACATCGAATCAAATCACTTATAATGGCAATAACTCACTATTTCTAATTTAATAAATACCTGCGGAGTTCCTCAAGGCTCAATACTGGACCACCTATTATTTTCTTTATTTTTTAGCAACATATCTACCTGGGCGTTTATCGTTGGTGTTTCTTAATTTAACCATCTATCACCTGCACATATAACATATGCCTGACCGAAATTTGGTTCAAGTCAAATAATTTAAGCTATTTTTTAAGAACATTAGACTGTGCTAAATATATACTTGGATTTTCTTTCAAATCGAACTTTATATTTTAAAGAATTGTTTCTCCCAACATATCTAATTTTTTTAGTATTAGTCTCTGTCTATATGAGGCCAGAATCTGTAACAATTCTCTAACTCACCTCAGGGTTTTAACAAGAATTGTTGGAAAACTTCTTAATTCATTTTTAATAACAAAACATTGAAAGACTTTTAGTGTAGTTCTTAGCATAGGAAGTAAATAGAATCAAAATTGCAGAATAACTACTTTCAAAATTGTCAAAATTCTAACTTAACCCCATACAAATAGCAAATGCCAAATCCTCTTGTTCAAGATACGTAAAGAAACAGAAACATAACGTTTAAGGAAAATATTTTTTATTTTACATTATTAATAAATTTGTATTTTATTTATATCTTGCAAATCAAACATTCCATATTAAACGACATCTGTTCAGAAAATAACTGAACATTTTGAATTACGTGCCAACGGACTAGTATTTAGTGATATGCGGTTGACAGCACTGCCTTGCGCATAACCTCTTTGTAATCGCATATTAATTTTCGACATATTATAACGTATTGCAACGTGATTAACTGTTAGTGGAGATTTTTAAAATGTGCGATTCTCTAGAGCAACGATTCAACGTAAAATTTTGCATGAAACTATAAAAAACTTTTACAGAAACATTTCAACTTTTGAAATAAGCTTACGGAAATGATGCTCTGGGTCGTGTAGGCAATGTTCCGAATAGTTTTCACGATTTAAAAATGGGTCGTCAGTCAATTGAAGATGATCTTCGACCAGGAAGACCTTCCATATCAACCGATAACGCACACGTTCAGAAAATCAACGATCTGGTGCGTGCAAATAGCCGATTGACTGTCAGATATATTGCAAAAGTGGTTAGTATACTATCAAGGAATTTTGAAACGGTTACGTGAAGAAATCCGTAAAAAGAGACCACAATTGTGGCTAAACAGCTTATGGTTCTTGCACCACGACACGGCTTTGTCAATTTGTCAGTTTTTGGCCGAAGATCAGATGACTGTCCTTTCGTTCCGCAACCTTCGTACTCGCCAGACCTGACTCCGTGCGATTTCTTCTTATTTCCGAAATTAAAATCAGTGCTGAAAGGACACCGGAACGAAATCGGAAAGTAATAACACGGTGCTGAAAATATATACAACAAATCTTATGTGATATTTAATGAGAACGTTCTGCGTCAGACTTTGTAGCTCTACACTCATAATTTCAACCGGATTCAACAATTGATAGAACGCTATCGATTTTATCAAGAACATCAACGTTGCGTTGAAGAAAAATCGTAGTAGGTCCTCATTGAGAGTATAATATTCTATGTTACACATCCAACATTACTTTCCCGTATACGCTGCAGTTCTTGGGGGAATGTAATCGCGCTAAAGTAGGTTTTGAAGGCATTTATGTATATATGTACATTACATAGCTTCTTTGCAGTTCTAGTATGCAAGAATCTTTAAATGCTTCCTGAATCTGAGCAAAAATCTTAAACTGCCTTCCTGCTTACAAGTTACGATATCGATGGAAAACACATTTTTGTTATCATAGTGTTTAGAGTAAATATCTGATAGAGAGATAAACATTTACAGCCATCCATGGAGATCAATGTGTGTGGCATTATAAAAAATTAAAAAAAAAAGTAAGCGTAAAAGTAAGTGAGCTTCATCTACCCCTAAGTGATTTCAAGACACAAATTCTTCGATTCAATACCCATAAATCCCCCTCTGCACACATTATAACCACTTATCATCATAAATTAAAAAAAAATAAATAAAACGATAATTCAGCATATTTCACTTTCGCTAAATTATTATCTAACTATTTACACGTCTCTTTTTTTTCTGTTTTTTTTTTCTTCTGCCTTATATTCATTCATTTTTGGCGCCTACAAATTTTCCCGCCTTTTTCTCAATGAACTCTCTGTGAGACTGTGTCCCTCACCCGGCCACACTCTTCACTCCCTCTCTTGTTGAAACTGTCAAATTATGATTCACTTAAAGCATTCGCGCACGCGCAATACTAAAAAACTGTCAGAATGTTTCTTTTTTTGTTTTGTTTTGTTTTGTTGCTTGTTTTGTTCGTTTGTGGAATTAGCATTTAAAGCTTTTTAGTGTCATTTTATTTTATGTGACTTTTTATATGATTCTCAGTTTATATTCTTGCATTCGCATGTACCCAAAAATATACACATACACAGACACTTTCTCTCAATCGGCCCCATACAGTGATTTTTTTTTTCTCCATTCTTAATTTTACCGACCGACTAACTTCTTGAATGTTTCGACTGTGGCCTGAGCTGGCCTGGCGGCCTGTCTCACTTTAGTTTTCCCGCCAGATGATTATTGCTTTGCCTTTATTTTTTGTTCTTTTATCCCGCCAAGGCGTCTTAATACCTTTTTTTTTTCTCATCTCTTTTTATTGATAATTTAAATTCTTCTGGATTTTGCTGACGACAGAGATGGGAACAGGATAAAATATGAACATATACATAATTCACGTTTCAATTTCTTCCTAGGAAAAATTTTTGCGTACACTATAACTCAAGTTTGCATTGCCAAATAACAACAGCCGGATCGTGTCGGATTTGGTGACTTTTTAATCTTTTAGCAAAATCTCGTGAGTGTCAAATAGAAGAGATTACGTTAAAAAAAAAACGGAAATTAAAATTAAAAAATTAAATTGGAGTGATCCACCTTCTCAGGTTATGCTTTGTCGTGAGATTTTCCAGTGGTGATGAAGATGATGGCAACTGAATTTTTGTTTATCTTTATTCTAAGCACGAGATTCTTTCACACATGATCAAGTCCTGGACACTGCTGTCTGGCATTCTCTGCAAACAGCGATCTCTCGGTGGGTTATCTTATTAATAGACGTCTATGTGTTGGTCAGACCTGTTGCGTTAATATATACATATAAGTATATATAGAAATATACATATATATGTATAAATTAAGGTTTGAGATTGGATGGGTTTTCTCGGAATTTGCTTCATTTGTTAAACAGCCCAGCTATAGTTTCCCGCCCAAACTTCCTCAACACTTTTAAATGCAAAGTAAGCGAACTGCGTGAGTTTGTTGTGGGGCTGTCATGTCGCCTAACCAGATAATCTATGCAAGTCTACCGTTAAAAACCATATGATTGCTCAACACTTACTGATAACCTCTGAAGTTTAAATCTCGGGGTTAAGGAATAATTGACCTTTCCGCCAAGGAGAATCGATCACATTTTGGCTATTGCAAATAGGCCACATGTTAATTTTGTGAATATGTTTAATTTAAAGTGATCTTTTTATAATTTGAAATAGTGTGACCTGTCGTCTGTAATATAAATATACGCCTAGAGATGGGGAGGATGTCATCGAGCATAAGATCAATCAATTAAAAAACAACAACAAAAAACCACTGATCTTCCGGGCATTGTCACTTTGTTGCTTTCTCTAAAAGAAAAAAAAAAAGTGCAAGAGCACAGAGCAAAAGATGGGTTGGTTCTGATTTTTCTTTGCACATATACCCACATATATGTAACTATGTACATTGCACCAACTTCAGATATGGCTTTTGTGGCATTCCATTTCTTCGGGGCACAGCAGTTTGTCGGTGATCTTCATTTGTTAACTTGATATGGTAAAATAAATCTTCGGCTAACAATTTTCCCAGGCCCTTGTCTTTGAAGGCTACTTTGAGAGGAAGGAGTGTGTATAGTTAGGTTCCATTTGCTAAGATGCAAGGAGGATGCACTGTTGTACCTTAGACACGGGCTCATGATCTTTTATGCTGTGTCTCACAGACAGAATACTTGGACAATGAGATTCATGATTTTGTGTTGTTGCTGTTTAGTTGAATTGTTGTGCATGTGAGATGAACTTCAAGTTTACACGACGCAGAAGGAATCTTGAGCCCTGTATGCCGCCTTTGTTCCATTAAAGGATATTATCTCGACTAATGATTTAAAGACGAATACATTTTTTTTTTTTTGTTATTATTATGTTCAATGTGAATAATTTGGCATGGTAGGTACATATGTGGGTTTTATGTACACCTGATAATTATTTATTTTCCTTTTGAATATTTATTAATAATTGCGAAAATGATGAAAATAATTATTGTTTCAATGTTTATTCTAACATAAAATTATAAATTGAAAGAAAAAAAGTAATTCAAATCAATTAAATCGATTAAGCAAACTGTCCTGATCCAAATTCACCGAGCTCTTACATGTGGAAACAAAATAATTACTTAGTCCGGCGACACACGATGATATACACACTCGATACACTATTTTGGAATACTTTCGTGTATAGCGAAATTTAGAGAAGAGAGCTAAGCTCGGATGATGGACGAGTGTTTTATTACATATATATGTATGCGTGTACTCAGTTTGTGTGCGTAAATAGATCATATAGAAATGATAAATTTTCTTTGCTGTCTCAAGCGTGTATCAACAATGTATCAACTACATGTACCATGGGTTGAGGCACACTCGATACAAAAATCGGTTTTTACGTTATGTCTAGTCTCGAATGTATATCATCGTGTGTCAGAAAACAAAGTGTAAAATGTGAATGTAGCAGAAAAAGAGCTGCGCAGTTTTCAATGAATCCAATTAGACGTCTGATTAGGATTAATCTGTACATAATCTATACAGATTAGATATAAATATTGACATCTCGAACAACTACGAGCAGTTAACTTAAATAAAAACTAAAAACGGATCTAGAACTGACTCCTGAGGGACACACATAAAACTTTCAATTCGATAAATCAATTAAATTTTCAGACAAAACTTTCTTTTCACAGGAACGTAGTTAAATTGTTGGAATCAAAGATAAAAATTTAGGGATTGGATTCCTCGGGAATGACGTACCCAAGGATTCATATACTGACGCCTGTCCTATTCAGTTCATATAATATTAATTATATTATTCTGATGTAGACATAGTTCTGATTGCATCAATTTATTTTTTATACAGTGTGATTCAAATACAGCAGACACAGGGTATAATGAAAGAATTTTATTTTTTTTTATTTTGTTAACAATATTTAAAGCATATGTTGAGGTTGATTTGGGTTTGATTGGTGTATTAAAATGTAAATTTTCTATTGTTCTAGGATGGTTAGAAAATATAAATAAAAGATGGACCAAAAGGTGGTGAGCAATACAGTTCTCGCTGCATTAGAAGAAAAAATAATGGGTTATTACCTAGCTACATGTTCTCCAACTAATATAGCTAAAAGAAAAGTAAGAAAAAAAAGCACATGTAAATGGTAATACCGTTCAAGACAAAGTACCTTCAACGCTAAGGTCTCTCCCATATTTTCAACTAAAAAATCAATCCCTGGTTTTACTGTTTTACGTAACGACCGTGATTCTCGCGTTGGCGGAGGTGTAGCAATTTATGTTGTTGATACTTTGAAAACCAGAGTGATTGCGCTTTCTAATGGTGGCCCGCTTGGGTTCATTTGTGTGGAGGTTGATCTGGGATTAAATAAATGTGTTCTGTGTTCAGTATATTGTCCTCCCAATTATTTTAATAACAGTACAGCTCAGGAATTTGCTGATCTAATGACGATAATCACTTTGAAGTACTCGCATGTTATCATTGGAGGCGATTTTAATGTGAATGTTTTGAACAGTGGTAGTACCTCGAGCTCCTTTTTATTTTTAATGCAATCGCTGCATATGAATTTGGTTAATGAACTTCCTATCTATCATAATTCGATGAACGCATCGCAATTAGATCTTTTGTTTGTATCTGACCCGACATTAGTTCTGTTCCAGAATCAACTCAGCCCGATATTAAAATGCAGCATAATACCGCGACCATTCTTTATCGTAACTATGCTAGGGTAAATATGGAAGTATTACATGATGAATGTAACTCATTGCCTTGGCAGAATATCCAATCATTCGCTGATGTAAATGACAAAGTAGAATTTCTAAATTATTTACTTCTTGGGCTTTTTGATAAGTTCAATCCCCTCCGTAGAGAAAGTCACGAGTAAAAGCCGTCCTTGGTTCACTTCAGAAATAAGATGACTGATTGCTGAACGTGATTATCTTTTCCAGCAATTTCGGAGTCTCAGGACGGCCGCTAGCCAACGTGCATATAAAGCTGTTAGAAATCGTGTGAATAGCAAAATACGATTCGCTAAGCGGGCTTTCTATACACATAGATTTAACCCCAACTTAAATCCTAAGAAATGATGGTTTAACCTACGCAAAGGGGGAGTATGTGGTTCTGTACACCTTATATGCGATTTTCATCTTGACGATCTCAATAAGCATTTTGCGTTTACTCAATTACCGGACCCTTCAGTTTTCGCTGCGTTGATGATGATGAAGTTTTTAAGGCTTTTCTATCCATCAAATCTGTGGCCTCTGGTGCTGATAATATCTCGCCGAAATTTCTCAAACTAATCTTGCCCTGGATCATTTGGCCAATGCAGCACATATTCAATAGGTGCCTCACAATGTCTATTTTTCCAGTTTCTTAGAAGATTGCTAATGTAGTACCAATTCCAAAAACATCTTCTCCCAAAGTCTTGTCAGACTTTCGGCGCATTAGTTTGTTGTGCTTCAAAAGTATTTGAAAAATTAATCTATAATCAAATAAATGAATATCTGACTGCATTTAATTTGTTGAGTGCTTGGCAATCTGGTTTTCGGGCTGGCCATAGCTGTGAACTGCATTTCTTAAGGTGACCACCGATATCCACCACGCAATGGATATTGACGAAAGCAGTGTATTAACTCTTTTAGATTTCTCAAAGGCGTTTGACAGTGTAAACCATACTATGATACTACAAAAGCTTTCGTCTCACTTTAGGTTCTCTAAATCATCTTCTTTTTATCCAAAACTTTCTTGTTGCAATATCCCACACGGGCACAATAAATCAGCAGGTATCTTCGAATGTTCTACATCTCATGTCGGGTGTTCCTCAGGGATCGATACTGGGTCCCTTATTGTTCAGTCTGTTCATCAATGACTTACCACTCGTTGTGAAAGATGTCAGCATTCATCTGTACGCGGATGACGTTCAAATCTACCGCAGCCGTCCAATCGGTCTAATTGAAGACTGCATTGAACGAATCAACTGTGATCTAAAAAGAATCCATGATTGGTCTCTTAAGAATTGTCTTTGCCTAAACGTAGGGAAGTCACAAGTCATAGGGTTCCATTCTCGTATTAATGACTTTACCTCATTCCCCAATATTATGTTGAATGGTATGTCCCTGCGGTATATGGACAGGGTACGTGATTTAGGTATACTTCTCAGTTCAAGGATGAAATGCTGTGACAATATTAATACCAACATATCAAAAATATATGCTGGACTTCGGCGACTGTGGCTATCTTCTAGTATTCTTCCGACTAGTTTACGTCTGAGACTTGTGAAAGCTCTATTCCTTCCGTACTTTACTAATGGCAGCCTAGTCTTTGGATCACTCGACTCCTGCTGTAGGCGGAAAATAAATACAGCTTTTAATGACTGTCTCAGATTTGTGTTTGGTCTCAGAAGGTATGACCATGTCTACCATTTACAGGATTCGCTTCTCAGCTGCTCTCTTGAAGTCTTCTTGAAACGTAGATTGCTAGAGTACATAGGTACTACTGCTTAGAGTACATAGGTACTAAGTAGCACCGAGAAGCAAGAAATATTATTCTCCCAATGAGGATAAAAGCAAAGCTAGAAAAAGCTGGTTTCTTCGATTCTTAAAACGTCACTTGCACTTAGCGATTAGGATACCTTAAAACATATCAGCAGCTGGATTTGACGATTTCAATAAAGTTTCTGTTGAACATTTCTGTAAGTAATTAGGCGGAATCTATGATGAATATCAACAAACTACCTATATCGTGTATTTAATTTTGACGAGACCGAAGTATCAATTGTCCCGAAAATACTATGCAAAATAATAGCGAAAATAGATATGCTTCAGTGCGGCTAGAGACTACATGCCTTCAATAAAAGAATCTTCATTATAACAAGATGAAACCAGATTTAATAGTGGTTAAATGCTTTTCCGGGTACTTGGAGTTGGGCTTGTATAGTTTGTATATTATTGGTGAGGCTTTCATTCAGGCAGAGATGAAGCTAACTGTTGTTAATGGTATCAAATAATGTCGGATTTCGCTTTTGATCCTTTTGTTTTAATAGAAGTTTATTGTATAGGTTCAGACACAGACACAAAACTACCAGATCAATCAGGCAAAGAACAGACTGAAGATCATATATGTATATTATGCTCAACCCGATGATCGTACATTAAATACAGAGACCAAAATACCGCAAAAATATACTTCTTTTGCATTAGCTGGGTCAAAAAAAAAAAAATTTCCTTCGGTGCTGCTATTTTTTTGCAAAAACTATAAAGTATTAAGCGTCATTTGCAGAGGCGGATTAAGACTTTTCACCCTCAGGACCATTGAATAAGCTCATAGGTCCCAACCAGACGCTCTAAAACATAAGATTGGCTCCCAACCCAGCTTCATGCATTTATCCAGGAGGTATGAGCCAAGGAATCTATAACGTTTTCCGGAGAGAGCCGGGCAGTGACAAAGAAAGTGAGTCCCCGTTTCGGATTCCTCTCCGTATCTTCTGCATGTCGGGTTATCAATCAGTCCTATCCTATGTAGATGACCCCTGAGAGAACAGTGTCCAGTGAGAATAGACACCAGAATTCTCATGGTAGGTTTGGTCAGCCCTAGCAGCTTTTTTGTAAAACTTGGGTTAGGTTTACCCCACAGTTCCTTTGTTGTCCCACCCGCAGGGTCATCTAACCAAAGACAACTGTGTTGGCAGTCAGCCCAAGTCACAATTGTAGAGACCAGGTGTCCTGGTGCGATCCCAATTGTGGAGGGAGGTGCCTCCGAGGCCACCCCAAGTGGCGCAAGCTCGTCCGCTTTTTCGATTCCACTAGCATCTCTGTAACCAGGCACCCAAAGAATGAGAGAGGGAGTTCAGGATGGTCTTACACTCCAGTACTAGGTTGAAGGCTATGAAGAGTTTTGACAAGGCCTTGACGGCCGCTTGGCTGTCCGAGCAGATGGCAATCTCCTTATTCCCAGTGTCTCAGCCAAAGAGGTACCTTCTCGCTTCAAGAATGGCCTTGACCTCTGCTCGGAAGGTATATGCCAAGTTGCAAATGAGGCTCCTCACAGAAGACGCTCGCTCCGGTGTTGTCTTCAGATTTGGAGCCGTCTGTATAAAAAATTATAGTGTCTATCAATGGGTGGTGTACAGAGTATACTGCCCATTCCTTCCTTGATGGGATTTTCGTTTTAAACTTGCTAATCAGCATGGTCTCGATGAGGTGGTCACTCTCCCTGTCGGTGTCAGGTACGATGCACCGCACAAAATAAAGGATGGACTCGTGTGGAACCACGGTTCCTGAATTAATCCAGCTCTGATTCAATTGCAGCCTCAGCACTGCGATAGCGGCCCCCTACTTAATATGTTACTACACGGGGTATATGTATATTAAGGATAACCTTAAGAGATCGAGTGCTAGTAGACTTGAATGCGCCGGTTAAGCTGAATAGGCACAATCTTTAAATCTTTTCCAATATCTTACGATAATTGGTATACTTCATCGCTTTCCACCACACCACAGAGCCGTAGGTTAACATGGGTCGGATAACGCTTGTATATATCCATAGGATCATCCGCGGTTTGAGTCCCTACTTTTTCCCTATAGTTCTGCGGCACATTACGAAAGCTCTAAGACCTTTGTTCGCTCTGTCCTCAAGGTGTGGTTTCCAGTTCAGCTTTGGTCTTACACCAATCTTAGCTCTTTTACTTGTTGTTTTATTAATTTTAAAGATTTTCTCTACTTGACCAAACCTCCGTGGAGTTGCCTTAAACTCAAAGATCTTGTGTTCGACGAGGCTACCATCTTAAAGCATACCCCTAGTTTGGCTGATAGTTTCTCCAGTGGTCCTGATTCGACATTTCTGAGTACTTTTTGAAAAATTTCTGGTTACCTACTGTTTATGTTCTTTGTCACCTATTTAATTTATCTATTTTTTGTATGGTGTTCGTGTTGGTATAGGAAAGGCAACAAATACGATATTTCGAATTATCGATGCTTCGCTAATTTATGTGATCTTTATAAGCGATTTTTTAAGTCTTGGTTTTCTGATGTTCTCTACTTTTTGCATTCTTTTCAGCATTACTTTACATTTTTAATTTGTTGGAATTCTCCAATTATTTGTATTCCCGTAATTGACTGCAGTTTTATTGATTATAGAAAGGCTTTCAATAGAATTAATCATAGGGTTCTTTATCCATAAACTCTCTGTCCTTATGTTTCCTTCTGTTTTTGTTAACTGTCAGGCCGTATAAAATGTGTTTTATTCCGAAGTGCGTTTTCCAATCAAATTTACAATATTTCAGGTATCCCTCTGGGAATTCATTTGGGACCATTACTTTTCATCATTTACATCAATGATGTATATATTTATGACTGTGTCTAACTCGACAATTCCTTGTTATGCTGACAACGCCAAAATTTGTTTCTAGTGACAATAACTCCATCTTTTAAACTCAAACTTGGACGTTATCCATAAATAACCTGGTAGCTAACGCTCATCAGTTTACAAAATTTTAGTACCGGTGCGGGCAGCGGCTTTTATGTTAACTAACATAACATTTTAGTCAAGTGAGCATAACGACAAGTAACTGTTTTACTGAGCGTCTCGATGAGTCTCTCCACCGACTCATCTATCTGCTCATCAATAAATTAGTATGTACGAGTGAAAGGGAGATAAATGGTGTTGAGCAATCATTGAATTACGAAGTATATAAATGAGTTTAGTCACGGCGCTAGAGCAAGCATTACATTCATCCAACCAATTCTCTTGAGCTCATCAGTGCACTCATGATGATTGGGCTGATTGGGTGGTTGCTCAATAGACTTTCTTCCTTTAAATAACACCATGTCGATCTGTCCAGGGTGAGAAAATGCTCACTTGCGAGCGGCTGATAATGCGGCTCATGGTTCTACAATTCTCGAGCAAGAGCAATTGTTTTGCAAGTGGTTCTCACTCCCGACCAAGAGCTATGTAGCGGCTGGCGCTAGCGAGCGGGAGCTGTGGCCTTCTCTACCTATTTCCTCTTTGTTCATGCATTAACAATTTTTATGTTTCATTTACACTATCCGTTGCTCATTCCTTTTCAACCCATACAGTGCTTTGAATTGGTTTCAGTAAAATATCAATAAGCCCAGTAAACAAAACCCAAAACTTGTATATCATTTTTATGATGATGAGCCGGAGCGGTATAATGGCTCAATCGCGAGCAAGACCTATTTAACGGTTCGCGCTCGCGAGCGACAGCGTTCAGGTTTAGGCTCAGGCTCATGAGTGGGAGCAATTTTGCAAAGAACTTTTCAAGAGCCTTTTTCCGAGAGCTTCCCACGAGCGGGCATTTTCATACTCTTGCTCTGTCACAAAAAAAAAAATCCTCTGCAACTCAGGGCGTGTATCTTTATTCTGCTCAGAGCACTCCGAGCGCTCTAAACACCTATTTCTTGTATCTTTAATTACTTCCAGAGTACTCTGAGCGCTCTAAAGGTGTATCTTTATTATTGCTCAGAGTGCTCTAACTAATCGTAGATAAACCTCGGAGCATTTGAAGCAATCCGTCAGTAATACCAATAGAGCGCAAAAAATTCCCGTTGAAAATGTGATTACTTTTTTAAATTCCATATTTTCTTCCTTTCCCTCACCCCTTATTTATTTTTATAACTTTATTATTATTATTTATTTATTTTTATAAAGAATTTTGTATTATCAATAGTTATTTCACTAATAATCAAGTGTTGCCAATGTAAAAAAAAATACTACCAGAACACTCAGAGCACTCCGGAATTGCATCTTTTTTCCAGACTGCTCTGAACGTTCTAACAAATCTGTTCGATCTACGGAGCGGAAAAAAGATACACGCCCTCTTTAATTCGGCTTGACAAAAGTAAGACTTGGGGTTATGGTCAATTCTAACTATTCGTTGGATGATCATATAGTGATACAGTTCCCTAGTAAGAAATGCTCATCGGTTTCGAAATCCCTTTTCTCCTCTCGGGGGAAATCTTATGCAAACTAGCACTGGTGCATATGGAAATTGCGCATGAATGTGTTAATTTCGCCACTTGAAAAGCGGGTGAAGTTTTCTGACAAGTTCCGATGAGCCTTTCGATGAGCAACCATGAGCGTGTTCGTATTCAAAATCCATTTGCATTTCTACGAAATTATGATGAAGGGTTTGTTGTATTTCTTAAAAAAACAGTACAGTTTTGACTTCTGACGTGTAGTTGCAAACTGCATTCGATTGAGACAGTTGCGTTAAGTTTTGAAGTGAAGTAAAAGTGTAACACGTGAAAGTATATTTTAATTTTTTATAAATTTATTTTCTGGTTAGTTTTAATAGGAAAAATACAATAAACTGAAATTTTTTTTTTCTTTTGTTTGTAAACGCGAGTTTAATGTTCCGAGAATATAAGGTTTAAATTCGGGTCTCTGCTCTTTAATTCTTTTAGTTCTTTCGACATGTAGAAGCCTGCGATCTTGAGCTGGGTAGAAAAGATTACGGAGTACAGATGAGAAATTGTATTCTAAGATCGCATAACAGATTCAGCAGAGCAAAGTGTACATCTAAGTATAAAATCACTCTTAATGTAATACAATTTCTTCATTTTCATTTTGTAATTGCAGTAAAAACTGAAGCTATCTGCAGATATCAGCGAATTATCAACAACTTCCTAATTTAACTGGATTTTTTTTTACTTTTTTTATATATTTTTATAACTATTGATATTATCTTTTCTTATTTTTTATGAATTGTTGAACTTTTAATTTTATTTTAACTGAATTTTCTTTATTTTTTTTTTATATTTTTATAACTAATGTCAATTTCATATTATATTACAAAATTATTTTAACTGAAATAATTTAAAATTATATTTGTATAATTAACACTTTCACCAATTCCCATTTTTATCATCTAGCTCCACTAATCCATTGTGAAACAGAGAGTACAATTACGTGCTCTTTTTAGTACATTCTTACAGCGTCTTTTGACAAAACGATTTCCTTTCTAGTTCCAAAAAAGGCTCCTTATATGGCTGAGTAGGGATTAAATCTTTGAAAAAATCCACTGAGCTGTCACAGATCATCAAGATCGGAAATGTACGGAAAATCGCAACATACAGAAGTGAAATGAAATGGTCGTGCGTAATTGAACTAATTTATATATCGATGTCATCATTATGTATTTATTGATGATAATAGCAGTGTGCTTTTCCACTATATCATCATGAATTGACATATGAATGTATCAGTGAGTATTTTCATTATGTTAACAAGAAAATAATGTAATAACTCATGGAACTGCTCATCGAGTGATCATGGAAAAGCTCATTATGTTGTAGAAAAGTATATAATGAGTTCAGTCCCGGGTCTAGAATAGATTTCATCATTACTTTCATCTAAGGGCTCATGATGAGCTCATCACTGAAATCATCGCATCATTTTTACTAGGGTTTCAAATAAAGCTAACTCGTTTATGGGTTTGATTAAAAGATGACTGAAGGAGTTTTATGTTATATTTCACATTTTATAATTCCAATTTTAATAATTAATCGAAGGATTCGCGTGTCTACAGTGAATCTCTAGAAATTTTATGATTACAATGATATTTATTACCTCATCTGATGTTATAATACCGGAGGACAAACTAACTCTCATTTACTGGGCAAGAAAGAGCTACAGTCTTAGGGTCATCTATCCACTGTTTATGTCTCCTCTTTTACAAGCATAACTACTATGGATTATGTCACTCTCCAGCCAATTAATAAGAATAATGAGTATGAAAAGAATTTCCTGAACTATAGATTAAGCAAACTATTAAAAAAACAAAAACAAAATAAAAAACTGCTGAAATGCAATCACTTAATATTTCTTATCAATTTATGCACTGGAAAACCGTTTGCAACTCCACACAAAACTTTAAAAAAAAAAAAGAAAAAAAAACTGCGACAAGGTCAAGAGATTAGACAAGAAGAAAGAAATACTTAAGTTATTCGTTCTCAGTTCATTTGGTCCAGAGTGTGGCTGTGTAGAGTTCGCGTCTCTTTCCTTGCCTATGCGTATATAGCCCGCATTCATCACATTAACGAAATCTTGTGCCGAGGTCGCAATCAGCTGACGACAGTAATTGGCCTAATTTGGCAGTTGAAATCAGTTTGTAACGGAAATTTTGTTCACTGTTTATAGGATTGGACGATTGTGTTTATTTATTTAGGGCGCATAGGATAAGGCGGGGAAGTTTATTTTAAGAAATTATCAACGGATTTGTGTGGAGCAAATTCTTCGGAGTTTGTTTAAATTTAATTTTTCGCTGATTTGACTGAAACTTTGTGTTATACAAAATCGATCCCATTCACGTATAGTTTTTTTTTTTATATATGTATATGCGTACACAGTATGTATTAGTTAGTAAAAGAATAAGAATTTCTGGTTATCATAGATTGTTGCCTGAGTTTTGGATGAATAAGAAGAGATAAAATATTTGGCCAGATGAAGGAAATTTAAGAAAGGCGAGGGAAAAACCGGTTTCTGAATACTACGTTAATTCATGTGGTAAAATCTTCTGCAAGCAAGTAACATAAAAACAATATTAGAAGCGCTCACCTACTAAAGATAAATTACATATTTCTACCCGGAAGAGATTACCCTGGTAGTCAACGTTCATCAGTTTACAAAATTTTAGTACCGGTACGGGTAAGGGCTTTTATGTTAACTAACATAACTTTTTAGTCAAGTGAGTATAACGACAAGTAACATTTTTACTGAGCACCTGATGAGTTTGTTCGCCAACTCATCTATTAGCTCATCAATAAATTGGTTAGGAATTCTGATCTGTATGTATGGTGTTGAGAAATCATTGAATTACGAAGTATATAAATGAGTTTAGTCCCGGCGCTAGAACAAAAATCAGCTCATCCAACCAATTATCATGAGCTCATCAGTGCGCTCATGATGATTGGGCTACCAGGACAATATCTGGCAGTAGGTATTCATGTACTATGTAACTAGATTTCAAATGTAAATTAAAATTCATAGTAAACCCTCGGCTATAAGCGTTTAGAAATTTTCTGATCGAAAAACTAATTGGAAAATTGAGATATGGTGAGATGAGGTTAAATCAATGCAAACGGATACATACCTTCTCTTACGGTCTCTACTGGAAAAAAAAAAATTGATGGGATTGAAAAAAGGTTGAGAAAATTTAAGTATTGCATAGAACTTAGGCCACAATAAAGCCCGCTATTCACCCTCCATATTTATGAGCTATTAGTCAAAAATCCCAACCGGATGCTCTCACAAAATTTAAAATTGATTCCGAACCTTCCTTACCAGCGGGTGTTAGGAGATGTTAGCCAAGTAATCTGTAACATCTACCAGAGGGAGCTGGACTGTGACAGAGAAAGTGAATCACCGTTTCAGTTTCCTCGCTGCATCCTCTTCATATAGTGTTGTCAACAAATCCCATCCTGTGTGAAGATGAAGGTGACCCCTGAAAAATTAGTGTCCAGAAAGAATTGACATTAAGGGCCTCCTCAGGGTTGGCTTGTTAAGTTCCAGTAAATTTTTCGTTAAATTTGGGTTAAGTTTACCCACACAGTTTTTTTTGTAGTTCTAACCAAAGACGATAGTGTTGGCATGAAATAATAGGAAAGAGGTGTTTTGGTGCAATTTCGATTGTGGAAAATTGAACTCCAAGACTACACCACGACAAGCAACCTCATCCGCCTTTTCATTTCTACTTATATCGCTGTAAAATGATATACCAATAAGACGAGTACCTCATTATACAGTAAACTGGGATTCAGAGTGACTTTACACTCCAATACCAGTTTGAAGAATGTAAAAGGCCTTGACAAAGTCGTTTGTCTGTCTCTCTGTGCAGATAACAATTTCCTTGTTTTCAGTGTCAGAGTACCAGAAGATTTCTTAAAGAGTCCTGAACTTATCCAGCTCTATTGAGGATCATTAAGTTCTGGATATAATTTTACTTCTTTTGTCTCCATGATCATAAGGAAAGATCACTGATGATATTCCACGCAGCTGTAAGCAGATTAGTGGAGATAAAATGAACAACATACAGTTTTATGGTTATTCGGAGCTCATCTGCTCTCTTGACGAATACCTGATCATTTTCAGTTTATTTTGGAGTCTGTATTCATGAAGATTTCTTCATTGTGGTTATATCTTTCGAAATTTGGGTTAACAATTCCTTAATTTTTGAATTTGTTCCAAATAAATGAAACAGATCTGCTGCAAATTGAAAGAGAAAAGTTATTACAGAAAGCTTTATCATATTGACTTCACTGACGTGGCTTATTTGACTGAAATTTGACTGTGTGTTTGCTGTCTGAACTTTTCAACACAGTACTAATTATTTTTCACAGTGATCGCTACCTTGCCATGCTTGATGCTACTGTTGGAGACGGTATTCGAAATTAGTGAACCTCTGTTTGACTATGCAATCTCTTTTGTGACTATTTTAAAACAACATTTTGTGACTCTTATATCAGAGCTCTAAGATTTTTATTAATTTGCACGAGGTTTCCATCAACTTCAACTTCCTCACTTTATATTTGGCGGTGCGGCTATCTCAAAGCATATTTCGAATTTGATATTTGACAGTTTCTCATTTATGACATTTTTTTTTGTTTTATTTGGTAGATTACTTTTGACTTCTGTTTTGAGTTATGTTTTTAATTTATCTATTTTTGCTGATATTTTCCTGAATTTTGCAATCTTAGGGGTGCCTCAAAGTAGCCATTGTAGTCCACTGCTTTTTACCATTTACATACATAGAGAAAATTCATAATTATTTGTTATGTTGACGGCGCTTAGATTTTTCGTATAGTTGTAAGTGATCACGATTGTCCCATTACAAATTTTACCTTACGACTCTTCTTACGATTTCTGTTCTATTAACAATCTTCCTATTGACATTAGCTATTACATTTTAATGACGTCCTTTTATTAAAAAAATAACCAGGTGCAATTCGTCTACATACACCATAGACAATAGATAATGGTCGATTCAGTTTTTTTCCTTTGAGAGCCATGTTGCAGTTAAGCTAAGTGTGAACAAACAAAATTACAGATAAAGATATGGTTGAAGAAGTTTGATGTCCCTTACATAATGAAGTTTCTTTAACTATACTTTCGCAAGACAAATGTTATGCTAATCCAATTTGGTCCCTTTTCTAGGAAAATCATATCAATAGAATCGAGGTGGTAGAATGAAAATTCTTAAGATTTTACCATTGCAGCCTTCCGTGATATGAGCCTCTTACATTGCCTCCGTATGTAAATCTGTTCAAGCTCCTGTCTTTGAATTTCTTAAAAATTATGCGTAATAACTAATTGATTTTTTTCGCATATAAATTCAGATACTTAATTCTCTTGAATTGATGGATTCGTGTGGAAATCTTGTTCTAGTGTGAATCGAGCTCTGACTGAGATGCAGCCTCTCAGCGCTGCGATTGACGCCCTCTTTTTGGTGTATATTTACACGAGGTGTGCGTCAAGGATGACCTGAAGAGGACGAGAGCTGGTTGACTTGAGAGGGCAGTATTTGAATCCTTTCCAATATCTTGGCGAAATCCATTGCTTTCCACCACATCACAGAACCGTAGGTTAGCATGGGTCGGATGATGCTGGTGTATATCCATAGGATCATCCGCGGTACATAGCGAAAGCTCTAAGAGCTTTGTTCTTTATGTCGTCAAGGTGTACTTGCTAGTTTAGCTTTTTATCTAATATGATGCCTAGGTATTTTCCCTTCTCCTTTAGCTCCAAATGTGAAGAGCCAATAGAGCAGGCTATGACTAGTCAGCTCGCGGTATGCATCAGTCCGCAGAGACTTAAAACTACCGTGGAATACGATCACCAGGCTATCTGCGTAACATTCCGTTTTGTACCTTATCCGGGTTAGTGTTAGCAAGAGATCATCCATAATTTGTACCCATCATAAAGGTGATAAGATACCATCTTGAGGGTGCCTTTATGGACTCTTTTCATTCTGCTTACCCATCCAGATCGGTAAAAACAATTCTATTATTCAACATGTCTTCAATCTAGAATTTTAGGGACTGGTTCACTCCGTTTTTTTTTTATCGTTAACATTTCAGTAAACTTATCTCGAAAAACATAATTGAAGGGGCAACTTCTACATAGATGAAAACAGCCAGCGCAGATTGTTTAAAAAGCCCTTTTCAATAACCTCATGGAGGGTCATCTCAACTGACATTTGAATACGGATGCTGTGTTGTTACAATGTGCTTCTGGAAATGGATCACCTCAATTCCCACTCGCAAGTACGCTCTAGTGTTTTGTTATTGGCCTATAAGCCTTCGCAGTTGAGTAATTTACTATCAGCCAGCCTTAGGAATAAACACAACGCGGACTTCTTGCCACAGCTTCGGTGTGTAGCCCAATTTGATGCCTTAAAGAGAAGGGCTAGATTGCTGATCAATGTGTTTTGAAATAGGGCTGGATATATGCCGTCTTTGCCCCAGTATTTAACATACACTGTAAAAATATTAGGACTATTCCCTAAATTTAAGACAGGTTTATTGCTTAAATATAAATGTAATTTTCTCTGATAGAAAGGGAAAATCAGTTTAATTTCCCCAAATCAATGGAACATTCAATGAATTTAGGTATCTGGCGCCAGAAAACCTTTAAAGTATGTAAAATTCCCGAAATGTTAAGCTCTCTTGGATATAAGGAAGAGAACATTCAACGAATTAGGTATTATGCTACATTTTTTTATGGAAATATATTTTCGTTTATATAATTCACACATTGTTCTTGAAAACAAGTCATATATTGTTTTTCAATATTTTGTTTCAGCGTGCCCACTGAACTAATATAACTCCCTACTACTTAGCAGTATGGACCATAAGAAATGAACTATTCAGCTCATTCTCATGTTTTTTAAAAGGGGGCGGTCTTCTATCACCTTCACCTATGGTGGAGAGTGGTGCGGTTCTATCAACTATTCCCTAAATTTTAGGGGAAAAACAAAACAATAATTAAAACTTCCCCCTATTTTAGGGAATTTTCCCTACATTTTAGGGAATATTCCCTAAAATGTAGGGAAAAACAAAAAAAAAATATGAAAATTCCCTACATTTTAGAGAATATTCCCTAAATTTTAGGGAGAAAAAACCAAAATTCCCTACATTTGAGGGAGAAAAACCTAATCTTAGTTTTCCAAGGTGGAGCTTTCCTTAATCTTATCGACCAATGCCTAACCTGTGTGGCACAAATTGTTGCCACTCACTTTAGGGAATTATTTTTTACTGTGTATGTTCCATAATTCCACAGCTTTTCCAAATACCTCAACACCTCATCTAGTTTGGTATGAGGATGATCATTTAAATAAAAGAAGGCAAGCTTAGGCACTCTTTTCCTTTTTGTAAACTGGGTTATATAATTTCCAAGTAGTTGAAAAATAATAATAGGAAAAAGGTAAAACAAAAGAGTCAACAACTCGGAATTGTTCATAGGGGACATAAGAAGGTAATGGGATAGAAAAGGTTTAGCATTTTGCAATTCTTATGCTAATCGACTGCCGGTATTGCGATATTCTCAACAAAGGGAAGATCCTTGTCCATTTTCTGTGCAAATTAGATCTAGACGTTGTACTTCGTTGAATTTAAATAAATCCCGAAAACATAATGTAAAATATAAATATAAAATAAAAAAAAATAATTCTTAAACTCCGAAGAGGGGTTCGACAGAAGTGAATCGGGTCAATAGTCCGGATATTTTAACTAATCACAACATGCTTCACCTTCATCCTACTAAGATCGGTGGTAATTCGGAATGTCTGCCCTATAGTTCAGTGGATAAGATTGCTCTCCATACATGAACTCTGCTCTCAATATCCTGATAGATCGCGAATGCTTTGTCGAAATCCACAGTACTTGGCCTCATTTAAGACAACATGAGCCGGAAGTCCTGAATCATATAGAAATAAAGTTAGGATCACATGGGATCGGTAATTTTATTTCATCTAGAATTAGACTTAGCGTACGTGAATCTCATCACCGATCATAAATAAAAATAAAATAAAAATAAAAAAGTATCGCACAGTTACAGAGAGCTTGGACTTCTTTCAGGTTTTATATCAGAACGGTTTTCTTTATAGTCAGATTTGGGTAACAAATTATATTTAGTTTCACACCTTAGTTATACGTCAGATTTAAAAAAATATATACCTGTTCTCGTGCTTTTATCCCCTTTCTCGCTGTTTAGTTCGGAATGGATCAAATCATGAAAAAAATTCCAACCGGGATTAAAACATATTGAGGATACGACGGATGAAAAAGCATGTGAAAGTCATAGAAATCAGGAAATTGTCTAAAAGATCAAGCGATCCTGTAATGCTAACATATCACCGTTATTTATTTTTTTTTTTCGGAAGGTCAAAAGAAAGCAGTTGCACAAAAAATACGATCCTTCGCCTATTAAACGTTATGCTATGTTTACATAACTGATTTTTCTCATTTCCCCGCTGCCGTTATATTTGGTTTAAAAAAAAAAAAAAAATGCAACCGAAAAAGAAGACAAGTGGAGTGCAAACATGACCAAAATGACCAATTTCCTGAATTCCTGAATCGACTACACTTTTTGCCTGCGTTTGCGAAAAGGATGTGAATATCAAATGTCCTTTTTACGATTTTGTCTCAATGTTTGTGGGCACTTGAAAATTCTTGATTTGTTGATTCTACAGTCGAGGACTTCTGGGAATAACTTGACAATGTAAAAATTATGCATGAATGGATAACGACTGCTACATGTGCGGCCAGGTTATTTACTGAGGTAGCTAAGTATAAAGGAACTAGTAAATGAGAGTTTTGGTTTACTTAAGAATGTTATGATGAGACGTTTTGTAGTAGGAAGGAATTTACTATTGTTCGTTGTTTAACAAGAAAGGATTTCAAGAGAGCGGATAACTGCCAAATATTTGAGATTTATTAGGTGTTTAACTACTACCTATGTAATGGAATGAAGAGCGAAGTGAAATTATTAAATCCAATGTAAATTAATTTGACTAACTCTGGTTTCATTGGATTCATTGAGGGGAGATTTTTTTTTTTTTTTTAGGTCCGGTATTCAATAGGTCCTGAAAGTCATTTCTGCCTGAAAGCAGTTATTTACGTTATTTTTAAATGAGAAGAATATAAAATATTTCTTGATGTGGATATATTGGTTCTTATATCCTACACAAACTCTTTCGTTGCCGCTAATGTTGCTATGCCCTGGCGCCAACTACATAATTACCCTGTTATTCCGAGAGAGGGAGCTCAGGGTGGTTTTCTACTCCATTATTAGCTTGGAGGTTGTAAAGGATTTAGACAAAACCTTGACAGCCGCTTGGCTGTCTGAGCAGATGGCAATCTCCTTACTCTCACTGTCTGAGTTAAGGAGATGCCTTCCCGCTTCAAAAATAGCCTTCACTTCTGCCTGAAAAACCAAAATCGTGGCATGGTTTTCGATCTGCGTGGCGATTTCAATCTGTGGCTCCTCGCAGAAAACTCCATCGGATTTGGAACTATCAAAAGTAAAAGAGTTTGGACGCTTTTACAAAAAATATATTTATTTGTATTAAAAACTGATGAAATCAGTGAAGATCCTATTATCGATACTCTGTGGAATGATATTTGTAAGTAATATTAAGCACAATGAACAGTTTACAGCAATATCGTTGCTTCGATTGTAATGAACTTTTCGATTGTTTACGACTGTTTACAAACCATTTTAAATATAAACATAAAACATTAAACATATACCAATGCACAGAATGTATTAGGATTTTTGACAATTTATACTATTTTAAAATACATATAAGAAACACACACTTAAGGCAGGATACAGAAACTTCAATCAATAAGTGTCTAGAAGACATACAGTATGAACCAAGCATTGTTCTAGCAAGTAAGTTCTAAATTCATAAATGGAAAAGACATTTTTGGTGGTTTTTATTCAAATATAGCCGCTTAAAGTTGAAACTGCCCCTCCCAGAGCTTGCCCCTCCCGCAAAAATGAAGATGCGGAATAACGAAATCTACGTAAATATCAAGTTTGGTAAAAAAGTGTTTTTTCGAAATTACCCCCTCCATTTTCGAAATTCGAAATAGAAAAGTACCCTATCTAATAGCCAGTTCAGATTCCCGTACAATGACATATGAATGGTTGCCGTAGGTTAAACACTGTAGGAGGAGATAGAATCCTACGAAAAAACTGAAGATTACCTCGATGGGTTTATCTTCCAAATGTTTGCATATAACTTTTGATTGTTATTGTTGATAGCACTTAGGGAGGTCATTTTGGAAATGGGATATAATTCGCAAATTTTTTCATAGTTTTGCCAAGTTCGTGCAATGGTGATATTTCGAATAAATGTACACTGAAGCGCGACAAAAATTTTGGTGAAATAAAAAATTCTAGAGATAACTGTTTTTTTTTTGAAATAATTGAATGCACAATTATAACTTATTATACATTTTTAGAAAGGCCAATATGTGTTCTTTTAAATAAAAGTTTGAACGTCACAATCCATTAATTACAATAGAACTTATAACGAAATTACTCTGACAAGGTATGCAAAATCTCGATAATCGATATTATCGATTTACTCGAAAACCAAGCGGAGTTCGATATAAAAGTATCTAGACTTTTTTGACCCAAATGACCTCTACTTTCATCCCCTTAAAGGATTAAAGACATTTACGGAACACCCTGTATAAGTCACAGATGTTCAAGCGAGGCTTGTACTGTCACTCCTTATATTAGAGTAAGTTCGGGTATTGTGGAATACCAATGATTCTTTTAGCTCTTATTTCCTTTGTATGGTAAAAGCTTAGCTAAATTTTCTTAATTGTATTTCTTTGAAGGGTCTATATGTTGTAACAAAGCATAAAACATAATTATATGTATGTATAAAAGCGACATTGAAGAAAACAGAAATTGTGTTAAAATGTCAGGAAAAAATTTTAGGCGGGTGATGTGGAATATCTATGGAGGTAAATGTGGAATACTATTCCAGTTTGCCCGACCAGATTTCATCAAGTAAGGATCTCGTTTTTTTGTACTCAGAAATAAATCAAATTGTAAAGTAGATATTCATAAGATTTATTAAAAACATAAAAGATTTTTATATAAAAAAAAAAAATAATAATCTGTCTGAAAACAAAAACAAAAATACTTACTATCTATTTTAAATTGTGTACATATCTGCACATAAAACCAAGAATTTAAATGAATATATTTTGGCAAGATTTTTCTGGTAGGCTTGATTGCACTCTGTGGTCTTTCGGGGACACTATGTGTCTCACAAAGCTTCCAAACAGGACCTGACTTGGGTTTTTTAAGTGATGTTTTCATTCGGCTTGAACGTTTTTGAATAGCAGCAAGACTTTCCTCCAGGGATCGTTTGTAAGGTGATCCAGTCAAGATGGTTGCTTCTGACTTTCGTGGATTACTTTTAGTGTCAGCTTTTTTCAATGCTGGTGATGAAACTAATTTCCAGGGAGAAAACATCATTTTGCTTGTTCCAGGTGTTGGTTCTGGCGGTTGCGACAAAGCAGTATGGAGGGGTGAACTTCCGTAATGTCAGTTTGACTTTCTCGATTTCCGGTCGAATGTACAGGTGGTGGTAGTTTCGGCCTCATCGATATATCATATTGAATTTCTTCAGATGGAGTATAAACTTGTTTAATTGTTTTTTCATCTGCTGTAGCAATAAAATCAATATCATCGAAAATATTTCGATCAAAAGGGTAAATGCCAGCCAGTGCACTTAAAACTATTTACAGCAATTTGGCCTGTTTGAACCTTTAGGTAAGCCTTTGCAAAAAGCTCCGCAATGTCATATTGGGTAACTTTTCGTCCATTTGCTTTAATGAATTTTCTTATTTCCCCATTGTAATATCCCTTAAGCGGACCCATAAAGGTTTTATTCAGAGGTTGCAATTTATGGGTCGAGTTGGGTGGTAAGGAGATAATTGTTACACAATTTATCCACGCCAGATCAATGACCTCAATATTGCTAGTATGACTGTAGTGACCGTCCAAAATAAGAAGAACAGGATCGTCTTTTGTAGGTTTTGTGATGGCCAGAAAATGAAGGAACCATTCTATAAAAATTGGAAGTTTGATCCATCCAGATATGTGATACGCTGTGTTTAGTCAAGAGTTTTTAACTAATTTCCGACTATTGTTTTCCGAAAAGGAAGGAAACAAGTATGGTTTTTAATAAATAAAAACTCGCTTTTGTCCGACGAAAACTTTATAATTTTATTATTGATTTTATCAGTAGCTTCCTACATACACTGCACTCGCTGATCAACTCACTTGCCATCAAAAAATCTCTGCCTGCTAAACTGATAATTCCGAACAGTTATTTTAGCTATTTACTTACATCTGCATGCAAATTCTATTTAGTGATTTAAACAATTATGTGAGCAATGACCTGCTACAGTCTAGGTTGAAATAATGTGCATAGTTAAGACTATTTTATTTTTAATTGGTTTAAATTTAATCACTTCAAGAATTTCATAAATTTAATTTTACTGCAATATACATACGACTGTGATACTACTTCTGTGATACTAATTTATTTTATAGCTAATTTAGTGTAACTACCGGCCTTGAAACGTGGTTGGAGAAGTTTCAATCCTCTTCCTCTAAAGGTAGTGGAGCCAACTTATGAATTGCTCTTCGGATAACCTTTCCTTGAGTTCGGACATCGGCAACTCGAACGTGTCCATCTGCACCAGGTATAGCTGCTACTACTCTTCCCAATAACCATTTCTGGGGAGGAAGATTATCTTCGTGGATGATTACTAATGTGCCAACCTTGACATTGCGAGATGCACTTCGCCATTTGTATCTTTGCTGAAGCTGCACAAGATACTCTCTCGACCATCTTCGCCAGAAGTGCTGTTGAATAGAAGTAACGATTTGCCATCTGCGAAGATAGGAAGGAATTTTATTTGAAATATTTGGTTCAAGTATACAATTCAAGGGTGCCTGATTTAAAAAGTGTGCAGGTGTTAACGCCTGCTCATTATTTGGATCATTAGATAAAGCAGTGATCGGCCTTGAATTGAGGATAGCCTCAATCTGGATGGTGACAGTGGTGAACTCCTCGAAAGTTAGCAGTGATGATCGAAGAGTCCTGTAGAGGTGACCTTTAGCTGCTTTTACAGCTGCTTCCCAAATACCACCAAAGTGTGGGTGGTATGTGATGAAACTCTATGCCTTTACTTGCACACCAATCGACGATATTTGTTTGGACCTTCTGCTTTAAAAACGCTTCTCGTAGTTCTGCTAATTGTCTTCTTGCTCCTACAAAGTTTGTTGCGTTGTCGCAATAGAGATGATGGCAGAGATTTCGACGAACAATAAATCCTTCCGCTGTTAAATCAGAAACCACCTCCAGATGAACAGCTCGTGTAACCAAACAAACAAATACAGCAATGTATGACTTGTAAGGCCTTTTTCCACGAATCTTGTACGTTGTTTCAAAAGGGCCGCAGAAGTCAACACCACAGTGTGTAAATGGTAAACATGCAGAAACACGCCCCTTTGGAAGGTCTCCCATTATTTGCTGAAGCATCTTTGGACGATATCTGAAGCAGTGGATACATTTTTTGACGATCTTTCGTGCATAATCTCGACTATTTATTATCCAAAAACGTTGACGCACTATTGACAATAGCGCTTGTGCGCCTGCATGAAAATTTTGATGATGTAGCTCTACAAAGTACGACTAGACAAATGGACATGCTTTCGGCAACAAAAGTGGGCACTTAACCGTGTATGGCAAATCTGAGTTCTTAAGTCGGCCACCAACACGCAGCAAATCAAAGCCTAATGTGGAATCTACGAAAGGATTTAATCCTTTCAAACAACTATTTGGTGGCAGTTGATCGTTGTCCTTAAGTGCGCGAATTTCCTCGAAGAAATGATGCTTCTGCGTTAGGCTAACGATTATTAAAAAAGACCCGTCAAATTCCTTCGCTGATATCGGTCCTGTCGTAATAGCTTTGCCCTGCCGTTTACATTTCCAATTTCTAATACATCTGCGAATTATTGCAAACCTTCTGCAATTTTTTGTGAAACTGCTGACAGCATAAATTGAATCGAGAAAGTCCTTTTGTGTGGCAATAACTAGAATCGTTTTAATCTTTCGTCTTTCAGGAACATTAAGGTCTGATGAATGACGAGGCTTTACCGCCGGCCATGAGGTGGATGGAAGCTGAAGAAAAGTAGGCCCTGTATACCAATCTGAATTTATTAGCTGTGAGGCACATGATCCTCTCGAAACTATGTCTGCAGGATTATCCTTCGAATTTGTATGACGCCACGTTGCTCTCGCGGTAAGAGGAGGAAACTCGATTGCAGACGAATGTTTTCCAGGTAGATGGATGTGCTGACAGCCAATCTAATACTATTTCCGAATCTGTCCATAAATAAATCTGGTTGTATTCCTTTCTAAAATTCTGGTTTACTCTTTGAAGTAGTCTAGCTAGTAATTCTGCAGCGCATAGTTCTAGACATGGTAGAGATCGTGTCGGGCGTAGAGGAGCTACCTTTGACTTCGCAGTCAACAATCTAACAGTAACGTTTCCCGATGAATCAATGCAGCGAAGATAAATGCAGCAGCCATACGCTCTGATAGATGCGTCCGAAAATCCGTGTAATTCTGCATAAACAACACGCTGCTTTTGACCCGGGTGGCGCATTTTTAAAAGGAAGAGGGTTTGGATTTTTCCTTGGGAAAATTAAAAATGGCGGTACAAAATTTCCTGTAGCACAAATGCAACATACCACAGTTACTAGTGAACCACGTTCTGCGGATGTCACCACTCCTATTTGCCGTTTTCCTTTCCTACCAACTACCTTAGGCTGCGTACTTTGCACAATCAAAAGGCCTGTTTCGTCTACGTTATAAACTCTTCCAGGAGGAAACTGATGTTGGGTGTATGCTTGTTCGAGGAGATCAAAAAGTTTTCCAATATTTTTTGAAGCCATTTGCTCTGTGCAAGGATGTTCCAGTTGCCGTTCGAAACGATATTACATTTCGGTGTCTTTTTTTAAATGCGTAAAGCCAATCTTTTCCCGCAGCCTCACGTAAGAGTGATTTGGTATTTTATTCTTTACGGCAAGTTGAAATGCAAAAGAGCGGACATCTGAACGTGTTATCCCAAAAAATCGTGCTTCCATTTCTAGTAAATACTTCACCAACTGCTCTTCCATAAATTTATTGAAAATAGGTTTGCGACCTAGTGAAGTAGACAAAAGCTCCTTAATACTTTTACTACCTTCTGGCCATTCGTTGCAAGGTTATGCGGGGTACATTAAAATTCTTTGCTGCTAATAAAACACCCATGTCACCATTTCTCACAGCCTTAATCGCGTTTTCCATGTGGTCTGCTTCCCATTTACGCACTTTTGTACCTCTTTTTGGCATGGTAAAATATAGAATCTGGAAACAAAATAAAAACATTGTAATGCTGAGCCTTGCGGGTAATGTGGTATGGTGATCCACATTAGCCGCATTGTAGTATTCCAAATTACCCGAACACTGCTAAGCTGGAAATTCTAACTATAATTCGCAACTCTTTAAAAACAAAAAAACACCAACACTCACTGTCGAATAACTAAAGCACCGTGCACGCTATGCAATTGCTAAGACTGCACTGCAAAATTATGAACACATCAGTAGTTATCGAGAATTCTTTTGACGCAAACAAAAATACACTTGAACAGTCAAAAATATTTCTAAGAATTCAGGACAATGAAGCCTGCGTTCGTACCGATGTTTCTTTTTTGTGATATAGAACTTGTACGAACTGGAATAAAATGGCAGAATTTTGTCATTTTCTTAAATAACTACGGAATAAGGGCACCACTCCACATTACCCGAACTTACTCTAAGCCCGATAATTTCCAGCTCCAACCCCTATCTCATTTCCTGTAAAGGATGTGATATGGCAGCATTGGGTACGTAGGTACCACATATTTTGTTGTCTTGTAAATTTGTACATTGATGCTTTTTTAAGGATCGTTGAGAGAACGTTTGCTGTTAAAAGTTAAAATCCACTTTTGACAGTTCAGATGGGATGCTGTCAATTCCTGAAGCTCTCTCATTTACCAGCGATTTTTATAGTTGTTATTAATTTCATTCTAGAGAGTGCTGATACCTTATAATTCCTTCATTTCCGACATCTTCAGGGGCATGGAGTAAGCTCATGTATAAGAAACAATCACTTCTATGGTACCTACTACATCGCAAGCCCCGAAATTAAGCTTGAATCAAGCTTGAAATATTATGCAACACGTTCTCTATTCTGACAATCCTTAGCTAATGATATAGTCATGAGCTTGTAGTTACGTTTAATGATTGTTCCTATAAAATTTTTTATGATCTCAAAAATAGCACTCGATCTTCGACTGGAAATTATGTATGTATGTTGTCTGTCCGTGCTCAACCTCTTCTATCCGATGATAACCAGATATCGTTGAATATAATTTTATGTGATAATAACATGTACAATCTAAGTACAACAAATTGATGGGTGTTGGATAATTTTACGACGAGATTATTATTGATGTCTTCATTCCCAATAATGGTCCGATTGCTCACATCGACCGAACGAAATCTCCTCTAGGAATTAAATCGAACTCCTCGTTCACATATAAAATAAAGGGGTTTCTAATAAGAGGTGTTATTTTGATATTCAAAGAAAAATGCCATTTTTTTAGATAAATGATCGGATCTTTATTTCATTATAAAGAGGAAGGTATGCCGTTAATAACGGAAAATAAAATCAGCCAAATGGCCACCACGACCACGCCTACAGGACCATATCCTTTTTATGAAATTTTCCATAACCAAATCGCAAAGTGGCTGCTCTATGTCCTCGATAGCCTCACGAATTCCATCTTTGCGGTCTTGAATCGAAGCTGGGCTGTTGGCGTAGACCTTCTCTTTCACGTAGCCCCAAAGGAAGAACTCGCAAGGTGTTAAGTCACAAGATCTCGGTGGCCAATTGTGATCACCTCTTCGAGAACACGGTCCGGAAACTTTTCCCGTAAAAGATCAATGGTTTCGTTGCTTGTATGGCACGTAGCGCCGTCTTGTTGAAAGTAAACGTTGTCCAGATCAATACCATCCAATTCCGGCCATAAAAAATCATTAATCATCTGTCGATAGTGCAATCCATTCACCGTAACTGTTGCTCCAGCCTCATTTTCGAAAAAGTAAGGTCCACTGACCCCGCGGGACCAAAACCGCACCAAACAGTCACACGTTGAGGATAGAGAGGCTTTTCAACAATAACTCTTGGGTTTTCCGAGCCCCAGATGCGACAATTTTGCTTGTTGACGAAGCCATCGACGTGGAAATGGGCCTCATCACTCAAGATGAGTTTTCGATGGAATTCCGGATCATTTTCATGCATTTCAAATCAGCAAAGACTCGACGTTGTTGATGATCGGCCGGCTTAAGTTCTTGTGTTAACTGAACTTTATAAGCCTTAAGACCCAAATCTTTATGCAAAATACGGTGTAATGACGTTTGTGGAATGCCTAATTCCAAAGAACGACGAGGAATGGACAAACCTGGGTTTTCTTCAACACATTCGGCTACAGCAGCAATATTCTCGGCTGTTCTTGAGCGACGTGCACGGGTTTTATTCTTCACATCACTAACTTGTCCCGACAGCTCGAAGTTTTCTACCAATTTCTGTATTGCGGTCCGACAAGGTGCTTCATGACGACCCAAAAATGTTCGAGTTTTACGAACCGTCTCTGCCACATTTTCACCATTTTTATAGTGAATTTTAATAATTTCAATGCGTTGTTGAATCGTGTATCGTTTCATTTTTTATTAATGGCGGAGTTTCTACGTGTCAAATTTCAAAAAATGACAGCTCCAAAAGTGACATCTACCGAAATAGCGGACTAATTAAAATAACACCTCTTATCGGAAAACCCTTTAGAACTCGTCTTTAATGTATTCTTCTAGTTTATCAGTTGGCAATCAATATTTTCAAGTGTCTAATACGTAAGCGCTCTGCTTTGTAAATGTGGGGCATAGGTACATAAAAACCAAACTCTCACCCACCATTCTTCCTGTCTGAATTTAGATGACATATCTGAATGGTAGCTTCGGTTGGAATGTTGTTTTTCAATAGTCCCATAAAAAGAACTCATCGGGCTTTTAAACTTCTTCGAAAATTCCTGACAAATTCAAATAGATTTAGAACAAATCGCAGAAAAATACGACACCATTCTGGATGACCGGGATGCAATTGGCATGCAATTTGATGGTAGTTTTTAATTTTAATTAATTTCTTCAATTATACTGAGAAATCATCCTATAACCGTCTCTACGTCAATTAGTTCAGCCTAATGATTGTATTGGGCATGTTTTAAATACCCTCTGTTTTTCACACTTTATCATTCAATATGGTCTGTAGCACAACAACCTTAAGTTCTCATTCATTTTTGAGTTATTTGTATACCCTCAAGAAACAGGATCCATACGATCATTCTCAAAGACTCTGTTCCTTCAATTGATCATGTTGTATTCTCTTGGTTGACAAGTAAAAATTTCCTATCAATTCAAACTTACCAAATTATGTGGCTAGAACAAAACAAACTCGTTTGTTCTGCTTCATTCATTTAAAATCCTAATTTTTCTGGTTTTAGAGAGAAAACAAGATCATTTCACATCACAATTTGGTATATGTTGAACAGGACAGACAGAAAATGTCATCATTTTTGTGTTCAACTTTTCATGTCCTCCCTTCTATACTCTTCTATGATGCAAAAGAAGAACAAAAAAAAAGGGTTCATACTTCAACAGATTAAACAAGCTAGTTTAGAGTATAGTTCCCATACAGGACACCTTTCCTATGATGATTTCTTTTTGGGGGCAATGTTTATGGACAAGAAAAAATAATGAAACAACCTAGCTAAGATGTACCACCGTAATATGTTTACGGTACGGTATCACATAAAATTTACATAAATTAAATGCGAAGAAAATCTTATCATGGGGCAATATTGTCTGCCAAAATCTGGTAACTTCTTTAAAGAACCTCTTAGTAGTTCGATGGAATAATAACGAAGTTGTGTGCCTACAACTACTTAAAAATGGATGAGAGTTTTTAAATTGGTTAAAAAACGTTTACACATTAATTAAATACATTTTATGGACGCTCGATATGCTTATAAGATCCCAATAATAAAAAAACTTAAACCATGAGAAATTGCAAGTCGGAAGAAAGGAATCGTAACGTTAACTGCAGTTTGTGCCTAATTCTAGTCAGAGTTTTATGTTATGATCTTTTTGTCATTATATAATAGTGGTAGGAAGTGATGCAAGACTCAGCTGATCGTCATATTGCACTTGTTCCCGTAGAGTGTGGTAAGTAAGAAATTTTGGTTAAAAAAAAAAAAAGAGAAAAGTAAGTTGCCAAGGTATGTAGTATAGGATGATCAGCTTAGTGAACCTGGGGTAGAAAATAAAAAATTTCAACTTTGAAATTCTATACCGCATATTTGAATGTTGTTAGAGAGCGAAAACGGAGTTGAGCAATTAAGAAATAAATACAATTAAATAAAATTCCTATAGTTCATAAGAAATACCAGATCAGATAGGTAAACTCATATAAATGTAGTTGTTTTATAAATATTTAAGGTCATAAATGGAAGAAGTTTATTCCCGCTTCCAAACATTTTTTTCAATGTTCTCTCGAATAACGAAATATTATGAAAAACAAGAAATAACATGGATTTTTCCAGGTATTGCACAATTCCAGACAAATGCGTAATTAAAGTGACCAATTGCATCAGGGAAACCAAATATCTTTTAGTACCTCGGAAAATATACAATATTAGATATTTTACTCTTTTTGGAGATCCTTTATTGTATCCTAGAGTTTTATTCATTCTTTACTGGCACATGATTGCGTGTCGAGTATACCTTTTCGTAGGTTAATTCTGATTCACGTTTTTATAAGTTATAAGTATATACAAGCTGTGTTCTTTTGTGTTCGCAGAACAGGGCAGAACAAAAGATACACAAAAGATCGCCTCATACATTTTCATAGAAGATTTATAAATGAAGCGAACAGTACAAATAGTTCGCTTCAATCGGCAGAACAATTTGTTCTCTCCAGTATATGGGAGTTCTAGAACAAGGTACACAAAAGAACACAGCTAATATGTGCATTTTCGAAGCGTGATCAAACGAAATGTGCGGATACTAGACACCTAGACAAATAAAACATTGCAAGGCAGGGAGGGGGGGGGGGGGGTCCACATCAATAATTTGCGAGTTACAGGGTGATTGAGGAAAAAAGCCAGATTTTCACAGAACACCCTGTATCTTAAAAACTACAGGACGTACGGTCACAGTTATAACTTCATGGTCTTTCCAACGAGTGCTCAACCCGCTCTGTACCCCACTCGTCTCAGGAGTTCAAAGGATCTAAAATAAAAATTTTGGATTTTCTTACCTTTTTTTTAATTTGACCTCTATTATTTTTGCAAAAAGGTCATTAACATAACTTTTTTTTATAATAACTGTAAACTGTAGACTCTCCTCTTTAATTTGACCTAGTACACTCTGTGTGCTATCTGTAGCCGTTTAAGAGTTATTAGCTCTTAACCTATTCTCAAACCTATTTTTAAACCTATTCTCAACGATAATTTGTTCCCTTAGGACGTCATTTTAAAAAATATCGTCTAATTTCGGTGTGACCTGAATAGGTTATCAGTTATTAACTGTTTAACTGCTACAGTTAACACATAGGATGTACTAGATCAAATTAAAGAGGAGAGTGTACAGTTTACACTTTTTATGAAAAAAAGTTATGTTAACGAAATTTTTAGAAAAATAATAGAGGTTAAATTAAAGAAAAAGGTTACAAAATCCGAAATTTTTAGTTTAGACAACCATAATTCTTGAGGGGAGAGGGGTAGGGGGCTGATTGAGCAGTCGTTGGAAAGGCCATGAAGTTTTGCATACAATGAGGTTTTGAAATTTTTAATTCCTGTATTTTGAAAAGATACGATTTATGATGATTCGTGAATTTGAATAATGTACGTTTCCCTAGTTTTACTAACTAAAATGGATGATTGGGAAGTTTTACACTTCCACCATTTACAAACCAAAACAAAATGAATAATCTAACATCCTCTTTGACTTTTCGAAGTAGCAAAGAACCTTGAGCAACTTTCTTCGTTGCGAGTGTGAGCCACTTGCTAATCTGTTTGCCTCATATCTTTTAAATGATAAATTTTGTGCATTTCACATTTGCGATTGGTGGCGAGTGTCTTCAAACTCATGTTCAGTTTTCAGCATATAACATTTTTAAACCATAGTTACACCCCCCCCGCCAGAATCCTGGATCCGCCACTGACGAGCGACATCTATTTGTTCGAACATAAACAACTTTTAACACAAGCGACATCTATTGGTTCGGACAGTAAAACAACTTTAGTTTCGGAGAATCAATAATTTTGGAATGGAATCTTCGGGAAAAATTTCTAGAGTATAAAATAAATACAGCGCTTATCACCGCAAGAAGTGAGTCTTGTCTCAAACAGTGAAGTGAACGTAGTTAACTATTTGGATTGCGATACAATACTAGCGATAATTAAAATATAGTTGATTTGTGATTGTTTGTGAATTTATTAAACAGTGGAGTATATAATAAAGAGAACTCATGAATTATAATTGAAATATTGTGTTATGAATGACGAACGAAATCCACGCTCGTAACAATATTAAGAAAACAAGTACCAATCGGTCAAAAATCCAAATAGGACGGAGATTAGTCTATGAATTAAAGCAAAAAAAAAGAATGTCGAAGCTTTGATATGTTTTTATTTGCCAAAATTATATAATTTGCTTTTCAAAAATCCTGTATTTGGTTGCTACCCCGATCAGAGTCGATAGCTATTATCACACTCACAGCTCCGTGCTCCTTTGAGATAACGTAGCTGTCGAGGTGATGACAAGGCACTCGACTCCACTAAACCAAACCAACTTTATACATTTATGCCAAAATTCAAGAAAATTGTCGAAAATACGGTTGTTTTTTTTTTTTTTTTTTTTGAAAAAAAATCTGTTTTTTACCGTATAACTATTGTTTGCTTTTATAAAAAAATGCGTTTTTCAGCTGTTGATTCTTTTATTATTTAAACAAATACATTCATAAATTTAGCATTACTAGCAAAACCATAAAAAAAAACCGTAAAAATTCAAAACGAGAAATATTAAAATGAACTATTTGCATATGTGCGACACACAGAAAAATAGTTACTGACCTATTTTAAATCATGTGCGATTGCACATGAAAGCATACATGAAATTCGCGTTTACTTCTCTCTCAATCATCTCTACGGATGAATGCTATACCTACGGCAAAGCATAGATCAACGCAATTTTAACTCTATAATTGGATAAGCATACACGGTGCATTAGAGACCTACTAGGTGTGATTATAATTCTCAAACAAAAAATACACCGACCACCAAAGGGAAATTTTGTATTATAAGTATAAATACAACGACCAAAAAAGCATAATGGGGGGAGAGAAAAAAATATATATTTCTTGTAAAACAAAAACTGTTTACATGTTTACATTTGAAGCCGTTGACTTTATAGCGAAAAGAATCGCTTTCAGTTGTTGTTCTTTCATTTACGTAATTGCCGGCGCAAACAAATCTGTCACATCATCGCGAATGAATGTCCGGTTACATTTTTTTTAACGAACATTATGGTTCCATGTGTAATGACGTACGCAATTCGTTACTCTTCAAGATTCGCAGAATTGATTGTTTGAAAAAAAAAGAAAAAAAAAACAACTAAAGAGCATTGGTACACAATACGTCAACTAAATTGTACATCTATTCACGTTTTGTTCGTTTTTCACGTAAAAAGCTCACTTTAGATCGCCAAGAATGTTACGATTTCATTAGGTTCATGATTTACATAACTAACTTAATTATAAAAATTCAAATTTAGTTTTTAGTTTAACTTAATTTGTATTTTTTGTTTTAGTGAACAACAACTTTGAAGGTATTTTCAAATCAAGACTTTATAGTATATGTAAGTATGTCCAATGCGTACATAAAAAACTTGGACCAGAATCTCGCGTCTATTAATTTGTGCGTTATTTACGCAGAACTCATAAAGTCATTTCAAAAATGTTTTTTTGTTTGTTTTACGTGTGTTATACACAGAGGAGGTATAATGACATATGTAAAATCTAAGATCTGAAAGTTTTTTGTTTAGCATCCGCCGAATTTGATGAGACTATAGTGATAAGAAGATGCGAACAGATTTAACGAGTGAAATATTTCACTGAAATGTGGAGGCAAACAACCTGAAAATTGTGTGCGATCTATTGAGAAAGATTTTCGACCAAGATAAATTTCATCCATTTAATATTCTAGGCTAGGCTTGTCAACTTTGCGTGTAATAAACGTCACAGGAAATGTGTAATAAGAGGTGTTCGAAATTTTAATTGACGAATTTAAAATATGTATGCGTCCGATTACGTAAGATTTCGAGAATTTTAATATTGAAATTTGCATTATGTAAGATGATCAATTTGAAGTGACTTATATTAAATGAGAGCAGCATAATTTGCGCTCATTTTCATTAATATATTGTTATAAATTGAGAAATTGAAAATTTCAATTCTAAGTGAAACACGAAAATCTATTTACAATTATTTCAGCAATATGAATGCTATCTGCTGTCAAACCGCTACTGTGTTTCTAATACCTAAGCAATATTCTCCTTTACATGTCAACTTATACATCAGAGCTCCTGTGATAGATCAGAAAATTTTGATTACCTTGGCACTGCTAGATTTTTCAAAAGGTTTTGACAGCGTTGCTCTAATGCTCTTGCATCAGAAAGTCACTTGTTTTAAATTAATGATTTCTTTCAGCCTCTCCGCTCTTATCTAGAATATTCTAATCAATCGAAAACGAATAGATGCTAACATATTGTCAGTATTCTTCTATCATCTGTCTGGTGTTCTCCAGGGCTCAATACTGGAACCTTTATTATTTATTTTATTTATAAACAGTGTTCCTGAAAATGTCCAAGGCATCAGCCTGCACATGTACAAGCCTACCTAAGCAGATTTGTGTGCTTGTTTGAGGACTGTATATTGCTGGCATTAATGATGATTTGGATAGAATAAATACCTGATATAAGGCTAACTAAAGTCTACTAAAGCTGAAACATGAGAAGCCATAATACATTGTATATTATAATGATACCACATACATAATTGACAGTTTGTATAGCTTTGGATGGTAGAATTTTAAATTTGGTAGCTAACAGTTTTTTGAACCAAAATGTATGAAATTCTGCTGCAATCTAAAGTTGATTGATTGCAGTTAAGTTGAGCTTCCTAGTTTCTCCAACACTCTCCACATTGAACTTATAGTTCTTACGCTGTCTCTCTTAAAATATGACTTATACATACTTTCTTGCTATATATTCCCCCAGACTTCATAAATATCATTGACGACAGTGTTCAGAATATTTACGACCTACTCATTTCATAATCTTATCCATAGTAAGTTGGAACTTTTTGACGAAGTACTACTTATTGGTGATGGTACCCAATATACAATGGATACTTAAATGACTTCTCTTCCGCTTAATAATTTGACATCAAGGGAATCACTCTTCCTGGACACTATTTCATCTCTTGGTCTCAGCCAAATCAGTAATATTATGAATGGCATTGGTAGGCAGTTAGACCTGGTATTTTCTACTGACACGAGTAACTTATTAGTTGAACCTAGCCCAATTATAATGTCTACTCTTGAGAAATACCACCCTTCTCTACTTATTACATATTGCTTTGAAACCGAAAACATTACTAACTGTGATGAAACACAATACTTCTTCAATTTTGGAAAGGCTGACTTTTCGGAACTTTCCAGTAGACTTACCTCTATTGATTTCAACACATTACTGTCTAGGAATAGTATTGACGAAGACGTTTCTAAGTTTTACATAATTCTTTTTAATTTATTCTCGTCACATCTTTCCCGTGACCGTCAGCGGTTCTCTAAAATATCTCCGCCATGGTTCAATGAAGAACTGAAACGTCTTAAAAATAGAAAGAATAAATTGTTGGAAAGTTATATGAGGAACAAAGACATTATAAGTCACAACAATTTCCTCACATCTCATAATGAATTCAAAGAACTTTCCGCTACACTTTATGATGAGTATATTCAAAGCATGTGTACAAAATTATTTAGTGATCTACGCATCTTTTTTAAATTTATTAATATGAAGACAAATACCCCAATACCATGAGGTACAAGAATTCTGCTAGTGATGATTCGTCTAAGATTTGCGATATGTTTGATTTTTTTTTGACAATGCCTTTCCCTCGTCAAATTTTCAACCTCAAAATAGGAACTTCATTCATATGAACGACTCTCATAAGTGTCATCCACTATTTCTTCAATTTCAGATGAGGATATACTCGATCATATTAATCGGTTTCCAAAAGACTTCACAACTGGTCCTGATGGGATCTCCCCAAACTTTTTTACGTAATGCTGCCTCGCTCTGACAGATCCGCTGAGAATTATTTTCTAAACATCGCTCGATAGTGCTTTTTTCTCGCAGCTATGGAAAAATTCTTTTATCATACCTATCCACAAAAAAAGGTAGTAAAAATTAAATTTCTGTAAAAATGTGCTCTCTTCAAACCAACATAAGTTTATTTCGGGCAGGTCTACACCCACTAACTTGTTGACATTCATCTTCTACGGTATCATAAGAATTGGTCTTAAGCCAATTCCAGCTTTTTTACTTGTATTTCTTAATTTGTAAATAGCCTACTAAGCCACGATTGCTTTCAGCTTGCATTAAACACTAACGATGAAAGCGCACAAATAAAATGAAAATTCCATTTTATTTATTTTTTACGTCAGAGGTAAGAGCAATCGCCCGGAAAGCGGAAGGTCCCGGTTTCAAACCCCGGACGAGGCGGGTTTGTTTTCCTCTTGTATTTATGATTTGATTTATATTGGTTAAATATAAAAGTTCTTAAAAATTCTTCTATTCTCCAAGAATGTCTTAGCACCTCGGAAGGACCATCGAAGGTAAAGGGTGTTATTTTAATTAGCCCGCTATTTCGGTAGATGTCACTTTTGGAGCTGTCATTTTTTGACATTTGACAAGTAGAAACTACGCTATTAATAAAAATGGAACGATACACGATTCAACAACGCATTAAAATTATTAAAATTCACTATAAAAATGGTGAAAATGTGGCAGAGACGGTTCGTAAAACTCGAACATTTTTGGGTCGTCGTGAAGCACCTTATCGGACCGCAATACAGAAATTGGTAGAAAAATTCGAGCTGTCGGGACAAGTTAGTGATGTGGAGAATAAAACCCATGCACGTCGCTCAAGAACAGCCGAGAATATTGCTGCTGTAGCCGAAAGTGTTGAAGAAAACCCAGGTTTGTCCATTCCTCGTCGTTCTTTGGAATTAGGCATTCCACAAACGTCATTACACCGTATTTTGCATAAAGATTTGGGTCTTAAGGCTTATAAAGTTCAGTTAACACAAGAACTCAAGCCGTGCCATACAAGCAACGGGAAAAGTTTCCGGACCGTGTTATCTCTCGAAGAGGTGATCACAATTGGCCACAGAGATCTTGTGACTTAACACCTTACGACTTCTTCCTTTAGGGCCACGTGAAAGAGAAGGTCTACGCCAACAGCCCAGCGTCGATTCAAGACCTCAAAGATGGAATTCGTGAGGCTATCGGGGACATAGGGCAGCCACTTTGCGATTTGGTTATGGAAAATTTCATGAAAAGGATATGGTCCTGTAGGCGTGGTCGTGGTGGTCATTTGGCTGATGTTATTTTCCATTATTAACGGCATACCTTCCTCTTTATAATGAAATAAAGATCCGATCATTTATCTTAAAAAATGGCATTTTTCTTTGAATATCAAAATAACACCTCTTATTGGAAAACTCTTTAGAATGAAGTTCACTGCTAACAAAAGTTTACATTCCAAAGAATATGAGAATGTTGGTAAAAACTCAAAAGGTTCCAAACCTATTCTTGCTGTAAACAAATTCTGTTGAGTCTTGCTGAAGAGGTCAGTTGAGCCGGCCAGTAGGAAGGTTGGAAAGGTGATTATACTAAAGTTGATTAACTAGGTGATAGAAATGGCATGCGAAAATATACATATTGCGACCGTAATAGATATGTAGTTGCAACAGAAGTGGAAATTAAGTGCAGATGGCTTTTGGTCGAACGAAAGCTAATGGATTTCCATATGCAGTACCTCATATTCTCCTGCTGTAAACGCATGTCAAAGTTATAAACTACATCATTCTACATGAACAAAACAAACAGTGTTCTGTTCAACCGACACAAAGCAAGATACAATTCATACATAATTGTTCTACAGGGCGGTGTATAAAAGAACACCGCCATATCTAAAATAAAATTTTTAGCTATTATGATTCAGTTAATAAGTAGGAAATTGAAATGCAAACACTTTACTTACTGTGAATTGTTTAAGAAATTTAGTCAACCTTGTTGCTTACCTTCTGAAAATAAAAATAAAAATAATATTAAGTACACTCATATAGAACATAATTATTTTCACAAAGCAATAACTAGAAAATTATCAAAGTCGACCCTATGTTTTGATTGTTGTGCTATTTTTTGCAAGTTTATAAAAGCCGTTTTAGGGTAGTTCTGTTTTTTTTAATATGCTACCGAATAGTTCAAGGTCAGCTTTGATTGTACGCATGACTTACTTATAATGGGTGATTTTTTAAGCGTTTGGTTATTATTTTTCAAAAAATACACAAATTGGAAAAGGGTATACAATTGTTATTGGAGATTAAAACTGAATCTTTGCCATTTACTTTTTAAATATTATTTCATGTAAATGTTGGCCGCAACTACGTTCCAGGTGGTCCATACGGGAAATCCAATTTTGAGTGACTTTTTCGAGCATATCCGCTGGTATCTCACCGATAACACGTATGATGTTGTCTTCTAGTGCTTGAATCGATGCTGTTTTATCGGTATAAACAAGGGATTTGACGTACCCCCATAAAAATTTATTCAACGGTGTCAAGTCGCACGATCTAAGCGGTCAATTCACTGGTCCAAAATGAGATATGAATTGCTCACCGAATTCATTTCGCAATAGGTCCATCGTTACGCGTGCTGTGTGGCATGTGGCACCATCTTGTTGAAACCACATGTCAACCAGATTTAGTTCGTGTATTTTGGGCAATAAAAGGTTGTAAATCATTGCACGATAGCGAATACCATTGACGGTAACGTTATTCTCATCGACATCTTTGAGAAAGTACGGACCAATGAGTCAACCAGCCCATAAACCATACCAAACCGTGAATTTTTCAGGATACATTTGCAGCTATTGTATTGCTTGTCGCTGCTGGCTCATTGTTTATTTACGTATCCGTTCAACCAGAAATGTGCTTCATCGCTGAAGACAATTTTTTGGTAAAAAAAGCGGATCTTTCTACAGCTTTTCCAAAAACACGACGCTGTGGCAGATCGCAGCTGTAGTTTATACGCCTTCAAACCAAGATCCTTGCGTAAAATCTTCCAAGTAGTGGAATAACACAATCCCAGTTGCTGCGAACGGCGACGAATGGACACATCACGATCTTAACCAACACTGGCGACAACATCAACAATATTTTCTTCTGTACGCACTCTACGCACACGGATGAGTGGCTTGATGTCCAGTAACATGAAATTGGTGCGAAATTTGGTCACTATGGATTGAATAGTCTTCTCAGTAGGGCAATTATGACGATCATAAAATGGTCGAAGTCGCCGAAACACATTTTTCACAGAGCACGAATTTTAATAATAAAATTCAATAATTTGTAAGCGTTGTTCTGGTGAAAGTCTTTCCATGATGAAATTGCAATGCAAACTGAACAACTTTGACTTTGACATATGTCACGAATCACGAGTGAACTGAACAAAAAACAGCGCGCTGAAAAACCAAACAGGAAAAAAATCACCCATATCTTCAGACAGCATATAGATTGGCAATCTGACATGATATAAATACTTAGTAGAGCAATTTATAGCTCTGAAAACTTTGATAGATTATTCTATAGCCAGCACTTCATATCACACCATGGAACTTTGCAAGATGAACGATTCATCAGTTTGTAATTTCGATCTCTAAGTATAACGTTAAATGGTCGTTCAAAATCTAGCCTGATTATGAATTATTATTATTTATTCGGCATATATTTTCGTTTTGCCGCAACTAATTCAAAATGTGCAGCCTAATCCCTATGCTTGAAGATGTATCTAAGTAACGAGATCATTATTTTGGAAGATTAGATTTTGCAATAGGTAATGACGATCTATCCTGTACCCAATTAACAACCGTCTATCATAAAATCAATTGAGGTTTTATGATCATTTGAAGTTGATGATGTTCTTTCAAATTTATGGCGGTTCGCATAAGTTTTTGCAAGAATACTTTCGTCTAATCTCCATTTACGACCTACCGCATATGCCAGACTATAATTCTGTTATTAAGGACGTTCATCATCGATGTTTACAGGATTCCGCACACAATCGAATAAACAGACGGACCGACAAAAAGTATTTCTCCACAGACACGATATATATGTACGTGCATTTTCATTATAGGAGACCAAGGCTGAATCAATTTCTACCAAAAAGTAGCTTATAAAAAGGTAAACTATTCTACAGGGTGGGCCAAAAGTCACCATGGGGTTTAAAAATTTAATAACTTTTTCGTTTATATATTTTTTTTATTTTTTTTTTTTTAGATTATATAAATAACATCTGGAGAATAAATAATGGAGAGATTCAAAACTGAACAAAGAACCAGAATAATAGAATTTTATTATTTAAATCAGCGATCAATTATTTTAACGCAAAGAGCATATCGTCGCCATTTTAACGTCAGAATTTCGCCCTCTGAAGCCATGATTCGTTGCTTAGTTGATCGTCACCACCAACATGGCACCGTAAGTGATTTGCCTCGAACCGGTAGACCGCGTATAATTCACACTGCGGAAAATATTGAACGTGTAGAGCAAAGTGTTAACGAAACACCAGAAACATCTACCAGAAGGCGTTCTGCTCAGCTAGGGATGTCTCGTACGTCACTACGGCGCATTTAAAAAAAAGATTTACTGTTATTCCCATATAAGGTGCAATTGGTGCAAGAATTGAAACCCGCAGATCATCGGCAACGTCTAAATTTTGCAGTTAAATTTCAACAGTTGGCCAGAAATGAAATCAACTTTATTGAAAATCTGATTATGAGTGATGAAGCTCATTTTCATCTGAATGGCTTTGTTAATAAGCAGAACTGTAGGTTCTGGGGTTCTGAAAATCCAAGAGCCATTCATCAACGCCAATTGCACCCCATTAGGTGTACAGTATGGTGTGGCATTACATCTGAAAATATCATTGGGCCTTACTTCTTCGAAAATGAAGATGGAAGTGCTGTAACCGTAAATGGAGAGCGGTATCGGTTTATGATAGAAAATTTTTTACGTCCTGCTCTTGAAAACAGACCTGAGATGTGGTTTCAGCAGGATGGAGCCACTGCCCACACTGCCCGAGACACAATGGCACTTTTAAGGCAAATTTTTGGACAGCGAATAATTTCAAGAAATTCGGAAATTAATTGGCCAGCGCGTTCGCCAGATTTGTCAGCACCCGACTATTTTCTTTGGGGTTATTTGAAGGAGCGAGTATATGTGAACAAGCCCGAGACAATCCTTGAACTCAAGGTCAACATTGTTGCAGAAATTCCAGCGCTACAGCCACAAATGTTGAAAGATGTTATGGAAAATGCTCTAAAAAGAGCCCATCATTGCGAAGCTAATAACGGCGGTCATTTAAGTGACATTATTTTCCATACTTAGCGTAAAAAAATTTCCATTTTGTATATTTTATAATCTAAAAATAAAAAATAAAAAAAATATATAAACGAAAAAGTTATTAAATTTTTAAACCCCATGGTGACTTTTGGCCCACCCTGTATGTACTATCTGTAGCCGTTAAAAAGTTATTAGCTCATTCCCAACGGCCAACCCAATTTTAAACGTTATGCCGCCGGAACGCCATAACTTTGAAAAACTATTTAAAATTATCTTGGGGGACCGTCAACAGTGGCATACTGGGGACCTACCTTTTGGAAAAGGATCTCTTAAATGGTACACGGATAGGTCTAAAATGAAAGGTAAAGCAGACGTGGGCATATATGGACCAAGGTGCCATCTTGCAAAGGCACCGGGTTCCTCACCAACCATTTTTCAAGCAGAAATACACGCCATAGAGTCTTGCCTCGCAAAATAATTTACAAGAATGTGTGTTCAGCTAAAATATACATAATATCATATAGCCAAGCTGCATTTAAAGCGTTAAACTCTTTTATCTTTGAGTCCAAACTGGTTTGGGACTGTCTTGCTGTCTTCAAGCAACTGGCCGAAACAAACCAAATACCAACTAAAATGCTTACGCATACAAAATAGGTGCCATAGGTAAGAAATGATGTTGGCTTGTCGACGTGTCGATCCAGAATGCGTGGATATTGCATTGGAAATGAGGGAAGTGTAATAACACAGTTGGAGTTCCGTCGAAACATAGCACTTCGATATTGTCGAACTTATGGAGAAATTCGGCTACCTCAAGGCTATCGTCGGCTACAACAACCAGAAGAGTATATAAGCCGCTATGACAATATTGGACACTACTAGTCTTGTGAAAATACCCAACGGTAAAAGACGGCGCTGTACTGGTCAAAAATGTAATTCCATTGTGAAAAGTATATTCATCAAATGCGAAGTTGGGTTATCATTTTATTTCATTCTAAGGGGTTTTTTTTTTACTTTATATTTGTACTTTTCAACATAACATTTTATTTTATCTTTATTTTATATTTATAATAAATGTAATGTTTGCGCAATGGACGTTTGACCCACGGCGGACATGAACGAAATTGATAAGCTGGATTGCTATAATTCTCTAGTTATTAGTGATATGGGTCGCATCATTAAAATATGTAAAAGTATAAAAAAAAATACTTAGAAATGAATAAAGTGTCTTGCTGTATTTGATGCTCGTCTATAGCTAGGAAGGATTGTAAAACCATGATGCTCTTGATCTATTTCTTGATTCGCCTCTTATTGTGCAGGCTGCAGGGGAGAATTTGGTATGGGCTGCGGCTGAGCGAAATGATCCTGTATAGCCTGAAGTGGCATTTCGTGTAAGTCTTGGGAACGCACAGTAGCGTTAAATATTTGCCAGCAAGGATGATATATGGATCTTGTGCCATCGAAAGGGATCTAAAAAAACACACTGTTTACATATGTTTTCTTATTGACAACTTAAAAATATTTACAATAACTATTAGTTGTAAACAATATTCATCGGCACTGTACATAAAATAACTAAAATGGGAATGCGACCCATGTCACCAGATGATCAGTCCACCTGTTTAATTGAACTATTACATCTGAATCCCCAGAGGTATCAACCTCTGGGGATTTAGAACGGAGTTCCGTGCCAAGTCAGAGCCCATCGCATTATCTGGTTAAAACCCCCTAAAATAACCCACCAAATCAACACCACAGAGCCACCTATAATCTATTAAATCCATTCACAGCAGCAATATATTTTATTCATTATTGCATTTCATGAACACTTAACTATTCAAAAACCACTACAAGGCTTTAAAGATACAAAATAAAGGTAAATAAGAAAATGCTTAACTCACGTGTAATTATCTCTCGTAACAATAATTCTACATGGTTCCGGTATCTGTCCAGAAACACTGGAATCAGGTTATGTTTGCGGCTATGTAACACAGATCGTGGACATGACACACAACGATTTAGTCCATTTACATCAACAAAACCCAGGGATCGGAATCAGTTATGATTTTTTACGAAAAAAGCCTACTTTACTTGTTATTCCTGACCGATAATAGTTTGAAGCTAAAAAACCTAAGCTGGAAAAGTTTATTTTTATTTTTGTCAGCAAAAATAATAAGCCTTTCCATCTTAGTTTTTTTTAGCTTATGTTTTTTTTTTTTTCAAAGTTAAGTTTTCAAAAGCTTTACATGAATCGAAACCTTTTGTCACTAAACATTTTTTGGTATATTCCACGAAATTCCACAATTATAATTTATCCCAGCTTGTTTTGTTTAAAATTTTCAAAATACCAGTTATTTTCGGTCCCTGACAAAAACCCAATCCAAAAGCAAATAACGAGTCCAGGAAACACGCACGAGTCAAATAATAGATAACGAAACTTGGAAAATACAATAACGCACAGATGACAACGACAGATTACGAAGGACAGCGCAGGGGGCGGGTGGAGGCGCGGGCACATCGTGTCAGAACCAGTTCCCAAACCTTACTAATGTGCAAAAGAGAGAGCTAGTATTAATGTGTGTATATTTAACGTCTGTAAAAAAGAATATGGTATCTAAATAGTCTTACAACAGAAAAAATATTGCTCAGATTAAATATTTTTTTAATAAGCAATAACTTTTTTTTCCCCAGCAATTTTCAATTAAATAACTAATTACCATTAAAAGTTAGTAAAATCTATTTAATTTAAAACTATTTTGAGTGATGTCCGCGATTCCACGCAAAGTGGGTCGGATTGCGCCCAATAACCTTTGAAGCAGGTAAATATATTTGTTTTATTTACAAAACAAAAAAAACATAATCATATTAAAAGTACCTGGTGCTGCCCTCTGTTGCATATATGCAACAGTTACCCCTCAATGGGCAATTGGGAATAATTATTTTTTTGATTATGGTTTCTACGACCAGTAAGAACCATCCCTCAAAATTTCAACTATCAACCTGTTCGGTACGCTGCTGTGGGCATTAATGGGTTAATCTTTCCATCTTTAACCGGTTGTAAGTGCTGCCACTATAGTCCTCTCCTTTTGGTCTCCCCCCCTTAACTCCACCATTTTAATATCATTTCGCCAATTGTTCGACAAATTCTATTATTATCAACTCAGCTTTGATTAATATTTTTATGAATATCAAATTTTTAAAATGTCAATCATTCTTTATCCCATCGAAACAGCATCAAACACATTAGAGACTTATGATAAGTCACAAAGAAGCAACATCATCATCATCATCAGCCTATAAAAAAAAAAGAACATAGTTTTCTTCTTAAGGGTAAAAGAAAAATGATGCACCATCATAATCACAGATAGACACAATTTACTTGGCTTAATCCATTCAGTTTACATTTCGAAACGCACCCTAATCAGTTCCTATGTAGGTCCAGCGTACATTAATTACAAGACTCACCTTATAAAAGACACAATTCTCAGAATCACCTGATCGGTGGACAATAACAATCTCCTGTAAGAAATAGGAAAGATAATTTTCGTAGGAGACGTCTGGAAAGATATACATGGACGACTGTAGAGATGGGATTCAAACGAAAAAAGAAAAAAAAAACAAAGAAATTTTCTCATGATATTCAAGACCTTCTAGCCTAAAACGCAATGATTTTAGGTTTTAAAGAATGAAGTTTGATGAGACTTTTTTTATGTAAAGTGTTTTTTTATGGTAAAGTGAACGGAACTCCTTCAGTTGAAGATTTAACGTGGTTAGCTATAATAATTTAAATTTTAGGATACTTGGGATTGACTTTACGAGTCTGTGTCGTATTTACAGAGATACATGTGGTTTTTTTTTTTACCACACATTTATCTCTTTCAAGTTTCTTTCAATTCAATATTCATAGAAGGTTTTTTATTTCATCGTCGTCGCATCAATTCTATCTTCTTTGACGACACTCAGGTACGATAGACACGATTTTAACGATTTTTTATGCATTATGTATATATAGGAAAGTCACAAGAACGACACGTTTCTGAAGTGTGTGCACACAATTATAATTTACCGACTTCGAATATCCTTTATGGCAATCCATTCAGTGTAGGTGTAAAAGGGAATTCCTTGAGTACCTGAACCACCAGATTCGTTATGGACTCAGAAGATAAAAAAATAAAAATAAAATATAAAAAAACGGAAAATTCTTTGACAACAACAGGCGCTCAGCTGATCGTCAAAAAAGTAATGTGCTTTCCAGAAATTTTGTCGGCCTTCTCTTTTCCTTATATATGTATATACTCAGGAAATCTTATCCTTATCCTCTCTCTAGAATGAATGTGCAGGGGTAAATGATGTTTGATCAAAATTGATTAGAAAGAAGTCCCTGGAATTCTGATGTTTTCTCAGGTCATTGAAAAAGGCGCGAAAATTTTCAGACCAGTTCCGTGTAACCTAAATGTATGGTTTTATTGTGGCGAATACCTGTATATTAAAAAAAAAAAAAAGGATTCCATGGGAATAATAACTATACCTACACTTTTCGACTTGTTAATAAATGATTCAGGCGTACACAATCTATATAGAACTCTCGATTTATGCTATTTGATATCAAGGAAAATTTTTCTCTAAAAACCATATGTAGGTACTTCGCACTTGTTATAGGTTGGCGAACTCGGTGGTCGTTATATGAAGGTTTTGTAACTAGGAAAAAATTTAAGAAAAATGCACCTTGCACTTTTGGAATTTATATCCATTGGGTTTTTCTTAAGAAGGTCCATGGGAACGAATTTTTCTTTTGCATCAAAAGCAGTTTGTTTGGCGGGCTCTTAAGAGGTTTGATTCCTTTTTGCCTTTTGTCGTTCCGATTTGAGGTTGAATGTCAGGCAAGGTAAGGATGACACAAAGCAATTAGGAAATACACATAGATTGATTAATATCAATAAAAGATGATTTGTACAAAATTTCGTGTGAACTAGTTTTTTTTTTTGCGAATTACTTATATACCAAAGTTAGGTAAATTGATTGTACATGAGATAGAAAAGTATCCTTTTTATGTACATTCAGGATGTTCCGGGAACTATGCATTTCGTATGCGGTTTTTGTAATTGTAATTCTAAAACAGCAGTTAGAGAGTACCAAAGCAGATTTTCGAATGCATATCAGCGTATTCGAGAAAAGTATAGCGATCCATATCAAACACTTCCTAATTTTCTCAATATAAATCTGTCCTAAGTCTTAAGCAACATTATTATTATTATTATTCATAAATTCGTATAAAGGTACAACAAGAGATAATATTTCATACTAGTACCAATAGAAATAATTTAAGAAAAGTTTTCTGGAAAGTTCAGAGAGACTAAAAGTTAATATAAATGAAAAAACATGAAATTAAAATCTACTTAAGCATAAATTCATGTGGACTCAATCGATGAAAAAATAGGAAATAAGAGTTAAACAGCAGAAGATATAAGATGCCTCTTAAACGCACTGAGAGTGCCTGCGCGCTGAACACTACATGGATGAGCGTTCCACAATCGAAACGCCTGGACAAAGTAGGAACCCTCCAAGATAGATGTACGGTAGCGTTGAATCAAAAGATTGCAACCTCTCCGAGACTGTAGAAAATTAATATGTTCTGCTAGATAACCAGGTGCATTGTTGTGAATAATTTTAAACAAGAAAATTAAATTAATTCGTTTAACATGAGCTTCGAGAGAGCAGCCTACTAATTTATTTCTAAAATGTGTAATGTGGTCATATCTGCGTAGGCCATAAATGAATCTTATGCAGTCATTGAATGCCACATCTAGTTTCCAGCGGCAGACAGAGTCCACACGACTGAAGACTAGTCGTCCACTAGAGAAATACTGTAGGAGGAGAGTTTTTATTAGCTTTAGACGCATACTAACACTTAGAATGCTGGCAAATAGCCACAGGCGACGTAAGCCAAAATAAATTTTAGCCAAACAAGCATTAATGTGGTCACAACATTTCATATGAACATTAAGGATAATTCCAAGATTTCGTATCTTGTGGACAAATGGCAAGATGTTCCCACCTAACCAGACAGAGGGAAGAGACAGTTGATCTTTGAAGCCCAAAGCCATGCACTGTGACTTTCCCGCATTTAGCTTTAATTTATTCGATATGGACCACTGCAAAATCCTATCCAAATCTCTGTTAATACGCTCTACACAATCTTCCATAAGCCCAACTGGTCGACTCAGATAGATCTCCACATCATCTGCATACATATGTATACGTACATCTTGTAAAACTTCCGGAAGATCATTTATGAACAGACTAAACAATAGGGGACCAAGGGCAGATTCCTGGGGTACACCGCAAACTAGTGGAAGTAAATCAGACGATATGTCATTATCAAGTACAACCCTTTGAAACCGATTAGAGAGGAAGGTAAAAATCAACTGCAGAGCAGGTGAAGAGAAATTGAAATTATCTAAAAGCTTACACAAAAGTTTGCTATGATTGACACTATCAAACGCCTTTGAAAAATCAAGTAAAGTTCGGATGCAAATCTCACCACTGTCCAAGGCTATTCGGATATCAGTACTTATTTTGAGTAAGGCTGTGTCACACCCATGACCAGATCGAAAGCCCGATTGCCACTCACAGATTAAGTTGTTAATCTTCAGATAATGGGAAACACAATAAACTTATGGGTCAGAAATCACTGGGGATCTGCAGAGAAGACTTCTTTGGAATGGGAAGCACGTTAGCAGTTTCCATAATTCAGGGAATAAAGATCTAGTCAGACAGTGACTAAAAATTAGCTGAAGAGAACTCAGAATGAAAGGGAGTATAAGTTTCAGGAACTTAGGAGTAATTAGATCTGGACCCACGGCATTTGATTTGATAGAGCAAATTGCTCTGATTATCTCATCCACCTCAATACACCTGAAACTAAAGCTGGAAGCAGTAGAACTACCACCAACTAGAGTAAGAGAATCCCTGCTATTGTGTGTATGACTAGGAGTATATGATTGGCAATTCACAAAGTGCTTATTAAGAACCGACGGGTCAATGTCACACTTCTTCACCGAATCTCTATAAACTGCGGCCTGACGTAAGTTCTGCCACAGCTTTTTGGGCGGCAAGTTAGTACTGAACTTATTAGCATAAAATATTCGTTTAGAATATCGAATTTTGCTGGTTATCCGATTCCTTAATGTTTTATATAACCTATGACTGTGTTCGGTTTTAAGACGCTGATATTGCCAGTAAAGAAATTCACGTTCTGCGATCATAGATCGAATCTCAGTAGTCATCCATGGGCAAGTGTAGGGCTTAATTATTTTTATTTTAACTGGGACATATTTATTGAATAAATAGTTTATTAACGTAGTAAAGCAATTCACTTTGTAATCAATCGAGCTCAATTGCTCTATTGAATCCCATGGCGTAACAGAGCACTCCTCGAATAGTGCTTCGGAGTCAATATTATTATAGTCACGAAATGAAAAAGTCCTTTTAGGATCAATTTGATCTAGCTTCAAATCATAACATAAGAAATACTAGGTGGTGTTAACTGATTGTTAAATAAAACACTAGAGTGGTCACTAACTAAGAATAGATCTAATTGTGATGGATTTGATGTACGAAAAAAGGTTGGTATTGAATTGACTAGTCTAAGGTTTGCGGATTGCATATCAAATACAAAAGAGTCAGCAATGCTATTCACGATTTGCAGGTCAGCATTAAAGTCACCTCCTACAATTACATGCTCATAACGTTGAGTAATCGAGGATAAAGTATTTATAATATGGGCGAAATTTCCAGCATTATAAGTTTTAGGTGGACAATAAACTGCACATAGAATGCATTTTTGCCTGCCAATGTCCACTTCAATACAAATAAAATCTAGTACCCCAGAATTGGAGTGAGCAATAACTCTAGCCATTAGCTTGTCAGTAATGTAAATGGCAGCCACACCTCCTGGGCGATCACAGCGGTCACCCCTGAATAATTTATAGCCATCAAACCAGACTAAAGAAGAAGGTATTTCGTGATGCAGCCACGATTCACTTACAAGGATCGCATGTAAATTGGACACTGAAAACATGAGTTTCAACTCATCAATTTTCCCACGTATACTACGAGCATTGATGATGTCAATTCCTCTAGAGTAGAGCTGAAAATGAAGAACTTTCCCGAAAAAGACGTAGAACGAAATCTAAAGTAGCCAATAAAAATTTGCGAGATACCTGGAACCTAACGTATAATTTCTCAGCGAAATATTCCGACTTATTCTTCATATCCTTCAAATTAATCCAGCAATAATTGCATAATGTATGAGAAACGACATTTTACTGAGTTTGACCTCAAATAAAAAGAAGGCTAGTTTTAGGAAAAAGGTAGAAAATAAAGACAGGATGTTTGATATCATTAGAAAGGATACAAGTTGAGGTAGTTTTTAAAGGTATCTGACAAAAAAAACAAAATTTATGACAAAATTCCATGTAATTCACCTTTGAAGTAGTTCAAAGTTCGTTTAACACTATCATATGCTTCAATTTAAACTCGAATTACTTTGAAAATACTAGTTTCTGGGAGAATTTTCTTTATTATTAGAATGCGCACAGTGTCCACTTTTGAAAAAGTGATTACAGTCATACCCCGGCTTACGTTGTTAAATGGTTATACGGGACAATTAAATATCCTGATAGAAAAAATACTGCTAATATACCAATTTACATAATTAAGAAATATTAGAGCATTTATTAGAGATTTAAAAAATAAAGATTGTGAAAATTAGATTTTAATTCTTTATTAGAATAAAATGATTTTATAATAAAATCAATTTTTTGTTTAATTTAATACAAAAATACAAAATATATAGTATGTACTAGTAGGTATGTACATTCAAACCTTAAAAAATTATTAAATTCATTTGAAGAAACACTTGATTACTATTATTATAGGGAAAATATATAAGAATATAAAATCCAAAAACTAAAATTTTTTATTAAATTAATTAAAAGTAATAAAAAAACATTTATTGAGCTTACATGCTCTCTTCAGACAATTCGCATGAATAACTAAAAATAGTTATTGCGGATGACCCACGGCTAGTCGTTGGTTCAACGTTCCTCAGCGCGTTATTAAAATATTGATGCAATGTAACCTGTACTGAAGGCTTCTTTTTGTTATCGTACAACTCTCTATAAGATCTTACCGCACTATCAATTTCTCTGTTTACTTTGGAGCATCGTTCTAATATTGGATCACACCTTTCAAATATATCTTTAACTTTCTCAAGATATGTTAATGCATCCTTAAGTTCCTCCATTTTAAAAATTTTAGCTTCAGCTCCATCCGTATCATCTTCTTTATCCTCCAAATTGCTTTTGTCCAATTCAATTAGTTCTTCATTTGTTAATTCAGTATTATGAGATTTAACTAGCTCCACAATATCATTTTGATCCAAATCGGTAAAACCCAGACGTCTTCCCAGTGACACAATTTCCTGCTGAATATCAGCAGTAGTTTCTACAAAGCTTCTGAAATCATCAGCGCATTCTGGGCATAGATTTTTCCAAGAACCGTGCATGGAATTTAGCGAAACTGCATTCCATGCTTGTTCAATTAAATTGATTGCTTTTAATATACTTTTTCCAAAACTGTTTGAGATTAATGCCAGTGTCACCGTCAGTGGCATTTAGAGCTTGGGAAAATGAAAGCTTATGATAATAATGCTTAAATTTAGCAATTGCACATTGATCCATAGGCTGTAATATTGATGTTGTATTCGGGGGCAAAAATACAACTTTAACCATACCTTCAGACAGTTCATCTAAGTCTTTTGGATGGCCAGGAGCATTATCTAGTATCAGTAATATTTTATTTGCCAGATTGTTATTGGTACAAAACGTTTTGACTGTAGGACAAAAATATTCAACAAACCATTCCTGAAAAATTGATTTAGTAACCCAAGCCTTCTTATTTGCCTTCCAAAATACTGGTAATCTGTTCTTAATACATCCTTTCAGAGCCCTAGGATTTAGGGAGTGATAAACCAGCATTGGTTTAAGCTTAAAATCACCTGTGGCATTACCTTCAAGCAGTAAAGTAAGCCTATCTTTTGCAGGCTTATGTCCAGAAATTACCTTTTCATCTTGCGCAATAAAGGACTTGGTTGGCATTTTTTTCCAGAATAGTCCAGTTTCATCAACATTAAATACTTGTTGGGGACTGTAACCACCTGTTTCGACTATCTCTTTAAATCTGTTCAGATACTCGAATGCAGCTTCTTTGTCAGCACTAGCTGCTTCTCCTAACAATTTAACATTGTGAATACCAGATATTTTTTTGAATCTATCAAACCAACCACGGCTTGAACTGAACGTTTGTCCTTCGCAAGTGTCCCCCATTATTTTTTTTAAATTATCGTAAATATGAAGAGCCTTTTCTTGAATTAGCATTTGACTTAAAGGCATGTTACGTTGAGTCTGATCTTCAATCCATATCAACAAAAGTTTTTCCATTTTTACCATGATAGTGCTTCTAGATTTTATCGATTTTGATTCAATGGGTACTGCATCTATCTTTAATAATGGTTCTTATAGATGTTGGTGGAATACCAAGATGTTTTGCTATATCCACTACTCGTTCACCAGTTTCAACCCGTTTGATGACATCTAGTTCAACCTTTAAAGTTAAATGATTTCTTTTCATTTTCTTCGCACTAGCAACATTATTGTTGGGCATGATATATACTTTCAATAAAATATGAAACTGAGTAGTGGTGACTAATTACATACATATATAAAATATACTTACGTGAATAGTTACAGTAAAATATATATAAATAAAATAAAATATGTCCAACTAAATATGAAAAGAAGGACACAAAACACAACTAGCTAAATTATTCTTGCACAAACAATAATTAAAACAAACTTCAGCAATTGGAAACAAATGAAAATTAATGTACAAAAACAAATTTTCAAATACCACTGCCTGCTTAGCATTAGTATAGAAAAAACGGTTTAAAAAAAAACGTTACATCGAAGCAACAGGACGTTACAGTTGGGTATGGTTATCATAGCTGCCCGACGTTGCAGCGAAACAACGTTGTTCGGGGCAACGTTAACCGGGGTATGACGTAGTTATAAATTTCAAATAAATAACTACAAAAAAAAAACAAAAAATCAAAAAAAAAATTATCAAAAAATCACGTTTTTTTTTGCGAAAAATAAGAAAAATGTGAAAATCTTGAAAGCAAAGCGTCCCATCAAAAATTGTGTAATGACTTTCTCCATCCCAATTAATCTCTACTTTCATCTGTTTTAATTTGTCCCATAATTCCCGGAACACCCTGTATATGTCGATCATAGAAGTTAAACTAATGTAGAAAATGATTATGGAATGAGAAGATAATTGCAGTTAAAAAGATCCTTGCTGGGGGGGCAGAAAAACCTTTCAGTGCACATAGAGTATAAAATATAGAGTAGATGTACAAATATTTTTCGAATTACAACCGCCTAGCTTGTCTGTATATCAAACGCTCTAAGACCTCTAATATGTTTGTTTTACTACTGAGGTTTTCTTCACAATGGATGCCAGGACACTCAGGAATTAAAGGGAATGAAAACGCAGATGTACTGGCCAAAAAACGAGCATCCATACCCCGCATAGGACCGAAACCATTTTTCGCTAAAACTTACCATTCAAAAGTGAATCGAAAACTGAATGGACCAAAGATGGAATTAAATGATAGACACCAGACATGCCTAATATTTATTAAAGGACCTTCACCAAAGAATAGCCGAGATCTTATCAGTCTGTCTAAGAATCAACTCAGAATCTTGACACTCCAAATTAAACAAACACATTCATCGAATAGGTAGTATATCAACCACTGATGTATGTAGGCTATGTCGCGAAAAGGATGAAACATCGGTGCACGTCCTATGCGAATACGAGGCCATTGCAATTTTGGGTTTCAAATTTTTGGCTCATACTTCTTAAAGTCAGCCAACTACGGAAAAACAATTTTCAAAAAAAAAATACTACTCTTCCTAAGGAAATTGTTGGTTGAACTATAAACAAATTGATACACAATAACGCAATAAATGGCTGCAGTACAAATACCACTCTGATCGCTTAAATCTTAATCTTACTGAGGTTTTAGTTAGTCTGCTTGTCATGGATCTAATCATTTACCTGATATTTGTAGAATGCTCGCTCTCATCAGGACGTTAGCACAAGATTGGCATAAAACTGTTCTCGAATCACTAACGATTCCAGTTTTCACAAACGGATCCCCTAAAGATAAAAAGTCAGTTGCTGGTCTATGTTCTTACTTGAAAAAACGTATACTCATAGATTTATCTTCTGAAATAGTCAAGAGTAAATTACGATCAAATAACCTCAAAGCTACTGGGGCCATCCTGAAAAACCCTAGTACATATAAGTGGTACCTTTATGAGATAGGTATATCCGATCATCTAGAATTGTATGAAGAATTAATATACTAGACTGGTCCACATATTCAGATCCAGTATACTCCATTTTTGCCACAAGATGTTTTTAACTCAGTAGCCGAGCCATAAGAAAATTAACATCGCAGCTTGATTTGCGACGAACCGTACTTAAATATTGTACTCAGATCTCCCTTTGGGGTTTAAGAAGGAAAAACATAACATTTTTCTAAATAGAGCGTTGTTAAAAGTGCTGAAATCCTTAGTGGAATAAGTGCACCTATTGTATCTGCTCAGAAGATTAGAAAAATTGCTCCAACACGATTTAGTAACTGGTGCTTTATCAAAGGGACAGGATGACTACAGTGATTGCAAACGAAGTACTTGTTAGGAAAACTATTACCCCTATTACAACTGTGACAATAAATAAAGACAGCCAAAGCCAAAAAATGCCAAGTCGAACCGGCTTCTGAATTTTGTATGTCATTTTTCTCGGGATGAGGTGTCTCTTTTAGTATTGGATCTATTAGATATTCAGGCTAGAAACACTCTCGTAAGATTTAAATTTTATCAAGGTCATATCCGGATCTATTGGTGGACACTTCTCCACTTATACCAGCTTTACTACTTTATTACCTACATACTCCTAAAGTTGTAACGTGGTTGAACTAGGTTGCGGGTCAGTTCTAGATTACGTCAGGGAAAATGGGTAGTCCAACGATGAGAAGACGAATCGGTCCCTACTCGGGCACCAAAATGTATTGTCAGGGTGAATGAATGGTCCTATATGAATTATAAGATGTATTTTCATGTTAACTCCAATGGTTGTTTATTTGTCACTAAACCCCTAATACAGTTGAACTACTCTTGACTGTTTAACTAATATTTAAATAGAAAGAGTTCACTGTGTTAGTTATTTAGTTCATTACTTATGTCTACGGCTAATTGTCAAGTTCAAATAATTCACTGATTCACTTCTATATTTAGGGTTAATTGTTCACTTTAAATAAATCACTGGTTCACTGATTCCGATGGCTGGTTGTTGAGTTCCCTTGATGGTGAGTATCATACGGCAGGTGTGCTCAGATTTACTATTTCGGCGGAGTTATCTGCATCACGGGTCTGCACTGCACACGGGAGGTCTTGTATCCACTGGAACATATACTTCGGTAGCTAGAATGCGGATGGCCTCGTATTCACAGAGTTAGACGTGGATATACGCGCATCTCGGTAAATAGAATACGCGGTCTGCGGTCTCGTATTCCCTGGAGGTAGATGTGGATTTTCACACGTTTTGGTGAATAGAATACGGATGGCATCGTATTCGTTAGCGAAGATGTCGATGTACGCACATCTAAAAAGAGAGAATACGGATGATCTCGTGTTTCCTCCACAAAATAGACGTGGATGTTCGCACGCCTCGACGGTTAGAATACGGATGGTCTCGTATTCCCTGGCGGAGGTGTGGATGGATGTTCACACACCTCAAATACCGAACACGGATATTCTCGTGTTCACTATAATCAGTCGGATTAGATGGATGATCTCACCTAACTAGACTGGCGGATGGTTGAGAGGATGTCTACTCCTAACAAGCTTTGATCTGGCTTAGAAATCGCACTGCGAGATCTTGTCTAGTTGACTGGTTAAAATCAACTGCCAACTATGGCCTAGCGAAACGCCTTTTATAGCACTGGTTGCCGCCAGAAAGCGAACAACCAGTACTCATTGCCACCAGCAGGCGACGCTCATCAGTGTAGCTGACTGGTTAACGCCAGCTATCACTCAGTGAACGGCTGATCACTAGCAATATATGTCTATGCGTGATTGTATGCATCATATATTACTAGCTGTCGTGCAGACGTATGGTGTATGGATGGAGAGGTTTGTAATGAAGGCCACTTTCCATGTTGGCTAAAATGGACTTCGCTACAAAATTTCCACCTTTTACCAATATGAAATTGCCGATTTTTTTTCGGCTTCGAATATTAACAGCAGGCTCGAAACGCACACTTTGTTTTGAAATTCGTTCTGTATTTTTTAGCTGCTGCAACTAATGTTGATGTCGCTCTGAAGTTTCCTTTCGATGAATTCCATTAGTTACATGAAATGTTGAATAATATCGACTACAATGCGTGAACAGGTTGTATCAAAACTGAGAGCTGTTGCGAACAATTGATACAGTTGCGAAAGGACCGTACATAACTCTAAATGCGCTAACTAAGGATCACCATGCACAATTGAATATCTATTAACTCGATATCATGAATTCAATGTACCAGTTTCTCATTAGACGACAGGTAATATAACCGACCACGCTAAAAGATCTTAGAAAGCAGCAATCGAAGAGTAGGAGCCTTCTAGAAACAGACACCACCTCAGATAAGCTCATCCACAGAAGTAGTTTCTGAAGAGATTATTACTATACATGCCTAAGAGCCAGGATGCGAAACATGATCATTATTCAATGTTACGCCCTTACCGCGGAGGTAGAAAATGAGGTGAGTGATAAATTCTATATGCACCTAGATGTGGTTTCGAATTCAATCTGAAGAAATGAGATTGTCTTACGGCGATCTTTTCATCGAATTTCGCATGTGCCATGAACTTGCCATTGCTGATATATATTTTACTCAAGAGAGGTTACTCAAAGGCACCTGGATATCATCGGATGTAAGAACACAAGGTTTAAACATAGAAGATTTGCGGGGCGGTACTAAAATAAAACGTGGAAAAAAACGTATGATCGTTAGTGCCCGAAAATGGATAAAAATCTGAGTATTCCATGGCCAGTTCCAATTTTTCGGAACCTGTCAGAAACTGAGAACCGCCATTTTATTTTTCTGAGTAATGGATCAGTGGATCAGTGCCGAATCTGCTTAGGTCTCCTGAACTATGCAAAAAGGAACTCAATTTAGATATGCAGTTCTGAAACAAAGCCTCGTAGGCATCGAATAATTTTAAGCCAATTTTTTTCTGTTTGAATATAGAATATAGAATTTTAGAATTAATTGGTGCATTACTGCTCAGAATTCAATTTTTGTGAGGTTAACTTACCAAGGCAAAATTTGAATTAAGTTTTTACAAACTGCTTCTTCAACAAAATGCATTTTGTTCAATGGAAAGTGGTTTATCATATCAATTGGTAGGCGCTCGTGTATTGATCGGTAGCTCTTGTGATGATCAGTGTCATGTTCTACAGCAACAGTTGTTTTACTTCTAAAAGTAGCGTCGCTTCTTAATGACTGGCGTATCAATTTCTTGGTAAACCACTACTTTGTTTCCATTTCTTGATGCTAGATTCTGACCGCTTGTAAAACATTTCGGACAACAATAATATCCTCCATGTGATTTAATATATTTATGCAGGTGAGTCGCAAAAGCAAGAGTGAAAATTTATAGTATAGTTATTTTGATTTTTACATGTCGAGAGTGCACTTGAAAAAAAAAAAAAAAAAAAAAAAAAAAAGGAAATTTAAGATCGAAAACGGACCGAATCGGGCAACTCCTTCGTAATGTTTCCATAAAAAAATTTCTTTAATATATATTTGGACAGTACCTGATTACGCGTCAACGTGGAAAACTGAAATTTTGTACACAGTTTTTTTTTTTTTTTTTAAATATGGCAAATTTAAGAAAACGGGATGAATCGGGCAACTCGTTCGTAGGACTGCCATACAAAAAATTCGTTTTTCGCTATATACACATTCTCAGGCAGATGTGTCGACGTAAAGAAACGAAATTTTGTATACTATATGTTCATAATAATAGTAAGTAAAGCTTCAAAAATAAACTAAATCGGACATCATAATTGGTGTTGCCATATAAAACTTTAGGTTTTTTACGTATACTGTAAAAAGGGTCTAGACGTTTTTATTGTGTACTGAGAAGTTCTTCAAAATATGACATCCGTTGAAATTGGTTAAAATCTTTTTTACTGTGCGACGAACCGCTCTAGAAATATATGCGAAAAGCCACTTCGAAAATCAAACTTTCACAGATGGGTGACCAGACCATACAAGATTACATACGGGCATTCATCTAGGATATCATAAGAATTGGTCTTAGACCAATTCTAGCTTTTTTACTTGTTAAGTATTGTATTTCATTTCATTAACGAAATCCTTAAAAAGATTATTTAAAATTTTGCAGGCTTGCCAACGCTTTTAATAATACCAAAAACAAAAACTTTAGATGCTAATATATCACAGAAATTGTTTACACAACCTGAAATTATCGACAAATTTGCACCTCCGCTGGTTGTAATAGGGACGATGCATATAAAAAACAACGCCAGAGCTGGGCAATACTTAAGTAAAAGAAGACTTAAGTACTACTTAAAGTACATTTCCGTTACTTACGACTTGTCACTCAATACTTTTGAATTGTCCTACTTAGTACTTGAACATAAGTACTTGCTTCTATTTACTTGTACTTAAAACTTAGTTTTGTACTTAAGTACCAAGATTTTTACTAAGTATTTCTGAGTCTATTAAGTACCTGCAAACACCATCTCTAACATAACTATTTTTTTTTTTTTTTTTAGTTTTAAGAGGAGTCAGTACAAATATTTGCAAGTTTCATACCTTTTTCAATGCGAATTTCTGACAGAGTAGCAGAGTAATGATTTATATCTTAAATTAAAGGTAATGAAGAAGTCTAGTAAATAACGTCGGCAAAAATTAAAAAACGTGTATTGGAATGGAGATGTTAGCTCGGAAACTTGTAAAAAATGGTAAAAATTGATTATTTTTTTCAAATCAAATTCCTGTTAGTAGGTATTCTCAGTTCTTTAGATTGTGACAATTTTAGAAAGATAAAGCCTAAATCTAGCAAATAACGTCGAGTTTTTTCATTTTTAGTAGCGTTTTTTTTAATTGTTTAACTCTAATAGTACTTGTTTTTTCTGTCGATATTTCACCAACGAGAGATTGCAATATTTCATTGGAACTTGTAGAAATATAAAGCAAAATAGTATATTTAACAATTATGTGCAAAATAAAATTTAGGAGAGTTAAAATTTCCAATTTCTTTGAACTGCATTCATTTTCGTCTTAAATTCTTAAATTGTCGTATGTTGGGTTTCTGTCTTTTACGCTAGATGTCTCTAATGTGACTTGTGGTCTGGGTCCAGGCTAATTTTATACGAATTTTCATACTTTCAGGACATAAACCTGCGCATAGTAAGTTGTATTGCCTACAGGCTCGCTGGTATCTAAATTGAAATTTTTGCTGAGTACTGACTCCTATTAAAGCACGCACTGTAAAGGCATGTGCCGCACTCACGTGTCACGGCAGAACCTTAGACAAACTAATAACATACAAACAAGACTGGGCAAGTAAAACAAAACTCAGTAACGTCTCGCTCGTATATAAAATCGACCATGCCTCGACTTAATGACATAACAAAGGGTAAGCAAGCAATGCCTCACACTAATATAATGATGTAGGGAAGGCCTCAATTTTTTCGTAGAAATTTACTGGAAATTTTTTTCCTTAGAATTGTTATGCATTATTGAAGGCGACAATGGGTGCTTGGGCGGACCTCTAATAGTTTTTATGTGTAGCAATGAGCGGTGAAAGTTTTACTCTACGTGCAATGCCGAAAACTATAAATAGTAGCCACGGGTTACTATAGATAAGTATTATAGTTTTCAAAAGATATTTATTTATTATGAACTCTATAAACTTCATTATATTACTGCCAGCGGACAAAGATTCTAAAAAAGTACTTTAAAATTGCTTCAAAAAAACTTAGAACTTAGTTACAAATACTTTTCATACATGCGTTACTTGTACTTACGCTGAACTACTCAGGTACTTGTACTTGTACTTAAGTCCTTTTTCTTTGGTACTTGCCTAGCTCTGAACAACGCAAATATTTTGTGTTTTGTTATAACACATCTAATATAATTTGCAGGGTTACTTCCACTCCAAAGAAATGTGTGCAATTTTAATGTTACAAGATATAGTCCATGACCTTAACTTCATAGAAAACATTTCGGAATCGTCTTTACTGACTGGTGTTGAGCATGATCTAATATTATTTCGTAGGAAATCGGTTCAATCACAACTTCGTAATCAGTACCTATTTATATTTCCATCAATTCGGACTAGATAACAAAATAACTTTGCTAGTAGACTAAGGAATATATTTATTGGTACTTACTATAACATTATTTTTATGTTTTCTTTCGTTAATTTTTCTATTTTGTACAGAACAGTAGGAATGGCCTTAATGCTTCCTACTCAGGCATTTATGTTACAAAATGCGTTCAAATCTATGGTTTTCCAACGCTGATTTTTGTTTTGGCATGTTTGATAGTTTGATGCTCTAAATTTTCCACGAAATCAATTTGAGAACTGCTTAACATATGTCATTCCTACTTCATGTTCTATGTCAAATAAGCTAAATGATGCCTTAGTATTAACTAATAATGTGGAAATTTCGCAATAAAATCCTTTTATGGCTTCAGTGCTGATATTCGTTATTAAATACAGCACTTTGTCATAATACGCATAAGCAACATTACGATAGCTGAGAAATTGATCTGGTTGACTTTCATTCGGTAGGATCAGGTTCGATTCCCAAGTAAGCTTACATGAATTTATATAATTTTTGTTTCGTATTAAAAAAGCTAACAATTCAATTCAATTCAAATTTATTTGTATACACATCATATAATGATATTTTATAAAGAGTCGTTTAGCTTTAGAAAATTAGAACAATTGTTTTTTACAGCTTTAATATTGTAATTAAATAAGGCATATATTAAATTTTAGAAACATTTCGCTTAAGGTAAAAAAAGTCATAAAAACAGCTTATCTTAATTTACTACAATTTACTTAATTAGGGTGCTAAACTGGTCTAAGTTCATTTATTAATAGATTCTCTGAATAACTACATTTGTCAAAGAGCTGGTCAGAAATTGTAACTTTACATTTGCTAAGTTGTGTAGCGATATGGTAAAGAAATGCCAAGGTAGATTCAACATTGTTTTTAATATTTTATTTTGGGAAATTTGAAGTTTCTTTAAATGACTCATTGCGCACTTACCCCAAACAGGGGCCCCGTAAAGCAGTGTTGCTTGGAAGATAACTTTAAAAATAGTAAGCTTGTTTTTGATATCCAAAGCAGATTTTCGATTTATCAAAGGATAGAGAACTCGAGAGTCAGGATATTAATTTTATGTCTTTGGAACGTTAGGGTTTTATCTAGTGTATTTGTGTTATTTGCAGGAAGATTTGTGCTTTTACATTTCCGGGTAAATAACATCGCTTGCGTTTTAATATGATTTATTTTTATTTTCCATTTGTAAAAATAGCGATAAATAGTATATAAAGCAATCTGAAGATTGCTAGTTATTACCATTGGTACTGCAGATGATGAATATATCTCCGTATCATCGGTGAAGATAGTAATATTATAGTTGTTTAAAGCTGGAATATCAGCCGTAAAAATTGTGTATAGGGTTGGACCTAGCATGGAGCTTTGTGGTACTCCAGCGGGTACTAGTTTGGCGACAGAGGAAAAATTTCGCGCAACTACTGAAAATGTTCTATCTCTCAGAGCGCGTTTTACAAGTGCTATTAAATTGGAAGGAAAACCGAATGTAATCAATTTGTAAATAAATGTGTCATGCCACACCGTGTCAAATGCAGCTTGAATGTCTAGCAGAGCCAGACCAGTAGATTTCTGGTGGCTAAATTTATTTTTAATATGTCTCGTAATTCTAGCAAGCTGATATGTGATGCTATGATTATTCCTGAAACCAAATTGCACCTTTGGTAGAATATCATTTTCATCCAGGTAGTTTGCTAGTTGGATTTTAATAAGCCTTTCAAATATTTTTACCGAATATTGGTAAAAATCTGATTGGGCGATAAGAATTAATATCATTCGCTAGTTTGTTAGGTTTTGAGACTGCAATTACCTTAGTTTTTATTCCATTGAGAAGGAAAATAATTTACTTTGAAACAACAATTGAAGATCAATGTAAGAAGGACTAATGCAACGTTCGGTAAGGCCCTGATACAATTTCCTTTAATTGTTATCAATCCCAATTACTTTTCTGGGTCGAAGCTTTTTGATAAGTTCCCTTACCTGATTGAGTTCTACATGGATTTCCTGGTCCGAAGATGCTGCATTTACAGCAAATTCTTTGCTGGCCTAACATTTTTGTATTACACTTAAGTCATGTGCTATACGATGGTTATTTGAAAAACAATTTGCTAAAACTTCAGCCTTTTCCAAATTAGTAATAATTTTTTTGCCTTGATTTCTAAGGGTAGGGATGCCTCTGTTTTTGTTTTTAATAGTTTTGTTATATTCCAGAAAGGCCTATCGGTTTTGGTTAAACTTGCCAATTTGTTATTCGTTTTATGGTTTTTGTTAATTCTTTAACCTCGTTAGCGTAGGCATTTGTTCGATATCTCTTTAGTTTTTGCATAGCCGTATTTTTTAATCGAATTAGACTCAGTACATGACTTGGAAGAGGTCGTTTTATTGTAGTATTTATTGAAATTTTAGGGACAGAGTGATTAATAGCTTCATTAATCACATTGTACATGTTAGTGATCATATCCTCAATTTTAGTAGTTTCATTTATAGTGTCGGGTTCGTTAGTAAAGAAAATTGTTAGAAATATACAGTCCAGCTAACAAAATTTAATAATAGGTTCAAAAAAATAAACTTTGTGAGATACCACAACTCAATCGAAAAAAAGCAAGAGAATTTCAGTTTTCTTTTAAAATTTATAACTGGTTAGAGCCAGTACTGAATAGGGGTACCTAATATGTATAAAAACTGTATCAGTACTGTTGTAGATATTTATACATTACTTAAATCAGAAAATCTGCATTCTATAGATACTGCTCCTGGGCGCTTCCAGCAATGTTAAATACTTATTAGGAATTAAGATCGACATACCCAAGACAATTTTATCAAGTTACGACTGCCGATTTTTAGATCTACGAGGGATTTATACAGGATTCATCTGTAGACACCCTGCATATTTCAGTACTGGCGTTCAAAATCAGTAGGTATACCTTTAAAGTACTGTTGAGGTAGCTCTCTGTTGTACTGGAGAGGACATTAAATGTAAGAGTAATGCAGTGTAATTTCGATTAAACGTAGTATGTGGAATCTATATTTAGGGAAAATAGTTTTTTTTTTAAACAAATAGGGGTTGATATTAATTCTACCCATTTAGCTCTCCTTTAAGTTTTGTTACTAAAAAGTTGATTTCAAATAGAATTATTAAAACTTATTTGTGGGATAAAATCTAATTATTTTTTCAATTCCAGAAATAATTTCTGAGAGAATTGAAAAAGAAGTGAAGCACCTTTTTAAGGTGGAAAAATTACTGTTTTTTAGTACAAAAATGGACATGATTTCAACTCATCATTGTGAAGAACGAAAAGTTGTGGAGTACTAATGGATGTGAAAAAAAAGAACGGAAGAAACATATGCAAAATATAGGAACTGACCCACGTGCAAAACAGGCGTTTTACTTCGGTAAAAACGCAATAAAGAAGTTTTTAAATCGAAAAAAAAAGTATATAAGTGGATAGTACCCCGCAATACCTTTAACCCATTTAAACCCAGAAATCCAAGAATTTATAGTATCTCTATTTCCCAGATCTATATTAATCCAAAATTTTGATTTAAACGCAATTATTTTAAGGAAAAGCCCAAATTGGTGTGTAATAAACTTAAAATAAGTAAAAAAGCGGCGAATTAATATTTTTTTAAGAATGAGTCGAAAACGAACTTTTGGGCACATAAGGGATAGTTTTCCGCAGAATGACATATAATATTAATGAAAAAATATATACATATGTAAATATATTTTAATAAGTTAGAATTAATAAAAGTTGTCTTTTCTTAAAAAAATTCATTCACTAAAAAAAAATAACATACTTCATTCATTCATCAATATCATACTTCGTCAGAAACCATTCTTCTTTGCCTCTTGAATTGTGATAATTAAGGAATAATTTGTCATACAGAGGGACATTACAGGATGTGCAAGCTATTACAGTTTTGTTTCCACAATGAATAGGCATATCGCCGCCTGCTTTGACAAGTGATTACAAGATGCCCCCCGGACTGTAAAAGTACATTACTGATTCTATTTTTTCTCTAAAGTGCCGGTGCACTCCATATTTTTTACACACGTTTTCAGCTACATTCCTAATAAATTACAGTTCACCGTATTTGTATTCAAAGCTTGTAATAATTATCCAAGCATTGTTCGTTGCAGCAGCAAAACACCATAGTATAAAAGGCATATACCACTTTCTTCGTCGAATGCTAATAGCATAATTTGAAATGAAAGTATCCATTAAATCAACACCCTCATATTTTTGTTTGACGGAATATCTGAAAATTTTGTATATAGGCTGTACACCAAATTGATTAGACAGTCATAACAATATTATTGTCCATCCAATTTACCGCAATAATATTGTCATCTTTGTTCACAGAACTATCGTATGCCGCTCTTGCACCCCCTCCACTGAAATAATTTAGTCCACCCACAATTTTATACTTGTGAAAAAGTTATCGAAAAACAGAGAACATTTTAAGTTCTGATATTTTTTCAGCCACGCTAAAATCTCCGCCACTATAAATTTAATAACTTTATTAACCGAAGGGGTCGAAAACGAACTGGTAATGTTAAAGGATTGATTTAAAAAAAAAAAAAAAACTTTTTGGAAAAAAATGGCAGTTCAAAGGTTAACAAAATCCATGTATTGGTTTTCAATTGGAAACAGAGAAATACTTCCTAATTAAAAAATAAAGTTAGTATTTACCGCTTCGAATTTACCTCCATGCTTTCTTCCAAACAGTGAACTTTACTACCCTGTACCACTAAGCATACTGAGCTTGCTGCCACAGAATTCACAAATAACGTTATTTCTAATTGTTAGAATTTAAAGAAACACATTGCGATTACAATGTAGTGGGTCATTTTCGACCGCTTGGGTTTAAATGGGTTAATTTGATATGCTACGTACCGTATTGGAACCACTCTCTATCGGGGGTTCATACCCATTAACTCAGATAAAAAAAAACTTCTTCCGCGAGCGAATTGTAGCCTCCAATTAGCTAAGTCGATCAGATAGAATCATTTTCCGATCGAACTTAACCCTATCGAGTTATGACCGATCTAAGATTCGAAAAATCTAGTACCTAGAAAAAAAGGTAAGTAGTACCTAGTACCTAGAAAAAAAGGTAAGTACTAAATAAGCAAGTATTGAGATCGAAAGACCTCTAGATATAAGGAATACATTTTTACTTTATTTTTAAATTAGAAAATATTTAAGGGGGGCACGAGGTGTCGAAAATTAATTTAGTACATTTTCGAATTTTTAGTACACACGCTGTACCCAGACATATTCCCGGTATAATAAAAAAAAAGGATGTTAAAAAAATAATAATAACTACTATCACTTATACATCCCGCCGCAATAGCTGTCGTCTCTCACTTATACCCTGAGCATTGTCTTAAGCGGCTTAATTTGGTGGCCCATTTTCAAGTGAATTTTTAACCAAGTTCAAAACCAAAACCAGCACAGTGGAATCTGTTAAAAGCGAAAGCTTAACCCGATACTGTGAAACCGGTTGTAAGTCATTTTAATAGGCGCCAAAAAGCACCAACGGAACTTGGCAACATTCACGATAGAAGGAGCCTCACAAATAATAATAACATCAACATCACTAGTTATCACAGGGGTGCGAGAAATGTAAGATACAGTAGACTGATTACACAAAGATACCAAAGCCAAGATGTTCGTCTAATGGCCAGTTTCACAGTCTGAGTTTAAACCAAATATCTAGTTTAAACTCGACGAATGGGTTTCACAGTTTGGCTTAAACCCCGGTTTAAGCTAGAGTTTAAACCGAGCCATCGCTCGGTTTAAACTCAAGATAAAAGTATTTGACAAGTGTGACATTTTATTTTGACAGTAGCATTATTTGTTTCTACCAAGAAAATTATTATATCATGGATTCAGATTTAGACATTTTTAGCGATGAAGAAATCATTTTTGAATTAAATTTAAAACTCTGTCGACGACCGAGAGTAATTAGAAATCGGCCAAATCATTTTAATGAGTGGGACGACGTTGATTTTTATGCTAGATTCCGTTTAAGTAAAGAATCGGCGTATGCTGTTTTGGAGCTTATAGCGCCTCATATTCAACACCCAACAAGTTGGTAAGTGCTGTAAAATTTAACAAATATTTTATTTACTAAAAATGTTGCAATATTTTAGGAATGCAGCTCTGACTCCTGAACATATGTTGCTCTTAACGCTTCGTGTTTATGCAACTGGTTGCATGCTTATTACGGCAGGAGATTTCTGTGGAGTTATATAAGGCGTCCGAGTCATACACTGCATCCAAACCCTCAATTTCAATAGATGAAATGATCTCCTTCACTTTGACATCAATGTCGGTTATATTAACCGGTTTGCTGGACCCACCTCCTGTTGCATACAGCGCTCTCTTTTCCAGAGCAAAGTTTTTTTTAGAAGTTTTTTTTATGTTATCATATTTACTTTTTAAAACTAAATAATCGCGGTAAGTCTCACCACTTGTGGAATTATATGCGCATTCACTTTGTCTTCCAATCTATATTTGTCCGTTGTTTTGCACTCCACTATATGTTTTTTTTTATTAACTAGGGAAAGCAGTAACTCAACTTCCCTTTTATTAAAATTTGAAGCCCTTTTCGATGATGGCATATTTAAAATTAGTCAATATAAATCAAAATATTTTTTTTTTAACTTCTGGCCTGTTTACTTTTTCCCATTGACAGATTGATAGATAGAAAAATTGCTTCACAATGGCGGCGATAACTAATTTAGTTCACAATGTAATCAGTAGTACCAACGTTACTAAAACATTGCACTGTGAAACCCAATTTGGCTTAAACTACGTTTAAACTTGGAGGATGGTTTAAACTAAACCTTGGTTTAAACTCGACTGTGAAACTGGCCATAAATAAAGGATGACGAATTACTTGACACAAAAGCGACACGAAAGTCTGGTGGACAATTTAAACAGCGGAGTGTCATATAGTACTACTACGATCTGAGAAGAAATATCCTGTAAAGAGATGGAAGGTCGCTTATAATTAATCGATGAGGAACAGTTGCCCATATGAAAAGAACACTTTTTGCAACGTTATCTAATGTGAAAAAACCAACATTCGGCAGATTTAATAAAATCAGATCAAATCTTTAGTAGAGATCCTTCAACCCATTTCTAAAAAAAAAAAAAAAAAAAGCTGGAAACATCTACACTCAGGGCTCTGTTCTGGGTCCGCTATTATTTAGCTTATTTATTAATGATCTGACAGATGCCGTACGCGATACTAACGTTCACATATATGCCGCCGACGTTCAATTGTACACTAGCAGACCAATTGGTCTCATAGAAGACTTAATCAAGACAAGTCTCAATGCCATGTGATGCGCCATTACTCCTTAGAAGCATATATTCCCCCCGTCTTTCTCAACGGCCGTGTGTTACCATATGTTGAGCCAGGCTACAAATCTAGGATCCTGATTGGCAATATTTATCGTGCATTGCGGCGATTATGGCTTTCTACCCAGATTTTAAGCTGCAGAATCAAACTAAAACTCGTCAAAGCCCTGGTCATACCCCATTTTTCCAATGGAAGTCTTATTTATCAAGTACTCGATTCATGTTTGCCGTCGAAGAATTAATGTTGCCTTTAACGACTGCATTAGATTTGTTTTCGGTCTTCGCAGGTTTGATCACATCTCACCGTTCAGTACAGATCTTCTCGGCTATTTCTTAGATTCACATCTCAGGCGCAAGGCACTTGTCTTTTTTTATAAGTTATTGCGCACGGGTGTCCCGGATTATTTGGCTGCCTACATTTCTTTCCCAAAATCGCCACGGCACCGTAACGTTTTGATCATGCGATTTAATAGACAAGTATTGGAAAGCTCTTACTTTGTAGTTGGAATGATTTGCCAAATAGAGTGAGGAGTGCGCGTACAGTTGGAGAGTTCAGAACACAGCTTTACTCCCATATACCTTAATGGTGGTGGAATTGCTTCTGATGATTAGTAGGTAATATTAGTTATTTTATTTTATAATTTTTTTTTTCTTTTTTCTTTTGTTTTGTAATTTTTATTAGAACTACCATTTTTATGTTTATATCAATTGAACTCTGGTTTTTGAATTTGAACTCAAGCTTTTCTCTTCTTATTTTCCAATTGATATGTACTTCCGAAAATAAAATGAAATGAAAAACTTTCCTGGATGTTTGGACGAAAAGCAGAATTTATAAAAACTTATTTTTGCGTTAATTTGCATAGAAAAAAAATGTAGGTGTTGTCAGAGTGCTGAATTTTATATTCTGCACATAAAAATAACAAGTTGACGACAGAGAGTTACAAGCACTACGATGGCATAATTTTTATTGTTTTCTGTCTAATTGATATCAAACACATAAGCTTAAGAAATATCTAGATTGTGTTTGTTTTCTGCATTATAAACATTAAAATTGGTAATGCTGGATTATAACTGAATGGTCACTACGATATCGACTGGTTTTTCTGCAAATCCAAAATAAAATTAACAGCTAAATTTTGAATTCTTACTCACAATCTTTCCCTCTCGATCACTATTACAGATAACCAGGCCATAACAGAGGGTGGGCCATGAGGGCCATTTGGCTCAGGCCCCGAGTTGTGAAAGGGCCTCTATTTATTTCCTAATTTGGTCACAGTAGGTGCGGAAAAATTAAGTTGAAATATTATTTTGAGTATTAATTTATTTTATTTTAACCAAAGATTTATAAAATATAACGATACAAAAGTTATAGTAAAAATTTCAAGTTATTGTTATATGTATGTATAAAACTTTTTTACGTAGTAGGCCAATTGCATAAAAAAGAATATTTAATTTTCAATTATTAAAAATTTAACTATATTTCCTATCAGTACAGTTTTAATTTTCCTATTGAGTATAGCTTTTGGTTCCGTACTATAAATTTTAGTGATTATAAAATTAGTGTTTTTTTTTATTGTTTAGTGATATTTGTAATCTGTAAGTTTAAATGGAGTTAATATTAAAAATAGTTCTATTTAATTCATAAGTAATGAATTTTAGGAATATAATGAAAAGAACATATCCGAGTGGCGCAAGCAAGAGACGACAGAAAAAAGAACAAGAAAAAGCCAAGCAAAGTCTGCCACGATTAACGAAATTCTTTAATAAAAAAAACATCCCTGAACAGATTATCAATCAAACAGTCAATCCTGAAAATGAAACTACTCATGCTATTTAACAAATGGCAAATGTTATTGCGGATGTTGATGCTCAAATTTCGGTGGTTGAAAATATAACTTCAGAACAAATAGAAGATTCTTTGTCACCATTACAGATAATTGTTGATGATGCAAACATGGAAGAAAATTACGTGTCATCTAATCTACCCAATATTCAAGGAATTGAAGCAACAACTTCAATATCTGTTTTCAACGATGACGTCGCCTTACTTAACAAGAAAAATATAATGCAAATGGAAGATTTTTTGAAAATTGAACATTTTAAAATACCTAAAAACATCCCAAATGATGCTGAAAACAATAAATTTCCATATCGTCTGACGAAGAAGGTTTTAGCGAATGGAGAAATTTGCAACAGAAATTGGCTATGTTGGAGCAATTCAAAAAAGTCATTATTTTGTTTTCCCTGCTTCCTACAGGATACGAAATTTGATGCATCAGTTCTCGGTAGCCAATCAGGATGGGATATTTTAAGAGGATGGAGGAAATTGAAAGATCGCGTATCCGCCCATGAAAATTCAATTATTCATAAAAAAAATTATGTCCATTGGAAATCAGCAAGTAGATCTGCATTATTAAAGTCCTCATTAGGATCATCTCTACTGAAACAATTAAACTGTGAGGCAAGTAATTGGCAGAAAGTTCTTCATAGAATTTTGGATGTTATATTTTTCCTAAGTGAGCGTGGTTTGGCATTATTTGGTTCTAATGAGAATATTGGAAATTCGCGGAATGGAAACTTCTTAGGTATCATAGAATTGCTCAGTAAGTATGATCCAGTTTTATACGAACATGTAAAAAGTGTTCGTGAGTCACAAGACAAGCACAAACGTCTTCAAGTTCATTATTTATCATCAAGAATTCAAAATGAATTCATTCAGATTTGTGGAAAATTTGTGCAAAGAAAAATTATTGAAGAGATTCTTGATTCTAAATATTTTTCCATTATTGTGGATGCGACACCAGACTGCTCACACCAAGAACAAACGTGTCTTGTAATTCGTTATGTAAAAATAATAAATAATGCATCGTATTCAATTGAGGAAAGATTTATTACATTTGATTCATTTACACAAAAAAGAGGAATCGAAATCGCTACGCGAATTATTGAAATTCTTGAAAATTTTGGCCTTGATTTTAATTTATGTTTTGGGCAAGCATATGATAATGGTGCTAATATGGCAGGACAGTATAACGGTGTTCAAGCAGTGCTGCTTGAGCGTAATCCGAATTGCATTTTTTCCAGTTGTGGAAATCATACTCTTAATCTTGTTGGAGTTAACTCTGCTGAATCATGTAAAGAAGCAGTTACATATTTTGGGAGAATTCAACAGATGTATAATTTTTTTAGCAGCAGTCCTAGAAAGTGGGAGATTTTAAAGAAATATTTAGCTGTATCACTTCATACAATATCAAAGACAAGATGGTCTGCTCGAATTGATGCTGTTAAACCAATTTACAATAATCAGTCAAATATTCTTGCTGCTTTAGAGGAGTGTAAGTCACTAAACCTTCCACCGCACGCACGTACCGAACTTCAGTCAATTTTTCAATATTTGGATACATTCGAATGCATTGTGTTGACAACAATATGGCTTGAAATATTAACGTTATTGCAACAAACTAATTTAATTATTGAAGCACGCAATGCAACACTTGACGTCGAAATGGAAAATATTAACAATCTTATTGCAAGGATGAAGATAATGCGTGAAGAGTGGGGCAGATTACTCTTAAGTTCAAAAGAGATTGCCGTACTTTCCAAAATTTCAACTGATTTTCAATTAACTCGTCATATTAGGTCACGATTTTGATGCTGAAGAACATTATAGAGTTAATGTTTTTATATACATTATTGATTCGGTTATTTCAGGCTTGACACGTCGCTTTGAGTCTTTACGCAAAATTTGCCAGACTTTTGGATTCCTTTGGACTTTTCAAATTTCATCAGATGAGGAAATAAAATCGAGAGCAAAAAATATGCACTTAAAATATCCAAAAGAAATTTCAAATGAAATATGTGATGAAATGATATTTTTAAAAAATATTTTTGAAGTAAACTTTGATATAGAATCATCTCCAGCTAAATTGCTGCTAAACATTTTAGAAAAAAACCTAATTGGATTGTTTCCAAATATATCAACAGCTTTAAGAATATTTTTAAGTCTACCTGCCTCCGTTGCTTCAGCGGAACGCAGTTTCAGTGTGTTGAAAAGGGTTAAAAATTTTAAAAGATCTGCAATGAGCCAAGAACGGTTGAATGGGCTATCAATTTTACATATAAATTCAGATATTGCACGAAATATTGATTTTTCAACTATTATAAAAGATTTTGCTACAACTAAAGCTCGGAAAGCTTATTTGTAATTTAATTATTAATTTCATACTTTTTAAATAAATTAAAAATAATAAAAGAACTATGTAAATTTGTTTTTTTTTTTTTACTCAAACAAGAGGCCCCATATTTTTTATTGGCCTGGGCCCCTTCTCAGCTCTGCAAGGCCCTGCAGATAACTACAAATGGTATAAAAAAAAATGCAATGCTATAGATCAAATTAGATATTTGCAAGAAGCCAAGAGGTCGTGCATTCTTTTAAATACCTGATCTTGAAGGAAATTGTTTTGTATCTTAACTGGAATACAGGAAGTGAATTATTGTAAGCCTACTGCAACACTATAAAAACAGTAAGATGTCAAAAAAACAAAAACAAAACTACCTTTAGTATTTGCACATATTTAAAGACTGAATCAATAGAGCCTTCAAAATTCATTCATCACCAAAACCTACGACGTTAACCCATTCATATTTTTACAAAAAGCTTAAACAATACAAACAAAATAGGAAAATTTTCGTTAAAAATAAAAAACAAAATTTAACAAAAAATTACTTAAAGAAACTCCACTTGAAAAAGTACTAAGACTCGGCAAGGAGCAAATATTTTCATGAATGAAATTTCTCAAGAGTTTGTGACATTCTCAAGGATAAATGAAATAATAATATCTCAGTGTGATGGGATAACTTTCCTGACCACCTAATAGTTTTTATACAAAAAAAAAAAACCTTTACACATGGTAAAAAGTTGACCTCGCTTAAAACCAAACCCTTAACTACAATGTAGGTACAATAGTTACAGGAAAAATTTACTATTATTGTTTAATTGATCCTAAACAGGCATTCTGGTAAGGACTCGATTTCTCTTCGTCCATTTATTTATGTGGGCCATAGCAATGAAATAGACGAAACATTGTATCTGGACCCTTTAAGTGTGAATTTTCAACAGAATCACTGAAATTTATTGAATTTAGCACTTTAATAAAAATAAATTGTGTTTGGCTCTTAAATTTAGTTTTTGTATTAATTATATGTAGCCGACTTGAATTACGACATACCAATAAAGCGATAATAATGTCTTTTTAGGTAAGTGAATTTCGACTGACTCTTTAATGTTTCTTAACGACTTTGAAGTTAACCTTAAATTGCCGCAATTTTTTTTTAATTCGCAGTGGGATATGGAACTATAGATGAACTCAACAAATTCCCTTTTACCATGGATTCCGAATTAGTGAGTGAAATATCATGTGGATAAATACTATTACAACTCAATGAATATTTTGTGAATAACACGGGACACTTTGTATTGTATCATCATAAAAGGTTTCGTGATATAAAAACTTAAGTTGTATCAATGATGTTTGCTAATCGCAGTTGGAACATTATATTATGAAAAATGTCACGTGGCAAGCCAAATGTAGCCAATTTTTGATAAAACAAAAGAAAACAGAACTACTACTAAATAGTAGTAAAAATGATACCAGGGACCTAGTAGGGTACTATAGGAAACCATGCTAGGAGGCTGGATCTCACCGTAAATGATTTCAGTCCGAACTGATTTCTGAGGATCCTGAAAAAAATTGTATCAGCTCACTTTGGGTTATTAAGTTACTACTCCTTTTGAAGCTATAGGTGGAAAGCAGAGATATCGATAGCATTCTGAAATTTCATATAGAATCAGTATGGCAGTAAGAAGCTGTAGACAAAGGAGGATTGCTCTAATGCATCTATGAGACACAATTAGCCCATTCAATTTTATTCTTGACTATATGTTGACCATTTTTAACTTTAATTAAATAACTAAAATTATTCTCATCAAAATTGTAATGATATCAGTTTTAAGTATTTCTCCGAAGGCATTCTATCTAACTGGCTCCAATAAATTTGTTAAAAAGAAAATATGAATTCTTTTGTATTCTGAACTATTTTAAAATTTGAAAATAACTAGGTCAATGTACCTTTTTTCCGCTATTTAAAGTGAATAGATTTTAAATAAGGTGGCAAAACGTTTATAATTTTTGCACAATTTAAAAAGGATATGTGGTGGATCCTTTTCAATAATCCCAAAATTTTGCAAATGCATATTTGAATATTGCTAAGAATACAAAACAAAACAAAAGAAAACCAACCCGAAATTGTTGAAGATCAGACACAATTCTATAACTGTTTTTTCTTCGGTCAATAGATACTTATAAGGACACAAAACGCAAAATTTGTTCCATATGTATTTTGTATAGTATTCAGTAAAATTGAATTCCTTTTGATCTTTTGTCCATACAACAAGTGTTTTTTACTTCAAGTAGTTGAATAGAATTTTCTAAGATTGCAATTACATAACAATAGATATTGAGTAACTTACTGTAAAGAATTATATTATGTGCCGAGACGTTCGAAAATCTTTAGTATTTTATTGTATCCTTTTAAGTTGTTTAAAACATATATTCTCAAATTGGAAATACAAACTCCCCACCAACCATGAAATTCATGCGTTTTATACTAAAGAGGTACACAATAATCTCATTATAAATATTCTGTAAAATAAAAATCTTCACACACTTGAAATCTTTGTCTTCGGTTAAAAGACAATTTGGACGATTTCTCCTCTAAATATCTATTATCAAACAGGACAAAGGTTTATTATAACGGTAGGCTGTAACTAATATTTAGTTAAACCCTTTTTGTCATGCTTTTTTTCTTTTACAACTTAAAAATTTCAAGTATGAAATTCATTCTTCACGCAAAATTCAGTTAAAGACAAATTCATATTGTGCGGTAAGTGCTGAGGTCGTATGTCAATACTTAGCACATTGGTGACACGTGGATTTATGATGATCTTGAATATCATTGGGCATCTACCAGTCGTTGATGCATCTTGCCGGCAAAGAATCTCGATTATAATAAGAAGTCTTTGTATAATGTGAAGTGGAAATTTCTCTAATTAGCCTTAAACAACTGACTAATTTTTTAGAGGTTATGTTCGATATGTATATGAATTATGGTTGTATGGGTATGGATTAAACCGCAAAACAGGTATAAGAATGTATCTTTAGATACCTACTGAATCAAGCACATTCAGCATCTTCAAGGGCACATAAATATATGCGTAGGGCACTATATTTATTTCATTTTTGGGATTTCTGACTGTTGTTATGTTCGTATCTAGACTTACTAATGTGCGACACCTAAAATACTAAATCGCGCAGTCCATGTTAGTCAAGTCAGTACAGTGGAGCGACTTCTTCACCTTCTAATCTCTGCTAGAAATAATTTCCACCAACTTCAAAATATAAAAGGCCATATACGTTCCTATATAAAATTTTTTTATATTTGCACTTTTGTCAGAATTAGCAAATAAAGAAAGAGACTACTCCAAAACCAAAAAATTACTAAATATCCTTTAGTAAGCTCATCTACGACAAGATTTCCCTTCATATGGGTATGTCTGACCACACTGAGATCATGGGGAATAAAAGAAGTGACCTTTTAACTAGGACTGGCTCTGATTCTCCGATTCTCGGAACGGAACCCGCCATAGCAGTAACCACTTCGAGTATTGAGTCTCTCATCAAAGCGGGTTTTCATAAGAAGCATCAGCAGAGATGGGCGAACCTGAGTACTTGCGGGTGCACAAAGTTTTTTCTTAATGGGCCCAACAGGAACATCTCTGATTTTCTCTTGGAACTCGGAAGGAAACAATGTAGAACTGTGATTGGCATCATCACCGACCACAGCTCGCCTCGCGCTCATCTAACAAGGATGGCAATTGTTGAACAACCCTGAGTGTTTGTCCTGTCTGGAACGAGAGCCTGAGATAACCGAACACTTTTTATGTGCTTTTCCGGCCTTAGCCCGGAGCAGACTGGATACTCTAGATTCTTCCCTCCTATCTGTAAAGGAGTTGAAAAACCTTCCGCACCAAGACCTGATGCGCTTCATTAAGAGGACAGGAAGGTTTTGGTGATCGGGATTCTGGCAGGACAGTCTGTACTCTGTGCTTGGGATCTCTTGTCCCCCTACTTTTAAGAGGAGTCAGTACCAAGGTTTTCAAGTTTCATAGTTTTCAATGCGAATTTCTGGCAAACTATTTGTAACGAAGAGGTCTAGTAAATAACGTCGAGAAAAATAAAAAAAAGTGTATTGGAATGGAGATATTAGCTCGGAAACTTGTAAAAAATGGTAAAAATTGATTTTTTTCAAATCAAATTCCTGTTAGTAGGTATTCGCAGTTCTTTAGATTGTGACTATTTTAGAAAGATAAAGCCTAAATCTAGCAAATAACGTCGAGTTTTTTTCATTTTTAGTAGCGTTTGTTTTAATTGTTTAACTCTAATAGTACTTGTTTTTTCTCTCGATATTTTAGCGACGAGAAATTGCAATATTTCGTTGGAAGTTGTAGAAATATAAAGCAAAATAGTATATTTAACAATTATGTGCAAAATAAAATTTAGGAGAGTTAAAATTTTCAATTTCTTTGAACTGCAAATTTTCATTTTCGTCTTAATTTGTCGCATGTTGGGTTTCTATCTTTTATGCTAGATGTCTCTAATGTGACTTGTGGTCTAGGTCTAGGCTAATTTTATACGAATTTTTATACTTTCAGGACACAAACCGTCGTATAGTAAGTTTTATTGCCTACAGGCTCGCTGGTATCTAAATTGAAATTTTTGTTGAGCACTCACTCCTCTTAATTAAACAAAAAATAAATAAAAACAAAAAGCTAATCTGTATCTTCGTTGCCGAACAAAGAAGATATTTCATTTTATTTTACTTGTCCCATACGAGACTCGAACTCACAAATTTTTAAAATCTGTCAGATTGAATAGATGAATTTTAAGAACTATTATTTTTTAACGGTCCTAAATTAAATTATAAATGCAGGAGAAAAAATACACCCGCCTCGTCTGGGTTTTGCAGCCAGGACCTTTCGCCTTTCCGTGCGACTATTCTTACCGCTGAGCTTCAAGTCGCCATGATTTTAATTCTTACAAAACGCTAAACTTATCAAACTTTGTCCCGAATTAATTAAATTCTATTTTGACATTTTGCAAGGATTCATGTCATGGCAAATGTACACAGAACTTTATACTTTTATAAATAGACTTTCATCCATTTTTTAATTTCTAGTGAAAATTTTAGAGCTACTATCAAATGTGTTTCCTATCGACTGGGTCAAATGCTTTTTCATAATCTACAAAAGCCAAAGCGTTGGGAGAAGATGTGCGAACGTGTGATCTACACAGAAGCGGCTTTTTATAAATTCGATTATTGTCTACTCAGCGTTTATAGTCGACTGCACATTTAATTTTTTTTACGTTAGTGAGAATTTTTCGCACAGTAATCAAATTCCTCTGCAGTTACTGCTTCCATTCAATTCTCTGAAAAAGTATAAGGTGCTTCATGATTTTTCAAAATTTGGCAGGACAATTTCTACTAATATTTTAGGTTCACTTTTGATTTTGGTAGTTCTAATGAAATATTGTCTATTCCTGCAGAATTTAACCATTAACCAATGATTTGATAGTGTATTATTTCAATTCTGGAAGGAATCCGAACATTGCATGTTCTCATTGTTTATATTTTGTGAACGCTGTAAATAGATCCTATTTAGAATGATGAAGAAATGTTCCTTCCACTTATTGAACAGATCTATTTCATTTGTCAATAATCTTCAATTCTGATATGTTGTTACAATTTTTTTTTTGTCCAATCCTCTGGAAAGATACATATTGAAAACTGTCGACAGGATCGAAATGGAAGAAACTGGTCTGTAAGTAGTTTGAAGGATCACTAGTAGGCTATTCTTTTTCCAGGAACTGGGCGAACGTGACCAAGCCTTCATCTATATAGAAAAATTTACTTTGAATATGATGAATGCAATAGTTTTCGCAAGAGCCTAGGCAAGGAAAGAATGAAACGCTTTAATCCTTAACAACAAACGCGCGGAGTAAGGACCACTAGAAATCTAACACATTTAAATTTCAATAATTTCTTTATATTATTTATTTTTAAGCAAACTTAGCGGCAATAATTGCTGTCAGGCTGAGCGCCAGAGTTGTTAGATGGAAAGCGGATTTGGACACTCCAATATACTCCAGCAGATTGCAGTGATTGCAGGGAAGAAACAGAGTATCACATAACTTTTCTTAATTTTTGGTGGGGATGCCAATGCAATGATGCCCATCAAGAGTGATTGGGATGGGAAGTAGATGGTGGTAACATCCGATATTTCTATCTTTACGGTTGATTCGAAGAAAACTGCAGGCACAAGGGCTGAAGTACTCTAAACACTGGCAGCGGCACGAGTCTTATATACTGCTGAACAAATTTAATGTCTTTCAGACAGAGCTGGCAGAGATTTACCAGGCGGCCATATTGGTATCTATGTGTAGAGTCTGTACATTACATCTGCATATACAATGACAGTTAGGCAACCATTAAGGCGTCGGATGATGTACTGGTAAAATCGAAACTGGTGTAGTTGCGCAAACCACCCTTGAGGAATTAACTGTACGGCATAAGGTGACCCTATGCTGGGTACCTGGCCATAGGGATATTCAAGGTAATGAGATGGCTATCAGCTCATCAATTCCCTAGCACTAGCTTATGTGAGGATCCCAATCGGAGCTGTAAAAGAGGAGATAATCAGAGATGCCTATTAAAAGACAAACTTCCGATGGATCAGCAGAGAAACCTGCCTATATTGCGAGGCATTTGTGGCCTGCATATGACAGGAAGAGAACAAAAGAACGTCTCAATGGCAGTAGAACAAATACCAGGAATATAGTAGGGGTCATTACCTAACCTAACCTAACCTACCTTCACAGCAGGCGCTTATACAGGGGGAGCGTCACGGGGGTCATGACCTCCAACAAAGCACCAACTCACCTTCGCGGTAAATTGAGTGTGGCGCTGGCTTGTAGAGTGAGTTGTAAAAGTTTAACAGGACGATTTTCGTATGGTACGGACACAATGTGTAGCTGACGCCAGCGATTAATGCTGGTGCTCTAACGCACTTTTCTAATCTGCGGCGACAGCTAGTCCTGGTTTGGCTATTTGCTTGCCTTCCTTTGAGTAGTAATAGTGGATTCTGGATTGGGTATAATAGTCAATAGCTCGTAGCTCTTCGTCTTTTAAACGTGTACAATTTTTTTACAATATTTATTTTAGTATTTGATTGTTTAGAAAAAGGTACGCAATGCTTAGCAGCCCGGCTATTATGATGCTTTTATATTTTTGTTGCACCGATTACTCCTATAGATGAAAAAGCACACAATTTCGAGACTTGAAAGTGTTATTGTTTCTAAGAAATTGGTCAGCGATCAGATTTTTTTTTTTATCTATCTAATTTTCCGACATAAAATCGCGGTAGACAGGACAACTTGGTGGGGAGCTCGCAACAGATGCATTCAAACTTACTTAACGAATTTTTATTTAGGGTTCTTCCAGTAGAACCCTAGTTCCATGCAATCATCCATTATTTTTCGAAGTGACACTAATTCAAGCCTGAGTTGTTCAAAATTTTAACGTTCGTAGGGAGGCATTAAATTCTTGCAGCGATCCAAACGAATTGGTGGATTGTTTCTGGTGGTTCATACTTTCGGACAAGGGCACAAGCATTCAGTTTTCTTAGAGAGATTTGACATTTTTTCTTTAGAGTTTTCATGTACTACTGGTGGCCGACCATGGTTCCAAAGAGTTAGATTTATTCAGGTGCCCTGACTGGTCTTGGTCGCTAAAGATATATATGAGCGTTGACATACATACATACATTTTGTTCCTAGAAATTTACTTGAATATTTTTCTTTCGAATTTTTATACACTATTGGTGGCTGAAAACCATCAGATGGATTGATTTGGTTGCCGCTAAAATTGATTCTACAATTTTTCTTCAGAATTTTTACGGCAAAACTATAAAAATAAAATCCGTTCGCTTTCCTCTGCAACTACCGCCGATTTGCTTGTACTTTCGTATTAATTCAAATAGTGTTGTTTAATTTAACTTCACGTGTAGGTACTTGTAGAAGAACTTGCTAAATAAACTTGCTATATGCGTTAGCGATGGAGGTAGATATAGTAGCGAAAGTGTAAAGTGGAAGACTGATAAGATCATTGACAACATTTCTCAGAAGAAAACAAGATCAGTTAACTTCCTATCAGAAGAAATAGTCGGTAACATATCATGTACTCCTAGTCACATTTCTTTAAATGTGACTCAAAGTGCAGCTCGCTCTCAGTCAATTACTTCACCCGTGACAGAATCGCTTGCATCTATTTCTACAATCTACAATGCACGAGATGGCGTATCTGATTCTGAGTCCTTGATGTCATTGATGTGGATAATATTATCGATAGGTTTTCCAAATCAAACCGAAAATTGGAATTTGTTATATAACGTAAAAATGATTAAAAAAAATTTTTTAAAGGCAACTTCTTCCGACTTTTTTCTCCCCCTCGAAGATTTTAGTTATGACCCCCCCCCCCCCCCCCCTCCCGCTAAGCTGCAGGTCTGGATACGCGCCTGCTTCACAGGCCGAGATTCGCAGATTACTAGGATTACCAATACTGCCTTCAGTACCATGGGCAGTTTTCCAGTGATAATTGAGCAGAATCTTTCGTGTATGCTGTTCAATTTGCCAGAAAAACATAGAGATCTTCTAGATTTTGGGATCAATATGGTTTTGTGTTCTCTAAGAGATACGCAGAAGTACGTTTACACCTTCTCCACGATATTTTCTAAGTGGATATTAGTAGGAAAAATATATAAATTAAAAGACAATGTGAATAGATCTATAGCAATATATAAGAAGCCTCCTCATCTATTGGATCCGCCAAACAACAATTGAAAATAAAATATTTTATTCTTCCAAGCAAATTTGTTCAATTTCTTCCTCTCCTTCATTAATATAAAACTTAAAGAATATTTTAATTTAATGTTGACTTCTTTTTAATTATAACCTACTTGACTTGAATTTAAATGAAAATTTTCCTCAACAATTTTAACTGGTAGAATGCATTACACATAAATCTTTAATTACGTTTCTGCTGCTGGACCAAAACTTCTTCCGGACACTAAAATCAAACCATATAAGATTTTTCCCCTTTGTATATGCCTTCCGAAGCGAATCACCCTCTTAACACTTTCAAGAGGAACTCGAACAGAGCCCTTTCACATTAATCTTATGAAGAAACGTTTTGTTTCAGCAGCTGAAGAATAATATGCATGCCTCTCAACAAATACCAAGAGAAACTAGAAATATACGGCTCCATAAATGATCCAGCATCAGCATCCTTCAGAATCTATGCATTGAAAATGAATTGCTGTTGCCTCCTAGACATTGAATCATAAAAAGTCACAACTATAACATCAAAAGCAACTACAACACAGTAATTATATAATCAGTGATGCAGCATAGAATAATAATAATAAGAAAAAAAAGAAGAAGAAGAAGAACAATAACAAACAACAACAAAGCCTAAGACTCCAAGATGATGATGATGACGGTTATTGCATAACGAGTTTTCCGCTACGTTTTCCTCCTTTTCATGGCGGTCGCATTCTTTAATGTTTCTTTTGTTGTTGTTGTTGTTGTTGTTGTATTATTTCTTTCCGTAAGCCCAGGCCGTTTGTCTTGGTCTGATGACTATCGATGTAAACAGAACTAACCATCCTTTTTCGATGTCATTAACCTTCTGGGTAATTTCTCACTATAAGTGATCGCGACCAGCAATGCATAGAAAGATGTGAGACGAACAAGTGATGATCTCTTCGATGGATATAAAACTCCATTCATATGGTGTGTGGTTGGTTGGTTGGTGGCTATTGAAATTTTAGTATTTCTCTGTCGAGTGAGTCTCTTCACTAAAAAGTTGGAAGGATTTGTGGCTGTGCTTACCATTATTGACCGTGTTGTGGTGCTATAAAGAGTAACGTATTCGATACACGATGTATACGTAATTATTGAAAGACGAAACGTATACCTGTATGTAATTTTCTGGAACCAAAAGGGTATAAGGCTCGCTTTGATTAGTTTTCTGAGTAAGTGGCGGTTGTAATCAGATTTATCATGGGTTTTGAGCAACAAACAAAAAAAAAAAAAAAAAAACAAAAAAAACTCATGGATGAGAAAAACTGAAAGAACATCCATACAATCGTGATTCAGTTTTTGTCAATATAGGTAGATATATATTGCTCTGGATTTTTTTTTTTTTTTCACGAGGATCAAATCCAATTGTCTTCAGGCCTTTTACAAATTATTACTCAGATTTTTAATGTTCTGTGAATGAGAGTCTGTTGAGACCTAATTACTTGAACCTCATCAAGCCATAAGGTACAGCATACGTACATACATATATATATTTAATACTTATAGATCACTTTGGACCTCCGAAGGCTATACGTATACATAAATGTCAGTTTGATTTGTTTGGACACCCACAGTATAGAGAAAATTGCTTGCTTGAACAAGAATAACTAAATCCGGTACGTTTTATCTTCCAAGGATCTAACAAAGAGCAATAAAACAGTTCCTCCGAGAAGGATTCTTTCCTCTGATCTCATTTCCAAGTATTTTGAAGAGGCAATAGAACAACAGTAAAAAAAATTAAAAATTGTCAGAAAAAAATCCAATACTCGTCCATAAATAGTCAACATCCGGTACATCATATGATTTCTGCAGAGTAATACTATGTAGGTAGGTGTATGCAGTGCGGTCAGTAACTATATTTATGGAGAGAGTCAACCTACAGTCAGGATCGATATTTTTTCCCGCTTAAACATACTTACAAAAGAAAAGGACGTCTCTCAACCTGACATAACTGATGGTATATGTATATATGTATATACATATATGTCCACTACAAAGGAAAGTTAAGAGGTCAGGTTTCCAAATTTTGCAATCAGGTCATCATATGTTTACGCCTTGGTTATTTTGGGATCGATCATTTGTATCAATAAGGCACCGCCGGCCATGCTGACGACGACGGTTTGGTAAATAGTTTTTTTGTTTTTTTTTTTTGTTTTCTTTTTGTTGGTTATTAAAAATTTATGATGAAAACACCCCAGAGTTCTTTATATACATATTACTCTACACTCTACACATATACTATATAGTGATCGTACTCCATATATAATATATAATCAACTTAAGAGCAATACATAGAACCAGATTTGAGCCAGTACAAAAACTCAGGACAAGTGACCACGATCCAAAACTAAAATAAAAAGCAAAAGAAAGAAGAAAAAAAAACGCCACAGAAAAAAAGCTTGCCGAATTCTTTTGGTATGAAGAGAAGATCTTGATCGAGGCAAAGAAGAATCGCTGAAGATTTCACATGAGAAAATGCGCCTCCTTCATTTTTGGTCTTGGTATTAGTGGTGGTAGAATGACGGAATTGTTATTTTTGTTTGCTATAAACTTTAATTCTAACGGAATAAAAACGGTCATTTCTTCCTCTTTATGTACGTTGGAATTTGTTCGTTACGTTCCAGTTAGATCGTGGGTGGTTGAGTAAATATTAAGAAATTACGTTTTTCTCCTTTTTTATTTAAATCATGAAGAAATTTTTAAAAGAGAAAAATTAAATTTCAAGGGTTTGTGTATTATGGTTGTGAAGAAAATTTGTAACAGATATGTAAAAATAATGGGATTTAAAGTATTTTAAAAACAGTGCAAAAAAAAACAAAAGGAAAACATAGTATCTACCTACATAGGTAAGACTTAGATATAGAATTGAAATATAGTATTGCGGTGGTACTGAATAATTTCTACTGCAATTCTTTCATTGTTCTGTTCAATCTGGCTTTAAATCTCTCGATATAGTTGTACGACAGCTCTCTTGAAAGTTATTAAATGAAGACATACGCCGCCTGGCAATTGATGAAAAAAAAGTTTAATGCGCTTGTGCTGCTGGATTTCTCTAAGTCCTTCGATAAGGGTCAATCACAGACATCTAATCAATAAGTTGGGCAATAACTATAATTTTTCTCTCTCTCTGCGTGCAAACTTGTGGTATCTTATCTCTGTAATAGAATGCAAATGGTCGAATGGAACATTTTATCCTATGTGTTTTTGTTAAAGAATTGTGGTGTTCCTCAAGGTTCTATCTTAGGACCACTACTTTTGTCAGTTTTCATAAATGATCTGCCAAATGTGATAAGATATTCTAAATTTTACCACTATACTGACGATTTGCATTTTTATATTTTCATGCCTTTGCGATTGATTGATGATTATAACTAAATAAGGACCTGATGGCAATATAGAATTGGTCCAAACATATTTGTACACACACGATTGCTATATACAAAGATGCCGTAAAAATTTCTTGTTTTCAATGAATGTCCTATTACGTACTGCGATAATGTCAAAATTCTTGATGTTATATTTAACAAAATCTTGACTTTGAGTAATCTAATCACATTAATAGCATCATTGATAAGATTTACGGAACTCTCCGTGTGCTTTCTCTATTATCGGACTATACTCCTCTATCCACTAGACGTATGCTTGTTCGTATGTTCATTATTCTTACCATTATGTATGGTTGCTTCTGGTAAGATGGACTCAATGCGCAAGCTCAATAGTATCATCAACTTCTATTTTAATTAGTCCACGATATACTTGTGTGATATCAGGGGAGCAAGCAACAGAGATAAATTTAGTATGGAGTTACCTAAATACATGACTACTAGACTTCAGTTTAGTTTTATTTCTTAGCATTAATATTATGTAGGTAACTATAACTGATATTTGTAGATTCATTGATTTTCTCTCTATAACCAAATGGGCATTAGACTCCCTTTTGCGGCTAACTCAGGCAGATCACGAGATTAAAATTGATTATATTTTGAAGGAGGACTATACATATACTCGTATGTATATGGGAAAGTGCCAAATGGGCGCACTTGGCTTTTTTAGATTAACAGAAAAAAAAACTGAAAAATAAGAACAAAGAAGATTCTTTTTTTTCAATTCAGATACATTATCGTCGGTGATATTGCATAACTGCAAGACTAGCAATATCATAATCACGTAATGCATAGAGTAGCAAAATTCAAATGTCGAGATTAATGCAAACGTAGTTAAGAAACCACAACTTGTTTTGTCAATTTCGTGTCTAAAATCCAAAAATATGCTATTTATCCTCCTATCCTAGAGCTCAGTAGCAATAATTTTGTCATTATAATATTAAAGAAAGCAATTTTAATGACTGCTAAAACCTTTAACTTACGCGGTAGTGACATTAGTAGTCTGGCAGTTATGCAGTATCATCGACGCTATATTTCAAGGTTTTGAACTAGTTTAACGCTTTTTATAGAGCTCAACCGAACCGCTAATAAAATTGAATCCCGACTATGATTTTTAATAGAAGCGTGAAGCAGCCTAGCTGGATTTTGCCTTTACAAAAGTGATGTACAACCTTACTTTCAAGTTTCTATATTTAATGTAAAGGTAGTTGGATTACTAGATTCGGGGGCTTCTCGAACAGTTTTAGGTATTCGAGGCTGAGAAGTAATAAGAAAAATGGGTTCCTCATTGATAAAAGTAGAATGCTTAATTGTTGTGTTAGCAAACGGTTGAACACTACTTGCTGAAGGGGAAATTTATTTACCCATCGAGATACAAGGAATTGTAAAGGTTTCTTAAAGCTTTGGTGATACCTGATTTGCCCCATGCTCCGATATTTCGAATTGGTTTTTGGATTGAGATGGGCTTGAGTGTGAATTTACGAGAAAATTCTTAGTATTGTAATGATCTAATTATTGGAAGGTAAGTCGGAGTATGCTCCATTCAGAGTAAATCTAATTCGTTGTCTAAAATATTAAGAAATTTAGATTTAGTACTAATTCGAGCTAAAATTAGAATGGGAACTGGGTTAGGATGCACACAAAGTCAATTAAACAGCGTTACTATCCGGTTTCGCCAGTCGTCCAGAAGATCCCTGATGATAAGTTAAATAGAATGGTAGCAGATAGGATCATTGAGCCATCCGATAGTCCTTGGTCATCGTCAGTGGTTTTAGCTAGGAAAAAGGTTAAATCCTATCATTTTTGCATTGATTACCTGGAAACTGAATAAATTGACGAAAAATCCACTTCCCCGCGAATCGACAATTTTAGATAAGTTGAGAGACGCAAGGTACTTTAGCTCCTTATAGATATAAAGTTCACTTTTAGACAGATCCCCATGAATAAAGAATCTAAACAATATACAACATTTACAGTCCCTGGTCGGGGTCTTTTTTAATTCGGGAGAATGCCATTTGTTCTAACCAGCTGACCTGCAACCAGGCAGCGCTTGATTGATTCTGTCTTATTTGGCGGATTGGAAAGAAAGTTTCGCTATGAAATAAATTCATAACGAATTTAGTTTATATGAAATTGACCGAGAATTGAGTAGAAAAAAACTCTTTTACAAACTAAAGATCTTTTAACAAAACAAATTTCTATGCAAAAGTAGGCGTTTCGTATCAGCAGAAACCGTATACTCATCAGTACGGCTTGATTCCTATTGATTAAATTCGCTATGAATTTATTTCATATTAAAACTCTCTATGAAATGCTAATCTTGCTAGGCATTCAAGTAAATACTTACTATTTCACCACGTACATATAATTCACACCTAAAAACTATTTTAAGTGAATATATGAGGTCTGCTTGGCTGTTCACTTTAGCGTATACGGCAGGTGAGGACTAAGCCGTACTGATGAGTATATCATTCCAGCTAATAAGAAACGCCTGGTTTTGCATGGAAATATCTTATGTCAAAAGATTTGTCGTTTGTGAAAGAATTGAATAGACTCTTTTTTTATACTTATCTAGATGATATAATTATACTAGTACAGAATTCTATGTACATATGTAAGTTAATTCCATTTTATAGAACATTATTTTAATTTTGCCTCAATGCAGTCACAGAGACTTCTTTGTAGAGTCCACTGGATTAAGCCATAGTTCACATGTCGGGCAAGAGTACTATTCTTCATTATACGTTTTCTTTCTCGTCAAAAATCATTGTTCCGTAGGTCTCTCCTTCTAATGTAAAGAACAAGCGGTGTGAATGTTTCTTAGCGTAGGTATTGATAGCACAACAGGCAGCCCGATCAGTGGCTTTATTGAAATTATAACAGCGTTCTCCTATATTTTTTTTCCACGAGTAATATATATAATTTATAAAAAAAAATAGCACCATATGCAGCTGATTTGGACAATCGTTGAATCGTTGAAAAAAACAAGGAGTCACGATTCCTTGTTGATTGAAAATATAAACTAAATAAAGCCAAAGAGATAGGATAGGTGGGCGTGATTGCAGAAGTTTAAAAAGGAATATGAGTGCACTGCGTTTAAGCTAGGAATTCAACAATCATCCAATGAGAATGTTTCAGAAAAGTGATCATGATCAAATTGACAAGTAGCCCAAAGATGAAATGCAATAATTAAAAGCTATATCCAGTATTCTAGAGTAACTGCCATCGAACATCGGCACGAGAATTAAATTCAGATACATATGAGTATATGGCAGCAGCACTTCATACGGGAGTAAATAGCATATAGCATAATACAAAGTCGTAAGTTAAACAGCAAGATAAGTTCAAGTGCACAGGATAATAGTGTGATTTTATCGGATTCATTCCTCCTGATAAAATAGAGATACAGTTGTAGCATTGACTATATAACCAATATCATTTATGCAATAGCTAAAAGAGACGCGGTCTCATTATTAATCCCTGTGGAACCCCCAACCTTCAATCTAAAAACTCGCTACAATAAGCTAAGTTGAGAGATTATTAAGAAAGGTTCTGGCTCATCTTTAGTTACTATATAGCATGCAAAGATACTTATAATATATTACGCTTTAAATATGAACCGAGAAAAGGACCAAGTAAAGTTTATCTATACGGATAAACATGATCAAATCATCAAAAGTTCTTAAATCTTTCAAGCACATGCATACTATCTAATTTGCGAATACCTGCATATCCAAATATGAAATACGACACTATTTTTATAAAATTCAATCTGATACTGGTACTCAAAAGATCTTTCGTGTGTCATAACCTTCTCAACCCCACATAGATGTTACCAAACATCAAATTAACATTATCGCAGAGTTTCATATTACAGTTTAAAACAATTCCTAAATTAGAAAGTTTTTTAAGGTAGGTTGGTACTTCAGATCAATGTCAATATCATCCAGTGTAAAGTTATATAGCGATATGCGCCCGCGATTTAACGTGATTAAGTGTTAAGTCATTAAGCCAGGCTCATCTGCTTATCAAAATTAAGATGAGCAATGGAATCCTCAACGAGACCACTAGCAATAAGTATAAGTCTATACGCATCGTCAGCATACATTTGGATCTTAGGATCTACAAAATTTACGAGAAGATCATTAATAAATAGACTGAATAATAATGGACCAAGCACATAACCTTGTAGTAACCCACAGAACAGTAGTATCCCACTAGAGAGAAAGAACTCATGAGCGTAACTCGCTGATAGCGATCTGAGACAAATGCCTTAATCAGAGACTTTGCTGACACAATAAATTTGCAGCTGATTGCAAGTTTATGATGTATAGAATATTATAGTGCAGACACATTTCAAAACTGTAGAGCAATCAAGAAGTAGGCAGTGGCGGAACCAGCTAGGGGGCGCCGGGGGCACGCGCCCCTCCCTGAAGACCACTAAAAAAATTGCAACAGATCTTCTGAAGTTTCCGTAACAAAATCTATTCTACTGCCCGTTTTGTTAAAAATATTAAAAATTTTTGGAAGCGTTCAATTTGATAAGAGCGCATCCCTTATGGCTAGTGACTCAACCCTCGCTCCACCTTAAGTCGTGGCTGTTGAATCCCATAGAGAAAACGGGAAGTGCTGATACCTGTCAAATTCATGTATGTATATGAGCGTGGCCTTTTTCGGGGTATTTGAAGCAGGGCAGAGCGTATTCGGGTAAAAGCGATGGAAGATTTGTTTCAATTGAAAACAGCTGCCAATTAACGAGTCTTCGATGTAAAACAATTAGAACTCTTAATTGGAAAAATTCAGCGAAACTACACAACTGGAAGCAAAACAATTTATTTTGGAATATTTTTTTTTATATCGTAAATTGTAATAGTTTTACTAGAATACATAGCTCACACGTTAAATAAAAAGAAAATATAAATGCTGATTGGGAAATTTTCAATTCGTATCTTAGAGAAATTGATTGGTCGGTCTGTTTTGCTTCGAGCGATGTTGATGAATGCACATTAGAGCTTAGTGACATTTTCAGTCTTAGAATACATGAATACATTCCTTATTCCTATAGCAGGTATCAACTACAGCAAAGTCGCTCTTGGTTTAACGATAAGTTCAACCAAGTAATAAAAGCGAACAAGTCTACTTTTCACGGGTAAGTATCAATTGCATTCATGTCTAGAATTGAAACAAGTCGACAAAACTCCACAAAACACCACCAAGTCCATTATTCGCAGAGAAAAATTTCTTTCTAACAGAAATGTTAAACTAAGAATCTTGGAATCAAGGATAGCAACGGACCTGGTCCGTGTTCAAACCATCAGGAACAACTTCACCAATTCCTCTATAGCTGGTTGTTGATTCCCTGGATAAATTCTCGTTTTCTATTCACTTCACAGACACCTATGTTGCATCGCCCCGTAAGAGAGCTGTGCTCACGATCCTTAAGGGGATAAGCGTCTCTAAAGCCGTAGGTCCTGATGGGGTCTCGCCCCCGTTAATTAAAAGCTGTGCCTCATCCTTGGCTAAGCCTCTGCGCAGACTATTCTACTTGTCTTATTCGACAAGAAAACTTCCAACTGGTTGGAAACTAGCTCACGTTCAAACTATTCCCAAAAAAGAAAAGGGTAGCGGTCCCTCAAATTATCGACCAACTGCAATCAAAGGCTCAAAGGTTTTTGAATCTTTTATTAACTCCAAATTAATGAAGTATCTAGAAACCAAACAACTCATCAATGATCGCCGATATAGCTTCCAGACTGGACTCTCGTCTGGAGACTTGATCGCTTTTTTTACGGAACGTTAGAGCCCTAATCTTCACAATTGTGATGGTCCAAAATCGTTACCCTAGATATTTCAAAGGTCTTTGGTAGAATCTGGCAGCCAGCACATTTAGTTAAAACACCTCGTCTCTACCTCTTCTGCTATTATAGTTTGAAAGCCTTTTATCTGATTGCCTAATATCGGTTGTACCAGATAGCGTCTCACCAAAGCCTTACCCTACAAATGCCGATGTTCCCTGGGCTCTGTTATCTTTCCAACCCTCTTCTTAATTTTTTTTAATGATCAGATTTTCCTTACTTTTAAGCCTATCCATAGTCTTGCCTATCACAGTACCCTTGATTTCGCTTATTGCTGTAACACTCTTACGGACTCCAAAGGGAATGTCACATCTCTTAATCGTGTTTGCATGATTAGATCATTGATAAATGACCTTGATAATATCATCGCTTGAGGCAAAGCGAATCGCGTCGAATTCATGGCATCTAAGTCCCAAGCTGTCTCATGTCTTTAAAACATAATCATAACTTTAACACTTCCATTTATTTGATGGAGCACTGACTTACGGTACACTGTCTTTATGCATTCTTGGCATTAATATTTCGTGTAAATTAGGCTGGAGAGATCACATTCTCTCTGTTGCAAAAGAAGCATAAAAATGTCTTTAGTTTCAGAAAATGTATAAGAAAAATTTCATCCCAACAAATCAGACCTAAAATGGAATACAATTCCCATATCTGAGCCGGAACTGGTCGCACAGTTTTAGCTTTTAGGGCCTTCAAATGGATGGTTCAGAAACTTGACACTTCCGCCATTCACAAACCAAAACAAAATAAATAATTTAACATCTCGTTTGACTTTCTAGAGTGGCAAAAATTGAACGTTGATCAACTTTCTTCGTTGAGAGTGGTAGCTTATCTGTTCGACCCGGATTTTTTAAATGATAAATTTTGTGTATTTTATATTTGCGAGTGGTGGCGAGTGTCTTGGAACTTTGATTGACATGTTTCCAGGCTATACCGTTTTTAAACTATAGTTGCGCCCCCTCCGCAGGACAATCCTGGATCCGCCCCTGGAAGTAGGCACTGAAAGTACTGAAATTTTTCTTATCTATGGCAGCTCTTATATCAGGAGAAATCTTTAAAATCGCAGTTTCACAGTTGCGAAAACAATAAAATTCCGATTTTCCAGGTAGTGAGTCTAGGATCTGCTTACAGATGATTTTCTCTAGCATCTTCCATAAAAATTTTAAAATATTTAGAGGTCGAACATGACTTGCTGTTTTAGTTTCGGGTTTCTTAGTAGCATGTAGAACAGTAATTGTTTAATAAAGCTGGTAAAGAATCAAATCTAATAGCATCAGACTGCACAAAAAAAGTTGTAAAGATCAATGCTTTTTTCACGAAAATAATCGAGTTTGTTTGATGAGTTTGATTATCATACAAAATGGAATAACTATTAGTAGATGAGGTACTTACTCGAAGATAAAATGTGAGAAATCAATGTACAGGTTTACTTATAAAGGTTGCATGCACTCCTGCCTCTCGGAAATTTCTCCAAATAACTTTAGGTTTTAGCTCATCGTTCAGCTTGGCACTGTAATATTCACACTTTACCTATATATCTAATAGCTACCGTTGCTTTGTACAGTTCGACTTTGTATAGTCTATGAGCATCATAAGTTTTCAAATTTCTAAATTTCAGATAGAGCAACTCGCAATCAACAATAAGCGTACAGACAAACTACAAGAATAGACAACCGGTGCACTACTACACAACGCAAAGTCAAAGAACATAAAAAGTTGTGGATTGTTAGATCTGTCCCTTATGGATAAGGACTACGATCCACTTGGCAGAGCTTGCAAAACGGCGCTCGATAGACCTACCCCCAATAGATGTCTAGTGTTTACTAGCTTACTACTGCAGAAAAGAACGGTGCGAAGCCAAGACTTATCTTGTATGGAGTCCAGGATAGACAAATTTAGATGCTATTAAGAAAAATATGCATAAAAAAGGAATGAAATCGATTATATTGCTCATATAATGTTTATTGAAAAATATCAGACTTGACTGCTAATAGAGTCATCGACTGTTGATAATTGATGCGATATGGGATACTTAGTATTTGCTTCCTATTTCTGTAGCGAACTAGACTAGACTGAATTAAAAACTAAAGGCAGACACATATCCAAGCAAGCTCCAGGCCTGGCCTCTCTCAGGCTTTCTCGCAGCTTACCCGTGCTGTCATTGTAATTTTGATAGTACCAACATCTGTTGACAGAAGTAGGACTGAGAGAGAAAAATTTCCAATATTGAGCAAAGCGCGCTTTGCGGCTAGGCTTTGAGGATAGCTGCTGGCTTGGTCTTGTGTTGCAATTCACATGGATTTCCGGTTAATTTCCTTGTCATTTTTTACAAGTTTACTTGGAAATCCGTACGGATTTACGCTTCTTTCGCCGTAAAGAACTGTGTCGAGATTCCAAGTCTTTGATCGAACAGATTTTCATGTTTTTTTCCTTATTATTTTCGCATGGAAATTGAAGAGAATTCCAAGACTTTCCATGGCATTTCTATATGGAATTCCTAGGGATTTCAATGCTTTTTCTGCAGTTTTAAATTAAGGTAATTTAACAGAAATCCAAATCTTTTCCGTTCGATTTAGAATTCGTAATTAAGCAGGGGCACATATATAATTTGTAGGATGCATACCAGTAGAAAAAATTTCGAAATCATAGAAAAAATAATCAAACTGCCATGACTTGAATCATTGTAAAATGTTAAAATAGCTTGATAAATTCGGAACAAAGTTTGACAGGTTTAACTTTTTGTAAAGGCCGAAACACAGTGCTAGCTTTTCCAACCTCGACCTCAGTATAACTTTAAGAAAAAATAAAAAAATAAACAGGGAAATACTCATAAAAAAAAAATAAGGAAGTACGGAGTCAGATGAACCGAAAACGATTGGTTCAAGTCGTATTTATCTGACCTGACCGCACTCAGATAACAAAATTAGATAAGAATAAATCAAACCCGCTTAGCGTTAAATAGGAGTGCCACAAGGTTCAATTTTATCTATCATTGTCTTTATACTATACAATGTGTATTTTCTAAACTTGATCATCCACATCAACCGTTTGGGAGTTACATGGTGATTAAGAAGAAAAGCTAGATTTTTATATAACACCCTGTATCTGAAAAACTACAGGGCGTACGGTCACAGTTAAAAGCTCATTGTATGCTCAACCAGCCCCGTACCCCTCTACCCTCAAGAATTATGGTTGTCTAAACTAAAAATTTCGGATTTTCTTACCTTTTTTTTTAATTTGACCTCTATTATTTTTGCAAAAAGGTCGTTAACATAACTTTTTTTCATAAAAAGTGTATAACCTGTACACTTTCCTCTTTAATTTGACCTATTACACCCTATGTGCTAATTGTAGCCCTTTAAGAGTCTTAACCTATTCGCAAACCTATTTTCAAACCTATTCTCAACGATAATTTGTTCCCTTAGCACGTCATTTAAAAAAATATCATCTAATTTTGGTGTGACGTGAATAGGTTATGAGTTATTAACTGTTTAACGGCTAGAGTTAACACAAAGAGGAGAGTGTACAGTTTACACTTTTTATGAAAAAAAAGTTATGTTAACGACCTTTTTGCAAAAATAATAGAGGTCAAATTAAGAAAAAAAGGTAAGGAAATCCTAAATATTTATTTTAGACTCCTATAACTCCTTGAGACTCCTGGGGTACGTAGCTGGTTGAGCAATTGTTAGAAAGGCCATGAAGTTCTGCATACAATGAGCTTTTAACTGTGACCGTACACCATGTAGTTTTTAAGATACAGGGTGTCATGTGAAAATCTTATTTTTTTCTTAATCACCCTGTAACTCCCAAACAGTTGATGTGGAGCCCACCCCCCTGCCATACAATTTTTTGTTTGTCTAGGTGTCTAATATCCACACATTTCGTTTGATCAAGTTTCGAAAATACGCATTGTATATAAATGATTTGCCAAATACTTTCAAAAATGCAAAAACAATGTAAAAGAATAATGCAAGAGGAACTAAATGGAGTAAAGCAATGGATGGACATGAATAAATTAAGCATAAATGTGTCGAAAATAAAATATATGGTGCTAAATTATGTTAACAGGATAAGAATAAAATTAAATGACGAAGATATTACCCAAGTAGATATAATCAAGTATCTGGGAGTAATGGTTGACAACAAATTGAAATTCTCTTCCCACATCGACTTAATCTGCATGAAAATAGCAAAAAAGATTGATTTTTCTTATGAAGAATAAGAAAAAAATATGGACACTGATACTGCAATTTGTATATATAGGTTTTTCAGGGCAACTTAACGTTTTTTCAAATCAACTTAACGTTTATTCAAACCAAAATAACGTTTTTTCATTTCAAATTAAAGATTTTTCATTTCAAATTAACGTTTTTAAATTGAAATTGGTTTTTTCAAGAATATATCTATGAACACTTGCCAAAATAAAAAATCATCTTAGTATTCTGATTACTTTTGTTTTATTGCATGGCTCAATTCTTAATTATTTTTTTAATGTTACAAATTAAAGGAATAAATATCATTTAAAGAATAAATATCATCAAGGTAATTATCGAACGTAAGTTTAAAAAAGTTAAAAATTATAATTTAATTGGACCCTTTAAATTTCAATCAGCAAAAAAATGAACAATACCATATTATCTAATAATGAATTGAGTGACAGTTCCTCTAATGATTCTATTCCGTTGGCTCATTATCGCAGAATTATGGAAGTAAGAGAGGATTCAGATAATAGTGGTGATGAAAATAACCCGAATTTAGTTGTTCGTCAGAGAAGACATCGTAATTTAGCAACCAATAATAAAATAAGCTTTGAAAAAAAAAGAATTATTAATAAAATTTTATGAAGAAGGTAAGAGAATAGGTCAATCAGCAGAACTGGCTGGTATTAATAAAAATACGGCTACATCTATATTACGTCGGTACAAAAAATGATGGGGGTGTGGTTTTGACCAGAAATCGTGGTGGTAAAAGGCAATTGAAATTAACTACGGAAATTTTAAATATAATAAAGTATTTGAAAGCAAAAATGTAAACCTTAGCACAACAACCATCTTTAATGCTTTGAAATATTTAAAGATAACGCTAAACCTAGCTACTTTTAACATTGATCGTTTTAACTCGGAAAGTACCATAGAACAGCGTAAAAATTATGCTATGCACTTTTCGCAAAACGCCCCACAGCAACGTGAGAAAATTATATTTATTGATGAATCTGGATTCAACTGTCACCTTCGGAGAGCTAAAGCTCGCTCAAAGAAGAATACTGCAGCTCATGTCATAGTTCCAACCATAAGAGGACGAAATGTGTCGCTCATTGCAGCCATCAATTTACATGGCATAATACATAAAAAAATAATATCAAACTCAACTGTAAATGCAAACATTTTTCAGGTGTTTTTAGATGAGTTATTCAATAAATTGGCAGAAGCTAATATCACTAATGCTTGGTTAGTTGTTGACAATGCAAAAATACACAAGACTAGTGTAATACAAGATAAGGTTAGAGAGACCACACACCAACTAATGTTCCTTTCCCCATACTACCCAATGCTTAATCCAATAGAAAAAGTTTTCTCGAAAACTAAATTGGCTGCAAGAAATTTGTTGGCTGATTCGGAAAATAGTTTAAATTTAGTTGATGTAATTAAAGAATCTTTGGCAAGTGTGACCTCTGCCGATTGCAATAATTATTACATGGACATGACAATGAAATTACCAATGGCTGTAGCAGGACACCCATTGTATTGATTCATTTAAATTCATTTTTTTAACTTCAAATTTAGTTTTTTAAATTCAACTTTATTATACAGTATGTTCCAAAAATAACGCAACAGTGAAACCTAAGGTATTTTTATTAAGTTGAGTAATCACCAAAACAGCCATAAATTACCATATGCATGCTAGAATTTGTTTGTATTGTATTGTATTTATTATTAAGTTACCGAATAACATATTTATTTAGATATTTGAAATTAATAAATTTATCTGTGTCAAAAGTATTGCAACAAAAAAAAATATACATACTGTATACATTTTTTGAATTTAAAAACGTTAATGTCAAATGAAAAATATTTAAGTTGAAATAAAAAATCGTTAATTTGAAATGAAAAAACGTTATTTTGGTTTGAATAAACGTTAAGTTGACCTGAAAAACCTATATACAAAGTGTCTCGTAAGTCTACGTCAAGCCGGAATCGGGTGATAGGCCAAATCTAGTTACCAGAAAAATGTAAAAAAAATCTAAGTTATGTATTTTTCAAATTATAGGCATTTCTTTTGTTTTCAAGAAAATGTACACCTTGTGATGGTTTTTTAGCTCCTATTGCTACAAATCTTTACTTTTTTTTCAAATTTTATTTCTCTTATGTAATCCCGATTAGTGTTTATGTAACCATTTGCTTTAAATTCTAACCCAACTCCTCCAACTTGGAAGAAAATGTCACATTTTGCAGAACCAAGAATAGAAAATTAATACTTCACTGACTGTACTGAAAAAAAAAACTGTACTACGCCAGTTTGGCTACTTGCCAAACTGGCGTAGTACATTTTTTTTTCAGTACAGTCAGTTAAAGTTGGGTGAAGTATTAATTTTCTATTCTTGGTTCGGCAAAATGTGACATTTTCTTCCAAGCTGGAGCAGTTGGCTTAGAACTTAAAGCAACAGGTTACATGAGAACTATTCGGGATTACATAAGAAAAATAAAATTGAAAAAAAGTAAAGATTTGTAGCAACAGGAGCTAAAAACCCTTCACAGGGTATGCATTTTCTCGAAAACAAAAGAAGTGTCTATAATTTAAAAAAATACATGACTTAGATTTTTTTTTTATTTTTCTGGTAACGATTATAATTTGGTCTATCACCCGCTTCCGGCTTGACATCGACTTACGGGACACCCTGTATATAACACAAATATACTTCCCCATATGAATTATTGTGCAACTATTATACATATATGGCTGTAGCGCTGGAGAAGTTCGCAGGTTGCAAAAACTGCAAAACCAGACTATGCGAATATTATTACAGAGAAACAGATTTGAAAGAATTTCTGATATGCTGCGTGCCTTAATCTGGATGACTGTGTATCAAAGGATCTGCTTGAAGGCACTGATGTTTATTTTCAAATTAAAAAATTATATACTACCTGATTATTTAGTGGACTTTGTTGAATATATACGATGAGGTTACAAACTATCAATTACGAAATATAAATGATTTCAGAGTGGTTAAATATAAGAAAACTAGTACACAAAATACATTACTAATTAAAGGACTAAAACTGTATACTGAATTACCAGATATATGCAAGAACGAAACAAATATGACTAGATTTAAGAGAAGCATCATAGACATAGTGAAAAAAAAAATATCATAAACATTTATGGTAATCTATACAATGTATTCAATTTCAATTTCAATATATAATAACACACGCCTGTGTTTTTTTTTAGTTATTTAAAAAACAAAAAACAAAAAAAAAAGTTATCAAAAGGCTCAGAAATGGTGAAATCAGTTATTTGCATTTTTCAAACTAAACAATGTTCGAAAAATCACATTTATCTAAACGTCGCTAATATGATTTATAATTTAATTTGCGAAATGTTTTTGAACCAAATGGAATTTTCTCTCAGTAAGAAAATTATTTAAAAGGCAGAGCTCCAGTTTTGATCATGTCGGAGTTCAAAATGAGTGCTCTTCTCTAATTATGTGCATATGTTAAAATAAGTTCAAATTGAGATGATAACGAACACTCCTGTTATCTTAAAAGAGCGCTCCCCAATTACTTGTAGCATAATCACCTTTTCAACTGGGTAAGTCCAAAAATTCATCAAACTTATACAGAACGGAAATAAAAAATTTTCATACACTCGTATCAATATTAAAGTAAAAATTAACAGAACTAGCAGAACCTATTAGTGAATTGTTTAATATATCTATTAATCAAAGGATATATCCAACGATTCTGAAAGAGTGTTTCGTTACACAAATATTCAAATCAGGAGACCCTAAATTAATATCCAACTATAGACCAATATCAATTTCAAATAGTTTAGCGTTAATATTTGAAAAAATTACATATAATCAACTATTTTCTCAATCTAAAAATTTGATTAACCAAAATCAATACGGTTTCTTTCCGGGACGATCTACAACCTCAAACCTGACTACGTTCACAGATATCGTAGCGGTTGCATTGGATGAGGGCAAGCAAGTGGACTCTATTTATACTGACTTCTCTAAGGCCTTTGATAAGATTCAACACAGAAAAGTACTCATTAAAATGGCCTCCATAGGCTTCGGTAAAAATACCATTCAATGGTTTTCCTCATATTTAGATGGACGACACAGCGTTGTAGTCGTTAATGGGTTCGAATCACTGGCCTTTGAGCAAACTTCAGGTGTCCCTCAGGGTACCATCCTCGGCCCATTTATCTTTCTTATTTATATATATCTTCCAATAAATCTGGATTCCAATTGCCTGCTCTACGCAGACGACGCTAAACTTTTTCGTGTCATTAGTAATTTTGAAGATTGTACTCGGTTGCAAGAAGATATAAGTAAGGTTGACAAATGATGTGTCGAAAACTATTTACCATTAAATATAACCAAATGTAAACAAGTTTCTTTTAGCCGCAAAAGGGACACTATCAAATTTGCATATAAGCTGTGTAGTACCACATTAGAAAGGGTCTCTGAAATTAAAGATCTGGGAGTGGTTTTTGATGACAAACTTATGTTTTCTTGCCATATTAATTATATTGTAAGTAAATCCTTTAAATTGCTTGGATTCATTTTCAGAACCTGTAAATCTTTTAAAACAACTTTCTCCCATATTGTATTGTTCAATTCCCTAATACGCAGTTTATTAGAGTACGCGACCCCTGAGTGGAACCCTTTTTATAAAACATATATTGAGCAGTTGGAACGACCATTAAGGAAATTTACAAAATTTCTTATTTTTAAACTGTTTGGTTTAAGTGCTGTGGAATATCCTATAAGGTTAAGTATGCTTTTTATTACATCTCTTGAAAAGCGTAGGATGTACATAGATGAAATATTTTTGTACAAAATTTTACATGATTATCTGGATAGTCCGCGTCTGCTTACCGAAATAAATTTCCATATACCCTCAAGACCATCACGAGTCCCGCCTTCAACATTTGGTTTGGCTACTGCTAAAACAAATTTAAAAACTAAATCACCACTATATAGAGCTCAAAATAATCACAATGTATTCTTTAATCACATAGACATTTTCGGTCAGTATAGCCTCTATCAATTTAAAAATTTAATATTGAGTGAGATAAAGTGTATGTCGACCTGAAACGACTGCTCATTCTACTCCCACACTTTTCAATATGTATGTATTATATAGTAGTGCTCTATTGAATTTACATTTATATTTTAGCTATAGTGCAGTTAGACAATAATTATTCCATAATTTGCCTCCATTCTAATAGAAATTTTCCTTTTTCTCTTTTTTTCTTTTTTTATTTTTCATTAGTTTTTATAATTTAGAACTTACTTTTTACTTTATTCTTCTTAATTTTGCATTATTTAATTTATCATTTAACGGTAGTTATATAAATGGATTTAATCTGTATGCTATCGTCTGAACTTATAAAATAAATAAATAAACTAAGGAAACTCAACACCCTTCCCAATTCAGAAAATCAACAAAAGGCATTTTACGCAACATATTTCTATACTCCTTCGCTCAGGAAACTTCAAGTATGTTCAGCTGATTTGGTCATTGCTCAATTTAACAAGTGGTGAGTTTTATCACCAAATTTAAGTAAAAGTACACCTCAAAATTCCTGCTTCATCAATATTTCAAAAAATGTTGTTCCAGCTTTTCAAAAAATTTTAAGTTACGAAAAACAGACTATACATAGGCACGATTAGTAAGGCAACAAGTTTTTAATACTTCTTCAAACATAAAATTCTTAGCAGGCAGAGTAGTTAAAAATTGGCAACAATTGCTTGAAGCTTTCCATTTGTGAACATCTCGAACAGATTAAGGATGTCTTCAAAAACAATAGAAAAAATTGCTGCTGTAGCTAAAAGTGTTGCCGAAGTCATTTTTTTTTTTTTTTTTTTTTTTTTTTTTTTTGTTATTCCAAGATATTCACATCAATTAATCATATCGCAAACCAGACTGACTACACCACTATATTTTGGATAAAAACTTTGCTATGAAAACTTACAAAGTGCAGCTGACAGAAGAGCTGCAGCTTGCAGACCACGTTCTGACCACGTTTGGATTTTGAAAATGTGGGAAGGTGATATAAAGTTTTCACAAAACTCATTCTGGTCGTCGAAAACCCTTTCTACCTTGAAGGCTATGTCAACCAAAAAATCTGTCACATCTGGAGCTCCGAAAAATCAAGATGCAAAACATATGACAGTGTGGTTCGGTTTTTGGGAGTGGCATTTCAACTGTTGCAGTGAATGAATTATGTTATGTTTTTTTTTTTTTTTTTAGTAATAAACATAATCCATAAAAAGCCGGAAATACACTAACTTCGAATTGATTTTTGCCGAGACTTTTCTTACAAAGTAAGTAAGTAGTTCAGCACAGCAATGCTCCCAATTATCACTTTTTCGATGAAATCGCCTAAAATGCTAACAAAACCAAATTTTCCTTTTTGATGATGACCGTCCAATTTTAACTAGAAAACCCCAAATTCCGTAACCAACTAATTTCCTAATAACTCGAATTTCAGCACAAAAGAAACGAAAAAGAAAATTCCATGGGCATTCAAAAAATTTTTTAAAATGGAATGTTCGGCGCCACACGTCCTCTTCTTACAAAGCAAAAAGATTTCAATAAAAACAGTATTTTCAGAGAAGGACACCATCATCATCATCATCATCAATTCATAAAGATTCCTTTTGTTGAGTTTAATCCACCGAATGTCCTGTTTTTGTTGTTCTGGCTCAGCTAATCCCTGAATAAAAATGGCAGCAATATATAACATCACGCCGTGTCGGTGTGTGCCGAAAAACATATTTACAATTCTCAAATTCTCTCTCAAATCCTGAAATTTGGATTGATACAAAAAAAAACAAAAAGGTAAAAGGATACCTTCGGAATTCCCAAATATCACTTAATTGTGGTATTTCAATAAGAATCATGGGAATCCTCAGAGCTCGAGTTTCCTGTTAACGTTTTATTCTTTATATATATCTGAAAATGCGTACCTACAGTGTAAATTCTCTCCGCAATGGACAATGGCTATCTCTAGACGTGACTCTATGTAGGTATATATGTATTTTACGAGAAAAACGGTACCTTTTTGCGCTCTACTTGTATGCTCGAAAATATGTGAATTTTGCAAAAGATCAGGTTCATTCATGAAACCAAGGTGTACCGCCAAAGAGATTATCCTTCCATCTAAAAGGCAAATATACAAGGCATAAAACCATAGTTGGAGGTCTCTCATAGTTAACAAAACTTTAAAGTATTTTATAGTGGGAAGTAGATGTATTTTGTCTAGCAGCAGACTAAATTCGGGTGATTACTTGAAAAGATTCTTATCATTTTGTTTGCAGGATAGCACGTGAGAAAATAAATAAAATCTTTAGATATAAAGAAACACCTGAAAGAAAGGAATTCCATTGAGAACTTATTACATTTTGGAATGTTGGATTGGACATAGAACAGAGGCTTACGGATCCGAAAAAAAAAATGGAATTGAGCCATTAAATCCGAATTAAGATGAAAGAATTAAATAGAATTTTGGTATGGTTCCGATATTTAGTCATTAAGACTATTGTTGAGATACACTAATAAAATCTGAATCGTTAGTTAAGGAATTAGTTTGCTAAATAGGCATTTCATCTATTCCAACCTATTGAAGAATATTCTTGTTGTCGGATCTACGACTGATTGATATAGATTGATATAGTTATTCCTTTTACACCCAATTTCTCTTACATAACACAAAAACCTATTTACAAAAATTTAAAAGTGGCATACTATCCCCACAATTTTATTATCCAACTTAAGTGGGGAGGAAATCGAATTAATTCGACATGTACTGATCAATATCTTTTAGAACATTAACAAAAATTAAATAATATAAAACATGCGACGAATACTTGGCAATATCGCAATACATAATTATATCCTTATCGAAGCTGTCGTTATAATCTGACAAACTGGCTAACGGAAAAGCCTAACATCACTCGTCTCATTGTCAGAATATGATAGCAAACCTGAAGTCAACACATTTATGCACTTGATATTACTTGGACAGGAGCAATTCAGAAAGCACTGTATTAGTAGCACATGGAATGGGAACCATTAGCAACAACGAAGAGTGCTTAACTGAAATATGCCACGAGTACCATATAGTATAGGGATTGGTGGTACCAATTTTATCATAAAAACATACCCAAGTACATATTGGAGTCTTCTACATGACCGCGAGAAAAAGCTAAATTGGTCGAATCTCGCTGCCGCATATGTAGTAATGATTTATTATTTATAAGATAGATACAGTTATTACCAACTTTATTTAAAATATATTAATAAAATAGAAGAAGAACAACAACAAGATCAGATCGACAAAATATGGATCTTTGACGAAACGTGATCCAAAATTGAATAACGAAAAGAACTAGCTCATGATAATAATGATTTACATAAATATTTAATCTCACAAAAAGTGCTATAAGGATATAAAGATGTTATCCAGGGGAGTCAATCAGGAACTCTACCACAACGATGCGCAATAGACCAATTCTTATGATACCCTACTAGATGAATGCCCGTAATTAAATTTCGTATGGTCACCGATCTATTCAAGTTTGATTTTGAAGTTGTTTTTCGCATATATTTCTAGAACGGTTTGTCGCACAGAAAAAATGATTATAACCAATTTTATAGGATTTCGTATTCTGCGTATTCTGTTTTTAGTACAACACAATTGTCTTGGACTGATCGTTTTCAAAGTATATGTAAAAAACCTAAATTTTTATATGGCAACACCAAGAAGGAGTTTCCCAATTTAGTCCATTTTTGTAAAAACATCATGTACGAAATTTCAGCTCTCTACGTCGACGCGTTCTCAGGCACTGTCCAAATAAATAGCGGAAAACGAAATTTTTATATGGCAACCCCATGAAGGAGTTGCCCAATTTTTCTCATTTTCGAACTTAATTTTACTTTTTTTTTTAAGGTCCGTATAAAAAATTTCAGCTCTCTAAGTATACGCGCTCTCGAGTTGTCGTGCGCACGGACGGACGGACGGACGGACATGCAAAAATCGAAATAACTTTTAATATTATGAATGGGGTGTCCAATCCATTTTGCTCTACCATCATTATTTCGAGGTGTTACAAACGGAATGACAAACTTAGTATACCCTATAGATCTCATCTAGGGTATAAAATAGAATAAGAACAACAACAGCAACCCATTCTGGAAAAAAAGTAATGAAAGGTATGATGATGATAAGAAAATGTAGCAACTGACGCGAGATCATCGGCATACTAAATGAAGTAATGAAAAAAGCAAGCTTAACACCTAAAAAAAAATTCAATAAACACAAATAAGCCGATTATAAGACCAAGACTACGCATACGTTATCGTTATACTGGTTCATTCATTCGACAGCATGCAAATCACGATCAATGCTCACACGAGAAGTTAGTAACAAACGATGAACAAATTAAATTAGAATCAACTCCATAAACACCACCCAGATCGTCAGCAACAATATCCGAATAGATGAAGTATCAGAGTTCAACTAGCTTGGTAGTATCATTACTAACAACAAGGGACCTGAAGAGAATATAGACATCAGGCTTAGGAAGACAAAAATGACCTTCGGAGAAATGTTGGCAGCTTGGAAGTCTGGACAACTTTCCAGTAGTGCTGAACAAATGTCGAATTATTATATTCAACAAATCATGAACACAGTGCTAATAGGCAAATCATTAGTAACCCAGATAAATGGAAGAATAAGGCTCTCTACGTAGACGCGTTCTCAGGCAATGCCCAAATATATAGTGAAAAACGAAATCTTTGTATGGCAACCCTACGACGAAATTGCCCGATAGGTCCGATTTTCGAACTCAAATTTACATTTACTTTTTCTTTTTAAAAAACAAAAAACTGTGTGCAAAATTGCAGCACTCTAAGTGAACACGTTGTCGAGATATCGTGAGAACATTCAAAAATCGAAATAAATTTTTGGTTGTCCAACCAATTTTGCATTATTTCTATGCGTTACAAACGGAATGACAAGTTTAGTATACCGTAATTTCATCTAGGATATAGCAATAGCAAACGATGAAAAAAGAAGGAAAAAATGATAACTAGAAAAGAAAACAACGAGAAAAAAGTTATAAAAAACAAGAAAACAGAAAAAAACGAAAGAGTAAAAAACAAAAAAATAAGAAGAGGAAAAGAAGACTATCCAGTGGCATCTGCAATCATCACGTCCTCCTCTTTATTACAACAATGTGGCAGATTCGATTCCAATATTCTGGTCTTAAAATTACAACAAGGACAATTTATCAGCTGTATTATGTTTTCAATAATTCTATGCCGAATTAATCTCGCTTTTGTTTATAATTTTCGTTATATTTTTCACCTTTCCACTCGGTTTCGTCTTAAAATATAAACAATAAATTTGGCTACCTATAAAACAAACAAAAACTTTCCTTCTCATAAAATCAAAATTTGTTAGAAAATTTAATTCGCAGCAGAGTTAGGCAAAAAGTTTCTTGTAATCGTGAGTAAAAAACCTAATACAAAACGGTATTTCACCTAAAGCCTGGTATTGTGTTCATTTAACGGATAAATTTTGTATACAAATTTAACGGTGAAATTTAATTGCTAAATATTTAGCCAAATCGCCGGGGAAAGTAATATTGTGTTTTATCAGCTAAAAGTTTGTTTGTTTTTGACAAGTAGATGGCAGTAATTTCAGGCAGTTTGAAGTTGCGTGAAGGTGAATCCAAGAGTGATAGTGCATTTTTATTTTTTTGCTAAAAAAAAAATCGGGTCTGCATGAAAGAATCTTTTGAAAACAAAAATAAATAAAATTAAAAAAGTAAGTATGAATATAATTTTTCTTATTCCTTATTTTCGGGATTGGGTAATTGCAATAGCAATCCAAAAGAACACGAAATATAATTACAAATGCACGAAACCTGATTCTCAAAAGCAGCCACCTATAGTTCAAAACAATGAACAATTTTAGCAGTAAAAAAAATGTCCCTGTTCGATTGCTACTAAATATGTATCCGCTAAATGAACATAATACCGTGCTTAATCAATTACTAATGGTGTTGCTATAACTTGCGTTCTTTTTTCCTAATATTCTCGAAAAAAATTCTTCTTCCTCACTGGATTTCCGAACTGTATTCGAATGCATTCTCCATTACAAATGTTAGGTATTATCAGAGTTAGTGTTAAACAAATTAACTTCGCACGAATTCGCGTCCATTTAAGGAAATGCCATCCTTACAAGAAGGGTTTTTAGTAGAATTTACTTAATGTTTGGCTTTTAAACTTTTGTAGTACAATAGTAATAAAGCAAATTTTTGTCTCAAATCTATATTTAGTTCAACATACTTTTTAGCCAAACTTGTGGCTCTTGGTCTTTCCTCTCTACTTTTATTACTTGCTACATTTGAAGCTCACCCTATAAATGCCGGTGTGCCCCAGGGCTCTATTATCTCTCCATCTTTTCTCTTAATGATCTGATTTCCCTTACTTTCAATCCCATCCATAGTTTTGCCGATGATACTACCCTTATTTCGCTTATTCCTTTCACATTCTTCGGACTTCGAGAGAATGTCAAATGTGTAAAACGGGATTGAATTATTAGGAGATCATTGAGTAACGATTTTGACAATTACCAAGATTCAAAGCTATATCATTACTTAACCACTCCCGTTTCTTTTGATGGAGCATTAGTTGAAAACATTAACATCATATGTGTTGTGCTAAGAGGAAGTGGGTTTAAAAATATCCTGTTTGCCTGAAAAACTCGCATAGCTCCAATGTTAAATGGGACTTGTGGCAGTCAACAAAAAAGTTCACATGTTCTCAATTTGTTCAGTAATTAATCATGTAATCATTAACCCCATTCGCGATATTTTTTCATACAGCCCAACCCAGAACGAACTAAAAACCAATCTTCTGGCGCATGGCTATTGACTACATCCGTAGGAAAAACAAGTGTTTCTTCAAATATATCTCCTGCATTCGTCTTCTTTATAGTATAATTTTACAGCTCATCTATCCATTTTCGAATAATCTCTTCAGAAAATGAATCTCTGTCTTTGGTTAGGCCTTCGGGAATTTGATGTGCTAGCTCTGGATTGCATTTCAGGAAAAGGTCATACCATTTTCGCCTTGGTTGCCCATTTATCAGGGATGTATTCGTACCATCGGCCTGCTCATTTTTTGGGTTCCGTACCCGTACTAAGCCGCCACTATACGTTTGTCTGTCAGCGGGCTGTATCTTATAAACCGTAACAGTTAGACAGTTGAAGTTTTCACAGTGTGTATTTTTATTGCTGCTATAATTATAAATAATAAAAATAAAATAATAAAATTAAACGATCCCCCATACAAGAAACGTGATTTTTGCAGGGTTTATTTCCTCAATCTTAACAAACACCGTAATAGGTAGACACATGAAATTTTCAAATAGTGAGTAATACTATAGCTGCTATAACAACAAATAATGAAAATAAAAAAGTAATAATAAAATATAAAGTAGATAGTGTAAAAAATCCCTTCGTGTGCTAGTCCGACTCGCATTTGGCCGATTTTTTTTAAACTGTGCTTAAAAGTCTATCAGGACTTAATTGAAATCCACATTTGGCTAACGACTCACATCACTTAACTAGTTTTTTCTTTGGTTTCCATTAAAATACTTCATGGTCCAAATTTTTCTACGCCTTCAGGATATCTTTCAGACAATTTATCCTGTAATGTTTTTTGAAATATTTTATTTGATGCTGTTTCTAATAGAAAATTTTCCTTATCGAATCTCTGATTATACTTCATTTAGTATTGTAGCAGCATATCCTTCCATATTTCCTTATATGCAATGCATTAAATCAGACTAATTAATGAAGAGCTGCTTGTATGTAGGCCGCAATTTGAAGCAAAGTTAAAAAATTCAGCTCTAATTTGCGGCGACGAGTACACGCGAACTGGCTCATGATTGTAATCATTGATCCATTTCGCGGCTACTAAAATTAATATGGATATTTCGAAAATTAACTAAAATTTCAAACAATATTATATTTATTTAAAATATAACTAGGTACTTAAAAAACTTTCTCATGAAATAAAAATGGCAGGCTTTTACATTTTAAACTCATAGCATTATGTTAAAAAAAAAAACTATGTTTTCTTGCGTTTTCGCATTATTTCCATGCCATGCCGACTCCTAATGAACTAAGCTCTGACGACTCAGATTTAATTCAACCATCCTATTGCTCACTTTAGGGGTAGCAGACATATACACGAATATGAAGATATAGAAATATCTGCATTTTAAGGAAAATACATAGTTTTATGCGGGATGTTATAAAATGAAGTGGACGCGAATTGGGTAGTGGACGCGAATTGGTGCATTTACCCTATGTGCTTTTCTTATTTTTTTATTAAATAAAATAAAAAATTTCCGAATACTGGAGCCTCCCGAATACTTAAAAACATCCCTAAATATGAATCTGCGTGAATTCTAGATTTGATTGGTCCAGCAGCTACCAATTTACTAGATTTGACTATATAGTCAACTTAAAATGTATTATTGATCAATCCAAGCATAAATTGATCTCTCATCAAATCAAGTCTGAAGAATGCACTTCAGAAAATTTCCATCCAAATTTAAATCTAAAACTAAGATGCACACATAATACAAATTTTTTTAAGATCATAAGATGACTTGACTTTGCCCACAATTTCCAATTATCATCACATTTTTATCATTCTTCCTTCAAATTTAATAATGAAAATTCTTCCTACACACATGCATCACTTACATATATCGTAAAGGTAGGTAAGAAGAAGAAGAAAAAAAAGCATCTAAAATGAGAATTAAAGGAAAACAAATTTTACATAACGCACAACGTCCTCCTATATTAAATTCCAGTGATTGACACTAGGTTCTTTTTGATATTATTCAAACATAATTGATCGTCCCTCTCTCATATGTATAATAGCATCCGCATAGATTTGAAAATAGAAGAGTTAATGCTAAGGTGGATGTTCAGGGGAAGATAACCTGGACAAAAACACCATTAATCCTAATAAATATATATATATATATGTATTTCCACCTAACTCTATACATATGTACATTCAAACATACATAGGTATGTAATCTGAGTCAGGTATGGTATTATCTTTCCTGCTGAGCACAACCGAAGCAAACCTAGTCACACAATGCTAGCAATAGAAGTTACATGGATGGCGACGGCTAATAAAATTTTTTTCTTTTTTTTTTAAATGAAATAAAACCAGTTTTATCGTCCGTTAAAAATCTTAAGAAGTCAGTAAGAAAGAAGAATCTTAATGGAGCCCTATACAAAGCGGTTTAAATTTTAAGAGATTCAAAACAAAATCCGTTGAAGATTCGAATTCCACCGTATAAAAACGGATAAGACGAATGATATCGTTAATTGTTTATGTTTCACCAACCATAGTCGCATTTGAATGGATCCCCCAATCCGGCATCATTGAACAATGCTAATGTTCACTTCAATCTATTCCTGAATTAAATCTTTTTTTTTTTTTCGCTCCATCTTTCCAGTCTTGGGGGAAGAGTTCATTTTTAATTGTAAATCTTTATCTGGCTCTTGTCACGCTGATGCTTGTTATTGTTGTTGTTCTTGTTCTTATTATTATTATTAATTTCGATGGAAATGCATCCACAGCTAAGACGTTAGAAAAAAGTGCATTCAACTCATCTGTAAACAACAGAAAATCCCTTCTGCCAATCACTTTTACTTCGGTTAGGAGAAGTATTGGATGGCAAGTCATGGCATATTCCATCCAAAGAAAACTTGTCGTAACTATGCAGGTACATATGTATAAACAAAACCAGCATGGTGTATACTCACGATTAGAGATCTCTCCCTCTCACTAAGGCATCATCAATGTATTGGTTCTAGTTTAATACCGGACTCTGCATCACTTCGCCTTCCTCTTTTGATTATAAAGAATGTCGATGGATACTGGCACGTCTGATTGCTCCTATAATTACCATATGAATGCATCCCTTTATGCATACAAATGTCACACCAAAGTTTGATCAATATGTTCAGCACGTGGAGAATCAGTTAGACGTTTGCATCATCTCTTCTTATCAAATCTCTCCTGGGCAAATTGACTTTATATAGGCAGTCATCTATGGCGGCCATAGAGTAGGTAGGTACCCCCTTTACGATAGTCTAACATTTATCTAGGCACCGTGCGTCGTCGTGGTCGTCGTCATCGGTCGATTGTTGTATGTAATACGCGATATTTCTAATCATTCATTCACTCTATGTACTTCCAATAAGTCTATGAGTTGTTAAGCACCACACGGCCGCGGCGACGCAGAAGTTTGAATAGTATACCTGATGATGATGATGATGATGATGATGATGATGATGATGATGGGTTTATAACCAATAAATAGAAAAGGATGCAAATCAAAAAAAAAAATATTGGAAAAATGCTGCTGGCTATATACAACGTAGTCCATGTGTTACTAATCCATTCATACCCGCTGCTTGAATTGAAGAAAATTATTCATTCTAAGTGCATTTGCATTACATTTCCTCTCTGTCTTGAATCGAGCAAGTTTCCTATTTACATTTTTTTTTTTCCCGAAATAACGTCTTTAGCTAGAAATGTTTACTAAGCAAATACCTGGGGAGTGCATTAACCCTTTTGAAAGATATGACGTACAGGGGAGAGATAGTGTGAGCGGATGAACTTTTGTATATTTTTGTCATCTATGGGATACTCGAAATATTCTTGAAAATTTCATACGCATTTCATTTCTCTATTATTTGATTTATTTAAGGTTTTAAAGACACCGAACATCTTTTTCTAGACCAAAACATCTTGGTGTGATTACTAATTATAATTATACAATAGTGAGTAAATATAAAGAATAATAATAATTATAAAAAGTATTAAGTAAGGAGTGACAACAAAAGTTCTGCAAAAAGTAAAAAGCCCATCATTTTTAAGAAAGGAGAAGTAAAATTTTAATTCATTTGTTAATATTGATTACGCATAACTTAAATTAAAATAAAAAAAAAAACGTTTACTATACTCAGGCATTTTTTGGTGACCATACAATCGAGTTTTTCTTGCAACACCCTCCATCAAGTTTTGCAAAACGGTATGTGAAACATTTTTTGTTGCATTTCTCTATGAAATTTTCACATCCTTTAATGTTTTAGCCTCTTTACCTATTTTTCTCAATTTACTTTTTATTATTGCCCAGTGTCGTTCTATTGGGAGGATTAACTGATTTTGGCACGAAATGTAACCCTTTGTCCTCATACCAACTCACCGTTTTCTTGGAATATTGAGCTGGCGCTAAATCTGGCCAAAATAACGTTGGCCCTCGTGTTGCCCCAAAAAAAAAGGCAAAAGTCGCTTTTGAAGACAGTCTTTAATATACAAGCCGGAACCGGGTGATAGACCAAATCGTAACAGTTACCAGAAAAATATAAAAAAAAATCTAAGTCATGTATTTTTCAAATTATAGGCATTTCTTTTGTTTTCGAGAAAATATACACCTTGTTATGGTTTAATAACTCCTGTTGCTACAAATCTTTACTTTTTTCCAAATTTTATTTTTCTTATGTAATCCCGAATAGTGCTTATGTATATTTTTGCTTTAAATTCTAAGCCAACTCCTCCAGCTTGGAAGAAAATGTCACATTTTGCCGAACCAAGAATAGAAAATTAATACTTCACCCAACTTTAACTGACTGTACTGAAAAAAAAATGTACTACGCCAGTTTGGCAAGTAACTTTAAAAGTTGACGCATTTAATAAGGATTCTAAAATGGTATAACACTTGCTACAATATTTCTTAGAATACGGAAAAAAAAATGTTTCTTCAAAAAACCCAGTTTCGAAAAAAAATTGTCATCTACTAAAAATGAATCTAGTGTACCCAAAGCTTGTCGTAAGACCGTAACCTTTAGACTTTAGTTTGACTGAGACGGAGAGTCATTGCATGAAATGTGAGTGAGCAAGATAAAGACGCTAGCTCGTCAAATCATTGAGTTTTTACAAATGTGCATCGTCTACTCTCCACAGAGGGACGACTTCAAAACCAAGTACATGGTGAAGGAAGAGTTCCTTATCTTACGAGGACGTAATACTTCAAGCAGTTGAAGAAGATCCAGGTAGTTCGGTATGTGCAATCCAGGAATGCACAGGAGTGCCCAAAAGTATAGCTCACCGAATATTACAAAAACATGAGCTCCAACCATACCATGTGCAGCGAGTACAAACCCTGCTACCTCGGGATTATCAACCTCGGGTTGCGTTTTACCAAACCATGCTACAAAGACAACGGAAAGATCCGCGATTCTCCGAGAAAACTTTGTGGTCGGATGAATCGAGATTTAAAAAAGACGGTTACATGAACCTACACAACTTACACGAGTGGCACGTAGAGAATCCGAATTTAATGAGACAAAATAGATCTCAATATCGTTTTAAAATAAACATGTGGACCGGAATTTTAAACGGAAAAGTCATAGGACCTTTTGAGTTGTCAGAGGTCTTTAATGCTGAAGTTTATTTAGATTTTTTGCAAGACTATTTACCTAATTTACTGGAAGACATGCCACTAAGTATTTACAGAGAGATGTGGTATCAGCAAGACGGCTGCCTAGCGCACTATTCCCTTTCAGTTAGAGAATATCTCAATGAACGATATCCGGACAGATGGATAGGGCGGTCTGGTACGATCTCGTGGCCAGCCCCGTTCACCTGATCTAAATCCATTAGATTTATTTTACTGGGGAGCAGTAAAAGAGAAAGTTTGTAAGAAGTCAATTGAAAATTTAGCTGAGCTTCGGCAAAGAATTAAGGAACCAGTGGAATTTGTCAACAACGGAAGAATTGCCCGTCTGATAACCCGATCTTTTTTAAGAAGATGTCGAACTTGTATTGAAGCTGAAGGAAGACAGTTTGAACATCTTTTGTAAATAATAAATCTTAGCATCCAAATAATTGGTGTTTAATTTTAAAATTAAGGAAAATTTGTCCTAAAATTAACAAAAAGTTAGAATCTCTAACTTGAAAGCGTCACTATCTGTCTCACTCACACTTCATGGAATGGCTCTCCGTCTCACTCAAGCTAGAATCTTAAAGTTACGCTCTTAAGGCAATCTTTGGGTACACTAGAATCAATTTTAGTAGATGAAAAGAAATTTTTCGAAACTGGGTTTTTTGAAGAAAAAAAATTTTTTTTTTCCGTATTCTAAGAAATATTGTAGCAAGTGTTATACCATTTTAGAATCCTTATTAAATGTGTCAACTTTTAAAGTTACTTGCCAGACTGTCGTAGTACATTATTTTTTTTTTTCAGTACAGTCAGTTAAAGTTCAAAGAATTATTATTTTTATATTCTTGGTTCGTCAAAATGTGACATTTTCTTCCAAGCTGGAGCAGTTGGCTTAGAATTTAAAGTAATAGGTTACATAAGCACTATTCGGGATTACATAAGAAAAATAAAATTGAAAAAAATAAAGATTTGTAGCAACAGGAGCTAAAAAACCATCACAGGATGTACATTTTCTCGAAAACAAAAGAAATGCCTATAATTTGAAAAATACATGACTTAGATTTTTTTTTTATATATTTTTCTGGTAACTGTTACGATTTGGTCTATCACCCGGTGTCGACTTACGGGACACCCTGTATATGGCATTGCTATGAGAATTGAATATGAGAATACTCAGTTATGTTTGGAAGAAACATCGAGAGCTTTTAAATAACAATAAAGACTCCGGTGAAAGTAGTAATCATAGAACGAAGAAATGGGATTGACTTTTTGCTCCATCGAGACCCATTTAGAGTCTACAGGCAATATTTCAACCTACTACAATTAGCAGACAATTAAAAGACAAGTACCGAGGTACTGTCAGTTTGTTGTCTTAAATTATTTTTTTTTTGCATAAGTTGTATCCAAATATAGTGCAGAATATGTGGATAAAATAATTTTCCGATACTCTGAGCCGTTCGAAAGTTACAGCGTTAATCACGGCAGGTATTTGAAGCGTGCGCTCGAGCATCGGACCCCTTCTTTTGAGTTTTGGTTTCTTACCTGAGCCCTTTTAATACAAACATAGATTTAAATGTACAATATAGAAGTCGTTATATCTCTAAACTCATTTTCTGTTTCCAATATGACAGTTAGTTTAGTCTTAATTGAGCACCCAAAGTGTTCGAATTTTATTTGTGATAATCGTATTTGAACTTTTAAACGCGTTTTTCTCAAGACTACGTTTTTCTAACTGGTCTCCACGATATCTCAAAAAGGGTTTGACTGATTGCCTTGAAATTTTAACGGTAGATTCGACACATACATATATAGTCATCGAGTAAACTAAAATAATGCAAAAATTCCAAACCGTTTTTTTTTTTTTTCGTAACAAAATGATCGCAAAAAATCACGAAATTTGAAAATTAATTTTCAAAAATATCTCAATTATTCAATTTTCAATATTTTCAAATGATTCTAGTTCATTCGATAGCCACAGCTTCATAGATTGCAACGCCGCCGTTTGGTTTTTTGATTTCAGATAAGCCAATTAGCTGGAATCATGGAGGAGACCGTCGACACACTTTTTTTCGACATGGGTGCCTTTGTAGTGGTGCCACACACATTGGGATAAATATTTTGGTCTGAAAATATTCTGGCTTACTGCTGAAATGTCAATTAATATATAGTAAAAAGTTCAAACTTCTACATTTTTATTGTTCATCAAAACAACATCCCAAAAAAAGGTAAAAAAAACAGGCGGTCACACGGGGTGACCCCCTTAAAACCGAAAATCAAAATTTCATGAAGAAATTGTGAGAGTATACAGTGTGTTTCGATCAAAAGTACAGGACAATCTCATCAGGACAGCAATGAAACTCTGAACTGCCTGCTGTCAACACTACAGTGAACTCAAATAATTGATGGTGGAACATACATATAAAGATTTTTTTCAAAATCTAAATATGAATCATTTTAATTGTGAAAAAAACTCATTTAAAATTATTCATATTATTATTTTAAAAGAAAACATTTAAGTCCCGTCAAAGCGTTTTAACAAACTTCTTCCTATATTATGATAGAGTTTTTATATAAATATAACTGAAATTAGTAAGTATAAACTTTCGGAAATTCCTCCATATTATTAGGAAAAAATCATTTTAAAAACAGATAGGAAAAAAATTAGGATTATTATGATTAGTCCAGCAGATGAACACTCATGGTATACATAGTATTCAGAAGAAATTACCAGTTTCAGGCAAACTGGCTTCGAAATATGTTAATTTTTTAAATTTTACTGTCGCATTGTGATGTTGCAGGTTAAGTAGTAACGGTCACGGTCATCACGGGAACGATATTGCTCTGGCATATTAAAGACTAAAAAGGAAAAATTAATTCATATAAAGCGCAATATTGATGTTCTAGAAGAAAAAAAAAATACCCTCAGTTGAGCCTCAAATCATAATATAATAAAAAACACAAGAGCTTGTTAGTATACACGCGTTCAATTATCCAACAACAAAAATTAACTTTTTTCAAAATTCTACAACTTTCAAAATCGAGATGCTACCAAACTAAACCAAAATATCTAGTACAAAAATTTATTTATCAATGCGCAACTCCATCTCAGACTTCAGATCTCATTATCAAAATTGTTTGTCCCAAATTTACCCTTTCAGGGGAAAACAAAAAAAAAAACATTTGAAGCTAACCTGGAATCCCAATTTCATCTTATGTCATGCATGAGCGCCACCACACCCGAAAGCCCTAACGACGAAAATTCTGTTTAAATTATTACAAATATTAAAAATATTTTCCGTAGGTACTATTCAAACTAAACTATCAATTTGCATCTGCGCAGAACAATTAATGAAAAGAAAAATACCCAAAACACTTGAAAACTTGAAATTTCAAAATTTCTAATTTTTTTTTTCTTTTTTATCGTTGTTTTTTATTAAAATATTTTTACGATTATTAAAACATATTCGAAAACAGATGCACATACATATGTATCTACATAATCCCGAGAAACATATTATATACATATTTAGCAATCGTTGAGAAATCTGAAACACAAGTCAAATTCACGGGCGGCGCAGTCATATAATCTTAATCTAAATGCGTTCATATTCATGAAGGAATTTCAAAAGTCGCGACGCTAAGGTATCCGGACAGATAAAAGTCAACGTTTAAGTAAACATTTAAATTAATGACATCGTACACATTAGAAGCACCCGTAAGACAATATTCTTGAGAGTTTCAGTTAGGGAGAGGAATGTGCCTACGTATTAATAACTATAACTATACCTGACATAATATACAATCAGACATACACACATATATAGAGAATATTGCATTTATACATCTGGTAAACATCTCATGTAAAACACCCGACTCGACACTGGTTTTTATCTATAATTTCTTTCGTAAGAATCATACTTAGTCTTGGGCATTTGTGCAGTGTTGAATTTCTTTACAGATAAACTTGATTTCTGTGCGAAATAATTATAAGAATTGTCACGAGATAGCATCTTCTATGAAATGACATGCGTACGTAAGTCATACCGACAGAATTTGTTCTCTGTAAATATAGCAGCTGAACCTCTTAACCTCTTGTCACAAGAAATCTATTCGATTTCATTAATGTAATGATACGCTTAAAATGTTTGTTTTTAACAACACGTGTACATACATATATATATGGATCTCCGAGCAAGTGTGTTGTAACTTTCTCCAATCTGGTTGATCAACTTTCCTAGCAGGTCAAAGCGAGCTAACTCGTATATCTATATCATGACGGTGGAATAACTTGTTTCAAACCCTATATATATATAATATAGGTATGTACAAATGTGCACTATCCGCTTTATCTACCCTCTCTAAATAAGTATACACCTATGTATGTACCACATTGCATAATTGCATAAACCCTTATAAGTTTTGAAATTATAGAACTGGTCGCGCGATAATTTAGTGCCATAAAACGGCAGATGTGAGATTATCAGATTTATTCGAGGGGCGTATACTTGGATTTTTTTTTTTTTTTAAGGAATTAAAAAAACTCAAATAGCACTTGAGCAATATAAATTTAATGAAACATTGGAAGGGTCTCTGGATACTGTCATCAGATGAGCGATAGTAACTATACCTATAAATGTATGTCTGTATGTATGTACATATGTAGCTAGACTACTGATTAATGCAAAACAGTTATCATAGTTTTTTTGTTTCCTCCATTTTTATCACATTGAACCATATCCAGACAAACAGGATGTTGAAATGATGCCACCATACAATACTATACTAATTAATATAAATCACTCCATTGAAATTCCGCAACATCATGTAAGCGTGCAAATTGTTTTCCGTCTAAACAATCTATTTCAACTGACCGTTAAGTGCCTACAGTTTAAAAGAAATCATTAATATGGAAGACCCCTAAGGATAGGGATGTCTCATGATTTTTACCTTTAAAATAACCGCTCTGTTTAAGAGATACATAAAAGTTTTCGTCATTATTTGTGGTGGTGGTGGCTGTACCAAATGAAAAACAATTCAGTTCAGAGATATTTAGGTTTTTGACTTTTGATATGAAAAGGATACTAATCATAATGTGGGTTGTGTACAATGATTTCATATTTTATATTTGATCTTTAGTACGATTTCAGTTCTTAAAACACTTCTAAAGATTCTACCTGGACGAATATTGGGAGGGCCTTTGATAATTAAGCCAATCATCCAGAAAACCCTCGTATATATAGTTTGGGTTGAAAGCTTTTTTATTTGAGCATTTTATGAATAGTTGTGCCTATATAGTATTGGTGTAACATATACATATCATTCGTCATAAAAGTCGGTGTGCCTCAGGAGTCAGTACTTTGTTCGTTATTATTCCTGTTTTTCATAAACGACCTTAACTTACTGTTACATTCAAATCTAACCTACTTAGCACAATTACTAAGTGATATTAATCGATCAACAGGCAATTACCGATTAGCTGGAATTATAAATCAATTTAAAAGCCAAAACTTTTTGATCTTCTTAAAAAAGTATTAGTCTTATCGTCCTCATAACACACAATAAAAAAAAAAAAATCTTAAGGGACCATCTCAATGGAACCGGCCAAAAAATTGGCAATCTTCGCGATTTACTTTTTTTTTTTCGAATAGTTAGGAGGGGGGATCAAAAATGTTTTTTCATTAGTTTTTATTTATTTTTACTTGGTGTTAATAATTTTTTTCGAAAGTGAGTTAAAAAAAAATGGGGGCAATCGGTGTCCATGGTTGTGGCCGCAGTTTGCATCAGAAAGAAAAAAATAAAATTGATTATTAAGAGGAGTCAGTACCAAGATTTGCAAGTTTCATACATTTTTCAATGAGAATTTCTGGCAAACTATTTGTAGCAGAAGAATGATTTATATCTTAAATTAAAGGTAATGAAGAAGTCTAGTAAATAACGTCGAGAAAAATAAAAAAAAAATTTATTGCAATGGAGATATTAGCTCGGAAAATTGTAAAAAATGGTAAAAATTGATTTTTTTCAAATCAAATTCCTGTTAGTAGGAATTCTCATTTATTTAGATTGTGACTATTTTAGAAAGATAAAGCCTAAATCTAGCAAATAACGTCGAGTTTTTTCATTTTTAGTTGCGCTTTTTTTAATTATTTGGCTCTAATAGTACTTGTTTTTCTCTCGATATTTCACAGACGAGAAATTGCAATATTTCGTTGAAAGTTGTAGAAATATAAAGCAAAATAGTATATTTAACAATTATATGCAAAATAAAATTTAGGAGAGTTCATTCTCGTTAAAAATTTTCAATTTCTTTGAACTACAAATTTTCATTTTCGTCTTAAATTGTCGCATGTTTGGCTTCTGCTTTTCACGCTAGATGTCTCTAATGTGACTTATGATCTAGGTCTACGCTAATTTTATATGAATTTTCATACTTTCAGGACACAAATTTATTGCCTACAGGCTCGCTGGTATCTAAACTGAAATTTTTGCTGAGTACTGACGCCTCTTAATCTGTAGGGAAGCCGCTATGTCCCTATGGAGTTTTTTTTTTATAATTTGACAAAATGGCGACGGCTTGAGGAAAAAGTACGAAATTTAGCCGTTTCTCAACAGTTTTTCGTGTGAAAAAAAATAGGAAGATTTAAAAAAAAAACTTACATAGAGACATAAAAAATGAAGTAAAGAAAATCCAGTAAAAATTTCAAGTCGATAGCTTGAAAACTCTCCCTCTGATAGTTGACATCGTTTGTAAAAATGACATTTCGAGAAAAACGCGTTTAAAGGAGGGTTTTTTTTTACCTAAATTGTATACTTGTAATCAATCGGCCATCCCAGCTCCATACAAAATCCATTCTGAATAACAACACGAAACTGACGAATTTGATCACTGTATTTTGGTTATAGAAGAGCAGGTAAGAACCCTAGGTAGGGTTGTGCCGTTAGGGACGGAACAAAAGAAATGAGGGGGCTTCGCCTTACGCTCCAATCTCTTTTTCTAAGAAAGTTTGTAGCAACAGTAATAATACGTATTTGACAGAACACGCACAATTATATGTACTTCAAGATGAGACAAAAAAAATAGATTTTTCAAAACTTTTGCACTAAGATGGTCCCTTAAACTCCTATCGATTTCCTATCGATTTGTTTTATAAATGTTTTCAATGTAGTAATCTTGATAAAATAAATTACTTTTAATTCATCTTACCCCGTCTTGCTCGTTCGTAATCACTCCTACACCACGAACTGTAATGTTACATTTACACGGCGACAGTAGCTTTCGTAAGTAAATGTCATGACAAGTACATACTTTCATGAAATTCTTATTTACACGTTTATTAAGTAAGTAATATTCAGCAGAATGGATGCATATAAAATTAGATCTTGCTCTCTCGATGTTCTTCTCAATTTCATGACTTGCTACTTTTATGATATTTACTTCTGTGGGACCAGTAAGTGAAAAGTTACTTTCGTAAGTAAAAGATTTGTATGGATACTTTAAAATGAAACAACTTTCGAAAGTTACTTACAAAAGCTACTGTCGCCGTGTAAATGTAGAATGACGCTCTAAAAAAAAAAACCTAGTTAAATGAGAGCTTTTTATTAAGTTTTGAAAACAATTAAGGTCAAAAGATCGATCCTTGTGGGACCTCACAATCTTAATATCAAGAAGATCAGATGTGTACTATGAGCTACTAGCATTTAACTGAAATTAACAAAAATTAATATTTACGGTGCTAAGAAATTTTAATTACTACATTCAGTTTATAATTGAGCCGCTATGGAGTCAATCAATTTGGCAAGTGAGTTCTACAGGGTGGGCCAAAAGTCACCATGGGGTTTAAAAATAACTAACTTTTACGTTTGTACATTGCTCCCCACCCTGTTGACCGTTTCTCTTCATTCCTTTTTTACATGATAGCCAACTGTCTGTTCTTCATAGGTAAGCATGTTTCCCCACCCCACCTTACCCCTCCTTTTTTTCATCCTACCATATGTTACCAATTTAATTTTTAAACCCCATGGTGACTTTTGGCCCACCCTGTAGTTATTTCTTTTTATGAAATTAATAATAATTTAAATATTTTTAGTTCAACACCTTATTTATTAGCCTGGGTAGCCCAGAGGTAAGTGTTATATTTCCTATTTTTGCATTTTCTAGAAGTTCCCTTTACCTTTCACCATTTCTATATATCAACTCTATCAACGGTAACAGCAACAACAACCGGAATAGACTCTATCAGAGACAGAAAAACTTGTATTGTCTGTAAGGTTTTTATAACAACACGCGAGATCTAACAATAAGCAAGTATTTCACCCTGAAATCAGCTTGAACAAAAACCAAGGGGCACTTTTTTTAATAAACGATGGATCAAAGCTAGAGACTGTGATCGGGAATTCTCGATTCTCGATTTCTCGAGAATTCTTAACAACTTACAATTTCTCGATTCTCGAGACTTTTATTTTATTTCTCGATAAAAAAAAAGACTATTTAAATCAAATTAATATACTTTTTTGTCTAAGCTTGCCGCCATGGGAAAGAATAAGGAAATCTAACAAAAAGAAAAAAAAATTCTTCATAATTTTGTGTGGAATAGAAAAAAAAATTTTTGCTCGTTTTTTTTACATACATATATGTATAAAAAAAATTTTAAATCGCGAGTAATAGTAAACTCGCCACTGATGTGGCTGGGCATCATTGTTTTAAAATATAATTTTTTTGCGAAATGTCGATTGTTTTTTACAAGCATTTAGAAAACAATTGAAAGAAAATCGTTAAACGGAAAATATTTATTTTTAAATTTTGTTCTATGTCGAAGTAGGCTTGTTGTGTTGTAAAAAAATTTAGAACTTATGGATAGGTTGTTCACTGGTTCATTCAATTTTTATTATTCATTCGTAGTATTGTAGATTTAGAAGGTGAAGTTCAAATATTATATATTTCTATTATTTTTTTATATGTAAGATTAAAGCTGTTAATCAATCGATAATATCGTACTAAAATTTTTCTTCTTTAAACATAAGTATAAGTACCTTCAGAAAAAAATATTTACTGGTGGTTTTAAAATTTTAAACAATTAAATAATTTAATTTTAATATAAATTTTTAAGCCATTAAATGGAACAGACACATTACGAAAATTGTTGGCAACATAAAAAAAAAACTGGGGATAAGGATATAGCTAAATTAGCAGCCAAAGATAAATATAGCAGCCAAAGATGGTTTCACTATTTTGGCTATAACTAAAAGTGAGTTTATTCGTAAAAGTATAAAAAAGCAAGGATTTTCTTTGTCACAACAGCCATCAGATGTCATGAATTTGGTGTATAAGTATTATTCCTTAGTGAAAGATAAATTAGTTTTTAAAATTAAATCGCTAAAAGAACAGAATTAGAAATTCAGTTTGTCTATTGATGAATGGACCAGTTTAAAAAAACAGACAATACATGAATATCCACTTATACTTCGGAAAATTAGATTCAGTTAATTTAGGATTACTTACACTTAGGAAAATTAGATTTTAGGATTAATTCCAATAACAGGAAGATGTCCTGCTGAAAAAATTATAGAAATGGTAAATTCAAAATTGATATCGTTTTGTATAAAGTTTTCCAAAGATATTGTGGTAACTACATCAGACGATGCGAGCGTTATGGTAAAATATGGTAAATTATCACCTGCCTATTTACAAATGTGCTATAATCACGCTATCTATTTGGCGAATATATCGGTTCTATACGCATCTAAAACAGAAAATAATGAAACCAGCGATGACGAAAGTTCTAATTGTGATCGAAACGAAGATGATTTATTTAATAGTAATTTCCAGGAACAACATTTAATTTCTCCAAGCGGTTTGATAATCTATCCCGATCCCGATATAAATATTATTAACACTATGCAGAACGTTCGAAAAGTTGTTAAGCTTTTCAAGAAATCACCGGTAAGAAATAGCGTCTTGTAAAATTATGTTAAAGCTGCAGAGCAAAAAGAGCTATCGCTAATATTGGATTGTAGGACCAGATGGAACACATTAGAGTCAATGGTAGAACGATTTCTTCGTATAGTTGATCCTATAAAAAATGCTTTAGAAGATCTTAATATGGATCATCTATTGATCACTGATGATATTACTAACACCAGAAATATATTAGATATTTTGAAACCTGCCCGAATAGCAATAGAAGCGTTAAGTCGTAATGATACTACTTTATTGACAGCTGAAGGAGTCCTAAAGTTTCTTTTTCAAGCACTAGAAAAAAATCATTTTGTATTACTGTTAAAGTTGCTTGAAGAACTAAAAATTCGTATAGGAAAGATAAGGGATAAATCATTAATGTCTCTTCTTAAATTTTTACAGGACCCATCCTCTTTGGAAAATGTTGAAGATGAATTTTTCAGCATGACCAGTAAAAATAAAATCACCAAATCGGCTAAAAACTTGATGGCAAGGCTATTTCCTGTATCACCTGATGAATCTACCTGATAATAGAAATCGTATTGTTGAGTTGCCTACAGAAAATTCAGAAATAATGGAGATTGAAGATTGTGAATTAGAATCGAATGATATGAACCAGCAGGATATGAAACAATTCTAATGAAGATATTCTTAAAAAGCAGCTGGAAAATTTTATTCGCGAAAGCAGAAAATCTTCTCAGATATCTGATGGAGGCTTCAAAACGTTGTCGAGAGATTTTACGATTTTTTCTATCAATGGCCAACTTACGCCAAACTTAGCGTTGTTGCAAGCAGCATTACAAACGATAAAACCAACTTCTACGCAAAACAAAAGGAAATTTTTCAACTGCGGGAAATTTCATTTCGAAGAAAAAAACAAGTATTATTTTTTGAATAATCAATAAATTATGTTTATTTATGTTAATTTTAAAAATTTAACTTAATATTATATTAGAATTTTTAATAAAATTTAATGAATTTCTTTTTGTAAAATTTATACTTAATGCAAGTATTTTTATCTATTTTTTTTTTTGTTAATTATCAGCATTTCTCGAAATTTCTCGAGAAATCTCGAGAAGTGCAAATTAATTTTCTTAGTTTCTCGAGAAGTTTATTTTGTCGAGAAATCACAACCTCTATAATCACAGCTCCATCATTAGGATCCACTGTTGAGTTGATCAGCTAACATATAACGAATTATACAAGAAAATGAAACACAACTTCGTATACGGACGGATAAAAATAATAGAATCCGTTTGTGAGACTATGTGCAGGATGAATGTGAAGAAGGAAGAAAAAAAATTATCTAGTCCGGATTATACATTTACTCTTCCCTGTGAACTCTTTCGAGCAGTCATTTAGTTGGTAATGCCAACAGAAAAATTGATGCTATTACTTTCCTTATAAGTATAAGTTTTGCGGTGGCAATGTTCATGGCTGGTGTAATGCACCAGACTACTCAGCTGTACTTAACTGAACCCAAATTTCAATCTCTGGACGAAGCATATGAGGAGCTAGATGTATTTATCTAAAGCATGACGCAAATTTGACATGCCATCTTTCTTGGTATGTATTAACGCTTACACAATATATTTTTAGGATTGTTTTTGTTTGTTATTATATTGTACTAGAGATATTAGACGTTATTATCTCTTGTGTGACCTCCATCATTTATATATGAATGCTGTTTTAAAAGTCGATGAATTCGATATTAAATAGTGCTCAATTCTTAAGAGGAATTTTTTCTTTTACAATTTCCATTTAATGGAGGCCACACACAATGTTTCAAGTAGATCTGTCTAATAAAATATTTAACCAGCATTCAAAAGTTCAAAATTGTGTCACAATGGAATTCTGTAATTTTATTACACTGATTTGTAGGCATAAACGTGTTTGTCTCTCCAAAAGACTTCAGTTGTATAAGCATTTTGACATTCTCACCTAAAGTTTTTCAACTGCTTGGAAAAATTTACTTACTTTATGGCGGTATTAGTTTTTACCTTTCTACAATTCTAGAGTGATCTTTTGAAGCTTATCGAGACATCAGAATCGGGACTTTGAATCCTTTAATAATTCTGTCCTATGAATGCTAACTGTTTTCACGGATAAAGCAGAAACTAAACTTAGCTCAAGATCAATTTTGAATATTCATCTAATGCGTCAGAATCGTGTAACTGAATAAAATCAAGACAAATCGGTAGTTTTTATGTGGTCACAGTCAAACAAAGTCTCAGCCATTATCATTTTTTTTTTTTTTAACTTTTCTTGGAAATCAGCGACTTCTGTCCCACTATAATAAATATCACAGCTGTAAATGTTGTCACAATATACTGGGATTTGTTATTAAATCGACCTAAATCGAAGACGACGTATGTTGGTCTATCATTAAAGCTCAGTTGATAAGCGCGCTGGCTACCATCCCTGAGGTCGTGGGTTCGAATCCCACCTCGACTTGGTCCTGTGCTTCTCCTTCCACCTAGTTTTCCTTCCATTTTCTGGATTATTCCTTAACCCTTGCTATTAATTAATTCTTCAAAACGACATTTAATTATGTTTTCTAAGGATATATTCGATATAACTTTGTAATTGACATGTGTCTATGTTATATATCTAAGGGAAAAATGTTAGTTAATGCATCTATACTAATTTCTATAATTAATGATTCCTCAAGTATAATGATGTCTATGATTATGTTAATAATGATTTATGATCTAGATTGTTTCTAATGCTTGCCTAAATATATTATACATAGCTTATATGTAAATATGTAATATTTCCTGTCTGTAAGACGGTAGACTGAATAAATAAATAAATAAATAAAATACCATATTAAAGGAATCAAGCCGAAAATGGTGAAAGGAGCAGAATGCAGTAGATGTCAGCATCATAGGTCTGATGGGCAATAGATAAAAAAAAATGTGTTTTTTTTTTTTATTAAAAGTAATCAATTAAAAAAATTTAGCAAAAATATTAATTTTTAGTTATTTGATGGGAAATACTCATACAAGGATCAATTGCCGGAATATATCTAAAGTTGAAAATAAACAAAAAAAAAACACAAGAAGTCATCCTTCAGCAAATATTGGCGCCAAAAATTTACTTCTCCGCACATTTACATTTTCTATTAAGAATCTTTTGTGAAAATAAATTGAAAGTAAAAAAGAAGTAATAAAAAAAAAACAGAACCTCGTGCCACCCACAACAAAAAAAAAAAGAGCTAATCCTCCTTTTCAATCACGTGCGGTACAAAAAGAAGTAAAGAGTTGACAACTAACGGCCAAAAGGCGGATCCTGTGTGTTCTGGCGTATTCTGTGGCTTGAATGACAAAAAATAACACAAGTGACCTGTGCCCATAATGAATTTCTTTTCGTTCGTTTTTTTTTTTTTTGCGAATATTTTTTGGCAAACGCAAATCAACCGAAATGAAAGGTAGCTCCCATAATTTTTTTCCAGTAAATACACCTTATAGAGCCGGTGAAAGATGGTCAATCTCCTTTTCTGGGCTAACTCAAGTGAAATATTTACGTCCTACCTGTGTGGACCGACAACTTGTTAGATTGTAAAGAACATTTTTGCAGAATGATCTAAGTTAGTGCGTTTGTTCGCTGAAACCCATAAGAACAGATGGCCACTGCTTGGGTTGTCGTCTAGGGGTGCAGAGATTAAATTAAATTATGGGTCCAAGTAATTTATGTTTATAGACAAAGGTAAATGAGATGTCACTAAGCTAAGGAAAACATCATTTTTCTTCTTAATTTTAAGAAGGAGATAAGAATATTTTAGATTTATTTCAGAGGGTTAGATTGTGTTTAAAAAATATTAACTAGATTAGATTAAGTTAGAGCGAGTACTAGTCATATCATTCTATTGTGAAATTCGTGAATGTACCATCGTTGGATGTTGCACACTTAACCTAATCTGGATACGCTATCCTGTCAGTCGACGTATTTATAATTGGAATCTTTAATTTTCTGAGATTTCTTTTAGTCAGAAAACCAAATATTACCTATTTCGGGTGACCTTAGAAGATCTTTTCCTTCATCTTCAGGGTTTCCACATTATTTGGGCTGTTTTTTTTTATTGTATTCCACGAATAGTCTGGGAAGAATGGTCGATTCTGACAGAGCCGGCATAACAATACACTGCACTGAGAATTGATAATAATTTCATCTCTAGATTATAAAAAAGTAAAAAAGTTAGAATTGGTCTAACAAAGAGAGGGTCCCTACTCGTCATCACCGATTTCATCCAAATTCATAGTATAAGTAGGGCTTGACGAGAAATGAAAATGATGCAAGCGGGAGCTCCAGATGACCAAACGAAACCGAAATACTGCATAATGTAGGGGAGCCCTTGGAAAATGCTCAAATTTGCAAAATTTTGCTGGGAATTGTCGCGATTAAATTGGAACAGAATTTGAACAAAAGTGCCAAATTCATTCGGGTAAAATGTCAACCACAGAGAATGTGAGTAGATTTTCGATTCTGTCAGTTGCATTTCCGTGCGTTTTTAAAGATTGCTGGTAGATGGCGAAAAGTGGGTATGCCAAATTTTTATAGATTTTTTTTTTTTTTTAATAGGTAAATGACATCCGATCTTCCTGACATTTTGTATAGATAATTTCTTAGTAAAAGCGCATCCATAATAAAAAACACACAAAAATGGATTAATCTATAAGTTGTAGAAAAACATTTCCGAATGAATTTTTCAGACAGAATTTTGGCCGTCGATAATTAAATTTCGCAACTTAATCAAAAAGGTGTAACGTATCTACGAGAAAGCTAGAATATTAAGCGCAATTCTATCGAAAAACGCTCCAAGGCACCGGTCCAGGAAGAGCCCTGTGAAATTCCAGCAATTCTCGATTCTGCTAAGTAAAGAAACAAAAACGTAAGATCAAGGATTTTGCTTGTCCAGAATTTAATTTTCATATACACCTATGTAAAAATAAATAAAAATAATAATAAACTTTTATTGATAAGTAAAAATAAATGTTGAAATAATAAAAACAGAACCAATAATGAAATAAAACTTTATTAATAAATAATAATAACTGTCAAAAATAATAAAAGATACCGTCCTTGTGGTCGTTCTTTTCGAGTTCAATGGATGACACCGAACAGCTGATTTCCACCGTTCCGTCTGACACGAGCAGCAGCGAGTGACAAAAGTTGACGTCCGCAGCGAGTAAGGAGCAAAGTTTTTATTAAAAAGTTAATCAGCAAAAACCCTGCGAAAACAACAAGATTATCATCCAAAATCTAATTGGATGCAAGATCCAGCAGCGTTCACCAGCCAACTAAATACTTGGTTTGCGCAAGACAGGACTACCACATTTGGTAGATTTGTGACAAATCGGATTGAAGCATTCTGCAAATTATTGCATCAATGTGCATCGCTTAAATCTTACAGTGCCAATTGGAAAACTACGATAAATTCATCAATAAGATACTACATAAAGATTAAACTGGCAAAATTACAACAGTCATCGCAGGAAGGAAATTTGAAGGATTGTTAACTTCTTATGGAAACATCGAAATATTCATGTCAAGACCGACCACGGCATCACGAAAACGGATAGCACGCAAGAAAACAAATCGAATCCGGTAACACGTAAGATAATTATCGCTAATTGTAGTTCCTTTAACAATACCGAATTAAATTGAAAATTAAAATTAGTATTAACCCACATTTAACAAAGAGAAAAATTATCACTAACTGTAGTTGCTAGAACAACATTAATTTGAATTGGAAATTATAATTAGTACTAACCCATATTTAGCTAAATCATTTTATAGCAGGGCGGCCGCAGATAGGGCACTAGCGTAATTGGAAATGGTTGTACCTATGTAAAGCAAAATCCGAGATACCTTACACAAATATATAATTCGAATCTTAAACAGTTGTCGACTACTCAGTAAAATTCAATTTTTAGCGTAGATGTCCATTTAACATCCACCATTTACGTCTTAATTATTTTCTTAGATATATCTAATGTAAGCCGAATCAACCCCTAGACCATGTTCAGCTTACAAAGGGAAGCAAAGTATGTTCAAAAAATCAGAAAAAAAAAATCAGAAAATACTGGTAAAAGGAATTTTACAAACCGGATACGGATACTCTATACCTACCCCACCTCCCTCAGATCACCCGAATTCGGGAAATGAGAAACTTTTTCCCATTGGTGTATTTGTATGACCTTATGACATTGAATTTTTTATCCGATTTTGATGAGATTGTGTACGAACATCCTACACAGATGATAGAATATAAAATAAATATAAAAAAAAACAATTTTTTTTATTATGATAATATATAAGTAACCCACCACGGGTTACTACTCTGCCGTACGAATCTCGTAATAGTTTCAAAAAATCATAAAAAACTCACTCACTTAGCAAAGAGAAGCTTCGGTTGGAATTAGGCCGCAAGATAAAGGTGGCAGCTTTACAGTATATGCTGCTAATTAACATAAGTTGAAAGTAATTAGCAAACCTCGCAATCTTATTTAAAAATGCTCCTATAAACTAATTGGGTTAATGACTTCTGGTTTTCTGTATATGAAAGATAGCCTATTATAGATAATTGTAAAGAAAATAAATGGGCTTAACTGTTAGGAATATACTCGCAAGATGGTAATTATCAAAGTTTTCCGAAAAGTGTTAATTTTAACCCCGGGTTCACCTACATTATGCACTATTTCGGACTCGCTTGGCCATCTGGATTTCACACTTGCGTCACTTTCATTTCTAGTCAAGCCCAAAATATACTGTGAATTTGGACGAAATCGGTGATGACGAGCAGGGACCCTCTCCTTGTAAGACCAATTCTTATGACACCCTAAAGGGTTTTCCAATAAGAGGTGTTATTTTAATTAGCCCGCTATTTCGGTAGATGTCACTTTTGGAGCTGTCATTTTTTGACATTTGACAAGTACACAATTAATACAAATGGAACGATACACGATTCAACAACGCATTGGGTCTTCGTGAAGCACCTTGTCGGACCGCAATACAGAAATTGGTAGAAAAATTCGTGCTGTCGGGACAAGTTAGTGATGTGAAGAATAAAACCCGTGCACGTCGCTCAAGAACAGCCGAGAATATTGCTGCTGTAGCCGAAAGTGTTGAAGAAAATCCAGGTTTGTCCATTCCTCGTCGTTCTTTGGAATTATGCATTCCACAAACGTCATTACACCGTATTTTGCATAAATATTTGGGTCTTAAGGCTTATAAAGTTCAGTTAACACAAGAACTCAAGCCGGCTGATCATCAACAACGTCGAGTCTTTGCTGATTGGGTCCTTGAAATGCATGAAAATGATCCGGAATTCCATCGAAAACTCATCTTGAATGATGAGGCTCATTTCCACCTCAAAGGCTTCGTCAACACGCAAAATTGTCGCATCTGGGGCTCGGAAAACCCAAGAGTTATTGTTGAAAAGCCTCTCTATCCTCAACGTGTGACTGTTTGGTGCGGTTTATGGTCCCGCGGGGTCATTGGACCTTACTTTTTCGAAAATGAGGCTGGAGCAACAGTTACGGTGAATGGATTGCGCTATCGACAGATGATTAATGATTTTTTATGGCCGGAATTGGAATTGGAAAAGTTTCCGGACCGTGTTATCTCTCGAAGAGGTGATCACAATTGGCCACCGAGATCTTGTGACTTAACACCTTGCGACTTCTTCCTTTGGGGCCACGTGAAAGAGAAGGTCTACGCCAACAGCCCAGCGTCGATTCAAGACCTCAAAGATGGAATTCGTGAGGCTATCGAGGACATAGGGCAACCACTTTGCGATTTGGTTATGGAAAATTTCATGAAAAGGATATGGTCCTGTAGGCGTGGTCGTGGTGGTCATTTGGCTGATATTATTTTCCATTATTAACGGCATACCTTCCTCTTTATAATGAAAGAAAGATCCGATCATTTATCTCAAAAAATGGCATTTTTCTTTGAATATCAAAATAACACCTCTTATTGGAAAACCCTTTAGAATCTAGATGAATGCCCGTATGTAATTTCGTATTGTCACCTATTTGTGCAAGTTTGATTTTTGAAGTTCTTTTTAGTATACATTTCCAGAACAGCGTAAAAATGATTATAACCAATTTAATAGGATTTCATATTCATATTCAGTACAATAAAAACTTCTAGGACTGATCGTTTTTACAGTATACGTAAAAAACCTAAATTTTTATATGGCAACACCGATTTAGTACATTTTTGACGCTTTATTTAGAAATTACTATGAAAACACTGTGTACGAAATTTCAGCTCTCTATGTCAACGCGTTCTCAGGCACTGTCCAAATATATAGTAAATAACGAAATTTTTGTATGGCAACACTACGAAGGAATTACCCGATTTGTACCATTTTCGAACTTAAATTAAATTTTTTTTTTAAACCCTCTCAAAGGGTACCTACGTGCACAACGAGGCGAGGCTATATCAAAAGTTGAAGAAATAAAATGACTACTATGAGAGTGTTCATAAAAACGCTGTGTCAGCGCGCGATATTGCGAGACACCTCGAGGTATCTCGCTCGAGAATAAAAATTTTCATTTTTTCGCGAGGTGCTGCGCACTAATTTTGATAACTGGGATATTCGTATAGGTTTTTTCTTTGATATAAACGAAGGGTTCCTAATTCATTCTCATATACTGGAAGAATCTATGAGAATCAGTACGTAAATCATCATATACATATATGGATGACGAATTCCCCAAATTCTAATCGCTTGTTATTTATTGGGTCACAAGCAAAATTGCGGAAAGTGCACTTATGTGAAAAGTGCCATATAATTGCACTACTTTACAAACATAAAATTTCATCTTCAGAATCTGAGAACATAATGTATATATACTCTCACTTCGCGAGTTACCAAGAAATTGAACGCCTTGTTGTGAGCACTACACCTCGAGGTATATCCTCACCTTGCCTCACTCAAGTGCCTAATGGCAGAAACACATCCAAGCCTCGAGGCTTCCTCGAGGTGTTGTCAAAATTTCCAACACGGATTTTTAAATGATGCAACACAAAGCCAAGCCAGCAGCGAGCCTAAGGCCTAGCCGCAAAGCGCGCTTTGCTCAATGTTGAAAATTTTTCACTCTCAGGCCTACTTCTGTCAACAGATGTACTAACAAAATTATAATGACAGCACCGAGCCCGGTGGTATCATTTTGTTTTCATTTCTCTGATGCAAGCCTTGAGGAGAGCTGCAAGGAAGCCTGAGAGAGGCCAGGCCTGGGGTTTGCTTGGATGTGTTTCTGTCTTAACTTAGCCTCGCCTCGTTGTATACGTACCTTAAGAGAACGCACTCTCTTGTTATTGTGAGGGCAGACGGACAGACAAACAGACGGACATGCAAAAATAAAAAAAAAATTTTTAATATAATGCGTCGGTGTCCAATCCATTTCTTATTTCTGTACATTACAAACAGAATGAGAAACTTGATATACCCTATGATTTCATTTAGGGTATAATATATCCGCAAAATATGTGAGAAGCATTCCTTTAATTACTAAAAATAAAAATTGAAGAACGACTCTAGGTTTTCGTAAATTAAGAAAAGTTTATAACCATGTAAAGGAATTTTTAATGTCTGCTAGGTTTTAGGAATATAAGAAAACCTGTGCAATTCTGAAGATATGTTCATGAAAACATATTATGAAATTTATGGACTTAAAACTAAAACTTGGGTGATTTCTTGCGAAAGTAAATACACAGCAAACAAAAAAGGAATCACTCCAAGCCAAATATTTTTGAGAGCCTATGGTCACTTGTATGTAATGTCAGTCGGAATTCAGACCTCTTACAGTCTTATGCGAATAACGTACATTTATATACACATCTGTTGTCATCTGTCTGTTTTTTTATATTAATATCAAGATCAGCAGTGTGTTGGACACTTGAATTAAATCAAAGAGAGTCATAAATCTATTAACTCAGACTATATTATCATCTGTCTGATTTAGCTATACCATTTTGGTATTATTATCAGCAGAAAATTTATTTAGAGTTAAAAAATATATGGGTTTAGTTAGGGGATTACTTACGTCTTCATTAAAGCCTCTAAAATTTTTTGATTTTTCATTCAAATTGAAAAAAAAAAAATTATCGAAATAAAAAATATAATACAGCAGACATCCTTTTCCATAAAATTAGTTTTATGAACAACAGCTTCAAAATTCAAGATTTTTCTCTAATTCTAAATTCGCGAATTATCAGTTAAAAATTTTAAACGTATGACCATTCTATACATCTAGCAATATATTTAAAACTATATATATATCCTTCTACCTATTACATGCAGCACTAAGAAAATGTCCCTATTACGAAATATACAATCATCAAGTCTATTCAGCATCAGAGAAAGTATAAGATTATAGCTCCATTGATACATTTCCAAGAACTTATAAAATTCAATCGTTTAGAAAAATATACCCGCAGTCAAATCAGGTAGAAAGTATAGAACAAAACAAGGAGGATCTAGAACATTTATGGAAGATTTATCACACATTTCCATTCATTCTGTAAATTTCAATGACAAAGAGTTTAACAATCTTTGCATAAGAAATAATGTATATCCTTTAAAAAAAAAAAAAAAAAAAAAAAAACTAATTCCAAGTGACAAAAACCTTCTTATCTGCCATCAGAAAATTTTATTTACTTGCCAGATTGTGAATAAATTCCCAATCCTACAACTTTTGTAGTCTTGAGAGGTCTTAAGATAAAACTACTGACCGCAAGTCTTTTCGCAGCAACGGTTTTGTTCTCAATTATAGTTCAACGTTTGGTAAAATGCTCAAAAAATCCTTTTTTTCATACTTGACCATAAGCTTAAATCTAGTTAAAAACTACAAAAGCTTCCTTAAAAAAATGTTAATCCACAGTCATAAATTTTCGTTGTTTTTTTTTTTCTGCTAAGCAAAGCAAGTGAATGTAGACAACGACTACAAAATAAAAAAGTGCATTTTTCCTTATTGTTTACCTTCCATAAGTAAGAGAACTGGGATTGTATGGTATACGTTAGTGTCGTTTTCTTAAGGAGTTGAATCGAAAAAAAACATGTCTTTAAGAAATACTCCCCTCAGACACCACCGAAATGTCTTAATCCTTATTTAAAGGAGGACCGCATACAGAGATATTGTGGGTTAAAAGACTTTTCTTATTAAACCTGTGACAAACTAAGAAGATGCTTCTGATATTTTGTGAAAGAATTCAAATAAGAAAATATTAAAATACCCCCGATTTAAGTATAAACGAATTGATATCAAAATAAATTATGTTCAGAAGTGGCCCGTCTCATATTCCTCTTAGTTGAGACTTAAGCTCAAGAAGAGTTCATATTGGAAAAAATCATGAAACCAGAAATAATGGACAATAGTGAGCAAGAATCTGCACTTTATTCATAAAAATTAGGTTCCACAATCATTCAAATAATAAACTTCCATGCCCCCCACAGTGAATAAAACTAAGGAAGATGAATTTTATGAACATGTCAAGAGCACATAGGATTTCCGAAGGAATTGTGATGCTAAACAAACAATGAGCTCGAAGATGAGGAAAGAGGAACAACATAATGTCATGAATAAATTGGAATGAGAAGTCTAATCTACATAGCTTGATGAAAAAACCAAAAATACTACAAGCCATGATTATAGATGCTGAAACGTTTCTCCGCAGAAACAAATCTGGTTATCTGTAGATGTAGTGGGAATCAATCAAATCGATCATATTTTTGACAGAAAAAATACGAACATCAAGCATCCTTAGATGTATAAAGATAAAGAAAGAAATGTGCTTTAAAATCCCAGCACGGAAATCATACGGAACACACAGAGACCAAGGATCCATTTTTAGAAATTGAAAGTGACAAAGAGATCTTTCAAACCGCTCTCGCAGTAGAAAAAAGTGGACTAAGAAACGGAAGCATAAAAGAAAGAAGAAGAAGAAGTAGAATAAAAGAACAAAAAGAAAATAACAAGAGCAAAAGTTACAATTGGTCTAAGACCAATAATATTATTCCCTAGATGAAAATAAAATTTAAATAAAGTGAAAACCAAAAGTTCTGTAGTATGTCAACATAAAAAGGGGATTGCCCGATTTAGTTTATTTTTGGCTTGTATTTTTATAAAAATGCAGTGTACAAATCTTGAGCTTTCCACATCGACGTATTCTCAGGAAAAATTATATAGTGAAAAAGGACATTTTCGTATGGCAGCAGAGAAATGAGGTTGCCGAGGTTGCCTAATTTAATCCACTTTTGAAATTTTATTTACTATTGCTATGCAATTACCATGTACCAAATTTCAGCTCTCTAGATCAACACATTCTCGGGCAATGCCAAAATATATAGCGAAAATCGAAATTTTTATATGACAGCCCTGCGTTATCGAGTTATCGTGAGGACGGACGGACAGATAAACAGACAGACAGACGGACATGCAAAAATCAAAATAACTTTTAATACTATGTATGGGTGTCACACAGAATGACAAACTTAAAATGTATACCCTATGATTTCATCTAGGGTATAAAAAGACGTAGAAGGCACATTGACCATTGACAGCACATGGGAACAACTTAAGGGCAAGGTGAAGAGAGGTGCAGAAGACATTTTAGGAGTAGTCTCAGACTCGATTATCGAACAATCTTCGTATAATGAAAAAAAGGGGGGAGTAAAAATCAGATGATTTTAACGACACGCAAGATTAAAGATGATCAACAAGCTCAATTTTCATACAACTTTAGGCCCGACATGAAAATACATTATAGATGTCTTAAACGATGCATTATGATACTCATGAATATATTTTATTGACAATGTTTATTTCAATTATGCGGGGGAAAGATTTCGGGATGGAATGTAGCTTGAGCGACTTTCTTGGGAGAAAATGTGGAGTTTTCTACTTCTAGTGATTCCGCGGAATTCGTGCGCCGTGGAAAATGACTTCCTAGGAGAAAAATTTTCACAACAAACACCAATGGCCATGGAAGAAAGAACTGCAAAAATATAAGCGAAATGTAGTAACTGGGTTGTATGTAACCCAAGTGTATATGAAAATGGATTTTCCGATGGCAAAAACGATAAAGTTTTCTGAATCGGAAAAAAAAGTACACCGTTCGATAGTACTCGCCGAAACCTTTAATTTGGCATGCAACATGCCGTATTCTAACCAAACCCCCCCCCCCCCCCGCCGAAGATCCCTACCCTCCACCCTAAAAGTATGTAGAGAAAAATTTTCTTCCACGAATTGTAGCTGGTAATAAGCTGAGGCCAACAATGAAACTCGTTTTCTACCGATTTAGAGCCGATCTAAGGTGCGAAAAATACTGTACCTAAGTTCGAATAAAAAAGAAGAAAAATAAGGGAGTGCTATTTAAGATTCCGAATATAGGAGTGTGGGTATTCAAACTTCTTCTCAGGACCTAAGGAATTCGATTTTGGACTAGATTTTCCAAAATGTACTGGTAATAAAATATGCTCAGAGTAGAATAACACATCGTTTAAGACATCTCTCATGCCTCACACTATTTAACCTGGCTCTAGAATGTATTAGTAAACTTCTATTGCAGGTCGCTTTCGCTTTCAATGATTGATTAATTTGATTCTTCGAAGGTTCCACCATATTTCTCCATTTCGGGCTTATTTACTTGATTGTTCTCTACATCTCTTTCGACTTATCCAAAACTGAGAGCACCGCTATTTATGTATAACTTGTTACAATCAAATATAAGACAGGCTACCTTAGAGAGTACTTTAAATTTACATCATCAGAGCGCAATTAGGAATCTAGTGAAATCTCGTTTTAAATAATTATAGAGAGAGTTAACTTGTCGCCAAATCGCTAACTTCTGGAATAGTCTTTCTTTTAATGTTCTTTTAATGTGCGAGAGCTAATCAGTGTATTTAGAATGCTAATAAAGAGGATGACGTGCTCTTCCCGGTACTCTAGTGTACGTTGGTTGACTCACTCATCATGGTGCTGAAAAATGTTGGATTCTTATATGAAGCGAATGCGAATAACATCCCTCTGCTCATCTCGAGGCACAGCATGACTGCTGCCTGTGCCTTCATGCAACGAGGCCTCAATGCTGTTGAGGACTGGTCCACGCGTCAAGATAAGACAGTGAACCGTACAAAGACCAGCTCTGTGCTCTTCTCCAAAAGGTGTAAGTTTCGGTACTTTGTTCTTCCAAAAGCTCTTTGAACACACTCTGCAACTGTCTCCCCATGTCAAGCACCTCAGAATCTACCTTGACTCGAACTTGACGTGGGGTTTACATGTAGAGGAAAAAATTAATTCGGCTAAGAGGGTCTTCAATCAGTGCAGGACATAAGACCGAGTGTTGTGCACTGTACACCACGATTGTAACACCCATGATCACATATGCCTCTTGTGTATGGTGGCCGAGGACGTAAGTGGGGACTGCGATCCGGAAGATGGCGGGCCTACAAAGGCTTGCTTGGCTAGGAATTACAGGCTCCGTTCGATCTACGGCTAATGCTGCCCTCGAGGCCTTACTTAATCTGCCTGCCTTGGATCTTGTCATTCAGGCAGATGCCAAAAGCGCCGTGTGTAGATTGCGTTCATGGTGATGCTGGGAGGATATCTGGATTAGCTCTATCCATTGCTCATTGGCGTGTGGGCTGGAGCGAAAACCTTCTGGTCCGCATGCCACTTGATGCAATGGACCAGAGCCTCGTTTTGGGTGTCGCTTCTCTTTTAGTATTCCTAAAAGGGTTTCCTGGGCTGAGGGAAGTGCCACTAATGAGAGAGCCGGTGCTGGGGCTTACTTTCTTGAACCTGACATTGGCTTGCAGTGTTCACTTAGAACGCACTCCACTGTCTTCCAGGCTAAAGTCTTCGCCATCGCAATGGCAGCAAAGATAGCCCTTGATATGGAGATCAATAATCAAGCAACCTTGATGGCTCTATGTGGGCCTCGATTAACATACACATAAGTTACTGGGGCGACTGCAGGTCGTCCGTGAATAAGCTGTGTATCCAGAACAAGGTGTCTATGGAGATCATGAGGAACCAAAGGGCTGAATTTCTAACCACATCTGGCTTTAGTTCTCCGTTCCTCGAACCGGAGCCCACCGTAGGCGTTGCCACCTCGGTTATCGGGTCTATCATCAAAACGGATGTTCGTATGAAACATCAGCAGAGATGGGCAAACCTGAGTACTTGCAGGTAAACAAAACTTTTTCTTGATTTTCTCTCATTTTCTCTTGGGACTCGGAATTAAACAATTTAGAACTGTGGTTCGCATAATCACCGGCTACAGCTTGCTTCGCGCTCATCTAACAAAGATGAAGTTGACAGCCCTGAGTGTTTGTCCTGCCTGGAAGGAGAGCCTGAGACAACCGAACTGAACACTTTCTGTGTGCTTGTCCGACCATTGCCTGGAGAAGGCTGGATACGCTACGGTCTGCCATTCTCTCTATGGATGAGCTGAAAAACTTACCTTATGCGCTTCATTCCGAGGGAAGGAAGATTTTGGTGAAAGGTTTCTAGCAGGGTAGCACAATGGGCCGTCCTGGCGTCCGTGCTTGGGATCTCTCACCCGCCTGCCTTGGAGAAAAAAAACATTCATTGAAGTAAATGATCGTTCTTCCCTACTCTGAGTTTTAAGTGAAAAGATACGAAGTAGGTTACTTTTTAATTTGTATTAATTTGCCTTGGTAATTACATTTACTTTCCTTTTTATCACTTATTTTATTAGATTTTGTACACATAAGATACTTTTATCTGGAATACATTTATTATTATCATTATAATGATTATGATCGCAACATCTAGATACAATTAGAATCTACAAATAGAAGAAAAAAATTAACCAACAAACTGATCTCACTGATTATATTACTTCACAATAAGTTCAATTATGGTCTCAGGCAAAAAATACAAAAAAAAAATATGTTTCTAAATATCCCGAAAAAGTCCGGTCCACGGTACAGAGAATACAAGGTATTCTCATTAGGAACCACGTTCCACCATTAGTGAACGAAATGTCGTGTAATATATAGGAAAGCACGGTACAGAGAACACAAAATACTAGATATCTGATCATTCTTGTCTTTTCAATAGAAATGTATATACATATATATGCTATGCCACACAGTAATAAGCTTCCACCATTTTTTAGGTTACTTGACGGCAAAAATTAAACAATCAAACGTCAAGCCATTTTGGCTTCACCTCCAGAGGACAAACCAATTTGGCTATAGCCGGCTTTAGCCAAAAGTTGAACACATTCCGTGAGTCAGGTTCAGAACGATCATATTCGTCTGAAACATTTTTCTAAAAATTCTGTTCATTTCAATTATCCCATATGTACGAATGACGTTCGTTGGATGTATTTTTACCTATTCAATACATAAAACTGGCTAGTAAAGAAAAGAAAAACAAAAAGCTTCAAAATGACACCTTGATACTCTCCTCAACGAATGTCTTTCTATCGATTAATTCGATAGTTGCGAATTTGACACTTTATCGTGCCTTCAATCCGTGTAAAATTTACCAATAACATGACTTGTAAGAAAACAATAAGAGCAGTCATAAAATTAATCAAAAATTTTACGGGAAAATTTCCCGGAAACACAATAAATATCGAATTTTTCCCCTCGAACAATCAACACATAAATCTTATATTTGAACGCGCATCTTTTTTAAACTTTATAGCCATTTTATAGATTTCCTTTTGAAATTTATTTTTCCCTATTTCATGAGGAGATTTTTTTTTTATTATGATATTGTCATAAAGTAACGAATTCAACCATTTTGTGATAATTTCCAAAAATCACGAAAGAAAAAGTTTCTTTCAGACGGAATTAAAGTAGAAAATTACACTAAGAGGGTTGGCTGTGCTAGGGAAGCATTTATATTTTTTCAGCGTACCGTTTAGAAAAAAAAAATTTTGCTGTTTCAATGATCAAGTTGAGTTTGAATGGGGAGATTCACCTTTATAAAAATTTACCTTTAAAAACTTTAAATTTTACGCGATTTCCATTGTAAAGTTTCAATAGTTTCTGAAATTAATTTAGACGTTCGAAAATTAGTGTGAAGAGTTTCAATATAATTCGGCAAATTTGTGCAAAAATACACAAATTTTGTGCAATATTGGTCACATTTTTCAAATAGTTTTGTGTAAAATTAAACATTTTTTTTTAATTTTCACCACTTTGGTTTAAAATTTTAAATATATTCTTTAAAAATAAATATTTTGCAATTTTTGTGTAAAATTTACATTTTACTGTTAACTTTTGTGTAATTTTTTACAATTTGCTGCCAACATATTTCAGTTTCGGATTATTGATAATTATCAACTGGTATTTGAATTATATATGTATATCGCCTTGTCAGAATTAGAGCAATGCTTATTTTTGGATCGTGGATAACATATGTGCAAAAAAAAACGGATGTAAACAAAAAATATAATTTCGATTGCTAAATTCGATTCATTTTTACGTAGGTAGAGTTCTTCAAAATAATTGCTGCCAAATGAAACTACTTGAATGGATGGAAGAATTGAAAAGAGGTTGAGTCCCCCGGACAGAGGAGCCTCCAACTTTGGCCACAGCTAGACCCATTGTTCAACCTCCAGACTTATGAGCAATAGCTCATAGGTTCCAGCCGAACGCTTACACAAAATTCAGAGCTGGCCCCTAACTCTCCCTGTCCGCTTCGTGTAGTTCAACCAGGAGGTGTGAGCCAAGGAATCTGTAACGCTTTCCGGAAAGAGCCGCACAGTGACACAAAAAGTGAGTCACCGGTTCGGGTTCCTATCCGCATCCCCTACATATAGGATCATCAACAAGTCTCATTTTGTGTAGGTAGCCCATGAGAAGAGAGTGCCCAGTGACAATTGGCACAACTATTCTCCGAATTGGCTTGCTCAGTAGCAATATCTTTTTCGTTAGATTTGGGTTAGGTTTACACCACAGTTCCTTAGTAGTTCTGCCCGAGGGATCATCCAGCTAAAGGCGACTGTGTTGGCAGTCAGCCCAAATCAGGCCGAAATCTTAGATGCAAGAATGTTTGGTGCAATCCCGATTGTAGAGGATGATTCCTCTAAGGTTGTACTAATACGAGCAAGTTCATCCGCCCTTTCTTTCCCGCTAATATTGCTGCGAGCAAGCACCCACACAACGAGTGCCCTGTTACACATCGAGAGGGAATTTACGGTGGTTTTGCACTCCAGTACCATCTTGGAGGTTACGAAAAATTTTGACAAGGCCTTTACAGCTGCTTGGCTGTCCGAACAGATGGAAATCTCCTTATTCACTGTATCCGTGTTGAGAAGATATCTTCCTGCTTCAAGAATGGCCTTGACTTCCGCCTGAAAAACCGTAACATGGCTTTCAAGGTGTAGGGTGATTTCCATACGAGGCTCCTCACAGAGAATACCTGCTCCGGTATTATCTTCAGTTTTGGAGCCGTCTGTGTAAACAATAGTGTTTGCTAGGGGTTGAAGCACAGAGTGTGACGCCCAATCTGCCGTAGATGAAATTATTGATTTAAATTCGCTTTTCAGTATAGTCTGTAGAAGGAGGTCGCTGTCCCTGCCGATGTCAGGAGCGATGGATTTCATGATCTCAAAGATGGATACATACGGAACTCTGAGATGCAATTGATGCCCCTTCTTTATATGTATCTGCACGGAGGATATGTTCAGGATAACTCCGAGAGCTCGAGTGCTGGTTGACTTGAGGGAGCTACTACTACTACTACTTACGAAAATAATATAAAAAGGGGAAAAACTTCTGGCACAATTTGAAAAAAGTACCTAATATTTTATCTGGACAATTTATTGATCGGAAGATGATGTAATGACAATATTGTAAGAAGACAAATAAAATTGCAAATGCTTCAGTCAAAAACCGCAATTGGATTCAACTGCTGTCGGACTTCGGAAATATGTAAATTGCAGGTGAATTCAGCCGTAGCAGTCGTAGTTGTGTTTAGACCTTTATGCTTTTATGGATAACGATGCAATATATTATAGATTCTACTCAAAAGACATATGTACATATATATAGAACAAAAGAGAAGCCATTTATTGAATTTTTTGCTATAGCTTACAATAATAGCAACAACTCAAAGTAATTGTATACGAAGTTTTCATAAAAATTCTTAATGAAATTTTGAAAATGGCATAAATGGGGCAACCCCTTATTGCCATACAAAAAGTGAGATTTTAACTGTGTTCTTTTGTGTACCTTGTTCTAGAACTCCCATATACTAGAGAGAACAAATTGTTCTGTCGATTGAAACGAACTATTTGTACTGTTCGCTTCATTTAAATCTTTCTGTGAACATGTATGAGGCCTTCTTTTGTGTATCTTTTGTTCTGCTCTGTTCTGCGGAAACAAAAGAACATAGCTTTTGTATATCGTGAAAAGGATCAGACTAGTCCTAGACGTTTTTATTGTACTGAAAAGTTCTTCAAACGGTTTCTAAAAAAAATCATTTTAAACTTAATTTTTGATATCACGTAGAATCGAAGAGTTATTGTCTTCAAACTTGAAGAAACAAATTTTCGAGCATTTCGAATCGCTGGACCGTATTAAACTGTGGGCACTTCAGATTGATGAATCAACAGATATCAATGGAAAATCACAGCTTTTTGCTTTTATTCGATTTGTTAAAGATGAGAAAAATTCATGAATGAGTATCTTTTCTGCAAAGATTTGAAAAGCCCAACAACAGAAAAAGACATATTTGAGCTTATTAGAGAAAATATTTCAAGTTTTCGTTTGCTGTGGTAAAACTGTGTTAGTGTTTGCATAGACGGATGCCCTTCAATGTTGGGAAACAAAAAAGGATTTATCACACGTATGCGCCAAGAAAATCTGAATATTATAAGCGTCCACTGCATGATTCATACACAGTAAAAAATTTGCACAAATTGTTGTGCCACAAAGCTTACGTATTTTTCGATAAGATTAGGAACTATACCCTAAAATGTAGGTTTTTTCCCTAAATTTTTGGGGAGAATAGTCCTAATGTTTTTTTTACAGTGTAGAGAATCTCTCGTTTCAAAATCATTAACTCCAGATATGTCGACTGTTATGAACTAAGTCATCCAAATGGTCAATTTCATCAAAAGCCGACCTTTTAAATCCCGAATTTTCTCTTAACTATATGCGGCGCAATAGACTCCGACTAAAAAACTCTTTCATATCACACCAAAGTGCGTTGGTTATCAAACGGAAAGGTTTTGAAGCGACTCATATAGGCGGAAGTGATTTTTCTTAAGGGTCGAAAGACAACTTTTGAATTTTATCTTCATGATGAAATTTGGTGGCTTAAAGTTCAATTTCTCTCGGACTTGTTTGAAAAGCTGAACTTTCTGAACTCAAGTCTTCGAAGATCATTTGAGAATATCATCACATCAACGTCAAAATTGATGTCAATTGAAGAAAAATCTGAAATATCCAAACGAAATTTTTATTGTTTCCAGGTGTCAATGAATCTCAATCGAAAAAGAAAATTGCAGATGAAATTATAAGTACCCTTAAAGAACTTCAAATCTCACTAAAAACGCTACATTGCTTCGCTTTCAGTTGAAGAATATGACCAACCTAATTGTAATTTGCAAGACACCAAATTTGACAATAACAGAAAAAAAAGAGCTCATTGATTTGAGAAACGTTTTACCATTCAATGTTCTTTGAGAAAAAGTTGGATGAGTTTCGGTTTTCAGTTAAAAATTTGTACCCTCAAATCAGCTTTTTGAAAGCCATTAAAATTTTTCAGCCTTTGGTGTCTTCATGGTTTTGTGAATTTGGATTTTCAGCATTTACAGAAATCAAGTCCAAAAAAGCGGGAAAGACTTTTAAAAGTTGACCATGAGATGCAAACTTATCTGGAGACTTTGGAACCTCAATTTGATTAAATTTGTTAAAAAAAAAAAACAGGCTCAGCCCTTTCATTGAATAAATTTCGTAAAAAAAAAAAATAATTTGTTGTTTTTTTATTTTTTATTTTCAGATGTTCCGCAACAAATTCCAGATATTTTAGTGTGCCGTCAAACAGTAAAGGTTGAGAAACACTGATCTAGGGTATTGTAAAAATTTGTATTATACCAACTTCAGCTTTTTAGAATTGTTTTTTCCACTATCTGTAAATTAAATCCGAAAAGACTTGTAAAAATTCGTTCAAATTACAGTAATATCAATTTCTTTAACATAAGTTTATAATTTACGCCGTAGTTAACAATTCTTTTAATTTATTTGGGATATTATTATAAAATTTCTGACTGTGGTTTATTGTTAACATTCAAATCAAATCAAATTTCTTTTACGATTAAATTAGTACCCTAAAGAAGTATGGCTATAATTGAGGACACTATAAGTAAACTAAACTAAACGTTATATACATATTGAAAGTGAAATGAAGATTACAATATTTATGAAGCAATTAAGAGAATTACTAAACAATAATGAAAAATGATACAGAAATCGAAAGAAAGAGAAAAATTGAAAAACTGTGTTTATAAATAAAAAAATAAAAAAGTGTCTACCAACAACACCACATAATCCAAAACCAAAACCACACGCGACAAGAAAAGCTCCCTTCATAATTGAATAGCGCAGGCTAGGAATCCTCAGATTGAGGTGGCTGGGAGAGCTCAAAAATTATAATTTATTAAATAAGTAGCTAGGCTTTTTGGTGTAAATAATAGTCTGAAGAGATACCAGAAGCCTCCGCAATAAGTATGCCTTTAAGGAACAACCAAACAGAGAATTACTGGATTGTGAGTGGAGACATGATCAAATCTTCTTAGGGCAAAAACTAATCGGATAAAATCATTAAAACGTCATTTAATTTCGATGGACAAGCACAATCCAAATGAAAAGGTTACTGTTCCATTACCAGTAAGGAGGAATCAATAATTTGACCAACATTAAACGATTGCTAACTAACAAAAAATATTAGAGAACTTCCGAAGCCATCAACAATTTTTCTCTTACATGGTCACGGCATTTTATAAAAGGGTTAAAAAAAAATCTCTAGATTTTTCACACGATGACCAGAGGTAGATCCACTGTATCAATAGTTTTGGCGGTAAAATGCAATTCATTGTAATTTTTGAGGGGTTAGCAGTAACTGATTTCCTGTTGCCCTCAAACTGTAACATTCCCCAGGTTCGAGATAAGGCAATAAAAGCAGTCCTCAGCCAAGTGTACTGATTTATAGACATCTGTACACCATCGGCATACATATTGATAGTACAGTCAACAATAATATTTGGAAAATCATTTATAAATAAGCAGAAAAGAAGTGGGCCCAGGATAGATCCCCTGAGGTATACCACTAATAAGATGCAAGGAATCAGAAAGACAACTGTTCAGCTTTACCTGTTGGTGACCTGTTAGATGTAAAGCTGTTGATGAAATACGTTGCACGAGTAGTTTTTAGCCAGCAATACGAAAATAAAATTTCGCCACGAGCACGATACGATACCGTGCGATTTTTTTAGTGGCGTCCTATTTTTCCTATAGGTCTTGCTCTATTTGCGACTGGTTTTTATCGCGCGATACGTTCACCAAGTTGACAGTGTCCTCAACTTAATTTTGTGGTGGCAATGAGATATTACCGTGAAATTTACATATATTTCTGTTTTTATATTTATATATTTACATATTATAGTAAATTTCAACATCCCTGCGTTGCTTTAGCATCCGATTACAAATGTAAACAAACATAAATGTTGAGGTTATGTTGAAAATCGCACCAAACTAAGAGCATTCCTGCGATAAATTTTGTGTATCGCACGAAACATAGAAAGAGTAAGCATGTTCAGCGACAACCATATTGCTGCAGTCAATCAGAGCTCTGTCGCATGCGATAAATCGCGCTCGTAAGCAACCCCTAAATCATCATAACCAAACAAAAAATGTATGACAGGGGAGGGGTGGGGGCATCTCAACCGCTACAGAGTTACAGGGTGATTACGAAAATATGTTAGGTTTCACAATAGACCCGGTATCTTAAAAACTATGGGGTGTACGGTAACCGGTACAGTCCTCGTTTTTTTTTTTTTAAGCTGACACTGAAATGACTTTTCTTTTTTTATAAAAACTGTAAACTGACATTGACTATGTTCTTTATATCCTGTTTCATAACTTTATTGCTGACGTAAGCAATGGGTAAGCCAGCAATGCCTCGCTTCAATGCAGAATCGACGATGCCTGGACTGATTTAAGGAAGGCCCCAATTTTTTCTTAGAAATTTACTGGAAATTTGTTCTTAAAAAATTACTGGAAATTTGTTCTTAAAAAATTACTGGAAATTTTTATGCATTATTGGAGGTCAATAACGGGTGCTTGGGCCACTAACAATTTTTATGAGCGTAGACACATACGCCGCGGCGTACATGAGCAATTAGCATTGATTTATTCTTAGAAATTTACAGAAAATTTTTGTTTTTCAGTCTGGTGGCCGACTGGAGTTATTTTCAGATACAATACTTTCATGTGTGCCCTTGTCGGCCTCCAATAGCGCCTGAATCAGCTTGCACGACAGCGAGACAGCAACAACGCCAGCAACGTGAAAAATATTTTGCTGTCGGCTGTATCAGATTGCACTAGAACAGCCAAAGGCAGCAAGAAGAAGATTCTGACATTTCTATATGCGTATGACAGAATATCCATGCTAAAAGTTGAGACATCGTCGATTTTATATTTGAGCAAAACGTTGCACATTTTTGTTCTACTTGCCCAGTCTTAGTAGTTATTAGTTTTTCTATGACCATACTTTCTTACAGGGTAATCGTCTGGTGGCCTAAAGCTATGCAGATAGCAACTTAGAGAGCTCTTGATAAAGTCCAAAGGATAGTATGTCTAGACGCCACTGGCGCCTTCACACCGTTTCCTCAGCGAACACTTTTGGCTTAAAGGAACGCTATACCTTCTTATCCAGAGGAAAGTAGCATGCCTCAAAGTAAAGGTCAGACGATCACACTTCTTTCGATGAGAGACATTTGCACAATCTTGAGCAAGTCAACTTTAAAGGTCTAAAAGCTCCCACGGATGTTATGGCTAAAAGATTTTCCTTTGAAAGAGGTTACCAGGTAAATATTAACAAAAGAAGCCAGATATTAGATATTGGGCTCCAGTTTCCACAACGGGACCATGACTGGTATACTGGCGGACCTACGAAGGACGACAAAACAGGCGCAGGGATGGTCGGTGCAGAAGTGGAGCTCTCCATTCCGCTCTGTACGCCACCTCCCACTTTTCAGGTGGAACTCTATGCTATAGAGGTTAGAGTTCAGGAAAGCCTAAACAGGGGCTTCAAGAACTCCAACATCCCACACAACAAAGAACTACCTCAACGGTACTTTAAAAGTACTGATTTTGAACGCCAGTACTGAAATATACAGGGTATTCTCGGACGTCTACAGATATTCACGAATCCTGTATAAATATCTCGTAGCTCTATGAATCGGCAGTTGTAGCTTGAAAAAATGGTCTTGGTATGTCCAGTTTGATTCCTAATAAGTATTTAACATTGCTGGAAAGCCCTGGAGCAGTATCTATACAATGCAGATCTTCTAAATTAAGTAAGTAATATTTACAACAGTACTGATACAGTTACTATATTGTTCACCTGTTCAGTACTGAAATAATATACACCAATATTCAGTGGTGATATATAGATACTATATTAGGTATTAAGATGCGAAAATCCAAGTGTGCAACCAAACATTGAGTTCACATAAGGAGAAACATGGTTATATCGCCGAAGCCCAAAACAATAACGAACCGCAGAGTTGACAGCGTTGTGATACTACAAGGGCTTTGATTAAAAATATTCAAGTCAGGACGGGTGTATACGATGCAGATAAAGATAAAATTTGCGAAGGGCTGCGCATGTCCTTAACACAACAGATTTTACATGATCCGACCAAGTTAAAGTTCGATTCAATGTTACACCAAGATCTTTTACCATGGTATTATCATCTCATTGTTTATACTGAGTACAGGCCAGTTGGCTGTGTCAATTACGATTTTATGTATAATTATGGCACTGCACTTAGACATTTCTTAAATCAGTATTCATGCCGTCGACAGCTGCACCAATTTGATTCTTGTGTCTAGAAATATATAACAGCATTCAAGTGGAACCTAAAGGAGACGGACAACAGTAAAGGTCCTAGAATAGATCCTTGAGGCACGCCACTAAATACTGGCAGGAAATCATAAACTCTGCCCCCACAACAAATCGGTTGCTGCCAACCTATGAGACAAGTCTTAATAATAAGATTACATGCTGGAGTAGAGAAATCAAAATGTGTAATGAGTTTATTAATTAAGACAGCATGATAAACTCTACCAAATGCTTTGGAGAAATCTAATAGGTTTAGAATAATTTAATTACTTACCGCCATTGCTTCGCGGATGTTATCACTTATTTTAATTAAGGCTGTGATGCAGCTGTGCTTTAGCCTAAGGGAAGATTGATAGCATGATAATAGACCACTACTTTCAATGTAATGACACAGCTGATTATGTATTAATTTTTCGAGTAGGTACTTTAGAAATGAAAGGAAGCATTGAAATAGGACGATATTAATGGGTACCTAATTTTTTAAAAACTGGGATGATTTTAGCCAATTTTCAGTTGATGGGAAATGTGGAAGATGAAGTAATATTATATTATTAAAAACCAGTGTTGGGCGTAATCAACTACATTTGTAATCAGATTAATAATCATGATTAAATCAATCATGATTACCCATCAATCATTAATCATGATTACATCGAGTAATCTTAGGAAAATGTAACCGTAATCATGATTACATGATTAAATTTTTTTTTTTATTACAAATGAAACTTTTTAAGAGATTTTAAAATTTAGTTCTAAGAAAACAAACAATCTGTGATCGTAAGAATTTTTATTGTAGAAAACTCCAAGGCACTGTTGAATTATGTATTAATTGAAGTCAGTGTAAAGAATGTAAGTGCTTCTATTGATAGAGACTCACACATATCTGATCATCAGCTTAAATTCAAGGATCTTGAGTATATATGAAAAAAGGTAGCAAAAAGATTACATTTCTGGGGCGTATAAGAAAGTCGTTGAGCATGGAAAATGCAATACTGCCTTTTAACGCTTTGATTTTGCTAGACTTTTCATATTGCTCCATATTGTTATATGCTAGTTCGAATGAATTCAAAGGCAGAAGGCAGCTGTTGTAGAATAAGGCAATGCAAGTTATTCACTACCGACTTCGGGATAGAAATACAACAATGTTTGTTTTCTTTTAACTATAGCTTTAAACATTTTGCAAATTTGTAATCAAAAAATTTAATCATTTAATCATGATTACGGTTACGATTGATCAATCATTAATCGCCATAAATGATTACTTTTCTGATTAATATTATCAATCTGTAATCATGATTACAGATTACATATTGTAATCGTAATCATTAATCATCAATCAGATTGCATTTTGCCCAACACTGTTAAAAACATAAGTAAAGTATACAATTAGGAAGGAAATTATGATTTTTATAAACACCAAGTGAATACCATCAATTTCAATAGCATTGGATCTAATGACCATTATTGCTGTATACACTTCAATCTCCGTCACATTTATGAATGATTACCCATCATTTGAATCGTCCCGATTAAAAGTTTTCATTAGATAACTTCACATTAAATTTCAATCTGTAAAAATTTGCTTTTGACCGACGGATTTCGTAGTTTACTGAGTACGAAAAATGTTCCAACATTCATCAATTCTAAAGCATTTCCACCTTCAATTAGGTTAAATTGCGTTGATATATTAGATATTTAGTTGTCGATGTAAATCAGGGACAGGTTGGAAAAATGGTGAGTCTACTTTTAAGCGATATACAAATCTGTTAAAATGATAGTTCACCTGATGGTGACCAAGGAATATACTCGATTTCAGCCCAATGCAGACGTCTCTGCAAGTCGTCGACAATACTAGAAAGATTCTTTTATAGCATCCGTTTACCACACTCACCATATATGAAAAATATTAAATCATGCTTGAAAAATTGGTTAAAAATTTCTACTTTTTCAACAGTTTTAACTATGAAAAGTTCTAGCAATGAGGACGAAGTAGTAGTAAAATGCGTTGGACATATATTATTCATAAAATTTAAGCCAAACGACTCGATCATATCTCTGAAGTATCTGGCGATTGCACTGGATATGTGTAAATCTATGTTGAAATCATCACAGATACATAATTAAATGAGCATACTGATGACTAATGTCAGCAATTAGCATCTCCACTGCACTGACATTCGATATATAAGGTGGTTTGTAGACTGTCCCAAGTAAGCATCTTTAATGGTTAACAAGAATTTTAATAAATTGGTATGTATTCAAGCTCTACCAAAGACTCGGAACAAGCAACAAGATGTGAATGGAATGCATTATTTACATACATCGCAACACCGCCACGCACTTGGTCCGTGCGATCTTCCTAAAAACCTTAAAACTTTTGTAAGCTAACAAGATCATTGTCAATATGTGACCGCAACCAAATCTCCGACACACAAATCACATCCATATGTGAATTATTAAAAGTATCTCTAAATTCATCAACCGTTAAGATGACACACTTTCAACCTACGACTCCTATTAGACATTATATTCACTAAAATGCTGGATTTATTGGACACTGAAACACCTGACCAAATCTTATTAAAAACAACTTAAAAGGAAAATTTACCAAGCAGAATTCATGTTTGACTTATACTGCAAGATAGATTAACAACAAACTTAAAGTTAGACAAGAAGTGATGTATAAGAGGAGCTCGTAGCAAACCCCAATAACTCACTGATCTCGACCAAATGTATATGTATATATGGATATGAACTCTCTGGATTTTGGGTTATACATATACACATACAGGGTATCCCAGATTTACTTCATACCAGCAGTTTCCTTATCTAGGAGTCATTTTTGAATCTGACGCACACTATTGGAAATAACTGTACTTTAAGATTTTTGGGAATGTTTTTATAAATTAATCAACTTTCTTATTATTCACCTTTTGGACGCGATTGAAGCTTCATTCAATAGTATGGATACTCCAGCCTTCGGAGTCCGGAGTTAGTGGCTTAAAAGAAAGGTATCTATCGTAGTCTTATCGTAATAGTCGCAGAAATTGTGTTGTTTCTAATACCGAAATTTTGGATAAAAATACTGTAAAGTAAGTACATGTTTATACTCGTATATATTACATAAATGATGTGCGTGTGCGTGCGTGTGTGTGTGTGTGTGTGTGTGTGTGTGTGTGTGTGTGTGTGTGTGTGTGTGTGTGTGTGTGTGCGAGTGCGAGTGTGTGTGTGCGTGCGTTCATTTGTGGGAGAGCGTAGCTCTATACTTCGGCGCGTTCGCAGGCCTCGTGCTAGCTACATGTGGGTTGGCCTTATAGCCATAATCACCTAGCCAAAAATTTCTAGTTCTTCCTTCTTAAAAAATGCTTTAACAGCTGGGCTGACTGTAACAGCTGGGCTGACTGAAAAGGGAGATTTAGATTTAAGCGGGACAAGAGGCCTATGTACTGCAGCCATCTTTGGCTTATGGTGCACAGCTCATATTACAGTTCTTCTAACAAACCCACTCTTTTCCTAGGAAGAGCTGTATTTTTTTGGAAGAAATTTCTTCGAAGTAGTAGGCAGGCTTTAAGAAGTATGAGCCAAAGGCCTGGAATCTGCATTGTGAAAGGCCTGGAATCTGCATTGTGCAATGGCCTCGCATGCACACAGTACATGCTCCGATGTTTCATTCTCTTCGAAACATAGCCTACACATATCAGTGGGTGAGATGCCTATTCGATGCATGTGTTTGTTAAGTTTACAGTGTCCGGTTAGGACTCCTGTAATGATTCTGAGTTGATTTCTAGATAGCCCTAACAGATCCAGGCTCTTCTCTGAGGAAGGTCTCTTGATGAATCTTTTGGCTTGTCTGGATCCTGGCTGTTGAGTTCCATCTCTGGACCACTTGGTTCCGGATCCAGGTTTACATGGTAAACTTCACGGTATTGTAGGAGATACCGCAAAATGCATTCTCACATTAACTTAGTTTTAATCTCAGGTGATGAGATGGCTTTTAAAGTCGCTTGGTTATCTGTGTAGATATAGATATTTTTATTAGTGTAGAATCTGCTGAGGTTTTCTTATGCGCATCTAGTGATGGCATATACCTCTGCCTGAAATATTGAGGCGTATTTTCCTAGCCTTTGATAGATGTTAACTCTTGGCTTAATCCCATATATTCCTGCTCCTACTCCTTTCTCGGTTTTAGAGCCGTCGGTGTATCAGATTAGGGCTTGCTTTACTAGACTTGTATCTGTTTCTTCCCTATCTGGTTATTATCTAGAAGGGCAGACGGATATTGTGCTAAGCAACCATTGTGTCTGACATCATATCCATTATTGGATTTGCTTCAATTCTTTTGGTTATAGTGCGTAGACTTTCAGAGTCCCATTCACTATAGCGATCTGTTCGGGCTCTGTACACCATGAGTCTAGCCTCTTTTGCAACCATATCGCCGAGTGCCGGTAAGTTTAATAGTGTTTCTAGAGCGCCGGTAGATGTTGTGCGCATGGTACCAGTTACATTTAGACAGGCCAGCCTTTGGAGCTTTTTTAGCTTCCTGGTGGTTGTTTTTTGTGTGCATTTATTCCCCCATGCTGCTGCAGCATAGGTGACCATGGGTCTGACTACTGATTTGTATAGCCAAATCATGATATTCGGCTTGAGTCCCCATGTTGAGCCAGCCAGTTTCCCTGCAGTTCCACAGCTTTAGTGTACCTTTCTGGACTGTCTTGTCAATGTGTTTATTCCAATTCAGCTTATCATCAAGAGTTATCCCGAGATATTTAGCTTCTTTGGACATTGAAATCTCCTTACCAAATAGGATAGGGCTTGTTATGTTCCTCATTTTCTTTCTTTTGGTAAAGGGTATAATTGTTGTTTTGTTGGGATTGACTGATAACTTGTGTGCAGCACACCAGTCTTGAACAAAACTTAGGGCTTCTTGAAGCTTTCTAGAAAGCAAGCGCTTATATTTACCTCTGATAATGATTACAAGGTCATCGGCATAACCTTGAGATTCAATACCATGGTTGCTGAGCTGAACTAAAAGGTCGTCAACTACCATAGACCCCAGCAGAGGAGATAGTACTCCTCCTTGGGGACAACCTCTGGTGGTATGTACCTCCAAAAAGTCTCACCATAGGGCTGCGTCTTTATAATCCTGTTGGAAAGCAGAGCCTATTAAAAGGAGTCAGTACCAAGATTTTCAAGTATCATACATTTTTCAATGCGAATTTCTGCCAAACTATTTGTACCGGAATAATGATTGGTATCTTAAATTAAAGGTAATGAAGAAGTCTAGTAAATAACGTTGAGAAAAATAAATAAAAAAATGGAATGGAGATATTAGCTCGGAAACTTGTAAAAAATGGTAAAAATTGATTTTGTTCAAATCAAGTTCCTGTTAGTAGGTATTCTTAGTTCTTTAGATTGTGACTATTTTAGAAAGATAAAGCCTAAATCTAGCAAATAACGTCGAGTTTTTTCATTTTTAGTGGCGCTTTTTTTAATTGTTTAACTCTAATAATACTTGTTTTTTCTCTCGATATTTCAGCGACGAGAAATTGCAATATTTCGTTGAAAGTTGTTTAACAAAGCAAAATATTATGTTTAACAATTTTCTTTGAACTGAAACTTTTCATTTTCGTATTAAATTGTCACATGTTGGGTTTCTGTCTTTTACGCTAGATGTCTCTAATGTGACTTGTAGTCTAGGTCTAGGCTAATTTTATACGAATTTTCATCCTTTCAGGACACAAACCGACTTATAGTAAGATTTATTGCCTACAGGCTCACTGGTATTTAAATTGAAATTTTTGCTGAGGCAGTACTCCTCTTAACCTCTTAAAATTAAAATTTCTCCAAAAAAATTTATGTAGAATACTATTTCTGCTAAAATGTCTTACGTGGTGAATCTTAAAAATATCTTATGTAGAATCGAGGGGTTAGTATACCCTTTAGATTTCATCTAGGGTATAAAAACATATCCAAAAATTTTAAAGTACAGTTATTTCGAGTAATAACAAACCAAACGTATCTCCAATGCATTCGAATCACTCATTTCTGGCCTTGTTACTTTCATTTAATTTGATCGAAATTGATTAGCTGAAATAGAACCAAACTTTTACTGGTTGGAGTCAGTAAAACTAAAACAACTACTTTTATTAAAAATTCTGAGTTCATATTGGGGTCTTTTAGACGTGAGTTTATAAGAAAATGAGTTTATCTCAATTTCACCACAATTGGTCTTTTCAGGCTAACAAAATTTTTAATTAATTGAGTTGTTTGAAAATATATATCTATCTTCAAAAAATTATTAAAAAAATGTTATAGCAAACTTAAAAAAAAAAGAATATTTTAGTTCAATGAATATTATTGTGTGAATGAATGTGTATAGGTTTTTCTCAGAATTTTAATTGTGGTGATCAACAGAAAATATGTTTAAATACATTAAAAAGAAAAAATTCTTTCACGTCCACAAAATAATTCAATAGAATTTAAAATTTAGAAGATAAGATAAATTGGGGTATGGAAATCCTTATCTCAAAATTTTTACTTCAAGTTGACGCATGTTAATGTGTCTAACCACTGATATATATATATATATATATGTATACATAAGCATGGAGTTGTGGCATTAAAATTGCTGCCAGCAAATGGAACTAGTTTTGTACATTGGTCTCAGATTAAAACATAATAAAAAAGGTGGTAATCTATGATCAATGTTCTTTGTGTGCTTAAGTTCGTTCAAAGAAAAGCAAACAAAAATTGCTTAGTTTTTACCAGAAGTTTAATAACAGACCGAGTTTTAAAGAGTGTTAGGTTTTTAACTTGAGACCGAACCAAAAATTATGCTTAATTTTGTTTACAAATTTTGTTTCTTGTAGGTAAGATTTGCTGTTTGCCTTAGTGCTTGAAAGACTTTGGTGTCCCAAAATTATGTAAACTCTTACTTAGAATGTTAACATTACATCGAACGAAGTTTGGTGACCTTTTGGTGCTGTCAGTCAACTAGAAAAGAAGTTATACCTAGTACTAAGGTCCGCGCTAAACTAAATTTTAGCGGGCCTCCAATATCAGGCTGTTCTCTAGCAGCTAAAATATGACAGCGGAGAAAAGAAATATTAAAAACAAAAAGAAGAAGAATTTTACAATTTTTTTACGGAAATACAACGCGCGGACATAATATCTCTAAAAACAGATAGTTAAAATTATTTAGAAATATTAAAAATATAAAATAATATGCAGAATGTATACTATAAAAAAAAAAAATTAACAATGATATTGAAAAAACGGCCACGAGAAGAAATCTAATTCATCCGTACTTACAGCAAAGACGTATAAAACTGCGTTAACTACAAAAATCCGGTCAATAAATTTATCAAATCTCAGCAATAAATATTTTTAGCACGCTAAAGAACGGCCTAGGCGGATAAATTCAAGTCGGGAGACTTACTGGTGCTGCCATCTCTAATCAAAACCCAAAAGCCCAATTTAGCACGTTGACCTTAGTACCGCTCTCACCGAAATTCAGGATAAATTTTCGCCAGTATCTCTTAGCTTGCTAAATTTTCATACAAAATTTAGTTTAGCGCGGGCTTAGTACTAGGCTTCAGAATTAACTAACCCGAAGATGTGCCAAAAACAGCAATTTGTACTCCGTTCGGGCTATTCGAGTTTACTCGTATAACCTTTGGGCTATGTAATGCGGTCCAAACATTCCAAAGGGTCATGCATACCATACCAACTTTAGGAGTGAGTTCAAATTTTGTTTTGTATATTTAGATGACATTCTTGTCGCCTCAAAAAGTGAGTATTTTGACCATTTGGAGTATATTTACGCCCTTCTGGAAACTTTTGGATTTATTATCAACGTGGATAAGTGTACGTTTTAGTCTTAAGAGGTAATTTTTTAGACAAGTTAATCTCGCCAGATGGCATTAAGCCACCAGCCGAAAGATCGAAAGACATTGCGAATTGTAATCTACCGGTTACAGTGAAGGATCTCACGATGCATGCAACAGAACATCATCCACTCTTAAACAACTAATTCAGAGGCTCCAAAAAAGATGGTAAGAGAAAATAAGCTGGTCTGAGGAAGCAGTCAAGGCTTTTAGCATTCCCTAATTCTTCTGCGGAGTTAGGCCTATAGGTCAATGCCTCTAATACGGCCGTAGGAGCTGCGGTGCAGAAAAAAACGGACAACCGCTGGAAACCTTTGGGTTTCTTCTCAGTCAAACTTAATAGTATGCAACGCAAGTACAGCGCGTATGATCGAAAATTGCTGGCAGCCAAACAAGGTATCAAATACTTTCGTTTTTTGTTAGAAGGTCAACCATTCACAGTGCTCACTAACCACAAGCCACCCTGAGAAGGTGTCACCCATACAGCTATGGCATGTGTATTTCATTGGCCCGTTTACCACAGACATCATGTAAGGATAATGTAGTAGCCGACAAATGTTATCCAGGCTAGAAGAAATTCACATTTCTAGTCTGATAGACTTTCGTTCCCATGCCGACGAACAAATTAATGATCCTGAGCTACTAACTCTCCTTCAAAATCCATCGTATAAATTTGAAAAGTATCCCGTTTTTCGTACTGGCTGAACCAACTTACATCTAAATGTGAAAACCTCACAAATAAGTGGTCAAACAAGCAAATGGCCCTCTAGTAGAAAGCTCTATACATTCTCTCTCTCTCTCTCTTGCTGTATTGTGCCACATAAATTCTTCGCAATGATAACTTTCTTTGGTTGAATAAAAAGTTAAAGAGCTTTGAAAAAGTGATCCGAGTTTACGTGGGGATTTTCTTATCTAGTTGTATGTTGTCTGTGGTACTGGTAAGCAAATCTACTGTGAAATTTCAGTGAATAGTAATCGACCTTTTATTTTAAAGTCTTTTAGGAAACAAGTTTTTACCGCGGTACGCAATCTATCGCACCCAAGTATCCGTGCCACTAACAAAATGGTGCTTTCCAAATATTGTTGGTCTTCAATGACATTAATTATTATTTCCTGAACTCGGGCATGCTCTAGTTCTAGTCGATTCAAGGACATTCTAATTGATATTATCGGTCCCCTCCCACCTTTCAATGATTTCAGATATTATCTCATCGTCATTGATAGATTCACACGTTGGTCTGAGGCTCAATTGGAGTCAGCACTTTTTGTTGAGCTCTCTAAATTGTTAGATTTTGCTCGTAGCCGATCTACCGCATATCATTGTCAAACAAACGGGTTCTTAGAACGATGGTATAGGACACTCAAAGCTAATAATACAGAAACAGGACTTGGTAAAAGTTTTTACCAATCGTATTGTGAGACCTCAGGACAGTGTTCAAGGAGGAATTTTTAACGATTCCGGCGGAGTTAGTTTACGCCTGCCTGGAGATTTTCTCCAAAACTTCCAGTTTACTCCCCAATCTGATTTTGTTGTCTCTTTACGTAAAGTGTTTGCTTATCTTAGGCCCATATCTGAAGATATTTTAAGTATGAGAAAAACAAAAATGTTTTTAAAAAAGTAGTCTGAGGCTTTATGTCCTTAGCGACGAACGCGTTTTGTAAAATTAAGTTTAGAAAAATAATTCCCTGACGTTTGTGAAATTAAGTTTGGAAAAGAATTTTCCAAGACGTTGTGCTATTAAGTTCGGTATTTAATAACCCAGAAATTTAATGTTTTAAGTCTGGAGAATAATAGCTAAGACATCTTTTATATTAAGTTTGGAAGACTTTTATTATGTTTATGTTATAAATTATTATTTATTATTATTATTTTCCGGTAGGAAATTAAAGAAAATATGTGTTGATGAACCAGGGTGTAATTTACTGAAGCGATTCTTAGTTGGCTGACCCCCTTTAACTATTAAGGTACCGTAAAATGTGGTTACTTTGAGCCACTTAAACGTATAAGCAGAGTAGCTAATATTTGTTTTAAAATTTGAGAAAGGATGACGTTGAATTATTTTATTTGTAATTTTTTCATGAGATACTCTCTATAATATTTTTTTTTATGTGTATAATGACTCTTTTATTGTTGGCTCTTTGGCTCTTTTTAAAAATTCCTTAAAAATAGGTGGCAAAAGGCTCTACAAAGTGTAAAAAAAGACGCTAGCTAAACTACAGTTGTAAAAGTCAATAGGGACAAGTAAAACAATTAAACTAAACAAATGACACAAAAAGTAAAATAAATTCAAACAAAATGCTGAAAAGAGTCTAAAAATAGTCACGAGAATTTTGAAAAAAATCTAAATTATAACCAAAAATTTAAAACCAGTCCCAATTGTGACAATTAGGTAAGTGGCAGTTCTAAGTAGTTCCAAAATTCAAAAATGATCTAATAAAAATAATGCAATCAACGAGCGAATTTCAACAAAAAAGTTTGCAATTTAGCACCGAGATCGAAACCGAATTAAAAACTTAATAGGCGAACGAATGAAAAAATTTACCCGAAACCGTTATAGAGTCCCGCGAGAGCAGCCTGTCGTATCATAGACCTCTACAAACTGCCCTCATCATCCCTCCAGCTGAACCTCTCCAACGAAGCGCTTGTCCTTCCCACAGCACTTGCAACGGTTCCAAAGCGAGGAGAAGCCTCGTGGACTAGTGTTGCAAATGCTGTGGCCTGCTATCACCAGCGAAAGACAAGAGCTCCGTCCTGCACCGACGATAGTGGTTGCCATGTGCAGTTGAATGTGTTTGCGTTCGTTGCCAGATATTCAAGACGTAAACGTCTCTTCAATCTGTCAACGAAGTTGCGCTTAAGTGCTTGTGTGTGGTGTTGTGGGTCAGTGTTCTGATTCCCATCTCCGACTCTCATGTAGTACAAGTGAACTGTAGATTCGGCCAGTGTCAACACAAAGCTAATCAAACAATTCACCCGACTACAAACCTTTGGTCTCCATAGAAACGATGTCCTAGTAATGCCGAAATTCGGGTAGATCAACTGACACATGTCGCGCACGAGTTCCATTAGATTTTGCAAAGCTGGGCAAGTAAAGAACCTGTGAAACAAGGTGCCCTCACCAGAACAAACTGTGCAGATCCTCTGAACCCGCCGGTCGATATGTGGCAACTGATTAGGATGCATAAAACTGTGATGCAACAATTTGAATGCTACATCAGCATCTTTGGAACTAGAAGGATAACTGTAGACTACTCTGCAGGTTATCCCTCCCATCACGCCCATATTCACCCCGAGGTGTGTTCGCCATCTGTTGTATCCTGTATACTCCGGAGGTCTTATTGATACAAGCACGTCACGGAGCACACGTGTTGTAAGTGTGCTGAAAGGTGTGTGAGGTGGTCTGTTCAAAACGAAAGCATCTTCCAACTTAGTGTCAGGGTCACTGGTCCCAAGTTGGCGAGATCTCTCCCGCGCAGAAGCAGCCAGGTCGTGTAGTTGTACAGTGTTAGTGTTTATTTGACAGTTTCCAGAGATATCAATGAGAGAGCTGTCAGTGTATGCGTGTCAGCTTCAAAACCTCGAGCATTACTGAAAACTGAATCTATTAATTCAGGATTAAACCTGATTGGAATCGACGCGGATTGCGTGTACCATAGAGCATTCCACGGTGAAATGCACCCACAACTGAGAAATCAAGGTGTCTCTCTGGCAAAACACTCGTTGGAATTCACGCACTTGGAGACACCTTGATTTCACAACCAAGTTAGTGAGACCTAATCCACCTATCCTGACTGGCAGACAGAGCGTGATTTCAACAACCTATCGTCTTCCGCACCAAGTAATCAAATAATTTATCACGACTGACCTACCCATTAAGGATAATGGAAATAGTCGACTACGCCATCAGTTAACAGCTCTAGAGAGTTTCTCCAGAGCGATACGGCTATTATTTGATTTACTCTCGCATCCGATATACACACTTAAATACTTGAAGCAAGTATTAGTCCATTGGATGTTCAGTGGAGTATCAGTACGATCTCTCCACCTTCCACACCACAAGCCTTGACTCTTACTAAGGTTGATTTTAGCACCCGCTATACGTTCGTACTGTTCGAAAACAGCACGAGCGACCGGAAAAGCTTCATCTCTTGTCACGAAAATAAAAAGGTCTTCCGCATATACCAACATAAGAGGCCTTACATTGGTATATGGTAAATGCACTGAATATTTTCCGAGCATTCAACGAAGATTCACCAGTAACGGCTCCAACGAAAGATAATAAAGCATAACTGACAATGGACAGCCCTGTCTGATACCTCGACGAAACGAGATAGGAGCCAGAACTTGTCCTTGATGTTTAATCAAAATCGCTGAATCTCTATACGATATCGAGCCACCTGGGCGGGAGCCCAAATGCCTCGAGAGCAGTCAGGAGATACTCGTGCGAGATGCTATCAAAAGCCTTTTGCTGGTCAAGTGAAATCATGGCCATTTGTGTACCTGTCTGTTGATGGTAGGCAAACAAATGTTTGGCTACCGCGATTTTGTCGTAGATACTACGACCAGGAGCACAATAGGACTGTTCCGGGTGTATTACCGAAGCAATCACTGAGCGGAGTATCGCCCCTAACGCTTTGCAGACAATTTTGTTGTCCACATTGCATAGGGTTACTGGCCTCCAGTTCCCCATCCTCTGCAAATCTCCCTTCTTTGGAATCCTCCAGTTAGAAGGAAAGTCTGAATGTGACGCAAAGTTGTTCTTATTAGTGAGGTTACTTTGCACAGGTTTATAATTTCTGTCAATATCTTATCATAAATCGCAAGGGGCACAATGTTATGTGGTCTGGAACCAAACTTTGCGCCACGCAAACAAAGCTAAACAAAATTAGAAACTATTCTGCCCAATTTTAATTACCAAACACCTGTTCAATAAGTAAATGAAAGATTACTGATTCAAAAAGTAACAAAACCTGCATTCATATTACAGCTCACAGTATAAAACAAAAAACAAGTGAATATAAAAACAAAAAATAAAGCATTAAATTCCCCAGCGTTTTTCAAACTCCTCTATGAGGAAAATTTATCGTTTGGAAACCAGTTTAGGCTCTTCAATTGAGCCAGTTATATCAGCCCAATTGTAGGGCATTTTGTCCTTTTTCTCCGGCCACTTCCCATTATTTAGGGACTTAATCATTGCAGAAATGACTGCCCCATCTTCTTGCAATGATTCTATTTTGCCTGGAAAATATATCCCCCTTCATACAGAAATACAAAATGTTGTCCAACTTCCTTTTTTAAACGTTGAATATATGCTGTCTCTCTCTCTTTTCACCAGTTGAGACGAAATTTTCAAATTCAACTTCATCTTCATATTCTTCTAAATAGTTAGAAAGATTCCAGACACAACTGCCATTATCGTCATGGTCAGTGCTGAAACATTGTTCAATTTCAGTTTGGTTGAGCTTTCTTCTTTTACGTGGTCGTTGAAGTTGTTCACGATTTTCTTTTGAATTTTCTTGTGATTCAAGAGTACCTACTAATATCATAAAAAGCTGATGTAGAAGCTATAGAACTATTTTGATTGATTTGACCAACTTCAGAGTATGTTTCCGGATAAATTTGTCCATCCTCAGCACCTACAGATAAACTTTTACCTGGAGCTAAATCTACTTTACGTCTTCTTTTCTTTCCACCTCCACAGCTATCCAACCGTCGAGGCTCAAATGTTTCTATGAAGGATAAATGAATGCTGGATAAATTTATGTTTCTTCCAGGAAGGTTCCGAACCAGTTCTTCTGGATTGCACGGATATATATCGCATTTCTTAAATCCAGACTGCAGATTTTGCTTAGCATTAGTCAAGCTACTCATAAGCCCACTTCAGAGTTTTGGAAAGTCCTGCTTTTGGGGAAAAAATTGCTTTTGTCCAGCTGAGGACGTCTTATGACTCGCTAAAATGCAACCGTCATGGGATGGAAAAATGCAACGTCGAGGAGTTGTGTTATGTGTGCGCTATTTGATCGAAGGTATACGAAGTCGATATTACACTGCTCACATATTTGAATAACATATGGTGATAAATGCGAGGAAAGATTGTCATCTATAAGCATTTTTCTACCCTCCTGCTTCTTAAGTCGAAGTAACATTAAGGACTCAAACCAATCGCTGAAAGTGTTGGTATCGAACCACACACTTTTGGTGTTGCTGAATCGACATTCTGTTGGGCCTCTTTCCATCCAAGCGCTCCGTAAATGCGATGATTTATATATGACATAAGGTGGCAAGATATCTCCCTGGTCATTTTATGCAAACTTTACTGATATCGTAGATTTACCTGTATTGCAAATCCTTTCCGGATATTTTACTCCCCGTTTAGTGATCACTTTTTCTTTGCTCCGGATCATCGGTCAAGTTCGTCTCATCATAGTTCCATATGTTTTCAGCAGGAACGCCAAGAAAAACTTCAGCAAAATTAGAGTGATAACTTTTTAATGCTCTTCATCAATTTTTGCTCGACTACGCCTAATGTTCGATGCAAAGCGTATAGTCAGTTCCGGATATCTTTTCAAAAATCAATTGGCCCATTTACTACTGAGAAGATTATAAAGGGTTTTCCAATAAGAGGTGTTATTTTGATATTCAAAGAAAAATGCCATTTTTTGAGATAAATGATCGGATTTTTATTTCATTATGCCGTTAATAATGGAAAATAACATCAGCCAAAAGACCACCACGACCACGCCTACCGGACCATATCCTTTTCATGAAATTTTCCATAACCAAATCGCAAAGTGGCTGCCCTATGTCCTCGATAGCCTCACGAATTCCATCTTTGAGGTCTTGAATCGACGCTGGGCTGTTGGCATAAACCTTCTCTTTCATGTGGCCCCAAAGGAAGAACTCGGAAGGTGTTAAGTCACAAGATCTCGGTGGCCAATTATGATCACCTCTTCGAGAGATAACACGGTCCGGAAAATTTCCCCTAAAAGATCAATGGTTTCGTTGCTTGTATGGCACGTAGCGCCGTCTTGTTGAAAGTAAACGTTGTCCAGATCAATACCATCCAATTCCGGCCAGAAAAAATCATTAATCATCTGTCGATAGCGCAATCCATTCACCGTAACTGTTGCTCCAGCCTCATTTTCGAAAAAGAAAGGTCCAATGACCCCGCGGGACCATAAACCGCACCAAACAGTCACACGTTGAGGATAGAGAGGCTTTTCAACAATAACTCTTGGGTTTTCCGAGCCACAGATGCGACATTTTTGCTTGTTGACGAAGCCATCGAGGTGGAAATGGGCCTCATCACTCAAGATGAGTTTTCAAGGACCCAATCAGCAAAGACTCGACGTTGTTGATGATCGGCCGGCTTGAGTTCTTGTGTTCACTGAACTTTATAAGCCTTAAGACCCAAATTTTTATGCAAAATACAGTGTAATGACGTTTGTGGAATGCCTAATTCCAAAGAACAACGAGGAATGGACAAACCTGGGTTTTCTTCAACACTTTCGGCTACAGCAGCAATATTCTCGGCTGTTCTTGAGCGACGTGCACGGGTTTTATTCTTCACATCACTAACTTGTCCCGACAGCTCGAATTTTTCTACCAATTTCTGTATTGCGGTCCGACGAGGTGCTTCACGACGACCCTAAAATGTTCTGCCACATTTTCACCATTTTTATAGTGAATTTTAATAATTTCAATGCGTTGTCGAATCGTGTATCGTTCCATTTTTATTAATGGCGTAGTTTCTACTTGTCAAATGTCAAAAGATGACAGCTCCAAAGGTGACATCTACCGAAATAGCGGGCTAATTAAAATAACACCTCTTATTGGAAAACCCTTTACAATTCTGTCACATCATCGATTCAGATGTGATTTAATTATGAATCGCAGTTCCCCCTTATCCACTGGGAAATCATAATCTGACATACCTAGGATGCATTCAACAAAATTCTTTTCCTTCTCATGGCAAAAAGTGCTTGGATGTCCTGCTTTTAAATTGTCAGCTCCTTTTAATTTATATTGAATATTACGTCGAGGAATATTAGAACTCTTTTGCAGCCAAACGTTGAGATATGTCGCCCTTTCTTATCTTTTCTAAGCATTCCTCCAGTCTTTCTTTAGTATAGTCGATATATCGTCTTGTTCCAGGATTCCTTTTATAATTTCGTGGTATATTTTGGTAGTAGACGTGCTAAAAAGATCAAAATGATAATCAAAAATTTATAAAGCTATCACCGAAATTGGTTGGTACTCCTAAAAAGCAAAATGTCATTAAAGTGGACATTCTTTCAGGAAATTTATATTACCTAAGAACAAAAATATAAGCCTTTGAGGATACCACTGAATAAATTTGATATGTATATATCAATATCATTCCAATATGACTTACTTCCTACAGCCTACTTGAAACTCAAATATTTTCAAAATTTGCAACACTAAGGCCCCTCCCTGACGGGTCAGTATGACATCGGTGCAACATTCACTTGGTAAGCGTGCAACATTGGCTCGGTAAGCGTGCATCGAGCCAATGTCGACGCAGTGCATTTAAATTAGTACCCACGCACGGGTCTGAACTGCGTAGTTGAAACGCAACATGTTTTTGGTATGCAGCGTTGCGACATGCGTTGTCAGTAGAGAAGCGGCATTTACCGAGTTGCGAAATGAACTTTGTCGTGAAATTAACAAAATGTCTACTGATTTTAGTTCATAGCATGTCTGACCGTGAGGGAGCTCCATGCGGTACGACATCGACGGAACAAATATCGTACCGATACTATGTCGCTACCGTATCGACCCGTCAGGGATGGGCCTAAAATTTAACACTCTTATTACACAAAAATGTATATCTCCGAAAATAAACCTTTCCCTCGCTGCACGAACCCGAACTAACTCAACAATGAAGAAGAAGTATGTGGGTATCAAACAATTTCCAAATTATAACGGTAGACCTAATGATGCCTGCGACATAATCATTGCAATGGATTCTCCTATGAATGGCGCAAAGTAACCACAGTTTACGGTACCCAAAATCAGGGTTCGAGGATATATATCAATGGATATATATCATGATATATATCCGATATATATCAAATGATTTTTTCTGATATAATATCAATACAATACGACTCGCGGCAAATTATACCTCATTCCTATTTAAATAAGGCATATCAATGCATAGAGAATGAACAGACGAATCAGACGATAATAACTGTTCCTTTCCCGTCAATTCTAGATGGCTGGTCGAACATATACAACGAACCGATTGCTTGTTGTAGCATCACAACAGGTGAAGGAAATTCCGTTCTCGTCGATACTGTCGATACATCAGGAAATTCACATTCTGCCGAATATTTGAAAACTGTTGCTAAGCAATCAATCAAAAAGACTGAAGAAAATTTCGGAGTTAACATACGCAGTTTTGTTACGGATAATACTGGAAATGTCACTAAGATGCGACGTGAGTTGGAAATGCAAGAATACATTGATATTAACCAATATGAATGTAGTGCACATTTCTTAAATCTACTTGCTGAATATGTAAAAGTTAAAGGTGTCACTAAGCACATCATTAAAGTCGTTAAATATTTCAGGAATAAACATTTTCCAGCAGCGCGGTATAAAGAAGATAAAGGTAAAAAATTGATCATGCCTATTGTCGTACGCTGAAACTCGATTTGTGATATAGTACGATCATTCGTTGAAAATCGCGGAATAGTAGTACAGATTTGCCAAAATCATCGAGAAGCGATTGAGAGTGACATTTACCAAATTGTCAACTACATTCAAGTTGCCAATAATTTTTTAGATTTGCTAACAAGGCTGGATCCAATCGCAAAAGCTTTAGATCGCTCCCAACGAGATGGCACGACGATTTCAGTAGCTGTCGAAATTCAAAAACAATCTAGAGAAAGACTTATCAACTGAATCGACTGAAGTGAAATCTGCTGTCAACAAAAGCCGCGATATGGCGTTAGATGCACCATATTACTTGGTAAATACTCTTGATCAAAGATTGGCGGGCGAAAACTTGACCCCTGATCAACGGAACACAGTATTTGCTGAATTGGAAATAGACTTTATGTCAATGGTTACATTGATAATGACCCAATCATCAATTTTTCCGCAATATCTATTTGAGTCTCAGTTTCAAACAACCCCACCAATGGATTGGTGGAATCTTTTAGACTCGAACACCACAGATGTACAATGGCAGCAATGGCAACACAAAAAAAGATTTCTGAATATGTGTGAACAACTTCTGACTGCAGTTGCATCCACAGCGGATTTTGAAAGGATTTTTTCAAGTTTTGGTCTGGTGGCAGTCAAAGCTGGGAATTGACGAGGCTAATAAATTGGTGTACTTGCTTAAACGCCTTAACAAGTCTTCAGGAAAGAAAAGGAACTTGGATTGGCAATCAGATCCAACACACGCTGAAGATGTTACTCAACCTGCTGATGTAGTATATAGAAGTAGATAATATATTTCAAAATGTCGTTGATGTCATAACCAGGCCTGATTCAGAATCGGAAGATGACTTACCTTTACCTTCCTTGCAGTCAAAATGATGAACAAGGCATTTTTTGATTATTTTATTTTATTTGATAATTCATAGTTTACCAAATGTACACCATGACTGATTTGATAACGAAAAGACTTATTTGATTTGTTTATAAATGTTGGGTTATGTTTCTAATGTTTCTTGTTTTGTTACCTAAAGTGAATCCTTCTGAAATACCACCTGTAGTTTTAAACAACGTTTCGCTGCCTATGCTAAATAAAGTCACTACTCTTGGTATTATTTAAAATAGCGAAATGAAGTGTTGCGACTACGTTAACAGCATTATCAGAAAAGTTTATGCAGGGCTGCGTAGTCTCTGGCTCTCAGCGAGTATCCTGTCTACTGAAAATCGCCTCGCGATTAATTAAAACTTTAATTGTGCCTCACATCACTTATGGCAGTGTTATTTTTCCGAAACTGGATAGTTGCTGTGCCCGTAAGATGGAAGTAGCTTTCAACGACTGCATCCGCTTTGTTTATGGAATTCGCAGATTTGACCATGTCTCGCCATTTAGATCTCGAATTCTTGGCTGTCCGCTGTTTCCCTACTTGCGTCGACGTGCTCTAGTTTTCTTATATAATCTAATTCATTGTGATCGACCTAGATACTTACGAGAATTTTTCCAGTTCACACTATCACGGCGTAATAGGAATATATTGCTTCCACATTTCTATAAATCTTACATGGAGGGTTCTTATCTTGTCCAAATCGCCCGTCTATGGAATAACCTTCCCTTGAATGTCCAAACTGCAGGCACTGTCCGAGTATTTAAGCGGCACATGGAAATACTTGTAGTATAATATTTATTACTCCTTTGCTATTATGAATTATACTCATGATCTCCACAGCAGAATTTACGGTAAATTTTTAAATTTAGCTCTGAAAGGAAACTAAGTTCTTATAGTAGCCCTTATTATATTTAATTTTTCTTTTTTTTAACTTGTTTCATAATTTAGAAAAATTGTTTCTGTATATTCCTTTCTTCTGTTAACTTTGAAAACTCGATCTCTAGCACCTTTAAATCTAATGTACGATAAAAAATTATTAACTCTTGTGTACAGTATTTCTAAATAAACATTTCTATTTCTATTTCTATTTCTAGGTATTTATACTCATGAAAAAACTAATGAACCCCCACTGATTGATCAGTTTGAGTTTGTTTTCCTGATGTAGGCATAAGAAGATTTTGTGCTTTTTAGTTAATTTTTTCTAATTTATAAGAAGATTTAGTTTTTGAGTTGATTTTCGATTATTTTGTTCAATAAGTACCTAAATAAAATTATAAAATTATTTTAGTTTTTTTTTAATAATTTATTATGTTTCTAAAACACATATGCAAACAGTATACATAAATACAGTATACAATAAAATAATAATATGGCTGTCGTACAAAATGGATATATATCACATTTTTGATATATATCGGATATTTTCGAACCCTGCCCAAAATATAAACGTTAAAATATATAATCGTTTTTAGTAAATTAAAACACCTTATATACAATTGTAATTTTATTTTGCAGTAAGATGACCCCCCCCCCTCATACCCCCCTCATTATAATGCTAGATCCGCGCGCCTGATTCTGAGACGACGTTATTTGTAGTGAAAATGGATATTTTATGAGAATGCTTGTTTTGAACTCAATGCCTGTTTTTGAGCTAAGATCTGCAATTTTTATAAACAGATAAACTAATTATTTGTTTACGTTAACGCGTTCTCAAGTTATTGTGGGCTCAGCCATAGTGAACACATATTATGAAAAATTACGCACGACTATTTGTTTAATTTTAACTCAGTCACTTAAAGATGGCCTATTTCCTACAATATTATGTTTAATAATAAAATTAATGTTACTCTCAACTGGGTACTTATATGATCACAATAACATAGAAGAAAACGAAATGGCAAATGAACTTACTAGGATAGGCTCAGCCACGTACTCGACTTTGGCGGAAGTAACCATTAACACAAAACACTAAAATTAATTAAAACGATTCTACTCAGACTTTTCAATAATTTTTATGTGAATGCTCCAAATTTGCCCCCAAAGAAACGAAAAATAAACTCACTTCTTCTGTGAATTTGGAAAAAATAGCAAACAAAAAAATAATATTAAATATTCATCAACTCTTGTAGATGGTTATAGTGTAACGTATCAATTTTGACACACACAAAATAATTAACAAAAATTGTATATGTACTTATTAGCGTATATTATGTATATGAATACTTGTATAAAACTTTTAAATTCAAATTTAATCTCCAAATCCCACAACCAAATCGACTACTTTATCGACTTCAATTTATAGTCGACAAATGATGGCCGGAGACTTCCGTTGGCAATTCGATATAGCTACCAGGGAGTGGAGGAATACCCAGTACTTTTCCGATAAGGGCAACGCCATTTTCTATGTGAAGTTAAATGTGACCTATTATATAGTAATATATCGAGTACAGTGATATTTAAAATAAAACAAAAAGAAAAACAATTCTCACAAAGAAATAACTAAATCCGCGAGTGAATCAAGGAAATAAAATTCACGCAACAACAGGACAATTATATTTTAAAAAGAGTTACTTACATATAAGTGTTTATTACAATTATTAAATCCAGGGTTAAAAGTCGTGGCCTAAAGACTTACAAAAAAAAGTGCAGGCGCATGCACAGCGCACTCAAGGTCAACGCGGATTCAAGCAAGCACGTGGATGGGCACTTTAAGCCGACCTCACACTAAATTGGGAGCCCTGTAGGGCGCAGCTAAGTCTCATTTTATATATCGTATATTAAAGTAGGAAGTGATTTCGCCGTATATTGTTTAATTAGTTTATTACATTGTCTAGTTGTAGTATTTATTTATTCCTTGTTATTGCATGCATAGGGTAAGTGTTGAATTATTACATAGGACTCCGGAGGTATTTAAGCAGAGAGGTTTTCTTGAACGTATTTATTAAGAATAAAAATATGAAATTATATGGGGTCGTAAAAAAAAAAAAAGGCATCCTAGTAGTTTATTAGATTCCAAAGCCCCTTGGTACTGTCGGCGTGTATAAAAAAAAATCAACAAACAGTAGAGAGGTACATGAACCGAACAAAAGAAAGCACATAGGTCAAGCTAAACATATATACAAAATTCGCAATCATATTTACATATATATACATATATATCTGATAACTTGACACTCAAACGGCCATCAAGAGAGACCTTAACGGATCCGAAGTTCAATTTTAATCAGGCAGAAACTATGATGCTGCTAAATTCAAGTTAAATGCTATAATATTCTCCCGGCACTCCCAGCATTTATCAAAAGTGGATGTGGTACAAACCATTGTGAGGTCTAAGGCCTGAAACACAATTGGAGCTTTTCAGCCAGCTTGAGATTTGTTGACAATGTAAATCAATGTAGAAGAACACAATTGGAGCTTTATGAGATTTGATCAAATTGCAAATTTCAAGTCCAATGACTGCCAACTTGAGGGAATTTTTAATGTTGCCAACTGTGCGAATGTCGAATATTAGATGAGAATGGCTTCTGTTGACACAATTAAGAAGTAAACAGCTACCAAAAATGTTAAAATGGAAGAAAACTTATAGAATTAGTAAAAGATAAGCAGTTTCTGTGGGACATAAAAAAAAACTCGGTATTATTTTTACATATAATTAGTACATCTCAAAACTATCCAAAAAAGTATACATTTATCGTAATTTTGGAAAATCGGAAGCATTAACTGTCGTTCCTTAATAAATATTTTCAACATAAACAAGTTAAAGTTACAACTGTCAAAAACGCCAGTTGTGTTCAATTCGGCTTTTTCAGTCAGCTTTAGCAGAAAGCTAGGCATAAAGCTGGCTGAAAAGCTCCAATTGTGTTTCAGGCCTAAGTGTGGCTGATTCAGAATTATTTTAGTAACCGCTACTTTAACCTTCCTTAACCTAATATTCTATAGAAATGGTTAATGGAAATACTGATTGGTCAAAATATATGTGATATACATATTTACTCTCTGAGAAACACTTCTTGCAGTTGGGTGAACCGAGAGTACACAGTATGTGCGTTAAGAGTTAAACATAACTTAAGCATCCAGCTGATGTTCTTAAAAACGCAACTATGCAATGAACAAAGTATAAAAGAATTTAATAACAAAAGACTAACTAAATAAAGAAGATTTATGATTGCGCCTAACACCACAAGAAACAAAGATGCCAAAACCGAATTCTAAAAGGATTCACATCCTTTGCTTTTGTTTTTCCTTTACCCCAGATTATTTTGAGAAACCATTCTTCAAGTACAAAAGAACTAAAATATATAAAACGGCAAAAACACAACAGAGCACAAAATTTTCAAAAATCTAAAAGAAGATTAATTCATACAGGTCACGTGGCGCTGCATGTACGTACATAGACTTCGAAATCAAGTCAAAATCCTGTAGAAATCAGCAGGTCATTATAAAACAGTGGGAAACTTGTTTTCATTGTTTTTTTTTTCACACATTGAATTTCGTCCTTTTTTTTTTTTGCTATTCTTCTGCCAAAACAACACTAGAAAGTTGTACTGCAGCAGATAACATGATGCACATAAAATAAATGAGTTTCGTTTGTTAAGAATATACTTTTGTTTTCACAGAAGAATACATGGCGCCATTGATTTTTTTTTTTTTTTTTAAACCCATTTATGCCCAGTGTTGCCCTTTGTAATGTGTTTAAACTTGCGCCTGAGAATCTGCAATATATCTTAACACTCCTATGATTACATTCTCATCAAAATTGTTTTTTTTTTATTTGAGTTTCTTATGCGCATGGGGCTCTGCTTTAGTTGGTTTTGATCTGGACTCGCAGCAACATGAGCTCTACTAATAAAATTACTGGTAATTTATTTAGTTTATGTACGATTTCACTGATTTTTGCTTAACGTGATCAAAACTTGTCACTTTAGTGAAAAACTCAATACTTTTGACAAAAATAAAAGTTTTAACATGCTAATTTTCTTGCTTCTGTTCGTCTGTTGCGTAAACGCAACACTGGGCAAATAAAGCCGTTTGTGATTTTTGTGCTTTTTTTCATAGGAAATCAAAATTGACTCTATCAGAGATTCTAAATGGTATTGACAATTTACCGGATCAGATTTCCTGCCCGGATGAAATTGTATAGGTTCCCCCACCCGTAAATTATCTTACTGATAGGAGTCTGGGAGCGAAGAAGAGGAAAATCCAACCAACAATTTTTCGAGTAAGCAGTTGCAAGCAAAAGCTGAGGTTAGTACCATGAACGACTTTGAAGACGACACTGAAATAGTTATTCCATGCACTATACCAAGCCTAAACGGAAAATTGTTCAGCATTGGGTTCGAGGAAATGAGGAGGATTTGCCTTTGAGCTCTTTTTCTTGGAAACAGTCCGTGCAAGAGTGGCATGAAACAAGAACTGCACCACTACAGCTCTCTGCTGAGTCAACGCCTCTGGATTTTTTCCAATTGTTTTTTGATGAGGAATTCGTGGAATCGATAGTTCATGAAACTACGTCCTACGCCACCAAAAATAAAAACTCTTCTGTGTGCATAAACAGAGATGATTTCTATGCCTTTTGTGGAGTATTGGTTTTTTCGAGTTATGTTCCGTTACCAAGAAGAAGAATGTTCTGGGAAAAAAGGGAAGATTCCCACAATCTAATTGTTTCTAAATAGATGCGATGCAACAAATTTGAGGCGATTTTCACAAATTTGCACTTCATAGATAATGATAACCTTAATTTTGGAGACCGATTTTCGAAGGTAAGGCCCTTTATCTCTCATCTAAACAAAAACTTTTTTACGATACGCTCCGGTGGAAATGAATATTTCCATCGACGAAGCAATGATCCCTTATTATGGACGAAATCCCTGCAAACAATTTATAAGGAACAAACCAGTTTGATATTTACCAAGGACGATCTGGAGCTAGAGACAAGGCAGTTCCTCTTGGAGAGGATGTTGTTCTGACATTTGCGAATACCATGAAAAAGACATTTCCCGATGTTCACTTTGCATTTTATTTCGATAAGTTTTTCACAAGCCCAAATTTAATGCACGAGCTCAAAGAAATGAAATATAGCGCAACATCTACTCTTCGTGAAAATCGTCTAAAAAATATAGCTGTTTGTGAAAAGAAAAAATTCAATAAAAAGAAAAGAGGTGACTATCAAAATTTTATCGACAAAAGGAATGACCTTATCGTTACCCGTTGGAAGGATAATCAAGTGGTAACCTTACTGTCAAATGTTAATGGAGTACATCCTATTAGCTCAGTGAGGCGATATGTTCATACAGAACGAAAAAAATGTGATATAAAGCAACCAGATGTCGTAAAACTGTACAACAAGAACATGGGGGGTGTTGATTTACTCGATAATTATATTGCGAATTATCGAATCTGCATTCAGGGTAAGAAATGGTATGCTCCAATTGTCACATGGATGATAGATCTTGCAGTAACAAATGCACATTCTGTTGCTAAAAATTTCGGCGCTAAACTTTATGGCCTAGAATTTAGGCGTCAGCTAGCAGAGGCGCTTCTGACGAGATATGGAAAACTACCTACAAAAAGGGCGATTAACAAAACCTCCCGCGTATTTATCAAGTGGAGCTCATGTTATGGTACAGGATAAAAAAAGACTTCGATGCAAAGAATGCAAAAGTCAAATTGTAATGCGGTGCAAAGTCTGCAGGATTGCTCTACATAGCCATTGCTTTGAGAAATTCCACAGCAATTTGAAATAAGTGATGCCATTTTTGAAATGTCCTTGTGAAGTTTTTTGTTTTATTCTTATAATAATAATGTCATTTTGTTTATTGGAATCAAATAAAATTGAATTGTTGCACTTTTTAAGAAAAATCATGTTTTGCTTTAAATTGCCCAGTGTTGCGTTTGCGCAACGCTCCATATTTTCACTAATATTAACCTTTTTTTCTTTCTATATTTATTATTTATTTGATGTAAAAATATCGTGAAACTTAAAGAAAAAACAAAATTTTAGGAAAAAAGAACTTTGGGCATAAATGGATTAATGTGAATATATAATTTTTTTAATAAATTTTCACTTACCCTAAGTCATCAAATTTTAAACCGAATGTATCCTCAGGGAAAGTATCTGAAAGTAATTAAATTCAATATTAGATTTTTTTCTAGAGATTTTGTAATTTAGAAAAGAGTTATAGAATCACAAAATACAGTTAATCCATATACAGAGTGTCCCGGACGGGTACCGCCATACTGCACCCGTAGAATGTTGACATAAAAAGGAACATAAAAGTCCAATAGGACATGTGTCCTATCTTGCGTAGCTTTGGAGTTATTAAGGGAAAACTGAAAAACCTTCATTCATTTTATGACCTTTTAAATTCCCAAAACAATCATTTACCTAAAATCAACAGTTTTAAAATCCAAAAGTAAAGTACGTCTCACGTGCCCGTACCTAAACTAATTTCTGAGTCAGCCCCTGCGACAAATGTCTTGAAAAGAAGTTACTCCTTATTTATAACAAGTCAAAAAGCTAGAATTGGTCTAAGACCAATATGATATCCTAGATGAATGCCCGTATTAAATTTCGTATGGTCACCGATCTATTCAAGTATTGATTTTGAAGTTGTTTTTCGCATATATTTCTAGAACAGTTTGTCGCACAGAAAAAATGGTAATAACCAATTTTATAGGATTTCGTATTCTGCAGAAGTTTTTAGTACAATAAAAATGTCTTGGACTGATCGTTTTCAAAGTATACGTAAAAAACCGAAATTTTTATATGGCAACACCAAGAAGGAGTTGCCCGATTTAGTCCATTTTTGACATTTTATTTGCTAATGTAGTAAAAACATCATGTACGAAATTTCAGCTCTCTACGTCGATGCGTTCTCAGGCAGTGTCCAAATATATAGCGGAAAACGAAATTTTTATATGGCAACCCCACGAAGGAGTTGCCCGATTTCACTGGCACTGTCTCATATCGGAATAACTTGTGTATGTAGCTTTTACGAGTTCGTCTGATAGTTTAAATAGATCACTTGAAAAGTTTGTAAAGGCCAGCAAAGAAAGTTAGCAGAAATGTTTTTTTATTTTTTTTTTTTATTCCAAATTTTTTTTTTTTTTTAATTCTTTCTTGGTTTTTCGTCATCTTAATATTTTTCTCCTGGTTCATATTGCAACTAAAATTGACTGCCATTAATATTTTTTCAAGATGCCATATTTTTTTTTTTTTTTGAGAAATACACAGATATCCACTACATTTACGGTTTCTGCGATGGAAATGCAAGGACGGCATATGAGGAGTACAGAAGAAGGTTTCATATTGGGATAGCCAGGATCGCTCAGTTTTCGACATGTAAGAGAAGCGGGAGTATTTCCACATCATGAAGGCAGATCTCGCATGGCATCAAGTCAGTGTTGTCATTTGGAAAATTTCAAGAGTAGTACAATTTGCTGGCAAAGCGGAGTACTTTCGGAAAAAACGGGCTACACGACTAACGAAATTTAATTTAAATTAATTAGAATGGGATCTTGAAATCATATTAGTGTGAATAAAAGCCATTTTCATTAAAATGATTCATATTTAGATTTTTAAATAAATCTTTATATGTCTAGTATTATTACATTATTTATATTTTTTTTTATATAGAAACAACTGGATTTTATTTTAAGATTTTCCCATGAATTTTTTTTTTTCAGCAATAAGGATTTCTTAAGTTTAGTTGACAGCTGTTGATTTAAAAGATTCATTAATTAATTGCTTTGATTCGGGTAATCATACTTGCATGAAGTAAAAAGGTTCTGTCATGAAAAGATATTTTTGAGAAAAGTATACGTGCATCTGAGAAAACTTACATCTAGATGTGAAAACCTCACAAAAAAACGGTCGAATTAAATCGAGCTAATGGCCCTCTAATAGAAGGCTCTATAAATTCCTTCTCTCTTTTGCTAAAGAGTTTTCCAATAAGAGGTGTTATTTTAATTAGCCCGCTATTTCGGTAGATGTCACTTTTGGAGCTGTCCTTTTTTGACATTTGACAAGTAGAAACTACGCCATTAATAAAAATTGAACGATACACGATTCAACAACGCATTGAAATTATTAAAATTCAAAAATGGTGAAAATGTGGCAGAGACGGTTCGTAAAACTCGAACATTTTTCGGTCGTCGTGAAGCACCTTGTCAGACCGCAATACAGAAATTGATAGAAAAATTCGAGCTGTCGGGACAAGTTAGTGATGTGAAGAATAAAACCCGTGCACGTCGCTCAAGAACAGCCGAGAATATTGCTGCTGTAGCCGAAAGTGTTGAAGAAAACCCAGGTTTGTCCATTCCTAGTAGTTCTTTGGAATTAGGCATTCCACAAACGTCATTACACCGTATTTTGCATAAAGATTTGGGTCTTAAGGCTTATAAAGCTCAGTTAACACAAGAACTCAAGCCGGCCGATCATCAACAACGTCGAGTCTTTGCTGATTGCGTCCTTGAAATGCATGAAGATGATCCGGAATTCCATCGAAAACTCATCTTGAGTGATGGGGCCCATTTCCACCTCGATGGCTTCGTCAACAAGCAAAATTGTCGCATCTGGGGCTCGGAAAACCCAAGAGTTATTGTTGAAAAGCCTCTCTATCCTCAACGTGTGACTGTTTGGTGCGGTTTATGGTCCCGCGGGGTCATTGGACCTTACTTTTTCGAAAATGAGGCTGGAGCAACAGTTACGGTGAATGGATTGCGCTATCGACAGATGATTAATGATTTTTTATGGCCGGAATTAGATGGTATTGATCTGGACAACGTTTACTTTCAATCAGACGGCGCTACGTGCCAGACAAGCAATGAAACCATTAATCTTTTACGGGAAAAGTTTCCGGACCGTGTTATCTCTCGAAGAGATGATCACAATTGGCCACCGAGATCTTGTGACTTAACACCTTGCGACTTCTTCCTTTGGGTCCACGTGAAAGAAAAGGTCTACGCCAATAGCCAGCGTCGATTCAAGGCCTCAAAGATGGAATTCATGAGGCTATCGAGGACATAGGGCAGCCACTTTGCGATTTGGTTATGGAAAATTTCATGAAAAGGATATGGTCCTGTACGCGTGGTCGTGGTGGTCATTTGGCTGATGTTATTTTCCATTATTAACGGCATACCTTCCTCTTTGTAATGAAATAAAGATCCGATCATTTATCTAAAAAAATGGCATTTTTCTTTGAATATCAAAATAACACCTCTTATTGGCAAACCCTTTAGTTAAATTAAATCACTAATTACTTTCGCCGAATTATAAACAAAAGCCAAACCTTCCATATAAAATTTACTATTAATTGGACTTAGCTTTTGTGAGAAGGAATATGAAGAAAATAGGAAAGCCAAACGAAAAGGCAGAATAGAGTTGCTGGAGCTCTTTAAGTAGAGACTAGAGAGCGTTGATTGTTCACTTCATAAACACCAATCACAGCGTTTAACGAACGAATCATATCCACATGACTAGATAGGTGTAATAGGCTAAAACAAATCAGAGTAGTACCAAACCAACTATTCAACTGGACTTATAGATTTTATTACTAAAATGTACTACGAATGTATAGTTTTAAATGAAGGTGAATAAAACCTTTTATATTAAGTATTTGCTAACAACATATATAGGAGTTTTAAGTATTAAGAAATGAAAAGCGGAGTACTTTTATAAAAGGAGTAGTACCGGAGTACGCTATTAGTTTTCGGAGTATAAATACTCCGATCGGAGCACAAACGACAGCACTGTGGACCCTTTGGTAGTGGTAAGGATACAAACATTCACTTTTAATTATGCGGGCGACAGATAGCCTGGGGAATCCTGTTATGAATTAAATGCGCCGAATACTAAACGATGGGTCCTCGTCTATGATTCGATGAACTTCTTTCTCTCTGTTTAAGCTTGATGCAAGTTGTTACCGCGGGACTACAGACAACGAATGGAATTTTGTCATTGGATACTTCGTGACAGCCAAAGAAGCATAGGCTTTATCAAGAAGATACTATGGACAGGCGGAGCGAGCTTCGCAAGAGCCGGCTTATTTAATCAACATAACCATCACATTTGGAGTACCGAAAATCCTAGAGCAGTACTAGAGACTCCGTTCTAATACGATTTCAGGATAAATGTCTGGGCAGGAATCGTCGGAAACCATTTTATTGGTCCTTATATCTTACCTACCACACTTAATTCAGATATTTACCTAGATTTTCTCCAAAATGAACTGCCGGCTCTTCTAAATAACAGAAACTTAAAAAACTTCTTATAAAAACAGCAAAAGAAAGCAAAACATTTCATTGAAATTTATGCGAACTACTTCTCACAAAAAAATAAAACAAGAATGCAAACAGTTCTATTAGTTTTTTTTTGTGGTTGATATGATTTTCCAAATTAGTATATCATCTGTGTCGTCATTGCTACTAAAATCCAAGGTACACGGTACAACACTGGAGCTATTCTAACACCAACATAAAAATATACCTGCAACACACTAAAAACTGTGAATTTTTCAATGAAAATCCTTAAAATTTCCATTTCATGAATAACTCACACAAAAATAAAAACAAAAAAGTTCAATACCTTTTTTGTAGAATCAATCTAAGTATTTACTACGACTTTACCTAAATCAGTCATAGAACAAAATTCACAACAGAATGCACAACTGAATTTACAATGACTGAGAACATACTGAAATTATAACATATTAAGGGCTCTTTGGTTTGCAAGAGAGTGGATTTTGAAATTACTTTTCTTGCGAAGGTACATGCGGTCCGAGGTACAACACCTTCACCTACAGATTACAGATAGTAATCATTAATTATCAATCAGATTACATTTTACCAAACACTGCCCGTGACAGTAGAAATGCGATTCAATCAACGGAGCTTAGTGAGATTTCCAAAACAGAAAATGTGGACTCAGAGGATAGATAGAATTCTTTAGCACAACCGCCGGCCGGTCAACTCTACGCATTTTCACAGAAGGTTCGAGTATTCCAGTGGTTATTTTTTTTTTTCTTTCGTCTGAAATTTAGATGAAGTATTCGCTCGGAATGCATACCAGGGTAATATCTTCGTTACTATCTCTAAGCGTAAGTATAAGGTAGAAATATATGTTCAGATGTAGATATCCTCCTAGTTGACTAATATACTCTACTGATTATAAATGGACCACAGGTAAGTGAACTACAAAAAGGCATTAGATCGACCTTGTAGTTACAACATTCTGCATGTGAAGTTAAAAGAAGTAAAAGAGCTGACTTTGTTGCCACGGCCCACTCAATCCTTAAAAAAGAGCTTAGGTATACAAAAACACTTCCTCAACGGGTGAAATAGAAAGTTCACAGGTTCGGAAGGATACAATCTTCATGGTTCATAAATTTTAAAGGGAAGTCTTTGATGATCCACAATGTCTGTCCAATCTGAAAGAAATTAGTGAAATTCTTGAAGACTTCCTGTCCATTTATCCCACCTCGCCGTTATGGGACCGTTTTGGGCTATATGTTTAGAGCGTTTCTACCCCTACGAATCTCTGGCAATCTTGAGCATGGAATTCGCGGTGGAATAGCGAAGATGACGTTTTATAGGATCTCGTTTCTATCCACTTCCTGAAAATTAAATCCAGTGATGCTTTCAGAACAATTAAACCGTGCGCTGATTTACCAATCGCATTTTTTTTTTTTTGTAATTTAGCTTCGTACGTTTTGGGTTGAATAGCAATCTTTTTGGCTCCATATATCTCCAGGTGTAGTTGAAAAATGCATGATTTTTTTATTTTTTAATATTTATCTGAGAATTTTTCTATCTCTTTTGTTTTATAATTTAAATTATTCAAATAAAAATAAACCGTTAAACGACGCTATATGTAGTGTTTTGTTCTCAAGGGATAACACAAGTTTCGGCTTTGACACGTTCTGATTGTGTTCATAGATTAAAAGAGAAATATCCGCCTACTATCTACAATAGTAAAATACCTTCCCCTAAAAAGAAAAAAAAACAGGTGCAGTATCAAGATCCCTGAATAGCACTTCTCATAGCCAGAGAATACAAAAAGTGGCTTCAATCGTTTATAGAATCTTCTTAATTCTAATAAAAGGCTGAGCAGCTTCAATTTCCATAACAAAAATCCTTTAGAAATCTCCACCATAAGCGTAACACGCACAAACGTCCAAAAAAAAAATCTAACGCATAAATCGCTTAATTACTTTTCACGCATTCTCCTTCAAAATTCTCTGAAATTCAGTTCCCAGGTTAAGAATGCTTCATCCATTTGTTAAGCGTCCGGGCGGTGGCGGGGAGCGTATAGCCTAGTTAAAAACGCTTTTTATAACGTTGTCTTTCAAAAAGGTACACGTACACAACGACAACCCTTTAACAACAAAAACCGACGTAACCGCACGAACTGAATTCAATCGGAGGAAGTTGGCGTGCCTAGTGAAGCGTACCGCTCACTCCGACACATGTAATCATACCGGGGATAAAGTTTCATGAAAATAATATTTTTATAGGAATTCTGGGGGAACAAATTATTTTGACGGGATAAATCTGTGCACTTGATTTGCTTCAATATCCGATTTTCTTATCCACAGCTGTTGCCTGATTATGTGCGGGCCAATGCTGGTATTATCTTACTTGGGTTTCCGTTAATGAATGCAACAAGAGACTGTTACTGCTGCTGGTTACGAAAACAATGCAACAAATTTATCAACATTTTAGATAGAATGGACGACTACTGCTGACTAATCAGTAAGCGTTTGAGCGGAAATTCTTCTCTAGATTAAAAATAATTCAAATTTGCGTAGAATAAAATTTTGCTGGAAGTTAACAATGAGAAAATTGAAAAAAAAAAGTTTATATTAGGTTAGAGACAGGTTAGAGGTAGTAAAGTGTGTCTATTATGATAACCCTCATATATCATATGCCTTTAACAAGATTCAGTGCATTCGTAAGCAGGTTGTCTGCATTTCCGGGCATTCGAACAAGGTTTGCATATTTATGTCAAATCCATTCTACTCCAAAATCAGCAGGGGAGGTTTACAGCAATGTCAATATTTACAAATTTATTTCGGACAGTTGACAGAGTGATTCGATATTTATCTTAAATCAAGAAATCAATTTGCATTATCAACCGAATATAAGAAACCATTAACGTAACACTTGCATTCCATACGATTTTAACTAGCTGTAATGTTTCATCAAGAGTCTGACTCCGATCACCACTGTATAGAACTCTGTAGTGGGATTGCATTACGTATCTATTACGAAGTAGAAATCCTGATGTTGACTCTTCTCCTAAGTTACAGGTTGCAAGAAGGCTGGCTTGCATGATAAGTGGACTTTTCACCATTTTAGCCCCTGTATCCTTTCCACCATTACCAATGACTAGAAAATGAAAGGTCTTTCATCTTATGAAATTGCAAGTTCAGATGGAATCCTTTTCCCTAACTATTCAAAAGAAAACATTTGGCAGTTCGGCTTCTACAGTAACTGTAATTTTGAATCAAAATCAATCGTATTGAACGGATTTGAGGTGTAATCTTTTTTTTTTTTTTTTACAATGCTGAACAACAAATTTATTAATTGTTTTTTTTTTAATCATTGGCATCAAAATTACTTAGAACCTTTTTTAACGATAGATCGAGAAAATTTGGTTGAATGAATAGCATTCAGATTTACTCCTGATTTTTATGGTGTTCCTCAGGGATCTATCTTAGGCTAATTTCTCTTTAATTTATTTATTACAGATTTTCCAAATGCAAGCGATATTATCATTCTCTTTATTGAGCAGTCCTTTGGGCTTATAGACAAAACGCTAAGAGCAAACGGATGTCCGCGGTACTCCCCTCGAAATTCAGAGCATGATTGCCGAAAGAGACAATGATCTTCTATCCATCCTAGTTTTGCTTGTTTTTTTAAAGCTTTCAAAAGCGTTGATCACACACTTCTTCTACATAAATCACATAAGAAATTCTATTTCTCTCGCCTGCAACAAGTCTTAGTTAATGGAGTTAAATCAAACTTCTTTTAAATAGAATCCGGAGTATAGGTCCTTTACTCTTCACCTTGCTTATAAACGATCTTCCGCGTGTTGTAATGGATGCAAATTTGCATATATATGCTGATGAAGTGATCTACTTGTCTAAATATTTTGGACTGAACTGTATTCTCTCGCTAATAGCAATCTAAAACGAAAATCCGCTTGACCTGAATCTAACCAGCTTTTACTCAATCCAAGGAAAACGACTTGTTTAGCCTTTTACATTATAGGGATATTGACACGAAGGAATTACCTACAAAACTGCTGAATAATATTTTATTACCCTTTTCCGAAAAGGTTTGTAGTCTGAGAGTTTGTCTTAACAGCAAACTAACCTGCTGTGCTCAAGCTAATAACGGGCTTTCCAATAAGAGGTGTTATTTTGATATTCAAAGAAAAATGCCATTTTTTTAGATAAATGATCGGATCTTTATTTCATTATAAAGAGGAAGGTATGCCGTTAATAATTGAAAATAACATCAGCTAAATGACCACCACGACCACGCATACAGCAGGACAATATCCTTTTCATGAAATTTTCCATAACCAAATCGCAAAGTGGCTGCCCTATGTCCTCGATAGCCTCACGAATTCCATCTTTGAGGTCTTGAATCGACGCTGGGCTGTTGGTGTAGACCTTCTCTTTCACGTGGCCCCAAAGGAAGAAGTCGCAAGGTGTCAAGTCACAAGATCTCGGTGGCCAATTGTGATCACCTCTTCGAGAGATAACACGGTCCGGAAACTTTTACCGTAAAAGATCAATGGTTTCGTTGCTTGTATGGCACGTAGCGCCGTCTTGTTGAAAGTAAACGTTGTCCAGATCAATACCATCCAATTCCGGCCATAAAAAATCATTAATCATCATTCGACAGCGCAATCCATTCACCGTAACTGTTGCTCCAGCCTCATTTTCGAAAAAGTAAGGTCCAATGACCCCGCGGGACCATAAACCGCACCAAACAGTCACACGTTGAGGATAGAGAGGCTTTTCAACAATAACTCTTGGGTTTTCCGAGCCCCAGATGCGACAATTTTTTCTTGTTGACAAAGCCATCGAGGTGGAAATGGGCCTCATCACTCAAGATGAGTTTTCGATGGAATTCCGGATCATTTTCATGCATTTCAAGGACCCAATCAGCAAAGACTCGACGTTGTTGATGATCGGCCGGCTTGAGTTCTTGTGTTAACTGAACTTTATTAAGGGTTTATGCAAAATACGGTGTAATGACGTTTGTGGAATGCCTAATTCCAAAGAACGACGAGGAATGGACAAACCTGGGTTGTGCACGGGTTTTATTCTTCACATCACTAACTTGTCCCGACAGCTCGAATTTTTCTACCAATTTCTGTATTGCGGTCCGACAAGGTGCTTCACGACGACCCAAAAATGTTCGAGTTTTACGAACCGTCTCTGCCACATTTTCACCATTTTTATAGTGAATTTTAATAATTTCAATGCGTTGTTGAATCGTGTATCGTTCCATTTTTATTAATGGCGTAGTTTCTATTTGTCAAATGTCAAAAAATGACAGCTCCAAAACTGACATCTACCGAAATAGCGGGCTAATTAAAATAACACCTCTTATTGGAAAACCCTTTAGTATAGTCAGCAAAATATATGGGGGTCTCCACAGCTTATGGCTCTCGGCTAGGTTATTGTCAATCGGTTTGCGACTCAAACTAGTTAATATTTTGCTTGTACCTAATTTTGCTTATTGCAGCACTATTTTCTCTTCCCCCGCTCTTGACAATTTGTTCTTGAAAGTATTATCTAGTTGCATACATTCAAAAAACCATTTGAATTTTAATATTACTGGTCACTTTATCACGATCTAATGTGCTCAACGAATTGTTCAATTTTTGTAAATCTTAATATATTGTATTGTTGAATAGCCCATTCGAAATATGAGTGCCTCTAGTAATTCTTGAAATACAAATATCCCATTCATAGAGGAAGTTATTGATTTAGTCATCAAAATGTTTTTGCATTTGATGAGATGAAAAATTGTAAACAATTTAATTTCGGTTATATTGTAAGTAAAAGCTCTAATCTGGATATTATGCTGCGTCCAATAATTAATGAATAAAGACGAATTTGATCATTCACTGGATAAAGGTTAACAAATTTATATTAAATAAGACTTTAAGGATTTGTATAACATTAAAAATTATTTGCAAATTTGACAAAATAGCAGCGATATCATTCACAAATAACTGAAGAGCTCCTGTATAAAAATCTTATGGGTGTTTGTGAAAATGCTCTGCAATCTGAAAGATTTAAAACCAAAAAATGAAAACAAAATTTTTTGTTGAAAAAATTAAGGCCAGCTTCATTCATATTCAGACTTTAAAAAATATTCCTTTTTATCCCAATTATTACTTAAAGGATGAGTTAGAAATCCTGTCCTAAACTTCGAACGTGAATATAGAGAAAACGAAAACGAACTATTGTAATTGAAAGATTTTTTATTAGCATATCATTTACAATTATTAAATCAGTGCATTGACGCCGCGATCACAAGCAAACCGAAAATTTCGTTTGAAGGGTCTAAACAAATTTTTTCAATGTTTAAAAGCCACCATTTTAGAAATACAGATACATTGGTAAGATTTTTGCCTTTTTTCAAATATTCCATTTTGCAAAGTTCCCAAAATTTCTTAATTGACCTGCACTGAGGCACATTCGGCGGATTTTCTTCCTTTGGTACAAATTCGATTTTATTGTTCACCAGAAATAACTGTAGTATACAGTTTTAGCAATTGTTGCCAAGTCAGACCAAAATAACACTTTTCCTTTGGTATTTAATTTAACAAATTTTAAAAATGGTCCATTTAAGAAGTCCCTTAAGTATGTTTCCGCATTAAAATTTGACTTCAGTACAACACACTCCCTGATATGACTATCTTGATTAATTGCTTGCCAAACAAAAATTTAGCTGGAAATTTCTATTTTCGCTTCACTTTAAATTCAACAGGGATGTCCACATCAGGAATTTCAATTGTTTGCATGGAATTTGCCTATAATCACAGGGAACATAAGTTTCGTCATCCATAATGATTTTTTTTTTTTTTTATATATAATACCTTTGTCCTTATCACTTCAACCTTTTTCGTTTCAGTCTAACAATTCTTGATTGACTGATCTTCAATTGAACCCCGGCTTGTAAAATTGATAAGCTTGGACTTTGTGTCACCTTCCACTTTAACTTTTTAGAATTCTTGGTGGTGCAGATAACTGGTGCTAAACCACTAGACAGCTTATATTCAATACTACCAGTCTTAGAATACTGGTTTTGGCCTCGGTTTATAAATCTAATGTTAAATTTCTGCTGTAGAAAGTGCTATCTGATAACTTCCCGGTTCAGATCATGCGCCTGAAAAAATTCGATTACACATTAAGTTTCTTTTTATTTAATTATTTACAGTTTTCATTTTCAACGTACTTAATATTCGTCTTCACACAGTATGAAAGCCGATAGTCTAATGAGCAAACTGATGAAAAAAAAAAGCCCTGTGCAAACATGCATTTCCACGAACAACACGTTCAGACTTTAGGACAGGAATTCTGACCCATCTTTTAGCTGTCACAATTATTAGATTTTAATTTGTACGCACAAAAATTTCTAGATTAGAAGGAAAAATATTTAAAAAATTTCCTGTTTTGCTTTAAAAGAGAGAGAGTTGAAAGAGAAGCAATATCATCCATCAGCACCATAAAAGAGCCTTTCTCGAAGGACTAAAGTTGTTTTAGAAAACCACGATAAAATTTGGATGGGCTTTGGTTTCAACAGGATGGCGTAACGTGCCTTACCAGCTATCAAACGATCGTGTTATCACCGTTTTGAAGACACAGTTGCGATTTGATACCGTTGGACGTTTTTTTCTGTTAAAGACCATCGATCATTTCATATACGTTTAAGACACTTTTCGGTGCAATGGTGCATTCTGTTCGTTTTTTTTTTTCGTGGCAGGGGCACGATTCGGAGTATATCCAAAGTGTCATTCGTTTTATCTTTTCTTAAATAAAAAATAATGGAAAAGACCTTACTCAAATGTCCTCTTACTAGTTTTGAATCCCTATAAACTAGGAGGGTTAATTGCTGATATATTACCTATATTAGAAACTAAGAGGAGAAGGTGCTAATATAGCCCCTGCTGGCTAAATGGTCCTCCATTGAATCTCAAATTGGAGAAGCGCCTTCTATGATTTCTACAGTGCATTAAGGTATGCTGCAGATGTCTCCAACGAACTTTTCTTCGAAGTCACAACGAAAGAAGAAAGAGTGGGATGCAGATCAAATGAACAAATCTATTGGAGTAGTACGAAACAAAACTAAGGCTGTTAAGATTTTTTCGGTACCAACAACCACATTGAGGAGGCTGCTTAATGATTCAGAGGTTTCTTTGAATGTAGTTGTGCAGAAATCATTGGTTAGAAAGTGTGTACTACCACTATATCTAGAGAAAAAGTTAGGCGACTAGATTTTGTTTATGGAGAGCAATTATTATGATTTGACACGTATGGACGTTAGACGAATGGCTTATCAGTTCTAACCACAAAAAATAATATCCCGAACCCTTTTCGTAATGGTGCAGCTGGTCGAGCATGGTTAGATCATTTTTTAAGAAGACATAAAGATCGATTGTCTATCAGAAAACTAATGGGAACTTCATATGCTCGAGTTTAAGGCTTCAATAGCGCAGCAGTAAATGAATTTTTCGGGTTATTAGAAGTGGAATACACCAAACACCAATATCCTCCAGATCGCATCTACAATGTAAATGAAACTAGGCTAACCCTTGTGCAAGCAAAGATACCTTCAGTAGTTGGTAAAAAGGGTAAGAGACGAATAGGAGCCTTAACATCAGCAGAACGAGGATCGCTAATGGCTTTGGTTTGTGCTATGAGTGCAGCTGGGACCTATATACCACCGATGATGATATTCCCTAGAAAGAACTATACCGATCTTTTGCGCTATTGGGAAATTCATCCTTCTGAATGGATACAATCTAATTTATTTACAGAATCGTTTGAGCATTACTTAGATAAGACAAAATCAACAGAACGATCCCCAGTTCTTCTAATCCTAGATGGACATTATAGTCACACACGAAATATTCAAGTTTTAGAGTTTGCTCGTGAAAAACATGTGACTATCATTAGCTAACCTCAGTACACAACCCACAGGCTGTAGCCTCTGGACCACACATTCATGGGGGGTGCACTAAATACTCACTATAGTGAAGAAGTACGTAAGTTCCTGCTGCATTCTGATAGAATACTCAAGCCTTATGACATAGCTGAGTTGTTTGGAAAGGCTTATTTGAGGTGCACATCTAGCGAAATAGAAAATGGATGGTGCGACAAATGTTGTATTATTGGAGCCTGCTCTTATGCGGTCCGTTAAAATTATGTCGTTCTGGAGAAGTAACACAGAATTTTGGTTCCTCCATTTAGAGGCACAGTTTGCTGTACCACGCATAACTCAACAAAAGACCATGTACTACCACACAATAGCTGCGCTTGATGAAAACATCATCAAAATTATTAGTGACATCACTTACAACACTCCAGAAGGGAACGAATACGATCGGTTGAAGGAAGCATTGATCTCCAAAGTCTCTAGCAGTGAAACACGTCGATTAAAGCAGCTGTTGATCGACTCACCCTTAGGTGATTCACAACCCTCGCATCTGTTAAGGGAGATGCGAAATTTAAATAATGGCAAATTGCCCGAGAAGGTACTCAGGTCACTTTGGCTACAACGGTTGTCAGCTCACATGCAGGCTATTCTCGCCTGCAACAATAGGAGAACCTGGACTCGTTAGCATTATGCGCTCACACCATCGCCGAGGTTAATGCCAACCCTGAGGTGTATGCTATCTCCACGACTCCTGAAAGCCATAATTCGGCTCTTTCTTTGCTAACCGAAGAAGTTCGTAGTTTGACCAAACTAGTTGCTGACTCATTGATTCTACACAAAAACCATCAAGGTGCTAATAGCTTCCAGTCTAGAAGTAAGTTCAGATAGAGATCGGCATCACCACGTTTACAGTTTGGACAACAACGTAACGTCTGCTGGTACCATAAAACATAAGCTCACGAGGCAAGAAAATGCATTCCACCTTGCTATAGAAATAGTAAATGGATTCAGAATTACTGGAATAAATCCTTTCAACCGCCATATTTTTACCGACACTGATTTCTTAGCTGAATCGTAATCACTGGCAATAAATAACGTGGAACCACCTTCAAATTCTGCATTTCCCAGCAATCAGCCGGGCGCGGACCGTTATCAGGTATTTATCAACCGGGCCCATCATCAGCTGTTAATCAGGCTGGACCATCATCAGCCATTTATCAACCGGTATCATCTGTGACCTTGTCCACGCTTTTAAATACAAATGAAGTTAGACCAACAACCTTTCTCGTTTTGCCAGAAGATATCTTACTTGTTCCTAAACCTAAACAAAAGACATCTATTTGGGGAAGGAAGGATGCAACTACAGCTGTCATCACATCTTCATCATATAAAAATCAATTGGAGAGATGAATTAAAAGGTCTGAAGAATCGAAAAGTGAACGAGAACGTGGTCGAGGACGTGGACGAGGACGTGGACGAGGACGTGGACGAGGTCGAGAACGCGGAAGTAAAAGTGCAGGACAAGGTCAAAATCAATGCAATGAGCTCACCACAGTCATGACATCTACAGATAGTGAAGAGAACGAATTGCCAAATGAAGCAAAAGACTTTGACTCCAGAGAAATTTTTATTGATGCTGGAGTTTCTGAAAATGATGTAAATTGCATATTTTGTGAAAGCCAAATCTCTGATGATCTATACGGTGAAATTTGGGTGAAATGTCAAAATTGTGAATTATGGGCACATAATGAATGTGCTGGAGCAGAAGGCGCATACTATGGGCCTGTCCGGATCCAAGTCTTCGTCTTCTTCTTATTATTACAGCTAGTGACGTAACACAACAAGCTCGGCTATTATAATAGTTAGATGAAGATGAAGCTAACCTGTCCAAATTCGTTCATTTGCTCAGCTTGATTTCACAGACTACAAACAAACATAACCTCAGCGAATAAACATAACCTCACAATACGTTGTCTATTTAAATAAGACAACTCGAACCTTGACTCGGTGATCAAGCTAACCAAATGTCAAAACTGTTATACAAAGTAGCAAAGCTCGGTGGCATAGAATGGATTCGGATAGAGCTTGTCTCGATGTTACGTCACTAGCTGTAATAACAAGACGAAGACTTGGATCCGGACAAGCCCTATGTTTGTAATTTTTGCCGCTAAATGCTTGAAACTTTTTCATACATTTATTATGGCCCCCACACAGTTTCTTATAATGGTATTTTGGAATCATTTTGAAAAATATAATATTTTTTGAAAGCTGTGACTTTTATTTAAATTTGTAGCTTAGTTTCTTATGACCAATAATTTAAAAAAATATTTTAACATTAATTGACTGTTAAAATAATAGTAAACAAATTAAGGGGATATATTACCAGTGAAACCTTGAGAGTATACTGTGTATTTTTTTATGAAATTTTGTTTTTCGGCTTTAAGGAAACAAACTGACACTACCGCGGTACTTATCTTTTAATAAATAAATTAATTCTAAAAACTATTTTAAATCAGCAAACATTTATATTTGTCAGCTTATAGTTCTTTGCATATAATAGTGAACTTTTATTACGTTTTAGATTCACTCTGCAAACTCCATAAATCTCTTTCAATTTTGCCTATAAAAAATTTTTCTGAAAGAAACCTAAAATCGAACTTGACGTTAGAAAAGCCATCGTTATTCCAAGGCAATTTACTATATCATAAGATCTCATATTGCAAAACTTTTTGTGACATTAGTATTGTGTTGTTCTTATAATTAAACTACTTTAATAACCGACCCCTGTATAATTGCAAAAATTCCAGAATTTATAAAACACAATGGTATCAAAACATAAATAAGAAAAATTCTTATTTTTGTTTACTTGAATGGAATAATTATCCTTGCCATATAAAAAAGAAAAGAAAAAAAAACCAAATACTCACTAAACCAACCTGCCCTAAAATTCACTCAACCATTGACCTCCACAGTCGACTTGCGACCCCATTTGAACCTGTTACCCTGTTACGGTGCACAATAGAAATAACTTTAACCAACCAGCCAAACAACCAACCTGTCTTCGTCATCAAGAATTATTTTCTTCGTCATATAGAAAATTGACTAAGAGATCCTTCATAGCGCCAGAATCAATGGACTTTGAAGTTTCTGTATAAGTACGTAATTACGAGGCGACAGGGTATAGTGCGCACGCTGTTCTTTTCCTTCCCGGACTTTTGCTACAATTCCTGGTAAGTTAAGAATCGTGCGTAACGCTTTCGATGGTTTTTTTTTTATTTTTATTTTTTTTTTTAGTAGTAGTGCAATGCACTTTCTTGCCCCCAAACTCTGTTACAGTTGTTGACGGTGTCATATTCACTCGAGTGAAACTATATGCTAACAACAACTCCTGTGGCAACAGGCAACAGCCAGCAGCAGCACTAAGCCCGCAGAATACCTTGATGGATATAATTTCAATTTTGTGATCATTTCCATATTATTATCTGACCCCTGCCTTGGAAATTCCCTCCTAGAAAGCCGCATCGTGGACAGGTTGTTCCTAGTTCAAATTCACGCTATTTGACGAGGTCAACATACACGCGATTGCTATACAAAAGCCATGGCGACGTTATTCTAGATTTCCGTTTACCGCCATTTATCCCTTTTAATAAATTTCCTTCTAGCTTTTGCCTTAAGTGTATACTGGCTTGCTACCTAGGATGCTGTGCTAAGTACATTATAATATATAAAGATTGGCATCTTCCGACTGGAAGTGAGCATTTTTGCTTCCTGTTAGAATGAATATCTTGAGAGGAATAATTTACTCCTTTTCAACAGTAAATGTCGACACAAGTAAAAAAAATTTGCATCACAACACTTAAACCGTATATACAAAATCCCTGGGCACACGGGAAGTATATCTTAAGAAGAGCATTCCTAAAATTTATTGTCGGCTCAGAGCTCTGATTACGCGTCTTGTGTCACGCACGTGTTTATTCATGTAAAATATAAAAAAGTAGGTGGATTTCCGTCGGTTTTTGATGCGCAAAAAGTGTCTGGTGGTAAAAGAAGTAATGAATAAAAAAAAAACATTAAAGAAATGAGAGGGGAGCTTCTTTTTTTTTTGTATTCTTTTATAAGGGTGAAGAGATAATGACGCCCTGACATATTAAAAATCTTCATACTCTAGTTGATTTCAAGAGTTCTCTTATGATGTAATACTAAAAGAATTTTTGCAACTTGACTTTCTTAAGACACGTGCCGTGCCCATACTTCTAAAGGAACAAATTTCCAATTATTTGAAAAAAAAAAAAATGAGACACACACAGAACTCTTGAATCAACATACAAAAATGCTCAGGTAATATTTTTCAATCTGAACGGTCAACTTTAAAGCGCTGTTGAAGATGTATTAGAATGCAGAAATTAATTATTAAAATTTTAAATAGGTCAGTGATATCTGGCAAAAAAATATTTATAAGACTTTGTATAGAAAAAATTTTGTGACTATAAAAATCAGTAAGGCCCCATTGATATGTCGAGTAGGTATAACTTTTATGTAAATGAAATACATTTTTTATCTTCTAGATTTCTCGTGGAACATTTAGAGCATAACTTAGGTTCATAGGCAAATTTATGACGGTCTCTTCTATACCTACTTACCACCACCTAAGATTTTCTGAATTTTTTCCATTCTTTTTCCAATTTTAAATACAAAATTTGCCATTTTTTTTTTTTTTTTTCACAACTTTACGTCATTAAAATAAAAAAGAAAAATCTGAGCGAGCTTGGATAAAAACTGATGCATTTGATATGGTATCCGTCATTTTTGGACAAATTAGAAAAAAACAAATTAGTTATTTTACCAGCTACATTAAAGGGGAGGTCGATAAGTTCGCGGAACTTATTTATTTATATGAAAATTTATAACGATAGTGATCAGACAAAGTCCAATAAATAAATATTAAATAAACAAAACAATAAAAACATCTAGCACTGATCATTTTTACAGTATACGTAAAAAACCTAAATTTTTATATAGCAACACCAAAAACGGGTTACCCGATTTAGTCTGTTTTTGAAGCTTCATTTACATTAGTATGAAAATACTGTGTACGAAATTTCAGCCGTCTACGTCGACGCGTTCCCAGGCAGTGTTCATATCACTAGGAGATCAGTAGAGCGGGAGGTGATAGTACTCAGATAGATGAACAAAAAAGTGTATGGCAAGGGGGGGAGGGGCATATCAACCGTTTAGGAGTTACAGGGTGATTAAGAAAAAAAGCTATTTTTTCACAAAACACCCTGAATCTTAAAAACTACAGGGTTCATGGTCACAATTAGAAGCTGATTGTATGCAGAACTCCATGGCCTTTCGAACAACTGCTCAATCAGCCCCATAGCCCTCTCCCCTCAAAAATTATGGTTTTCTAAACTCAAAATTTCGGATTTTCTTAACTTTTTTTTTTTTTTTAATGAACTTCTATTATTTTTGCAAAAAGGTCGTTAACATAACTTTTTTTTTATAAAAACTGTAAACTGTAGACTCTCCTCTTTAAGTTGACCTATTACGCACTGTGGGAATCAGTATCAGAGCAATGGGAAGATCGAAGAGAAGTAAACGTAAATGTGGGATGAACACACATACAACTAAACATTAAAAACACACACACATCGCCACAAACAAATAAACACTCTCAAATAACACTCAAAACAATAACAGACACACAAGTTTACAACAAACTTCTGAAACAGAAACAAGGAGGATAGGGGTAAGTAATAGGATAAATTAGACAGAAAGATTTTTGGGTAGAATATATACAATTTCAGATCTTTTATATTTTTATACTAATATTCTTTTATTTTATATTTTTATTTTCATTTATTATGTATTTATGTTCATTTTTGGTACATAGATGTTTGTATTTTATAATGAATTTTCTGAATGATCCATTGAATAAGAAATAGTTTAGATGAATCCTTGGCGAACGACAAAACGAGAAAGAGAGTCTCGCCCAGAGAATAAGATAGCCGCATATGTGCGTATTCAAAATCATGTGCAATGGCAAGAATTACATTGCACAGGGTAATGAACAATCATATGATCGGGAAGCCTAAAAATATATTTGAGATAGGGTGTATCTAGTAAAATAAAAATCTGAAAAAGTGTTACATAATATTGTACACAGAAGATGTACACAGTGAAGCAGACTGAGCGTTTGCTAGAATTTAGAAAACTTCTGATGAGCCCTGTGGCTAGGGCGAAACTAATCAAGTAAAGTCAAATATTTTCCCTTAATAAACTTATAGAATATGTTTTTATGTTCAATCATATCATAGTACGCAAATAGTGCAATATCTAATCAAGGCCTAACGGGCTGTCCTGCCACAGAGGATAGCAACTGGCAATAAAGACGGCAACAGGACCTTAACAGAACTGACAACTGCATGAAACATTTTTTTTTTTTTAGAAAATCTTTGTGCAAAATTTCAGCTCTCAACGTCGACGCGTTGTCAGGCAGTGTTCAAATATGTAGTAAAAAACGAAATTTTTGTGGAAACCCTACCAAGGAGTTACCAAATTTGTCCCATTTTTGAACTTAAGTTTGGTTTTTTTTTTTGTTTTTAAATCTAGTGGACAAAATTTCAGATCTCTAAGTGAATGCGTTCTCGAGTTATCGTGAGGACGAACATGCAAAAATCAAAATAACTTTTAATTTTAATATTTGCTCTACCATCATTATTTCGATTTGTTACAAAGAGTGTTAAAAAGATATAAATACAATTGGAAGGTCAAACTATATGAGCTTAGAATTCTGAAGTTAGGCGACTTTTCCCTGATGGTGGACCTGCTAGAGGACAGTCTAAAGCGAGCTATATTCCTTGATATGCGAGTGGGAGCGTTAAAATCAATTCTGGACAGTATGATTGGACAATCAAATAAAACAGTTTACCGTCTTAAAAAGAAAAATATTATCCAGGTAGATTCTGCGATAGTATTGAATTTAAATAACAATAGGCTGGAAAATGTTCTCTGAATTGACTCGATTTGGCCAGAATAAGATCGTCGGCATAAGGCAGGCAGTCACTCTCAATAAACGTGGGTAGATCGTTAATATAGATGAAAAAAATAAGAGGACCGAGGACTTTTTTGGGAACAGCAGACAGCTGTTTATACGAGACAGATTGGAAACCATAATGGACAACGACGTTACTTCTATTAATTAGGAGGGGAAAAAAACCAAGAAATTGTATTTGTGTGGAATCCAAGTTGCTCCATTCTGAAAAGAACACGTTTATGAGAAATTTTGTCAAATGCTTTCGAAAAATCGGTGTAAATGGCATCAATTTGTGAGCATTAGTCAAGAGCGCTTGCTATAGAGTCAGTGAAAAGGACAAGATTGGTACTGATTGAACATCCAGGAAAAAATCCGTGTTCTTGATCATGGCTTTAACTTGATAAAAACGTTGGCAATAGGCAATTCTTTCGAAGATGAGAGAAAGGCTGTTAGATAATAATATAGGCTGATAGTAATAAGTCGAAGTTACACCCAGATTTATAAATCGAGGGTAGCAAAACAATTTTTTAAGATCTGAGGAAAAATATTCTTGTGAACTGATAGGTTAAAAAGAATTTCATCTTGGTTCAGAAGGCGTACGAGAACATTTCTTAAAGATCAAATTACGCATCATCCCATCAGGACCAGGATTCTTATTACAATCTAATTTATTTAGTATATTTGAGACTATTGCAAAAGACATTGTGGATATGTTAAAATAAATGTTATTTTGATGTGAACTATAAGTAAAGATAAGTTCAATAAAATTAGATCCTGCCTCGAGTAGACATATGCAAACTATGTAGAGAAACAGTTCACATATTTGGCTGGAACTAGTTGATTTAACGTTATTATATTCCATTTATTTGGGATTGAGATTCGACTTTTTTAAATTTTTACTATAAGCCCAAAAGGCCTTAGGGTTTTCTTTTATAGAGGATTCAGTGGAATTAATATATTTAGTATAACATTCCTTTATTTTTTTTTAGACTCATTCCTAAAATGAGAGAAGGTTGTATAAATTTCAGGGTGATGGAATGAAGGATATATTCCCATTAACTCCAATACATTTCTGAAACCTATCAATTAGTAAAAACAAATGTTATCATTTTCACCTAAAAATAGGCCGAAATCCCGAACTTGTATCCAAACTTCTTCCATCGAAGCTCTAATTTCATCTTTGGGAACAAAATATAGTCACACATACTGTATTTAGGGTGGTTGAGTATTTGAAAGCCATATTCCTTTGTTCCATTTCCTCTTCTCTTCTCTTCGACAGAAGGTCCTTGAGATTTACGTGAGCACCTGCCATCATGGCTTAATCTCACAGTGTTCTTCACACACGGATTGATTTTGTGACATCAATCATCGCCCTCCAGTTACATTTCTGCTTTTGAAGTATCAGTTGACGCCAAGTGCATGCCTGGCGCCCTCACTGATGGGAGCGGGACCTATCTAACATCTCTACCGATCTGTGGGTCACGGCACCCGGTTGATTAAGCGCCGAGATCATACCAAGAGCAGTGAACGTTCAGCGAACAATCACATGGTATTCACTCTGCCCGCGATATGTGCGTCAACCACAACCACCACGTTACTCCCCGAAGGGCCTCACCAATGTCGGCATGACAGCTTGTGTCATGGGCACCGACCCCGTGGTACCTGAAAAACCTCAGGTCAGGCTTCGCATATGAGATTAACTTGGCTATTAATTTTGGCGTATACAGCAGGCAGGAATCAAGCCATACTGATGAGTGAAGAATTCTCAAGATGGAAGATCTAATACCTAGAAGAAAGAGTGTTATCCTATTCTACCGATTAGAGGAAGCAGACTATAAACTCCTAGTAATTGGCGCCGGTTCACGTTACTGAACTCGATATCCAAAGTACTAACACTAATAGAGGAAAATATGTGTGAATATCTAGCTGGATTCAGACGAGGCCGTAAATGTATAGACCAATAAAAAACACTAGGACTAATCGTAGAAGGGAGTTGTTGACAACCCTGAGTGGCTGTGGCCTACCAGAAAGGAGAGCCTGAGACAACCGAACACTTTCTGTGTGCCTTAACCCGGATCTGGCTGGATACTCTGGGGTCTGCCTTCCTATCTGTAGATGAACTGAAAAATCTTCCTTACCAAGACCTAATGCGCTTCATTAAGAGGACTGTAAGGTTTTAGTGATGAGGCTTCTAGCAGAATAGCACAATAGGTTGCTTTTGCCTCCGTGCTTGGGACCCCTCGTCCCCTGCCTATAAAAAATTGGGATTCTACTCTTTATATATAAATAGCATTCGCTAACTTCAAAAGACCATTCGACAAATTAAATCGTGGAGGAATATGAGAGGCACTATCTCGTTAAGAAATACAAAAAAAAAAGATAATACTCCTGATTAAAGACATTACTCAATACAATCTCTACAATGGAAATCCTGACCGAACCATTAAGAGTCAATACAACAAGGATGCCCCTGCTAAGTATCTAAAACAAGTACAGACGCTAGCAAGCCAACAAGAAAACCTAAACAACACAGACAACATCGCCCTACACTGACTCACTCATTCAGCGACACGCGGAGCAAAATCAACACATGTGCATGTGATGTTGGTCACAAATACCAGCCGACAACCCACGGCTTTTGAAAGAGGCACAATTTAAATTGCTTCTATAGGCATCATTTGGGAACTCTTGAAAAGAATATTCACTGATCTATCCAGCAAAATAAGTAAAGGCATAAGTAAGTAACTCAAGAGCTTCTATAACCATCACTTGGAGGCTCTACAGAAGATTATTTGATGAGGTCCAGCAGAAGTGCGACAAGGGGTGATTTCATCGAATTTTCCACAAATCTAAGCTGCATTTTTTCAGTTCAAATTTATTAGAATTAATCTGAAGTTTTGGTTAATAAAAATGAGAATAAGAAATGGAGTATAGTGGCTTATCATAAACTTCATAAAATATAATACCATAAATAATCACTAGCAAACACAAGCGCCTTACTACTGTTCTCAGGAAGCACTAAGCAGTCTGATTATTCAAAAAGGTCATTAAATCTTTTGAAAAGAAACCTTCAAAAAACTTCTTCGCCCATCATATAACATACCTTCTAGAGCGCTTCTTAAGAACAGCATTGAAGCGCTTACCTCTGCGGACATGCCTTTGTAAAAAAGTACTGAACTGAGATAGGGAAAAGAAGCGCTGCGCCCTTCCAGGGAAGCGCTTCAGGATGTTTCTTAAAGCCCTCTTTTTCCCAGTGAGATATTACAATCCAACTACATCGGTATAGTATTATTACTACAAACAGAGAAGCAGAAGCAGACATAGACGAAAGCTGAAGAAAGCAAGAATGACGTTCGGAAGACTATGGAGATAGTATAGTTTTGCACACGATAGATGGCGCTGTTGTTCATAAAAATATCAAACACAAGTTCAAACATCGACTAAATCGGGCAACTCTTCTGTAGGGTAGCCATACAAACATTTCGTTTTTTAATATATATTTGGATACTGCTTAACAACCCGTATGCGTAAAGAGCTGAAATTTGGTACGTGGTGTTTTCATAGCAATAAATAATAATTAAAATTTTAAAAAATGGTTTGAATCGGGAATCCTTCTTGGTGTTGAAATACAAAATTTTGGTTTTTCACTATATATATTTGGAAACTGTCTGAGAACCCGTCGACGTGGAGACCTCAAATTTTGTACACGGTGTTTTCATGAAAATTGCACATACGAGTTCAAAAATGAAACAAATCGGGTGACCCCTTCTTGATGTTGCCATACAAAACTTCAGGTTTGCACTATATACATATTTGGACACTATCTCACGCGTCGACGTAGAGAGCTAAAAATTTTTACATGGGCCATTTTTAAAAAAATATAAATTAAGTTCAAAAATTGAACCACTTTTGCAACTCCTTCGTAGCAGTACCATACAAAAACTTTGGTACGTGGTGTTTTCATAGCAATGGTAAACAAAATTTCACAAATGGACTAAATCGGATTACCCTTTCATGGTGTTGCCATACAAAAGTTTTCTTTTTCACTATATACTTGGTAGCTGCCTGAGATAGTGTGGAGGTGGCGTGCTCATATTTAGTACATGGCGTTTTCATAAAAATTGCAAATACAGTTCGAAAATTTGACCAATCTGGCAACTCCTTGTACGGTTGCCATACAAAAATTTCGTGTTTTACTATATATTTGGGCACTGCCTGAGAGCGGGTCAACTTAGAGGGCAACACTGTCTCACACATATGATTGTAGGCACGCACTCGCACACACACACGGGGACACACATGGGGACACACTCACATCCAGACACAGAGTGAAACCCTAAAGTCCGGAATTCCGCGATCGAGTCAGGTAATAGCTCCCACCCCCACCCATCTAGGTATATTCTATCGCCGGGCAACCCGACGGGCTCCCCCTAGTAAATTATAGTTTTTCAAATCAATTTGAAGTGAAATAGTTATAAAAATAAACACCCGTGACAATAAAATTAAACATTTTCCAATGCCGATTTATTTGTTTACAATTGAATTGTCATTGTTAGTTAACGGAAGGCTTAAGGTTATTTATATGATGTCAGCTATACAAAAGCAACGAAAAGAAATATTATCAGAAAATAAATGGGGCACTAGGAAAATTCTTAAAAATTCAAAATTTTAATTTTAATTAAATTAAATTTTGCGATATAATGAGATCATTTCAATTGAATTTATTCAATATTTCAACCACTAAATTATGTGCCCACTCTGAAAATATCGTAGTTTACTACTTCCATGATTAAAACGAACATATCGATGCAGTTCAACTACATGAAGAAAAGTTCTTAAACTTTTCTTCCTCATAGCCAACCTATCCTTTTTGCTATATAATCTACACTGACATATATAACATGGACTGCCTGATTTTCTATTTCATATGGGTCAACTTTTTTGGGCAGGGTGTGACAATTGTCTTAATTTCAAGTTGTACTTTCGCTTTAATATTCATATTAAAAGTTCTAAATTATTTTTATTCTTGGAAGCTTATCTCCTACAACATCAAATATTTTTTAAACTTGATTTTTAAAGAAATAAAATTAAGAAATTTCTGTCTACCTGCCCCTAAAAGTAGGTATGGGGGACATAGAAAGGATTACAAATATTGTATTGCCATCTATTTCTATTCTATATATTCATTTGGAAAACCCCTGAACTGAAACTGGACTATGGTGGATTTTGTATAGAACTTATTATTTATAGTTCAGCGAAAAAAAGTAGTTAAACCAAAAAGAAACAACTATAGAAAAGTGATCCAATAATAATGTCAAATAATGTAAGCAATTTTTATAGTGTCAGCAGTCCATTGTATATATGTATGTCAGTGATAATCTAAGGTTCTATAACATTTTCCTAAATGGGCATATTTAAAAATGAAATGTCATTCGAAGTTTTCAGACAGTGCCCAATTTTTAGCTACTCCAGATGGTTAATTTTGGTTGAATTTTAATTAGGCTTGACAATAACCTGTAATGGCACTTCGTTCGAGTCTGTAACCCTTGTAGTTTTGGCTGTTAAACTCGGTGGATTTGTAACAAACTCTAAGGTTCTTCCAAAATACCTCATATCCAGTATTGTGAATTGGGTCAACAGTCAAGACAATTGATATCTGGCTCGACGAGCTAATGGACAAACAAACAAAGAGCTCAAGCAACTTACAGATAAATAAATACTCTTGAAAAACCTTCACAAAGCTGTCACCTACACAGGATAGAAGAATGACTGACAACATATGTAGAATGAAAAGCTTGCCTACAAGAAAACCGAAACAATGACACTGTGGGCGAACTTAGATGTCATAGACTTTGAAAGTTTCGCGCACCAAAAAAGATAGATAAGAGATATGCATTAGCTCACTTACCTTAACATTTCTATGCAATCCCATGTGAACAAATTAATTTTTTTTTTATTCTCTAGCATTCTTTGATATTCTCTATTAAGAGATACAATTGTCTTTATTCCTAAGTATTTCTTGAATGAATGACATTTGAATGCTCGGAGTCCATTTATAACTACATAAAATGTTCTGGCTGGAATTTATGAGTGTAGTGATAGTTGAGAAGCCTCTTGGTGCTCAATCTTATTTGAATTGATCCATCCATTCACACAACTCTTTAAATTTTTTACTTTTATCAAAAAAATGCAGTACGGCAATGACTTTCTCGACAAATCATTTTTATTGCACAACTCTAAGCCTAGTTATCAACGAAAAATATAATAAGTAAAAGAAAAAAAAAAACAGAAAAAAAAAACTGCTTCTAATGCACAATATCAAACGGTTTTTCTTCTCGTAAGCCGCATGCATCTGTATAAATTAATGTACTGTAACGTTTCGTATACATACATATTTAAGTCCAACTGCTTTAAAGAGTTTATTTACCCCTAGAAGGGATCTAGTTGAAATGATAGCACGAGCCTCGAACGAACCCTCACATATGGTCAATAATTGCGTTGCACCTTAACGCTATTTGCTACTGGTCGATCAAATGTTGTGCTTGCGTGTTTGTGTGTGTTTGACATTTGTGTCCATCATACCGCGACAAAAATATTCTACGCGCATCTTATCTTTGTCATATCTTTGGCCTAAATCAGTCTTCTGACCTTAGTAATATTCGTGTAATTACCTACCTTGGCTGCTCCTTAAAAATGCATACAGACAGAGAGGAACAGACCTAAGATGAAGTCAACTTGAAAATTTTCTTAGATGATTTGTATACCCACGTCCTGGGGTGCTATTGTATTTCACACTTCCTTGATGCTTATTGAAATATTTTGGCTCGTGCTGTTCCAAGTTTGCTCCCATTGCAGACATTTCATGGTCCCAATTTAATGAGGTTATTGTTTTAAGGAGCACGAAAAACAACCATATGGTCTGACTTTGACAACATGAATGGAAAAATGAAGTATTTCACCCCTATTCGGTTGGTGAGCACTTATAGTGTTTCTGCCCAGGATAATATTGTTTTTTGTCGTTTTTTTTTTTTTTTAAATTTTTTCTTCATCGTAAAGCAGTTCTCATGGTTTTTATATATCATACAATATTCACAGACCCCCAAAAAGTGGCTATGCTAAAATTAAGACAGGATTTTGTAGTGTCTAAAAATATGTGAAGAAAAATCATTATGGTCCGCTAGGATAATGTCAAGTTTACAAAAATTGTATTGGATACACGCATTATTAGTTCGATGCCCTTTCGTTATATAGGGGTGCAACAGTGCTACTTCATACATATAATATATTGTATAAAGGGCAGTTGTAGGAAAACAGGACCAAGCACCTGGTCTCGAACTAAAATTCACTTTTGGTAGCCTTTTTTGGTTAAATTTTTGTATGCACATACCTATGGGTTTCTCACACGCATAATATGAGCGAAAATTTCATTTCCAGACACCAGTTCACATATTGTTCCACTTTTGCATTGTTTTATTTCACTTCACTGAATCCGTAATCAAGTGCTTGCCTTGCTTTAGGCACATTTGAAAAAATTCATTTTTCGAGTGGGTCGATCATGAGATTTTTTTTTTTTTTTTTTTTTATGAAATATAATTGTTATTAAATTTTGTAGTTTTAAGAGATTATGTGGACGATTATGAAATATAGGTACAAGGGAGTTTTGAAAGAATTTCGGAATTCAGATGACCAAAAGTTTTTCGAGTTTGTTATAAAGAGAATATATTCCAGTTGCCCACAGATGGATGGCTTAAATTGAACCTTTCTCTTCCCGGGTGAATAAAAGAAAGCTCAGTGAAAAAGATGACAAAAGTTGTCCTTCAATAATAATAATAATAATAGTCGATTCAACTAACCGAAAAAATGGACAACCGTGCATTTTGAGTAGGCATACATTTTTTTTATCTTTTTGCTTTCCTATGTCTGAGTGTAAAACTGAGTTTCCAGGGTGCCAACCCCACCTCTCATCTTGAAAAGAAGGGTGCAACCAGTTTGTTGACTATATCCTTGTAACGGTGGGTATTTTAAAATTATATTATGATATAATGCAGTTTTACGGTTACTGCCGACCACCCTACGCATAGCTAAAAACAAAAATTATATTTATGCCTACGCAAAGAACACGGTTCAATGATATTTGGATTAAACATAGAATTATCTTCGGTCGTCGTAGTTTGTTCCAGTAAAAATAATATCGACATGGAACCGGAAGAACTCAACAAGAATTTTTTTAACAGTAGCTTTGTGTTTCTCGCAAATTTTCGCCCATTTAATTTTTCTCTGGTAACAGGTAATTTAGTTATCGTGGCTTTTTGTGAAATATGATAAAATCTGACTCAACTGGATGTAATGGTATTAACCCGAAATTTTCTAAAATTCTCCTACCTTATATACTATCTCATCTTGCACAAATTTGTAATACGTGTTTTATGCCAGTTCAGTATCTGAAGCATTCTAAGTTCTCGATGGTCATACCTGTTCCGGAAAATTCATCTAATACCGATTTCAGACCAATTAGTATTTTATACCATTTTTATTTAAAGTAATTAAAAAAATTATATCAGCCCAGATAGATAATCATAATTTACTAAATGAGTTTAAAATCTATCGATAGGAATTAGTTCTACAATCGAATTTAATTTCTCTACGTAGGCTGCAAATCTTATCGGCAGTCACTTGAAGAATCAGTATCAATCTGCGTATTCCAAAAATTCATAGTTCACTTTTCAACTGACATCTTCAGGAGTACCGCAAAGATCTATCCTGGGACCTCTGTTGTTTTCTCTTTTCATTAATGGCCTATTTCATTATGTTAAGTACAGCAAATTCCACGTTTATGCCGATGATGCACAATTGTACATCACAAGAGTAAATGGATTAGTGGAAGTTGGTGCTGTTTGCATAAAAGATATCTCCATTCTATATATAGGGTCTTTCAAATTGAGTTTTCAAACATAAATAATTAAAAGACATAGAATTTGAACTGAAACTGAAAAAGTTTTTATTTATTTTTGAAGTATAATGCTTCCCATTTATAATCTAAAAAGGATATCTCCTATGTGACCACCTCTTGCGTCTCTACAGTACCTGATTCTTTTATCAAAATTTTCAATCACATTCTGGCATAGTTGCGGCTGTATCTCACCAATAGCTCGAATAATTTCTGCTTTCAATGCTTCAACGTTTCGAGAATTATCCTTGTAGACCTGTACTTTCACATGGCCCTAGAGAAAGAAGTCTAACGGTGTCAAATCACAGGGTCTTGAAGGCCAATTCACGTCACCGAATCTGGAAATAACACGGTCTGGAAACTTTGTATGCAGTAATTGCAAAGTTTCTCTGGCTGTATGACACATAGCCCCATCTTGTTAAAACCGCATGTCTTCAGTATCAATATTTTCCAGTTTTGGCCATAAAAGAGTTGTGATCATGTCGCGATATCTGGTACCGTTAACGGTTATGGCTCTTCCAGCATCATTTTCGAAAAAGTACGGACCAATCACACCACCAGACCACAATGCACACCAAACAGTGACTCTTTGTGGATGCGTTCGCCTCTCTTGGATCGCGCGATGATTTTCCTCTCCCCAAATACGGCAGTTTTGTTTATTAACGCAGCCACCGATCTCGAAATGTGCTTCATCCAAAAAGATGATTTTTTTTTTTAAATCCTCGTTTTGTTCCAGTATGACGCGTGGAATGATCTTGTGGCAGCAAGTCTTGTGTAAATTGAACTTTGTAGCCCTTCAACGCTAAATCTTTGTGCATAATACGCAATACAGTTGACTCAGAAAGTCCCAATTATTGTGAACAACCGGCGCGATCTTGTACTGCACCAGTTTCTTGAAATTTACGGACAATATTACCAATTTTTTGCTCAGTTGGACGGTTGTGTCGACCATAAACATCGCGTAATTTGCGAAATACATTTCTCACAGAACGACCATTTTCATAAAATAATTCAATAATCTCAATACGTTGTTGTAATGTATACGACTCCATTTTTATAAATGGCAAACCTTCAGCTGTCAAAATGGCATATAATATGGGTGCGTTCGGTGTTTGAAGTGTGTTACACAGGCGCGTGGTTTTGAAAACTCAATTTGAAAGACCCTATATTTATGGACTATTGACAACATGCCACGCTTTAACCCTATCAAGTCTACTAAGTACTATACCCAAAAAAAAAATTTAGATATCTCACCTATAGTAATCAATGTTTGCATATAGAAAGGTACATGTATAGGATCAAATTCAAATGAAAGGTAACATTCTAAAGATACCAATTCTAGTTAGAAAATGTTATGATGTGATATTTTGGCTGGAAAATCGTTAAAATTTAAAAAAAATTAGAAATCTTTTACCAATTTTTTTACTTTGGCATCTTATAATTAGCGACGTGAGGTGGTTGAAGTGTTGGTTCGATATTCGTTAGAAGGCTTGAACGGTTTACTATCATCTGAGAAAAAAGTCATCTTCATATTAGCATCAAAGTTAGAGGGTGCCCCTGCCTAGCGGAGGAACTCATAAGTGGACCCCTAGAATCAGCGAGGAGGATTCTAGATTTACATGCCTGTAAGCCGGCAAATCGCAGATGGAGATAATTGACCATATGCGCGATATCAAATCAACTGTAGCCCGAGATATGACTTCGAAACACTGAATCTCTGCTAAGGAGGAACAGCTATCACGACACTGTGCATCTTTGGTAAACATGCCAAAGGCATGTAAGCTCAACACAATGACTTCTGCGGAAGCTGCATGGACGAGAAGGCAGTTGAGAGCGTTCAGCACTTGTTCTGTGAATGCCCTAACCTTGCTAAGCGTAAAAAGACTACACTTGGTAGTTACTTTTTCCAGGTAGGGTCCCAATAACGTGGCATCACAATAGACCATAGATGGTCTAAGTGTGGTTAATCGTACATTCTTTTACGATGACCGCCACTCCAACCTAAAATAACCAAAGCTAGAGGGTACCTATTAGGTGAAAGGCACCCAAAACAATAACACAAAACCCCCTAACCACCAAATGAAGTTTTCGGCAACCCTCTCTCATACAATCTTTTGTTCCTCCCGCTGAGAACTATCACCCTATGAAATTAATGTATAGTTATAACAAACACCCTGTATTATATTTATATATATATAGCGCTTTTTAATTGATGATCATAAATAAAACAGGTGATAGACTGCAGTTTTAGAGAAAAAAATGGGGGGGGGGCAATCTTAACGGTTTTCCATGTACAAGGTAATTCATAACTGAAGGTTTTTCAGATACCAGGCACAGAATTTTTATTTTTATCATTCGTGATCCGTTACCTTTCAAGTAAATTTCCTGTAATAGGTAACACAATTCTCTTTCCTCATGTGCATATCCAGTTCCGATGGCTTTCATATTTACGGCGCAATTGAATTAAGTATGAAAAGTTGCAATTTCTTTTCTTTCTCAAAATAAAAATTCCGCGCCATTTTACACGATATATAACGTTATTACCGTGTGACTTTTAATACACTTCAAAATATCCCCTACCATTTTTTTTTTAACGGCATAGCATTTGTGTTGTGCCTACTCGTACGAAATTCAAAAATAATTCTCAAAACACTGCTGAGGGATTTTTGTTTTAAATCGTTCAGCAAATGAAAGATGCAGATAAGCGTACATCAACAAATTTATTATATACAGTCAAACCCAGATAACAGTCCACCTTTTATCTGCACAAACCGTATAAGTGTACAGAAAATTCATGTCACATGTCTTCTGCCCAAAATTTGTATAATATCGCACCAGCTTTGGTGCATCCTGCTTACCTGCATAAACCGTTTACTTGCACATCAGACCTAGAATGGAATACAATTCCCATATCTGGGCCGAGGCTGGTCGCACAGCCTTAGCTTCATTGGATATTGTCCAAAAGAGAGCCTTCAAGCTCATTGACGATGTGGCAATTACTCGTCATATCGACTCGCTGGAGCACCGTCGCAATGTTGGATGCCTTTCGCTCCTTTATCGCTATATGAATGGCCAATGTTCTGATGAAATATCTAGTCTGATCCCTTGTAGAATAGTTCCTGCACGCAATACTCGCGCTGCATGCAGCGCTCATCCTTTTACCCTTCAAATTACCTTCGGCCGTACACTAAAATTCCGTGATGCTTCCTTATCCCGAACTGTGCGAATACGGAACAGTCTACCATCTTCTGTCTTTCCTCCGGCATACAACCTGCAAAAGTTTAAGGGCGACATACATCGGCACCTCCGCCGCTCTCCTCATATCCCTTAAACCTTTCCCTATCTCCTTAAACCTTTCCCTATCTCCTATCTAAAAAAAAAAAAAAAAAAAAAAAAAAAACTGTTTGCCTCTTGCCTTGGTTTTTCATATATTTTAACCCGTTTTCGTGCACAAAGCCAAATCTGAATAAAAGACGCAATTTTATACTCCAGATGAAATCTAAAAGGTATACTAAGTTTATCATTCCGTTTGTAACGCATAGACGATAACTCCAAAACGCCTTCGCTTAGAAATTTGAAATTTTGTACACAGATTTAACAAAATAGAAAAATTAAGTTCGAAAATGAGGCAAATCGAGCAACTCCTTCGTAGGGTTGCCATACAAAAATTTCGTTTTCCACTATACAGGGTGTTCCGTAAATGTCTTTAATCCTTTAAGGGGATGAAAGTAGAGGTCATTTGGGTCAAAAAAGTCTAGATACTTTTATATCGAACTCCGCTTGGTTTTCGAGTAAATCGATAATATCGATTTTCGAGATTTTGCATACCTTTTCAGAGTAATTTCGTTATAAGTTCTATTGTAAGTAATGGATTGTGACGTTCAAACTTTTATTTAAAAGAACACATATTGGCCTTTCTAAGAATGTATAATAAGTTATAATTGTGCCTTCAATTATTAAAAAAAAAACAGTTATCTCTAGAATTTTTTATTTCACCAAAATTTTTGTCGCGCTTCAGTGTACATTTATTCGAAATATCACCATTCCACTCTATATCTAGAGTCTTGAAAGCTTCGTCTGGCGTACCTAAAGGGAGTCATTTGGGCCCGTTGATATTTATTCTATATATTGACGACATTGTCTCCGTAGAGAAGCACTGCAAAGTCTTAATTTATGCTGATGCCATTAAACTTTTCGCTCAGATTAAATCTTTTAATGATTGTCAACTTATACAGGGTGACCTCCACAAATTTTACGATTGGTGCAAAAGCAATAATTTGGTACTCAATATCGACAAATGTGAGGTGATGACTTTCCAGAGGAATCTTAATCCTATCTCTTATGTCTTAAGGCTCTCGGCTTCCTCGATTCGCCGCGTTAGTTCTGTCTGTGACTTGGGTGTTAAATGTGAACATAGATTGAATTTTAACTCCCACATAAACCACTAGTTCTATGCTGGGCTTTATAAAACGTTGGTCCCGAGAGTTCTCGAATCCGTCCATAACATTACGTTTATATACTTGCTTTATGAGACCACTTCTTGAATACGCTAGCCAGGTCTGGTCTCCTTTTTACGGGAATAATTCTTTAATTCTTCCACCCTATGAGGATCGCTTGAAGCTTTTAAATACGTAATCGCTTGAGAAACGTCATATGGTTGCCGATGTAACTTTTGTTCACCAACTCTTAAACGCGAATGTTGATTCTCCGTTGTTACTTAATAAAATCTTTTTCCGTGATAATAGACACAATTTGATAAAGCTACCTCTGTTGCATGTCAACTCCTCAAGGTCTAACTTTGGCATGTACGAACCTATTAATCGCATGTGCATTACTGTTAATAATTTGGCTGATTATTTTGTTGTTGAGGACTCTAAGCATGTCTTAAATAAACGTCTATATAATATTTAATCTTCTGTTTGATTTAATTTGGTTTTTTATCTTTTTGTTCTATGTCGCATTGCATGATATTTCTTCTGGTGTTTGGTCTATGTTTAGTGTAACATACTAATACTAACACCGACTAAGTGATGAAACGCATGTATTGTTGACCGTTTATTTATTAAACGTGTCCATACAGCGAGCTTGTGTTAAGCTGGTTCTGACAGTAATAACAAATGTTTACGGAAATATGGTGGCTTCATTATGTTTGATTGGATCCAATTAAGTATGTACTCAAAACCAATTGAAGTCATACGACAAAAATTGGAAAATTGAATTCCTTCAGTTTATAACTCCCGGAATAGAGTAGTCCCATTGTAACGAGAACAATTTTTGAAAACTGTTGTCATCCACTAACCGCGTTTTTCTCTTTTTCTGTCAAAAAATGCATTATTCCGAATGCGGCACTCGCGATTGCAATATCCCTATCATAGTCGTTGTGCTGAAAACGGAAAATATGTGTAGGGTAGACCGCGGGATTAGTTGACTATAGGGGTATGTAGACTCATTGCGATCAACTCAACATATATCGACATCGAAACTGTCTAAATTTGACTGTGTATTCAGTCAAGGTACCCGTTTCATTGTAGCAATAGTGGTCAAAGCTAATGCACGTCGTTTGCGGATTTATAAAAAAACAAAAATTACAAGTACGTAAGTAAAAATTTTGTTTGATATTTAAGCTGTTTTATAGCTCATACGCTCATGATATTGGGTTTTCTAGTGATGTTTATTGAAAGTTTATGTATTGGTTAATGGTATTCCTAACTTGATTTTCCTGTGATTGGAATAACTTGCTGTCGTTAGTGCTTCAAACAGAAAATGGCGGGTTGGGGCTTATTGACACGCAGCGTAGCGGGGTTAGATGACTAACGAGCCAAGTAATCCCATATATCGTTTTTATTTTGTATATATTAATGCTTTTCTTACATTCAGAACGATGAGGACCTACAACCGAAAAACGAAAGATCAAATACATCTAAAGATGTGATGGAAACTGCCTGTAAAGAGGTTAATTATGACGAAGGTTAAATTGAGGAAAAAAGCTGAAGAGCTCCGTGGCTGAAGCCAAATATCCGGAAAGGCCCATAGTTTCTTCCACAGCACCCCAAACAACTCATCTCCAGACTCTCTAATTACTAATAAACTAGAGCATATTAGCCCGCTAGGCAAGTAGAACAAAAACCAGTAACGTCTCGTTCGAACATAAAATCGACGATGCCTCGACTTGATGACATAACCACTGACATGTATAATATGGACTGACTACGTTAATAGAATTACACTGCAGAAAGTGAGCTCACTTTCGGTCTAAGCACCAAGTAAATTAATTATTTAGGGTTATTACTGATAAAAACTGTTTTACCAAAGACAGTATATTCATTAGATACGCAGAAGAAATTCTAAATGTTTTATTAAAATCACCTTCCGAGCTGCGTGTACACTTTTTCAACTTCCCGCCAATGATTTTTTTTGACTGTTGGCCCCGACCTACTAACTCTTTTTAACACAAGCAATTGTTCCCACGTAAAATAGAAAAGCAAACAGTCCATATTATATACATCAGTGGACATAACCAAAGGTAAGCAAGCAATGTCTCGCTCCAATATAAAATCAACGATGCCTCGACCTGATGTAGGGAAGGCCTCAATTTTTTCTTAGAAATTTACTGGCAATTTATTTCTTATAATTGTTATGCATAATTGGAAGCGATAATGGGTGTGCTTGGGCGGACCTCTAATAGTTTTTATGAGTGTAGCAATGAGATGTGAAAGTTTTACTATACTTGCAGCGTCGAAAACGATAACTAGTAGCCACTGGTTACTATACATATTATAGTTTTCAAAGGGTATTTATTTATTAATATATATTAACTAAACTCGACAAACTTCATTATATTACTGCCAACGTACATTGATTCTAAAAAACTACTTCAAAAAGTACTCGGTACTTTTTACAGACTTAGTACTTAGTTACATGTACTTTTCATACATGCGATACTTGTACTTACGCTGAAGTACTCAGGCCTCCGTTAGATGAAAATACTCGGAAATTATTAGAACTCACCACCTATCATCAACACAACACTTAATATATGTAAAAATTCTAAATTCTTGAGATACTTTAAGATCCCCCATATCATCAAAATTTCATCATTCATAAATTTAACCTCAAATGGGCTAATTAATCCAATTTAATTTTGTTATTTACAAATGGGTCTGGTTCAATTCAACTCAAAACTCGACATTAACGTGGAAATGGATAATCGTGCACCATAGAGACCCCTATTATCATATATTTTCTTATCCGAAACCTAGTATGTGTTAAGGATCTTTGCGCCATCACCACATATAGAATATTTAAAAAATGGTGAATTTTCATTATTTCGTAATAAATGATTATTTTTCTCAAAAGTTTGTTTTTTTGCGTGCTTATTACTTTATTAAATTGATAAGTCAATTAACCCCGTCCACTGAGTCAATCAACCCCAGGAACGGGGTAAATGGACTCACGGGGAAGCTTTTTTGAAAATGTCAAATAATACTTGAAAACCTTATGGGGAATAAAATAAAAGGAACTATTAAGAAACCTATTCAAGTAATCAATACGAAAACGTATTTATTATGCCCAAAAACTTTACAGTAACATTCTTATAAAATTAATTATGAAAAATGGGTCTACTAGCCCCGGTCTGCCCTACTGTATATAGGCTGAACTACAATGGAAGTAAATAACTTTACGAAATTATACGAAACTGAGGTTTACTTACGAAAAATTGATATTTTTAGCCTAAATATATATCAAATTCCGTAAGAGTTATTATCTTCATATTTAATGCTTTCAATTTTAAAAAGTGGTAAATGTGAAAAAATTAACAAATGGAAGTTGATTTAATTAAATATTTGTGTTTTCTATTAAGTCGTAGTACCATTTTTATTCCATTTTAATTTTTACATTGCACTTTTAATCATTTTATAATAATTTAATTGTTTGGACACATCGCGTTCTTATGGAATGAGCGATTCTTAGCGCACTATACTTAGGGAAAATTGAATATTTAAACTTAACGAAAGCTCCCCTCATCCGAGTTAAAGTTAATTTGTGTACGCCTGTTAAATTAAAGGGCGCGTTTGCTTTACGTAAGTAAATGTACTTACGTATACTTTTATTGTAGTTTAGCCTTATAATAGGCCGGTAAAAAAGAACACGTCCGCGTTACTCAAATTATAACTTTATTCTGCCAAATTTATAATACAGAAATTCTCAGCCAAGATTGGCCCGTTATTGCTGGTAACAATGATTAATAACAAACTACAACTACTACTTACATAGGAGATTTCAGGGTTGTAGAAACTGTAAACTGCGAACAGTCTTTAGTCAAAAGTTCGGACCATGGGCGCTTTGGGAAAGGGGGCCCACTAACAGAAATTATTTTCTAAAATACTTTGAGTTATGAACAGAAATAATAACGTAAAGTATGTTAAGGCCTATCGCGCACTGGAGACTTTTGTGTCACGTAACTGTTTTGTCCCCACCGTCAATTCCATGGGCTTTAAGGGGAGGTTACCGTCGAGGGGCATGAAAAATGCATGAATTTTGGAATTTTTTTTTTTTACATAAAATAAATACTTTTGGAAATAGGTTTTAACATATTTTATTCTTCTATCAATGGAGAGTAAATTACATTTTTATTTAAAAAAAAACATATCCAAAATTGCGGCTCCAGCTTCAATCAAACAAAACCGTGCATGGCAAGTTTTGGTCTGTGCGGAACGCGCCACAGCTCTGCAGTTCATCCGAAAAATATAGAATTGAAAATTATTAAACTAGGTAAAATTTGGGGCGCTTTACCGGTTTTCGTTTTCAAAAAAACCAATGAATAACGAAATGCCAGCCGTTTGAAAAACAAAACCCATTTTTTTGCCCTGTTTTTTTTTTTTTTTGTTCAACAGACGAAAAAAACTATTTCTAAATCAATTTTTGATAAAAATCACTTCCTGATGGCCCCCGTAAATTGAATTTCCTTTTAATTGCGCAGAGATTCATGTGAATCGGTTCAGCCGTTGAAGCTGCTAAAGAATGTTGTTCCCAGAAAAACTCATCTAAAATTTAACGTTAAAAAAAAATCTTTGACAGCTTACTTCAGCTATTCCAGCACCATATAGAGGCCGTTCTTCTTCCTTCAAGAACTGATTGTGATGAATCTGAGGGTTAACATTTTCCTGAAATGTACAACATACCATGGCTCAGACATTCTTCTACCACAAGTCCTTTGGGCCGATTCGTTGAACTTTTTTGTGAATCTTTTAATTTGCATCAGCTAGTGGATGCACCGACGAGAATCCCTGATGCAGCTGGAGATAGGGCCAATTTACTAGATTTGTTTCTGTCATCTCACCCTGACAAATATTCCATCTCAGTCGGCTCCCCTCTTGGTAATTCAGACCACTGTCTAATCACGGCTCAATTTATCACCTCAACTCTGCGCCGCCCTACTTCTCCACCTACAAGTAGGCTTCTCTGGCACTATAAGAACGCTGATTGGGAAAGCCTCAATCAGTATCTTAGAGATATAGATTGGTCGGTCTGTTTTGCTTCGAGGGATGCTGATGAATGCACATTAGAACTTAGTAACATACTAAGTCTAGGCATGCGTGAATATATTCCGTATTCTTACAGCAGATCTCAACAACAGCAAAATCGCTCTTGGTTTAACGATAAGTGCAACCAAGCTATAAAAGCGAAAGAGTCTGCTTTTCGCGCCTATCAAGTGCATCCTTGTCCAGAACTGAAAGGAATCTGCATCAGGAACAACTTCAGCAGTTCCTCTATACCTTCACTACTTAATAATGGTGAAGTGGTTGTTGACTCCCTGGATAAAGCTAATATTTTGGCTGCTAGATTCGCATCAAATTCTTTTCTTCCACCCACTTCACAGGCACCTGTCGTGCATCCCCCGTGCGGATGTGTACAAGAGCCAATACACATCCGTACGAGGGATGTGTTCAAGGTCCTTAAAGGAATCAACGTCTCTAAAGCCGCAGGCCCTGATGGTTTCTCGCCCCTATTAATTAAAAGCTGTGCCTCATCCTTGGCTAAACCTCTGCGCAAACTATTCTACCTGTCCTACTCGACAGGAAAATTTCCAACTGCTTGGAAACTAGCTCACGTTCAGCCTATTCCCAAGAAAGGAGAGGGTAGCGATCCCTCAAATTATCGACCAATTGCAATCACTTCGATTCTTTCAAAGTTTTTTGAATCTATCATTAACTCCAAATTAATGAAGTATCTGGAAACCAATCAGCTAATCAACGATCGCCAATACGGCTTCCGGCACGAACGCTCATCTGGAGACTTGCTGACTTTTCTTACGGAACGTTGGAATCGTAGTCTTCACAATTTTGGTGAGTCCAAAATCGTTGCTCTAGATATTTCAAAGGCCTTTGATAGAGTCTGGCATTCAGCCCTTTTAGCCAAACTCAAAGCACTTGGTCTTTCCCCTCCTCTTCTATTATGGATTGAAAGTTTTTTATCTAGTCGCCAAATACGAGTTGTATTAGATGGCGTTATATCTGATCCTCATCCTATTAATGCCGGTGTCCCCCAGGGCTCTGTTATTTCTCCGACTCTATTTCTAATCTTCATTAATGATCTGCTTTCCCTTACTTTCAATCCTATCCATAGCTTTGCTGATGACAGTACCCTTGATTTCGCATACTCCTTTGACACCCTTGCGGATTCCAGAGGGAACGCCGCATGTGTTAAACGAGACTGCATGATTAGATCATTGAATAACGATCTTGACAATATTCTCGCTTGGGGCAAAGTGAATCGCGTCGAATTCAATGCATCTAAGACCCAAAGCTGTCTCATCTCATTAAAACAAGACCATCACTTAACCACTCCCGTTTCGTTTGATGGTGCATTAATTTCTGAATCACCGTCACTAAGAATTCTTGGCATTAATATTTCCAGTAAGTTAAGCTGGACAGATCACATCTTCTCGGTTGCCAAAGAAGCATCCAAATGTCTTGGTTTCTTGAAAAGGTGTAAGAAATATTTCAGCCCATCAAATATAGCGCTCCTCTACAAGTCCTACATCAGACCCAGAATGGAATACAATTCCCATATCTGGGCCGGGGCTGGTCGCACAGCCTTAGCTTCATTGGATATTGTCCAAAAGAGAGCCTGCAAGCTCATTGGCGATGTGGCAATTACTCGTCATATCGACCCGCTCGAGCACCGTCGCAATGTTGGATGCCTTTCGCTCCTTTATCGCTATATGCATGGCCAATGTCCTGATGAAATATCTAGTCTGATCCCTTGTAGAATAGTTCCTGCACGCAATACCCGCGCTGCATCCCGCGCTCATCCTTTTACCCTTCAAATTACCTTCGGCCGTACACTTAAATTCCGTGATGCTTTCTTATCCCGAACTGTGCGAATGTGGAACAGTCTACCATCTTCTGTCTTTCCTCCGGCATACAACCTGAAGAAGTTTAAGGGCGACATACATCGGCACCTCCGCCACTCTCCTCATATCCCTTAATCCTTTCCCTATCTCCTTCCTGCCACGCTGTGCTTTGCATCATAGGGTATCCCCTGAGCTTGGCTTAATAATATAAAAAAAAAAAAAAAAAAAAAAAAAAAGGTACATCAGGTAGCGAGAAAAGGTCCCCCAGAAAGCATGCTCCGAGCGCCTCAGAGTACCCACATGTGCTAAACACTTTAAGGATGATAATGAATTGAATTTTTTCATCGTCATGAACGCTAACCTCCCTTAATGTAAATGTGACTTTTTGGTTCCTCTGGCTAGCAACTTTTGGGTGACGAAACTATTATCGCGCCTTCACGTTTATATAAATGTACACGCACTGATAACGTTTTAGAACTTAGAAGTACCTTACGCATCTTTTTTTTTTTTTTTTTTAAATGGCTGCTGCAACGATAGTGTGAAGCATTAAGCATTAATACAAGAAAGACAAATGAGACCACCCTTATACAACAACAATATGAAGGAATACTCTGATATCAATTTGAAGATAAAACTGTGAGGAGAAATATCCAAGAGTGTTTATAGGTCTTAGAGTTACAGCAAATCTCTCTTCGGGTTTAATTGATGATCCCGTATTGGTACTTTGATAAGTTATAGCAGATATCAAAATCTGTAGTAGAAAATCATCTCTTTCAACACTCAAATGGAAATATCAAAGGAATTTTTTAGGATAGTATCGTAATTCATCAAACATTAAATTAAATTTTCTTTTAAGCAGCCTTTCGCTCCAAATTGGAAGGACTCAATAGCGTTTCTTTCGTTGATATTTTCAATATTCTTATGACAAATATACATATCGCAGCCACCTTTGCTTACGACAATATACCATGAAAAAATAACGGAAATTTAAAAGATACTGGTGTTGCATGCTAACGCAGTCACGATACGTAACTTTGTATGAAATTTTGTTGCCATATGTATAGAAGTTCGAATATAACTCACCGTCGATTTTCAGTAGTCCCACTCTAACAGATAAACTAACTTATAATAGATTGTCTTACTGGTTGGTCATCATTTGGTCTACTATCACAGGGGCTATGGGGCCCTGTGCCCAGTCCCAACGGGCCCATGCGTAAAGATCGCACTGATCCCTATCACTCATTTTTACCAAATTGAATAATATGGCGGCACTAAACTGACTGATTGTAATACTTGTAATACAGCATATTTAACAAGCAATGTGCAAGGGCAAACATCTCGAACATGACTAATCCCACATCACGAGCGCTGTAACCAGCGCGAGCATAAGCTGAGCGAACAATGTGGACGAGGCCTTAGATTCCTCCCTTATACGACGCTCGCAACACAAAAATTGGTCGAATTTCTATTTTTCGTCGCAAACGAATTCATTATAACTTCAAATTTGGAACTGTCAAGAAACCAGTAAATATTACTTAGAAGATTGTTCTATAGCCGTTTTTTTTTTTCGTGATGATGATAAAATGTTGATTACGGAAATGAAAAAAATACAAACTAATTTATAAAATGAATTTGACATAGTTTAACTATCAACGCGCTCAATTTGAGACGCTAGCCCCTCGTCGGAAGTTCCAATGTAATTCTACCTTAAAGACTACCTTAAGTAAAATCAGCTCATTTAATTCATACAAAAAAATGCATTTCCAAAATTCCTGTCTAATGTAGATAGATATAAAAATAGAATGCTTCTCTTTATGTCAAATAAAAATAAAATCAATACACTAAATGCAGTCAAAACCCTTTTCACGCCATACATCCGGTTCCCTCCAATCTTCGGGTACTAAAAATAAAACAATTCAACGACTATAATGCCGAAGATGTTTCATAGTAGCTGTAGGTACTACATATGCCCCCATAAAACCCAATTTCAGAAACAGATAACGCACATTTTATTTTTAGAAGAAAGAAGGGATAATTTCGTTGACTTCTCAGGATTTATAGCTTCCAGCAAGAATATCACCATCGGCAAGGAATTACCAAACTTTGTTCAAATTTTTTTTTTTTTTGTAATAGAATAATAAAAGTGAAAATTTATGGTAAGTGTGCACCAAAATTTCTATACATTTATCGAATATTACCAAACTCTCTTCTTTCTTCATATTACGCTAACAAATTGATTTTAATGACGGGTTCGTTTTTTTTTTCCTCCAAATATACCCACCACTTATGTACCAAACCCAGTAATCATCGAATATGCAGTATTCAGGGTTCAATCCCTGGTCCTTTCTTCCTACCTTAAGAATTTGTGTAGATTTACTTCCATAATTTCCACCCTGGGACCAGCATATAATTCCGCAATCTTTTGCACAACATTGCATCGCGTCGTCTCGCTTTGATTCTAATTTACGAGGTGTATAATTTGCTTCTTTTCACTTTAGAATAAAACTTTTCACCAAATGGGCTATGGATGGGAATAAAATTTTGAGTATTCCGTGAAACTCATAAAGAATCAATGTAAACTTGGGTGTTTATTGAAATGCGTGACTGATATTTCACTTACGAACAGTTATGTCAGCAAAAGAAAAAGATTATTTCGTTTGACATTGATAGGCACCCAGGAATTTAGGATACACGGTGAAAAGATATATTTTTTTCTTTGTTCACTCGTTTTGCGAGCATAAAGCTTCGAAAAAGTTTCCCTCCACCTCTTGCATCGGTTGTGGTACCTCTGCCGCGCGCGATAACCAACTTACAGATTTCGTACGACAGAGCCAGGACACCATCTAAACTGGGCAATACTGACCTATCTAAACAGGATCTATACGGCCACTGCCACACGAAAACTTGTGGGTACGATGGAGATTAGGGGCACGGAATGAAGCATCAGCCAACCCACAGATTTTGTGTTGCCTCTGCCGCACAGGCGCCGCTCTTGAAGCAACACTTATTTTTATTGGCTATTATGAGTCACGGGTCTATTCCAGTTTCAAGCAATGCAGTGTATAGTTGTATGTATTTGTTCCACCGATTGACAGATGTAATCATGAAGGGCATTTTATGGTACCTCAAAGCACATCTTATACTGACCACCCTAAACAGGGTCATACTGACCCATCTAAACAGGGTTTATGCTTGATGATTACCATACTGATGAGGCTACCATCTGTCACTTATTGGGGAAAGTGTATGAAAAGTGTATAGGTATGTTCGAGGAAGCTTTTTGGTTGTTGTCATAGATGTTTTTTTTTTTTTTTTAATTGAGACATTTGGGAGAATATAGTGCAAAAAATGTATGTTGGGTGAAGATTATGGATAAAAACGGTATCAGTAGATCTTATATGGTTATCTACCCACTCTCTAAATGAGGTTTAGGGAAAACTACAGAAGATTTTTTGATTTACATTACTTAGAATATAAAATTAAAATTTTTATTCTCTCAGATGTTGAATGTAAACCATTTGATTGTAAAAACAAAATAAGAACAATTAATAAGAAAACTTTCACGAAAATTTTCGTTTCTAGGCATGAAGAAATGAAAAGCTGAAGAATATGCTACCAGTAGACTAAAATCCAGTAAGAATCATAATGACATAGCTGAATCTGATTGGCTAATTGTTATTCTTCTCATTTTTCTTCCCTTTTAAGAAACCTTACGTTCCCGAATCAACAAGTGCAAGCCGATCTATTTCATTCAATAGGCATGACTTCTACAGTAAGCTCTGTGAAATTTTGCTGAAGTTTAATTTGACATCGTTCAAGCGTAGGATACAAGCAGTTCTAAATGCAAAAAAAAAGACAGTAATCCAAAAACGGCGTACTGTTGAACGCTGTAGATACCATTGAAATGTCAATGAGTGCATCCAGCGACACCATACCACCGATGTCTGTTTTCTTACGATTCAATTCACAAAAACTTATTTATTTTAGATGGTCCACATGAATCTATTGGCAAAGCAAATAGCTCTGAATGGATGACATCAGCTGAATTCCTGAGAAATAGATTTATACTGTACATACAGACTTTATAAAACATGTAAAAGAATAACTGTATTACATAACTCACTACCCGTTAAAAGAACCAGAACCACCTATAGTATGTAATTCAAATCAACAAACCGACATATACAATGAACCTCAGCCAGATGCCATTAATATTGCAAATGAAGAGGATGTGTTGAAGATATTGATAATGCAAGACGCAATTTCCAACGCCCAGCTTACAGATAAGCGAATTTCGAGCGCCAATTTAGAAAATCAGCATTTTTATCTTAAACTTACTTCCTCATGTATCTCTATCTGAAGAGCGAGCAAAGAAAACAAGGAAGAAAGCTTATAACTTTCACATACTAAAAATAAAGGAAAAGAAAATGCAAAGGCCAAACGAAATATGAGGAAGATAACATCGAATATTATTGTATTATTTGTTACGATACATGCACTCCAAGTAAGAGCCCACAGAAGACTGGATTAAGACGGAGTAATGTATTTTTTGTGTTTTTTTATATAATTTTGATGATCTCTGAAGAAACCACTGTACGACAGTCCCAAAGAAAGACTATCGTAACTTAAACAAGTAAAAAAGCTAGAATTGGTCTAAGACCAATTCTTATGATACCTTAAATGAATGCCCGTATTTAATTTTGTATGGTCACCTCTTTGTGCAAGTATAATTTTTGAAGTGGTTTTTCGCATATACATATTTCTAAAACGGTTCGTCGGACAACAAAAATGGCTATCTATAACCAATTTCATAGGATTTCACATTCTGAAGAACTTTTCAGTACATTAAAACCGTCTACGCCTGATCGTTTTCACATTATACGTAAAAATCCTAAATTTTTATATGGCAACACAAAAAAGGGGTTGCCCGATTTAGTCCATTTTATAAATTTTATTCACTATTGCTATGAAAACACCATGTACAAAATTTCAGCCCTCTATGTCGACGCATTCTCAGGCAGTGCCCAATGAAAAACGAAAGTTTTATATGGCAACCCTACGAAAGAGTTGCCTGATTCGGCCCATTTTCGAACTTCAATTTACTTTTTTTTTTTTTTTTAAAAAGCCCGTTTGCAAAATTTTAGCCCTCTAAGTGAACGCGTTCTTGACTTATCGTGCGGATGGACGGACAGACATGCAAAAATCAAAAGAAATTTTAATTTTATGCGGGGTGTCGAGTCCATTTTGCTCTACCTTATTTCGAGGTGTTACAAACGGAATGACAAACTTAGTGTACCCTTTAGATTTCATCTAGGATATAAAAATATCTAGAAAAACTAATAAAGGGTTTTCCAATAATAGGTGTTATTTTAATTCGGTAGATGTCACTTTTGGAGCTGTAATTTTTAAACATTTGACAAGTAGAAACTACGCCATTAATAAAAATGGAATGATACACGATTCAACAACGCATTGAAATTATTAAAATTCACTATAAAAATGGTGAAAATGTGGCAGAGACGGTTCGTAAAACTCCAACAGTTTTGGGTCGTCGTGAAGCACCTTGTCGGACCGCAATACTGAAATTGGTAGAAAAATTCGAGCTGTCGGGACAATTTAGTGATGTGAAGAATAAAACCCGTGCACGTCGCTCAAGAACAGCCGAGAATATTGCTGCTGTAGCCGAAAGTGTTGAAGAGAACCCAGGTTTGCCCATTCCTCGTCGTTCTTTGGAATTAGGCATTCCACAAACGTCATTACACCGTATTTTGCATAAAGATTTGGGTCTTAAGGCTTATAAAGTTCAGTTAACACAAAAGCTCAAGCCGGCCGACCATCAACAACGTCGAGTCTTTGCTGATTGGGTCCTTGAAATGCATGAAAATGATCCGGAATTCCATCGAAAACTCATCTTGAGTGATGAAGCCCATTTCCACCTCGATGGCTTCGTCAACAAGAAAAAATTGTCGCATCTGGGGCTCGGAAAACCCAAGAGTTATTGTTGAAAAGCCTCTCTATCCTCAACGTGTGATTGTTTGGTGCGGTTTATGGTCCCGCGGGGTCATTGGACCTTACTTTTTCGAAAATGAGGCTGGAGCAACAGTTACGGTGAATGGATTGCGCTATCGACAGATGATTAATGATTTTTTTATGGCCGGAATTGGATAGTATTGATCTGGACAACGTTTACTTTCAACAAGACGGCGCTACGTGTCATACAAGCAACGAAACCATTGATCTTTTACGGGAAAAGTTTCCGGACCGTGTTATCTCTTGAAGAGGTGATCACAATTGGCCACCGAGATCTTGTGACTTAGCACCTTGCGACTTCTTCCTTTGGGGCCACGTGAAAGAGAAGGTCTACGGCAACAGCCCAGCGTCGATTCAAGACCTCAAAATTGGAATTCGTGAGGCTATCGAGGACATAGGGCAGCCACTTTGCGATTTGGTTATGGAAAATTTCATGAAAAGGATATGGTCCTGTAGGCGTGGTCGTGGTAGTCATTTGCCTGGTGTTATTTTTTATTATTAACGGCATACCTTCCTCTTTATAATGAAATAAAGATCTGATCATTTATCTCAAAAGATGGCATTTTTCCTAGAATATCAAAATAACACCTCTTATTGGAAAACCCTTTATATTCAGGTATGATTTTTCACTCTGGAAAATTTGTGAAGTAACTTTTTTATTCCCTAGACACACAGCACGATCTATTCATTAAAATTCCGTGCATCATATAGTATACGTCTTTATGGCTCGAAAATAAGATGGTAATGAAGTACACTAATGGAGAGTTTTCTTCCTTCATTATAGCTATAATGAGGACAAATGTGCTAGATTTGGCATATCATATAAATGTGGAGCTCCGCTGTGCATTTGAAAAATAAGAAGAAGAAATGCAAAGAAATGCAAATCACAAACTATATTGTTAATATTCTTTTTAATATAATATTTTTCCCATGTGTAAATTGTTAAATTGATAAATAAAATAAATAAAAACAAAGTTTATCGCATTAATTCGGTTCAAATCGCTTCTTTAATGTAATAAGTATATCAAAACCAGTTTGACAGAACAACTTAATTAAAGAATTGGCTATGTGTCTGCAGTTTATAATGAATCATTATAGACTAATGGATCATTAGTTATTTCTTCATTAAGAGCGCTGTGTGTTTAGGGCATTAGAAAGAATATTCACATGAATACATATACTCATTAGTTAGAATTTACGTAAAAACATAAGGTTTTGTCAGAAGGTAGATTTATTATAATACATACTTGCATATGTACTAAATTATCAAAATTAACCTACATCGAGTTACGATATTCTTCCTTGGAACTATCAATGTCAGGTTAATACTAGAGCTGAAAATTGGATCCGGATTTGCTAATATCCGGATATCCGGATACCCGGATCTGCGAACTATCCGATTCCTGAGATCCGGATCCAAACTATCCGGATCCAGATCTGAACTATCCGGATCCAGACCAGATCTGGATCCAGATTCGAATACTAGGATCCGGATTATCCGGATACCCGGATTTGAGGAATCGGATCCTAATTATCTCGAATAATCCGGATAGTAAATTATCCGGATACTTTCAGCTCTAGTTAATACTAGCTGAGAGCGTGAAAACCTGTAATAGAAAACAGGGGCCGTAAGTCGCTTAGTTTGGCTACCGCAGTATTGTAGTCTCATTTTTAAATAAAAATGTTCTACAAAAAGCCAATAGAATAGTAGTTTAGGGTCCAAACTGCCAGGAGTCACTTAAACCAAACTTTTTCAGTTTTACACAATGGCATATATAATATGGACTGCTCGATATGCAATTTCATGTGAGTATATTGTTTTGTGTCAAAAATAGTTCTTACGTCGGTGCCAACTTTGAAAAAACCATGGTGGAAAGTTGAAAAGTGATTTTAATAAAACCTTTCGAATTTCTGTTAGAGTATCTATGAATACCTATATTTTCTTTGGTAAAACACTTTTTCTCACTAGTTAACCCAAATAATTAATTTAAAAACATTTATTTCGACGAACCCACTTATTTAATTGTTGTTGACAGTTCTCTCTCAATTGGTGTCTGGTGCTTAGACCGAAAGTAAGTAAGTAAGTAAGTAAGTATTTATTTAAGAAGAGTACAATAAGACAAAAGTCTTTTTCATTTTTCAACACTAACTAGAATAAAAAAGAATATTTCGTGAGTTTGAGCATATAATAAGTGATGGTAATAGAAATTAAGAGGAAAAAGAAAATAATAATTATATAGATAATAACATCCATAATACTTTTTCTAATATAATAACAAATGCAAAAGAACTAAATAACTAAAGATAACTAAATATAAAGAAAATCCTAAAGCATGTGCAGTCAACCGACTATAATAATAACAATTAATCCGGTTGTCATCACCCTAATGATGTGTGCTGCCAGAGTAACCGTTTAAAGGAAGTGGCCGAGCTCGCTCGCTGGATTGAAACTGGGAGAGCGTTCCAAATGCGAACAGTATATACAAAGTAAGAAGATTTCAAAACCAGATATTTGAAGCGAGGCAGTAGCAAGTCATTACGTCTATCACTATGCAAAAAATTTATAAATTCGTATAGGTATGCTGGTTTACGTGTGTTCAGTAAGTTGAACAGAAAAAGTAATGCTCTGCGTTGTAAATATGTTTCCAAAGAGCAATCCAGGATTCGGTGTCGAAAGGGAGAAATGTGATCATATCTACGAAGCCTGAATGCGAACCTAATGGAATTATTGAAGGCAACTTCGAGCTTACGCCTACACCGTGAGTCGAGTCTTGAGAAAATATTGGAACCATGTGACAGATGCGGGAGTATCAGTGTCCTAACCAATCTTATACGCAGGATTGTGGGGAGCTGGTCAGCATACAACCAAAGTCGGCGAAGTACCCCATATATCTTACCTAGTTTCATTTTGATATGGTCGCAACAGTCCATTTGTGAATTTAACACAATGCCTAAGTTTTTAACTTTCTGTACATATGGTATAGTGGTGCGATCGAACTCTATCGGGGGAAAATTGGTGGGATCGCAGCTTCCTTTGCTTACCGCTAGCGCTTGAGATTTTTTGGGGTTGAGCTTTAAATTATTGTCGTTTGACCATTTTAATATATTATGAAGATCTTCGTTAATTCTGCTAACACAGTCCTCTAAGAGCCCCATGGGACGATCAAGATATATTTGCACGTCATCAGCGTACAGATGAATGGAGCTATTTCTTATAACAGTTGGCAAATCATTAATAAAAAGGCTGAAGAGCAGAGGTCCCAGCAATGACCCTTGTGGGACTCCGACAGACAAAGAGAGCCTAGAGGAAACAGCTTCGTTCACTTTAACTCGTTGTGAACGTTTCTCCAAAAAGCTTCCAATTAATTTCAGTGCCGGCGAGCCGAATCCAAAAAGGCTCTTCAGCTTGTTAAGAAGTTTCTTGTGATCAATGCTATCGAAAGCTTTCGTGAAATCGAGTAAGACTAAGAGCGCAATGCGGTCATCATCCAGAGCAGTTCTAATGTCCGTAGTGATTTTTAAGAGAGCTGTCTCACAGCTATGCCCGGGACGAAAACCTGACTGCCAAGGACTCAGGGAATTCATTCGATCCAGGTACTCGGATATTTGATTTGCCATGATTTTTTCTAATGCCTTCGCTAGAAAACATAGTAAGCTTATAGGTCTCAAGTCTTTGACGTCGCTAGGAGTGGAATTTTTAGCGATTGGAACCACTAGCGCTTCCTTCCATAGAGAAGGAAATTCGCTGAACGTTAAGCAGCTATTGAACATCTTTGTAATAGGACCAATAATGAATGGTAAGATAAGTTTCACGAATCGCGGTGGGATTCCATCGGGTCCAATAGCATCGGATTGGATAGATAAGACAGCTGTGGCGGCCTCAATCTCATCAACGCAACGAAAACTGAACTCGGATCCTGAGTGAGCGGTAGGAGTGCTCAGAGAGGATGGCGAAGCGCTGATAAAACACCCATTACAGGTAGTAGCAGTAAAGAACTTATTGAGCTCATCTGCGTCAAGGCCACATACTGAGCCATCACCACCATTAACTCCTAAGTCACGTAAGACACTCCAAAGCTTCTTTGGGGGGACCCTGCAATCTAACTTGCAAGTATAATATAAAGACTTTGCATCTCTCACTTTTTTGTTTACAAGATTACGAGACTTTTTATATAAAGACAGGTTGGTGGGAGTTTTAATTCTTCTATACTGCTGATATAAAAAATCGCGTTCACAGATTAATTTCTTTATCTCAGGTGAGAACCAGGGACCAGGGTAAAGTGACCGAAGTAAGCCAACTTTCTACAGTGTATTTCTATGGACGTAGTCAGTCCATATTATACATGTCGGTGGCTAAAGTATAGTTTACACAAGCGAAGTTACTGTCCCAAGTAACCTCGTTTTTTGCCCCGCACCTCCTCTTGGCATACCCACTAGTTTACTTGCGCCTGAGAAATAGTCAAATTGAGCGTAATTTCTGCAATTGGTACACGTTTTGATGTATGTAATCATTTATAATATCATCTGGCGTGGAACTTATGAAATATGAACATGATTGTTTTTTTAGAGAAAATGGTTTCAAGTGAAAAATTGTGCAGCAATGTAATTAAAGGCAATTTCGGAGATAAAATTCTAAGAAAAAATAAAGTGTGAGTACGTTCCTGGCATATTGATTGCTAAGGAATAATATTTTTGCTTACATAATTATCTTTTAAATTTACGAAATTTCTTACTGAAATATAAAAAGCACTCTCGTCATATAAAAGCCCAAACACAAATGTGTTGATATTTTACAAGTTCCACACCAGCTGATATTATTAAAGACTAATTAAATCAAAAAATGTACCAGTTGCAGAAAATGTACTCAATTTGACTATTTCTCAGGTTCCACTTCGCTAAAAAGTTGAAGTGAGTGGAATTCATTTTCGTACTGGCACAAGTAAACTAGTAGGTATGTCAAGAGGAGGTGAGAGACTGAAAACGAGGTTACTTGGGGCAGTAACTTCGCTTGTGAAAACTATGCTTTAACATAAGACCGGTACAAATATTTTATAATGTTAGGAGTTAGGACTAAGTTAGAATTCTGATGTGGTAGTGAGGGAGTCTGTTTCGTGGCTTGGGCAGTGTTTTTCGAGAGTTCTGGATCACCCAAAGTTGGGGGTCCCAAACTCAAATTCTGAGAATAACCTGTACACATACATCACATGTATACAATATCTGGCTCACTCACACTTCATGTAATGACTATTCGTCTCACTCAAACTAAAATCTTATATTTACGGTCTAAGGCAAGCTTTGGATACACTAGAATCATTCTTAGTAGGTAAAAAGAAATTTTTCAAAACTGGGCTTCTTGAAGAAAAAACATTTTTTTTCCGTAATCTAAGAAATAATGTGAAAGGTGAAGTATTAATTTTCTATTCTTGGTTCGTCAAAATGTGACATTTTCTTCCAAGCTGGAGCAGTTGGCTTAAAACTTAAAGCAACAAGTTACAAAGATTACAAGATTACAAAGGAAAATAATATTGAAAAAAAGTAAAGATTTGTAGCAACAGGAGCTAAAAAACCATCACAAGGTGTACATTTTTTCGAAAACAAAAGAAATGTCTATAATTTGAAAAATACATGACTTAGATTTTTTTGTATATTTTTCTGGTAACTATTATGATTTGGCCTATCACCCGTATAAATAAAACAAATATAAAACAAAAAATATATTTTTCCAAATAACTAAATTAATTAAATATTTTTTACTTTAATTTTTTTAAGGAGGATGGGGGTGTCATGCCCCCCCCGCCGCCCCTGGATCCGCTACTGATAGAAAATAAAAAAAAGGGAATACTAAAACTGCCTATTTTTCAGTGAACCAATCAGTTTTGCATAAAATTGATAGGCGCCTGTACAATAGGCATCTGTTGTCCCAACACTTAAATTTGATCGTTGCTTTCCAGTCATCAGGAATTACATCGCGCTCCCCATTTCGAACTTTATTTTTCAGTTTTCGAATATTGTAAATATTTCATAATATTTAAAAAAAAAAAATTAATATTAAGCTCTCCTTATTATTTGTTGAATCGTGCTCACTATTAAAAAAACCATTAATGAATTGGCGCAAATTTTTTCACAGTTTCACATTTAACCTTCTAACACTAGTAAAGATAAAGATGAAAGATGATTCCTTTGTAATAATTCATATTTCCATGTACATACAAATACACATATATGTATTTCATAAACCCACCAACCTAAAGTATGTCAAGGGAACATTTGGCGCTCCAAATCTTCTGGTAAAAAGTGATAAGTGGTCACTGATATCAACAAACGCTGAGTCAAATGTTTACAGTGCCTCCTTTGAACGGATTAGAAATAACATGTGGAGCACGCACTCTCTTCATCGTTTTATTCCGAATCAGCCGACCTAGTTCTATTGTTCGGGCTATAAACATAATGGAATGTGTTCCAATGTGCCAATTATTATATTTCCGCTTAAGTTTTTAAAAAAATTTTCAAGACAAACTCACAAGTAATTTGGATCGTGTCATTTGAACATATTTTTTCATAATAATTAATATTGAGAATGTTCAGAGATTGGCAACCTCTTTATAGATTCATTAAATTTTCTTGAATCAATCACACATGGAATATTGGACTATTTAAATCGAGAAAGTCTCTATCCCAACCCTTATTATTTAAATTTTCAGGGGTTGGAAGCTCTTGGCGGGAGAGGAGGATGAAATTTGAAATGTTTTTGGTTATGTCTCCTGAACCAAGAGTCGTAAAGAGCTCATTGATGTATTAAATGAAAGCTGGTGTCCTAGGCTACAGATGGTATCAATCGGGTTCAGTGTGGGAACAGACGGAGGGGAGAGAGGTGCAGAGGGGAGAGGTGGAGTGGGGAAGCCGAAATATCAATTTTTTGCCCCATACATGAGCTATTTATGTTCGAATCGAGATATTGAAGCAAACTCTTCGTAGTAGAATAGTGATTTTGAGTTTTTAAGGTTGTCAAATTTATCATCCCATTTATCATAATTAACATTATTTTTAAGAAATAATATATTTTTGATGGCTATAAATGGACTTACGCTACTTTCAAAATCAATGAAATGACATTGTCAATTCTTAAGAAAGCCCAAGTCCATAGGTAAAGTAAATTGTCCTTTTATGTTGGAGTGCGGGGGGGGGGGGTCTGTGAAGCTCAATGTTGTCAGGAGGAAAGATACATAAGAGGAGCACCATGCATGCATAAAGGATGAAATTGTTGATACGGAGTATTGAGGTTTTAGTTGTAAAGACAGATCGCTTTGGCATCTCAAACGAGAGTAGTATAGGTGTAATATACCATACGCACGAATTGGTACTTCTCACGGCGGGATAACTATACCTTAGTGAAATAAAAATTGAGATTTTTGACTCCGTAGTAGGGCTTTAATGATAGGAGGTCATTATGCAAAGAATTTAAGTGCTCATGATAGTTAGAAAAACAAAATCTCAGACATAGCATCTTGGGCAGGGGGCGAAAAAGACGAAACGATTTACGAAGGTTGATGAAATTGTAAGTTATGCATTAGACCTTATGTGTTGAGTACAAATGGTAGCTATAAAATCCAAATGGTAAATCTCGAAGCCAATCCAAACTGGATTACGAGCATAACTTAACCTTCACGTGGTCATGTCTGACAGCGCTTATTAAGGGTTGTGCTGCCTTTTATAGACTAGATTACAATTCTTTTTAGACATTGCAAAAAAGATCTAGGCCCGAACGGAGTAACCAGTCCCGTTACAAAAAGGATATCTTGCATGGTGATACCACTGGGAGTATTCATGATTTGATGATTATGTTTTACGAAAGCCGTACCAAATGGGTAGCCCTTCTTTAGCTAACTTGGTACCACGGGGTTGAGGGCCCTGGATAATTGGAATTATTCACCTCAACTTGGGATAGCCCCTTTATGGGAGCATCGTGGTGGCTGTGATGAAGGGTGGCGTGATTCTAGATCGGCAGAGATTGGATAGGCCTCGCTTCGACCAGTACGTTGATATCATGTCATGCTCTATTGGCATACTTGTATTCATTGTTACGGCATGAGGACGCAGATTGTCGATAACTAATCCGAGCATGAAGAATGCCGTGAGATTATGGCTTATCGCAGGTGCTAACGTAAAACCACAAGGACTTTCTGTCAAATAAATATTCAACTTTTATTCTTTGTTAAATAATTTTTACATTAAAATTAATATTGTTTTATTAATTATTATTTAGTCTTCTCCAGTTTGTGTATGCGGGATGGATTTGAAGTAACTATGGTGTACAGGTGTGTAATAAATCCATTCAGTCCTTTTATTTTAGGTTTGTGAGTGGTCTTATTTTTTTCTTTTTGTATAGTGGTGCCAACTTGATATTATTAAAGTTTTTCGGTCTTCTCCGTTGCGGTAATAAATCCAATATTTTGAATGGTACATCGTCGTTTTGTTGTCGTTTTGTAAAATAACTTAAATGGATCGTTTCTCAAAAATCTCATCCAACATATTTTAAACCAATTTACTCTTGCACCGTCAGTATTTCTTAGAATTTTAAAAATCATGTTTTCTACAGGCACGTTTCATTTTATTTAGTATGAACTTATTCTTTCGGCAATTTTTTATGACTTTGTAAAATTGCTGAGGGACAAACAATTCATTATTTTCCTTAACGCCATTTCTAAAACTCCGAAAAAAATATGCTCTGATTACAAGAACTTATAGTCAATGATATCTACATTATTTTCGGTAGATTGGACAATTTTTAACCATGTTACAGCTATTTTAATATTCCTGTTTTGTACTGAACACATATCGCTGTAAGCTATAATATGCCTTTCCTTTCAGGATACATGATACTACTTCCTGTGAACGTGATGTTTTTATCCGAGACATACATGTGAATATTACTATTAAGAAAGTTGTGAAAACTCAGATTTAATATGCACAAAATACACTTGTGATATGCAACTGAAGTAGTTAGCTTTGGGTAGGGTAGTGTTTTTTGTAAGTCGAAATAAAAACTGAAATAGTGACCAGAATTTTGATCTTTTTTTAATGATTCTCTAGCATCGCGTTCGTTTATAAGTTTTGTCTTTTCTTCTTCGTTATTCGATGCCTTATTTTCAATGTTTAAAAGATCACATTTTCTGCAAGTATCTTTGCGCGGCTGATCGAATATGAAACTTGATATTAAATTGTTTATAAAAAATTCATTGCACATTGATAATTAAACATAAAGCTGTGATCTCATAAAATGTTATTGCATAATATTTTCAATATCCATTTGAAACTCTCACAATGGAACTCACGTCACTTTCGAAATAAACTTTTTCATCACTTCATTAACCCAGCAAATTTTCATGTTACAAAATCTTAATTATTTTAAATATATTAGTAACAAGTTATCCTTCAGAATGAAAAAATCATGTAAAACTGTAACTATTAAGGGAGCCAATTCGATATTTGTGAAAACTGGACTTACGACACTTTCAAAATAAACGGCTCACATATGAAAAACCATTGTCCACGATTGTGACATAAACCACCAGGCCAATTGGAAATATTTCAAAATGCTTTCTAGATATTATCGTCGTGGTGATTCATAATGTTAAAAATTTTCTTAATGGGAGGGTGGGTTAGGGGGAAAACGATACGATTTCTGAGATTTTCCAATTTCCCGCTATTTAGTCTCAGAGTATAGGGTTGTGGGTACTCAAACTTTTTCTCAGGTTCTATGACATTCTATTCTGTACTAGATTTTCCAAAATGTACTAAATCAAACTTTTACCACCCCCCTCCCCCGTCTTCATATTCACCAAATATATAAAAAAAAAAAAAATAATGTCTTTCTCACTTTTTTTAGTACTTCCCTTTTTTCTATTCGTAATAGATTTTTCGCACCTTAGATCGGCTCTAATTCGGTAGGGTTCTGTCCGATCGGAAAACGTTCACTGCTCGCCTCAGCTAATTGCCAGTTACAATTCGTAAAAGATTTGTTTTCTCAGGGTACTTTTAAGCTTGGGGATAGGAACCCCCGGCGGAGAGTGGTTTCAATACGGCGTGTTGCATATGAAATTAAAGGTCTCGCTGTGTACTATCGGCTGGTGTACATTTTCGATTCAGAAAAATTTCTAGAGATGTTTTTGCCGTCGAAAACCCAATTTTCATGCACTTGAGTCACATACACCCCAGTTACTATATTTCACATATATTTTTACTGTTCTTTCTCTCAGGACCAATAATTAGTATTCTGTTGTGAAGATTGTTCTTATAGGAAGTCATTTTCCCCAATTTTGAGATATAAAAGTCCACTTTTTCACTCAAAAAACTTGCTCAATGTATACATCTGATCGCAAAAACTTTGCGCCGCTTAATTGAAATTTAACTTTAAACCCTTAACGTACGATTAAATTAAAGAAATTTTCTATATCAATACCATTTAATTTCATTCGATTCTTCATACGTATTACGTATACAGTGTAATGATTTCAGTACTTTACTTTATTCTTTAGAGCATCTTTTTCAATCCTCAACATCCTCCAAATTGGTATTTAATCTAAGAAATTCACGTGATTCAATATTCTCCTTTTTCACCTAAACGTTATTATTTATGGTCAGCTTTAAAATTGTAAGAAAACAATTCGAATGAATTTTTTAATTTTATAATTTTACTAGGGTGTCGGTTCCAAAACGACTTTTTCTGGTTTATTTCCTGCACCTTCAGCTCTTTTTCCTAGTTTTGTAATTCTTAAGCTTTTTACAATTTTGACAAAATTAATTTTTTGTTTGGTGAAAATTGCAATCGCCGTCAGAAGCAAACATTTGCGGCAACATCGCAAATAAAGTATAATAAATTTTACTGTTCGTAATGAAATGAAATGCCTGCTCGCAAAAAGCCACCTATAGAAAAAATTAAGAGTGATATAGCAATGAGCTTTGCGCATAAGATCAGCTTTTAAGAACGTCGACATTTTACCCAAATTTAAAAATTATCCCAGATCGTAGTCGTACATCTGTTAAGGAAGGCATTTTATGCTTAGCAACTCTTACCATTGTTTAGCTAAATATTAGTAAGCTTCTCACCTTGCAACCAGACTGATTAAACGATGACGTCTTTCACTCTTAAAACAAGGACACAACTTTAACAGTGAAAAATAAGAACTTTACTACCAAATGGAAAATTTTTACACTCTGATAGAAATCCAAGTTAACAACACCTAAATGGTGCGATCATAATCTTCACCAAACAAGCCAGGTCTACCCCCATAAGCTGATCACCAACTTTGAAGTGGAATACTATATTACAGAGCCCATGCGTACGATTAGGAGACTGAAAACCTTATAAACAATAGTGTGATGAAGAAGTAAACGGAAGTACTAAGAATGGTGATAAGAATGCTCCAATTGGCTCCGAAAACACCAACTTCCTTAATAAATTTATGAATAGAATTTTTCAGCAATTATACTATCACTGGCCAATTGAGTAGCAAATACTTTTTTAAATATAATTATTATATTAAATATTTTTTTTTTTTAATGACGTCACCAAGGATACAAATTATCTTTGAGAATATGCTAAGAACTAATGACTTTTTTACCGGCTACAGGGGGCAGGGGGCCCTATAAACAGTTTCGGAGTTACAGGATGATTAAGAAAAAAAGCTAGTTTATCACAAAACAGTACAGGGCATAATGTCACAGTTAAGAGCTCATTATGTGCACAACTTCATGGCCTTTCTAACAACTGCTAAATCAGCCCCATACCCCCCTCCTCTGAGGAGTTATGGTGGTACAAAATAAAAATTTCGGATTTTCTTACCTGTTTTTTTTTTACTTTGACCTCTATATTTTTAAAAAAACATCGTTTTTTTTTTATAAAAACTGTAAACTCAGCTCTTTACTTTGACCTATTACACCCTATGTGCTATCTGCAGCCGTTAAAGAGTCATTGTTAATGTTGATGTTAAGAATAGGGGCGACTAGGCCTCCAGGACCTTGCGGACACCGCGGCCATAGTTGGTCTATTGTGCCTTCCCCTAAAGTGGTTAGGCAAAATCTAGTCTTTTAACGAGCTCGATTATTGCTTTTGGAGTTAGATTGGAGACATTATCTGGAGAGATAATTGTTCTTCCAGTGATTTGCAGCGTCTGACCGGCAAGTGCTGGGCACTCACATAAGACGTGCATCAAGGTTTCGTCTTCCTCTTCGCACAGTCGACACAGTTCACTGTCGGATTTGCCTATCTTCTTTAGGAAGTGACGGAATGGGCCTTGACCACTGACTGCGCTAGCATAAATAGTCTGAGCGACTGTCTGCTAAGTACAATAAGTGGGCGCGTCTAGAAATGAGAGGGGTTGAAGAATTTCTTCCCCTGCCTCATACCGCGCGCTACACCAAAATAGATCTAATTTTGCCTATTTTCCCACCTATGCAGTTCCCCCCTAAAGTGGCTTTTTGGTAGGCCAAATGTCGGGTAGGGACCAGTATACGGACATTCAGCTCCGGTTTTAGCCAGTTCGTCCGCTTTTTCATTACCGTCCACTCCTTCATGTCCAGGGACCCAGATCAAGGTCACTTGGGTGTCCCTAGACAGTAGATGGGGTTTCGAGTAGCAGCTCCAGACTAATTTCGACTCAAAAACTTGAGAGGAAAGAGCTAGAAGCGCAGCTTGGCTCTGAGCAAATGTAGATGTTGGAGTTCTTACAGCCCTTATTTAGGTTTTCCTGAGCTCCAACCTCTATAGCACAGATTTCCGCCTGAAAAATGAAAGGTGAGGCACCAAGCGGAATGGATAGCTCCACATCTAGACCAATCACCCCTGCGCCTGTTTTGCCGGCCTTCCAGGTTCCGTCAGTAAACCAGACTTGGGCCCGTTGCGGAAGCTGGAGCTCTCTGTCAAGTATCTAGCTTCTTTCATTTATGGTTACCTTGTAACCTCTTTCAAAAGAAAGTATCTTGGCCATAGTATCTATTGGAGCTTCTAGGTCGTTAATGTTGACCTTCTCGAAGATACTGAGATGACCCACGCTGGAACAGGTGCGCTCATCTGGCCTTTTCTTTCAAAGCATACTAGCCGCTGCTTCCCTCTGAATAAAGTGGTAGAGAGGCTGTAAGCCAAGAATGGCTTCAAGTGCACGTTGAGGACACGATGTAAAGGCGCCAGTGGCGCCTAAACATGCCATCCTTTGCACCTTATCAAGGATTCTCTTGGTGGTTGCCTGCAATGTTTTAGGTCACCACACATTTGCCCCATAAGAAAGTATGGGTCTGACTATGCCCTGGAAGATCCATAAGGTCATTTTGGGTTTCAGACCTTACTTTTTCCCGAGAGGCCTGTGGCAAGAACTGAATGGCTTTATTAGTTATCATTTCCAGGTGGGGAATCCAGGTAAGCTTGCTGTCTAGTATTATTCCTAGATATTTTGCTTCTTTGAAATATTCAACTGCAATTCCATTTAACTTAGGAGATAGGATCTGAAAACTCATTTTCCTAGTAAAAGGAACTAGCACTCTTTTACTTAGGTTTATTTATGTTCTGGCACCATCTGCTAAAGATGTTAAATGCAGTTTGCATAAGCTCGGGTAGAGCTGATTCAAAGTTTCCTTTAACACAGATGACAATGTCATCAGCGTATCCTTGGGGCTTAAAGCCGTCCTCTTGGAGTAGATTTAATGGCTCATCCACAATTAAGAGCCATAAAAGTGGTGATAAAACCTCGCCTTGCGGGCAGCCTCTAGTGGCCATGATGGTTGTCGATTCGCCGTTCATGGTAGCTGTTATGCAGCGTTTCTCGAGCATGTTGCCATTCCATCTGACAATGCAGGTTTCTATGCCTCTATCTTCGGATACTCTCTTGATCAAATCAAAGAGTGTTATCGAATGCGCCTTGTATGCCCATAAAGGAATATAGAACGCCCTCCATTTCCGATGAGACTTTCTCGATAGTCTCTACCACACTGCTGAGAGCGTTCTCGGTGGATTTTCCGGATTAGTAGGCATATTGATTGGCATTGAGTGGACAGCTTTTGATGGACGTCGTCTGAATATAGCTGTCTATTATTTTCTCTAGAGTTTTTAGGAGAAATGATGTCAGACTGATAGGCCTGTATGATTTTGCCTCGCTGGTTGGTTTTTTACCCGATTTCGGAATAACAACAAACTTGGCTAGTCTCCATGCCTTGGGGACATAACCCCTGCACATGCTGGCTCTAAATATCTCGTTTGGAGAAGGCTTTTTGGAGTTTCGAATCTTTTGATGTGCTTTCAATTTCTTCGCAAAAGTTACTTCAACTCTTTCTTTTGGATCTCCTGAGCTTTTTGTTATATTCGGTTAGGGCTTTTTTATATGCCTCCCATTGTTGAGTGGCCTTAACTCTGTTGACCTGCTTTCTCAGGCTTTTCCTTAATTTACCTAGCTGACTGTTCCACAAAGGAACATCTTTATTCCTTTGGATGGTGGTAATAGGGCAGCTCTCCTCATAAGCTCGAATAAGCGTTGTTTGAAGTTGATCTGCTAGAAGACCGACTTCTTCGATCGATTTGATCCTTTTTGGAAGGCCTATTAGTTCCTCTTGCACCAGGGCCCTGTATGCTGCCCAATCTGTACTTTTTGGGATTCTAATGTGTTCCTTCCTTGTTTGTAGAGCCTAAATATTGAATCTTATGTACCTATGATTAAAGAGTCATTAGTTCTTAGCCTATTCCCAAAGCTATCCTCAAACTTATTCTCAAAGATAATTTGTTCCCTTGGTGACGTAATTTAAAAAAAATATCGACTAATTTCGGTATGAGCGAAATAGGTTGTGATTTAATAACTCCTTAACGGCACATAGAGTGTAATAGGTCAAATTATGCAAAATGATGTAATTTGAAACAAACCATGAATGTGTTCTCAAGTTATTCTGGTGACGGATGGACGGCCGGCGGACGGACATGCAAAAATCTAAATAATTAATAATACATATGCGTGGGTGTCCAATCCATTTGGATTTTTTCAGCATTATTTCTATACGTTACGAACGAAATGACAAGCCTAGCATATCCTATAAGACTTCATCTAAGGTATAAAAATCATGAGTTTATAAAATTAAAAAATTATTTTTGGAACTTAAATCGATGGGAATTTAAAAAATATAATTTTGTTCAAATTTTCAGCTTCATCAATCCAAAATAGCAAACGAAAAAGTAAAATAAATTGATCTCTAGGTCGCTCTGACTCCGCTCATAATACAGACAATTTTAATATCACACGATCACAATTTGAAGTACATCGACGTATGGGAAAAAATAATTGATGAATTTGTAAAAAATGTTGTTTCTATTTTCGAAAATCCCATTTCGAGGTGTTAGAATTATTCGTCAACTATTTCATTATTTTTATGTCTGTAAGATAAAAACTGTAGAAGGAGATAGAAATATACGACAATACTAAATCGCTTTGAAAATAATAAAACTATGAAAAAAAAATCGCCGTCTAAAAAATTTGCAATTATATTACGATTACAAAGCTGCGTTCTTTTATCCTGATCCATATAAAAGGAGATACACGGATTTATAAATGGATAAAAAATCATCAAATTGCCAGCTTTTGAAGAGTTAAAACTTTAGAATTAGAACCAAATATTTATACCCTAGATGAAATCATAGGGATATACTAAGTTTGTCATTCCGTTTGTAATACCTCGAAATAATGATGGTAGAGCAAAATGGATTGGACACCCATTCATAATATTAAAAGTTATTTAGATTTTTGCGTGTCCGTCCGTCCGTCCGTATGTGCGCACGATAACTCGAGAACGCGTATACTTAGAGAGCTGAAATTTTGTACACAGACTTTAAAAAAAAAAAAAGTAAAATTAAGTTCGAAAATGAGCCAAATCGGGCAACTCCTTCGTGGGGTTGCCATATAAAAATTTCGTTTTCCGCTATATATTTGGACACTGCCTGAGAACGCATCGACGTAGAGAGCTGAAATTTCGCACATGATGTTTTTACTACATTAGCAAATAAAATGTCAAAAATGGACTAAATCGGGTAACTCCTTCTTGGTGTTGCCATATAAAACTTTCGGTTTTTTACGTATGCTTTGAAAACGATCAGTCCAAGACATTTTTATTGTACTAAGAACTTCTGCAGAATACGAAATCCTATAAAATTGGTTATTACCATTTTTCCTGTGCGACAAACTGTTCTAGAAATATATGCGAAACACAACTTCAAAATCAATACTTGAATAGATCGGTGACCATACGAAATTTAATACGGGCATTCATCTAGGGTATCATAAGAATTGGTCTTAGACCAATTCTAGCTTTTTTACTTGTTTAGATCCATTTTGGTATTTTATGAAAATTGAAATGCAATTTGGTTACCTATAGACGTTTTATAGAATGAAATTAATGTAAATTTCCAATTTAATTTCCAGTATAAACAAGTAAAAAAGCTAGAAATGGTCTAGGACCAATTCTTATGATACCCTAGATGAAGGCCTGTATAAAATTTCGTAAGGTCACCGATCTATGCAAGTTGAATATTTTAAGTGGATTTTCGCATATATTTCTAGAACGGTTTGTCGCACAGAAAAAATGATTATAACTAATTTTATAGGATTTCGTATTCTGAAGAAGTTTTTAGTACAATAAAAATGTCTTGGACTGATGGTTTCCAAAGTATACGTAAAAAAGCTAAATTTTTATATGGCAACACAACACCAAGAAGGAGTTGCCCGATTTAGTCCATTTTTGAAATTTTTTTTGCTAGTACAATGAAAACACCATGTACCGAATTTCAGCTTTCTACGTCGACGTGTTCTCAGGCAGTGTCCAAATATATAGTGGAAAACGAAATTTTTGTATGGAAACCCCACGAAGGAGTTGCCCAATTTGTCTCATTTTCGAAGTTAATTTTACTTTTTTTTTAAGTATGTGTACAAAATTACAGTTCTCTAAGTATACGCGTTCTCGAGTTATCGTGCGCACAGACGGATCGACAGACAGACGGACGGACATGCAAAAATCAAAATAACTTTTAATATTATGCGTGGGTGTCCATTCCATTTTGCTCTACAATTTTGCTTTACGATTGTATCCAAACTTTCAGATTGAGCTTTCAGATATTGGTTCGCGAAGCAAACTTAATCTTGTCATCTCTTTAGCCTTTATTACTTTATGGCAGTACCACAAAGTTGTTTTCTGCTGAGTGCCTGGTCAAGTGACATACCTGGAAACGAGGTAGCTGATGTTCTGGCCAGAAAGGATTCCGCTATGAATATATGCCTAGCGGACGAATCCATACGTCGGCGCCTAGAATCAGCGAAGAAGATTCAAGATTTACAGGCCTGTAAGCTGGCAAATCGCAGATGGGGAGAAGTGATCTCATGCGCGATTTCAATACAGCTTTGCTCCGAGATTTATCCTGTGAAGAATTAATCTATGCTGAGGAGGAACCATAATGAAGCGCGTAATCTTACTTCAGTTATTATGGGACACTGCCTCCTTGGAAAACATAGATAGTGAATACAAGGTACACACAATAACTTCTGTTGAAGCTGTATGGACGGGACGAGGAAGAGGTTGAGAGAAGCGCCTACTGTGCAAATACCCAAACGTTTCTAAGCGTACGAGGAACACGATTGGTAGCTAGTTATTCTGCAAACTGGGGGATTTAGCTCATTCAGAGAGAGCGTTCAGCACCTGCTGTACGTATGCCGTAATAATGGAGGGGGAATACGCTTGGCAGTTAATTTTTCTACGAACTGGAGGAATTAGCAGACAAAAAGTTAGGGGATCTGAAAGGGTTCATTAACTCTTGTGGCTGGTTTCAGCGCACCCCCTAAATCGTTGGTATCTTTTCCAGGCAGGACCCCAGTAAAGTGACATCACAATAGCCATAGACGGTCTAAGTGTGGCTGATCGTATATGCTTTTATGATGGCCGCCATTCTAACTTAACTTAACCTAACCCAACCTAACCTAAGGTAACTTAACCTTTGTTCCAGTGGCTTTTATAAATTGGTTGGTAATTTTGTGGTTCAATTACGTTCCTTGCTTTTATCTTTGGGGTTTCTGATTTATCTGCAACCTCATTTGGCAATTGTCAGAGTAGGTGCTGGTCTTGCCTTAACTTGATCACAAACCAAATGTGACTCCCAAAATGAGGAATTTTTAAACTAGAACTACGGCTCCCAACATAGCGTTAAACAAATGGAACAAAGGATACTATTTTTTATATACATATATTATTATATATAATTAATTATTAATATATATAAATAATATAAATTAAAAAACAAATAAATCCGTCCTAGATTCTGACAGCCTGGTTGACTCGCACCTATTTTATCCAGTGCTCCGTGCCTTCTATTCTTTCTTGTGGCACGCTGAACCTGACCACTAAATCAGGATAAGTTATGCTTGGCCTGTTTCTAATACATACATAGAGATTTCCTGGGTTATCCAAGAAAAACTCCGAAAAAGCACTTCTTTTTTGCATAAGTAAGGAAACATTTCTATTGTAATAGCAGTAACCACGCTACAACAAAAATTGCATTTTAAAAAATGACAAGAAATTCGAATAACCCAAGAAAACAACAATAATAGGAAGAATTATATTACAAATGCAATTAACGGCAGATTATGCCAACAAATCAAGGAGTTTTCCTTATACTGGCTATATACAATTTTGATGAATGAGTAATTTTTAAAGCATGACAATGAGACTTTATCACGACCAGTAAAACCCTTTTATTCGCTCAATGAATTTCTACCCATAATTAATCGTTTTAGAATAGTTTTTTTTTCTCTCTCTTTTTTAAATGAATTATTTCGAGCAATAAAATATCCCCTTGACTTGTCCCCATATAACAATGTGTTACAAAATAGCAATAAAATCTTAACCTGAAAGTGATTATGAAGAACGCGAACAAAAGCGCGGCCCCAGAAAACTGCTGGAATTTATTGAATGAAAACAAACCCTTAACAATGACTTCTATAAGACTTTTACGAGTCGGTGGTTTTCTACCTGAAATTGACCTGGACATCAATAAGAAAAACAAAAAAAACAAAAAAAAAAACGGTCAGTTTAAATAATTCAAATTACATCGCAAATCATTTATCAAAACCGAAAGTCCCAAATTGAGAACCCTTTTCTTATTAAAAAGAAAACAAAAAAATAAAATAAAAATCGGATTAGTGAAATCTTAAGTATACACGATAGCAAGACAAGCAAGACAGACATCCATAAACTGACTGACCACCGGTCAAAATTGCATTTCAGAAACAATAGCCAAGAAACCGCAGCATTTTTTATAACCGGGAGTATAGCCATATACTATACGACACGAAACAAATCACAATCTCACTCGGGGCCCATAATATCTGTGCCATTCTTGACTCTTGAAAAGATACCATCAACAATCAATTAATAACAGCGGCAACGACATAACCCTTATGAAAGTGAGTTTTTCGGTTTCTTCAAGTCACGTCAAGGTGTTTTCTATCCAACGGTAGGGCGACTTACCAATTGAAGGGAAGAAAAAAAATAAAATCGAAGACTTTCGACTGCGACAATAACTAATAATCAAAGAGCTCTTTGAGGCCCGTGCTATACCTACAATATACACTTGGACGGAGCTCTGGTATTGTGCGTCTCCCGTCTCCCTTATCTGCGACATATGTGTATACTTTGCCAGCAAATTTATAGAGGGAGAGGGTGATCTTATAGAGGCCTCCTTATGGCTTGACAACGAAGGAAGAAAATCTTCAACGAATTTTTCCTTTCTGCTATACATAGACGATCTTGCTGGTAGCTAATAATCGTCATCATTTCGAAGACTATACCTACATACTTATATGCCAATGGAGTAAGTTCACTGCTATGTTTGTAAGAAGCAGATGCGAAAATGCGTTATTCCGGTGGTGTACTGATGAGGAGAACTCTGTACACAGACCTAACACCCGGCTAAGGTGGTGAATCAAGAAATTTACCTTAGACTTTGCGCATAATATATAGAATGTACAAAGCCGTACACCCTTCGACAGTTTTCAATTAGGGGGTCTATAAGAAGTCCCTCCTGAATGTATAAATATATAGTATGTAGTTGGGGTGTAGGTAGTGCAATTTATTTTGGGTTTTATTTCAAAAATTCCATATGAAAGGAGAGCATATGGTTCATATGGCGCTTAAGCGTTACCGGTAGACTGCAGGGGATCCCGTATTCCATATTCAGAGTTTTTTTTAAAGAAATTTGCTCAGTGAGGTAAGGAAACTTTATAATAACTGTATTTGTCAGGTAGGTGTACAATACAAAAGATCAGCCTGGTGTAGGTTAGGGTTAAGATTATTATTTTAATATTTTCGAAAAGCATTTTTTTTCTTATGTTTTTCTTTCGAATTTTTTCTCAGTGGATGTGAAAAGTTTAAAAAAAAATTTTTTTTTTCACTTCTAAAAATTTTTACACACAAATTTCATAAATACCGTTATTTATTTCAAAAACTTTTGTGTGTAAAAAAAATCAAAATTTTGGAAATATTTGAGAATAATTTAAAGATGCTTACTTAAAAAATACAGAGCAATACACTTCTCGACAGCTACTATTCTTGGCTATTTAATAAGCCAACAATAACCAAAATCTATAGGGTAGTTCAAAACTTATACTCATTTATTCTCACGAATATTGGCGAAATCCTAAAGGAAGGTGTCTAGGGGGAGGGGGGAGGGGGTATGTGGAACAATTTTTTGATCAGCTTACCTCAAGAAATTGCGTGGTATACCGGAAGGTAAATATCTTGATCTGAATCACCCTGTATATTTGGACTAAAAATATCAATTTTTCGTAAGTAAACCTCAGTCTCGTTCAATTTCGTAAAGTTATTTACTTCTATTGTATTTCAGCCTTTCGATTGAGTGAATATGGAGCTTTACGATGGGGTAAAGTTTTCTTACGTGTTGGGGGTTTTGGGGTGGAGGTAGTAACTAACACATTTGGGTCTATCCAATTTGGGCCGTGTGTGATATGAGTCGAGAGTCGAGATTCGAATTTTAAGGATCGAGTTTCGAGAATCGATTTTTAAGGATCGGGTTTCGAGAATCGATTTTCGCGTCTCGAGTCGATTTTTTGAAAGGATTTTCGAGAGTTGAGTTTCGAGAGTCGAGTTTCCAGAGTAGAGTTCGAGAGACGGGTTTCGAGAGTCGAGATTCGAGTTTCGAGAGTATGACTAAAAAGTAGAAAATAAAATATATTTAAAAAAACTTAAAATAAAATGCCCTAAAAAGTAAAAAATTATTTTTTTTCTTTCTCAGTGATATAAACAAGAAAAGCTTAATGCAAAATAAGAAATGCTACAATTCAGATTAAATCTTAAAAGTTTGGGCATGAATTGCAGTTAAACAAATGTTATTATAGTTAGTACAATTATTGAGGATTTTTCTTAATTGAGTCTTATTTATATTAAAATCTATCGAATGAAAATTCAAATTAAAAGTAGGCTCAAAGTGTCCATAGTTGGTGCGATGGGAACATAAATAAATAAATTCACTAGATCACAAGTGTCGAGATCGTGAATTGAAATTAATTTTCTGAAGCATCAAAGGCATGTCGATGTCATCCTTCACAAGTTGAAATACTACAAAACTAATATCACAAATTTTTCTACGAATCTCAAGTATTAAATTTAATCATTCGTTATAAAGACGAAAATGAAGTTTATCCCTCCATTCGAGACCTCTTAGAGCAAAAAGTAAGAATCTCCTTTGAACGCTCTCAATACAATCGGAGTGATTTTTGTAAGAGAGAGACCAGACAGGACTGGAATATTCCAAAATGGGTCTAACAAAAGTGGTGAAAGGAACTTTAGTAATATAGATATCATCTAATTCTTTTGCCCAACGTTTTACAAAGCCTATCATTGAGTTTGCCCTATTAACGATGTGATCTATGTGGAAGTTAAAGGTAAGTTTCGAGTCAAACAATATCTCCAAGCCACATATTTTATCAACTTTCGAAAGTAATAACCCATTCATAGCATAGACAATATTCGAAGGGACTCGTTTACGAGAGAAAATGGTTGCCCTAGATTTATCAACGTTTAAAATGAGAGAACTCTTTTCACACCATTCAACAAGTCGGTCCAGGTCATCCTGCAATTTGAGACGATCACAATGCGAGTCGATCATTTATATAGTTTTACATCATCTGCATATATTAGCAAAATAGATTTGGTAACTACATAGGAAACATCATTTATGAATAATATGAAGAGAAAGAGCCCTAAGTGACTACCCTGTGGAACACCAGAGTAAACCGTTATTTCTTCAGATAGAGCAGAACGGAACTTAATCCTAAGCTTGCGATCCTTAAGGTAGGATGGTAACCAGTTCCACAACCAAATTGGTAAACCTAAAGGTCTCAGTTTAAATAACAAAACAGAGTGATGAAGCTTGTCAAAAGCCTTGCTGAAGTCTGTATAAATACATTTACATTAAACATATTTAAGTAGGAGAAACCGCGGCAAAATGGAATGTTTAACTTTTATCAGTATGTAGCGTTACCAATTATTGTTATTAGTGTATTAGTAGTTCAATGGACTAAATTGGTTAACGTAGCCTCTTTATTATCGAGTACCTCTAGATTATGGTCCTCGTTTTACTCTGTAAACAAGCTAGAAAATGGAAAATATTGCGGAAGTCGTGTACTCCCCTATCTATAAGACAAAATAAGGTACAAATGAGAAGGAGAAAGGTGCTTTTAAATCAAGTAAGAAGAAAAAAGTATGCCGAATAACTTAAGTTCAAGCGAAGTTAGAAGTCGCCTGCAAATACGTGGTCAGAGCTGGGCAATACTTAAGTAAAAAAAGACTTAAGTACTACTTAAAGTACATTTTCGTTACTTAAGACTTATTACTCAATACTTTTGAAACATAAGTACTTGCTTCTATTTGCTTCTATTTACTTGTACTTAAGACTAAGTTTTGTACTTAAGTACCAAGATTTTTACTTAGGTATTTCTCAGTCTATTAAGTACCTACAAATATCTTACTCTTCGTAGAAAAGCAAACACAATCTCTAGCGCAACTCCTTTTTTGTTGAGTTTTAACGCACGCAAAGAATGTGCCGCACTCACGCGTCAAGGCAGAACCTTAGACACACTAATAACATACATATACAAGACTGGGCAAGTAGAACAAAAACCAGTAACGTCTAGCTTGAATATAAAATCGACGATGCCTCGACTTGATAACATAACAACTGACATGTATAATGTGGATTGCAAAAAGTGGGCTTACTTCTATATTGCTGACTCTTTCGGCCTAAGCACCTAGTACCAACTGAGAAAGAACTGAAAACAACAAATAAATTAGTGGATTCGTGGAAATAAATGTTTTTAAATTAAGAGGAGTCAGTACCAATATTTGCAAGTTTCATACAGTTTTCAATGCAAATTTCTGGCAAACTATTTGTAGCAGAATAATTATTTATATCTTAAATTAAAGGTAATGAAGAAGTCTAGTAAATAACGTCGGCAAAAATTAAAAAAAGTGTATTGGAATGGAGATATTAGCTCGGAGACTTGTAAAAAATGGTAAAAATTGAAGTCTTTTAAATCAAATTCTTGTGGGTAGGTATTCTCATTTCTTTAAATTGTTACTGTTTTAGAAAGATCAAGCCTAGATCTAGCAAATAACGTCGTTTTTTTCATTTTTAGTCGCGCTTTTTATAATTATTTGACTCTAATAGTACTTGTTTTTTCTTCCGACATTTCACCGACAAGAAATTGCAATATTTATTTGAAAGTTGTTTAAATACAAAGCAAAATAGCATATTTAACAATTATGGGCAAAAAAAATTTAGGAAAGTTGATTCTCGTTAAAAATTTCCAATTTATACGAACTGCAAATTTTCATTTTTCGTCCTAAATTTTATGGTTTTGGGTTTAGGGTTCTTACTGACAAAAACTGTTTTATCAAAGACAATGTATTGATTAGATACGCAGAAGAGTTTCTAAATGTTTAATTAAAATCACTTCCCGAGCTGCGTGCTCACTTTTTCAACTTCCTGCCAATTTTTTTGACACAAGCAATTGTGCCTACGAGAAACAGAAACGTAAGCAGTCCATATTACATATATACATATGTCAGTGGACATATAAAATCAACGATGCCTCGACCTTATGTAGGGAAGGCCTGCATTTTTTCTTAGAAATTCACTGGAAATTTTTTTCTTAGAATTGCTATGCATTATTGGAGGCGATAATGGGTGCTTGGGCGAACCTCTAATAGTTTTTGTGAGTGTAGCAAGAAGAAGTGATAGTTTTACTCTACTTGTATTGGTATTGATTTATTAATATCTATTAACTGAACTCGATAAACTTCATTATATTACTGCCAACGTACAAAGAGTCTAAAAAAGTACTTTAAAAAGTACTTCAAAAAGTACTTAGTACTTTTTATAGACTTAGTACTTAGTTACAAGTACTTTTCATACATGCGGTACTTGTACTTACGCTGAAGTACTCAGGCCTTCGGCACTTGTACTTGTACTTAAGTACTTTTTCTTTAGTACTTGCCCAGCTCTGTACGTGGTCCAGACTAGAGCTCTTACTTAATTTTGGACAATCTGGGACCACACATTTCCCCGGTTAACCCAACCCACACTTTGCCACGGCTAGCCAACCCCGGCTTATCCCCAGGTTAGTAAAGATAACAAGGATACTGCAATCTTAGCTTCTCTTGTATTTAAATTACTTGTATTCAAAATAAAATTAGAAGACGAATCACATTTTTAGTCCTTAACAGTGTTGTGAACGGTGTCACATATCTTGGTTTAGTAAGCAATGAGAGATTTTTCATTAAAATTACATTCAATAGGATGTTTCTGAACTGTATGCTTCTACGTAAACTACACAACTTTGCCAACGTTCTTTCCACACGGACACTACTTGTAGTAAACTGAAATTCAATCACAGTCGCTATACGCGCATAGTTGCTTTGATACCATTACTTTTAGCAGGACTGTCCTACCCCGCTTTGCCCCAGTACTCCACTTTATCACTATCTAAAGTACTTTTTCCACCAATGTTTCTACTTTTTCCCATTTATTTTAATAGTTGGAGTGTCCCAGGATCATAGTATGCATTTAATTCACCAAACGAAAAGTAGAAATATCGATTACCAAAATGGTAGCTTCATCATTGTGAGGAAGAACTTAAATATAGCAACAACTATGTACATGTCAAAGATGCAAATATAAAACACACATTTTCATCAATATTTCCTACTTGAAAGATAGGAAATTTAACGAAGTTTTTCCACATCACAACAGAAATCTACGAAATCTATACTCTCGATACACGATCATTATTTTAGAGAGGGCCGGAATAAGAATAGGACACGTCCTGATTTACTTGTGACAGCTTTCATTCAAACCGGGAGATGTTTCACTGTGTAATTAATTTGATTCTAGCGTCGTAATCACATACGGCTGGCTTCCGACTAGGTGACTAGGGTTCATAATCTTCACAAATCATGTTATGAAAATCGAAGGAAGACGAATAAAAGCAGTCGTTACAGTGGAAAATCGTGAATTATGGCGATCTACCTGGTTTTTTTTTTTTTTTTTTTTACCCCCTGTCTTCGGTTGCTTGCATGTCATTTTTCCTTAAACAAAAATGATGAACCAGGGAGTTTCCCTCCCCTTACAAGCAACTATCATAAACTGTACTGATTAAATGCATTAAAAGCAAAAAAGGAATGATCCTCTTTCCTTTAAGAAATAATGGGAAGAAACTGCTATCTGACCAGAAGGGATTGAATTCGATGTATGTTTGCTTGTTTTTTTTTTTGCCCTTTTTGCAAGCAGGACTAGCGTGAGAGAGAGAGAGAGATGTGAAACCGTTATCAAAACGAGGGCAATTTGGCGGCAATCGATTTATGCAAAACTACATAATTTATGTATATAGAATTCTTGTTGGTTGATCTCGATATTGTTGTATGGATGTGCGATTTGAGAAAGTCCGGGATGAGTAGATTACACGCTTATTTTCATTGCAATTTTCCTGATGTAATTATGCGCATGCAATTTTGCATAAAATTTAAATGAATGCAGCTGCGGCTCCTTCGATGCGCAATGTGTTGATGATGATGATGATGATGATTTACCTGTTTCGATTAAGATTCCTGCAATTGAATTGATTTTATTTTTTCTCCTTTCATTTTATTGATTTATTTTATTTTCGATTCAATTTACCCGAGCAATTACGTTCCATTGGAAATGTTATGTTACACATTTGGATGTAGTGTCTCGTCCCATATGACTTTCGTATAATAATTTCAATTTTTTGAGAAAAAAAAACAAAAAGGGGTGACTACATGGTGTTCACTACCATTGTCATAAATTTTATGAAAATATATTTTAGTCTGGACAAAATTTATATTTAACTTTTCAATATTCGTATTATGTTCGAAACTCTTTTGTGGAATAATTACTTAAACGGATGATCGAGTATTGAATTTACAGCGCTGTAACCTAACCTATCTAGTAAGATTAAACACTATTAAATCAGTAGGTAACCTAATTATATGAAAACATTTAATTATGATTAACTTTCCTGGCATTGCTATACCAGTTCGCGACTATATTCACACATAAACAAAACTAGATTTGGTTTAATCACAATATTGGTCAATAAGAACGGGGAATAATTCCACTAATCATTATTAGGATGAAAAAGAAGAAGAGAATATCATTTGTTTTCTCATAAATCCACATTTGCTTATCCATTTTTTTAAACTATAAATTACGAACTCAAGCCATAAAATCTTAAGTACGGCTAGTTCTTGCTTGCCGTATATGCCTAGAAAAAGCCAAGTTGACCTCACTTATATGCGCTCAGTTAAAATGCTGAGTGTGAATTATATGAGGCAAAAATCTAAAAGTATTTACTCTGTACCCAGCAGATTAGCCCTAAGCGGGACTAGACAACTTCATACAGAAAAATCAAGAAGGCTTTTCGTAGAAAAAAGTTATCTTAGCTTAGGGCTAATCTGCTGGGTACAAAGTAAGCAAGCAAGAGCCAGACGTACTGAAGAGTATTAAGGTCTTGCTGATACGTCGAAATGTCGAAATATTTTTACAGTTCATAAAATGTGAAGTAAGGTACACCACACATGGATAATCTCAAGAAATATGTTACTACATGTACGTCAGAAGCGTATCTAGGGGCTCTAATATGGTACTTAACTATAATACTGTATTTGCCGCTGAATCGGTTTCGGATGCTGGAGAATTCTTGAATATACAAGGTTGGTGTAATATCCGAAGACTACAGATAGGTCATGCTTAGACGAGGAAAATATTGTATGGTGGGGGGGTTATCCTAACGGTTTGCAATATAACGAAACTTAAAGATAATCGTTGGACCTTTCCAATGGTCTATACACATGCGCGTAGCGAGGTAGGGGCACGGGTGGGCAATGCCCCCCCCCCAGAGAAGCCCGAGTAGGCTCTGCCCCCCCCCCCCCCCTCCCAGAGAAATACGAAGCAATTATTACTAATAATTTGCATTTGTTTCTTTCATTCATTCTTCTTTCATGTAGTAAGATATACATACAAGCATAATTGATTTTATTCAATTATTTGCAAAATTTTGAATAACTTCAAAATCCTTTCAAATTATTCATAATAATGAATTTTTCGTTTATCTACTCTACCTCAATTTTTTAAGAAGAAGACAAATGTCGTTTTGGCCAATGTGCTGAAAGGAGATTTTAAATGTCTATCAATCAAATAAAATTCTCATTTTTACCAAGCCCATCAGAGAATGAGTTACAGTAGCGTTGGGAGATTGTTGCGGGTAAAATTCTCTCAAAAATGGGGATTAATGGCGACTGTTCCCACAAATTATTATATTATGCGAATTCCGACCATTTTTATCCTAGGTACCAAAAGCATAAAGAAATACACCAAAAGGAATAGTTCAGTTCACGTAACTTTCGAAAACTAATTAATTTTTATTGATATAGGAGAGATATCTATAAAAGTACATTAGCAACTAGGCGCAAAGTAATCAGTGCTACTACATATTAATTTACTACTTTTCAATATCTTAATGGCAGAAATTGCCAGAATATGGAATTCCCAAGATCTCCCAATACTGATAACACTCACCCTCTTTAGAGCAAAGCGTGTAAACAGAAGCACGTTCTGTTCAAATAACATAGGATTATACAGCAACAACTTTGGAACAAACTTTGGTGACCTCTTTCAATATGTCAGATAAAAGTGCTTTCACAAAAGCACGGTAATACATGAGTAAATCTGAAAAATCCGCCACTTGTCATTATCATTTATTTATGAAAATTAATCAATTTGCCGCTCTTTTTCGTTGCATGTAAATCTGCGATATCACATTTTTTGTCTTTATTCGTCAAACCAGAAGGCGACATCATAAAAACTGAAAAGGCTTTAACGGGCCGGCTGCAGCCGTGCAGTAATAGCTCACTCCTTAGAATATATAGCAAACAGGAATGGTTGAATCGTGTAAAATTCGTATACATGAGCGTAATTTGTCAAGAGCAGGAGATTATACATAAGAGTGAGTGAGAGATGCTGCAGGAAAGATTTGTCAAAGCTGGGTGCAGAATTGTCAAATGTGATTTTATTTTGTGAACAGATTTAGTCAACTTAAAATTCTTTTGCGAAATTTAACACAAGTACCGAATCAATTCTTTTCAAAACTATTTATCTTTGAACTTTATTTAGTGCAAAGTTTTATAGTGCCTCTAGTGCCTGTTAAAATCTTCATATCAATTAAAAAAACAGAAATGAAGTGTTCGGTCAGTGCTTGCAAATATAAATTGGATTATAAACTAGGGAAATCCTGTTTGAGGCAACTGCACTAAATTAAATTAACTTTTTTGTTAATAGAAGCAAAGATTTATATAAATTAAATATGTGAATTATTGCAAAATAAAGTAGAAAAAGAACAAAATTTATAAATGGAAAATAAATTGAACCGACAGAGTGCTACGTGCATGTATTTTCAATTGGGTGATCCAAGAATAATAGACCTAGAATGCCGAATATCAAGAAAATAATACCATTCCTTGCAAATCTGAAGATAAAGAGCTGATCCAGCAGATCTGCAACCTAGAAAGATGCCCCACTAGTTTTAATGGGGTGGTAACTGGCAATGGATATGTTTCATTAATCGAATCGAATAAATATTTCGATAGATATGGCGTTTAATGATTTAATACAGATCTGCTTAAATCTCGTCTATCTCACTGTGAATATTAATTATTTGTGAATTTTGTATGAATTTAAGAAATTGAACTTTGAAGTTAGCACTATTAACTTATTGAAGAATTGTTGAATATGTTTGAACAGCGATAGATTCTGCAAGAATAATTTAAATCTGTTTAAAGTTTTTTTTTGCACGTCATTTATATAAAGAAAATGGATATGTAAATATGTATCTCTAGTAATATTTCTTCTTTATTTTAAAAATGAATAAAAGTACATTTAAATCAATTCGTTGCTGTATCTTCAAGCACTTAAGCGTATCTAACAACCACTTAACAGACGAATATCTTGCACACCACAACAGTTTACTTCGCATCGCTTTATTCTGGACTGTTTACTGAATATTATACCCTAAATGAAATCTATTGAGTAAACTGAGTTTGTCATTCCGTTTGTAACACATAGAAATAATGAAGGTATAGCTAAATGGATTGGACACCCAAACATAATATTAAAAGTTATTTTAATTTTTGCATGTCTGTCCGTCCTCACGATAGCTCCAGAACGGATTTTCTTAGAAAGCTGAAATTTTGCACACGAGCTTTTCGAGAAAAAAGGAAATTTAAGTTCGGAAATGGAATAAATTAGGCAACTCCTTCGTTGAATTGCCTTGCCATACAAAACTTTGGTTTTCAGTATATATTTAGACACTGCTTGAGAACGAGTCGACGTAGAGAGCTGAAATTTTGTACACGGCATTTTCATAAAAATGATGAGTATAATTTCAAAAAAAAGAAAAAATCCGCAACCCCTTCTTGATGTTGCCATATAAAAATTTAGGATTTTTATGTAGAGGTACTGCGAAGACGATCAGTCCGAGATGTTTTTATTGTACTGAAAAGTTCTTCAGACTATGAAATCCTATTAAATTGGTTACTGTCCGACGAACCGTTTTAGAAATATATGCAAAAAACTACTTCAAAAATCAAATTTTCTAATTTCAGGGCTATTATTGGGATACATTCACAATTTATTAGAGCCATGAAATTGAAATAACTTTTTTTTAGAAAACCATATAATTATATGTTAGTAAATTATTCTTATTTTATTCTTGTTTTTAGGAAATATTCTTATTGTTGTTTAATTTAAACATACATTGGTTGAAAAAAACAACGGTAATCAATGAAATAGTTTGCTTCATGTAAGGAAACTTGGTTTTAACACTGATTAACGATTTAGAAAGTTATGCACATTTTTGAAAAACAATACTTGCTTGAAGAATATTCATCTTCAATATTGTGTCAGTCTGCCCCCTACTGCCCACCCCACAACAAAACGCTGGCTACGCCAATGTCTATACATCTTTTTTTTTTCATCTCTCCGTTTTGAAATTATGGCCCAACAAAATTAAAATTTCGGAATTTTTACTTTTTTTTTTTATTTAACTATTATTTTTATCAAAAAACACATCAGCAATACCAATTTTTCATATTGGATTTAAGAAGCCCACAGCCTTAGCTTTAAAATAACCTATCACACTCTGTACCGAAAATGTAACCCTTTCTGCATTTTTTGCACTTTTTCTTAAGCATATCTAGCGAAAATGACTGAAAAAATTCATAAGTGCCAGAAAGTAGGCAATTATCTTTTGGAAATGACCTTTATCAGCCATTTTCGCTGGATATGCTTAAGAAAAAGTTCAAAAACGCAGAAAGGGTTACATTTGTTGTATCCAATGTCATATTCGGTCATTTCAAAACTAAACTTTTGACCTTCATAAATGCAAAGAACAGTTAAAATTCCAAAATATTAATTTTGTTGAACCATAACTTCAAAACGGAGAGGAGGAGCGACCATTGGAAAGGTCCAACGGTTATCTATCTACCAAAGTTTAAATCATCATCATAGGGTGTAAATTTCAGAAGTTATAGGGTGATCTATAAAAACATACCCAAATATTTTTAAGTCCCGTTATCTCGGAAGCCGGTAGTCTTGTGTAAACGACGACGACGATATATCAAAATAGCTATCAGTTCGCGATACCAGTAATATTGTACCTTTCGTAGTGATTCGCCACTTGAAATAGATTCATATTTCATATGACAACATTCAATATATGCATGTACGTATTTATAATTGAAATTACTAGAATTTTTTTGTAATATTAATACAGTCCCTTTGATGTAGTTTTAGTATATTTTTCAAAGTACGAACGAACACGTAGCCCTTGTGTTTATAGTATTCGCGAAAAAGTTTATCCTTTGGCAATAGATGGCGTCATGTGTAAAATTTTACAAAATTTCTCATTAAGGGTCACGATTTAAAAACTATTTACGTAGGTACTTAAGCTAAAGTAATAATGTGTTTGAATTTAAAACTAACTCAGGTAAACTATAACACACTAGCATTAAAAAAAATAGAAAACTGTAAAATTTTACCAATTGCGGATTCTACTATAAAAGAAAGCAACAGACTCAAACACCCTTTCCTACTACTATATACTTTATATCAAGAGTATAACATCCATAAAGAACTCGCTCCTTGCATAACACTTTGTACGAGGGAATTTTTAGACTCGCTGGGAAAGACAGTTGGCTACTGAAATGGATTATAATTATTGTTATAGATAATTTTGCAAGATTGAAACCTAGACGAAGGAGGCTGTTGTAGTGCCTTATTAATTTATAATTCATATGTATAAATATATTTATATTAATTTTATTTTGAATGAAGATATTTTTGTTATGGTTTCCTTCAATATAAAATGTGAATATACTTTCTTATGTTTGAACTACATACATACATGAAGCTGGAGGAAATAATATTTATTTCTATACATTGGCGCCTTTTTTTTAATATGCTCGCTCCCCCTAGATACGCCTCTGATGTCAGTTTTAATTCTTATCCAATTTTTTCGTTCGTTGGTGGTAAGAGATGACCATATCGTTCAAGATTACAAAGCGGAAGTGAGGTTGCCTAAATTACATTTATATGTACAGGGTGTCCCGTCGAGATAGTAAAAAATTTTAAGGGTCGAAAGTACAGCTTATTTGCGATCGAAAATGTTATATAACATTTTTTCGAGTTCAAAATATTTTCGAAGTTATAGGCGATTTTCGATTTTTTTCGAAATTTTGAACCTTAAGTCACCTTTTTGACTATAACTCAGTTCAGACTGTTCACAGGACGACCGTTTTTCTTTTGATTTATTCATATCATTACAGGCTCTCATTCGATGTAACTCGGTTTTGTAAATGCTCACACTTAATGGAAAAATATCATCTCTTTTAGACAATGCTATTTTTATGAGCTGTTTATTGAGGTAATCACAGTTAAGATCAACATTGGCTTGGTAAATACCGTTTAGGGTTTATGATGGAAAATAAATTGCCAACATTCTTAAATATAAATTTTTGTTTATTGCAATTAAAAAATCGTTAAAGGTCTTGCCTCAGGGATATTGTTTCTTCCATCCTTAACCTCTTCGCTGCCGAAGTGAAAGTAACTAGAAAACCAAAATTTTTTTTATGCAATTTTACTTAAAATAATAGAATAAGTAAAATTTGGGGAAAAAAATCAATTTTTTGTTTTTAGAAATAGAAGCATTTGATGGTACACATATGTGGACTTTGGTTATCCTGACTTGGAAAAAACCCATAAAACTTGTCAACAATTTTTAAGATTTTTTTTCAACAGTGTTGATAGAATCTAAAAAAATAGATGTTTTAATTATTATTTATTAATTTATTTTCTTGTGGTAAGTCAAAAAGCAGTTATTGCTGTTCGTACATAAATACAAATTGCACTTCGTACACATTGTTCGTGTTCGTGATGAACATTGAGGGTTGCGGCATTTGGAAGCATTTTTAGCATCAATAAACTTTGGAAAATGTGAATATGCATCGTATCTTTCTTCACGTAATAAAGGCATACTAACTTTTCTTCGTTTGAGAGATGATATAAGTTCAGTGTCAACCGTTGCAGGATCTCCAGTTCTATTGGAACGGGCATGGTTTTCTGCTTCCTTAGCTTTGCTACTGTAATTAGTCAGTGCTTTTCCAACATAAATTTTGAAATCTAGTAGCGTAATTTTTTTCTCTTTTGGATCGTCTGGCTTCTTTCTGTTGTGCATAATCCATAGATTTACCACAATCAAGTCAACGAAATGGTTGAAAGCTCTCAAGGTCCATTTTAATGTACGTACATAGCATCGGTATAGCGCTATGTAACGATCGCATAGATCAACTCCTCCCATATATCTAAAAAGAATTAGATTCGATTAATATATATTATTACTTAGTGAAACATTTGATGCACCTATTGTATACAGCTACAATTGCTGGCTGAGGTAGGGAAATCCTTCTTTTCTGCTCCTTAGACCATCGTTGGCAATTATTTTGGGGATAACCTCCAACGTAAGATGAGAGAAGCAGCACTCCTTTATTGTCCTTCCATTTGACAATAGCCATTTTATCATCCTCTCTGACCCATTCCTCCCACTCACCCCTTTCCATCCTTCTATCTTCTTTCAATTTTTTTACGATGGGCCCAATACGATTTTTCATTACGGTTCCGGTGTGAAAAATGTTTCTATTCTTCATAAGCTCAATGCACTTTACGCTTGTAAAAAATCGATCCGTATATATGCTAGCTTCTTCCCTTAAACTTGAAGTCAGAAGCTTAACAATGGAAGCCCCTAAACCATATTCTTTCATGTCTTGATTTGAAACACTTCCTTTCCCAGTATATATATGAAAGTCTAACACAAGACCATCGCTCGCTGCCAATACATAATTTTTTAGACCAAGGGGATTCGGTTTTGCAGGCATATATTGACGAATTCCACATCTTCCAGAGAACGGAATCATTTGTTCATCAATAGCCATATGATAAGAACGGGGCAATGTTCGACATTGATTACATATTGCATCAACAAACGGTCTAACTTTCCATAAGCGATCACTTTTATCAGTAATATCGCCAGGATCTACAAATCGAATAAATCTTCTTAGTTCACTAAATCGTTGTCTGGACATACAATTAGCAATTTTTGGTATTCGGAAGTCATTAGACCAGTACATGTTAAGTTGAGGAAATCCTATACATCCCATTAGTATGTGCATTCCCGTCAAATGCAATAACTCTTCGGCAGATGTATCAAGCGGCCGATGATTCCGTTCTTGGAAGGCATAACAATTTGTTGCGTTTGCGCTGCATTCCCAGAATTCCATATTTAGATATTCTAAAAATCCATCAACGATATTTTCTGGACTGTCTTGATACCTACGAATATCGTCTTCTAATTCACGGGAGGGAAATCTAAAAATATTTTACAGAGACTTAGTGTTCACATAAATTCAACATTTCTCTTCAACATACTGCTTCTTCAGCCACTTTAAATTCCGGTACGGATTCCCTTGTGGAATGTCCTCTTCTTCATTTATCTCATCAGTATCTCCTTCATTTATTTCAACTTCCTCATTTTCAGGGTTTAATTCTTCTGCACAAAGATTTACAGATAATTCTTCAAAATTCCTTTCTTCCTCCTCATTTTCCGATAGATCAACGTCACTATTATTTAATAATTCTTCCAGCTCCTGTTCGCTAAATTTTTTCGTTATATCTAATTGTATATCAATAAAAAAGAAACAAAAAATTGTCGTTATAATAACATGCCACGGTAACCGTAGTACACATATGTGGACTTATATTTTGCGCGTGAATATCTTATTTTTAATGACATTATATTTAAAAATTTTTCCTCAATATCATAGAATCAACTATCTTCGTCATTTCTATAATAATATTAGTACAAAAATTTACCTCAAATATAAATTTTTTTACTTACCAATTAGAGCTTGCTTCCTTGTAGCCATTTTGGAAATTATGTTCATAAACAGTGCCAAAAAATTCAAATAATTTTCCTCACGAAACTAAAATTGCATAGAACGTCATCTCTATTTTCGACTCAAAAACTCACATTGCGAATTTAATGTGCCTGAGGTTAAAAAATTTCCCCATATATCGAATCCACATATGTGTACCTTTTCACCGAAGAGGTTAAAAGACTTCTTGCAATTCGAATTAATTTTGCTAAATTTATGAGAGGTATGTTGAAGGCAAGTTTTTACTGTAATTCTGCCAACACTTAAAATGGATTAATCGTGTTGAACTTTTATAAAAGGTAGTAAAATTGATGCATGCTTTCTATGAGAACCGGATCATCTTTTGGCATGGCTACTTTTCGAGATTTATGACATTGAAAACAGATGAATTTTTAACGAACAAAATGTTTCGGCAACAAATCGCCAATTTTTCGATTATATGTTGAACGTTGTCAAAACGTAGTTACATCGAATGATTTTTGTAATAATACGAATAAAACAAAGAAGAAATGGTCGTCCTGTGAATAGTCTGAAGTGAGTTATAGTCAAAAAGGTCGTTAAGTTTCAAAATGTCGAAAAAATCAAAAATCACCTATAACTTCGAAAATACTACGAACACGAAAAAATTTTATATAACATTTTCGATTGCAAATAGGCTGTCTTTTCGATCCTTAAAATTTTTTACCATTTCGACGGGACACCGTGTATATTTCCATACGAGACTTGCAAACATTCAAAAATAATTTGTTGCCCTGCGCCCATTCATTAATACGGCTTAAATCTTCATTGACTCGACAAATACAGTTCTTAATATTTTCAGGTGGATTATTTCTCGTCTACAAAAAGACTGAAATTCACTGAAAAAAAAAAAAAAAAATTTTCAATGAATTTCTAAAATGCAGAAAAAATCAAGTTTTTCTACCAGCAATCATCAGAGAGGTTTCATCAGTGATCACCCACCATAGAAGTTCGAGTTGATAAAAAGTATTTGTGTGGCCAATTGAGTGACCCTATCATCGAAGTTCCACAAGGTTCTAGTACAGGTCCTCTACTCTTCACCTGTTGTTTATTAACGATCTTCCGTATGTTGCAAAGGATGAAAATTTCCATATATATACCAATATGCCGATAACGTGCAGATCTATTAATCTAGACCTGATTACAAGAAGACTGTATTGAATATCAGCTGACGCTGAATGGAACCAGCTCATGCTAAATCCAAGAAAGTCGACTTACTTAGCCTTTTATAATATGGATCTTATTACGAGGGAACTACCTCCCATATTGTTGAATAATAATGATGTATTACATTTTCCGAAAGGCAAAATCAATGGTAGCATCCGCAGGTTATGGTTCTCGGGCAGATTATTGTCAGTCGGTTTGCGACTCAAAGTAATCAAGAATCTTTTTGTCCCTCATTTTGTTTACTGTAGCACTTTTTTCTCTCTTTGACGATCTGTAACATTCAACGATTGTGTGCGTTAGCACCGCCTTAAGTTTCGTACAGCGTCTAATAAATACAAGTTCACCAATATACTTAATTCGAATATCACGGATTCTTGTTGGGCAACGATCCTACTTTGTCAGCATTGCTCATAAATGGAACTCTCTACTCAATGACATAAAAATGATTGGCTCAACGAGGATTTTCAGAAAGAATTCAAATCAGTACATGGTATCCACGAATTGAGGTGCGGTAGTATTATATTATTTTGATTATTGCAAGTAGTTGTAAGACCGCTCAATTTTTTTTCTCTTATCTCGATGTATACCATGAATTTTTATTTTTTTTTATTTCAAGGTTTTGCTTGAAACTTTTTCAATTTTGTCAGTGTTAAGGTGAATTTTTGATTATAATAGAAACGGACCTAAAATCAAGCCTTGCGGAACTCCTCTTATCAAGGAAAAATGCTTGAAAAAACAGCATTTACATAAACCTCGAGGTTAAAATCAAATGGCTCCAAATGGCACTAAGGGGCTTTTGGTTTTCGCTATAGGTATTATTGACTTTCAAGGTTGTGAGACAGTAATTGTATATGTAAGGTATAACGCTTAAAAAAATAAGAAATATAATCATTTTCCGAAACGTTGTCGCAAAGTTATCGGGATCCATGGCGTTAGATTTTATCTGGTTTAGGAACTGCAAGAAGAGCTTCATCGGTATTCGTACATCAACATTTAGTTTCTTACTTTAAAATAACTTGTTTCATTACGAAAATATTGGCTCTTATTCTTTCAGTGTTTGAAATATTAGCCGTGATCTTCGACCAGAAGTTCACAACCAGAGTAAAATTTTGAGATACTTATAAAGTTGAAAAAAAGAAAAAATAAAGATTGAGAAAAAACATCAAAATATCCAAAAGAACAGTAACTTTGTTGATTTTATAGATTACTAGAGATCATTGATTGCCGCTCACCCTAAATATAATTTTAGACGAGTTCTTCTAGTATATGTACCTACCACCAATGCATGTAATAATTTATTTTGTTACTGGTAAAAATCGAATGCCATTTGAATTACTTTCTAAGATGTAGGGCTTAGGAAAATTGTAGTATTAGACGTAAATCCGACGCCAATTTGGTCTAAATTAACCTGACCATCCGATTTCCATTGAGCTGTTTATTCGACTGGGAAGCTTTGTTATTTTGCTGATTCGTGAAACCTGCAAAGTTACTGCTGCAGAAGAATAATTCACAGATATATTTTCCAAAGAAGAATGAATTTTAAAGAGATACAACAAAAATTTACTGTTATTCCAAGGAAAGCAATAGATATTCATTCACACATATAAATGCCGTTTAAAGCTCAAGCGAAACCTTAAGTTTTTAACCCCTCAGACTACTTAATAAAATACAGAGAAAATGTACCGCGCTTTCAACCCTTCCGATTAACTGTCTAGTAAAGAACTGAAGGGACTGAACTGGTCTACAATTTGCGCGGGCTCTGAAAAACCTTCTCAAGGATATCCAAATGTCGACGTCATTAAGAAAAATCCGGTTGATTTATTTCGAACCCTACTAAGCCCAGGGGTGAGCAATCAACATACATGAAAATATGCAACCTTGTCCGACAGAAGAAAAAAAATCAAATTCACATAGAGAAAGAAGGACTTGATGAGGATATGCGCGCGCAAATCAAGAAGCAGGTAAATTCTTGCAAATTGTGAGTATGAATCTGGCTGATATCTTTCGGAGTGCATAATGGATGATGAGTGCACATTCCCAAAGAAAAAAAAAATTGTGAATGAAAACAACAATAAAAACAAAAAACTCGTAAGTCGAGATACTGATTTAAGCTAGTTCTCATCATGAATTCACACACGTTTTCGGCACAGAAAAAAAAAACAGTTTTCCCAGTGTGACTTCTACAGTATAAGTGTGTACCTACCTACTACATTTTATACCCTATCCTTAGCGTGATACTTGACCATCTTATAAGACGTTTACAGACTATAGGTCACAGTAAAGATGAAAAGCCGCGAGACGTCAAATCAATTATTTCATTGCAATTTTTCAATAAATCTGAAAAGGTGTTATCCATGTGCCAAGTTTTATGTTTGTAATTCAATAGGCCCGCCGAATACGAATACAGTCCTAAAACAGAGAAATCAAGGAAGTCAAACTGTGCAATTTTTCACTGGCGTGCACATTGTTCGCCCCTAACACTTCTGTCATCGTGTAGATATTTTTCTTGCCCTGTACCCGAATACAATAGAATTTGATAAATCTTAACGTCTTGAGGGCAGCGAACCTTGATTCCTTGCCAATACGTTATAAGAATTTTGTACATACCTACATGGTAAGTAAATCGTCTGGAGTTTTTATTGTTTCTTTTTTTTTCGGCAATTTAATTAGAAGTCCCTTGAAATTAGTCGCAGCAGACCAAGGAATTTTCCATGCAAGAGTAATCACCCTCAAGATTTAATCAAGGGACGTGACAGTAACCTACGTAGGAAGTTTCTATTTAATAAAATATTTCATTAGGAGAAAACTTCTCGGAGGTTTTAGTTAAATTTCTTTTACTTTACTTCCACTCAATATTAAATTGGCTATATGACACGTTTTATGTAGATTTGACTTACATACTTCGAGTAAACTCCGAGGATCAGGAATAGTCCTATTTACCTATACCGGAACGAGTCTGAAAAAGAGCTTATCTTTTTTATTAATGGTTATGTATTGAAGAATTCAAATGTTTTTTTTCACATTTTTCATTTTCATAACAGAGCTAGGACAAGGAATTGCTGTATCATTTTCGATTCGAAGTTCTGTCAACTGTCGCATCGAAAAATTTGATTGTTGTCGTTTTTGTGTTCGGTTTCGAAGAGTAGAGTAGTAGAGGAGGGGATGCAAGATGGTGCGAATAGGCTGTTTACTGTTAATGGTGATAACGTATAACAGGCGAATTATTCTACAGGATGCTCTGAAAATAAAGGACCTACAATTTTTCTCACCCCCCCCCCCCCCCCCCCACACAAATATCCTTTTGAGAAGTATGTACCAGGGAATAAATATTTTCGGAATCATCCAATCATTACTGAACAACATACCATATATAAAAAAGATGATATAGAATTTGTTAGACAGATAATCGTTTTCCAATAGCACGCGTAACTTATTCTCCTTCTCCCTTCTCTTTCGATGTTATACCTGAGCTTTTTTTTTTTACTTTGTACTCAAAACACTTTCTTTCACTTTTACTTAGGCCGCTTACACATCGAAAAACGAAATTGAACGAATAAACGGTTCCACACCGAAAATTCGTTTATGCTTACATATCAAAAACGAGCTAATAAAAGCTGGGTTGGGTTTGTATCAAGTGTAAATAAACGGAAATGAGGTTATGTAAGACCGAAAAGAATATTCGTTCGTGTGTGGAACGTAGTATGGAACGAAAATATACTTGACAGTTCGGAACGAAAATTTATTTCTCGTACGAATAAACTTAAGAATGTGTTTTAATTGAAATAAAGCTTTAAATATGGATATTTTTTTATTGAAACTGTAATAGAGTCCCGTTGGCACCGTTTGGGTACGGAACCCTAAAAATTAGATAACATTTTATAATTTAAACATTTCAAAACGCTATGAACCGTTGAAAAGCTTAACCTATTATATACATATATGTATATCGAACACACTTTTGAATAGTTACATGGTGACTCATAAAACCAACATTTTTAATCCTTCCTACCACCAACAGGACGCATTTGAGAGATCGTGATAACACAAGGAATCAATTGGCATATACTGCATCCTACCTATTTTCCTATTTTCCCCGCATGGCAATTGATTTGAAATGGATTTGGACGGAATTTTAAAGGAAAATGTAAATATTAGAGCATTACGAGCTTTCTATCTCTCTCACTACACATGAAAAAAAAATCGCAAAAAACCTCTGCCTAAATATGGGACTCCGAAGACATACAATATTTTTGATCGTTTTCTCACTAATAGTTGTCTTCAGAATTATTTACTCGTAAAGCTAGGTACTTTCTTTTTGGAAACATAAAGAAACCTATCAACATTTCATGACTTTCATCAGTTTATTAAAGGGGTTAAGGGGTAGTTAATGAGAGTTCTGAAAGAGATGACTCTTGTTTTTTTTTAAGCAGTGGGACAGGAGATCCCATCCCATTAGATTTGAGTGTGAAATATCTTAAATCACACGAAATAATTTCTGATTCAGATAAATACAAGCTCTCTACTTATAAAGCAGTTCCTCCCAAGATTTACGGTTTGCCAAAAATACACAAATAAGGCTGTCCAATCAGACCAATCGTATCCTCAATCGATTCCCCAGTATACCAACTATCTAAATATCTAGCATCTATTTTGAAAAATTTAACTGATAGCTCCGCATTTAATGTATATGATTCCACCGCATTTAAAGATAAAGTAGACAATATAAAGATTGAACATACGGAAAAAATGGTCTCTTTTGACGTTATTTCTTTATTCACTAACATTCCCGTCAACTTAGTTATTAAAATCATCGAAAGTAAATGGAGTTCAGTTAGTCCTCACACAGACATACCGCGAAAAAAGTTTTTGGAGATGCTTAGTTTCTGCACAACAGAAGCAAACTATTTCGTTTTCAATAAGAAATTATACAAACAAACGTTCGGTGTACCAATGGGTAGCCCCCTATCCCCAATATTAGCGGACATTATAATGGAGGAATTATTAACGATCTCGATCGATAAAATGGAAATCAAGCCACGTATTTTAATCAAATATGTGGACGACCTTTTCTCCATATTGCCACATCAACATCTGCCTGCTATACTTGAGACTCTTAATGGTTACCACCCTAAACTACAGTTCACTGTAGAAGAAGAGAGTATGGGATCTCTACCGTACTTAGACGTTAAAGTCATAAGAGAAAATAATTCAATAATAACGGACTGGTACCAAAAACCGACGGCGTCAGGTAGGATTTTGCACTACAAATCTTGTCATCCTGAGCACCAGAAAATAAACACAGCCAAAAAATTTATCGCCAGAGTTCTAAAGCTTAGCCATAAGAAATTCTATAGAGTGAACACAGAAAAGATTCGTAATATATTGGGCGAGAATGGCTTTCCGAAACCAGTAATAGGGAGGTTGTTGTTTCAACATCGCATACACAATGTTGGGGGTAGGAATAGTAATGAATCGGGAGGTTTGTTAAAATTTAAAGGTGCAACATATATTCCGGGGTTTTCTGAGAGGTTTCAAAGAATCCTTAAACCACAGCATCACCAAACTAAACTAGGTTTCAAACCGCTCAAAACATTGAAAAAATTGTTCACCAAGTTAAAAGATCCTACTCCCAATGAACTACGTTCTGATGTTGTATACAAAATTCCGTGCAAAGGCAATAATAACACGAACTGTCCGATGAGCTATGTTGGAACAACAGGACAATTCTTAAAGAATATGATATCAAATCATAAATCCGGCTTAAAAGGCGGAAACCATAATAAAACCGCTCTAACGACTCACTGTGCGTTATCAAACCATGCTCCAGATTTTGAAAATACTTCTATTCTACATTATGAAAAACATTATAAGAAGAGACTATTAATAGAAGCACTATACATTCAAAAAACTCCAAATACAATGAACAAAAAAACGGATACAGATAATATCAATACGATTTACTGCGCTAACTTGGAGAGTTTTGGAAAACGTTAAAGCAACTCAATATCAGTTGAATTTGACGAGTGGTTGGATAACCTCCCACAACACTGTATATAGTATCTTTGTTTTTGTCTAAACATCAGTGTTATGTTATTTGTCTATTCATTTATTTATATTGTGTTTTGTAATCAATGGTTTCCTATAGTTTTTATTTATTAATTATTTTTTTAATAGTTTTCTAATATTTTCAATCCATAAGTAGATCTTGGTTTTTTAATTTTATTTTTATTCCAATAATAAACGAATGTTTGTAATAGACTGCGTCCTTGAGAACGGTTCGAGACATCGGCCGAAACGTCGGAGAAATATTAAAATTCTCGCAAAATAAAAGAGGTGTTTTCCTCATGACCGCCTAGCCCAAAAATATTCAAATCCACAAAAAAATCCCATCCCAAGCACGGAGGCTAGAGTGGCCCATTGTGCTATCCTGCTAGAATCCCTTTCACCAAAATCTTCCTGTCCTCTTAATGAAGCGCATCAGGTCTTGGTGAGGAAAGTTTTTCAGCTCATCTATAGATAGAAGGGGAGACCCTAGAGTATCCAGCCTGCTCCAAACGAAGGTCGAACACGCACACAAAAAGTTTTCGGTTTTCTCAGGCTCTCCTTCTAGGCAGGACAGACACGCAGGGCTGTCGACAACTCCAATCCTTGTTAGATGAGCGTGAAGTGAGCTGTGGCCGGTGATGATGCTAACCACAGTTCTACATTGTTTCCTTCCGAGCTCCATAAGAAAATCGAAGATATTCCTATTGGACCCATCAATAAATAGTTTTGTGCACCTACAAGTACTCAGGTTCTCCCATCTCTGCTGATACTTCCGGTCCCAGGAACAGAGAATCAGAGCCAGCCGTATCTAAAAGGTCAGCTGAATTACTAAGACGAGAAACAGAAGCAGTTTATCTACTCATAATATTGTCACTGAACACAAATGTTCCAATGACATCAAAACATTTTTTAAGTTTTGAAATTTTGTGATAAAATAATTAATTTATAAAAAATTTTTTTTTTCGTAATTGCTTTCAAACAATGTCCCGAAAAAAAAATCTTCCATTTCAAGATTATCCTCCACAATTAATTTCATCACTAATGGCTTCAACATTTTAAGGTCAAGTAGAAAGAAATCATAACCTAGAAAATTTCTTACCTACCCCTCGTCCTCTAATTTAATTACCGGGACATTTTTTTTTTATTATAAATATAGAAGGAATTACCTCAATATATGCTTCCATTCAAAAATATTAATATATTTGTATTATCCGAAAAGTGAAAAAGTTAAATTTCCAGATCAAAATATGCGAGGAAATTCTGTTCCTTAAACCCACATATCGACTCCAACTTGAGAATTTAACAACATTTTGAGCATTAAAATTAAAAAAAAAAAAGAAAAATTAAAGGATGCATTTTGAGATATTCAAGGATAAAGGATATTTTTATTATCCATAATTTTATTTTTCTTATAAAAGGCATTCTTTATATAATTTTCCCTGAAACAGTGTACTTTTCTCATTAAGATAAGCTAAAGACCATGCCTGTGTGATAATTAGAACCAAAGTTATGATTTTTTTAATATAACTCAGCATATCAAAAATCGGCACATATTAAGGATATCAAAATCCTTTAATTCAGGAATTTTAAGGATATCAAAATTCTTTAATTCAGGCAGAATGCATTGCAGGGCAAAAAAAATTAGTTGTATTCTCAACTTTCAACAAAATGTGGTTATGATCGAGTTAGAATCCAATCGATTTCCTATGTAATAACGGCCCTTTCAAAATATATTTTAAAACTTGAAAAATTTAGTAATACCGAAAAAATGGAGCCTGCTATTATTAACGCTTTCGGTATGGAATAGCTCAATGCAGAAACGCTTTGTATGACCGGAGCAAAAGTAGAAGTAATATGTCGCTGTGCCAGTTTTTCGTGCATTTCTTGTGGAATGTAAGAGTCTACTAGTCTTATATAAGAAGGGGTAGCGTAGCGGGGGCATGTGTTGTATAAAAAAATAGGAACTCAAGGCGGATATGACAAGGGTGATAATTTGGTAGAGAGGGGGTGGGGGGCTGAAAACGGATTAAAAAAAAATTAAATTTTTTGTTTTTTCAGAAGTTGCTAATTTATAGGCTTAGCAGGGTTTGACAGTATTTTTTTTTTATAATATTGGTGAGTACATAACTCTGTGTGCGGTTTTTATACCCTAGATGAAATCTAAAGGATATACTAAGTTTGTCATTCCGTTTGTAGCACCTCGAAATAATGACAGTAGAGCAAAATGGATTGATTGGACTCCCACGCATAATATTAAAAGTTATTTTGATTTTTGCATGTCTTTCCGTCCGTCTGCCTATTCGTCTGTGCGCACGATAACTCGAGAGCACGTATACTTAAACAGCTGTAATTTTATACACGGACTTTAAAAAAAAACCTAAAATTAAGTTCGAAAATGAGACAAATCGGGCAACTCCTTCGTTAGGTTTCCATACAAAAATTTCGTTTTCCACTATATATTTGGACACTGCCTGAGAACGCATCGATATAGAGAGCTGAGATTTGGTACATACCAGCCCCAATAGGGGTTGTCCAAAATATGGTAGGTATGTTGGGTATCAAATTAAAGAGGGAGGAGTGTGATCGAGTAGTGGGATGGTTTTTTTTCCCTAGTCTAAATAACGGTTTTTTACCATTCTAAATTTTTCGCTATTTTGTCGAAGCATAACTTTCCGTGAGAGGGCAGCAGAGCAATGGGGTTTTTTAATTCTATTTGTAATGTTCGGGAGAAAAAGATAGGTGAAAAAAATTTGGATAGAGTTCGTGGTGTGGGGGCTTGTACCATCCCCTATATAGTTGTCCAAAATAGGGCGTGTGGGGTATCAGATTAAAGGGGGAAGAGAGTGTCATTAAGTGGCGGGGTTATATTTTTAATCCTATAAACTTCATATGGACGTTTTTATCATTAAAAATACTGTTTTTTTTTACTTTGGTCATATACACCTCCATTCCTACATTTTGCATACATTTCGCCCGATCTTTCTTTCATATGCATTACGGTCTATAGTGAACATTTTTTCTTTTGTGGCACGCGATTAAAATAAAGCCATTTTTTCACTCAAAAAACGGCCTTTTTCCACTTTAAAAAGGACTGGTTCATTTCTTTTCGAATTAAAAACTAATTAGATATGTGATTAGGGGAGAAAATGTAGATGCGATTTCATTCTACAAATTTGTTTTAATACTTATATTTAAAAAATTTTTAGAGAAGAGAACCAAATTGAACTTTTTTCGGGTCACCTCAAATTATCTGGACACACTAAAGTCGATATTTCTTTGTAAATCTTGGATGGATTTCAATAATTATTTTTTCACAGTATAGCTAAGATATGCGGTTTTACTACGGTGTAAATTTAAAGGATGATCCCGGAGGGGTAGGGAGGGTTGGAGATAAATACAGCAAAATTTTCAAATTTTTTGAAAAATAATTTATTTGAAATCAAAATTCTAAACCGAAATTACGAAGGATTGCTAAATTAGGAGGGACAATTACAACAAAATAATTCTTTTCACTAAATCACGATCCTAATATAATTAACGAATCTATGATTATTTCCGTAACATACTACGTTTTATCGGTCATTACATTACATTCAACGCCATATTTATTTAAATCACATTTTTTCTGTTAAAATTATCTATAATCTATCATCTTTTATTAAAAACACACACACACACACACACAAGTCATTATTCCCAGTCGTTTAGGAATAATTAACAAAATTAGATTGCATGGTTCGCTAAAATTTCTCACCGAAAAACTTCCAACCTAAAGAATGATTTGGAAATGTCGTTCTACGAAAGGACAGTTATTCAAGTTTTTAATTTTTTCCTATAAGTGGAATCATAAGAACATTGCCTATACCAAATTTCAGCACTCTCAGATTTCATTTTCCTATTAAAGAAAAGTTAAATGTAAAAAAAACTTTTCCATTGGACCCCATCTTGTGGTGGCCCATGAAACCGCATTTGCCTGGTCTCTGAGCGCATATATACGCCCATAGGCCACAATAAGCTTATTTTTCTGAGCGCCCATAGTACCGAAAGGGTTAAATCACTGACATGTATATAAATGGACTGACTCCTCCTGTTTCATGTGGCACCACAGCTTTGATTTCAGAAAGTATGCTCTCACTGGCGCTGTATTTAAATTATTTGGGAATTTACTTATATTCTGCATGTCAGTGGGATTTACAGAACTTACCACAAAAGTATTTAGGACAATTTCAATTTCTCGTTCCCAATCGTTACAGTTCAGTGGGAAAGTATGCTCTCACGGAAAGAGACAGGAACATGAAAGTGGTGCCATTTGCTTTCATGCATTTTTGGTTCAACGAGCAGTCATTTATATACATGTCAGTGGGCTAAATATAGTAAGAACTTAGATTATATAGCAAAAAGGATAGGCTATGCAGTGTAAAATTCGTCAGTTCGATATTTCTGACATTTCTCAATTTATTTGAATTTACGAATTGTCATCGGGTGTCTATATGATATCAGCCATACAAAGCAACGCTGAGAAATATTATCGCAAAATAAATGGACCACTAGGAAAATTCTTAAAAATGAAAAAAGTTATAAAAAAATTATAAACTGAAAAATGATTTGAATCATAGTCACAGCAAATTATAAAACTTGTTCAATACTTGATAAAGTTTCAATCACTAAATTATGTGCCCGCTCAGAAAATATCGTAGTTTACTATACTTCAATGACTAAGACGAACACATCGATGCGCATCTACTACATGAAGAAAAATGCTTAAGTTTTTCTTCCTCGTATCCTGTCCTTTTTGCTATATAATCTAAGAGTAAGAAACGAAATGGTGAACTGGCCTGACCTACTTAAAAAAAAAAGAACTCAAAATGATAAATCTGGATAGGGTTACTCCACCTAGTAACACTAGATGCGAGTGGCTGTGCTCTTATGATGAGTAATTTTTATTCAACAGAAAAACAGTAATTGAGTTTTGAGGACTTGACATGACAATAAGACACTTGACATTTTGAAAATTAAGGTAAAGAAAGTTAGATAGACACGCTCCTGATCCCACATGGAGGGTACCTATACTTCATCTCGTCTTTGGTTGTTGGTGATTAGTGAAATTATCATGTATCTAGAAAGACCGGGAATAAAAACCGCAGCATATGCTGATGATTTATAATAGTCATCGCTGTCTTAAGAAACTTCTTATCGGCGATCAGTGAACTAACTGAAGGAGAATTGCAAAAGTTTCTTAACGGGGCTACAAGTTATAGTCTAGGGATTAAACCCGCGAAAACTGACCTAGTTATTTTTACACGAAAAAGAGTTATGCCGACATTTGTTCTTCCGAAACTGGGTACCATTACCCTTGAATTGAAAACTGAGTCCAAATACATACCTACATAGCAGTGATACAAGATTCCAAATTAAGCTGAAGGATAAATGTGAATGGAGGTGCGATGTCTGTCAGAAAGCTTTGGCAAGACATGGTACATTTATCGTCACATCGTGCACTGAATGTACAGACTTATCCCTAACCTATATGGAATCTTGGTGTGGTGAAGTATTCTAGAGATCAACTCACCTGAAAAGTCTTTTTAAAATATAGAAATTTGGGTGTACAGGAACTCTTCAAACAACACCAACTGCAGCAATGGATATTATGCTCCGGCTTCTGCCCCTTAGCATTCATGGTATGTGTATATCTTTAAAAAGTGGACTGATACGAAGAGAGTCGGGCTGTTAGATATTCGCAAACTTTGGTCACAGCAAAATACTAAAGATCTGGCTCTAGGACTGTCTCACGGCATGATTTTGAAAAATATTTCTGAACTAGCATTCCTAGTAGAGAAGAGTGGCAAGATAATCGTGTGCCAAATGAATCTAATATGTGTTTTTACAGATGGTTCAAAACTAAATGTGGGATAATGAGCCAAGGTATACTCAGCATCTCTGCAAATACAAATACCAAACGGAGATTGTAGCTTAAATAACGCAGTAACTCTGCTAGAAAGAACTTATCATGTAGCTAATGGACGAGATATCAGGAACCTGCATTGACAGCAAAAGCTGTCCAACCTAGTGCAACGTTGTCACCAGTGAGCTCTGAAGACTTGGTGTTAACCACAGAGTTATTCTCTGCTTCATGTCTGGCGACAGTGATATACCAGGGAATAAGGTAACTGATGCTTAACGGAAGAATCCGTAGAAAGCCCCTGATTCAATGAAAACGACTCTAGATTTACTGGACTACCTACAAGGTAGCTAAATGCAGATAGAGATAGCGAAGATTCGATTGTGCCTTCCGGGATCAAATTAATAAAGAGGATTCAAGTGGATAATGAAAAACTTCATTGAAATTTGAGACTCTTCAGAGAATTTTAGTGGTGAAATTAATTTCAAAGCTTGTGAGGAATTTAGAAACTTTTTTGAAAATAATGGAAATTCACGGGAGTTGCAAATATTTTTGTTGAAGGTTTTGTTAAATTAAGTTTTTTTTTTTTTTTAACTAAGTAGTTATCAAGGTAATTACGATTACATTTTCAAGGCTGGTGATTTCGAGGGCATGAATACACAAATCGAACAAAGAAACAAAGAATTTGATTCAGAATATTTCCTTATTCTGGTCCTAAATTTATGTATAAACGCCCGCACACCGGAAGTTTTGTTCATGAATTGCCAAAACGCTTAAATGAATGTTTTGAAGAGCTTAATCATTAACGAATCTTTTCCTTACCCCATCGCTAAATAATTAGAATTGTTTTATCCTCAGTGATACTATATGGACCATTTCATAATAACGTCACAATAAATCCTCGTTATTTTGTCGACTTTGTAATTTACATTACATACTAAGCAAATTAAAATCATAGTGTTAATCACCTATATAAACGTTTTCTTCTCGACAACCGCTCACTTTCATATTGTCCTCGTAGCATGTAAATTGTTTTTTTTTGTTTGAAGTCTATTTTAATTTATTAACAATATATTTTATTTTATATTTATTTTAATGTAATCAGTTCTTCTATTCTGTGTAATTGTTATTTATTATTACCTACTTTTAAGAAAATCATTTATACGCGCAGACAAAAAGGTATGTCAAAAATTTCTCAAGAAAACTGACTTATGTGCAATTTTATTTATGTAGAGCTCCTAAAGAAGGGCTGCACCTGGACCCGAAACGTCGAGCAAATGAAATAAAAAAATTTATATTCAAAACAAAAACGATCGGTGTTTTCATGAAAAAATACCTAAAAATCCGTCATTTAACCCGATCAAAAAACGTAAAAAATCAGCTGTAAACTCATTTGTTGATAACGAAAGGCAGCACGAAAAGTAAGTAGATATACGACACGTGTATGATGTGTACAGCTGATGTTTATTAAATCAAGTTTTTTTGTTAGCTTGAATCATTTTTTATACATATTTCTTGTCGGATTTTTCAACAAATTCATAAATCTGCCACAAAAGTATTTTAATTTTTCCCCGAATGATAAAAGCAATTAGTATACAATAACTGCACTGCACACTTAGTGCAGAAAGATTGATTTGGCTCTTGAAATAATTAACTCTGAACAATCGCACACACGCACTCGAAGGCAGCACGAGAGTGACATCTTAAAAATGCAGCCGTTGCTATCGTGTCGGTCGTCAACAAGAAAATATCTTGGAAAAAAAAAAAAACTCCTGAAAAATATGTCCGTCATCAACTAATCCTTTTGCACTCGAGAATATAAAAAGTAAAATTTCCTTATGTCTCGGAACTGTGATTTTTCGTTCATCGTCACTGTACGTACAAAGGGTTAATTTTGAAGAAAAACAATTAATCACAGGCACTCTCCCAAGTCCCGACAGAGGGAGGTTCTTTTAATTCGATGCAACCAAAAGAATGCACCTTGAAGGAATCTAAGATTTCTCTGGATTTTAAATGTGCGACTGCATATATAGCACATACCCCAAACGTGAAGAAGTCATCGAACAGTTGTTCACAACTTAAATTGTATACGGTCACCCCTACGTTGTTGGTCGTGCCAGGATAACAGTTATACGTGTATAGACTAGGGGAAGTATATATATGAATAAGGAAAACAACTAACAACGGTTTCTGAATTAATTCGCTTTGGCACGTGCTCTTTATATAGTATGTACAAGGGGGTGTTTTCGGTGACTTTTCACCCCAAACGTCGCGTACTATTTTCGGAAAATGTTTTCTTGCATAGAATTTAGCTGCGACTGCATTCATAATTTACAATACGCTGCCCGCCCGCCGTCTATACAGGATTCTTAATGGGCACCGTAAACAATGACCTAATGTCTTACAATATTCAATGCAAACAGCATATGTCCGTATTGTCTTCATCATGATTGCTGGTTAAAGGCTGGCTACATAGGAACTGTCTTATACAAAATACTCTCCCTTTCTCTTTCCTTATATACATATATCCAGCATCCAGGTGTCAATGACTTGTGATCGAATATGAGTGCCTTATTAGATTCTGTGTGAGCTGCTCTTTACCATGCACCCTGAAGCAAATAAATTAGAAAATTGAAACAAGATTTCTTCGCGATTTGTACATCCGGTCGGATTTCTTCTCTGTCAATTTGGCAATTGCTTATTTTCGTGACTTTCAATATCAACAAAGATTTTTTTCGTTATTTTGGCGCCATCAAGACACATTAAATTAAAAGTCGACAAAATAACGAAGATGGATTGTGCCGCTATTATGAAATGGTCTATATAGTCTCACTGGCGATAAAACAGTGCTTGTCAGATTCAAATTAATTCCAATTATTTAGCGAAGGGGTAAGGAAAAATTTGTTTGATCTTCTAAATATTCGTTTAAACGTTTTGGGAGTTCATGAAAAAAATACCCGGTTTGGGCATTCATACATAAAACGGAATGCCCATTTTAGGCCCGACATCAGCCGACATAAGAGGTGTCTTAAACGATATGATATTTTGAACATACTCTATTAGCAATACGTATTTCAATTAAGGGGAAGAAGGTTTGGGGGGGGGGGGGGGGGTGTTAAAGTTTGATCTGGTACATTTTGGAAAAAACTTGTACAGAATCAAATTCCTTAGTTCCTTAGAAGAAGTTTGAGTAGCCACACTCCTATACTCGGAGGTTTAAATAGCCATCCCCATACTCACTTTTTTTAAATTTCCCTCTTTTTTATTCGAACTGAGATACTGATTTTTCACACTTTAAATCAATAGGGTTATGTCCGATCGGAAAACGGGTTTCACTGTTCACCTCAGTGGTGGTAGAAGACCCCGGCGGGGGGTGTGATTCAATACGGCATGTTGCATATCAAATTAAAGGTCTCGCCGAATACTATCAGGCGGTGTACCTTTTTTGGCGATTCAGAAAACTTTATTGGGACGTTTTTGCTACCGGAAACCCATTTTCATGCACTTGTATCATCAACACCTCAGTTACTACATTTCGCATATATTATTTCAGTTTTTTCTTCCAGGGCCAATAGTGCCCTGTTGTGAACATTTTTTTTCATAGGAAGTCATTTTCCACGACTCACCAATTCCGTACAATCACGAGAAGTAGAAAAGTCAATTTTTTCACCCAAGAAAGTCGCTCAAGCTAATTCCGATCGCGAAAGCTTTTCCCTACTTACTTGAAATAAACATTGTTAATAAAATATGTTCACGAGTATCATAGTGCATCGTTTAAGATATCTCTCATGTCTGTTGATGTCAGGCCAAAAGTTGTATGAAAAGTAGGCATTCCCCTTTAAGAGGAGTCAGTACTCAGCAAAAACTTACTATACGTAGGTTTGTGTCTTGGAAGTAGGAAAATTCGTAAAAAGTTAGTCTAGACCTAGACTACAAGTCACATTAGAGACATCTAGCGTAATAGACAGAAACCCAACATGCGACAATTTAAGACGAAAATGAAAACTTGCTGTTCAAAGAAATTGAAAATTTTTACGAGATTTAACTCTCCTAAATTTTATTTTGCACACAATTGTTAAATATACTATTTTTCTTTATATTTCTATAACTTTCAACGAAACATTGCAATTTCTCGTCGGTGAAATATCGAGAGTAAAAACAAGTACTATTAGAGTGAAACAATTAAAAAAAGCGCCACTAAAAATGAAAAAACTCGACGTTATTTGCTAGATTTAGGCTTTATCTTTCTAAAATAGTCACAATCTAAGAACTGAGAATACCTACTACGGGGAATTTGATTTGAAAAAAAATCAATTTTTACCATTTTTTACAAGTTTCAGAGCTAATATCTCCATTCCAATGCATTTTTTTGAATTTTTCTCGACGTTATTTACTAGACCTCTTCGTTACCTTTAAATTAAGATATCAATCATTATTCTGCTACAAATAGTTTGCTAGAAATTCGCATTGAAAAATGTATGAAACTTGCAAATATTTATACTGACCCCTCTTAAGACGAAAATGAAAATTTGCAGTTCAATGAAATTGAAAATTTTTCGAGAATTAACTCTCCCAAATTTTATTTTGCACATAATCGTTAAATATACTAAATTACTTTATATTTCTACAACTTTCAACGAAATATTGCAATTTCTCGTCGCTGAAATATCGAGAGAAAAAACAAGTACTATTAGAGTTAAATAATTAAAAAAAGTGCCACTAAAAATGAAAAAACTCGACGTTATTTGCTAGATTTAAGGAGCGTTTACAATGACAGAGTAGAGTGGAGTCACCAGATTGCATCTTCTCTCCTTTACTCAAGCTTGCACTCTCATATAAGTTCTTCGCACTACCCACCAGAGTGGATTTCACAGAGTAGCGTCAGATTGGAACAATTCCCAATCTCACGTTGATAGTTTCGAAAGCTTTTACCATTTGTTTCGAAATACTAGTTTATAACAGATGTCGCACTGATAAATACAAAATTTAACTAACGAAAATTAATAAATTATAACAAAAAACCCAAAAATAAATATTTTTTATAAGAAATTAAAAATGTATTTAGTATTTTTATGATACAATTTTAACAAAATAAAGCCAATTAAGAATGAAAATTTTCTTATGTTCGAAATGGTTTGTCTATGGAATATAGATGGCAGTCGTTCATTTCGAAAGTGTCCGTAATAAATGTTAATTTGTATTTTGTGATAATTCAAATCGTTCATAGCTCATTCTGGTGTAATTATAGAAATATTTTCTATAATTTAACACCATTTGTGATCTGTTTTGAAATATATTTCAAATGTAAACACATGATAATCTGTCACACAATTTACATATGATTTCGAAAATCTGAATGAAGCTCACTCTGTATTGTGCATGCACGCTACTCTGGTAAAAGCTCACTCCACTCTACTCTGTCATTGTAAACGCTCCTTTAAGGAGCGGTTACATTTGCAGAGTAGAGTGGAGTCACCAGATTGCATTTTCTCTCCTTTACTCAAGCTTGCACTCTCATATAAGTTCTTCGCGCTACCCATCAGAGTGGATTTCACAGAGTAGCGTCAGATTGGAACAATTCCCAATCTCACGTTGATAGTTTCGAAAGCTTTTACCATTTGTTTCGAAATGCTAGTTTCTAACAGATGTCGCACTGATAATTACAAACTTTAACGAACGAAAATTAATAAATTATAACAATAAAAACCCAAAAATAAATATTTCTTAAAAGAAATTAAAAATATATTTAGTATTTTTATGATACAATTTTAACAAAATAAAGTCAATTAAGAATTACAATTTTCTTATGTTCGAATATGGAATATAGATACAGTCGTTCATTTCGAAAGTGTCCGTAATAAATGTTAATTTGTATTTTGTGCTAATTCAAATCGTTCATAGCTCATTCTGGTGTAATTATAGAAATATTTTCTGTAATTTAATATCATTTGTGATCTGTTTTGAAATATATTTCAAATGTAAACACATTATAATCTGTCACACAATTTACATATGATTTCGAAAATCTGAATGAATTTCACTCTGTATTGTGCATGCACGCTACTCTGGTAAAAGCTCACTCCACTCTACTCTGCCATTGTAAACGCTCATTAAGGCTTTATCTTTCTAAAATAGTCACAATCTAAAGAACTAAGAAACCTACTAACAGGAATTTGATTTGAAATTCGCATTGAAAAATGTATGAAACTTGAAAATCTTGGTACTGACTCCTCTTAAGACCGGAACGAAAAAAGATTCTGAATCAAATTCTTTGTTCGATTCGCATAATCTCGCCCTCAAAATCACCAGCCTTGAAAATGTAATCAGAAACGAACGCAGGAATCCAAACTGAATTGTGTCAATAAAAATAACAAATAAATTATTAACCAACCCAACGAGGTCGTATTTATACAGCATATAGCGTATACTCCTTACTAATAAATATTGTAAATAATAAAGGTCCTAGAATAGAATTCTATGGGAGTCCACTCAATAAAAGGGAGGTACCTAATCGGAATTATAACATCCTCACAGGACACACTTTATTGACGACGGCTAAGATATGACCATTCTAGGCCGTCGTAAGTGGACATGAAAGGCGTGTGCTGCATGTCGCGCCACCCCCAAACATAAGTTTTGAAACAAGATAATTTTATTTACCCCCGACTGCGATTTTTTGCCATTTGCATTGCAGGAAAAATTAACAAGGATGATGTAATCTTAAGGTTTGTGACATCACCGTGACATCAACTTTAGATTCCGAACATATGGAAGTGTCTGTGGAGAGCTGTATTTCAACAAAGAGTCATAAACATTCTCCAGAAAAAGCTCTACTTAATTAAGAGAAAGTACTGAAGAATAGGGACCGAAAATAACTGGTATTGTGGAAATTTTAAACAAAAAACAACTGGGATAATTTAATTTATAATAATATACAAAATCACTTCTCGTGGAATCCGTTTCGCTTCCTGTAAAGCTTTTGAAAATTGAACGTTTTTAAAGAAAAAGTAGTGCTAAAACTGTTATTTCTAACATATAATAATTTAAAATTCAAAAAACTAAGATAGAAAAATTTATTATTTTTTTTCGAGTTCGAAGTAGCAAGATTGAAACTGGTTACTTTTTCAACAAAGTATAAAAGCCAAGCCTTTTATTTTTTCAATGCGATTTATCATTTTATCATAATCCGGAATCACAACTATTAACGCTGCTTCAACTCACGTGCTTTTCGCAGTTCCTCAACCCACCTGACTCCAAGAGGACATAGATTCGTCTTGCTCTGGAAACTCGTACGTACTTTCATAGGGCACAGACAACATACAACTAGATAAGAAAATCTCCATATAAACCGGGATCACTTTTTCAAAACTCTTTAACTTTCTATTCAACCAAAGAAAGCTATCATTGCGAAGAATTTATGTGGCATAATACAGCAAGAGAGAAAGAGAATTTTTATAGCTTTCTATTAGAGGGCCATTAGCTCGTTTTAATTCGACCGGTTCTTTGTGAGGTTTTCACGTCTAGATGTAAGTTGTCTCAGCCCGGCTTCGAATATTAACCATTCAACGTATCGAGTTTGCAGACTATATTACGAGAGATCCCAAACACGAAGACCAGGGTGGCCCATTGCGGTAACCTGCCAGAAACCCTCTCACCAAAACCTTCCTGCCCTCTTAATGAAGCGCATCAGATCTAGGTAAGGTAAGTTTTTCAGTTCATCCACGAATAGAAGAGCACACCCAAGCAAATCCAGCCTACTCCGGGCAAAGGCCAGACAAGCACACAGATTCTTACCTTACTTGACTTTAGTAAAACGTTTGATTCCATAGATCACAGAGAGCTCCTGAAGAAATTTTCTCAGAGTTTCCTTCTTGTCATACTCAGCAGCCACACTATTCAAATAATTTTTATGCTGTCGAAGTCAGTCAATGAAGGTGGGAAATTCCTTCTCAGACACGGCGGATCTTATTACTGACGAATGTCAGGCTCCTTCCTTAGATAAGTATTGTTTAGCCTATACATAAATGGCATTAAAGACGTGAGGTTAGTACATGCAGCATTCATCTCTATACTGATGATGTTTAGCTTTATCTCTGTAGTGGAGACCAATAGGCTTAATGAAATACTTTCAGCATTAGTCCATAGAAAAAACTTAGAATTAAATTCCAATAAGTCTAGCTGCCTGACAATCTACAGAAACAGTATCAATCACAAAAGTTTACCACCAAATTTCATCATCAGTACCAAACTTCGTTATGTTGAAACAACTAAGAATTTAGGATTCGACTTAATTTTTAAGTTCTCCAATTGCAGCCATCCTTTATCGCTACATTAATCTTCTTCCTTTTTCTTCTTCATTTTTCAGCCCACTGCGTGGCGTATACAGATTCGATTCGCTTCGAATGAATCTGTTTCTTTAAAAATTTTTAAATTTTTTTAATAAATAAAAAAATTGTTTTTTTCTATTTTTCTTAAACTTTTCATTTCTTTCTTCTTTTTTCATTTTTTCATTTGTTTTTCTAATCACCCAATTTCGCTATTTGGGACCTGTTGATGAGTCAAACCAAGACTTGAAACTTGTCACCAAAAATTAATGGATTGTGTGATGAAATAACAAATTAGAACATTTTTTTAGCTTTTGCTATATACCGGAGATATCCCAAAAAATTCTTTCTTGAAGAAAATTAAGTTTAACCCGGTAAAAAGTCCAAAAGAGTAATCTCTTTTTATTTACTTCTATATAATGTTCAGCGCACTAAGGTCGGCAGACTTCTTCAGTTATCATGTTTCCGTTAATTTGTAATCTATCCACTACCAGATAGGTGTTTTTTTTGTCTGGTTTCTCTTACTTCGTTTATTTTTTATTCTATTACTTTTTTTTAAGTTGTCCTCTTCTTTTCTGTTAAGTGTTTTTTCAACGATATGCTGGTAATTGTCATAGCCGATGGACAAATAATGCTGTAGTCCAGCTAGGACCTAAATTCCAATTGAAAATTTAATAAGAAATTCTCCGTCTAGTCATCTGCAAAAGCTTTTTCAAAGAAATAAATGATCAAAAATGCATATGGGCCGTTTATCCGTTAACTATAAGATCTTTCGGAATTTTTATAATTTTGGAATATATTCAAATAACAGGGGCAAAAGAATTTTTAAAATTTAACGCTGGTACCTATATATTTACAAAAGTTGTTTGCCAGACCAACGATAACAGTACCTACTTAAACATATATGTTGGGAAACTTCAGAGTAGAAAGTATTTTAGCTAGTTTGAGCATTAATCCATGCAAAGAAAAGTAAATTCTTCTAAACTTAAATTTAGTGACAACTAAAATGGAAAACTTGGTATTTCAAAAGATCTCAGTTAAAACAGAGCTGCAACTTTTCAACTCCACTAATATTATAGTCCCTTGCGTCAATCAAAATTCTTTTAGACGGCTTGCCTCATTATTGAAGGATTATCAGGTTTAATTTCAAGCCTGATAATAAGACGATGAAAATGAATGCTTCACTGAAATCGTCCAGAGTCAATCAGAGTATAACTAAACACAAAGCTACACTGGAAAGACCGTCAAATTAAAACCTAAAATCAAGGCGACGAAAGCTGATGAAAAAAAAATCTGCTGGAAAAAAAATCGAGTCGAATTCAAGTGCGACAATCAGGGTAGAGCTTCTCATCCGGGGAGGCCTTTATGAAAAAAGACACCACGATTCCGACATCTGACCCGAAATAACAGGAAACACAGACTGCCACGAACGATTTTGGATAATCCGAACTAGACATTTAATAAAGACTATCCAGCAAAATATGGAAATTGTAAAAAAAACATTCAACAACATAAAGGGTTTTCCAATAAGAGTTGTTATTTTGATATTCAAAGAAAAATGCCATTTTTTGAGATAAATGATCGGATCTTTATTTCATTATAAAGAGGAAGGTATGCCGTTAATAATGGAAAATAACATCAGCCAATGACCACCACGACCACGCCTACAGGATCATATCCTTTTCATGAAATTTTCCATAACCAAATCGCAAAGTGGCTGCCCTATGTCCTCGATAGCCTCACGAATTCCATCTTTGAGGTCTTGAATCGACGATGGGCTGTTGGCGTAGACCTTCTCTTTCACGTGGCCCCAAAGGAAGAAGTCGCAAGGTGTTAAGTGACAAGATCTCGGTGGCCAATTGTGATCACCTCTTCGAGAGATAACACGGTCCGGAAATTTTTCCCGTAAAGGATCAATGGTTTCGTTGCTTGTATGGCACGTAGCGCCGTCTTGTTGAAAGTAAACGTTGTCCAGATCAATACCATCCAATTCCGGCCATAAAAAATCATTAATCATCTGTCGATAGGGCAATCCATTCACCGTAACTGTTGCTCCAGCCTCATTTTCGAAAAGTAAGGTCCAATGACCCCGCGGGACCATAAACCGCACCAAACAGTCACACGTTGAGGATAGAGAGGCTTTTCAACAATAACTCTTGGGTTTTCCGAGCCCCAGATGCGACAATTTTGCTTGTTGCCGAAGCCATCGAGGTGGAAATGGGCCTCATCACTCAAGATGAGTTTTCGATGGAATTCCGGATCATTTTCATGCATTTTGATGCATTTCAAGGACCCAATCAGCAAAGACTCGACGTTGCTGATGATCGGCCGGCTTGAGTTCTTGTGTTAACTGAACTTTATAAGCCTTAAGACCCAAATCTTTATGCAAAATATGGTGTAATGACGTTTGTGGAATGCCTAATTCCAAAGAACAACGAGGAATGGACAAACCTGGGTTTTCTTCAACACTTTCGCCTACAGCAGCAATATTCTCGGCTGTTCTTGAGCTACGTGCACGGGTTTTATTCTTCACATCACTAACTTGTCCCGACAGCTGGAATTTTTCTACCAATTTCTGTATTGCGGTCCGACAAGGTGCTTCACGACGACCCAAAAATGTTCGAGTTTTACGAACCGTCTCTGCGACATTTTCACCATTTTTATAGTGAATTTTAATAATTTCAATGCGTTTTTGAATCGTGTATCGTTCTATTTTTATTAATGGCGTAGTTTCTACTTGTCAAATGTCAAAAAATGACAGCTCCAAAAGTGACATCTACCGAAATAGCGGGCTAATTAAAATAACACCTCTTATTGGAAAACCCTTTACATACAATTAAGGTCCTTGCAAGAAGCTTTTTTCAAGAATCCTATGCTGGATTTCGGTAACCATCAAGGGATAGAATCGTAGTTAATCGTTGTAGAATCTGCTTGGTTTAACGATATTATGGAAACGTCCCATTGGAATAATAAAAATTGCACTTAAGGTATTAATCGGGCGGAAAATACTAGAGGCACAGATTATTAATAAAGATTGAAACTACAATAAATTCACGTCCTTTGGACTATACATTACAAAGTGCATGTCAGTTTTTGTAATGTTGTAATTTAGTCATGATGAAAATTGCAAGACATTGTGCAATAATGAAAGCATCGATGCAAACTCATTGCTAATTAGTAAGAAATGTGAAAAGGCGACTAACTTCATCAATTAAGAGCTGCACATCATGTGAATAATTCAAACATTAGAGTCAGACGACGACGTTGTCAATTATTAACACCAAAGAAACTCCTTCGATTTTTTGGAAAATAAACGACCAGCAATGACTCGCGAATGAGAATATTACTGTTAAAGATTGGACGCGTCATATAAATTATTCTTAAGATTTTTCTTATTTAATATGAATATGAATACTGAGATTCGGCCTCCCATCTAATCAGTGCGACTTCTGAGATCTTTTGTGCAATTATAATTAGATAGTTTGTAGATTTTGACCATTTCATATAAGGATCATAGAAGTCACAATTTCGAAAACATCGAACCAACCAGAAAAATTAAATAAATAAGAGAAAACAAAACCGCACAAGTGATAGGTATGCTAATTCTTTTTTGCTTTTTTTTTTTTTTTTAAATAGAAGAAGGAATACAGTTATGACCACTCGAGTAACTCTCAGACTTTATCTGAAATGAGCTTCATTCAAATACTGTCAAAATATATATACGAAAAATTTTCTTAAGAAATAAAATTAAGCAAACTAATATTACATTTAGAATTAGCGATTGATCAACGTCGAAGGATCGACAAAAACGATGCAGGCAAGATAAACTATCAACTGTACATTTTGAGTAAGTACACAAATCCCCAAAATGATAAAAAATCTCTAAGACTAGATAAGTCTACCCGCTTTGAGATTCAATCCAGAATTGTAGAATAATATAAACAACACTTCTGTCCAAAACATAATTATACTCATGCTGCACGATGAGACTCATAAGAAAGCAAAGAACCTGTTGTCAGCAGAAGTCGCCACAACTACAAGTAACAAGAGGAAGTTAAATGCTGTCACACAAAACATGTTCTCATAGAGACCTATTACGACCTATCTTATTTATATTCTTGATGCATTAAAAGGACATAACTATAGCATTACAATACAAATTTATACTTTATTTACTAAAAAAAAAATCAAGAAAACTTTTGCATAACTAATATCAGGAAAACAATTTCACCGGATTCCTTTGGGATTGGCCAATACTTTTCACCTATCAATGAAAACGATAGTAATAGAAGAAAGATTATCCGTAAAAGGAAAAGTAATAAATTTTAATAAATGTTAAAGATAAGCTTTTCATTAGAATAATATAAATTTTGTTATTATAGCTGCTCGTTTGGAAAAATTTTGCGTACGTGAATACCCGGAAGTAGTTATCATTTTGGGAATCCCCTTTTTTTTTCTCAAAAGCGAACAGCTGATAAATTAGAAAGTAGCAACAGTTTTAAACCAAAACTGCATTCCGATAGACGGAAAAGCAAACAAAAAAAATCTTAATTTATTTCAAACAACCCCGAGAGGGCTAGCTATATATTTTTATGCATAAAGAAACCTGTAAATCTCGTCTCGCTATAAATGAGGAACCGCTTGTTGAACACGCGCGCGAATTTTTTCCCGATGTAACAACGTCAATCGATTTTAAAAGGCAGGAGATGAAAACAGGTCACACAAGGTTCAAAGACGCGCCAAATTTTCAATTCCAAGACACGGTGAGACACGGAGCGACAGCCAGTGGAAAAATGAACAAGTTTCCATAATGTCTTCTAGAAAATATGCTTTACTTCTAGTACTAAAAATTCAATTGGTTTTTGTATTAGATAAAAATTGAAAACGAAAACCAGAAAAAGCAGAGTGCAAAACTTTCACATCTCAAAATCAATTAAAAGTGCGTTTTAGATTTTTATTTAGCATAACGAGCAGTTTTCTATTGAATTTCTTGAATTATATCAATTATCAATCGATGTCAGAAATAATGACAGAATGGTTTGAGTAGTTCCGGTAGTCACCAATTTGTTTAGCTTTTTTTTTTATATATAACATATATGAAACACTAGTCTTTCTTTCGCCGAAATAGCTTTAAAAAGAACTAGCTTAATAGATTTATTTCCTAGATTTAAATTAGTTTAGCGAGTCGAATTGCCTTTGCACTGCAGCTGTTACCTTTTTTTTCATATATAGGGCAGGGGGACGGGAGATCCCAAACACGAAAGCCAGGGCGGCTCATTGTGCTAATCTGCTAGAAACCCCCTCAATAAAAATTTCCTATCCTCCTAATGAAACTAAACAGGGGGCCTATTCTTGAATAACGAAGGCACATTCCGTATTCGTTATACTGTCTAAACCATTCGGAATCGACACTTGTCGTATTCTTGAAATCCCCATTCGTTATATACCGAACGCAAACCCTTCGTTATTTAACGAGTGGGTTCAACCATTCGTTATGCCAAACGAAGAGTGAATCAGCTGCTACTTTATGGGTGATAATGGGAGATAAAAGATGTGCGAAAATATCATATGCTCAAAAAACTAAACTAATTGAGTTTTTAGAGGAAAACCAGAAACTGAAATTTGGTAAATATGATAACTCTTTCAGTTCAAAAGATGCCACGGAATTGTGGCAAAATAAAATCAGTCTTAATTTCCATACCCGAAGCACAAAAGAACTAGAAAAGTTTTTTATGATATTATATTCGAAACAAAGGTAATAGAAAATTTCCAGATTTGGCAGGCTTTAAAATGTGTGGTGAAAGGAAAATCTGCGGCGGCATAAAAAACATTTGCATGGCATTGGTGGAGGTCTTCCTGCAACCTTTTTTTCTATCTATCAAGGGTGCAGGAATTGATTAACTATTGACGTAATTGAGATTCTTTAACAATTTCAGGACCAAACAATAATGACAATTCACGGAAGCTTGCCATTTTTTACAAATTATATTTTAAAATATGAAACAGCTGACGATATTCAATTTGTAAATTGACAGATTTAATCTTACCACACTCGTTATGTTAAAATACTTTTTCACCACTTCGACTTTATAACGAAGAGATTCAAGAATACGAACGGGGTATTCGATTCGTTATCAACCATTCGTTATATAACGAATTCGTAAAAACCATTCGAAATTCAAGAATAGGCCCCCAGGGTCTTGGTGAGGTACGTTTTTGAGCTCATCCACAGGAGGACAGACTCAAGCGTATCTAGCCTGCCAACCGGGTATTTATTCTTTCCGAGCTCCAAGAGAAAATCAGAGAAATTTTTATTAGGCCCATCAAGAAAAAGTTGTGTACACCTGCAAGTGTTCAGGTTCGCCCAACTCTGCTGATATTTCATACAAACATCCGCTTTGTTGAAACACCCGAGTTCCGCTCCAAGGAAGGGAGAACCAGAGCCAGACCCATAATCAACATGTGACCAGGAACCCAATGAAGAGACACTTTGTTGTGGATACATAGCTTATCCATGGTCGACTTGCAGTCCTCCCGTAACTTAGAGCCATCAACGCTGCCTGACAATCCGATAATACCCTCCATATCATGGGATACGCTGCTGTTGCGATAGCGAAAACTTCAGCCTGGAAGACAGTTGTGTGTCTTCCAAGTAAGTACTCCAACCCAATGACAGGTTCAAGAAAGTAAACACCCGCACCGGCTCCCCAATTAGTGAGATAGCCGAAGGTGAAAATTTTTAGAGCGAACCAGGGAAGGTTCGGTACGGCAATTCCCTTAGCCCAGCTTGCGGATGGAAAACAGGGTGTGTGTGAACAAGGCCTATTTAGCGTCGCCCTTCACAAAAAGATGGAAAGCTACTAAGCCTAAAGTAATAGGCAGGCAACGTTTCTCGCTTTTTTTTTTTTTAACATCGAGAAGTAAAAATCGAGAAAGGGACACGAGCTCGATATATATATCTCATCATCTGGAATCATCCATACTATTCATACAGTCCATTAAACAAAGTTGTATTTATCAATAAAGATTTAAATCACGCGAAGAGTTTTGTTCATTTATTTCATAACTTGGCAAAAGCGAGAACTGGAATTTCATTCGACTCTCCCCTCATCATCCAACAGCGGCTGGAGATGAAGATTTTGGCACGATTTTCTCTTTAACAAAGCGGGACATGTGATTTTCGGTCTTGAGAAATGATTTCAAGTTAGGATTTTGAAGTGGTAAGCGAAAAACGGAAAAAAAGAGTGTTTCTAAAAAGGATAGGAAAAGAGTTCGAAGAAGAAACTCAAGGAAAAACGAAGAAAGATAACTTTGGAAAAGGAGGTGTGCTTCAGTAAAAGCCACAAAAATAAGAAGAAAAAGTTCTGTAAAGCTACATCAAGAGGGAGGGATATATTTTCACGACCATCAATAAAGAAATGTGTACCTTGGGTCACCAGCTTTGAAATTGTGCTAAAAGAATTTTTTTTTTAACAAGTAACGTAGGCATTAGTGACCAAGAGAAGACGAACTTGACTTCCCTCTGTCAAAATTTTATTGTATTCATTAGACATTGTCGAAAATATTGTACTTAGACATTAACAAATGTTTGTACTCATTGGATATCAAGCAGTAAAACTATAGGAATTAAAAATTGTTAGAAAGTACTGCTGCCTTAAATTTTCTTGTTCTCTACGCTCTCTCTCTCTCTCTCCCAGAGCCCTCTAATGACACAGGTCGATTAGGATTCGGTCCTTCACTACTTTTCAGGTCGAAGTGGAAGTATTTAGAGAGCCTTCTGAACTAGAAGAGGTGGGTTAAAATTATTTTTAAGATTAAAATTTTCATTTATATCAATAACTTATTAGTTTATAAGAACTATGTGCATTGTATATCAAGCTTTTCCCCTTTTAACAATGTCATATTGCCAGGATACCTTTTCTTCTCCCAAGAAATAGTTCATACAGTTTTTTTACCGCGCTACACTTTTGTCAGGTTCTACTTCCAATTTCGGTATGCAATTAAACAACAGTCCAATTAATGTATACATATTTTTAAAGTTAGATCAGTTCGAACATTTTAAATTAGGACTTCGCATATACGTAGAATAATAAAGTTTTTTCATGCAAGTCAAAAATTCGTGTATATATTAATTACAATTAGTATGATTTAGATTTTAGCATTTAATTATAATAGTAATAAAATAAACATTTTTTAAATTAACTTACCCCCTTTTTCACCACTTTTGCATTTTCCAGTTTGCGGTGTCCCAATACTGGTATCACTTAAATTATTAGTGATTTCAGAAATTGGCGACAACCCTAAATTACGTGCTTCAGAAGAAACTTGTAAAAGCACTCGCGATCGCGCAATTGGCGTTTCGATATTTTCGTTAAGTTTTCTTATATTCGCGTCAATTTTATACCTTTTCGCGCTCGAACAGTTAATGACATCATCACAAAAAATCGTCTCATTGGTATTATTTTTAATTGGTGTAACATCACTGCAACATCTTTTGAAAACGGTTACACTTTCTGAAGTCATTTTTATTTAAACAAATTCGGCACAAGAATAGATAAAAAAATATATGTATTTACGTTGTACTTAAGAAATTTAATAGATTAAAATGTCTGTTTGTATATATATATTACATATGTATGTATATCACCCGTCAATTAATAAAATACTTAAGATAAGGAAGAGTTTCAGCGTAAATAGTTTGTGTCCACGACGTATATAAAAAGTTCATTTTAAAAATAAAATATAAAAGAAAAGATTGTCACTCTTAGTGAATAACGTACAAAAGAAAATGAACCATTCGACGAGAAGGTTAAGCTGAAAATAAAATAGAGAAAAAAGTCGTTAGTGGGCTTTGTTAAAAACTATTATATTTTGTATATTATTGGTACGGAAGTTCATTGAACTCAGTTCGACTTGAATACAAATTTTCGATTATATAAAGTTGCACTGAACCAACCTAAGTATACTTCTGGTCCACAAAAAATGTATGGACCTAGGTGTAAGTTACCTACCCAACTGTTTTTCAAGCAAAACTCCATGCTTTAGAAACGCTCATTAGAATCAATATACAAAGAAGGTATCAGCATGCAAACATATTACATATATAAACAATTCAAACCGGAATAAAGGAACTAAATTCCAATGCCTTCACTTCAAAGTTGGTTTAGGACTATAGGGATGTCCTAGATCTACTATCAAAGACTACTGGGTACTAGGAAATGAGGGCATAAAATCATAATAAGACTGCTAACTACCTGCCTAGAAAACTAGTAGAGTCTGCATTTAATGGATCCGAAAATTTCTGCAGTCTTACAAACAGTCACAAAACAGGAGAAAAAGTATCAAAACAAAAAAAGCTTACCACCTTCAATAGCTAAGCCTTCCTGCACAAAAAATGCGAAGAAATTCAATCACTTCCCATACAAAATCTTTATAAAGTCATCAACTATAGTAAGCACCAGATCAGGCTTTTTATTGGCAAATAACTGGCTATTGTCCACTTAAATGCAAGCTTAAAAAAATGGGCATAGCCACAGACGAGAACTGCCAATTCTGTAACAAAGATGTAGATCCTAGAGTTTATGGAAAAGTACAATGTTCTTTGAATGCAGACAAATAGGTCGAACCTGAAATGAACTCAAAGGGGACGCCCGAAACAAAGTCAGTCTTCTAAGCTTTATATTCTCCAAGCCTTACACGAACTGAAAAAAATATATTTAATTCAGCAAAACTTGACTAGAACATGCTAGGAAATCATCGTTTAAGATTTGTGACGAAATAAAAAGAAAATGCATAGCTATAATAATAGGTGCATCCGAATATAAGGTGAAAGCGCTACAAGACAGTAATATACGTGTATGTCTCCTGAGAAATTACTGGTGATAGATAATATTATTGTTGCTGAGTAAAGTGGAGGTAAGTGTGAAGCATGGTAGTCCTACGCTTAGCACTAGAAACCGTAAACATACCCTAAAATATATTATATGTAGTAACTATAGTAGATCATAGTAACGAAAGGATTATGATTAACAACCTACTTAGTTGTATACAATCTAGGATGTGTAATTTTAGAAATATAATGCTCACCAGTGAAAGAAACATCATGGGTTCTACGTAAAAATTACATTAGGGCGTAGAGAGTGTGGGTATCAGTAAAAAACCCGCGATCAAAGGTTTGCCATAAACTTCGTTTTGAGTGCAAAATAAGCTAGTGTTAACTCGACTAATTAAATCAGGCTTTCAGGAATTTTAGGTTGATTATATTTCTATAAATACATAAGACCGTAATAAAAGTATACGACAATTAGGTGAGGCGTGGTGAAGGCTGAAGGTGGATGAATTAACACAGAACCTTATTACTGACCCTACTTCGAAAAGATAAGAAAAAATGGAAGAATCTGATGAGGTAAAATAGTAAATAAACAGTCAGTGCTGTAAAAGTACAAAATTGAATTGAAATTACTAAGCTTCAAGTAATTATACTGCATATATGTACATTTATACATTGAATTGTGAGCATTTTCCTTTAAGTAAGAACTGACCAAAATTACCATTTTCAGTTTCTTACGAACGAAAAGATGCAAATAGATTTTTTAATTTCCCCTAACTTAAAATTTGAATAAAATTTTAATTTAATTTATAACTGAGATTAAAAAATAAGAAAAATTTTGTCACTCCGGCCCAGGGTGCATGCTTGTTGTCAATACAGCCCCAGAAAACACAAATAGCACACATGCAGGCCCCTGTGAACGTTTGGCGCGCAATTTGTCAATTCTGATTAACTCATATTAACGGTAGATATCTTATTTCCTACTATTTTAGTAAGATTTTATACACGTTTTTTAATGACAATAACAGTGAATTTTAATTAAATAAAAAAAAAACTATCTGAATTAAAATTTCTAATTTTCTCCACAAATAAAATTTTAGGTTTAAATAAAATTTTAGATTTTTTTTCTTTTATCTTAATAATCCACACAAAAATCTCCTTTTAATTTGTGCAATTCTCATTATTTACAATATTAACACAAAAAAACTAGAAAAGCACTCCACTTTTAATTCATAATTACGAAAAAAAAAGAAGAAAAAAATATTTCCGCCAAAAATTTTTTAATTTCTCTGCATCGTTAGTAAATTATAAAACCACATAAAAAAATCTAACTTTTATCTACCACTAGAATTTTGTTTGCAGATTTGATATATTTTAAAAAACTTCACTGAAAAATTAATTAAATCACATTTTACGTACCAAAATAAAGCGACCTTTTTATGAGAAAGAAATTTACTTCAAATCATATGTTCTGGGAGCATTTCAAATTGATGCGATACGTAAACACACTGACAGATTACGTGCTGGTGTTGATACCAATTCAATTTACAATTTTTATTTAGCAGTTGGCCATTTCATTGGAATGTTGGAAAACAACCGTTACAATTTTATTACGTCAAAAGTGGGGAAATATATGTGGATCTTATTCGAAAAATATATTGGGTGCATTCGACGTTTTGAATATATTTAAATCCAAAGCTCGCTTTATAAAAATCAAATCTATATTTATAATTCAATAGCATCAAATTTATTTAATAATTTTAAGTAAAAACAAAGTGGTATCATCCCAGGCAAAATAAAATATAAAAATATAAATAAATAAAGGAATATTGAATTTTAAACAACGCGTACCCTTAAGCCACATACAAAGCTTTGAAGCTTTGTACTGTTTTGTGCAAAGTTGTAACGACTTCAAGTAAAACGTGACGTTTTCATACAAATTTTATTGCTGCGAAGACTTCTGAGCTCTGATAAACAACTATTTTCGATTCTGGTTTTATGTAAGAGTGAAAACAGGTGTCAAAAAGTTTTCACAACTATATTTTGGTTTTTTAAAAGTGATAGGTGGACAAACGAAAAAGACTTTAGAAAATAGGAGTTCGAAAATTTTAAGTCCCGTTACTAGATGATACACACTCGAGACTAGACACGACGTAAAACCGGTTTTTATATCGAGTGTGTAACTTATACACGGATGATGCACGTTCTTGAGGCGGCAAAGAAAATTCATCATTTCAGTATGATCTATACGCACACAAACGGAGTACACGCATACATATGTAATAAAACACTCGTGTATCATCCGAGTCTAACCCTCTGTTCTAAATTGTTCTATACCCGAAAATTTTCTAAAATAGTGCTAAGAAAACCAGTTTTTAGTAGGGTGTATCGAGGGTGTATCATCGTGTGTCACCGGATTAAGAGAAAATATGCGCTTGGGGAACAGTATTCAGTAAAGCTATTTCATATTTCAAAACTGATAGGTATGAAAATAGTTTCTAAATACTTCTCACACGCATTCCATTGAAAAACAAATGTCAAATGTAAATTTTCAAACAATTGATGACGCGTAACACAGCGAGCAATTCTTGAATTCATTTGCAACGGACTTAATTCTTTGGGTGATATACCTACTGTAAGAACCGCGACGAGAGCATGGTCACGCTGCCAGTATAAAAGCTGCTCCAACAGTTTTAGGTAATCAGCTTCAATAATTGTAATGACAAGTATGGACCTAGAGTTCACCCCGATTTCATTTTTTTTACCCGATATCACAATTTATTCAGCCTTTAAAATTTCTATAATTTCCTCCCAACAGATATTTGGATGAAATTACAAACAATTTTTTTAAATACGGAAGCAGGAAGACACTATCATTTGGAAGAATAGGGTAATTTCTTTGTGAGTTCACTTGTCATAGATGAAAAGTGTTTCAAAAGGAAAAGGAGATTGTTTTGGTAAATATTTTCTAGTTTCATTGAGATATTATTCAATTTAATATATAATTCATATTATTATCGGGAAATAGTGTATTAAAATTAAGATGTCTAGGGCAGCTAGTAAAAGAAGCATAATAAGGTTGGTTTTTTTATGATTTGAAATCAATTGTTAAGCAGCGCTCCTTGGTTTACTTCCGAAACAATTGTCTACCATCAAAAGTTTTCCAATGCCAGCGACTACACTATAAATAGTATCTTGCAGAAGAATTTTCTCCACGCCGGAGATCGCGAAAAAAGAAACAGATGAATAATTTTAATAAAAACACTTTAAATATCAATACATCTGACTAAAATATGAATTTCAAACAATTCATATTACGCCTATTTGAAAAAATTTTAGAAAAGGTCGTTCAACTTTAGCTTGATAAGTATTTAGAGGAACTTAACCTTATTATGAGGTAGCAGTCATGTTTCAGAAAACAGCATTAAACCTAGCCATAGAAGAAGGGAAAGAGGAAATGTATAAAAACAAGTTTGTAATAGCTGTATTTTTGGATTTCATGGATCAATGGTTTAAAATTTACCTAAAAAAGAAAACTCAAAGAACTAAAGTAAACGGATTACTTTCAAGAGAAAAGGAAAAAGCACTGTGTGTTCCACAGGGATCGGTACTTGGAACATTTATGTTTCTTATATATATTAACGTTATTGAAAATGTGATTAAGATGGAAAACTGTTTTATTTGTGGACGACATACAAGTATATATAATTGGAAGTAACTTACCTCAAGTCAAATAACAATTAGACCAGGATTTAAAGGCTTTAAGTAAATGGCTAAAAAAGAATTGCTGAATTTGCAAAAAAAAAACCAAATTTATGGCACTAAAGACAAACTGTGATATAACAAATAAAAAAGCTAGAATTGGTCTAAGACCATTTCTTATGATACCCTAGAATCTAGATGAATGCCCGTATGAAATTTCGTATTGTCACCCTTCTGTGCAAGTTTGATTTTTGAAATGGTTTTTCGCATATATTTTTAGAACGGTTCGTCCGACAGAAATAATGATTATAACCATTTTTATAGGATTTCGTATTCTGAAGAAGTTTTTAGTACAATGTCTTGGACTGATCGTTTTCACAGTATACGTAAAAAACCAAATTTTTTTTATGGCAACACCAAGAAGGAGTTGCCCGATTTAGTCTATTTTTAAAATTTTATTTTCTATTACTATGAAAATACCATGTACCAAGTTTCAGCTCTCTATATCGATGCGTTCTCATCCAAATATATAGTGGAAAACGAAAGTTTTGTATGGCAACCTCACTAAGGAGTTGCCCGATTTGTCTCATTTTCGAACTTAATTTTACTTTTTTTTTTTTAAGTCGGTGTACAAAATTTCAGCTCTCTAAGTATACGCGTTCTCGAGTTATCGTGCGCACAGACGGACGGACATGCAAAAATCAAAATAACTTTTAATATTATGCGTCGGTGTCCAATCCATTTTGCTCTACCATCATTATTTCGAGATGTTACAAACGGAATGACAAACTTAGTATACCCTATAGATTTCATCTAGGGTATAAAAAATTGAAATTTATGTTGAGTCGATGTAAAAGAGATGAGATATTTAGGAGTAATATTAGACAGAAACTTCATATGTATTGCAATGCACATGTCCATTACGTATGCAAGAAAATTGGAAAGAAGTTATGTTTTTTTTTTTAAAGAATAGGGAACAAATTATCACCAATGACAGTATCCACGTTTACAATAGTATCGTTAAAACACACTTCGAATATTTTCCAACAATATTACTGTTATGCAAACAGGGAGCGATCGAGAGGATGCAGAACTTACAGAGCAAGGCGATGAGGTGTATATTATGATGCAACAGATATACATACTGTACAGTCGTACATCAAATAAATCGTTGCCAGGGCAACTGAGGTGTATGGTTTCATAAGAAAGTAAAATCAATAAAAACGTCTCCAAGGTTACGTAAGAAAATCTTTTACCTCAGTAGTCTTTGCAACGAATGAACTGCCTATATAAATGGGAATTGGCGCTCTAACAAGTGCAGTCCTTTCTGAGCAGACCAGGTAATGCGTTAAATTATCAATCTGCTAAGTAGTGCTTTAAACTACTTGATGCCACCAATTGAATAGTGCTCTAAACTATACAATTGGAATTACCAAGGATAACAGAAACTATAGATCGCTTTAAGATTTATAGTATTCTTTATAGCTGAACAGTCGTACACCGCATTTAAGTGTAAGGGCTGATAAGCATTATTCAAATACTATAAAACTGTGTATGATGATTCAGACAATATATAGTGCTCTAAACTGTATATGGTGAGTTGAACTATACACAGTACAGTAGACCTTAGCTACAGTATCTTGAATTGTTTCCAGTGCTTTAAACTGGTTGCAGTGCAGTAAACTGTGTATGGTGATTTAAACGATATATAGTGCTCTAAACTGTATATAGTGAGTTGAACTATACACAGTACAGTAGGCCCTAGCTACAGTACCTTAAACTGTCTTCAGTGCTTTAAACTGACTACGGTGCTAGTAAACTATTTATTGAGAACCAATTATACAATAATTGAAATCTCCTTAAATTCAAGAGTTATACATCGAAAACATATAACCCATCTTATAGTTGTTGTATATACCGCTTTAAGGTGTATGACTCACTAGACTATAACATTTTTAGTCACAAATAAATCTAATCACTGCATTTTTCTACCATTTCAGATAGAAAAATACAGCAGAAAAACCGGTAAACTATTTAATAAAAGAAAAAAACCGAATCATTGTTAAATATAAGTTTTTCAAACTGGTATAAGTTTTTGGTGTCAACCCACTGTTACAAAATAAATAAAAAATATAATTTCAAAAAACTGACTGACTTGTCACTTACCTAGCACCTTTATTTTGATTTATTAATTTATAATTTTTGTAAGACGACCTAATAAGAGGTTCGTACACATACACCAATAAGATGTACATATGTTATAAGCCCTAAAGTGAACGAGATTAAAAGAGCGAATTGAACTGAGTGTATTGTTGTTCATATACAAGGTAATAACTGGTCGTCTACTTGAATATTTTCGCCGAAAATTAAACCAAGTAACAGACATACAACCATATATTTTAAGAGGAGCTGCTGACGTTATATAAGATTTAACGCATTACTAACTGAGTTAAAGCAGGAAACAAGATTCAATAATTTTAAAAGAGGAATTTTGCAATTATGAATAGTATTATGAAAATTAACTTTAAAATGTAAATAAGTAAATATTGTGTATTGAAAGAGTTTTAAACTAATAAAGTATTATTATTAGATGTTTAGCCTTTAGTTTCTCCCGTTGGAAGTTAAGAATGCAATATGAATATGATTATCATCCGTGAGATATTTTATCTTTCAAACGGCCGAAAATGCTTCGCTTGGCCGTTAATAAATCTGTTATGTTTGCGTGTGCTTTCATCGCTTAAACCCTGTACCTTTTTTACTACGTATCCTATAAGGTAAAATTACTTTTTATTCTACGGAAAACTTTTCTGCTGTTTCCTTAAATAAAAAGTTATCCAACCTTTAAGTTTAAAAATTACTAAAATTTACAGTGATTTGTCAAAATCTCCACTATTTTCCCGCCAAAATACTTACTATTATCATGTTTTTCATTTAATATTTTTAAATTACCAAACTGTACCTTTCATTTGATATACTACTCTTACCAATTTATGTATATAATAAATATATAAGAAAAATTAAAATATAGAGAAGGAATAACATTTACTGAGTTGTAGTGTAGATGAGTGAAATGCTTTTTGACTGACTGAGTTTGTTTCTTAACTTCACTTGGAGTGGCCATTGTCTGCAGCTTAAATTTCACTTTTTCCACCACCTGCAATCCTTTCAATTGACTACTCTTGGAGCGTTATTTTAATAAAAAAAAAATCTTTTTTCATTAGCTTCCCACAAAAAAAAATCCAACGGCGTCAGATTCGGCCCTCTGGCGGGATACCAAATTGGACTAAATCGAACGATGCAGCGTAGGTTGAAAATCTTGTTGAGATAATTCCTTACCATGAGAGTCGAGTGCAGCGTTACTCCATTATGCTAGTAGATCATTCTTGCCTTCGTCTTAATGCTAGATGCACACTTTTCAGCATTAATGACTGCTCGTTTTTTAAAAATGAAAGTTAAATATGCTGATTAAGATTACCTACTAGAGTGCTTCCAAATAGTCCGCCAAACATTTACACTGAATCTTCTTTGGGATATGGTCGGTTTTATCTTCTTCAGGTTTTGTTCGACTCAGATGTGTTCGTTGTGGCAATTGAAATACAATTTCGGGTGAATTGATTTACCCATCCAAAGTTATTTTTGCAGATTCAAAAAGAATTTCTTACAGAAGAATATAGATTGCTGATACTGAGGTTTTATATACTAATACTATACTATACATCAAGAAAAAAATCTAAGCAGATGGAAACGAGTTTTTAAAAAAAGTTGGTGAGAATATAGAAGAAAAAATATAAATATTAGTGATAGTAAGGTACAGTCTATCTATACATAGGAGACAACTAAATGTTATTGGAGAATATTTTGAAATCCATCGATAAACAATTAACAGGCTACCACCGCGATCTTCTCCGATAGCCTGTAGGCTTTCAAAGCGATACGCAACATTTAAAACAAGAACACTCTGGCAGTTAATGTAAGGATCTGGATCGCCAGGTGTCCTGGCCATGTATGCATACCAGGCAATGAAAAAGCGGACTGCCTGGCTAAAGGCACTGCTGAGGGCGAGAACATTACCATCTCTCCATTAGACTTCATAGCAGTCATCTCGCAAACATAGCGGCTTCGCGCTGCGCTCAGGCAACTGTTGTGGAACAACTCCAATGATCTCCTTGCGAGCTACCACATTAGCATTAATCGGCCGGACATATTCGATCTACCCAGACAAGTTATGATGTCAAGAATCAGGCTGGGGCACTTCCTAGCCACGAAACAACACCTATTCACGAAGCAACCTCGGCCACGTGCACTTTCTGCGATGACGCAATCCTCACTGCGGATCACATCTTCCAAATGGAACCTATAAACCTGTACCTGTACTATAGTTCTTATGTATCTGTTTTGCTAAGATCTCACTAGTGAAGTATTAAAAGAAAAACAATTGGTATGCCAAGTTTATTTACTGTTTGAGCCCGGATGGCTTCGACACCGTGAGCATTATACTATAGGGTTACTCAAAGCTATTTTTGAATTTTAATGTAAACAATCCCTCCCAAAGAATGAGCCCGTATAAGTGTCTTAAGATATTACTCTCGGAGGAAGCCTGAAATATTTTGATAGCAATCAGATCAGGTTATATATAACAGAAGTGTGGAGATTGTAAATCTTTGTTAACCAAGAATCGATATGCCAAACTAAAGTAACAATTTTCTTTATTCAAAAACAATAAATAAAAAAAAGCAAAGAAATATATTTACATAAAAACCGTAATATCTCTTAATAACATTGTAATATTGTATCATTCTACAGCTTCAGAAGTGAGTAATGTACTAAAATTTGTGTCATTAACCAAAGCTGCAGTGGATGTTAGCTATATATTTCTCTCTAAAAGCAAAAAATTGCATTCACAAAAAAAAAAATATTATCTCTCAAGATTCTTTTTAGACTTGAATCCTGGAAATATACGCACTACGTGGAGTCGAAAGAAAACGTGTATTCATTTAAGAATTTAAGTATTTGTACGTTTTTGGCAACAGTAAACTGGTATCCGTTGGTGTTATCGCTATTTCTACATTAATGCTATTTACATATTAAGCCAATAATCCCAGGAAAGAAAGGAAGAGACTTCAAATCAGAGAATTGTTCTCTTTTGGTAATTATAGATATCACAATATTACATATTTATAACTTTTACAACCACTGTAAAGCACTTGATGTTTGAGACATTGTGGACATCTTGATCCACAGCTCGCTGGTAATTCCCAATTGCATATTTCTATGCCTTCTTAAAAATGGGCCTACCCCATAAATTTTAAATTCTTTAGTAAGCGATATAAATCATAAAGTACTTATCAAATAGCACTTTAAATGGATTTTCTCCATCTTTAAAATTTCTTCGCATAGTTTATGCTAATGTTTTATCTAAAAAGAATGGCTCTGCTGAATAGAAACCCTGAAAACAGAAATACTGTTGGTTTTCATTTAAGACCACTTTACTAAGCTTCTTCAAGTCTTAAATCACGATTTGCATATTATGTAGCATAATTGACTGGTTATCTAGCTTAAAATAAATGGGCGATGATTAAAAGGAACTAGAGTTTTATTTTAAACAGGTCGCGACTTTGTTTTCCTGGAATGTTTCTTAAAAATATTAAACAAAATTAAATTTCTACAGATAAATTTGATGCCGTATCTGCAAATTGAAGGATTTGTTGAAATTGGACTTTTCCCGTTTTGTTTTCTTCAGTACGCAATTAAATAAAAAAAAAAAAAACTGCAAATTGACATTTTCTTAATAAAAATACTGCGAGCTCTAAATATTATTTTTTCACAAAATCGTATATTTATAATCTAACATACAACATCAATTTCTACTACCATATTCACCTATGCCCAATCCTATAGAGCAATCATTTTCAAAGATTAAAGGAGTTGCGAGGAGAATTCTCGCAGATTACATCTGTTGAGAAAAGCCGCCTTACTTCGGTTACAGAAAGTAGCGTTAGGGAGATAAATGTCACAACGCTGTAAATTTCATATATGATATATGATGAAAATCAGTCCTGAACTGCGTAGCGAACCACTTCACTAACCAAATACTATTTACAAATGTAAAAAACAAATAAAAAAATCATTGGTTTAATTGTTTGTGGATTTTCTTTAATTCTCTTGGAAAAGGTTTAATTAAATCTGAAAATGCTATATAATTTTATGATCCGAAAGGATTGAAAGGATTCAACATTTATGTAGTACTAAGTTAGTTATTGTTAGTTAACATAAATCTATAAGTACATACAAACAGAGTTGTATATTTTTGTTTGTACAGTATCTAATAAATGAAAATTGAAATTGAAATAAGCGACATATTACTGTGCCCTACGCACTGATTTCGCGTTGTATTGTCGCCCTGTGTTGACATGTGGTAAACGAAGCCTTACTGAACTCCCCCAAGAGGTAACTAGGCCGTAGGTCTAAATTTAAAATTTACATACTGATTGAACCAGAATCCTAAAAACGTTAACGACAGTTCCTCGTGCGACTACGAACTTTGTTGTCGAGTAAACTGAACCACAACCGCCTTTTGGGATGTTCTTTATTGAAATGCCTTATTAGGAATTATACCTGCAAGTATATTAGACAAATCTCTCTACTTCCTCCGAGAAAATGCAAATGTCAAAATCTAGAAGTTTAGTTTAAGGTATATTAGTTAGGATAATAAAGCCTTTGCTTATTTTGTTGTAAGATTCAAGTACTGGTTTCGTGTAATTAACGACACACTAAATCAATGTCCGTTTATGTTAATGATAGCTTTTGATTGTTTTTTTGAAAGCCAGATAGAATAGTTCGGTCATGCAAAGTGAAAAAAGCTGTAATAAAAGACAAATATATTCGTTTACGTAAATGGAGTTGTAAGGTTTTGTTTTCTTCTTCTCTTTCCTGGAGCCCTCAACAGGATGAAGGTCGTATTTCTTCGCTCATCCACTTCAATTATAGGTTCAATAGGGACATTTTCAACTTATGTGCCAGCAATGTCATATGGGAAACTGGGGAATGGCAACTGAGGACCAAACATCAGGTCCTCCTTTTTTGTAAAACGGTGCGCGACACCCGTAGATTCTTCATGTTAACCCACCCCACTCTTCGCCAAGGCGTGCTAGCGTGCCGCCCTGTATACAACTGGCACGGAGTGAGCTATCAGCTTCGGCTGATAGTCATAACTTCACGTCCAGCAGAGCTCTCGCTCACTTCTTACCATAACATTAGGTTTACGAAACACTTTTGGAGAAATCTTTATAAAGACGTTGGGGTAGCGTGAATAAGTTAGTTTATTTATTCGTATCATTTTTGGTGTACACTGAAAAAACCAAAGCAAATAATAATATTCAAATTGAAAATCGTTCATCGTTGCATCTAGGAAAAAATTCAGTGCACTCAGAGCGATTTAGATTTCGAAAAAATGGATCAAAGGAAAAAATTTATCATCCAGTTCAAGAAAAAGAACATGGGATCAAACTGATTGAATCCGAACTAAAAAACAAACTGACAAATAAGATGGAGCCAATCGATTCCCACGTTGTCCCTTCAGATAAAACTATTTCTTGAAAAATGTTAAAGAAAATACGCAGTCCATGTATTTGCGTCAGTGATGTAAACACACATTTATGTTTTAAGGCTTATGCTGTTATGTGTTACCGGTTTCGCAATATATATTAAGCTTTCGCCATTTTTAACTGTGCGCTAAGTTCTTAGAATTTTTATTCAAATTCAATACTTGGAAATAAAGTAAAACTAATTTGGAAATGTTGCTTTACGGTAAATTATTTTTTTTTGCACATAATAAGGTAATTTCAGTATTAAACTATCCCAATTTTTACTTTCCTTTGCTTTTGTACAAAGTTTATTTTTCTGCTTGAGGAAAATTTTACAAACACCCACTGGGCGTTAACTCTGAACCTCTTGCTTGATGACTAATTGCTGAGCAATTTAGACACCCCATTCACCCTCGGGTACTTTAGAAACTTATAGTGTGGAAGAAAAATAATCGTTGGCCGGTCTTATACATGAATGTGATAATTGGAACAAAGTCATTAGGACACTATTTAAATTATTAAATATATCTGCTAGGGAATAATTTGCTTTTTCAGATTAAGGATAGGCCCACTCAATGACGAAATTCAAAGTCGCTAATCTCATAGCACAGTAAAACCTGTTTTATCTAAGTTCTGCTAATCGAAATGAAGAAAAAATATTTCTTCCTCAGTTGCCTTTGCCCAAGTGGTAGCAATGATAGAAACGCTGCGCAATCTATGATCAACCCCAAAGATGTTTGGCAATAAATTATAATGTGATTAATTTGACTAAGCTTCGTCTAAAATTCATTCAAACGACCATACATATGTATGAAATTTACACAAATTAGCAGAATATCTATTTCAAGAAAGAAGTCTGCCAATTTATTTCTTTGTTTACGCTACTTATCAACATTTATTTATGATGTTTTATCACAATACAAAATTTATTTTATATTTATATCTACAGAGATAAGAATTTCTAATTGTTAGAGTACAATTACGTTCGAAAATATGAGAGGAACAAATTAAATATTGTCACAGTATACTTTGCTGTTTTTTTTTAAACAAATTGTGCATTTATAAATATAAAAATAAATTTTGGGACTTGATAGGTAACTTTAATTATAGTATTCACATGTCGAATCGACGGCAACTGTTTAACGGTAAACATTAAAAATAAAATAAATCTCAAAGGACTACTATTTTATAGTTGTCTTATTTCTATATCTAATAATAACAAAGTTCGAATAACATCTGTACAAACTTAATTTATTTTTCACGATTCAAAGAGTATTGTCATTATGGCCATTAGAAATATGCCAAAAATGAGGGAAACAAACTGTTTAATAGATTCCCGTGTATCTTTCTCCTTGAGTAAATCAGGCAATACTGTTACCATGGCGATATGTAGGAACCCACCAGCAGTGAAGGGCATAATCCATGAAGTTCTCGCCTCTAAAAAAAAAACATTATTAAAAAGTGTAAGTCTAATAGTGGTAGTAGTAATAATAATAGTAGACTTTACCCAATGCTGATGTTGCCCCCGTGCCACCAATAGCAACCAGCGCTCCCAACAGTCCAGCACCAGCTGTTAGTAATTGCGCTCGTGCTGCATCCCATCTACTAAATCCGGAACGTAAAAGAATGGCAAAATCTCCAACCTCATGTGGTATTTCATGCACTTTAGGAAGGAAAACAAAAATAAATCACAATTAACTGTGAATTAAGTGCATAGTAAAACTTACGTAAAATAGCGAATGTTGCTAAAATTCCATGTCGGAAAGAAACTAAAAACGAACCAGCTACAGCCAGACCATGGGTAAAGTTATCAATAGAATTTGCCATTAAATTTAAGTAGCCTGCAACTTTTTTTGGTTGATCTTTCACCTTTTTTTCGCGTTCCCGTAGATAACATCCATTAGGAACATCTTCAATATCACAAGAACCGTTCGCTGAACATCCAGACGACAATTGTCCTTCAAGCAATTTTCCACCACTCTTTCGAAGCAAGCAATTGGCAATTTCCACACATTTCGGTTGGGGATTATCTTCATCGGCATTCGCATACCCCGAAAAGATTTTTTCAACTATTGTAAAAATAAGAACACCAGAAAGAACCCACAAGCCACTTCTCAGAGATGGATGCCCATTTGGTTCTAAAATAAAAAAAAATGCCATTTACATTATACATTTGCCAATTGAATAGTATTAACTAGAGACATACTACTGATTTGAGCATCACCGCTCCAAGCTTCTGGCAGCAAGTGAAGAAAAACATCACCTAAAAGTCCACCAACTGCAAAACTTAACAATACTTTCAAGGATTTGGATTCAGCAGCTGAAAAATAAAATGTTTTTTTTTTTATTCAAATTTAGTACAGATTTTGTTATTCAATTTATTGAAAAAGGCAGTGACCTTGACAAATACAGAAAATAATAAACAATAAATTATATTCATAGCACTCAGAGGATATCATGCAGTTGTAGTCTGATGCTCCTCATATGTTTTAATTTTTAATGTGTAATTTTAATTGTTGTAATTCCTATTGCTAATTTTCCTTGAGGTAATGTATACACATTTTTAAGGTTTTACTGTTATCCAATGAATTCTTTTGCATCTATTTTTATAGCCTTAATAAAGAGTTGAAGAACAACGGGAAACGTTGGCGAAAAGAAAAAACTTGATTTAAAACCCTATACCAGCTATAGTAACAAGGAACCAACCTTTGCTACCAGCCAAAGACAAGAGTCATTGATTTGATTTTTGCGTCCTTTGACGCTTTTCATTTGTTCTCCGGCTGTAGGGTATTGCGAGAGGAGAGTCTCTCTGATCATCGCAACATTGAGTTCTGTATAGGTGCTGACCTCATTGAGGTGGGACTATGTAGGAATCCATAGCAGATTGACTGGGGGAGATACTATAGCAAACATTCGCCTCTCCGGCAAGAAGACTCAGCAGTATTGCCGCCTTGGAGAAGGCAATAGGAAGGCTGCAGTCTCAATCCGTCTTTATTCGGCATCTTGATTGCGTTTTAAAAACTTTTACTCGTATTTACTCACAAACAGTCTGTTAACTTTTGAAATTTTGAAAATCTAGTAAATTGATAAGTTCCCATGTTACACAAAGTTACACAAGAGGATGTGTTGCAACGTCGATATGAAATCAGCTGATTGGCAGAAGTATGGCTTTTGAGGTTAATCCTCTTGTTTTGTTATCGAGTGAATGTAAGAGTGATGATTTGGTCTCCATACAAGATTAAGAAAGTAGAATTGATGTTTCGCTAAAGTAATAAAATACATGGTACTACAGTAACCAATAGGAGCATCAAAATATATAAAACCATAACGGTGTATGAGTACTATATACAGCAACTCTCTATCAGTGATGACAGAAGCAAAGCTGGCAAGACATCTGTAAAACTAAAACATAATATGGAGTAAAATTGAATTGAATATGACAATGTATCCTTCTTACAAAATTGTCCAAAAAAACAACAAAGCAATGTAGATTACACTAGGTTTGTTGAATCATACGGTAACACGAATAAGTGAATTGTAAAAGAACGTTTCACAAATGTTGTCATAGGAAACACCAAATAGCAGGTTGTGATATGAACTCACATCCTGCTCTCGGTATTATCGACTTCCAGACTTTAGTACATTTGTGCAAAATTCCTACCACCAAATGCAAGCAGGAATAAATAATAAGCAAATTTGTGTAAAAAAATGTTTGAAGCCTGAAATACAGAGGGTTATTGGTAGGTAGATTAAAGGCAGAATATGGTAGCACAAGTGATGGGAACAATACCAGAAGTTTTTCAAGGACGCACCGAAATAATCGAGTATTACAAGAGCAGACTTATTAAAAAATTTACCATACCGTTTCAGACCATGTCCAACGGATAGCACTGCGCTGTGTTCAAGATTGTCGGAGCTGGTTTTTTTTCATATCGGGGAATTGGATTAAGCAGTGAAAATCTGTTAAAATCAGTCAAATGTGAATATATATGTATAGATGCCTTCCCAGAATATTAGACACAAATCTGTTGCTCTTCTTCAATCTAGCTAATTTTATATATGCGCGTGTTGGATAGAAATATAATAAAGCAATAGATATCAATTTATAACCGCTGGTAATTTACACGCTGCTGTAACTACTTTTTTTTTTTATTATTTGGCACTTATTTAAGCATTTAAAAATCATTTTTAAGCATTTATAAATCTGGATACCTACGCACACTTCGGAACATTCTGAAAATTTGTTGGACCAACATTTAGCAAAGTGAGCCTTGCAGCTTTGAAGATAGTTGCTAGCACTGACATGTATATAAATGGACTGACTGATCTGCTGTTTCATTTGGTACAAGTTTTGAGTTCAAAAAGTATGCTCTCATTGTCAATGCTACTAACTGTCGTAAACTGGCGCTATGTATAAATTATTTGGGAATTTACTTATATGTATGTCAGTGGTATTTACCAAATCTACCACAAAAGTATTTGGGACTATTTGTATCGCTAAATTTTAATTATGAGTCGAGGGAAGTGTTTTTTACAAGGCTGTTTTGGTATGAAAGTGTTGATTACCAAGTTGCCAGCTCTGGAAATACAGCTGAACTTCAATCGATTTCGCGTTCCCAATCGTTACAGTTCGAAAGTATGCTCTCACGGAAAGAGACAGGAATATGGAAATGGTGCCATTTGCTTTCATGCATTTTTGGTTCAAGGAGCAGTCCATTTATATACATGTCAGTGGCTCCTAGGCATAATTTTGTGTCAACTCTTTTAAAAATCCGTGCTGAAAATGGGAATGCCCACTTTTCATACAAACTTTAGGCCCGACATGAACCGGCATGAGAGATGTCTTAAACGATGCATTATGATACTCTGAACATATTTGATTAACAATGTTTATTTCAATTAAGCGGGGGAAAGCTTTGGCGATCGGATGTAGCTTGAGTGACTTTCTTGGGTGAAAAAGCGGACTTTTCTACTTCTCGTGATTGTTCGAAGTGCGTCGTGTAAAATTACTTCAAATGAGAAAAATGTTTAAAACAGAGCACTAATGACCATGGAAAAAATAATTGCAAAAATATGTGCCAAAAGTAGTAACTGGCGTGTATGTGACCCAAGTGCATGGAAAAAAACGTCTCAAGAACGCTTTCTTAATCGAGAAACAGTACACCAACCGATAGTACTCGACGAGACTTTTAGTTTGATATGCAACATGACGTATTCAAACCACCTAACCCTACCGAGCTTGAGCCGATCTGAGGTGCGAAAAATCTAGTACCCCAGTTCGAAAAAAAAAAAGGAAATACAAAAAAGTGAGTATAGGGATGGCTATTGAAGCCTCCGAGTATAGAAGTGTGGGTACTCAAACTGGACTCGGGACCTAAGGAATTTGATTCTGTACTAGATTGAACAAAATGTTCGTTCTAAATGAAACTTTGACCCCCCCCCCCCCCCCCCTCCCCAGCCTTCCCGCTTAATTAAAATAAACATTGTTAGTGAATATGTTCAGAGTATCATGATGCATCGTTTAAGACATCTCTAATGTCTGTTCATGTCGGGGCTGAAATGGGCATCCCCCTTTTAACAACATTTTAAGAAAGCATTGCAGTTTGAATAAGTTTTCTTCTTCGCATATAGTTTTCCATTTACAATTGCTATATTTAAAATTACGCATTGGAAATGTAGACAATATTTTGAGGTCTAACGGCGTTCTTTCACCTTAAATTAGGAGCCAATAATCCAGCTATACATAAATATTCAAGTGCATATTTTTTCAAATAAATAAATAAATCATTGTCAAAAAATGTTATCGAAACAATACATTTGCAATTTTCTTTGTTCTCTATGATAAGTGAAGTGATGAGAAATTTATTAAGTAAACTTCTTATCCAGATTTTTAATAATTTTATTAGGCTCTACAAGAATTGCGACATTATTAGTAAAAAATTCCTGGTTCACTTACAATGTGGCTCGTGGACGAGAGACACCAGACTCATAGAATCGTGATCTGTTATGCCGATGCCCTCTTTATTGGTAGAAAGAGAGTGCGAGAGAGAATTATGTTGTAAATGAATCAGATTAATGCATACACCACCAAAAACTAGTTATCCGGAAAATATAAAATAAGATTTTATATTTTAATAATATTTTTCTGTCAATGCTTTTATTCTCATAGCTCTCTACTGCCTTAAAAGAATAGGTTGGGTGCTATGTTGACATTATAAAATCTTTCGTGATTCTATGGACCGCATGCCATGGCCACCATAGAAAAAAGCTCTGTTTCTATTTAAACCAAACTTTCAATTACTACTTGCAAAAATCAGAGATTTTCCTGTCCTCACAGGATTTTTGAAACGTACGAAGACATCAATCGGTATGCAACTTTCATCAATTTAAATGTTTTTAATACTTTCCGACTATTTAAAATAAAAAATTTTCAATTTTGCTCAAATTTTTACAATATAATTAAATTAATTAATTATATAATAAAAAAATATACTTACGATCTTTAAATCCTTTCTCTTTAGATTCCTCCTCTGTAGATGGTATAATTGCTAATGGCAGGATTCCACTTAAACCTATTAACGCCGAGCCTAGCAGCGAGAATACCCATGGCGTATATTCGAAACCTTTCACAAAATCAGGTAAATAATATTGCACAGCCTCTTTGTACATAAATAAAAATGTTTCGTCAAGAAATTTTTCAGTCATATTCATTGTAAAGATATTATTTAACGGGGGTTATATGAAAACTCACTACACACAGCTTCCAGTATCACTTTAATGCACCAATAGTAAATAGAAAGCCGAGAGATGCGAAAAAAAAAAAGAGAAAATTTGAATCTTTTTACAGATCACTTACAATTTAATTCCCGTCAAATATTTCATAATTTGAAGTAAATAAGCAAAATCCGAAATAACACAACTTAAGACACCACCGGTGATAATAAAAATTTGGTTGCACCGATTATAAGTATATTTCTACGGTTAGTTTTTTCTAAGACTTTTTTCAAACACTTTTGTCATTTCCACACTTGAAATTTTTAAACTTTGTTGCCAGACGGTGAAATATCTGAAAGAAACAAAACGATAAATTTCAGTCAGCTGGTGAAAAATAAATTCATGTCGCTGTATAGTGTGTGTCGTCAAAGTAGTTGTTTCGAAAAATTTTATCTGCAGACAGTGTTGGCTATTTCAAGTGCATAGAGAACAATGATCAATGATATTATTGCTATCACGAAGATTATGCGAACGTGAGCTCTCAAAATATATTTTCAGCCATTATATACTGTGCTTATCGGTAATAGACCTAAAATCATTTTCGATAAGTTAATCCGTGTATAATCCTTTGGGGGTGGATATAAAACATCAACATATTTTTCTACTAGCAAAATTATTACAAATTACATACTGTCCATTTATGCTTTCATCAGCCATTTATCTACTAACCCAACCACGTTTTCTCAATGACGAAGAAATAAACTGACTTGAGATACTTCACTTTAACTCTCACTAAACCAGAGCTCTGTGTCTAATTGAAATTACAATTCTCGAAGCTAACTGGTGGTGTTTTCATCGACAGATCATTTTCAGTGTAAGCCAATTGAGCAATTGTATGTCATTTTATTTGTAACCAGCAATTTCGTACTTTTGAACTGATAATTTATTAATGTACGATAAAATGTTGGTCAATGATTGCTGATGTTGATATTCATGGATTGCGTGCAAAGATACGATGATAGAGGAGCTAAATACGTTATAATAATATGCGGCTATCGAAAAGATTAATTAAACGGAATAATGAAAAAAATAAGGTAGGTATAAAAAAATTGAAAAAAAAATAATAATAATAACAATAATTAATTAATGGTTTACATTAGAGATGGAATGTTTTCGAAAAGAAAACATATGAAAACAGCTCAACATCTATGAACCCTCCACTTTTAACACAGAGAACTTCATCTAACATCAGTTGAATTTCGAGCAGAAAGTTACGAAACGACGTAGATTTAAGCATACATAGAATAATAAAATACCAAGAAGAGAAAAAAATAAATCAAAGCCGGCGGAATGTAATGTACATCATTCCTGTTAAAAACTAAAAAAGCTTTCTTAGAAATGTCGAAAACTTGAAGGCTGAACACAAGTTTTTTATTCTCTTGTGATAAAATGCTAATGTATTGTGAGAATACTAATAAAGCTCTCGCGCCTGTTGATAATTTTTCACCTCAGCGCAGAGACAATTTTCTACATACATACATTCTGTCTTACATACTTATAAGCCTATATGAATTCAGTGATCAAAGATGTAATAAATGTTAAGCAATTATGTATACCCAAATTTTAAAGTTTTTTTTTTAATTTTGTATGTGTCGTGTTGACCTATCGTTTTTGGATATCGTATGGACGGAAATACAGACATCAAAACAATTTCTGGTCATACTATTTGCTTAACATTTATTACGTGTCTGGTCACTCCTTAAATTTGTTTTCAAACTTTAGCACAAACTTATAACTATTACTCTCTGATTTTATCTAAGATATTAAAATAAAGAAGACAATTACGAACAATCTTAGTGCTCCCATCGGTGGAACACTCAGGATGCTACCCTGCACGCTGAAATATTTATTATGAAAAGGTGTATTGGTAGTGTCACATGACCAAACTAAAAACAAGTTTATGTTTTTTATTGCACGAATACATAAGTTCACAAAAAAATTTTATAGCAAAAATAAAAAGATACTTCTATTTTTCCCAGATTGAATGTCTTAAATATGATTTGAGCCTAAGTAAATTCAGAAATATCCTATGCACCGTACTGGTATAGTAGAAAAATTTGTTAGTAACTTAGTACACCAATTGAACTTTTTGAAATAGTAGGTTGGGTGAATGGGTGAAGCATTTTTAATTAGGTACGAAATTTCGAATTATAAAATATCAAAAACAAAATCCAGAATGCATTATTCCGAAATCCGAATAAAGGGATCCTGAATAATTGCACGAAATCATCATCATGCGCCGCGTATGATTTGGTACAATCATTCTGGAAAGAAAAAATCACTATAACAATTTAAGTGCTAAAATGATAAACATTGGTCGGAGTTAGGTCAAACCTTGACTCGTATCATCCCGACGCTTGGAAAGAATCAGTAGTAATACCAATTCAGAAGGTAAGGTTAGGTTAGGTTAGGTTAGAGTGGTGGCCATCATAAGCTGTACGATCAGCCACACTTAGACTAGCTATGGTCCATTGTGATGCCACTATATTGGAACCCTACCTTGAAAAGATATACTAAGAGCTAGGGGATGCGATGAAATCAACCACAAGTGTTAATGAACCTTACTAGGTCCACCAACTCTTTGTCTGCTAATTCCCCCAGTTTGCAGAAAAAGTACTAAGCGTATTCTTCCTACGCTTAGCAAGGTTAGAACATTTACACAGCAGGTGCTTAACGCTCTCAACCTCTTCCTCATTCATACAGCTTCTACAGAAGTCATTGTATGGAGCTTGCATGCACTCTGCATGTTTCAGTCTTCACAGGACAAATCTCGGTCCAAAGCTGGATCACGCATGAGGTCAGTTCTCCCCATCTGCGATTTGTCAGCTTGCAGGGCAGTGCATCTAGAATCCTCTACACTGATTCTAGGGGCCGACCGACGGGTTCCTCTGCTAGACATATATTCATAGCGGAACCTTTCCTAGTCCGGGCGACATCGTTGCACTAGGCGCGATGTAATGGTGCTCGAGTCCACAGCTTTGATTGCCGCTTGGCTGTCAATGCAAATCCTGATAACTCGATCACGTCACAAGTTGCACGCAGCAGCCTTGCTGCTTTGCAGATGGCCAGGACCTCCGCGTGGAACACACTACAGTGGTCAGGTAGGCGGTACTATTCCTGTATTTGAGGGAGTGTTGAGTATTTTTCGGCACCCACTCCCACATCCATTTTGGAACCTTCCGTAAAGACATATATATCAGCGTCAATTGTTACGGGATTACCCTCCCATTCCTCTCTACTAGGAATGCTAGTTGAGAAGGCTTTCTCAAAGTCTAGTCTTGGAACAATGTAATCCGTAGCTCCCCGTATACAGTCTTCAGGACAGATCCTCAGTATTTTGCTGTGACCAGTGTTACCCAGCAGCCCGACTCTTTAAGTCTTAGTGCACTCTTTGCAGCTATACACATCCCATGGATGCCGAGGGGCAGGACCCGGAGCATAATCTCCATTGCTGCCTTTGGTGTTGTTCGAAGAGCTCATGTAATGCCTAAACAGGCAGCTCTCTGTATTTTAGTAAGACTTTTCAGGTGCGTCACTTTCTCAAGAGTATTTCACCACACCAGAACCCCATATGTAATTATAGGTCTTACGATAGCAGTGTACATCCAGTGCACGATACGATCTCTTGCCAAAAGTTTTCTTGCAGGCATACAGCGCAATGGATTTTAGATTTACCACCATCATCTGCAAAACGTCTTTTCTACAGTTAAAAGAGTAGCAAGAGTTTATACGATTGAGGGTTTCACTGCTAGAAGATAAACGCCAAATTTGCCACGGAATTATAAAAACAAGAATAGCGGACAGGAAAATTATCCATACTGTTTTACTACGTAGCGGAGCTGGCGATACGCACAAAGAAATTAAGTGAACAATCAGAGTTTGGACATTGTGGCGAAGATTTTATGAAAGAAATTTAAAATGTAGATGACAAATCTAACGGAATAAATAAAGAAAAAGCGATTGGTATGAAAAAAACTTCACGAAAACCTCACAATTATGAATAGAAGAAAGTAAATCAATTTTTTCACATACTAACCTTTCCTGAATACATATTTTATGAAACTTTTCAAGTTTTTAAAACTTGTTTAAGGTGATATTTATTAACGGATGCCGTCTGGAGGCTGTAACAGAATCTACGTAATTCATGAGGAGAAAGCTTTGGGAAAGATATAAAGAGAATTGCATATTCAAAATCGTGATGCATCCACCGGTATTAGCACAGATGTCCCTAGTCATACTTATATATTTCGTCGATGAAACTATTCGCAAAGATCAATACAAATTATTTGAAGATTTGAAAAGTAAGATCAACGCCTGTACAACAAATAATTAAAAAATATTGTACATGGCTTGAAGTAATACAATTTTAAAAAATGCCTGAAATTCTTACATTCTATGCATGCATGCGTGCGTCGCATACGTGCTTTATAAAAAGTATTAATTAATTTTATTAGGATATTTTTCCCCATTAATATATAAATTAACCTCGCAAAAATAAAACAAGCTTTCTTTCTTCGAATTTGTGCTACGAAATTACTGTGGATTTGAAAATACAAAATAAAGATTTCAAGGTACAATTAAAATGCCAAACATATATGTAGGATTGAGATACTTCGGCTATAAAATAATAAACGCTTTGTAGTTGGTTTATAAAGAATTATATGTATTATGAATTAATCCAATATTGCTAAGAACTAATTTAAAACAAAAGGGATTTAATTGTTAAAAGGAACGAAAATACTTGTACAATAAATCAGATGAGAACGGACTCACGGCGAAGACTCGACTGCTGATAATCAACTCGTTGTTTGGCTGAAGATAGGTTCCGTTAACCCCGCAGTTGGCATGTCGTTTTTATTTTCAGTGTTTACTTTTTTTTTCTCTAAAAATCATTTTGAGGTTCCTACATCCGGCCATCCTACAAATCACCTTCCTCACCGCTTTCCCAAGGTTTCATGGTATCCGCAGCTGAATGTGTTAAGTTAGGTCCTTTGTGAAGACCTACTTTCCTAAGCTCGTATCTGTCTTTATCTTTAACTTTTGTGACCTTATAGAGACCCATAAACTTTGGATGTAGCTTCATACCAGGACTAAACTGAGTCTTCTTAACAGCCACTAGGTCACGTACACAATATTCATGGCCCGTTTTACGTTTCCGCAGAGAATATCTTCGATTTTCTTGCTGAATCTTATTGATAGCACCTTGCCGCATATCTTTCCTTGTTTTTCAAATTCTTCGATCATTACATTCACCAGTATCTGGGACAATTCCAATGAATGCGTCGATGATTACGAACAAATACTTATAGTTCTTCCCAGTAGATGTAAGTGGTCCTAAATGATCCATGTGGTAAGTATGCAATGGAATGTAAACTTTTTCTATAGAGCTTGGAGATCCTTCTTGTTTGCCTGCTTTTCTCGATACCAGGATACATGGAACGCAATTTGAGATTACTCTTTCAACTTTAATTTGAAGTTTCGGGATGTGATAATCTTGACGAAGTATCTCCGCGACCTTTCGAGCAGCATTTAAATGACCTTGATTGTGCACTGATTTTATAACGTCGCTTTGTATAGATTTTGGTAGTACCAACCGGTAGTTACCGTTTTCAAACTTGTATAAGATACCATTTCTTAGAATATAGTCGTCATAAGGGTTATGATTGAGAATTATGATAATGAAACGGCAGTTCTCTTCTTCCTCCTGAGATTTCCTTATTCTGTGCAGCATACCTTCTTCTACCGCAAATATAGTAGGATGACAGCTAAGCGCATCAACATGACGCATCGGAGTAGCTGAACCGTGCATAACTGTACAATGATACTCTTCTAAAATCATTGCCCATCTTGCAACTCGGCTGGATAGTTCTTGTTTTTTCATTGTGAGTTGAAATGCTTTACAGTCCGTAAAAACCTTGAACTTAAGTCCTAGTAAATAGCTTCGTAGTCGTTGAAGTGATTTTATTATCGCCAACACTTCCAATTCATAACTTGTGTAATTCTTCTCAAATTGTGACGTCTTAAAGCTTATAGAGAATACTGGATGAAACTTGTTGTCGTCCCTATCCCGCTGTAAGAGCACCGATCCAAAGCCTACCTTGCTCGCGTCAGTGTGTAACTCGGTTTCTACATTAGGATCAAGTAACTTCAAAACTGGGTTTTTACAGAGGCAATGTTTTAATTGATTAAAGGCGCAAATTTCTTCACTTCCAAATTTGAAGCCTATATCCTTCCGCGTCAAATCCGTTAGAGGTCTGCCTATCGTCGCGTAGTTAGCAATAAATTTTCGAAAGAAGCTCGTCAACCCCAAGAAACTTCGTACATCCTTGACAGATTTTGGTTTTGGGAATCCTTCTACATACAGCCTTCACATTTTCTCTTGACGGTCTAACAGGTCCTTTTTCTATTTCATGTCCACGAAACTCGATTCTTCTTCTTAGAAACTTACACTTACTCCATTTTATGATCAAGCCATTCTTTTCAGCTATTTGCAGAACTAGGTTTAACTTTTCTAAGTTCCGCATCTCATTTTCGAATGAGACTACGACATCGTCCATGTAGACAAGCATCACATTTCTTTGAATTAATGGCTGGAAAATAGTGTTCACTCAGGATGAACGCCGTATATTATCGGCTTGGCTCTGCAATGTAGTGGAAGAATCCATTTTGCAAATCTAATGAAGTGAAACCGTTTGCGTTTGGTTTTTCAAAATCTCTTCGATTATTGATAAGGGATAACGATCTTTCACGATTTTCTGATTCAACTTCCCGTAATCGATACAAAGTCTTGGATATCCATCTGCCTTTTTAGCAAGCACTACAGGGCTAGCAAAATCTGAGTTGTTCGTTATTATGCCCTCATCTAACCATTGCTGTACCTGTTCGTTAACTATTTGTCTTTCTTTCACTGAGAGTCGTCTCGGTCTTTGACATACTGGTGTTTCGTTCTCTAGCGTAATATTCATTTCTATGCAAGAAGTAGTTGTTTTCTCAAGTCAGTATTCCTCGATTAACTTTCTTACTTCACACTTTAATGATTTGTCTTGTACTTCGCTTACATTCTGGTATTTCTCATCTTGAGTGATTGTCATTACATCCTCTGCTGAAGGAAATTAGTGTTTTCGTTTTCATTATACGGTTTTTCTTTTATGAATATTATCTTTTCCTCCTTCAACTATCAAAACAGCGTTTTTAAGCAAAACCTTCCCTATTAGCATATCTTGCCTTAGCCATTCATCGGGAACTACATGACACATCACAGGAAATGCTTCATCATCTATACTTATAGAAAGAGGACACAAGTACATAATCCTCTTCAAATTACAACCAAAGCCAGCAAGAAGAGTGCCGGGACCTCGATCTTTCGTTGAAACAGCGAGTTTGTTGTAAACAGATCTTTGTACTAAAGTAACATCGCTGCCCGTATCTACTAACGCAATGAGCTCTTGATCATCAACAACTACCTTAACATTTGAGTCGGGTAGTGTTATTGTGTTAACTTGGCTAAATTTTCCTTCAAAATCTCTTCGCTTTCTTGGTTTTGGACAATTTGCAGAAATGTGACCGAAATCATTACAGTTGAAACAACGTTGACATTTTGCTTTATGCGGGCAATCATTTGGGGTGTGCGAGTATGCTTCACAAATTGCACATCTAACTTTTCCGGGATTTGGTTTCTATGTACTCGACTTTGGGATTATTTTACTGCGCGATTTCGTTGCAGCTGTCTTTTGGCTTTTCATAATTTCATATGTTTTAAGCTTTCGCTTTAATTCCTCAAGTATGCCTGCTATTATATAAGCAACTATAGACTCCTCATCCATGATACTTCTACTGGCAATTTGTTTCATACCATAAACATATTCTAGATATAATTCGCTAGGCGATTTTTTCGGCTTTCTAACGCTTTATGCAAGGTTATGCTACACGTAGTCGGGGTAAACTCCTCCGTCAAAAATTCTTTCAGTGCTTTCCAATTTAGAACATTCATATCAGACTCTATTGCTAACCGGGCTGCTCCTTTTAACAATCTTCTCGCATAGATATACTTCTGAATATCGTACCATTTACACATTGTTGCGATATCTTCGTACTGCTTTAACCATGTAATGATGTCTTTGCCAGATTCGCCACTGAAACTCTCCAAAGACTCTTCTAGATCGCGAAAAGAGAAACTACTTTCAATATCTTTCATTGTCGTGCTTTTATCTAAAACTATACGCCTTGGTGGAGTAATATTCTGAGTATTGAAGTTCAACGTATTTTGTTCTTGGTTTTGGCTTAAAGCAACAGTATCAAAATTAGCTGAATGATTAGAAACGGCACTTTCAATTATCTGTCGTGAATTTTCTACACTAATAGTAAGTTTATAAATCATTTACAATTTCGCTCAAAATACTTTCTACACTACTTTCGCCCGATTTATAACTATCAGAACTTTCGTTTATATCTTCAGAATCCTCAAAACCGTGAAAACTACCTAATTCACTTTCATCAGTATTTTCACCACTTATAGCTATGTAAAGCCTCTGCACTAAGTCTTGTTTTACACGATAATTAGTAGGAAGTTCCCATTCTTTGAGTTTATCTTGTAATTCAACAATCTTAAATTTATTTATTTCATCCTTTAAATCATATTAAGTCCTATCGAGCTTAAAAATATAAGATACTATAAATTCCGATACATTTTTATGTCCTATCCTTGTCTCTATGTCGCATTTAATTTATTTTCATTCATTTATTCATTGCAAATAAAAAAAAATAAAAACCTGTACGGAACTCCATAAGAATGTTCTTGAATTTACGTGTGTATTGTATTCTAATTTTTATTTCGCCGCACTTCTCAGTATGAACCGTTAGACCGTATTGTTGGAATTATTTCAAAAATGTTGTAAAATTTTTACTTTAAAATTTTGTTGGCATAAACAACGGCATTCAAATGATAAAATAATCGAAAATTCTGACCTTAAAAATCCTTTTTGTACCTATTCCTATTCGTGATCTTTTCCGTCTTCCGCCGTGAGTATTTCCTTTGTGAATTGCATATCCTTTCCTTGCTTAGGTATTTCCTCTTTTCAGCCTTCTTGATCTTTTCGTATCTTGCTTTTACCATTTCCTAGCTTTCTACTTCGTATCTAAAACTCATATACTTTACTTTAACACTGTGCTATGTACATACATATGTGCCCTTGATGTTCACAAAAAATGCAAAACTTTTCTTTTTCACAAATCTTCAAGTTTTTCGATCCATTTTCAAATTAATTAGTTTTAGAGTTCTTTTATGAAAATCTCACTTTTGACACCACTTTGTAGGATTACTTCGGGTATAAAATAATAAACGGGGTTTAATTGTTAAAAGGAACGAAAATACTTGTACAATAAATCAGATCAGAACGGACTCACGGTTCCTACATATATTCACATTGACTGAGGTAATTGACCTCATTAATAAAAAGCTGGATGCTGGTAATTATGTTTTTGGATTATTTATTGATTTGAAGAAGGCGTTTGATACTGTAGATTATAATGTATTAATAGAAATATTAAGCGAATTGCGAATTAGGGGACAGGCAAACCAGTTACTAAGTAATTATCTGCAAGCAAGACAGTGTTGTACGAAAGTGGGAAACAGCTATAGTGAGAATGAAGTGATGTGTACTGGAGTCGCGCAGCGATCAATTCTATGTCCGCTCCTTTACTCTCTATACATGCAAATTTAATAGAAGTTGTGATGTCTGCGGAATATTATATATTTGCTAACGATCTCTGTCCTGTACAATGGGAATAATGGCGATGATTTACAGAGGGAAATAAATAATGAGGACTTTATACGATACACAAGATGGTTATATGACAATAAACTTACAATACATACAAACTGCATGCGTTGACAGGCAAGCAAAAGTTGGATATTGGATTGCAAGTGGAAGAAGAATTCATTAAAGGAGTTAACTTAGTATAATATCTGGAAATGATAATGGATGATAAACTGAATTGGAAACAACACGCTACAGATGTGAGGAAAAAAGTGGCACCACTTATGGGAATCATGAGAAGAATAGACTTTTTTAACCACCAGACGAGAATCTTAATTTATAATGTATTTATACTACCGATAATTACTTACAATATAATTAACAGGTCACATTGTAGCAATAACTTACTAATATATTTATACATAGCAGTTTTGCTATATTCAAACTTTGAGGCAGAGGTGCTACCACTTTTTTGCCAATAAGAAGATAAAGAAAAAGAGGTGTTGGTTGAAAAAAATGAATAGGTGAGAAAGAGTGTACCGAAATCACGAACAATATAATACAAAAATTACGTGATTAAGTTTTTTATACCTCAACATTTCTTACATTTATCACTCAACCATTTGCCGTTAAAGCTGTTTTTCTTTTATTTTTATCATGGTAGGTACTAATCCAAAACCTCGAAAAATACTTCGCAAGCGACTTATATATGGGCAAGACGGAAGTGGTCTCCTGAGAAATTGACTAAATTTTTATTGGAAATAGCCCTAATGCCTATACCAACGTTGATTTGGTCTAATTTATATACAGTTTAGTATAGTTTTCTTAACAAAATATTAGCAAATGCTGTCAGCTGAGTAATAGAGCATAGGGCACAGTCATCTACTGTGTGCTGTTGGGCCATTTGCCGGGTAATCGTTGATTTCAGTTTGAACTGAAATTTTTAAATTCATTTGGTTAAACGATGTTCTAAAAAGTAGAACAAAATTTTAATCGAAACTATAAACTACAATGTCGCAAGCGAAGCACTCTCAACTGAAGATAAAAAATTATCTGTGTTGCTGTCTAGCAAGGCTTTTACGTAGGAAATAACATTTTCATCGTTTCAACTCAAGTTTTTCTTATCAATTTTCTTAAATAAGGTCCATCAATTAATATAAATTTGGAAATCTAGTAGAAGTTAAAGAACGAATCTAAAATATATTTATGATGCATGTCATTTTATCTGGTGTTCTTATTTTAACCTACTAATACTAACACCGACTAACTGATGAAAAGCATGTATTGTTGCCGTTTATCTATTAAATGAGTTTGTGTTAAGATGGTTTTGATTAAAACCCTCCAGAAATACTTCCCAAGCCATGAAACAGAAATCTTTATGTGTGCGTGCTAGTCCAATTCTCTAAAATGTTTTGTATTGATTCTTATGGAAAAGTGACTAGACACTAATTTTATAGATGCCATAAATCCTAAACTACTATTCGCACAGGACAATTATCTTCCAGTGATTTTAAGCTTGGCGCCTTATATTCTCACTACACATACAATTTTTTTTTTTAGACAGGGGACCCCAACCCAAGCACGGAGGCAAAAGCGGTCCATTGTGCTGTCCTGCTAGAGGCCCATTCACCAAAAGCTTCCTGTCCTCTTAATGAAGCCCATCAGGTCTTGGTGAGGAAGCCTTTTCAGCTCATCCACAGATAGAAGGGCAGACCGAGTATCCAGTCTGCGCCGGGCGAAAGCCGGACACGCACACAAAATGTGTTCAGTTCTCTCAAGCTCTCCCTCCAGGCAGGACAGACACTCAGGCCTGTCAACAACTCCCATCCTTGTTAGATGAGCGTGAAGTCAGCTGTGGCCAACCACAGCTCTACATTGTTTCCTTCCGAGCCCCATGAGAAAATCGAAGATATTCCCATTGGGCCCATCAAGAAACAATTTTGTACACCTGCAAGTTCTCAGGTTCTCTCATCTCTGTTGATGCTTTCTATGAACATCCGCTTTGATGAGAGACCCGATACTCGAGGTGGCAACGGCTACGGCGGGTTCCGGTCCTAGGAACGGAGGATCAGAGCCAGCCCTAGCTAAAAGGTCAGCGCTTTCATTCCTTATGATCACCATGTGACCACTATATACCTTACTTAACAAAATAATAAAACAGTTTTGATTAAGAAGTAATCTTACCATTTTATCTGTAGGCAGCTTGCAGATTGATTCGAATTCAACGGACCGCGGCACATTCACGTATGCAATTATTACTCAGTTGAGAGTTTTTGTTTGGGAAATCGTAGTCAATTGGTTAACGAGAAATTTTTTAAAATAATTTTGTTAGGTAAGATACTAACTTTAGACGCAGGAGCTATTCAAAGCAAACTTTTATCAGGGACTGCAGACATTTTAGAATGTTAGAAACAAGTTAATGGTGAATTCTTTTCACCTGAACTGAACCGTAACTCGTTCGGTTCCTAAACCTAGTGTTTTCTTCACCACAGTGATCTTGAACTGGTTCCGAACGTATGTTCTTTTCACAGCGGCTCTAACATTGGTTTCTGCACCGGCTTTGAACTTTCTTATTCCATGAAAATTTGTGGTTGCGGTCTGGAGCTAAACGTCAAATCGGAAGTATTGCGGATGTGTGGACATTTTGTGAAAATACAATTATTTTTTGAAAACGTTTATTTTTTTTTATTAATATCATAATATCATTCTTTTCAGCTTGTCCCCGTTCGGGGCAGGGCTAAGTTCGGTGCAGATCTGACATATTCTGGTTCAGTTTAGTGCCTGTTCGGTTTTGTTGAAAAGAATTCACCATAAGGCTCTCATGTATTAGTGAGAAAGTTCTGTTTCATGGCTTGAGTTGGCAAGTATTTCTCGAGGGTTTTGTTCTTCGCTGGTATGAGTAAGATAATAAATTTTGCTTTTTCAGCAACAAGAGATATTACAGAGAGTAGCGCAAATTAAATTAGAAATGTAAATTTAGAGTAATTTGATCAGCTGATAACTGATTGTAAATAAACATTGTATAAATGTTTTTAAAAAACATCGAACTTGTCTGAAAAAATCATATTACTTTCGAAAATAAAATTTGCACACCCTGTACACTTGCCGCAAATTGTCAAAATCATATGGTTTTGATAAGAGAGAACTAACTGCCTCTTTGCCTTCGCTCTGTTCACTCATCTCTAATAAACAAAAACAAATTAATTTTGCATATTTGCGTCGCTTGATTAAAACAAGGAAAACAACAAAAATATAACGTAGATAGCGATCATTGGAATTCCGTCCTGCCTTTCGAACTTTTTACTGTTTTGCACTCTGCACTAAAATCAATTTCCAAACAATGGCAGCAGAACCAGAACGCACTAGACACTAGTCATTCTTGAAATATGGCAGAAGGCCGCCCTGAATCAGAATGGCATATAACAATGAACTATAAAAAAAAAGCAACGACACCCAAAATAGTTAGTTTAAAGTAAATTGAAATCTAATTAGATAATTAAGAAAATACATAAGAAAACTCAATTCCAGCTGGTACTGAAATGCTAGTATACTACTGCAGCTGTTGTCTGGATTTGCACACGAATTGCTGTATTTTCTTTTGTCAAATAAGAAATTACCATACCAACCTGTACAAATCTATTACGTATCCAAGGTCTTCATATTATCTATGAATTTGTAATAATTAGCTACTTTCTTAAAGCAGTTGTAAACATAAAAAACACTGTATTATACTATACACTCTTCGGCGTCCCAGGGACTTGTATTTTTTGACACTTAACGGTACACTGGCTGGCTGGACTGGCGACTGCACTGGGTTGGTTTGGTTGGCTTTGAAAAATTGCAATTTTCTACATGTAGCCCACAACACAATGCATTTTCTTTTCAATTCCAATTAGAACAGAACAGCTGTTGGAATTGGAATTTATATTCCACAAACAAAGGAATTCGAACAGCATTCAGCTGCCGAATTTTAAATATAGCATTTATTTAAGAATAAGTTTTCGATTTTGTAAATTAGTAAAATTAAAGATTTCGTATATATATATTTATAAATAAGTTCGTATTCGAGTTATAAGATCCGAATAAAATCAAACTACATATTCTATTTTCACTTTCAGTTCCACTATTTCGAATTGAAAGAGCAGAACGGCCCTTTCATTTCATTGCCAACAAACTTTAGAAAAAAAATTACTTTTGACAGTTCTACATAGAACTGTCATTTTATATTGTCGTTGACGGGTGTTTTTATTAAAATAAAGACGGGGTTCTATGGTTTCTGTAGTGTAAATTTTCACCTTACAAATATTATAGTGAATTTAACAACTTCTTCTTGTACTATTACAATTTATAACAAATAAGGTTATTATGAATACAGAAAGAAGTGGAAACCTGATAGTGAGAACAGAAAGTGAAGATGACTCTGGCATTTTGTCTAGTAATTCGCCATCTCTTAGTTCTCTAAATAAAATAAGAGAAAATTTTAGGCGATCGGAAAGTACATCGTCTCAAATAAGTGCTAATAATTCTAATGTTCAAACTCCACAAAAGAAAAAAGCCGGTAAGTAGTATAATATGTGTATATTTGTGTTTTAATTACATCTATGTATAGGATTCAATTAAAGGTATTCTGTTTTTAAGAAAAGAATTAATTTCGATATGTAGTTAGTTGTTTATTTAGTCGTCTAGAATTCAAGGCCAACAGGACATTTATCAGCAATATGCTGCAATCAGGGTTTTCCTCAAGGAAAGGTTTTACCTGCGATGTGATGTGTGATAGTATACAGGCTTAAAATTTCATGTATTGTTAGTGGAAGTGACCTGTAACTTCATATCATAACTCGTTTTCCGGAAGCTTGCCCTCAACTGTAGTTTTATGTCCATTTCAGAGTGCCCCATCCCCTTTCATATACACATAGAAAATGAACTCTGCAGTAACTTTGTTGATTACCCTGAATTGATTGAAGACGGTTGAATTCTTATTAATATTATTGTTTCTCAGAGTAAGATCCATATATTGCCATTCACCGGAATAGATTTGCGCGGAAATTAGAGGAGGCACCTATCAATAGAAATTTACTGCGGATAAATATTAGTCCTGGTGATCTTGCCTACTTTGCAGCAATTGAGCAGCACTTTATATTCTTGGCATGAACTCCTTAATTCAGATTCTAAGAACTAAATCAAACTCTAGTAGATAGATTTTCTCTACGCAACTTCAGTAATTTGAAAGTTCTATGGACTTTCAACAAAACCTAGTCAAATGCTGTCGGTTATGATGGTATTCCCATTAATCGGGACTTTTAGCATAAAGCTCCATGATTCCAATTATGCGATGAAGGTAAAACTGCAATACATATATATCTTGCACGACTTAGCAAGACTTTCAACTCAATTCCAGATGGGCTGCAATTGTCAAACTGAACATATTATTGTAATCTTCTACTTTTGGCAATTTCCTTATTTCCAATTACCTTAAGTATATTATATTAATTGTTAGATGAAATGAACAAAACTCGACTCCGAGGACCTTCAGGCGTCCAGGCATTCTGGTTCCCCATTGTAATTCCTAAATTTACAATTATTACAATTACTAGCATCATCTATATGTAAAAGATCTTTAAATCTATGGAGCTGCTAATAACAACAACCTTCATACAAATAACGCTAACTAAAAATTGTTTAAGAAAAATGGAATCACCCTCAATTCTTCCAAAAAACAGGCTCTTATGTATGCCAGTAACACAAGTAGCTAAGAATGACGCAGCTTGTTCTGTTTGACCAAACTTTTTCCATTTCAACTGACTACATCAAGAATTCTGATCTACTAATGGACCTCAAATTCATCATATGATACCTTCCAATTAATTTTATTTGCTCCCGAATTTTCTATGGACTCCATTCTATATAGTTGTATTACATCATCATCAGCAACCTTTTCGATATTCAAATTCAAAATTTATTTATTCCTAGCCCCTGCATAAGCGTCACGTAAATAAATATTGGGTAAGGCGATATAAGTACATGGTTGGAATATAGTAAGTTTTATAATTGTACAAAAGTAGTTAGTTAAAGTTTGTATTAAATAGCAGGTAACATTGCGACACTTAAACTAGCACATCAGTGTGTTAAGATTATTCAGCTAGAAAGACTTATTATGCTCAGTTTAAAGTTCTCATTATAACCCAAATATTTTATGCAGATGCATCCCTTCTAACCCTTTACATAAAGTATGTATACGTTTTGTTTATATACTTAAGTCTCATTCTCATGCTTTGGAGCTTTGAGAACTGTTCATGTCTGGGTTGTTCTCTAAAATTTATAAACAAAGAGTCCAATATTTATCAAAAAAGCTTGGCTGGACTTACTTCTGAAGTACATTAGTCAAAGGCTCACGAGCAATTTCAATAGTTCTACATGAGTTCCTTATCAGGCACTTACTCACTTCGGTTTTAAGATTTTGGACAATAAGCGTCTTTATGGAAGTATCTGCTGGAATCCATTAGAAATATTCAAAAAATTGCTCCAGTATATAAGGTTCCATTGCTTTACGTTTTTGAGTCACGAATAATTTATCCTTCCTAACCTACCTTTATGCAATACACAAAGCGTTTTCTCTCTCTACCTGATAGCTTTCGAAAAGTGGTGAAAATTTTTAATTAATGTTCATTAAAATGTCGTATTAACTAGTGAAATTGAGATTTCTTTCAAAATTATGTGACATTCAAAGGAAGTCATGTAATAAATATTGAAGAGATTAACATGAAGATTAAGGTTGAGTGCCTATTTCGCAGAGTATCTGCCGACATTATTCCTCTCATATTATTCGGACAGAAAACAAAGTTCTACTCGGCACATCAACATTGTTTTCATGGTAAATGGTCTTGTGCAAGATTTCTGTTAACAGAAATTCTGCCATAATTCCACCTTGTAGGGACTAGGTTTTGGATCTCATGCGGACATCATTTAGCTGTCGACCCTTATATATTTTTATTATTTTGTTTTATAGCTCTTAACTCCTTAATGTTTCAGCGAATTGATATTATTCCAAACATTCATTATACTTACTTTATAATTTGTGACTGTAACCTTTACAGTTTGTTATATTTATTTATATTTTTTTAAGTTTTGCATATTATGTTATATTTTATTTTGTCCTCTTATATATCATATTACTTTACTAGCTTTCTATGTTTTAATTGTTCTCAATTTTTATTCTAAGAACTATACTATAATGTACATTTTTGTTAGTTTTCTAAACTTTTTTATACTCGATTAATACTTTATTTATCACAGAATAACTTTTCGATGTATCCAACGATGTGACGAGGAGCAATCTTATTTACTTTCTTATTTTCTGTCAAATTAGGTAAAGTTGTTTCTGAGTTTAAAGCATTTAGATACCGATGTGTTTGTTTCATACTTGCTTAAAACTTGGAACAAATACTATAATACATTATAATGCTTCTCGCTCCAGATTTCTAGCTTCACTCAATCCCTCTGTTGGTGCAATTAAAAATCTTGCTTTGATACGATATCTCATCGCTTACAATGGCATATTCGCTTAAATCTAGTAAAAGCATCACTCTTCCTTTATGCCGATAATGTTATGTATCCTTTGGCATTGAAGAGAACTCAGTAGACTATCAAAGAATGTGAATGACTTGTTTACGGGATAGAATGAATTTTCCTTTTTTTTTATTACGACATTTGGGTGGTTATAGAAACTTAAAAGCCCGTGAAAATTGATTCCAAGGTAATTTTACTAAGGTTGTAATCCTAATTTTTCGTTCTTTATAGACATCCTCTATGGTTTTCGCTTTAGTAACTTATCTATTTCACATGGTGCTAATTTACCGAATGCAGATGTCTTGGGAGGTATACAGGTTAAATAGGATTGGACCTAGGAGTGAATTGGTATAAGAAAGAAAAGAGATAGGCCTTTGTTACCATATGTTCCTTATTTCGAAGTGTACCATTTTTACAAATTTTTTCAACTTTTACAACAATTTGATGGCATGTTTTGCTCTATATTATTATTTATTATTATTAACCGTCGAAACGATGAAAACGTGAAAAAATACAACAATTAACAACAGCTAAAAAAATACAACAACAACAAATTCAAAAGCCGTTGTCAGCAACATCAATTTAGAATTAAGTATCTTGATGCATGCCTACGCGTATTGTTTGGAATGCAAGGCGGTAATACTAAGTATCCTTGTTACCTTTGTGAGTGGAATAGTCCTGAAAGAAATTTAATTGTGAGTGCAAAAAGTGAAGTTTTATGGATACGTAGGCACACAAAATTTTGTACAACGTTTACGTAGTCGGAACTTTTCTTGTTGCCAAGGAAATTATTGCACAATGAAAAAATACTATTCGTCTTTCCACAATACTTAATTTGGTTGCAAAATCGTTGTTTCGCTCAATTTTCCGAATTTTTGACACAACAAATATTCCTGAAAATTAAATTATTTGAAATATTTAAGTAAGTAGGTAGTTATTGCACACAAATGAATATGTAGGGTACCTTCTTTGATTTTAGCTTCACTCAATCCAGTAAACTTTGTTCTGATATGACGAAATGTTTCGCTGTGGACGTTTATTTTTTTCACAAACTGCTTTATGTAGCCGAGCTTCAAATGCGGTGACTGTAGGATGATATCTTCGGGTCGCACCATTGGGATGTTCAAAATATTCTTCTTTCCAATTTTAAATGATGTACGTAATGCTCACTCAATTCGTTCATATCTATTTCTTTCAGGACTATCCCACTCACAAAGGCAACAAGGATACTTAGTATTACCGCTAATAAAACTACTGTATCATACGCGTAGGCATGCGTCTGAAACCTAATTCTAAATTGATGTTGCTAACAACGGGTTTTGAATTTACACTGTCATACAGTGTATGTAATTATAATGTTGAAGGGCAAGAGTAATATAATCCTAATATTTCCAAAACCTTGTGCTCAAGCATCTGTACACTTTTTGCCCGAGATTTAAGGCCGTCCAAGTTTCGTTGACTTTTTTTATGATTAGGCGATTCAGACGCTCAACAATTTCCTCTTTATTTTAATAAGACGGTCTAGTTAAGTTAGTACTAACTCAATCAAAATTTTCAATACCACCAGAGAAAAGCTTTGATCGTTGTCGGCTTATTAGTGTATACATACATACTCTTTCTGTTAGGTTGCCCTAAAGCAAAAAGTCTAGGGCGTTCAAATCAAATGAACAAAGTGACCAAAAGATATCATCTGATATGGAAGTTATTCGATCGGGAAATGCATTCTTTAGAATTTTGATCTTTACACGAGCTGTAAGGCATATGGAATCATCCTGTAAGAATCATATGAGCTGTTGACCATGTTGTCTAATTCGCACCAAAAAAATCTCTTGTAACAACGGCAAATATTGGTTCTCGGTAACAGTTATAATATTCTCTACAGCATCTTCGAAAAAAATGGACCAATGACTCTACCAGCCCAAATAGCGCACCGCACTGCCAGTCTAAGTTATTCATGAATTAATATCAGGTTATCCATTGCCCAAGACTGATTACTGTGCTTGTTTACGTATCCACTCATTGTGAAATGAGCTTCGTCACTCATGATTAAATAAAAAAAATTATAGAGATCGTAATTGTAGAACTGTTTTTGACTCCATTCACGATTGCGTCTATGGAAATTTGTTATGTGAGTTGTATTTGGTATGGAAAGAAATGGAACTTTTCCATATGGCATATAGTGTTTCTCATTACTTACTTTGCTTTGCTCTGAAAAATGCTCTGCTCTAAATGCTTTGCTTCATAAAACTTTTTGTTCTGGAAATTGTTTCTTTACTTTGCTGTTAAATGCTTAGAATGCTTTGCTCCGCTCTCATGGTTTTACAAAGAAATATTATAACACTTTAATCCCTGGGTGAGGAAAATAGAAGCAAAGAGGGGAATAAATATTTAACTTTCTCCATGAAAATAAATAATATTTTAAAATCATTTTAATTTCAAAACATGTTATAAACATATTACATATAAAAAGCTATACTTATGCTTAAATAAACCTTGGGAATTCAATACAAGAAACGTGAAAATTAAATATAAAAGAATATAAAAACTTAGTCAGATATGTTGTTATATGTTGTTATTTTCTGCTTGCTCAAACAGGGGCAAATTTTTACGACTTCATCAAGAAAATTTCGATTTAGCTTAACTAATAAAATATCCTCAAGTAACTGCTGAGATAACTGATATTGTCTTAAATCCGATAATATCTACAAGTTTAAGAGCAGAAAAAAATCAGACACTTGTATCGGCGGAATCGCAAAACATACATTTGCTAGGGCATGCAATTCAGCATCAGAAAGCTTTCTTGCTTTGCAATAATCGAGGATGTGTACATCGATGCCAGAAAATGCGGGTGAAAAATTCTGCATTCTTGTCTCTAGGTCCACATACTTATTAGAATTATTACCTTGTTGTAAGAAATTACATAAAATTACATTTGGATCATCATCCTGAGATAGAAGAGTCTGGTTACTTTCATTGAGCTCATTCTCTTTGTTTTGTAAGCTACAGAATTCAAGGTTTATACTTTTAAATTATTTCTATAATTTCAATAAAAAGTTTATCATTTCCTGTTTTTTCACTGGATTTAACAAATGATGAAATCGTGGGTCAAGAAAAATACAAGCGCTAAAACCTTCGTTATCTAATAAGGGGTGGTCCAGAAAAAATTTAACCATTTATTTTTGTTTGCAGTAAAAATACTAATGGCACTTTGTTAATAAAATTTCTACATTTTGTTTCTTACAACTTAAACTTTAAAATGCAAAAGTTATTTGTAATACATTATTTGTTTTGGAAGAATGTTTTAACTTTGTTATTCAAGCCGCGCATTCGATTTAGAACAGTTATATTAGTAACATTTCTATATGCTCTATTCCATTTATTTCTGAAATCAACCTCATTTTTGGCAAATTTCTTTGTTTTTCTAAGCTCCTTTTTCATTAATGCCCAGCAGCTCTTTACTGGACGAATTCGGGGGCAGTTTGCTGAATTAGCTTCCCTTGGCACGATATTGACCTCACTGGTCCTCTACCATTCCATCTATGCTTTTGCGTAATGACTGGTGGCCAAATCTGGCCAGACAATAACAGATCTGTCATGCTGTTGAATAAAAGGTAGAAGTCTTTATTGAAGGCGCTCATTGGTGTACACATCCGAATTTTTTGTTCCTTTGATGATAAATTCACTGCTTCGTAAACTGTACTTCTTGGGAAATTTTGTCATTTCTTTTCTTGAAAATTTTCTGGATACTCCGCTCCGACGTTTTGCTGTAAAATATTCGTCACCTGGTATCTGTGAAAAGTCTGCTTTGCAGTAGGTTTCATTGTCCATAACGACACAATCGTATTTCGTCAGGTAGTTCTATTAAAGTTTTCTCGCTCTACTTCTTGCTGTTTTCTCTTTTTCTTCCTTCTTTAGTGGCACCCTGCACCTTATAGCTACTTAATTCACAGATTTTTTTTATATCTGTGCACTATAGACTTTGATGTTCCTGCCAATGTCGCCATATCTCTTTCCCAATTTCCCGATTTCCAGAATAAGTACCCTTCATCTGTTTTGTGACGTCTACACGGGATGGCTCTGGTTTTCTACCTGACCCACATATCCTATCTATTGAAAAGCCTCGCCAATACTTTGCTATTGTCCTTTTTACCGTGGAATAACTTTTATTCAGGTCTTTTGAAATTTAAAAAAATGAAATTGTGGACTTTCCAAATATTTGGACAAAATCATTTCACGCACTTCTTTTTCGCGTCGAGACATTTTAACTATTTCACTTCCAATACACGAATTATTCATATAAACTCAGAGAGTTATTGTAATTTTGCAGGTATAAAAATAACTTGATGGGTAAATTTTTTCTGGACCACTCCTTAAGCTCTTTTCCCTAGTTTCAAATGATTTCTTAAGAAGTTTTGTCCCAACTTTTAATTAAAGTTGAAGTTGCTTCTGGGCGGTCACTTGTTTCTGCAGCATCAGTTATTTTCTTCGTAAATAATTTCCCCTGTACTGCTTTTATTGATTCACGCACATTTTCGGCAACTAATGAAACAGTTTTTTTTTTTTCAATTTTCAGCCTTTAAGCGAAAGTTCTTTCCATGTGAAGCACTAAGCCATCACAAAGCGGATCTGAAATTGCTCGCATTTTTGACGAGTTTAACACAAATATATTCCCAAACAGCATCTTTTCGTACACGCATGGCTGAAAATGAAGCTCTAAATATCAACAATTTAATTAAGTAGATCACATTTGCTTACTTGCAATTCACACAAATCAGATAATCCTAAAGCACAGATACAGTAAGGGTAAACTAATCGAAAAATTTTTACAGTAAATCGCGATGAAACAATAACGATAAAGAAACAAGAAGCTTTCAAACCCAAAACAATATTACGAATGACTCACGAAAAGAAAACAAGAAATTTGTTCATAATTTCAAAAAAAAAAAAAAAAAAAAGTACCAATAAAATCATCTTGGAAAAAGCTTTAAAAGTTTTTAGAGGCCTATGCTTATTCGTCACCGACTTGGCTCTTGCTTTCAAACTGTACCAAGAAAGTACATTTAAATCCAAAATTCTGAAATCAAGAGCAAAGCAAAACAAGTTATATGTCTTACAACTTTGTAGATGCAAAAATGTACTTTATTAAATGCTTTTAATTTAATTTTACTTTAGTCAAGCTGTCACCTTCCCTTATGTAATACATATAAGAAAGTTAGCATCATTGTAACCGTAAATTTAGAATTAGGGCTTACGTTGCTGTTTCAGTTGCCAATCTAGTGCAAGCAATAGAAAATTGTGTTCTCGTTCTCAGATAAATCTAGGTAGTTTAATAAGGAAAGAATGAGCTTTAGGAAGTGAGCAAGAAGGCCTGTTCAGAAAGTCCAAGAGATCTGGATCTGTTTTAAACAGAAATAGGTATAAAAGGGTAAGAAATTTGGTGAATGAAAAAAAAAATGTTACGAGCGTGGCTTTAGTTCGTTATTCAAAGCACAATATTTCAGATATAATTCAAAGGCTCTTTCTCTATTTAACTTTACTGTTTACTCTCACAACTCACAAACAATTGTCAAATCAACTCTTTAGTTATCGCTAGTACTGTACTTCTAATTATCACAATCTCTCTTCGAGAGATAACACGGTCCGGAAACTTTTCCCGTAAAAGATCAATGGTTTCGTTGCTTGTATGGCACGTAGCGCCGTCTTGTTGAAAGTAAACGTTGTCCAGATCAATACCATCCAATTCCGGCCATAAAAAATCATTAATCATCTGTCGATAGCGCAATCCATTCACCATAACTGTTGTTCCAGCCTCATTTTCGAAAAAGTAAGGTCCAATGAGCCCGCGGGACCATAAACCGCACCAAACAGTCACACGTTGAGGATAGAGAGGCTTTTCAACAATAACTCTTGGGTTTTCCGAGCCCCAGATGCGACAATTTTGCTTGTTGACGAAGCCATTGAGGTGGAAATGGGCCTCATCACTCGAGATGAGTTTTCGATGGAATTCCGGATCATTTTCATGCATTTCAAGGACCCAATCAGCAAAGACTCGACGTTGTTGATGATCGGCCGGCTTGAGTTCTTGTGTTAACTGAACTTTATAAGCCTTAAGACCCAAATCTTTATGCAAAATACGGTGTAATGACGTTTGTGGAATGCCTAATTCCAAAGAACGACGAGGAATGGACAAACCTGGGTTTTCTTCAACACTTTCGGCTACAGCAGCAATATTCTCGGCTGCTTTGAGCGACGTGCACGGGTTTTATTCTTCACATCACTAACTTGTCCCGACAGCTCGAATTTTTCTACCAATTTCTGTATTGCGGTCCGACAAGGTGCTTCACGACGACCCAAAAATGTTCGAGTTTTACGAACCGTCTCTGCCACATTTTCACCATTTTTATAGTGAATTTTAATAATTTCCATGCATTGTTGAATCGTGTGTCGTTCCATTTTTATTAATGGCGTAGTTTTACCTGTCAAATGTCAAAAAATGACAGCTCCAAAAGTGACATCTACCGAAATAGCGGGCTAATTAAAATAACACCTCTTATTGGAAAACACGTTATATAGCAAACAGGAATGGTCATAAGCCAAATTTTGCGTAATGAATTTCTGGTTGTGTTGGTAGTCCATTTTTACATGTATTTACACGCCATCCCTATTCTAAGCAACTTGTCAATTTGCAAAAAGTAAACAAAGGTTTTGAGCGGAGCATCTGTGGTAAAAACTGTTCTTTTTCTACTTTATTTTGAAACAGTGCACATAATTAATTTATATAAATCTTTGCTTCTATTAACAAAAAAGATAATTTAGGTCGTGCAGTTTCCTCAAACAGGATTCCCTAGTTTATAATCCAATTTATATTTGCAAGCACTGACCGAACACTTCATTTCTGTTTTTTTAATTGTTATGAAGGTTTTAACAGGCACTAGTGTCACTATAAAACTTTACACAAAATAAACTTCAAAATTAAATAGATTTGAAAAGTACTGATTCCGTGCTTTTGTTGAATTTCGCAAAAGAATTTTAGATTGCATAAACCTGTTCACAAAACAAAATCACATTTCACAATCCTGCACTCAGCTTTGACAAATCTTCCTTCCAGCATCTCACTTACTCCTATGTATAATCTCCTGCTCTTGACAAATTACGCTCATGTACACGAATTTTACACGATTCAACCATTCCTGTTTGCTATATATTCTAAGATTCGGACAATCTAGGATTATGCTTAATGGAAATCCGTTAACTTACAGCACTCTTCGTCGTCTACGATTATTTGCCCTCTCGTTAAAGCTCTCTTGCTACCTCACTTCACTTATGTCATAGAATGAGTAGATGGTAATGACAATGACAAATCGGATGATTTGGCGACAGTCCATATACTGGTCCCTACCCAATATTTGGCCAGTTTAGGGGGAACTGTAAAAATGGGAAAGCAAACAACTGGAACTCCCGGTATGAGGCAGGCGAAGGAATTTTTCGCCTCATCTCCTCTCCAGACGCGCAAACTAAATGGTCTTAGCACACGGGCTTTTTAAGAAAAATATAGATTTAAGTTCGAATGGGGACTTCTTCGTAGGGTTGCCACACAAAAATTTCATTTTTCACTATATATTTGGGCACTGCCTGAAAACCTGTCGCCGTAGAAAGCTGAAATTTTGTATACATCGTTTTCAGAAAAATTGTAAATACAATTTTAAGAATGGACCAAATCGGAACACCCCTTCTTTGTGTTGCCATACAAAAATTTAGTTTTTACGTGTACTGTAAAAACGATCAGTGCTAGACGTTTTTATTGTACATAAAACTTCTTCAGAATATAAAATCCTATGAAATTGGATATAATCATATTTAAGAAGACTAGCGGAAGAGACCTCTAGCCAGAGGTGTTCATCACAACTGATAGAAAAGCAGTTGGACTGGCTATAAAAGTCAATCAGCCACCGATAGCAAAGCTAACTTAACAGCAAGTTAAGAATCAGGCAAGCTTTCCGAGTGTTTTGTATTTAAAATGTAGACGGCTAGAAAAGGAAAGAGAGAAGAAGAAAAAATAACAAAAAAGTCAAACTCTCTTTAAAACTTTTATGAATAAAGATAAAAAATGTGAAAGCAACGAAACAGAATGGCAAATGATTAATTTTCGTAAATAAATGAGAAGAGGCGGAGTTTTTGGGTTTTACTCACATAAAATGCTCCCGCGCTTTTATGAAAACCTGTTTTTCCTGAAATATTGTGAAATTTATCGAATGTTTTTTTATAGCAAAACCAATGTTGTTAGTGTAATTTTTATGATATCTGAGCAGCACGTGCTTCTGTTTGCGTTCGTTTTGCTCTGAAGAGATTAAGTGGGAGAAACTCATGCTGGATTCTCTGATATTTTCGGGAAAAATGAGAATTTTATTTGTCAGCAATTTTACATTTCCTTTCAGCACCTTGGCCAAAGCGAAATTTATCTTTATCTTAAAAAATTGAGGTAGTGCGACCCGATCTACATTAGTTATGAATAGTTTGAAAGGATTTTGGAGATATTCAAGAAGATTTTGTCGTTCGGGTAATCCTACGTTCTTTCAATTTTTGTTTTTAACTCGTTGGCTCAGTTGCACTATAATAGTGCATAGCGAAGTTCTTTCCCCCCATTCATGCAAAAAACGAAAGTATATGACATTATTTGTTTCATTCTAAAAATACGAAAAATTTTCAATTTCGTTCTCCTGATTTCTATCTTCTTATTAGGTTATCTTTGCCGATAGTTTTGTCAGTTGCCTCCACTGACATGTATAACATAGACTGTTTGATCTTCTATTTCATATGGGTCCACTTTTGTTGGCAGGTATGAAAACTATCTTAATTTCAAGTTTTATTTTCACTTTAACAGTCATGTTACAAGCTCAACAAATTTCAAATATATTCAAAATTATTATTTTTATTGGAAAATTATCTTCTATAGTATCAAATATTCCTTAAACTCGATTTTTAAGGAAATAAAATTAAGCAATTTTTGTCTGCCTATCCCTAAAAGTAGCTATGGGGGACAGAAAAAGGATTCCAAATGTTATATTGCCATCTATTTCTATTCTATATATTCATTTGGAAAATCCATTGAACTGAAACTGAACTATGGTGGATTTCGTGTAGAACTTATTATTTCAAGTTCACTGGAATCCAGTCGTTAAACCAAAAAGAGCGATTTCTGTGGTGTCAGCGGTCTATGTTATACATGTCAGTGGTTGCCTCCCAGTACGATATACAGAGTAACAAGATTAAATTCAATTCAGTTCATTTATTAATCAAATTAAGTACACAAGATGTAAATCTTAATTAGTATTCTATATAAGTTAGTCAAGCTACTCGGAAATGAGTAAAAAAAATAAATAAAAAAAAACGTAATTTTTAAAAGTGTCTACTATAGCTAAGAAAAAGTAAAGACAAGCAACAAATATATAAGGTATTTATCGTCCGGGTTGTCAAGTGCGTGTGACGTCACACGAATCGATTCTGAAAACGGGGAAAATAAAGTGATAATATTTATGTAAAATTATTCCACTGGATCCATTGAAGATGCTGCAATAAATATAATATTAGTTTCTTACCATAAATTTACATTGAATTCGTTAATTTTAACCTCATTTCAGGGAAATCAGTTCGGATCAAAACAAAGTGCCACGAAAGTTTTATCGATAAAGAAATGCAAAATAACATTAAAATACCTATAATTTGCACTCTTAATTGATAACTAACACAGAAAATGGCGAATCTATGGTGCCGGATAGTCATACTTTGTTAGTCTGTATACAATGACTCCCAGCAGCTCGACAGATCATATCTCCTGAACCTAGTCGTGTTGACCTATTTGATGGCAAGCGCACGTTAATCGCGTTGGCCTGATAATTGGTGAGCGTACGCATCAATGCTTTCCCCGTACCATCGTGTTGGCTTATTTGACAGCAGGCGCACGTTCATCATGTTGGCCTAAAAAACGGCGAGCGCAAGCTCCTACCACGTTTCCCTTCGGTAGAAATAGTAAGTGTGCGCGAGTGACTGAACCGTGAACTGTTTACAATAAGTAACCGCAAGTAGTGCTATATTTTTACGAAATCATAGATTTAATTGGTGTAAATTTTTTCATAATTTTGTTAAAAGAGTTGACCACTTTTCGGAAGCTACGAAGCAAAGCTAAAAATAAATTACTTCTAAGACAATTTTTCCGTTGAATGATTGCTTATTACAATAGGAAAGTTAACACTTTAATCAGGCGTTACTTTTACATAAGAAATAATAAGTTGTAGAAGCTAGAACTAGCACAAGCACACATTGCATAGCTTGGGAAGTATATCGCAGAGGTTCGTGTGTAGTTATACACGTACCTCTGTGATATACTTCCCAACCCAAGGTAGAAGGACTTACACGATTTCGCTCATTTTCAAACTTACATTTAAAATTTGTTAAAAAACCCAAACCGCTGAAAGAAATCCAGACGTTGTGGCAGACGCAAAAATCAATTTAATTCATTGTTGATTAGAAATTATTAATTTTGAACATTTCAACTCCCACTAGTATTTTCATGACTGTAAAAATGTACTATTTGTACAGTTACTAATAAAGATATTGAAATAATTAATAATAATCAGCTGTTTCGCACTTGTATGAAAACAAAATAAGTTTGTGTAGCATTTCGTTCATTTTGTGTTTATTTAGCCCTATTTTTTATTTTGTTCTCTCTCTCTGCAATTATTATTTTCGAAGTTGCAAATAAAATTTAATAACCAAAATTTAAACTACCTCTTGTAATGATTCATACACCATTAATTCACCTTTCACCCCCATGTCATATGCTCGCTCAAGTCATCTCTCCAAGAGGAGAAAAATCGATATATCGCGATGACGCCTTCTTTGAATAAGTAGTCTGGTGCGGAATGTGGTAAATGAAACGAGTCTTTTTCCCCAATTCAGAAGGGTAGAATTTGTCAAAGTACCAAGGTTAATAATTATTGGTACAAGGTTAAAAAAAAGTTAAAACGAATTGCAAAATATACTATAACAGTTAATTAGTTGCTGTTGCTTAGTGTATATAGTGGTGAAAGTTACAAAATAACAAAATTCGCCTGAATGCATATTGGTCAAATATTGATTTTGTAAATTTATTGTTCTTTGGGTATTGAGTACTAGGAGAGAGGTTTTCTTTTTGTACATATGCTCATGGGTACACTTTTTGCTGGATACGTATAAGATAAAATATAAGAAATTTCCAAAGGTACTTTCTCTACTGTTCAATGATGTGTTTTCTATATTAAAAACTATTGAAATGTGTTTCTTTTTTTTTTAGTAGAAATGTAATATAATGCGTATCCTTGACGGATCCCCAAATAACTCCAGTGGAAATAACAACAAAGAAACAGTAACCATGATGCAAACTAATAATAATAATTCGAATACAATAGCACTCCCAAAGCCCCAACACGCTAATACCACAGAGGAAATATCTGGTGGTGTACAAGATACAATTTATCTATGCAACTTTCGAGTATCTGTCGATGGGGAATGGCTTTGTCTCAAAGAATTACAAGATTTGGATATTCAGGATGGCTCTGGAAAAAAGGCAACAACTATCGAAGAAAGTAATGGTTCGGAACATATAGCTAACTATGATATTGCGAATAATCGTTTTGATGGTGATGGCTTAAGTAAAAGCGAACGTGATTGGGTTAACTATTATTGTAGGTGGCTTTTTATTCATATTTTTTCTTAATTTCTTTATTCTAGGCTATGAAAAATTGTAAATTTTATTAATGCACACCACATATCTCAATTCATTCAAATTTAGTTACAAATCAATATACACAGTAAAATAATGTCACATTTTCCAACAACTACAGATGCATAGATTGAATATTTTTTATTTTGCGATTTGGATTTTATTGATCGAAATGGTTTTTATTTGCAAATGCCAGCATGTGCACATAACGCGATGGTACCAAGTATACTAAATATATACATTTCAGTGCACATTACCAACAGACACGCATAAAGTTAATGATTTGTTTTTATACTTCAAATTATATTTTAATAAAAGCAATGGGAAGAAACTTTGAGTAGTTATGCACCTAGGTAACAATGCGACTTTTAAACTACGTCAATACACCTCGCAATCCTTAATTGAATTCCAATTTTTTATGTTTTTTTATACTTGTCTTGCGTATGTATTAGGGAACTGTGTGACTGTGAAGCTCTGTGCCGCATAAAGCTAAGACATGGAAAGGCATTCCCACTACCAGAAGATGTCGCAAAGCCCCCAAGAATGTCATAGGCTTTATAAAAGACCTTAAGTTCGAATGGGCAACCTGGGGCAGTTAGGGGTAAGGTCACAAAAGATCCTATAGGTCGCGGTGACTAGATGAGAGACGGGAACTCTGTTTGTATCCCCCCACAAATAATAATAATATCCTCGTTTTAGAGTTTGTATACATTCACAGACTATCTCTCACTTTATAGTGACGCTTTCAGAGCGAATTGGCCTTCCAACAAAATTATGATGATGAGCCGTCGATAACTGTGTTACTGTTACAGATATTGGCGTATAAGGTATAAGATTTTAGTCATCTGGTCATTCACTACTACCTACAGCTTTTTTAAAGTCTTTTACTAAACTTTGAATAGCTTTATTGATCAACTCGCCAGCTTGATAAGTAAACTGAGCTACATAAAGTGGTGACAGTTAATCGTGAGCATTTTTAATTACAAGGGTAATATTTCTTCAACTTCTTGGAAAGGTGTCCATCTCACCTTATTATTTTAAGCTGTTTCTACCTAGGCTCTTGCTCTTGTTAAAGACTCATTGTAGAATAGATTAGGGACTGTTACTTATTGGTTGGTAATGAAAGAGTCGTGGAAATGTTTATCTAGCTTGACAATTTCCTTACAACTGCTGATCCATCAATTTTTCGTTGGGGCTTGTAATGTTATCGTATCTATGAAACAGCTTTTAAGCATAAATATATTACCACTGTCACCATGACTAGCATGGAGCACTGGCCCATAGGGAAAGATCCTGCCTTGCTAGGATTTCTTTTTAATACGACCTGTTGCGGAGAAGTCAGTGGTTGGTGGAAAGGAGACCGTGATCTACTTCTTCTGTAAATGCCCAGTACTATCCAAAACCAGGTATCGTGCTTCAGGTATCTTCTTCAACAACTTCAAATAGATCTCAAAGTTAAAAATAAGGTATATGATCCATTTCTTAAGTTTCAAATATTGGACCTTACTTAGCTAATCTCTGGCCCCGTCCTCTGATTACCCGAAATAATAATTGGCGACTTGGTCATACGAGCTTGTGCTCTTTAAACGACCCTTAAAGTGTTAATTTCAACTCTTGTGAGCTCACCAACCAACTCTAGTACTTTTATTACTTATCTTCTTTATTGTTATCAAACGTTTGAAAATTATTTATTAATTTCTTTTTATTTTATTCACTATCGTTTGACAGCGATTCATCTACTAAATCTGAATTCCCTTACGCATTTCCGCCTCAGATACATGAACAAATCAAGCGAATTACACATTACTGTATTACTTGCGTACATTGAGTATAGTTGGATATGCCTAGTATTCTGTGTTTTTTATTTTGTAGCCTATCTGCAAGTAATTTCCACAAGATAATGCTAGGTATGGCAAAACGGGATTAATACAATCAAAGTTTCTTTTCATCCGTTTTTAATTATTTTTAGTGCTTACACAACATAAAAACAAAAAAATACAGCACGGCCCTTTTATTTAAGGCTTATCAATCCAACTTTCAAAATAAAAAAAAATTTTTACAAAATTGTTAACTTCCCTTTAGTCAATAGTTTCCCAACTTGATGATCTTTTACTTTTCGGCGACTTTTGTAAGTTTCGAGATCTCCCCTTGAAAAGATTTTAGTTCAGATCAATTTTAATTGCATAAAATATATAAAGCTTATTAATACTATACTCCTACAGAATCGAAACTGTTAGCTCTATTCTTTTGTCGAGATGCGGGTTGTGGGGGTTTAGATGGGCTCGTCTTGTTGGAGCCTGGTTCCTTTGATTTCTTTGAAATACTGAATCGTTTTGATTGTCCCTTTTCATCAACTGTATCAAATTTTAGACCGCGTTTTGGTTTTGGCGGAGGACTTCTCGGTGTTGCCTTCTTTGAAGTTTCAGGGGAGGAGGAAGCAGAAGTTGACGAGGGACTTCTTGATCCTTTCTTTTGTGGGGATTCTGTCTTTTTGGTGGTCTTCGGTTGTGGTGGTGGTGGTGGTTTTCCCTTTTTTCTTGGGGAGTCTTGCTTACCCTGGGATTTTTGTTCAGTAGATCCTAGAAATTGGTTGTATTATGAAAATATATTCATGAAAAAATCTTATCGTTAATGAGCTGGTTTAAAATAGAAAATCCACAATTTGAATTAAATTTTTGAATATTTTTTTATATTGTGAGGGAAATTTTAACAATTTGTAAGTATTATGGATATTTTTGCAAAGTTTACTTTTTTTTTTAATTATGTTAACTGAAACATGTTCTTTTCGATAATATTCTCTGTTTAAAATCAAAAAAAAAAAATATATCAACTTAAACGAAAAATCTTTGTTACATTTTGTCAACAATATTTTAGTCCTTTCTTTCTATCCAATCGTCATTGTTCTACGTTCAACCATCAAAAGGATTTTTCCTAAGTTACTTAAATATGACCCAAACTACATTATTTTTCAGGCTGGAACGTTGAACTTAACTTAGGAATTTTCACAATTTTACTAGTGAAAGCATACTTTTTTAAGTTATTTGTGCAAATATCAGTTCACTGGCCTTTACATAAGCCTCGTAAATAAGATTGGAATAAAGTAAGGAATAAAAAAAATAGAGATACTAACGAATGTATCAATGTATGGCAATCTTAGAAATAAAGGATGAGTATGCAATTTACACTACAAGTATTGCATCACTGACTAATATATAAGGGATCTTAACATATTCATCAGAACAATGACTATAAGAAATTAACAATAAAGGATAGAAATGTTTTCGGCATTAGATATAGTACATACGATGCTATGACTTCATCGCCAATCTTTTTGGGTATTGTCTAATGCAGCTAACGTTGTACGACGTCCCTCTCCCAATTAGGTGTATCAGAGAATTCAATATTGGTTTCTTCACTTAAAATAAATCGATTCAACTGGCAATCTGTACTACGATTCGATTGAGCTATTGTATTTTTAATGCCATACGAATAAAAAGAAACGTACTAGATTGAAAAGGAATTGTAGCAGATTTAGAAATATTATAATTAATTAGTTATTTATTTATTCAATGTTTATAGTATATGGTCGTTGTCAAATAAATTTTGACAGAGCTTCGATAACTTAAGTGTATAACTTTGAGAGTATAACTTCAATTAAAATGTTTGAATGTGCGGAATTTTTTTTAGAGATACCAAAAAATTGTTACGAAATTCGATGGACGTTTATGATACCTATGCATTGAATACTATTCGTTTTGCCCTACTTCTAGCGAAAAAGTCGTTGTCAATAATTTCCTTACACTATGATCTTATCATATATAATCTTGAATAACCCTTAGCAAAAACTATTGTGATAGGAAGTAACGGAAGTAACGTTGATGAATATCCAGAAAATAGAAAGATAGATATCATATCATATAATATATAATAATACTCATATTAGATGACCAGATAAAAAATTATACAACTCAGAAGAAGCATCATTCGTGGAAGTCATAAGCTCGTTGAGTTCAGGACACTTCATCGCTATAACGCCCCTTTAAATATTGCACTAATTTTTGTCCAGAATGGATATTCCTGTGATATCAAATCTTTCATAATATCCACATTCCAATAATCAAAGCTCTTCTTCGGACCTGTTGAGAACATCTGCAAACTTTCAGCAATGCTTCCCAAGGGAATTGTTTTCATTGAGATAAGATTGACTTGTACAAAACGCCTTCATGTAGCAAATACACATTCATTAACTTTTTATAAAGAAAAGAAACGCGAACAAAGAGTACATTTTTTTATCATATTAAGACTTTTTCGCTTAATGCCCTACACATTGTTCGGACAAATACGTTAAATTTGTAATATGGGATTCAAGTCCTGTACTTTGTACGTTATAACTTGAGAACTATCAAATACTTCTGACTTGCCAAATTCTTTCAGGAGCGATTGTGGCTTAATTTATCTCCCAAAAAATAATAAGAAATACGGCTAATAAGATGATCCAAATAGTGAAATCGGTTTCCCGATCTGATACCACCCTACTGAATTATGACCGAAAACGTATATTTCACCTCCCACCTCGGAAAGGGTGAAACACTCAAAGAAATATATTTACATTTAAGTAAAAAAAAAAAAAAAAAGTAATTGTTGCACTTCAAATTCTGACTGGTACTTTGCATATATTGGCTCCAGGAAAATTTTCTGCTACCTGTGTAAAGAGTATGCGATTGGCTAACTATTAACTAAAAAAATCCTAGTAGATATCGATAAAACTTTTGGAAAAAAATTCAAACCCCTATATCTGGGGGTAAATAAACTCAATCCATAAACTTTTTTTGTTTTTCTTTAAATCTATCACCCGTTCAATATTGCATATTTTGAAACATTTTGATATGTTGGGAAGAGAAAATCTCGCGTTATAGCGATTTTGATTTCAAAATACTGGTTGAAGAAATCGTACAAAAAAAAAATTCCTTGAGCATTCCATGACCTTTTTGTTTTTACATACATTAGATTTTGTATAGGAACAGGAATTCCATGGATCTAGCATACCACTCTTTAAGTGGAAAAAAAAATTAAGAGGCAATCCACACTATCTGTATTCCATGGTATTCAAATACTGATAATATACTAGCTGAAGATCCTAATACACAACAGGCAATCAAATATCTCACACACCGCGCTGTCTGATCTACTATTACACCGCCGGTAGCTAGGCGTCCGCATTCGCGACTGGCTGGCGGTTTCAGTCTTTGAGTTCGTAGCACATGAAAAATTCAGCATCGATGCATTTGCAGAGATTGGGATGTTTGAGAATATTGCAAAGAAATCTTATGATGTTTTATCTTCATGGTGCCTCAGTTCAGAATTTTGGTAAATATAAAGAAAATATCTAAGCACATAAAAAAGATATTGGTACAGTATATTCAAACAGTAGAACTAGAACAGCTCTGTCAAAACTGCCAGTTGAGTAGGATGCTTCTATAGGGGACTATACTTCCTATTTCAACAGTTTTTAACTAAACACTAGTAAGTTTTTAATGCAACGGTTCCTATGGAACTAAAGTTGACGAAAGAGAGAGCATGCACAAACTAGTACTAGAGGAAAAGTGATAAAATGACAAGCAAAACTATTTCTGTTCCACTTCTTATGTCATTCGGCTTGGTAGAACTGTCAAACAGTCACAAATATTATTACTGCAATTTTGCATATAACACCGTCCATGGCATCTTTATGAGCGAATATCAAACAGCTGTTTAGTTTATGGAACAATACATTTGCAAGCATTTTTGCCGAGATGTGTACTTACATAAAACTAATACTTCTTCCTGTAGATTGTGCAACTAGCTACTGTTCGTCCATTTACTTCCGTATCATACTTAATAGTTCTCTCTTATGGGAGAAATTTTAAATTTTTTTTTTTATTCAAATTCTGAAATTTACTTTTTAGTAGTTTATACTAAGCTGTTCTACTCACTGACATGTATGTGGCACCAGTTTTGAATTCAGAAAGTATGCTCTCACTGTCAATGCTACTAACTGTTGCAAACTGGTGCTATATTTAAATTATTTGGGAATTTACTTATATGCATATCACTGGGATTTATTGAATTTACCACAAAAGTATTTGAGACTATTTGTATTAGCTGTGTTCTTTTGTATCCGCAAATCAGTGCAGAACAAAAGATACACAAAAGAACGCCCTACACAATTGCATAGAAGAATGAAGCGAACAGTACAAATAGTTCGCTTCAATCGACAGAACAATTTGTTCTCTCCAGTATACCAGTATATGGGAGTTCTCGAACAAAGTACGCAAAAGAATATAGTGTTTAATTTTAATTGTGAGCCGAAGGAAGTGTTTTTCAAGGCTGTTTTGGTAGGAATGTTTTGATTACCAAGTTGTCAATTCTGGAAATATCGCTGAATTTCAAGCAATTTCTCGTTCCCAATCGTTACAGTTCAGGGGGAAATTAAGGTCTCACGGAAAGAGACAGGAATATGAAAGTGGTGCCATTTGGTTTCATGCATTTTTAGTTCAACGAGCAGTCATTTATACATATAAATGTCAGTGGCTCTACTGTATAAATATACTGTGATATTGGTTTTATGAATAAATCTGAAATCTGGCAGTGTGCCGTGCATATCCTGAATTCTACTACAAAATTTTCGGTGGTGTACGCGTCCTCACCTTTAATAATATACATTCCTACAACATTCCTATCCAACCGCCGACAATCGAGATTGTACAGGGTTGATGGGAAAATAGAATATCTCACATCTATTGTCGGTCGCTATTTTTAATCGGCTGGGTACAGTGCCGTATACGAATTTTCTACTATTGATTTGCCATCGTGTTCAGAGAGTTCAAACTAATTGTAGACATAGTTTTACCTAAACTTTTCATGGCTCCTTTTGTTTCAATAGTTAAAGTATTAATAGTAAAAGCAAAACTAATGTTAACCTACGTTGCTTCCACCGTTTTCTAGTATCTTATTTAAATTAAAAACAACAGTTTTCAATGAATGGCGTATAATTCATGCCAAATGATGTAGTTCCGTACTTATTTGAGAGAACCCGCATCGGTATTTTATTATATGATCTGTCTTTAAATTTTTACAAAAATCCATTGACATGCATGCTGTTCTGCGGATAGTTGGCAATTATGATAATTTTATAGTTTATTTGGCAGTTTGATATTTTTCCTTTTCTCTATCCCTCCCTTCTGTAGGAATAATTCTTAAAGTTCAAGTTTTTGCATTTTTTAGAAAATTGAAGTTTTCCTTTTTTTTTCAAAGAGACACTTAAATGAAAAAAAAAACTCTTAATTTCGCTGATAATTTCAGAAGGGAGGGAAAAGCGAAGAATTGCTGTTAAAGTCGAGTGCACAAGTAAATCCAAATGAAATTCTTCTTGGTCTTGAAATTCTCACGTTGAATTACAACGAATTTGGAACGGAAAAGATAATTCTCCAGTAGGTTTAGAATAAACAACTAAAATTTTTGTCATTTGACACATCTATACATTGATACAGCCTCTACGGTGCATGTTTATATTACTATGTATAAAACTTCGCGATTAGAATTTAAACTCCCAAACTACATTCTTCTACTTTATTGCATTTGCTAAATTAATTTTTCCTCAGTTACCTTTCTTTACGCATTTCCTAGTTATCTTATTTATGTCGCGCACGTGTTGAATATTCTCAACGGCTGTTTGAGTGAACAAATGTTCTTAAAAAATAATTTATATTTTATTTATTTATATTTTTCATTAATGAAGTTTTCATTTTTAGGCTCGAGGTATTTCGCGCAAAATAAATATCTATTCTAAACTATTTATAAGCAAAACGGAAATGGTGGACTTTCTTTAGAACCATCTACATATATAGGCCAATAATGCAAAGTGACTTCTCTATTTGAAATGTGTGCCGTAAACGAAATTAGAAACAAAATGAACAATTTTTCCGCTGTTCGGTGAAATTTGCATTTGATTTTTTTTCATTTCACTCGAGGTGCGTACTAGGTTTCAAACATCATTCAGATTATTATAAAATGGATTCTGAGCAATGAATACACTAACTCATATTTCAAACTCTCGTACCGTTGGCTTCCTACATTCTGTTGGCATTCTATTTGGAGAACACTTTGTAATATACATTAAGAAAAAACAAAATTACCTGTTTTTTTACCTTTCTTGTCAGTTGATACTACCGATGGACTATCTTTTGATAAGACAACTTCATCATCTTTTCGACCTCTTCGCCTTAGTTTTTCGCAAAGTGTTTCCTTTTTTCTCATTCCTTTTCTATCATCGTCACTTTTACCACCTTTGCCGCCCTTTTCATGGCTACCTTTACCAGCTGCACCTTTTCCACCCTTTTCTTTACCACCTTTACCGCCTTTTTCATTGTCGTCTTTAGCTCCTTTTCCAGACGATTTCCTTCCTATACCTGCGCTCTCTTCGTCATCATTGCATCTGTCGCTCATGTATTTTGTAATTACAGCAACAGCCAAAATGAAAACTAATAAGAACAGTGATATAATAACAGCGATGGTTATATATTTCTTTCTTCTGGCCTTAACACTTGAACTATCTTCATCCTCGTAAGTTACAAAGTCTTCCATTAAATTGGTTTTTGAACCCGCAGGTCCCTTCGGCTTGGGCTCCTCTTCCATAAACGAATTCTGTGCTCCTGGTTCACTGTACTTATCTGCTTTACTCTTCAATTTTAAGTAGTTCTGTGTCTGTTTTCTTACATTCATTCTTAGTTTCTCTTTATTGCTATATTGCGGCGGTAAATGTAGATTTGGTTTTACAGGTACAAACTTCTTTCGATGCCGTACTGTTTCCAAAATTCTTAAAACTGCTCCAAGACCAGGATATAATATATCATCATTCAAATGTATTTCAATAGTTTCTTGAAACCAATCTTTAAACCGCGTGTTGAATGTATCTTGGCAAACTCCCTGAAACTGGTAGCATTTAGAAACGGTCACATAATATCGCAACAAAATAAATGCCGATGAATGCGATCTCAAGTTAAAACTGTGTTTTCGTTTGAAAGGCATCCAAATATTCGAAAGTAGTCCATACTCTTCGGGGTCTAGTCTTGGAAGTGGAACGATCATTTCATCGTCATTATCTGTCCTTTCATCAGCCATATTTAAGTTAATACATGCTGTTTGATCAGGCTCTTCAGTGGAGGGATTCTTGAGATTTTTGATTGGCTCAATTGTTAAATCAAATTCAGAAAAATCGGTTATTGCCAATCGCCAACCATTTCCGTTTGTATTAAGAAAAATTTTGCATTGATTGTACAGTTGTAGAATATTTATTGTTGTTCTCAATGTAATTATTCCAGCATAAAATGAATATTTTGTTACTGGCATCAGATAGAATTTAAGATACCTTAAAAAAATATATTAAAGAGAATTGCAAGAGAAATTATAAGGATATAATAACTTACCCTCCGAGAGCATCATAATATGCTTTTTGAGCAAATATTTTTGCATTGCCATTTGACATTCTCACAATAACTTGATTCGCACCGTAGAAGTATTGCATTAGAATTTCAATAAGTTTATCATCCAGCAGGCATTTGGGCAAATCTTTAGGAATAAGATTCTGAAAATAACGTTTATGCGTTTAGTAATAATTTTAAAATATTTAAAAAAATTCCTAACGAGTCAAATTTCAAGTTTGGATTTAAGCTCCGGTATTAATTTGGTACATATTTTCTTGGTAAAATCTTTTTTTTTTTTTAGTTTACAATTTTATCTGAAGATTACTTCGAAATAACTATTTTTTCAAACGGTTGATGATATTGCTCTGCCCAGAGAGCTTAGCACTCCATCATCCAGACTCCCAGAGTCCAATTGAGGTGCATAATACATGGTAATGTTTATGCATTTTAACAGGAAGGAGACTTAAAAATACACTTACGGCGTCTGTATCGGATGTTCTCAGAGGACTTGTTTGGTATGTACTTAAAAATTTTCTTGAACTCAACCCAATTTTGTTTGCTTGTAAGGCTGTCCAGAGAGCCGTTCTAGACTGTAGACTCTCATTTCTTTCCGAAAGTTCTTTTGCAATCATAAAATACTAAGCAATGTTATGGTAGTATGTAGAGTGATTTATTTGGACGTGAAGTCCAGACTGCCAGCATGAGCTGACAGATCACTCGGTGGACAGCGTTGACGTGCAAGGCGGCACGCTAGCTCGCCTCGGCTATTGGTGGAGAATGTGGGGAGGTTTCACGAAAACCTGCCGCTGCCACCAGCCATATACAAAAAAAATTTTCGTGCCTAACAAAACAAAGGCCGTCGCATACATCCAGTCCTGAAAAAGGCCTTTACACTACTTACCATTAACCATGTGAAGGCGTAGATAGTATGCCTTCAGCTGCCGTCGCCCCATCCACCCAATCGACACTGAGGGCAGAGTATTTCCAGTGTCCCTGTGCTGACCTGAAATGAGAGTAGTAGCGGACCTAGTCAACCTTCATATGAGAGGGCTCCGGGAGAGTGAGAGGATAAATAAAGAATATTTAGTGCATAATTACGTTATAATATTCATCTTTTACGATGGGTACTTTACTGTTGTTTCCTTAATGATAATTGTACAGGATAATTCCCTCAAATAACACAATATCCATTGTATACTAGCACTTTACTTTTCTATTTTGGATTGAAAATTAAAATCCTGACTGCTACCATGCTCACAAATTAGGGATTTCTATTTTCAAATTATTGGATGTTAAAGGAATCGTTATTAAATACTACTCTAAGTAGTGCGACATGCAATGCAGTGACCATTAAAAAAAACTTCATTTATAATGTAATGATGTTAAGATCTAACGTTTGTGTATGATCATACCCAACTCGTATACAAGCAGAAGCACCATTTTTGTACGAGGCCAATTACGGCTATAAAATTCAATGCAACCTAATGCTTCTCCTTGAGTTATACTTCTGTAAAAAGTATCTACGACTATTTGTACAACATAAAAATTTTCTTCTGTAAGTATCGTATTTATTGCTGTGGCTGTAGTATTCGTTGAGATTGGTTAAAACCACCCACGGATGTACTAAATAAAACTCAGAATCGATTCCTCCCTGGCTACACCACATGGAAAACGAATCAATCACCCAATCTCGTCGGATAGTTTAGAGAATATCTCGTCTGCACTAAAGCCCTTTTTAACGAGTAACTTTAATTTTATTCTGTGCGTAAACTTTCAGCACTTCACTTATTTTGCAATCATAAAAATTTTGACTGATGCCGCCTTAGACCGATTATCTTCCAGCCTTTTTTTGATTTTTTCTGATTTTTCTGCCAAGACTCAATCTTATCCCCTTTTATTGTCAGCCCGTTCCTTCCTCTTTTCTTCAACCGAAAAAAAAACGTCGTCCGTCAGGAAGCGCTCTTCTTCTTCCCATCTATCTTTTCGGGTTCTCGGTGCGTATTGCTCTCCGTTCATCGACAGTAGGCCGGGTATATTTGATAGATCTTAATGGCCGGTTTCACAGTCAAGGCTTAAGCCACAGCGATGACTTAAACCAAGTCTTAATAAATATTTCGGTTTCACAGTCAAGGCTTAAGTGAAATCACTGGCTTAAAGCAAGCTTAACTTAAGCCCGTCATCTCGAAGGCTTAAGCCTCAGATTTTGCTGTGAAACACATAAGAAATTATTTCTAAATATATATTTTGCCTAAATATTATAATTTTTGTTATTAAATGAACGTGCATATTTCAAAAGTTATATTTTAAAACTAAATTGAAATTTTCCAAGCGAACAATAGTTATCTAATTAGCAGTTTTGAGTACTGTCTGGTAGCTAGTGTCAGCATTCCATTTGACGTTTTAAGAAGAAACCAAACAGTTTAGGACAAAAATGAGTTATTTATCTGATGCAGAGGATATAAGACAGCAAGAAATGTATAATATAAATATCGCAAGGTGTGACCCGTGAAAAAATTATAAAAAGGCGCCCGCAACATTTCGAGAAATTGATTATTATTCCCGGTTCCGGCTGTAGAAACATACGGCTTTGATGGTTTACGTTGTCGAAACATTCTGCAACAATGATTTTGGATTTGATATCCTTCCAGATAAAAACCACAACAAAGTGGTAAATAAAAAGTTCTTCTTTTCGCTTAGTTTTTAATCCACAATGGCAATTTTTCTTTAAAAGAATTCACAATTACCGCAGTGCTGACAACTTAAAAATTTTCATCCGCGGCTTAACTAAGCCTCAGCTTACTGAGTACTGTGAAACCGAGTAGGCTTAAGTTCTGGGCTTAAGCCACACACGTGGCTTAACTAAGCTCTGGCTTAAGCCTGGACTGTGAAACCGGCCAAATGGCCGGTTTCACAGTCAAGGCTTAAGCCACAGCGATGGCTTAAGCCAAGGCTTAATAAATATTTCAGTTTCACAGTCAAGGCTTAAGTGAAATCACTGGCTTAAGGCAAGCTTAACTTAAGCCCGCCATCTCGAAGGCTTAAGCCTCAGATTTTGCTGTGAAACACATAAGAAATTATTTCTAAATATATATTTTTCCTAAATATTATAATTTTTGTTATTAAATGAACGTGCATATTTCAAAAGTTTTATTTTAAAACTAAATTGAAATTTTCCAAGCGAAAATTAGTTATCTAATTAGCAGTTTTGAGTACTGTCTGGTAGCTAGTGTCAGCACTCCACTTGACTTTTTAAGAAGAAACCAAACAGTTTAGGACCAAAATGAGTTATTTATCTGATGCAGAGGATATAAGAGAGCAAGAAATGTATAATATAATATCGCAAGGTGTGACCCGTGAAAAAATTATAAAAAGGCGCGCGCAACATTTCGAGAAATTGATTTTTATTCTCGGTTCCGGCTGTAGAAACATTCGGCTTTGATGGTTTACGTTGTCGAAACATTCTGCAACAATGATTTTGGATTTGATATCCTTCCAGATAAAAACCACAACAAAGTGGTAAATAAAAAGTTCTTCTTTTCGCTTAGTTTTTAATCCACAATGGCAATTTTCCTTTCAGAAAATTCACAATTACCGCAGTGCTGACAACTTAAAAATTTTCACCCGCGGCTTAACTAAGCCTCAGCTTACTGAGTACTGTGAAACCGAGTAGGCTTAAGTTCCGGGCTTAAGCCACACCCGTGGCTTAAGCCTGGACTGTGAAACCGGCCATAAGTGCAAAGTTCTCGTGTAGTGAAAATGGAAGTCAGCTACGAAGAACGTTGCAAATTAATTATTTCCACACATATGGAAAGTCCGAATATGTCTCAAAGAGACTTAGCGAAAAAGTTGAAAATCTCGGAGACAATATAGACAACCATCCAAAATATTTCAGTAAATTTTGCGGAATTTTGGTAGTGTCCAGAGAAAGTCTGGGTAAGGAAGGACATCAGAACTGGTGGACAACTTTAAACAAAATCCCCACATATCCTTGAAAGATATAGCTGATAAGGTTGGATAGTCATTTACTACGGTCCATAAAATTTAAAGAAGAAAAGAAACAGATTATTTTCTTCAGAATTTAGTGCCATAAAATGGGGGCCATGGCAAAAATAGAGCAGCTTAGATCTTTGTGAGGAAAATAATATCAGTGATATCGTGTGGTATTGGAAATTCCATTTCATATTTTTGCTACATAGTTTCATACTGGCAGATAGAAAAACATGCTGTAAATGAGACTAACAAATTTACGTTAAAGTCCTTTTCAGAAGTTAAGCACTCATCGGCTCTGTATCTAATTTGCAATAGTATGATGTTTAAACTGATTACTATGTAACAATGATAACTAGTGACTAAAAAGAAAAGAATTGTTGAATAGGAGAAGTGCTCTTCACTAATACCAGCCCTTGGCTGTCTGTGAAGATGCCCAAATATATAAGGAAAAAAAAACAATTAGTCAGACTAGAGAGATGGAGAGAGTGGTGGAAAGGAGGATAGCTCTGTATTTTCTATCTAATTTTTTGTAACTTACAGTTCCTCGGTGCTTACTCTAGTAAGCGCAAACAGTCTCGCAGTATATAAGTTTAGAATTTCATTTAAAACAAGCTACAAGCATAAGTTACATTAAAACATATGGCCTTATTAGTGAGAAGATATTTGAATTAAATGCCTTCGTTCCGTTTTCTAATTCGTTTGAACAAATTCATTTTAATAATTTATTTAAGCTGATTGCATATAAATTATTCTTAGCATGGTTTTTATGTGTTTAATAACAGCTTACACCTGTTATTAACGCTAAATGTATGCCCATTTTTAAAACGTTTTCTTGTCGTTCATAAAGTTTTTTATTACATATGAAACAAGTTATATTGGTCTGCATTCGAAAATAACCAATACAAGGTTAAAAAAATGGAAAAACTAAATCTAAATTTCAATTTTTTAACCTAAAGTAAAATTTTACAAAAGTTTATTCAATTACCTCAAAATCTTTCCTTGCCATTAGTTGAGCCACATCTTCTGGCGAAAAACATTTCTTGACGCAACCATCATCACCAAATAAATTAGTACCCACAAAGTCCTTAATAGAATCATCGCATTCATCGTCGCTATTCTCATCTGGTTCATCATCACATTCTTCATCAACTGAACGACTTTTTTCTGCTAGCCCGCGAAAAGAAATTAAAATCATTATAAAAAATAAACAAGCAGCTCTCATTTTTGATTAAAAAAAAAACTTAAAAACTGACATTTCTCCGTCAAGGTTAATGTGATCCGCTTTTCTATTGCAGCTCGAGATCCAGCAGCAATTGAACGTAGTAATTTAGTGAATATTTGCAAACTCGTTGTCAAAGAACTTTTGGAACAATCGCTTCGTTTTGGTCGGATGCTTGATTCAGATCATTTGCCACTTCAACATTTCTTTATTGTTCTTGAACATGTCTTGCGGCATGGATTAAGACCCAAAAAGGTTGTTATTTTTCAATAAATCTCAAAGTTAAAATGTTTTTTTATTTAAATATTATTTGCGTCTTTTAGGGACTTTTGGGACCGAAAAAAGAGTTATGGGATCTATTGCAAAGTGTTGAAAAGTACTGTATTGAATCGCAGGATATAACGGCTAGTGTCCGAGATTTGCCCACTGTACGAACACATATCGGCCGTGCTAGAGCTTGGTTAAGGATTGCATTAATGCAAAAGAAATTGGCAGACTATTTGCAAGCATTGATTGAGCATAAAGAGGAAGCTTTGATCGAATACTATGAGCCGCATGCTCTGATGATGAGTGATGAGGTGTGTAACTCTGTGAATTTTATACTCATTGACATATATATATTAATATAGTATATATTCTTCAGGTCATTGTTATAATGGGAATACTACTTGGATTAAATGTAATCGACTGCAATCTGTGTGTTAAAGAAGAGGATCTCGACTCTCAACAAGGCGTTATTGATTTCTCATTGTATTTACGAACTAGTTCACGAAACAGTCCTGAAGAAGAGGGTAATGCTATTGAAGGGCCAGGCGGAAATATGACAGCCGTTTTAGATCAGAAAAACTACATCGAAGAGTTAAACAGACATTTAAAGTAATCGTTAAGATTCACATAGTTTCAATGGTTTTACTAAAATAATTAATTTATAGTGCCACCGTTGGTAATTTGCAAGCCAAAGTTGAATCTTTAACAACAACAAATGCACTAATGAAGGAAGATTTAGCCATAGCACGGAATAGTTTACTTGCTCTTCAAGCTGAAAATCAAGCACTTAGGCAGAGTGTTCACTTTCGTAATTAACCGCATATTTTCAAATTGACTTTTAATTTTTTTTTTAATTCCTTTACAATACTTTGTTTTTAGATCCTACTCAAACAAATAACACAAACCAACATACAAGTATCAATGACGCCTCGAATTCAAGTGATCACAGTGATTCTGAATTGGGAGAAGCTTTGGCAGAAGAGAAAAAGAAAACCCAAGAACTGGAAAAGGAACTTAAATTACAGGTTTCATTAAAAGCAGAGACTGATATGGCTATGAAACTTCTTGAGAAGGATATTCATGAAAAACAAGACACAATTATATCGTTAAGGAGACAGCTGGAGGACATAAAGCAAATCAATTTAGAAATGTATAAAAAATTACAGGTTTGTTTTCATAAATCACTAACAAAGTTTTCGTTAAAATTGCTTGCGTAGCTTCTATTTCTCTTTACTGAAGAAATTATCCAGCTAAAATTCTGGCTTTTGAAAAACAAAAATATTTTTTATACATATAAAGACTTTCATCGCATCACTGCTACCAATTAGATCTTTTCTATTAACTCCGACTTACGTAACCGACCCGAAATTAAAATATCTTAAAAATTCTATAGTCTTCCTGACGGTCAGTTTTATTACATTCTTCAGCGATTAAAACGACATTGCCAAATTATTTAGCATTAGATGGACAAGGACTTAAGTGTTAGTCGCGGTTGTACGTATATGATAAAAGTTTTCACGTGTCTTAATACTGAAAAGTGTTCCAGTATTCAGATCTGCTCTCCTAAAGTCTGATCTGCGCAAAAAAAAGGCTATAGAGCAGCTCAAAATCAACAAATTCAAATCCGCAATATTATTGTTTTTAAGTTTCTTCAAAATATTCAGACAATCCCAAACCAATTTTGACTGAAAACTGTAAGCACAATGCTTTTATAGGTCCAGGCACCAGTGCTTTACTGAATTTATAGTTTAGCCCGTATACGCCCACGCAGGGTTTATTCCCAAAACTTTCCAAAAGTGTCAATACATTCATATGGCCGCTATAGCTTCATCCGAGAACCTTTTTAACTCTGAACTCGAAATGAATCATTGATTAATTTTGACAATTTCTATTAATGTAATAATTTTGGTGATTTACCGTGAACAAAATCTCAAAATACAATAAATGTTTAATACTCAGCCTCTTTTGAGAATATACGATCACCGTCAAAGGATGTTTTTGAAGTAAGCCTACTTTTTTTAGTCAATTAAATGATAACAGTGTTCAAGGTTTTGCATGAACACGCATTATCTGGTATTATCGAGTTTACCCTAATAAAGAATACCAAGCCGGGTCGGGTCAATCCTTGAAGGCACCATCGGTATCATATACTGTTGCCAATTACGAATGCTATAGTTTCAAATGTGGTATTTTCAAACTCATCTCGCTAAGGCTGTTTGTTACACGAATAGTATTATTAAAAATGTACCTCTGGCCCTTCTCCATCATCGGTATACCAGAGCTACCCTTACAATTCACTGAAGCTAGTTTATGTCCATCGTACTTATATAAAAAATATAATGGCGAATTAGACAACTTTCTATTAAATGTTGTACTAGATTATCAGTCTTGCGAAAATGTATTGGAAATTTTATGTTTATTTTCAAAAAATTGCTTTAGTATCAGTGTATAAACTTGCTTTATTGATTTTGACTATATTTGACTATCAGAACCAGCTTAACACAAGCTAGCTGTAGTGACACGTATAAATAAACGGTCAACAATACATACTTTTCATCACTTAGTCGGTGTTATTATTAGTATGTTAAACTAAACAGCGGATGAAAGATATGCAATGCGACATAGAATCAGAGCACTAAGTATTATAAAGACGTTTTTTTAAAACCTGCTTAGAAACGTCAACCACACAATTCACAGCCTTAATATTAACAGCAATTGCACATGCGATTAATGGGTTAATGAGTTAACATGCAACAGAGATAACATTCTCAAATTGTGTCCACTATCACGGAAAGAAATTTTGCTAAGTAGCACCGGAGAGAGCGTTTAAGGTGATGCACAAAAGTTACATCGGCAACCATTCGACGATTTTCAAGCGAGTGCATATTCAAAAGCTTCAAGGGCTCCTCATAAGGTGGAAGAATCAATTAATTATATATTATAAGAACGAAGTTCCGCTGAACAGACCTGGATAGCGTATTCAAGAAAGGTCTCACAAAGCAAGTATACAAACTCAATGTTATGGTGGGATTCTAGAGCTCTCGAGACCAACATTTAATAAAACCCAGCATAGAGCTATTCTTTGATACCATGTAGTTTATGTGGGAGATAAAACTCAGTCTGGTCACACCCAAGTTACAGACAGCGCCTACACGGCGAATTGAGGAATCCGAGAACACATAATCATAGGTGATTGGTTTCTGATTCCTGTGGAAAGTCATAATCTCACATTTGTCGATATAGAGAGCCAAATTAATGCTTATACACCAAACGTAAAATTTGTGAAGATCTCCTTGCACTTGTTCACAATCGTTAAAAGATTTAATCTGAACGAAGAGTTTAATGTCGTCAGAATGTCGAAAAAAGATTTGTTATGTTCTGTTAGCTAAATAAGACTCCGTCCATTTTAGAAATGTTGAAGGAAACCCATACTTTTCTATTTTAAAGAGTATCACAGAGTAAGATAACTTGTCGAACGCTTTACTAGCCCTTTGCAAACCCGCCAATAGTATCCGAGACAAATTCCAACAAGTTGTAAACCTGCCCGAAATCCATGTTGGTTTGAAGAGAGCAAAATCTTGCAAGAAATTGATAGCTGAGAGTAAATGAAAGATTCGAATAATTTGGGCATGCAAGATAATTTTGCAACAGACCTATAGTTAGAAATTTCACTTTTGTTACCTTTTTTGTGGATAGTTCTGATAAAAGAGTTCTTCCATAGCTGAGGAAAACAACCACTATCGAGCGATTTTTAGAAGATAATTCTCAGCGGAGCTGCCAGGGCAAGGCAGCACGACTTAAAGAAGGCTGGAGGGATCTCATGATCTAGTATTATATTTTTTTAGTAGTACATTTTTTGTTAAATTTTGTCGACATTTAAACGTATCTAAAAAAAAACTAAAATCACTAGAAATGCTTTTGATTAAAAAATGGCTAATTAGCTACTCCTGTTTAACTCAAACGTAAATACATTACATATATTACACATATTGTAAAAAGATTTGCCCAGAATTTCAGCTGCAATCAATTTACTGTCGAAAATCACTATTAAATATTTTACCAAAGAGAAATATATAGTTACATTTCACATTGCTTACATTCATTAATATTTATGCAATACTAACAATCACCACTTAGGAATGTGAAGATGAATTAACACAAAAAGGTGAAATGGTTTCACGTTTACAAACGAAGGCATCACAAATTGGACAAATTCTACAAACTCTTGAAAAGAAATATGATTCTAAATTAGATCAAAATGATCTTCATAGAGATGTAATGTCATCTGAAAGGTCTGGCAGTCGCCGATTACAATCAAGTTCATATAAAAAGCATAAAAATGATACCGGACCACCATCAAAAAAACTCCATTTAAAAGTAGATCCAATTCCGCCATTCAATGCTAATAAAATTCGCAAATCACCAAGTAGTACAACTGAAAGCAACAGTTCATCTAATATTGTTGATAAGGACATTAAAAAAGACTTAAATCTCACTGAAAAAGTTGAAGAGAAATCCCTAAATTAGTTTGATTACATTCGTGAGCCGGTCAGTTATACTATTAACAATATTATTATGATCTCAAAAAGTGTAGAAATGAATACAAGTTGAGATGTCTTCTATATTTTTATTAAATATTCAAATGTTATATAGCTGCTTTTAATCGATGAATTGTAAAAATAACAGTATATTCCTAACTAACCAAATAGAGAGAGAGAAAAGAACAACAGTAATAATTTTCAAATTATAAATTATAATTTTAGGAATGTGAAGCATCGCTTAAGCACAAAACAGAATTATTGACAAAACTCGAAAAGCAAAAGGAAGATTTCACTAATACTATAGTGCAGTTAGAAAAACAGTAAGCATTTTTGTTTGTCACTATTTTTCATTAAAAAAAAACAATATATATAGTTTATTTTCTTAACTTTTGCATAAAATGGTGTCTATTAAATTGGCAAACCTTAAAACAAACACAAAGTTAATGATAAATTAAACATTAATTTTGTCTGTACTTTAGTTTGCTAGAAAGGTCGAAGAATTTTAATTAGCAATAATGATCTGTGTAATAATATAAGAAAAGGTGTGTCAAATATGAGTTTCTTTAAGATCCATTATATTAATATAATTTGCTAAATTGTATTTACTTAAAAAATCTGAAATGAAAGTAACAAAATATTATACATAACACAGCTCTGTTTGTGCATATAATTTAAAACTTAAATATGTATTTGATTTTTACACAGGATGGAAAATCGAGTAAAGAAAGTTGGAAACACAAAGCTTTGGGCTTGTGTAATTCAATGTTTTCGTTTTCTTCGTTAAGGTGAAGCTATATACACGGCGAGAGACTTTGTCCTCCAGAGACCAATTTTTTTGTCTCTGGAGATCACAGACCAATTTTTTGTGGTCTGGAGACCACATACCAAATCTCTAACGACTTTGTTGGTCTCTGGAAAACCAGAGACAAAATCCCTAGAGACTTTTTTCTTGGTCTCCGGTCTCCCGTCGTGTGTTTCAAAACAAACAGGTCTTCAGGTTCGGTCTCCGCTCTCCGAAGTTTGCTCATTTTTCATCTCCAAGAAACGGAATAAAGTAAAGGAACTTTGACAAATTAGGAGCATAACCTTCTTAAGATTATATTAATAATGTATGCCTAAAAAAACATTTGAAGTGCTTTTCTTAGAAATGTAATATTAATCCATGTTGTTAGGGGTAATTTAGTGACACACAAGAGTAGTCAGATGGATATTATGGGCATGTTCGAGTCATCCAAGTCTTCGTCTTCGATTTAATCGAACCTATCCTGTCCGAATTCGTGTGCTGAGCTTGATATTTGACGTTTTATTAAAAGCTTTATTTTACATGATCTTTGTATTTCTTGCCCCGTGCATTAATCAACTTGAAAACAAGCTTTCTTTTCCTTGTAATGCAAACTGTGTTATGTCTATACAAAGCAGTGATATGTATAGCTCTTAACTATCATATATGAAGTTAAATTCCTGCTTTGTCAATTTTGACTAGTGGCAACACGTTTTACTATAATTTTATAGCAAATATTTATTAAATCATCTGTCAAAATGAAAGAAAATACGTAATTTGTAATTAAATATTGTGAAATTGAAAGTTTTTAAATATTTTTTTATGGAAAGGATTCAAGTTATTTCGGAGATAGTCACACTCGTCTAGAAACAGGAAGTAGCGCATCCACAGATTCGTTGCACTGGTCTTTTTCAAAACTCATTTCAGATGATTTGGAAATAGATATTCCATTTTGACTGTTTGACAGTATGCTATTTTTGCCATAAAATCTAGTGGGTAGTGTACTCATTGAATAAATAACTAATAAGGGAGCGGGGTATAGTGCAAATACAGTGTACGTGTTTAAGCAATTCAATGATGGTCAGACTCTATGATCGGGGGGTGGAAATGACAAGAGAGCTGTGCATTATTTGACAATTCTGCTTGATTTCTGACATTTCATTGTGACAAGTGCATTAAATTATCAAAGGCAACGCCAAGAAATATTATCTGAAAATAAGGGGACGCTAAAATTTTGTTTATTTTGCATACCAATTTCGCCCTTCAGAATGTCACGAATTTATTACTGCCATGACGAAATAACGAATACAAACAGCATACTAATCCATTTCGCCGAGTGGCTTAATAAGTTTTTTTTTTTTGGATTTGCCGTTTCCTTATTAGTTATTTATTCAATGAGTGTACTACGTGTGAGGTATTGCAGTGATTGCTATGGTAGCATTTAAATTTCAATAAGCTATTCCCTTACCATATTTGGAAAAATATATACCATCATAATGTACATGCTCAAAGAACTTGATTTCTCACCCACTAGCATGTGAATGGTTGCAGTGCAAAGGCCACCCCACCCCAATGTAGTGTTTCCATACTTTGAGTATACGGTGACTTTAAAAACTCACATCTTCAAAACTAGGTCTAACACCTCCGCAATTTTTGCCATACAGACACATAAGGCTTAGATCTTCAAAATAAAAATATAAGGAAAAAAGGGGCCCCAAAATTAAAAAATCCTATTGTTAAACAAACAAAATTTTCATTTAGTGTTGCTGTATTGTTTTATGCAAAATAGTATTTAGTTCCATTTGATATATGGACAAAACCGGTTGCTCCATTCTCGAAATATGATTTTTGAAATTGAAGTTTCATCGGACGGTGAGTAGGGGGAAACAGAAAAATGTGAGTGAGCTATTTTCGTATTCCATACAAATTCTTAAAGTTTCATCCAATTAGGAAATGGTCGGAGCCAAGATCAGCCCAAAGTAAAGTAAATAAAGTCTTGTTTATCTTAGCAAGTTTTTCTTTTTATAAAATATGTAATATCTGAAATGAGAGAATTTCCTACAAACGATAAGGGGGCCTCTTATCCTGTAATAAGGTAATGGCTAGTGTGCTTCGGAGTAGACCAAGCATTTCTAGTTCCTTGTTTCATCCAAGAAACGAAATTAAAATCTGAAAAATAGAAATCAATAATATTTTGTGCCCCATTTTGTCTCCTTACGCTTATATTGAAACCACCCATTTTTGTCTCCTTGCTCTTACACATGTATATAATAATGACAAAAGCAGTTTAGCCGATGCGGACATTTGTCAACTTAAAATAAATTCTTCAAAGTTTATTTTGGTTGCTCTCGTTTTTTGAAACGAACAGCCGTCTTGTTTTTTAACTAATGCCATATATTTGCTGCAAGGGCTTTCAAATCACAGCTATTAGAGCTAAGGTTAAGTCGAGTTATGAAGCTTATAATAGTTGTCTGGATTAAAAAACAGGCTCAAGCGTAAGAAGCTTTTACTTCACCATTCACAGGAACTCGCCAACAATTCTCTCAATAATACGAGTAAGTATTTCAGTAAAAAGTGCGTTCAGACGAATAGTGTACTCATGGTGTCATAAAAGTTGAATGGTTACTTAAGTCAGAAAATTAAGACAATAATGTGAATTATCGTTGTCTATAACAGATTCCAATTTTATTAATTTTGTATTCAATTTATGTATAAGCAACATCAAAAGCTATACCGCAAATTTCTTTAAATTTATTTTTGTAATAAATCTATCTATACTATGTACATAAATGCATTGTAATTTTTAAAACTGTTTTGTATTTGATATATATTTATGAATATATGTAACTGTTAACAAATTTATTTTTAATTTTACGCACCTTTTCAACATTTAATGCAGTAAATGATATTTTTAACCAAATCTATGCTGTAAAATCTTTTCAGATCATTTTCAAAAGTAATATCAAGAACATTTATATGTAAATCTGCTGACAATTGAAATAAACTATAAATGATAAGAAAATTCAAAAGAATATTTCATATGTAATCCCTTTTCCTTTATTTCTATATTATTATTAGGCATATTTACAAAAAATTAAAAAAAAAAAGTGGATTTCCAATAAATATATACAAATTATTGCATTTCTATTCAGCTAAGAGTGCGTTTCAATTATTTTCATTTGTATTCCATAAAATGTTTTAATGTTTGCCAATTTTAGTTTTATTTTCACGGTTTTTATTTATTACGTGTATACGATTACAGGCCATAAAAATGAAATGTTTGGATTAAGTTTTTTCTTTTTTAAAGTTGAATCTATTTTTTGATGATTTATTAAAATGGTAATTCGGCAATTGATAATAAGAAATCTGAAAATATTTGGGCGAGGGCAGCTACAACAAACATTTCAAATTAGACCTGAAAATGCATCGAATATTATTTCCTGTTGCTTACGTTACTGCTAACCCGTAACACTCATAACTAGAGACCAATTAAAGCTACATCCCTGAACTCTATGAAAAGAAACAAGTCCTTTTTGGTTCACTTCGGTCCCGTCCTTGAGTCGTAAATAACTACTTTCATAACTTCAATCAACAATACCAATACCGAACTACTTCAACTAAACAAATATAACAAATAAAAGAATTTATTATAACTTTAAAACTACAGTACTAGCTTAAACGAATCGATTAACTTAGGAAATTAAAGCTTACTTCCCAGTTTATTTTGTAAATTCTAACAGGAAAATAGGCGTGGCGTCGGTTAATGGTAGTTTCATTATCATGAAAAATATTTTTTGACTTAATTGAATACCTATACATTAACTTCGTCAATTGTAACATAACATGTCATTAACTTCAGAATTACAACAATTGAAAAATATTTCGTCCGGCTCTAGGTCCATTGTGTCCCTTGACCTCATTGGATAGCTTTTTTGAAACCGCCATAGATGCGTCCTACTTCCCTTAGCAATCTCAAGATATATCTGAACTCTTTACTTTGCAGCTCCCTCAGATTTGAAATGAAGTAGCTACCTAATAGCCTACCTCCTTTATTCATCAGAGCGGGTCACTCGCAAAGTACGTGTTGGATGGATTCTATTTCCTCCGAATCATTACAGCTCCTGCAGAAATCGTTCGCCGCTATTTCCAGTCTACTAGCATGGTCTTTTATGGCCAAATGATCCGTAATTACTCCTACTAGATTGCTGCTATCCTTGGTACCATGAAGGAGCTCTTTTTCCTTCTTCCTGTCATATGCAGCCCGTAATTGCCTCGCAACATGGCAGGTTTCTCTCTTGACCCACCGGAGGCTTGCCTTTTAATAGACGTCCCTGATGATTACCTCTTTTAGAACTCCGATCGGGATCCTCGAATAAGCTAGTGCTGCGCAGCTATCCATTTTTTTTTTGCCAACGCATCAGTCATTTCATTGCCTTGAATATCCCAATGGCCAGGTACCCAGCATAGGGTCACATTGTGCCGTGTAGTTATTTCCTCAAGGCTGGTGTCAGTGTATATGCAGATAAGCTGTACAAACTCTAGAAACTATCAGTGCCGCCTGGTAAATCGCTGCAAGTTCTGCCTCAAAGACACTGCATATGTCCGGCAGTGTATAAGATTCGTTCCACTGCTAGTTTCTCGAGTACACTCCAGCCCCTGTGCCTGCACTCGTATTGGATCCATCCGTAAAAATAGAAATATTGCACCAACATACTCTACATTCAAATTGTCTTGAAGAACAAACACATTTACTAGGGCGCAGAGCCCGCTAAGGTTTAATCCAGGATCTTAAGCATCTTAGCCACTTATGTGTGGCTCACGGTTTCTCTTAAGCTGAAAGCAAGACAAGAAAAAGTTAATTTTGTCTGAAACGTTTTTATACCCTAGATGAAATTTTGGGGTATACTAAGTTTGTCATTCCGTTTGTAACACACTGAAATAATGACGATATAGCAAAATGGATTGGATACCCACTCATAATATTAAAAGTTATTTTGATTTTTGCATGTCCGTCCGTCCGTCCTCATTATAAGTCGAGAACGTGTGTACATAGAGAGCTGAAATTTTGTACGACTTTAAAAAAAAAAAAGAAAATTAAATTTGAAAATGAGACAAATCGGGCAACTCCTTCGTGGGGTTGCCATACAAAAATTTCACTTTTCCACTATATATAAGTATTTGGACACTGCCTGAGAACGCGTTGACATAGACAAGGTTTTAGGTTTTAGGTTTTTTTACGGATACTGTGAAAGCGATCAGTCCTAGACATTTTTATTGTACTAAAAACTTCCTCAGAATATGAAATACTATAAAATTAGTTATAATCATTATTTCTGTCCGACGAATCGTTCTAGAAATATGTATGCGAAAAACCACTGCAAAAATCAAAATTGCTCAAATAGGGTAACAATCCAAATTTCATACAGGCATTCATCTAGGGTATCATAAGAATTGGTCTTAGACCAATTCTAGCTTTTTTCTTGTTTTTTATATTGCATCTATAAAAAGTATTCTATTCTGGTACCGAAAATTATTTTTGTTTTAATTCTTATATCCTAGAACGATCCTCAAATTACGGTTGAACTATTTATTACAGAATTATTTCAAATTATTTGTCCCTCCTATAATCAATGAGGCTTTTATTCTATATATATTTTCCCTTCCTTAAGTGCAGAATTACGCAAGACAACTCAGTTGCTTTATTTATAAATAATTTTACTACGTGATTATGTTAAAATAAATGACGGAGAAATTTTCATGAAATTCGGAAAAAATAATTGAGTAATGGACTTACAGATGGCACATTTTAATCAATTTTGACCGAAATCATCCCAATTATAAGTGATTTCAAAGGGTTAACATTCGAAATCAGTTGATTTTGTATAATTTCAGCTGAAAATCACATTTTTACGTATGTGATCTTGAAGACATTATCAATATATTCCTGAAAACCCAGACTATCTTTGATTGCTCATAACTTTTAATAGAGTCATTTTAGAAAAAAAAATATTGTCAACTAAATTAACTTGTTTCTTTTCGTAGAATCTCAGCATTATAAAGGGCGCGTAGCATTGCAAAAAGGAAGTTTCCTTCCAATACACTTGGAAGGGGACAGAATAACAAAGTTTTACCTGGTCATTTTCATATCCCTGAGTGATGCTAAGACTATATAAATTTAATCAAAATCGATTAAACCGTTCCCGAGATATGAATTTGTTAAGAGTAACCGGGTCTCGCCACAAATTACAAAATTTTCCTTAACATGTGACAGATTTTTTCTTAGAAATATTGTGAAATAAAACAGATTTCGGGTGAGTAAATTATATACTAAAATCCAAAGCTCACCATATCTATTTATGTATATTTATAAGTCATCTCAAATAAAACAAGAAAAACTTATATTCGTATAATGCGTGATCGTATTGTTAATTTGATTCTTGTAAACAATGACTACTAGTGGAAGTACAAAATTGCCAATATATTTCATAAAAAAGAGTGAAACTACCTAAAATTTTGTAAGTGACTCATTTTAAATCAAATTTTTGAAATGCAGTATTTGTATCCCGGAAATGCTCTGCTGATTTTGATGATAACAGCAGTAAATTTAACTAGAACTGTATTACACTTACAAAAAATAAATAAATTTGTCTCATCAAAAATAGAATTATAGGATAACATAACAAAGCATAAATGTAAAAAACAGCGTTACGGCGAAATTTCAGATTATTTTTTGTTCTTCGTGCTTCGCATATAAATTGCTCTTAATATTCTGCCAGTAGTGTAAATGCATTTCTTTGCAAGTTCCGCCTTACATTCGAAAACCTTTACTTGATTTACTTACTTTCTTTATATGATTATTCCAGAAATACTTTTTGACACAACTGGACGACTTCTTTGTTGACTGCTCAACACCATAAAATTCAATTCTGGGTAGTCCTTAATTTCAACGGTCAGTCCTTTTGGCGGTTCGTTTTTTGTATAGTAAATAAGAATAAATCGTCTCGTTTCACTTTCAATCTAGAAGGATTTAAATAGTCACGCTTTATATGTACAGTTTTGTACAATTAGCAGCTAATTTCCTTGATAGGTAAAAAAAAAGGTCGACTCTCCTCAGTAGCTGAGCAATTATATCAATAAAAAAAAAATTAATTTATGGACAGGGAACCGAATAATTATTAGTTTTACTAAATTTTTTGTGTGGCTCTTTTCCACTGCAACTCAAAATTTTATACGATGAAATGTTAATAAAGCAAGCGATTTCTTATTTTTATTAAGTTGCAGTCTAACTACAATAAGCTTTTTAAATTAATCCAAGCAAATATTTTACTCTGCATTGAAGTAAATCAATTATTTTTGGTAGTATGCTTTCATCGTCGTACATTTTCTTCAAGTATTTTTTTATTTTTTTCCAAAATTTTGCTACAAATCGTTTGCATTTCTTCTAGGTGGGCATCAGATAAATCGAACACATCAAAAAATATTTCTCTTCAAATAACTGCAAGCGAAGAACGAGCAGCACGAGCTGAAGCAGATGTTCGATTAGAACGGGAGTGGCGAACTTCACTTCAAGAAAAAGAAATCAAATTGAAGGATCAAATTAACAATTTGCAATTATACGTACGACAATTGAGCGATGAAAATAAGAAGAGTGAACGTCTTAAACAGGAATTAGATAAGGTGCGAAAACAATGGTCAGAAGCCCAAACGACTCTAGAAGAACTTGGGGTACAATTAAGTGTTAGCAAGTTACAATTATCTGAACTGCAAGAGAAGGCTCAAACTCAAGAGAAATCATTTCAAAATGATTCCGGCGGTTGGACTCCGGATAGTACAACATCGAAATGTAAGGGATGCCAGCGAGAGTTTAGCATAACTCGTAGAAAGCACCATTGTCGCAACTGTGGTGACATCTTTTGTCACAGCTGCTCTGAACATGTAGCAGCCCTTCCTAATGATCAGGCCCACCATGGAAAACCTGTTCGAGTCTGTGATAATTGCTGGGATACTCTCACTAGATGTACTAATTAGCGAAATGTCTTAGGAATATGAGAGTATGCTTTCTGCACTCGCATCCAATGCTACCGTTTTGAATGTATTTTTATGATGAATGTTCTTCGTAACGCTATTTTAAAGGAAATTTTAAGGAAATATATTTTTATGTACCTACCAAAACACTTGCAATAAAGTGCATTTAATCTTTTAGTTTTGCATATATTCTTTTATGTTACACTACTTGATTTAAGAGGAGAGAAACGTGAACAATGGCTGAAGCATAATATGGACTTATTTTTATGCCCTATCAAAAGTCTAGGGTATACTAAATTAATAATTCCGTTTACAACGCATGGGAATAACAATGGTACGGTAAAATAGTTTGGATAGATGTATAATATTAAAAAGCAATTTTATTTCAATATACGTGCGTCCGTCTATACGAAAACTCGGCAGATGAATTACACGGGATTTCGTAAAATTCTTAGATGTAAGTTCAAAAATGCCAAAATCTGGTAATTTCTCCGTAAGGTTGTCATACATTTTGCAATGGAGGAAAACGGGAGCAGTACACTATGTCGAAAAATGAGATCAAATTTTAGAAAAAATATCGACAATCTTTTCTCCGTAATTGAAAATGTCGAAGTTGCTTTAACTCACAATTTCGAAAATGATATTTTATTGCTCTTTCTTTAGATAATATAAACATATTCCTGTAGATATGTTTGTGTTACTATTCTAATAATCAGTGATTATGTAAACAGGATTAAGGTTTATATTATTAGCTATTTTCAAGAGTTCATAGAAAACTTCATTATAACATTCTTTGCTCTTGCTCATCATTACACATTTAATGTATGTGAAAAACTGTCGCATTATGGTTGATACAACTTTAAATGTACCATCCATAAGGCATACCTCTAATTGTTACAAAATTTTCAATTAACTAATGCTGCCAACAATTAATTGCTGCGTTCTTTTTCTCATTCAGAATGAATTTTTTCAATCCATGTCGTTCTTTTTCTCGGGCCGAACGATTTAGTTTCAATCTGTCATCGTTTATTTCGGACTCCGAATCGTTCTGAATGCACCTGAGTTTTTCCTGGATTCAAGCAGAACGATTTTAATTTGTATTCGTGAATGTGTTGTTTACAATTTGGACGAAGTGGTATTAGTTGAGTTTAAGTTGCCTTTGTTGGAAAATAGCTTTATTTTTCATAAACAACAATTTTTACGGATTTATACTTGCTTTTATCAAATGGAAGAAATATCAAACACTTGAAATGGTTCTGTTCCGTTCCTTTTCTATGAGCACAGAATTAAATTATGACATTGTTCTGTCGATTCATATAGATTCATTCAGAACGAGAAAAGGAACGTAGCAAATGAGTGAATGAATGAATGAAAATCTCTTTATTGTATCACCTAAAAGCCAAAAATTAAATTTGTTTCATTTAGAAAATTTCTATCACACACCAAAAACATTTCTCCTTCCACAGTTCTCAAATGTTCTGCATATTTATTTCTTCAATAGGTTTTGGTTCTTTTTGTAAATTAATTTAAATTTTTTGTAGGTTTATATTATAATGGAGCATTCACGAGCTGAGAAAAGTACCTACCGCCTTTCTTTTGTAATCAATGCTATCATTATAAAATTTTCCAACAGAGCAACATAGCATTGAGTAATAAAGGAGTTCATATTGTATTTTTTTTAAATATTAATAAGTCGAACGTCATTTCGTTCGACTTTTTTATTTTCGACATTTTTATAAGTCGACATTTTCATTATCCATGTATAGTACCACATCCGTTAACAACGCATTGACCAAGAAGACCAAAATTTTTCAAACGACGTAAAATGGTTATTTTAGATCTACAAGTTCAAAAATTTGCAATTTACTTTGTAGTTTTCGTTTTTGCACGTATATTTAGTAAGATCGCACTGGACAAAGTAAGGCTTCGAAAGTTAAGTGCAGTCAGTAGTAAGCGGGCAAACGCTCTATAATGTTGCCATTCAAATTTATAACATATATACTGAGAAAACAGACGTCCTTAATGTAATGAGGTGATCTTGGAAACGCCCTAAAAATTTAGGGGCATTCATTTGGACTGTCTCGCCAACATTTATATAATAACTTTTCTAATCTGATATTTTTTACTAGTTGCTTTACTCTTATGTATTTTTGGAAATCATAGAACTAATCTAAGGGTTGCATAAATCGATTAGAATATAATAAGTAGTTGTTTCATTTAGAACTCAGAAAATTTAATATTCTGATCAAATTAATAAAAGTACGTTCAAAATAAATAAAGAATTAAGAATTTAAATTCTGTTTCGCTGAAATCGAGAAGCTTTTTCACTTTTCTTGTCAAGTAAATGATAAGTCTTTTCGCTTCTTCACATGTTATCCCTGGAGAATATTTTCACTTAATCGCACAATCTAATTTCCTCTTTTAGTTAGTTGGCATAAAAAAAGCTGTACACAATTTTAGGAAATGAGATTGTGATTAAAGAAGTATACAATTTATTATCACAGGATTGGTAGATATTGACGGTAGATCGTGTTGAAGACAAATTTATCAATTTTGCTAGAAGAAACTTAGACGATACGATAAATCTGATAGAAACAGCAAACGACTTATCTACAGCAATCCAGATGCAGTACTTCACGGCTTATTAATACATAACCCACGAGTATTTTGATAATGCCCACCTTTTCCATGTGACATAAATTGGCTAAAAGAGCTTGGACGTCCTTTAACTGAAAAGATAGTAGAGGAAATAGCGGATTCGATGAGACGGTAGAGCAGCTTATAACGTATATAAATAGGTAGATACTTATGTTACCCTACTACTGAAATAACAAATAGTCTTTTCTCTTTAGGGATTGAAAATGTACAAATTTCGAAGCGATCCTTAAAGCTGAATCAGAAAGCACACATTATAAAAACTTGTATTTCATCGTATTTTCTAACAGGAATAATGTGAAGATCATACGATTTCGTATGCCTATTCGATAAATTGGATACAATTTGTGTTACTTGGAGAATATCCACAGAAACATATTCAAAACGTATTCAAAACGTATTCAAAAAGATATTAAATACATATGCATGAAACACATATTCGGATCGTTTTCAAAGGGATTACACAAAGAGCAAATTCATTCTTATCGGTAGAAATTTGGTCTAGGCGACAAAGTATTCAAGACGGATTCACATACAATTTTATTCAAGCTATGCACTTTCTCTATATAACATTGTATACTTGGTTTTAGTAGGCTGACGAAAGTGGAAATATGATAATTAACGCTGAATGGCAAAAAAAAGGTCTCTATTCCGAGCTTTCCAAAATTTAATTATGTAGTAGTAGCGTGAGCTTTCGTTCTGATCAAACTAGCAATGCCTACCAATAATGCCTATTGCCCATTGCCTTCTTTACTACAGGCCGTGGCGCTAAGACTTTTCTTTACTTGCATACATATGTATGAGAAACGTGGTCATATATATGTTTACTTTTGGAAAAAAAAAGTAATTGTGAGTCTTTCAACAAAATTACGAAGAGTTTTCGCATTTTAATAAACTACCTAATTCGCTGTGAAATAAGAGTACAGCCAAAGATAACCTAATAAGAAGATAGGACACAGCCGAACAAAATTGGAAATTTTTCGTATTTTTTAGACTGAAACAGATAATGTCATATACTTTCGTCTTTTGCATGAATGGGGGAAAAGAACTTGGCTATGCGCTATTGTAGTGCGACAGAGACAATCAGTTAAACCAAAAATCGAGAGAACGTAGGATTACCCGAACGACAAAATCTTATTGAATCCCTCAAAATCGTATCAAACTATTCACAATAATGTAGATCAGGTCACACTACCTCTATTTTTTTAGAAAAAGATAAATTTCGCTTTGGCTAAGGTGTTGTAAGGAGATATAAAATTCCTCTCAAATGAAATTCCCGTTTTTGCCGAAAATATCAGAGAATGCAGCATGAGTTTCTCCCACTTAAGTGGGAGAGATTAATCTCTTCAGAGCAAAACGAATGTAAACAGAATCACGTGCTGTTCAAATATCATAAAAACTACAAAAGCTACAAAAAACATTCGATAATTCTCACAATATTTCAGCAAAAAGCGCGGGAACATTTTATGAGAGTAAAACCTAAAGACTCCGCCTCTTCTCATTTATTTACGAAAATAAATCATTTGCCATTCTGTTTCGTTGCATGTAATCTGTGCTTTCACATTTTTTATCTTTATTCATAAAGGTTTTAAAGAAAGTGACTTTTTTGTAATTTTTTCCTCTTTTCCCTTTCCTTTTCTAGTCGTGTACATTTTAAATGTAAAACACTCGGAAGACTCTTCTGTGTCCTAACTTTCGCTCAAGACGAAAATATTTTATTAAGCTTGAAGCCTCTTTCTCCTGCAAAACATGACTATGATTTTCTAAGGAATAACAAATTCAAATGCATAATAATTATAGTTATGAATTTAATATAATAATTAAATTCCTTTGAATTGCATTTCATTTGTTTGTTAGACTTTATATAAACATTAATTTTAAGTTTTTGACCATCAATGTGATATTCACTAATTTTGAAAAATAAAACGGTACCCGAATTGCAGCGAATTCCCCTTCTAAAGAATTTTTCAAAATTAGACAAATTGGAGGTAAAAAAAAGTGAAAATTATTTTTTATGTAGACCAACAAACAAATGTCAATTGAAAAGAAGAAGATTGTTGCGGATTTAAATTTGTCATTCATTAGAAAATCATATTCATGATTTGCAGGGGAAAGAGACTTTAAGCTTAAAAAAGAACGTTCGACTTGAGCGAAAGCTGTACTCTGATTTCACAGTGAATTGGGTAGAGTTTAATAAAATACATGAACTCTTCGTAATTTTTTTGAGACTCACAATTACATTTCTTTTTCTAAAAATAAACATTTTGACCTATTTATCGTCACCAGGAGCGTTGTTTATTTTATATAAATTTTTAAACAATAAACGTATTTGCTTTTTCATAATGCGAAATGCTAAAAGCTTTCAAACAACACGTTTCTCATATATATGTATGTATGCCAGTGGCGGACTATCATACAACTTCCAACCGCAATGCAACAGGGCCCCGCGATTTTGGGGGCCCCGGGCAAACAAAAATGTCAGGATGAAAAAAAAATTTTTGTCAACAAATTTTTTTTTCTAGAGCAAAAAAAATAAAACAAAGACCAAAACAAAAGTATTAAATATACCTATTTATTTTCAAATAGCATATTTAAATCACAACTTTTCTGTATTTAAGAGCTACAAATTTATCTATAATTTCATCGAATTTCAACTCGGCCAAAAGTTCGCTTTCAATAGAAAGAACCGCCAAATCGTTAAGACGTTCATCAGTCATAGTATTACGCAGATAACTTTTGATTAATTTCAGTTTTGAAAACGATCGTTCATCTAGAACATTCGTGACAAACATACATAAATACATACGTAGTAGAATGTCGAGGTTTGGAAAAGTCGTACAAAGATTATCATTGAACATAGTTTTGTACATCGATTCGTGATTTAAACTGTCGAATGTGAAATAATGTTTGGCGAATTGACATTCTTGAATCAGTTGTTCTTCACTGAGATCTTTTGGGTATTTTGTGACAATTTCTTTACAAGAAGTAACAATCTCTTCGTCGGTCATTGAATTAAGATTAATTAAAAACGAATACTGACTATCAAGTTCTTCATATATTTTAGCACGCTTCTTCAGATTGGAAATCAAAGCCCTTAAAACAGGTTCGAACAACGATTTTTCAAGATTATCTTTCTCTTCCTCTGGATGAGATGCATCAAACATTGACCGAGTTTGAGTACTATCAATTTGAAAATCACAAGAAAGTGTATTGAAAATATCTGAGGCTTCATCAAATATTTTGTTGTAGTCTTTACTTTCAAGGTCTGCTAGCAATGAATCGTAAAGTTTTCTTGTCACCGAAAGAGTTAAATTGGATTTTTGTAATGATCGATTTACAAAATTGAACTTAGTTAATACACTTTTCCAAAGGACGAGCATCAAAATGTTATTAAATTGACATAAATTGTGTCCTTCTCCAGGCCCCGCAAAGTTGACCTTTGTTTTTTTTTTTTTTTTTTTGCTCGCACATTTTTTCACGGTAAATTGTTTGATGGGGGCCCCCACCACAAATTCGCGGTAGGGCCCCCGAAACCCTTAATCCGCCACTGATGTATGCCTTTTATAATGCCATGGCCTGTAGTAAAGAAGACAATGCATGTATTCAAATGCAGAGTGGAGTAAAGTGAGCGAGTCCAGAGCGAGGCTGTTCCACTGACATGTATATAAATGGACTGCTTGTTGAATCAAAAATGCATGAAAGCAAATGGCACCACTTTCATATTCCTGCCTCTTTCCGTGAGAGCATACTTTCCCACTGAACTGTAATGATTAGGAACGAGAAATTGTTTGTAAAAATCCTTGTAAAAAACACTTCTTTCGACTCATAACTAAAATTTAACGATACAAATAGTCCCAAATACCTTTGGGGTAAATTCGGTAAATCCCACTGACATGCATATACGTAAATTCCCAAATAATTTAAATATAGCGGCAGTTTACGACAGTTGGTAGCATTGACAGTGAGAGCATACTTTCTGAAATCAAAACTGGTGCCACATGAAACGGGAGATCAAGCAGTCCATTTATATATATGTCAGTGGGCTGTTCACAATACAGCGCAGAGTGAAATTCGAACTTTGAAATTATACGTAACAAATCGCCATAACAACGGCAAATCAACAAACAAGCAAACAACTGTCGTTGTCAAAATAATAAATTCGAAAAAGGAGATACCTATTGCACCATCAGATTGTTTCGAAAAACTAAAAATTAACGTCCTTTTTCCGGTTTTAAATCATAAGTTTGCAAAAAATACCTGTTGGTTTTTATTAGCATTCATAAGAAGTATTAAATCAGAAAGTAACGTTAGAACAGATTAGTTATGATAAAAAGAAGTAAGGAGCTTTATCCACGCCATCTACATGTTAATAGTTCGAAATTCCAGTTTGTAAGCTTTCGGAAATGGCAGTGTGGAAATAGAATAGAACCTATTTATATGTAGTACCACTCTGCGCTACTCTGAGCCAAACAGAGATAGCCATATGCACTACTGCGTGCGAAAAAAAGGATGCCAGTTGCCAGTCTACGCTACTCTACTACACTCCGCATTGTGAATGCTGCATAAAAATTGGTAACATGGGGGATAAAGTAAGGCGAAGTTATACTAAAACGTTAATTAAAAAGCAAAAATATTAATTTGAGTAAGTTTCAGAAACGGAAAAAGATAAGGGTGGTCAAATGAAGAGGCCAAAGATTTAATATCATTACCGACCCCTCTTGAATTGAACTATTCGGTTCGGTGCAATATCACACTATACTGTAACCCCCGGAATATACAAGCCATGAACAAAGTCGAAAAAAGAGAGCAGCGGGCCGATCAGCAGGCGACATCCAGTCTTCTTGCCTTGTCTTACTGCAGGAGTTTTTCACATAAAAGTTGCTTGTATTTATTTTGTTCAAACTCTATAATTTCCACAAATTTGTTCTAAATGCTATTTTTTTTAAGCTATTAGAAAGAAAACAGTATCCGGCACGTTAAGGCGTTTTAATGTGTCGATGCCTTCGGCGACTTCATGGCTTGTATTATATTCCGGGGGCTACGACTATACTGTCCAATGAATGGGGTATGGACCAACACAAACAAACGTAGCTACACAAAGCACTCGCATTTTCCTACACTTATACGCAGATGTATCATCACAATAATTTTGCTACGTTACACCTACATTGCTACGTTAATTTCAGACTTTATGAAACTTATTGCTTCATAGCCGTCTGCCCAAGACCATTGCCAGGGGCCGCACGTTGATGAGGGACATTCGGAGAAAGGAAAATTTCCGTGCTGCAATTTTCTAAGCTGCAACACGAACAGCATACCAATCCTACTGCAAGCAAATAATTTCGGCCATTTTGAAATTTCTGACCGGACGCCCGTGCAGTTATTTACCTGAGATTTTAGACGATAATATACTAATTTAATTATCTTTACGTTCTGGGAATTTGTGATACAGTTATTATTCATATAAAATCCATAACTTGTTTGAACACGCACACAATTAAACTCAATTATATACCCAACGCTTGTTTGCTTGGCGCATATGCTGGAGTTTGTAATAAATAAACTTTGAATTTGAATTACTCCGGTGCAAAATTGTTGTGATGGCAAATCTAGGTACAATGGCAGCAAAATACTCCCGCTTCGTACTGAAGGATGTGATTCGGCCCAATGGGCGAGACAATATGTTAGGGCCGACCCAGATTAGAACTTTTTAGAGAAGGAAGGAATTTGGCTTAGACGTGCCAAACAATAATAGGTCTGTTCGATGAAAACCCGGGTAAACCTAGGGCTACACTGGGCTAGACTATCTTGTTTTTTTGGATAACCTGGGCTACCCCGAGTTTACACCAAAATTTTCTTGGGGAATGGTTTGACATTTGTCACTTACAATATGTTACTGATTGGCGCCACTGACATGTATATGAATGGACTGCTTGTTGAACCAAAAATGCATGAAAGAAAATGGCACCACTTTCTTATTCCTGTCTCTTTCCGTGAGAGCATACTTTCCCACTGAACTGTACCGATTAGGAATGAAAAATTGCTTGTAAAAAACACTTCCTTCGACTCATAATTAAAAATTAACGATAATAATAGTCCCAAATACCTTTGTGGTAAATTCGGTAAATCCCACTGGCATGCATATACATAAATTCCCAAATAATTTAAATATAGCGGCAGTTTACGACAGTTGGTAGCATTGACAGTGAGAGCATACTTTCTGAAATCAAAACTGGTGCCACATGAAACAGTAGATCAAGCAGTCCATTTGTTATATGTCAGTGATTGGCGCATATAAATTACTTCTTGAGCAAATATAAGCAAAAATTAGAAGAAAAGAAATAGATAAATAGCTAGAGCAAATTTTATTTGTATTCACCCATTTTATAAATAACTGTTTACAAACAATTATACTCAGGAGAACTGTCAGAGAAATATCATTACCCGGTGTTTTAAAAACTTGTTCGATGAGAGCACAAAACCCCGAGAAAATTGTAGGGGAAAATTTACACGATGTTTTCATCGAACAAACCTATCTTCGCTTAGTTCCTTATATGATTACCGAATTAATTGTGTGCGTGTTCAATTAAGTCACAGTTTTTTTATAAACAATAACTGTATCACAAATTCACTGTACGTAAAGATTATTAAATTATTATATTATCACTTCAAATCGCAGGTAAACATCTGTACAGCCGTCCAATCAGAAAATTCTGAAATTTCGCAATTTCAAAATGGCCGGAGTTAATTTACTTCTTAAGGCGGAAACACAATACGATGCAGTGCACTGCACTGCATTGCAATTTAGAACTCATTTGGCAATTCACAAAACACTGCAGTGCAGTGCACTCCACTGCATCGTTTAGGTTAATTTCTAAAACACTGCACACTGCATCAGTTGACGTTTGTTAAATACTAAAGAATAGAGAAATTGTTCAATTTAAAATGGATTAATTAATTTTAAAATGACATTAGAAGAAAAATGGGTAGAGTTTTTCTCAAAATAATGAATCCAGAATACAAAAAATTTATATACGAAATCTTCAAAAAATGATTGTCAAAGCGCACTGCGTCACTGCAGTCAGTGTCTATGGCCAGTATCCAGAAAAAAAGAAGCTTACTGCACGTGTGTTTTCGCCCCAGTTTGACCATTTTTCTCCGTTCCGGTGGGTTGAGTTCAGTTGTAGCCTAGCCTTTAGTTTCCAAAAGAGTGACGTTGATTTGGGATTTCGGGTAGTTGTGCGAGTTGGTGCAGAGTGTTTTGTTGGTTTTCGGCTGAAACTTTCCTATTTTTGTTGAACTTTAAAGAAATAAAATACTCTGGTATGGCTTAGATTTTAGTTCAAAATCATCTGAACGCTCTACTTTAATTGTAAGGTAAGTAACTTGCTCTTTCATTTGCATTTTGCAGATCGATCTTATCAGTCGAGCCAATTAATATATAATGATTAGAAATTTAATTGATAAGAAAAATATAATTTCTAACAGTAATTGATAAAATCTCGTCTTCATTAGGAGCTAAAGATATGTGAGAAAAGTATCTGTAACTATGAATGAGGGGAAGAGAGACCACGTCGCACTAAATTTACCAATTAGTGGGACGGACAGTCAACAGGCCATAACCAGAAAAAGTTGTCGCCGGGTAATTATTTAACATTTTTGTGAAAATTTATAGGAACTCTCAATATATTTCTTTCAGTATTGGAATCAGTTACCCCGCTGCCAAAGAAATCTTATTATTATCGCATTCACTGCTGCCTGCATAACTCTTTTGTTCTTCATTCCAGGGGACCAAGTTGTCACAGAGAACACAAAAGATCTGGATCATATTAACATTGCCCCCTTCAAAGCAGACGTAAGTATTAATTGCGACACGTATCTACATAATTAACTTGATATTATTTACACAGTTGGTTCTCCTTGCAAATATTTTTTTGCATCAAAAAAATATCTGCTATACTATTACCACTAAAAACCTTATTTTAAAAGAATGATTGTTGGAATTTACATTTTATGGTTCTTTCTTTGATGGTAAATGCGATATTTCTCGTCAACTATCTACAACAATATAGATCGAAATAACGCTCAATGTAATACTCTGATAGCATCCAACAAATTGAGCTATATCGCACATCGGCAGCGATTGTGTCTCGATACAAAAACAAACTTGAAGTAGGCCAAAAGATTGGATTGGCAGTCTCTCACTTTACCTGCTTAAAAAACGTGATAATTATTGTGAAGTTCCTTGCCGAGAGATGGCGCAAAATTTGCTCAGTAAATTTTAAATGTGATTTTTAGAGATTTTCTGATACAAAAAATAATAAAATGCACTAAACTACATTTTTTGTGCTGTAAGACACTCTCGTTGCCGTTGTGCGATATGTCACATCATGGCACTTTCTTCTCTTGGAGTCGGTTGTGGTCGTCGTTAAATTCATCTTCTGGTTACTGTCCAGTTATACAGTTACCTCTTTAAGGGTTGCTGCACTTTTTGGAAATTTAAAAATCAAACTTTGCTGTTAATTACTTTGTACCATTTTGTTTTGCACGCTATTAGTATACATGAAACTGTTTTTGATAATCCAAAGAAAACGCTTTTATGTTGTTTAATAGATTATACTCGATTTTATAGTTTCACCAAAGAATGTTTGTATCCCACGCGAATTTAATCAATTCCTATGTACAATGTACAAAATCACTTAGGTCATTCACATAGCCGTGTCAGAAAATTTGCATCAAACAGTTTTAATTTTCCTCCCATAAATCTGGTTGGATTTGACCACGATCCACGTCACACAAAAAGATGGCGAAGAATCTTTTCCAAACGGGCATACATTTTAGTCATTATACCATCGGAAGCGGACGAAGCTAATGCCTTTAAGCTGATGTTGCTTTGAAACTTAACACTGCAAATTTACCATGTTTCAGAAAATTTAACACAATAAAAATCAAATTGACTTCGCTTTAAAAACATCCAACAATTGACGAGCCAAAACAAAGAAAGTGATACTAAATAATTTTGAGAAGACCACACTTAATGTTGATTTTTATACTTTCTTTTATCTTTGTTATTTACTACAATTAAATAAATTGAATTGAATACAATTTGAAAAAAAAAATTCCAAATTTTTAGCACGAAAACTTACATCAAAATGAAATAATTCCACATGAAATTGAAAAGCCCAAAACGCAAGCAACGTCCGAAACGGCCAAACAAATCGGTCACCCGAATCAATCTATAAAACAAATAGAACCAGAGATATCAAATGTTGTTGACGAGCCAAAATTGAACGTCATTGATGATCTTACAAATGGCAAACAATTAGATGTTGGAGTTGATGAAATATTAAACAAATTGGAAGAAAATGCAGACACAACACCGAAAGACTTTAAGGGATCTTCAAACGAACGACAGCGAGCTGTTGTGGAGGCTTTCAAACATTCATGGAAAAACTATAAAGAGTTTGCATGGGGACATGACAACTTAAGACCAATTTCAATGGGATCTCATGATTGGTTCAATCTAGGCCTTACAATTGTAGATGCTCTCGACACCATGTATATTATGGATTTACAAGAAGGTAACTTTTTTTTATTACTTTAAATTTAATAAAATTTAATATAATGTTCCTTTCATGCAGAGTTTGAAGAAGCCAGGAACTGGATTGATACTTATTTGCAGTTCGACATTAACCGAGAAGTGAACTTATTTGAAGTAACCATACGTGTTCTGGGAGGCCTTTTAAGTACTTATCACCTTAGTGGAGATAAAATGTTTTTGAAGAAATCGGTAAATCTTCTTGTATTTTTGGTGTAGTAATTAAATGTGACAGTTTTAAATAAATCTTTTTTCTTTTTTTTTTTTTTTTTTTGCAGATTGATTTAGGTAATCGATTGTTGCCGTGTTTCAATTCGCCATCAGGAATTCCATTCTCAGACGTTAATCTTGCATCGATGTCTGCACATTCCCCGAAATGGTCACCTGATAGCTCTACCAGTGAAGTAACAACTCTACAATTGGAATTCAGAGACTTATCTAGAAGCACTGGCAATACAATTTATGAGGAGGTTTGTGAATTTAGTTTTTACATTTTTGTTCTGCTAATCTGTAACATACAGGAATACTTTTTAAGCAGCTAATATCTAATTGATTTTATCTATTAGGCGTTTCTAAGGAATCATAATTACTTCTAGTTAGAAAGATTTCCATAATTCTTTGGTGATGATGAATGCAATGTACAAATACTGCTTATATTAATTAAGACGATTACTTCTAGTTTGAAGTTTTGTAGGCGACAACTTTGTTTTTATTTCAAGATCTTCCAGTAAATATGACTTCTGCTAAAAAGTGTGCTTACGACAAAACATAATTTGTCAAGTTTATAGGCTAAAATGTGTATTGTGTTAATTCAGTCGCTATTACGAACTTATAAATAATGTTAAACACACTGAAACGCTCTTGATAGCAGATCTCTCGGCTTTAATGCCTTTATGTAAACCTTATCTAGAAAGATACTGAGCCCAACAGTTTCCAGTTCACTGGCCTCGATCTGCAAATATTGTGTAATAAAGACTGACTAACAGTGGAATTCAGAGGGAGCATCACAAGTAGATCGATTAAACATTTTAGAGCTTCTTTAAATAGATCTCGCTTTGATATCGAAATGATTTTATTATATAAGACTTAATACCTTTTACTACAAAAATGTTTTATGATTCTTTATCCTAGTCTCATTCACAAAAAGGATAAAGTATCTGGGAATAATTAGAGATTAAAAGTTACTGATTCCACTGCTGGATAATCAAAGGGGTAAAGCTTATGCAGTGAAACATGCAGATTGAAACCTAATACCACATTCTAGACATGTAGTCCAAGAACTTCATTATTGGTTTTTTTACATTGTAAAATATGTGGCTGCTAAACTATAGGTTCAGTGGCTGCGTGCGCTTGTATGTACGCAGTATGCATTCGAAAATATCCCACATAAAAATTTCATTAGACCAGTAATGCACACATTCAGACATCGGATGCTGGCATGACACGAAAGACAGTACTAATGGCGTTTCACACTCTGAGTTTAAACCAAATATTTAGTTTAAACTCGTCGAATGAGTTTCACAGTTTGGTTTAAACCCCGCTTTATACTAGAGTTTAAACCGTGCCACCCCTCGGCTTAAGATAAAAGTATTTGAAATTGTGACATTTTATTTCGACAGTAGCATTGTTTGTTTGTATCAAGAAAATAATTTTATCATGGATTTATATTTAGACATTTCTAGCGATGAAGAAGATTTTTTTTTAGTTAAATTTACAACTCTGTCGACGACTAAGAGTAATTAGATATCGGCCAAATCATTTTAATGAGTGGGACGACGTTGATTTTTATGCTAGATTCCGTTTAAGTAAAGAACTTTGTCTACGAATCGATTCTTGTCCGATTTCTTGCGCTCTAATATATATCTTTTTTATTCCCTAGGGAAGGTAATAGCTCAACTTCACGTATGCTAAAACTTGCATCCTTTTTGAATGTTGGCATATTTAAAATTAGCAAATATAACTACATATTTTTTATTTTTTACTTTCTGATCTGGGGGCCTATTCTTGAATTACGAATGGTTTTTACGAATTCGTTATATAACGAATGGTTGATAACGAATCGAATACCCCGTTCGTATTCTTGAACCTCATCGTTATAAAGTCGAAGTGGTGAAAAAGTTTTTCAACATAACGAGTGTGGTAAGATTAAATCTGTCAATTTACAAATTGATTATTGTCAGCTGTTTCATATTTTGAAATATAATTTGTAAAAAATGGCTAGCTTCAGTGAATTGTTTATTGTTTGCGTCTGAAATCGTTAAAAGAATCTATGGACTATCAATTACGTCGATCGTTAATCAATTCCTGAACCCTTAATTCAACGCTAAATAGAAAAAAATGTTGCAGGAGGACCCCACCAGTGCCATGAAAATGTTTTTTTTTGCCGCTGCAGATTTTCCTTTCACCACACATTTTAAATCCTGACAAATCTGGAAATTTTTAATTAGCTTTGTTTCGAATATAATATCATAAAAAAACTTTTCAAATTCTTTTGCGCTTCGGGTATGGAAATTAATACTGATTTTATTTTGCCATAATTCCGTGGCATCTTTTGAACTGAAAGAGTTGTCATATTTACTAAATTTCAGTTTGGGGTTTTCCTCTAAAAACTCAATTAGCTTAGTTTTTTGAGCATATGAAATTTTCCCACATCTTTTATCTCCCATTATCACCCGTAAAGTAGCAGCTGATTCACTCTTCGTTTGGCATAACAAATGCTTGAACCCACTCGTTAAAAACGAAGGGTTGCGTTCGGTAACAACGAATGCGGATTTCTAGAATACCACATGTGTCGATTCCGAATGGTTTTGACAGTATAACGAATACGGAATGTGCCTTCGTTATTCAAGAATAGGCCCCCTGTTTACTTTTTCCTATTGACAGATTGATTGATAGAAAAATTGCTTCACAATGGTGGCGATAACTAATTTAGTTCACAATTTAATCAGTACTACCAACGTTACTAACATAATGCACTGTGAAACCCGATTTGGTTTAAACTTCGTTTAAACATGGAGGATGGTTTAAACTAAACTTTGGTTTAAACTCGACTGTGAAACTGGCCATAACTGATGGAAATTTCTAAGGCCTAACCCAGACGAGAAATTTTTAGGGAAAGAAGGAGCCCTCGGCTTAGACGTGCCATAACAATAATGTTGCTTCGCGTAGTTCCTTATATGATTACCAAAATTAATTGTGTGCGTGTTCAATTAAGTCACAGTTTTTGATATAAATAACTACTGTAGCACAAATTCACAAGACGTAATGATTATTAAATTATTATATTATCACCTCAAATCGCGTTTTTTTTATTTATTTGTTATGATAAGCAACTAGGCCTTTAGGCCCATTGTATAAAAACATGTTACTACAGCAAACAAAATGAGTGGCAGAACATTAAAAATAAACAAGAAAAAAATACTAAGATTAACTAATATGAAAGTTAAATATGCCGACAAAACGCACTCAATCGCTATCCATCCCCGTTGTCCAGAGAGATATTACGTAGAAAGTACTAGTACAGAAGTGAGAAATAAGGACGTAGTACGAAGGGCAGAAAAAAAAATCGGATTAGATTTAATTAGAATAGAATGAATTAGATTAAGTTAGATTAGAATAGAATAGAATAAAATATAATGGACTAAAATAGAAGAGCATAGGGTACCGGAGGGCAAGACCAGCACGACCAGTTAAGACTTCCAATTGTGTAGCATTCAAAAAATCTAGAAGGCGCAATCTAAATGCCATCAAAGTAGGCGAGGAGTGAGCGAAATTCAATAAGTTCAAAATGGGAATAACACGAACAAAGAAGGAATTGTTCAGAACGTTGGATAAAAGACGCGGGATAATTAAATTAAATGGGAAATGAGGGAACCTAACAAACTCCAACCTGGAAAATTTTAGAAATTTCGCAATTTCAAAATGGCCTGCGTGCTGTAGTATTGGTATGCTGCCCGTACTCCCGGTCGATACTTGATAGCACGGACTTTTTCCTACCTCCGAATACCTCTCAACCGTTAAAAGTGCCAATATCCTCCCATGTGTGGGCTATGACTAAACCCAGCCCAACTACAGGGTTTTCCAATAAGAGGTGTTATTTTGATATTCAAAGAAAAATGCCATTTTTTGAGATAAATGATCAGATCTTTATTTCATTATAAAGAGGAAGGTATGCCGTTAATAATGGAAAATAACATCAGCCACCACGACCACGCCTACAGGACCATATCCTTTTCATGAAATTTTCCATAACCAAATCGCAAAGTGGCTGCCCTATGTCCTCGATAGCCTCACGAATTCCATCTTTGAGGTCTTGAATCGACGCTGGGCTGTTGGCGTAGACCTTCTCTTTCACGTGGCCCCAAAGGAAGAAGTCGCAAGGTGTTAGGGCACAAGATCTCGGTGGCCAATTGTGATCACCTCTTCGAGAGATAACACGGTCCGGAAACTTGTCCCGTAAAAGATCAATGGTTTCGTTGCTTGTATGGCACGTAGCGCCGTCTTGTTGAAAGTAAACGTTGTCCAGATCAATACTATCCAATTCCGGCCATAAAAACTCATTAATCATCTGTCGATAGTGCAATCCATTCACCGTAACTGTTGCTCCAGCCTCATTTTCGAAAAAGTAAGGTCCAATGACCCCGCGGGACCATAAATCGCACCAAACTGTCACACGTTTAGGATAGAGAGGCTTTTCAACAATAACTCTTGGGTTTTCCGAGCCCCAGATGCGACAATTTTGCTTGTTGACGAAGCCATCGAGGTGGAAATGGGCCTCATCACTCAAGATGAGTTTTCGATGGAATTCCGGATCATTTTCATGCATTTCAAGGACCAATCAGCAAAGACTCGACGTTGTTGATGGTCGGCCGGCTTGAGTTCTTGTGTTAACTGAACTTTATAAGCCTTAAGACCCAAATCTTTATGCAAAATACGGTGTAATGACGTTTGTGGAATGCCTAATTCCAAAGAACGCGAAGGAATGGACAAACCTGGGTTTTCTTCAACACTTTCGGCTACAGCAGCAATATTCTCGGCTGTTCTTGAGCGACGTGCACGGGTCTTATTCTTCATGTCCCGACAGCTCGAATTTTTCTACCAATTTCTGTATTGCGGTCCGACAAGGCGCTTCACGACGACCCAAAAATGTTCGAGTTTTACGAACCGTCTCTGCCACATTTTCACCATTTTTATAGTGAATTTTAATAATTTCAATGCGTTGTTGAATCGTGTATCGTTCCATTTTTATTAATGGCGTAGTTTCTTCTTGTCAAATGTCAAAAAATGACAGCTCCAAAAGTGACATCTACCGAAATAGCGGGCTAATTAAAATAACACCTCTTATTGGAAAGCCCTTTATTTATGAGCGTAGACGCTAGTTAAGCAACAAGCATTCATTTCTTCTTAGAAATTTACAGAAAATATTTTGGCAGAATTTTTATTCACTTTAGTGGCCGACTGGAGATATTTTCATTATATTAAAATATGTAACTAAATTAAAATTTTATGAATGTGATATATTTATAATCTTTTCCATTTTTAGACAAAATTTTTAATTTGTTTGATTTTTCCTAGAAATTTACTTTACATTTTTTCTTTAGAATCGGTATACATTTATGTAGGCCGGCCACGGCACACATAAAAGTATTGTATCTGAAAATAACTCGAGTCTGCCTCTAAATGAAATAAAAGTTATACCGAAACATTTTCTGTAAATTTCTAAGAAGAAATTGAGGCCTTACCTACATCACCGTCCCGATATTTATTTTCATATTTCACGACTAGTCAGGCAGCCAAAACCGCTGAGAGTTCTTGCAATTATTCGTTCTTTGACTGTACTTAACATACGCACTGTCGTTCTTTGCATTCCACGAACTGAATTTATTGGAGTAAGTTGAATTTTCACTGGGCACTCGCATCTTATCGGCGACTTGCATTAACTTTAATCTTCCTACTGGTATGCCGTACATTTTCCCTACTCGCAATTTTAATGCGATTTCAATGAAATTTTTCACTCAATAAATACTTTATCAAATTTAAAATATTTCTGATGTGCGAAACAATATCTTTCGAGTCCATTTTTTGTTAAAATTTGCAATTTTCTTAAATACGGAAACCAAAAAATGCAAAATCTAATTTGGTTGTGCCGATTAGTGATAGCCGCTTAGGCGTTATTCCTCTAGATGTGCGATTTGTACCCATGCCAAAAAATTTCGTTAAAGTTCGTAATTTTGTATGCTTATCCAACTATTAAAAGATCTTTCATTAATGTTTACCTCCACCCGCCCACCTCATCCCGCAAAATGGTAGACAGAATTTGTTCGGACCGTCTATAGCCACCAATAAACTACACGAATTCTGAAGAAATATGGTCGATTTAAATTCTACGAAAGAAATGAATTTTCGCCTATATTGAAAAACAAACGAACCAAAAGCCCATGATATATTTAGCCGTGATCAGTGAGTTATTGAAGTTTGCTATGAGCTCTTCCATACGTCACTTTCTTAGTACTACCGTCTATACCTGGGTATTTGTTGTCTGTGTACAATGGTTCATTTTCAGAGATGGGCGTTTTTGCATTACCACTAAATTGGCAGCAGCACTAAATTTTAATGATAATTAAACTACAAATCACTAAATGATTAGTGGTAGTGCAAATTTTTGCCTCTATCACTAAACGAGTAGTGGTAGTGCAAAATGTATTGCATTATCACTAAATGATTAGTGGTTGTGCAGAATATATTGCATTATCACTAAACGATTAGTGATAGTGCAAATACTTTTCAATGAGTGAGTGCAAACATCTTTCACTAGCACTGAACGACAATTTAAAGGTATTAGTGTAATTAGTGTTAAAGGAGCGTTTACAATGGCGGAGTAGAGTGGAGTCACCAGATTGCATTTTAGTGTACAAGCTTGAGACAAGGAGTATTAATGCAATCTGGTGACTCCATCCTACTCTCCAATTGTAAACGCTCCTTAACTGTTACACATTGCGCCCGACGCCGAAATTGCTGTTCTTTCCGTTCAGCGCGCATCGAGCGAATAATGCATAAAAACTCTCTTGGAAAAGAGAGTTTGGAAAACAAAGCTCCTGTTCATTATGACCTAATGCAATAATGTTTTTAATATTACATAGAATTCAAATTTAACGTACAGAACAAAAACCCTTCCGTTCAGTTTGCTGTTTTGCAGAGATGGAGATGATTCATTAACTGTTAACACTAATTTTAATCGTATGAGCTACGCGTAGTGCTGCATATGCGTACCACCATAGATGGCATAAGAACTAGATGACGCATAGCATACCGTAGAAAAGTATACATATTTTATGGCTGGTCCATTCCGGAATAGACCACAACATGTTTCTGAGGCACCGAGAACAAATGTTGCTTTGACAGCAGTTTTGTGTACATTTCGTCGACTGCCTCAACATGGTAGATACGGGAAAATATGAATCACTTGACGTAACTCTCATCATTTTTCTTTTAATGTTGCTGTACTGATTAAAGTAAGAACTGGTGCACAGCACAACATATTCGGTGCGGTGGGAGGGTACATGTTACTTTTCTTTCTTGTCTCGTTTTTGGAAATACTTTTTATTTCGCTGTAGTTATTAGGATTTGATTTGATTTAAAAGAAACAACAACTTTATTAAATTCATTTACCCCTGAGAGTAATTTTTTGTAATGGCATTGTATGACGGTTTTGCACCAATATTCTCCTATCGAACTTAACAATTTTCCTAGAAATTTACAATTCGCCCTGTCTTTGACAAACTAATAACATACAAAGTCTAGCCACGTAGAACACAAATATGCAACACTTTTCGTGCACAAAGGGTAAGCCAGCAATGCCTCGCTCCATACAGAATCACGATTACCACGGCACGACCCGATGAAGGTAAGGCCACAATTTTATCTTAGAAATTTACTGGAAATTTCTTCCCTTGAATTTTCATGCATTGGCCGAGACCGAGAGCTCTAATATAAAATCAATGATGCCTCGAGCTGATGGAAGGAAGGCCGCAATTTTTTCTTAGAAATTTAATGGAAAAATCTTTCCTAGAATTTATACGCTCTTTTGGAGGGCGACAACTGCTATGAGCGTAGACGCGTAGCCAAGCAATAAGCAAAAAATATTCTAGTAAATTTCTAAGAAAAAATTGCGGCCTTCCCTACATCAGGTCGAGTCGAGGCATTGTTAATTTTATATTAGAGCGAGGCACTACTCTGCATGTTATTAGTTTGGCTATGGCCCTATCCTTTGCCGACGTCTTGTATACATCTGCACACAATTAAAATGCTTCATTCTCGTACACAAAATTGCGAAACCTTTCCTTTACTTCTCTATTCGTAGATTGCTCGTCTCCAGTCACTGCAGCGATCGATGCCAGCATCTATTGAATGAGGATCGCTGTGAGTGCGTTTGTGCTGGGAATCATTTCTTTAGTTTGATCAGTACAGCAACATGAAAAGAGAAATGATGATAGATACGTGGAGTGATTCATATTTTCCCGCATCTATCACGTTGAGGGAATCGACCAAATGTATACAAAACTGATGTTAAAGGAACATTTGTTTTCAGCACCTCTGAAACATGTTGTGGTCTATTCCGGAATGGACCAGCGATTTAAAATCTGTATACTTTTCTCTGGTACTGTATGCGACATTTAGTTCTTATGCCATCTATGGTACCACTAAATTGTCGCTCAGTGTTGATGTTTGCACTACCAATGCACGAATTCATTATCACTCATTGATAGTGAAAAGTATTTGCACTATCGCTAATCGATTAGTGATAATGGAATATACTCTGCACTACCACTACTCGTTTGGTGATAGTGACAAAAAATTTGCGTTACCACTAATGATTTAGTGATAGTGCAACCTGGATTTTAACTATCACAGAGGCCTGTAGTGCTAATGAAATAATTAATGCTCTGAAAATTTAATGCGCTACACCCATTTACATTATCTACTCGGTTGTGTAAAGTAGTTTCAAATTCAGGAATCATTACCATCCTACGAAATCCCTGAGCTCCATCGACGCCAAGGGTTTCATAGAGATATACGAGAAATATCCAGAGGAGATAATAATCTAGCGTTCTCGTCCATTTATCTTTATTCAAACTGAGGAAATGAAAGAACCCTCGAACAGTGCTTGGTGGAAGGCATAGCAACCCATGTAGGACGGATGAAACTGCCCTAATGTGTTAAAGGTTTGTTTGGAACAACTTCATCTGGTCTCTTGACGTCGACATTTTCCTCCTTCACCAATTGCCTTCAAAAGAACAGTAGAATTGTGAAGAAAGTCTCATCTATTGCTCATTGCTACATTTTGATCCTTTTTGTGGCACGTCAGTCTTATTTGCTTTGATTGAACCTGTTCAAGATCCCATCACGTTTTCTCTCTTCAATCAGAGGGACATACCTTCACTTTACTAAATTAAGAAAAGTATTTTAAAATTTATTTAATTTTTCAGTCTGTTCAGCGAGTAAATGAAAAGATTCATGCATTAGAAAAACCGCATGGTCTTGTACCAATATTTATCAACGCAAATACCGGAGTATTCCGGAATTTCGCAACAGTTTCTTTGGGAGCACGCGGAGATTCTTACTATGAATACTTGCTGAAGCAATGGATACAAACTGGTCGAAAAACTAATGACTTGTAAGTAACGCAAAGTTTTTGTAATATTTGTTTATCATTTACCATTTTATTATTTTATCAGCTTAATTTTGGATTACATGAATGCTATAGACGGAGTAATATCTCAACTTGTTAAGAGGACACCTCGAGAGCATCATACTTTTGTCGGCGAATTAATTAACGGAAAGGATTTCAAACCGAAAATGGATCATTTAACCTGTTATCTACCGGGAACTCTTTTGTTAGGATACAAATTTGGCATGCCAGAATCACATTTGAATTTAGCTAAAGAGCTTCTCGAAACATGCTATCAAACCTACATGAAACAACCAACAAGGCTAGCGCCTGAAATTACTTATTTCAATATGCAAGATGATGGTGAACCAGATATTCAGGTTAAGTCGAACGATGCGCACAATTTACTTCGCCCCGAGTTTGTTGAAAGTTTATATTACTTTTATGCAATCACTGGTAATCAAACATACCAAGATATGGGTTGGAATGTTTTCCAAGCATTTGAAAAATTTACCAAAGTCAAGCATGGATACACTTCCATTAATAATGTGAAAAACGTACTGAATACTCGTCCCCGTGATATAATGGAGAGCTTCTGGTTAGGCGAAACCCTTAAGTATTTTTATTTACTTTTTAGCGATGATCGCAATGAAATCGATCTAGAAAAATATGTTTTCAACTCAGAAGCGCATCCTTTACCGATTAGGAGTAATTAATTATATTTAGTTAATTCACTTTTTCTTGTAATTTATAACAAGAAAAAGAAAAGAAACTTTTAAGAGTTAAATGTTTGCTACAAAGTGTAAACGCTAATATGACTTAAGCAAGCGGAATCTCCGTTTTGACATGGATCTTATTTATTGTTCTGTAAAGATGGACATCTTTGCTTGTTAAAATTTTTTATGTTTTTAATTATTTAAATCCGGGAGTACTTTAAATTTCACTTCACTTGTAATTGCAGCTGTTTTTGTAGTATTGTCGTGGTTTGCCAGCTTATTATTAAATTTCTAATTTTATTCACTATTTAAAATATTTAACGATACCATACCAACATTAATCTGCTACTTTCTTTTTTTTTTTTATAATAGTTTTCGTCCTCTGTTGGTTTTGTTTTTTTTTTTTTATATATTTATTCCTTATTAATAGGCACACTCTGTGGTATAAACTCTGTCTTATAAACAATATTAACCATAACCAACCCGTTTTTCATAATATTATAGTACAAGGAGAGAAGTAATAAAAGGGTGACTACTAATTTTAAAGTAATTAGAAAGAAATGAATAAAGCGTATTACATTTAGAATAGTTCTTGACGAAATATCATTTAAACAACTCTCAACATAAATATTTCAGATAAGCAAAAGAAGAAAAAAACATTTGGGTGTTCTAATTTATCATTTAAAGTAAACAACTCTGTACTTTCTAGTCCTTTTAAATAAAAATTTGCAATAAGAAAAAAATATTTTTAATTTTTTTAACGTTGGGTCTGCTAGATTCCACAAGCACTGAGGATAAGGCGACACAATGGCCCCTATTCTTCAATCGGACGGATTAATGATTCCCGCTGCAAGTAGGATTCACTGCCTCTTCACGATGCGATTTTGTAATTCGTCGGCAGAAGTGCCGCATTGAGTATCAGTTTTCAACTTTCGAAAATTTAATCAGCTGATAAATATTCAAATGTAAAGCATAAAATGGGGAATGGTTCATTTTTACGCATTCAAAAGTTATAGGTATTATGGACACCATCGCGCTATTTCTTAATTTAGAGGACGATGAGGAAATATCATTAAGTATATTATGGAGAACAATCATGATTACAGCTGGAAATCTAATGGAATTACAGGACTACGAGTAAGTCGATTATTTTTATTTTTTATATCTTTAGGTATAAGAAAAATTCTAGCCTGAATAACCCCAGCTTTCATATATGTGTTAATCGCGAAATAAGTAAGGATATTGCTCCTAAAGTGCGGTTTACATCGATTCCATAGGAATCTAAATTAGATTTTTTGCTGAACGAAGCTAATTCATTTAATAGAAGCGAAACTAGGCCCACAATGGATTAAATTAGACATGAATGTTTTACATCCGCAACTTTCATATCACGAATCTTAAACGCGCCACAATAAATTGGCAGGATTCGATTCACTGGTTTCAATAATCAACGGAAACTTGATTTTCTCACTTAGTACATTTTCGATAATCATAAACTGGCAAATTCGCAAACTTGATTCTTCCGGCGAATGCAGCAATAGGGGCCAAAAATCAACTGTCAAGTGTTAAGTGTGGTGTGCAGTTGTGTTTTAGCAAATGTCAAGTGTTTTTAATTATTTTTTAGTGCTTTGTTAGTCGCTTTAGTTTGTATAGTTTGATAATTGTGTATTTTTCTGGGTGGAATTTAATGTACACTTTTGATATTTTTAGTTTTAGTGTGATTCTAACCTTACTTTCTGTGTATAACGTGCTTTTGTTGCATTTCCTTACTAAATTTTTCCGTGTCGGTATTTAAATCATAAATCTCCTTAATTATGGACTGTTGTGGTGGCCGAATTCGATGGTTCTTCCGAATTTATAGTTGCGATGGTGTCTGTGGTAAAGCGTTCCACACTTCCTGCCTTAAATCTTTTAAAAAAGTCTCGCAATTTACTGTGGGTCTGCGATTCATGTGGGCGAGCCCCAGATCACACTTTCTTTTGACACGCTCACGTTGGACCGGGGAGACCTGGACAACCTTAAGAGCATGGTGGTTGGCCTATCGGGCAAGGTTAACCTTAACGCTCAGTTAATTGAGCAAAAAAGGGTTGACTGCCCTCAACAACCTAATGCTATTAATAAAAAAGCTAAAAAACAGGTAGTTTTTCCGAGTGAAAGATTCAGCCCGCAAAATCCTTCAATCCCTGTTAGTCAGGTTTCTTCTTCGGCAAGTGTGGCCGTATCAAGCGCAGGGAGTCAATGCAGAGATAATACCACTCTAGCTCTTGCTTTGGAATCCCCAGTACCGAATATTATTATTACTGTGTCCACATTAGGGAATGGTAATAGCACCTCCTTGAGGACAGTACCAAAACCTTCGAGTGTTTTCGTCACTCGGTTCTCTCCAGAAACGTTGTGTGATGACATATTGACGTATCTAAAATCCAAAAACATTGCAACAGAGAGTATTTCTTGTCGTAAAATTAGTAAATCCTCGAAACAGGTTGCATGCTTTGTCTTAACTGTTTCAGCAGATGTGCAGGACATGTTATTAGATCCCTTATTCTGGCCCTCCGGCGCTCTCACTAAATTATTTGTACCTTCCGTGCGCCAACCTAGAAATACAGTTAATATAAGCAACGTTATTCCAAAAAACTGAAGTCGCTTTCCCTTTACTATCAAAATCTAAGGGGTATTCGGACAAAAACTGCACATATCTTCAAATCCTCTGTTGCAATTTGTTTTGATATCGTTGCTTTCACTGAAACTTGGCTGCATCATGGCTTTCGTGATGCCGAAATATTAGACAATTCTTACCAGATTTTTAGGAAAGATAGACATACGGACTCTGAGGCTAATAGCGGGGGCGTACTCCTCGCATTGAAAAACAATTTTATTGCAGCCAAATTGAGGTTCCAAGTTTTTCCAACAGTCTTGACACTGAACTTATAGTTCTTACGCTGTCTCTTTTAAAACTCGACTTATACATACTATGTTGTTATATTCCTCCAGACTCCATAGACATTGTTCATGACAAAGGTCAAAATATTTACGATCTACTCACTTCAACATCTAATTTTATTCACGGCAATATGCAACCTCATGACGAACTACTACTTATTGTTACTAAATGAAGATGACGATGACTATCTTCCTCTTAATAGCTTGTCAACAAAGCAATCACTATTCCTGGACACTATGTTATCTCTTGGTCTCAGCCAAATCAGTAATGTAAAGAATGACATGGGTAGGCAGTTGGACCTGGTTTTCTCTACTGACGCGGGTAACATATTAGCCGAGCCTAGCACAGTTATAATGTCTACTCTTGACAAATATAACCCCCCTCTACTAATTTCATATTGCTTTGAAAACGAAAACATTACTAACTGTGATGAAACACAATACTTCTTCAATTTTGGAAAGGCTGACCTTTCGGAACTTTCCAGTAGACTTACCTCTATTGATTTCAACACATTACTGTCTAGGAATAGTGTTGACGAAGACGTCTCTAAGTTTTACATAATTCTTTTCGATTTATTTTAATCTCACGTTCCCCGCGAGCGACAGTGGTCCTCTAAAACATCTTCGCCATGGTTTAATAAAGAACTAAAACATCTTAAAAATAGAAAGAATAAATTGTGGAAAAGTTGTATGATTGATAAAGGCATTATAAGTCAACAATTTCCTCACATCATATAATGAGTTCAAAGAACTTTCCTCTACACTTTGATGAATATATTCGTTAAATGAGATTTTTGGCGTTCTAAAGTATTCGTAATCGAACCTAATTACTTTTGTTTTTCTTTAACCAGAGCTAGTAATAACAGAACTTTTTCATCGGAACTGGAATACATTTGGATAAAATTCGTCGCATCCGGTGTGAACACTCTATTTTGTCGCTTGCCAACGCGCCGCGCCGATCCGGTGTGATTAGGGCTTAAAGCCTTTCGCATTTTTCGGATTTATGAAAATATCTGTAAAAGAATACATAAGGCACTAAAATAATACAATCTTGTCTTACGTTTTCTTTTTAGAAATTTCACGCATTTCTTGATTTGCTCTTCACCTTTTTCTTGTCTGATAGTCTTCAACACTAAGACTGGATATTGTTGCGACTCCATTGCCACATAAAATTCTAAACAGTATTAAGAGAAAACTATAATTTTATGCAAGCATTAGTAAGGTAACGGACTTCCTAGAACTTAAGCGTACGCTTAACTCCTTCCAAGGATCCACTCCAGGTCTGGACAACATCTCCTTCGCCATGATTAAGCAGGCACCGGAAGCCTGGCACCGCAGATTGACGAGACTGTGCAATCGATGCTTAGCTCTCGGCAAGTTTAAGACTGAGTGGAAACTAGCAGAGATACGTGCTATCCCCAAGGGAAATAACCGCTGTCCAACCCCCTCCGAAACCGGACCGATCTCACTCCTCAAGACCTCCTCCAAAATCTTAGAGAAGCTGATGGCAAACAGATTAAGTTGGCTCCTAGAGCAAAAGCTGCTTCCGACGGTTTGGAGCTACAGACCAGGCAGAGGGACTCAGAATCTTCTGCAGGAATTGGAGCACAGCCTGAAATGCGCTTTATCTAGAGGCCAACACACTGTTTCTGTTCAAAGACCTGGAAAAAGCCTTCGACCGAACTCCCAAGCACTCCGTCATCAAGCAGCTCGTCAAGTGGAATTTCATCAAGCTGGTAGACTCCTTCCTGAAAGACAGAAGAATCAAAGTCAGGGTTGGAGGACACTTCTCCTCTACCTTCTCCATTGAAAACGGTTTGCAGCAAGGCTCCCCGCTTTCCGTACACCCTTTCAACACCTTCATGCACTCTCTGTCTTCTCAGCTCAGCACCATGCCGGACTTGTTCTTCCACATCTACGCAGATAACATCATCTTCTATGCGTCGGGCAACACACCGTTCGTAAATTCCATCCTCACTCAGACCCTGACGAAAATCTCAGTTTGGTCTAAACTCAATGGTGCCAAGGTTGCCTTCAACAAGCTGGAAGCTCTGCACATTTGCAGAAGACGGAGTTGCAGGGAAACACAGGTCTATTATGATACAGCTTCTATCTACAAAATGTGCTCAAGATCCTGGGTCTGCACATCACCAAGACGCTGGACTGGAGCAAACATGCTAACACAATAGTAGAGGATGTCAGCAAAGGAAATAACCTCCTCAGAGTAATCTGCAGAAGAAACTCTGGTCCCCCCTTACCAACTGCTTCTCTGATAGCTCGTCATGGGCAGGATTGAATACGCCATCTCCACATACGGGTTCTCCACTAAACAAAATGAAGCGAAGGTGCAGAGGGTAATAAACACCGCTACAAGAACGACAATCGGTGCTTTACGCACAACGCCGATAAACAGCATTCTCATAGAAGCGAGGCTCCTTTCCTTTTCGTCGAGAAATCAACTCGCAACTAGTCTGCTCCTTAAAATTTTGCACAGCCCGCAGGCTCCTCTTCACGCCCTGGTCGTGGACATCCTGTCCACCGGCCGACGCCGTGCTACACGCACTAGTTCGGGTCTACACCGAGCGGCCGAAGGCCTCCCCACACCCGTTAAAACTATTCCCCTCAACCCGAACCCTTCATACCCCACCGCTCCCATCCCTTCCTCGAGGATCAAACTAAGCAGGGTCATACTTCTAACACACAGAAATACCATGAACGAGATAACCAACCATACTAAAATTAACATGGAACTCTGCGAGTATATCAGCGCAGACGTGGCGATCTATACAGACGCCTCTAAATCTGAGAACGCAGTCTCCATGGCGGTTATTGCCAGGAGCTTCAGTGGTCATATGCAGATCTGCCATAAGCTCCCTACATGGTGCAATGTCTACACGGCCGAACTGACGGTGATCTGGGAGGCAGCCACCCAATCGGGCACCACAGCTAATTTTTCGGATAGCCTATCGGCTATCAAAGCGATCCAAAGCCTAGACAACTAGAATGCGGTGATACAAAGCATCAGGTTGCTCGTTCAAAACGATAGGACTTGGATCGCGTGATGCCTGAGCAATGAAAGCGCGGACCGCCTGCAAAGCACACGGCTACAAGCGAGCACACTATTATCTACCCACCGATACAGAGCGGTAGCCATGCATTGCAAACGATTGCAGGAATCCTGCAGGCAACTAGCCTGGAACGGCTCTAACGACTTCCTGGCCAGCCACCACAATGCAATCCACCGGCCTAACATGTGCGAATACCCCAGACGCAACATGATGGAGATGGCTAGAGTCAGGTTGGGACATTTCCTAGCCATCAAGGAACATATCTTTAGAAAGCAACCAGCTCCGACCTGCATTCACTGCGACGGAGCACCTCAGCTCACAGCTCATCACATCTTCTTTGAGTGACGACTAGACCAATGGTCCTCCTGAACTACTCCAGAGAGGATAGTAACATACTCATCCCAGCACTCAAACAACTCCTGATCGCAAACCGACTAACGAACAGACTATAACGAATCGAACGAACAGCACAAGTACTACACCTAGAATACCAGTAACCCCACCCAATAAAATATATAATAAAAACAAAAAGTAGGGGAGAGACGAATCTCAATTCTTAAAAAATGTTTTTTTTTTTTATGGAAATATGCTCTTTAATATTTTGACTCATATAAAATTTCTTAAAATTAAATGGCAAAAGGCTCAAAAATCGTAAAGACGCTAGCTACACTAAGTTGTAAGCAGCCAATGATACAAAAAGGTAAAACTAATGACACAAAATTCTCAAAAGAGACTAAAAAACGGATACAATAATTTTGAAAAGGATCTAAAAGTTAAACAAAAAATTTAAGAGTCCCAATTTTGACAATTGGGTAAGTGGCAATTCCAAGATGTTAAAAATTTCCAAAAAAATCTCATAAATAATGAATACCTAAAACGAGCGAATTTTCAACATAAAAATTTTGCAATTTTTACCGAGACCGAAACCGAATTAAAATTGAGAAATCGAACGAACGAAAAATTTACCAGATACCGTTATAGAGTCCCGCGAGGGCAGCCAGTAGTATCATAGACCTCTACAAACTGCCCTCATCATCCTTCTAGCTTAGCATCTCTAACAGAGTACTTGTCCTTCCCACAGTACGTGCAACGATTGCTAAGCGGGGAGAAGCCCCTTGGACTAGTGTTGCAATTGCTGTGGCCTGCTATCACCAGCGAAAGACAAGAGCTCCGTCCTGCACCGATGATAGTGGTTGCCATGTGCAGTTGAATGTTTCTGCGTTCGTTGCCAGATATTCAAGACGTAAACGTCTCTTCAATCTGTCAACGAAGTGGCGCTTAAGTGCTTGTGCGTGGTGTTGTGGGTCAGTGTTCTGATTCCCATCTCCGATTCTCATGTAGTACAAGTGAATTGTAGATTTTTACAGTGTCAACACAAACTTAATCAAATAGTTCACCCCATAGTCCCCATAGAAACGATGTCCTAGTAATGCCGAAATTCGGGTGGATCAACTGACACATATCGCGCACGAGTTCCATTAGATTTTGCAAAGCTGGGCAAGTGAAGAACCTGTGAAACAGGGTGCCTTCACAAGCACAAACTGTGCAGATCTTTGTAATTAGAAGGATAACTGTACACTACTCTGCAAGTTATCCCTCCCATCACGCACATATTCACCCCAAAGTGTGTTCGCCATCTGTTGTATCCTGTATACTCCGGAGGTCTTATTGACATAAGCACGTCGCGGAGCACACGTGTTGTAAGTGTGCTGAAAGGTGTGTGAGGTGGTCTGTTCAGAACGAAAGCATCTTCTAACTTAGTGCCAGGGTCGCTAGTACCAAGTTGGCGAAATCTCTCCCGCGCAGAAGCAGCCAGGTCGTGGAGCGTTAGTGTTTGTTCGACAGTTTCCAGAGATATCAATAATATCTCCGAGAACTGTCAGTGTATGAGTGTCGGCTTCAAAACCTCGAGCATTACTGAACACTGAATCTATTAATTCAGGATTAAACCTGATTGGAATTGACGCGAATTGCGTGTACTGTAGAGCATTCCACTTAAGGTGAAATGCTGGCCTTATTCTGACCCAGGTCTGATCGTTGAGATTAGATCCTGTGGCCAGTCACGAGTAATAATAATAAACAATAAAAAAAATAAGTGAATTGTAATTGCAAACGTAAAAGTTTCTAACTGGTAATAAACTTTGAATTTAATTATTTCTTAGGTATAGCTATACCCTTAAGCATAATGTTAGCAAACAATAAATTATAAAAAAGAAAAAAGGAAGCAAGTAGGTTAAGTCAAGCAAAAGAAACATAGAATAATTAAAGACACTAGATTATAAGTCCGGCAGAGCCCAAATATCCTAGTAGCCGTGGGCCAAGTAACTTTATTGTATTAGGCTTAGATACTAAGATTCTGCAATAAAGCAATTTTCAATTCAATTTAATTCAATTTTTCATTTCACTTTATTGTTCCTGCATACAGGAGCGAATTTATCAACAATCAGAGCACGGCGGCGATTTCTCAATTAAGTAAAAGGAAGGAAACCTAATTGAAGCCTCACTATCCGGATTCAGAGCTACCGTCTTCAACGTCATTACCGACAGATTTATTGCAGAATTAAAAGGACGTGGTTCTGTTTACGAGAACTTGAGTAAAAAGTTTGACTTTCACATGAAGCTAGATAGCTTGGAATTTCACGATATCCACAAGGGCTCACGGAACTTGAAAGCCTTCTATCTAGGATATTTAGGCGGGACTTTCGAAAACGAGTGTTTTCACCTGTGAGCTCATTTGTCGTCCGCTATGCTAGAGGGGGAAAAGAATTACTAGCCTGGAGTTATACAAACATGTGAGCATTTATCCAAATGTAGAAATAGTGCTCCGGATGCTGTGTACACCAAGGTCAAACTGGTCGGTAGAACGGTGGTTTTTTCAGAGCTAAACGAGTGAACAACAAGATCCACCACAGAGGAGGTCAAGCTCAATTCAGTCTCTGTGCTGTACATAATGTCAGAAAGATTGAAGTCTGTGGACTATAGTGAAGGGATCCGTGCCTTTGCAGAGAAGAAAGCTCGTCGCATGACAATCTAAGCGCATGCACAGGCAACGAACATTCTTTGTATATAATTTTGTATTTTGTGATATTTCTAAATTTGCTTGTTTTTATTTTCTAAGGTCGTTGTACATTAAATAAATGAAAAATAACAGTAACATTTTTGTTTTTCAATTATTTAAAAAAGGAGCCCTGATTCTGTTAACCGCCTAGGAGCCCTGGGTTTTCATATCCGGGCCAACATGTACACAATACAAAGCTCTGGGAATTTAATACAAAGGTTATGAGCATACTTACTAACTGGAAATCTGATGGAGAAAAGCACCATGTAAAAAATGATATTTAATAATTTTATTCTATTTTATTATTACAAAAGAGAACTTAACTTATTTCATCATCAGTTTGATACCGTAATAAATAAAAATTAAACTATGTAGGACTCTTGAAACAATTTTTTTTTTTTTTTTTTTTTTTTTAAACATTTACAAACATTTACCTTTTATTTTTACTTTATTTTGAAAAATTTAGGGTGGGTCACTGACATGTAATAACATACACTGCTTGATCTTCTATTTCATATGGGTCCACTTTTGTTGTAAGGGGTGTGAAAACTATCTTAATTTCAAGTTTCATTTTCGCTTTAACATTCCTATTACAAGCTCAACAAATTCCAAATATATTCAAAATTATTATTTTTATTGGAAGCTTATCTCCAAATATTCCGGAAATAAAATTAAGCAATTTTTGCCTGCCTATCCCTAAAAATAGCTATGAGGGACAGAGAAAGAATTACAAATATATTTCTATTCTATATATTCATTTGGAAAACCACTGAACTGAAACTGGACTTTGGCGGATTTCGTATAGAATTTATTATTTGAAGTTCAGTGGAATACAGTCGTTAAACCCCAAAAAAAGGCAACTATAGAAAAGTGATCCCATGATAATGTAACCGATTTCAGTGGTGTCAGCGGTCCATACTATACATGTCAGTGGGACCCACCCACCACCCGCCAAGAGACATAACGTTTTAAAAAAAACACTGTCCAGTCCAGTAAAGTTAGAAAAAAAAAAATATGTACAAGATGCTATCAAGGATAAATATATAATAATTTACCCTTTTACAAATATTCTACTTATTTATAGGCATCTAAAACAAACTTTAAGAAAAACTCAAAAACTTTACAATAATTGAACAAGAATTTGTTGAAATATCTACTGAAAGACTTACGTGCACTTCTTGAATTTTATATAAAACTGTTCTAGTTGACCGATTTTATCAATGTTTGAACTGGACTGTACCTTTCATCTAATGAATCTATGAATATACAAAGTCAGGTTTGAATATTATATCTCACATACAAGAAATAAATAAAGCTATAAATACATGGTTGTAAATGAGCGGACTCATCAATATCAACTCAAGATTTGAGTCCGCTCAACATTTAAGCGGTTGTTCATCGCTTAAAATTTGAGCGGACTCATCATCATTTGAGTTGAGCGGACTCAATTAATGTTTTAACTAACATAAGGAGAATCTGATTTAATTAGCTTTGAATTTCAATCAAATAAGAAAAGCTCACAAAATAGTCATATATTAATTTAGCTTTATTTAAGTCTCTTACTCTCAATATTATGAACAAATTCAACATGTAAAGCCTGTAAGGAAAATGCCATACTTGAAAATTTTGTAATTCAATTCAAGGAAATTATAGTATATTTTTACCGTTGCAAATGAACTGCATCAATTGCATTTCAAAGTTTTAGTCCTTTAGACGGCATCTATTAGGAGTTAACGTCAGTTTTCCTATGCTAAATACTCTTTCCACCGAAGCACTACGGCAGTGCTGTGTTGTATTCGGTAAAAAGACTTTTTATCACGGAAAAACGTTTGTTTTGAAATACTCTCGAAGTTTTGACTGTGGAAAAATTATACACTAAGGACAATTTTTGATCTTTCTTATGTTAGTTAAAACATGATTTGAGTACGCTGAAATTCGAGCGATGAACAACCGCTAAAATGTTGAGTGGACTCAGTGCTTGAGTTGATTCAAAATTTGAGTTTTTTACATTCCTGCATAAATCATTTATTTGACAATTTGCACTATCAACAAATCTTATTTCTGGCTGGTCTGGATATACTTAGAGGAGCTTCTTGGTTTAGTCGAAACTTGTCAAAATAATCTAATAATTGGAAGCGATCTGCATGAGCATAATCAGTGGTCTATGATGCCTGGATCGCATGAAATCGTTATGCCCATAGGCTTAATTATTTGTTGTTCACTATTCGGTTGAATGGTTTAATAATTTATGTAATTAATAAATTGCAAGATTTTACGCCATAAATAACTTCAATATTAGACGATATTCTTTATCATTTAAGCCATAAATCATTGACGTGGCATTCCATATAAGCATGTACCTACTAACGGCCACACAATCCTACCACAGACAACTAATAACAGATAAGCAATGCCCATAGTCAAATGTGATGCCATTCAGTTCATATTAACCGAGAAGATTAACTGGCAAGTCTTGGTTAGCGTAGCGAAACTCCGAACAACAATTAAATTAACCAACAAAACTTTTTCATTGACTGACTGCAATTGATTTTCTTTTGCTCATTTTAGTTTGTAAACTGCCTTAGACGTAGAACTACTACGACATACCTGTATGAAACAATTGTTAACTTGGTTTAGATAGATTAATTTTCGGTAGTAACTTAACACTGTAATTTCGTTAACTACCCCTTTTAAGAAGTTTTTCAACAAAACTTAAACCAAAGAACATATAACTTAAGAAGAAGTTCTATCTGGGCCTGTAAAAATGAGCAAGTTAAATGTTTAATTGGTGAAACACACAGGAAGAAGTAAGGATTTGAGACTGAGAGAATGTTGCTCTTATCTCTTTCTGTCTCCGCCAACCCATAGCTGTACATGTACACACGCCGATGCGAGCCATGCACATGGTTTCATATTTCACTTTGTTACTTAATTGCTTGTCGGCCACCAATTCCTATCCCATCTTCTCTCAAACAAAACTATTCTTGATGAAACTAGTTTCCTAGAGAAGAAATAAAAGAAGGAAAGAGAACACGCAATGCGATGCATGGGCATGATGCGGAATGCAGGCGTTGATTCTGGTGCTTTGACGACCTGCAACTCGCCACCCCGGTGAGTGGTAGGTCTTCAAAAAGCTGACAATTTGTGAGAGTGGTTCGTAATATCACCATCACCACAGGTGACTGGGTGGTGAGCGGCGGGTCGTCAAAAAGCAGAGTTTTGGTAAATTTTGTGAGAGCGGGTCGTAGTATTACGACCCGCCATATAAAACTTTTCAATATACGAGATGCGTATTCTTTCTGTTAGATGTTCTTTGGTTAAACACTTAATTATAAATCACATACATTTAATTTATAAATCTTACACAACACAAAATTTATCTTTTATTTTAACACTTGTGAACTTTTAACAACCAAACGACAAGATTATAATTGTAAATTGTAATTGCAAAGGTTCCTATTTTTATATAATTTTATTATACAATTGGAAGGACCTCAAAAAATGAAATGGTAGAGGACGCGCATAATCAAATGATATTTGTGTTTTCCAGCTTTTAATAATCGATTTCAAATATTCAAACGAAGAACAATTTGTTTGCCCTTAGGTTATGTTACATTTGGAAACACACCCAGGCAGACGAGTTCGAAATTAATTTTCCTAACTTGAATAGATAATATATTTTTATGAACTTGATCACGAGTTCCAAGAATAATAAAATCAAATCTAATCGACAAGCTGTATTGAATCGAGCTTTGGAATAAGATCCCACAGTAGTGTCTGCAATGCAGGCTCCTTAATGATTCTAATAATCATAATTGAATTAATAATAAAAGCAGATTAATATATTTCAATAAATAAGTTTTTAACAAAATTGTATAAATTTCCCCGTTTATAAAGAAGAGAAAGAAGACTGAAAAAGACAAATGTCCTTCCCCGAAAAATAAATGGATTGAAAGACAATTGATTTTTTTTCTAAATAAAGTTTATAATAAAAATTCTCCGTTTTAGATGAGATATTTTCGTTTTTTTTCCTTTTTTACTTGAATAATAATTTTGCTAAAATGAAAATTTAATATTATATAAAACACTATTTCCAATACAGCGATAAATTGGGAAAGTGTGTGTGTGTGTGTGTTGTGTGTGAGACGATCCCTAGATAATAATGCGTATGATCTTAATAGTTAAGTCAAATAAGATTGAGATTTGTGTGTTTGTTGTTTTTTTTTATATTTTTCATTTTTTTTTTATTTATAATAATTTAATTTAATTAAACTTTTCTCCAATCAATATGGGGATTTACTTACTCGCTAGTTTTGTATTTTTCATTTTTTTCATAACTTTTTTTAACTTGAATTGATTTAAATTAATAGTTTTTTCTTGTTTAATTTACTTATTATCTTGCTTTTTACTTTTAATTTCTAGGTCTTAGTAGTAGCAATATAATTAGCATAATAATAGTAATTACAAATTGCATTTACGCTAATATCTTTTACATACATGTTGGAGGATTTGTTTTTCTTTTTCATATATAATAACCAATTTTGAAATTACATTTTTCAATAATATTATTAAAATAATTTGTTGTATCAAACTAAAACTTATCAACTAAAACAAGAAAATCACTATTTACACGATTTATTTATATATATATATTTATATGCTCGTCATCATCAGCTTAAGTGTTGCATAATAATAATAATAATTATTTTATCTTATAATAAAAACATTCCTTTCTTACAATCTATACAATATTAAAATGAGTTTTGCTGCTTTCACTGCACATGCCTATGATACGATGTAATTACAGATATTGTTGATTTAGTAATTATAATTTTTTTTTTTTTCAAGATTCACATTGCAATTTTTTTTTTTTTTACTTTTATTACATACACATTTTATAATCAAATATTCTTCTTATTTGCTTACTTAATTCACAACGCTGCGGTATGAAATTCCATTCCGGAAATATGTCAAGAGGTCATTATAGATTTAACAGCTTCATCTATGCTGGCTACACAACTAAAATCTGTAATGCTACCGGTTGGAATGCTGTTGCCACCGCCACCGCTGCTTGGGGCTGCATTCGATATGACTGAAGAGGGTGAATCTACCATCATATTGCTATTATCACCGCCACTAATTAAACAGTCACTGAGATCATCGATTCGTCCTTGTGCACGTCTTTTTCCACCGGACAGAACACAATGGGGCGAATCTGTTGATGGAGTTTGAATTATTGTACCGCCAACACTGGTTGTATGATGATGATGATGATGATGATGATGTTGTTGTTGCTCTAAAGGACTATCAGCTAGAAATGAACCCATCGAATGATCAAGTGAAAAATTTAGAGAATCACTTTCACTGTTTTGTAAATTTAAAATGCTATCGATTGCATTTTGAACATGGCGATTAATATCTTCATCGAAATTCGATGAAATACTTCCGCTACTAGCTCCACTTAAATTTGCATTGCCCGATGATGGCATCATGTTCGAATCAAAGACGTTCGAAACAGATGAAGGTCCCATTATTGAATTACCTTGCATTTGTTGTTGTTGTTGATGCATATGATGAAGCTGTTGCATTTGATGATGTAATTGGGCAGCATGCATATTTCTTATAGCATTTACATGCTGCATATTAGGATAATCTGCAGAATTTCCGTCTTGCATAATATGAACATTTGCCATATTATTCTCATGCTGATGTTGATGTTGCATAGTATGCCGTAATATTTCATTTGCCATTGAATCAGCTGGAGATGATGTATGCAAACCAAGTATATCTTGATCTAAGTCTGGATCTGATTTATTATTAAAGCACAACTTTTTACTAGTAGCACCACCAGATTCAATTGAGTTATTTATGATGTCACCATTCCATGATCTCTTCCTTATGTCATCATGGTTTCCTTGATCATTGGGTGTTTCGGTAATGAAATCAAATTGTTGTTCCATCGCCCATCGTGGATGATTTGAAGTTATATGAGATTCTTCTACATACTCATTCATCATACAAGATCTTTTTGAGAAAGTCATAGGTGATGAAGAAGCATTCGGTGACATAAGATCATTATTTCCAGTCCAAGGACGTTTATTACCAGATCCCATCATTGTATATTGTTGAACGTTGTTCGTAACCATTGAATTGGTATGCATACAATTTCCAGATGATGAATTTTCTTGAAAGAACTCCTCCAAACGCGTTTCCATATCTCTATTTTGTTTTTCAACAGGAGATTCACCAAACATCGCTTCTAATCGGGACTCTACTAATTTGCTACTTATTGAATCCGGATTAAAAAGCTCCGACAAATGCATATTGCTCGTGACCAGTTGTTGTGGTTCTTTTGCATTAGAAGTATTCGACACATTAGTTGAATTCGATGATGTAAACAAATCGGATAATTGATTTTCAACAATTTCAGAGAATTGCTTTTCAGCGGATGATTTATTTATTGAACTATTAGGACTACCATCTTCGCAATGATTATTATTTGTAGCCAGCATAGCAGTAGAATCAAGTTTTTTCTCGGTTATTAGATTTAATTCTTTTTGTATACACAGCCATTCATCGTAATGCTCATTTTTATTGTTGGTCATTTGGTCGTCTTTTTTTCCTTTCAATAAATCTAGATTATCTGGAAATTGAAGGCTAGGTTGAAATGTAGCTGACTGATGTAAGGGTGTGGTGGTATTCGTAAAGTAATCAATTGAGAAATCATTGCCTGCTGTAGGCACTTCAGTTGTTGAACTAATTCCAGCTGATGTTGTACTAGCTGCAGTCGAAATTCCTTTAATTTGAGCTATTGATGCAGTCGTCGTTGTTGTTGTCGTTCTTACATTATTACTATTGGAATTTTCACATCTTTTCATTATATAACTAGGAGTAATTTCTGTTTCAATATCAAACCCTTCCATTTCTTTTTTAATGATATTTTCATCATATTTCCGTGAATGATTACTCTGTCCCGGAAAACATCGCGAGGAACTTGAAGTTACAATTAAATTGGCAGTTGTATTGTTAGCTGAAAAGTTGTCAGCATGATTCGAAAATATTTCCTTTTCGTTTTTTATTTCGGTATTTTGCAACAACTCGTTCGTGTGACTCAACAATTGACTCGACGAACTATGAGAATAGGGCACTGTTATTTTAGTATCTGTCTCTGATGAGACGGCGGTGCTACGGTTTCTATTAAATTTGTTAGTGTTCACATTTAAATTATCACATTTATCGAAAATTAAATCACAAGGCTCAGACTTGATTTCGCTCTTAACAAAGGTGCTATCCACTGCTGTTTTGTTGTTAAAGGTTCGAATGCTATTCTGTAATTGATTATTGCTATTGTTGGTGTGATTTTGTTGATATTGTTGCTGTTGTTGTTGATGGTGATGTGGAAATTGATTAAATTCTTGTAACTGATGTTGTTGATATTGAGTGTTATTGTACTGATGATGATGATTGGGGTGGTGCTGTTGTGTAATTGGAACTGGTAGTACAGGAGTGGTATCATTCTCCTTTTTGATATATCTACAGCTATTATATGTGGTGCTACCAATTGAATTGGATGTTGTACTACTCTGATAGCAGTAGTTTACATCATTCGCTTCCATCCGCAATCCTATCAGTTCTTTTTGTACATCTTTTACAAGAAGCTCGTTAACCAAGCACATCTCAGATGTTCGGTGAAGGCGCTGTAAATATAATTATTGAGATTTGTTAAAATTAAAAAAAAATTGATTAGGCAAGTTATTTTGCACTCATTAAGTAGTGGGAGGAAAATTTACGAGATTTTAATTTTTCTTTCTTTCTTCCTCACACACATGAGGTCTGAGCTGAGTTGCAAAAAAACTCAAAAATTTGCATCAATACTGTAATTGGATTCAAGCTTAAGCAACTATGGCATAAACATTTCTCTTTAAGATATGACAACTGAGTCTTGATTTAACAGAGAAAATAATGTTTTTTATATTACCTAGCCAATTTCAGGAAATACTCCATGGCACAAAACACAACATAGCTGGAGCGACGATATGGCAAATACACCGAAGCATTTTTATTCCCAGAGTATAAGTCATAGAAAGACTGAGCGGTAGACTGTTCCACATTCGTATAGTTCAAAATAATACAAAACCTCTCAGAATTTGACACTCGGCTGTATTTTGAAAGGTGAAAGATTGAGTTCGGCTCAAAGCGCGAGTATTGCGTGATTGATCTACAATGGTTAGACTAGATATTTCATGAGAAACTAGCAGTGAATGTGGCGATAAAGAAAAACAGAAAACAACTTTCATTGCGATAAGTTATTGCAATGAGAAAGAACTCTTTTGGACAAACTTAGCTGAAGGCTAAATAACCTGTTACTGCTCCGATATGAAACTTGTATACTATTCTAGAACTGCTATAGGAATTGTTGAGTAGAGCTAAATTCCAATGGATGAAATATTTCTTGTTCAGAAATTCAAGACATTTCGATGCATTCTTGGCAACAAGAAAAAGTGAATGCGTCAAGAATGCTAAATTACGATGTATCGGAAATTAATGCTCTATCAAAAGAAATAGAAGTGATAGAATAAAGTTCGTGTTTTAAGGATATGGACCGAGTTTGAGTCTAGATGCATTTAATTGGATGTGGTTCCCTTTGTTCCAATTGAGGATCTTAGGCTTCAAGTATCTGATCATGTAATGTAATGATTAAGTATCAATCGAGATTACATGCTCAAGTATTTCCTCTAGAGTCTTCACAAAATTTAATTAAGTGAAATCAAAGGTACTGTCATCAGCAAAATTACGAAAATAGACGGAGAGAGCATCGCATATAGGTAATTCTACGATTATATCTTAAATTCGATTCTGTACTAGATTTTTCAAAATATACTAGATCAAATTTGACCCCCATCCCCAAGCCTTCTCCCGCTTAATTGAAATAAACATGGTTAATCAAATATCATAATGCATCATTTAAGACATCTCTCATGTCTGTTGATATCGGGCATAAATTTGGTGTTCTCCTTTCCTACACAATAAAAAAAAACAAGTAATGCATGGATAACACATCCATATGGCAACCGCCTCAAGCGATTGCTAGAGGGACATTACTGATTTACTTACAAATGACAAGCTTGGTGAGCATGATCTGTTTATCTGCACTGGGTTGCAGTGTTAGAAAAAAAGAAATGTTGAAATCATATGTGCCTGTTACCTGCAGTACTCTGGTATGTACATTAACAATTTTACAGTGTACTCATTTCATCCTCTCTTTGCTTGTGCGCAAAGTGGGAGATGACGTACCTTTTTTCCAAGTGGCTATTACTCCCGAGCAAAAGTTATGTAGCGGCTCGTATAGCTGTGAACTTCGTTATCTACATATTTGCTCTTTGCTCAAGCATAATATTCTTGTTTTGTTTACAATGTCCTTTGCTGATTCTTAGGGATTGGTAATTGGGACATTAAATTAAAATTACTTATCTGTTTCAAAGTTTGAGTTACATGTCCCAATTTTGGTATGAACATGAACCAACTCTGTACATTATGATTTTATTCTTCGGAGAAATTTTATTTGCCCAAAAAAATAAGTTTATATATTTAAATCAAACCTGAAAATATTTGAATTGCAATACGGAAACTGTACCGAAAATATAGTTCTTAGATTTTTTACGAAAAGTACTGTTTTTGTAGACAAGCCAAAACTCAAATCTATTGACATTTCACAAGTTCCACACCAGCTGATATTATTAAAGAATACTTAAATAAAAAAATATACTAATTGCAGAAAATAATCTCAGCTTGACTATTTCTGAGGTTCCAATTCGCTAAAAAGTGTGGTACTCGCTTTCGTACTGGCGCAACTAAACTGGAGGGTATGTAAAGAGGAGGTGAGGCGCTGAAAACGATATTTTTTCGTGCTTTAGGGAAGTGGAAAGCAAACAAACAATAGCGTGCAGACGCAACGTCTTTTTTTTTTTTATTATTTAACCAGTTCTGTTTTCTGTATCTCAATTTAAGCCAAAGTGTCTGCCTTGTCTGTCTACGCTAAATACAATTAAGTCACTAGCCACTCTATCCTATAACTTTTTTTTTACCATGTTGTATGAAGTTATAAGTGTGTATGCAGTCTGTATCAGTTGATATAATCAAGTTTAAGTAATATTTTTTGGCTCAGGCTCGCGAGCAAGAGCGTTTTAGTAAGCTAAGCGAGCTAAGAACTATACGAGTATGTTCGACAACACCGGATATATTAAAGTAAAGACATTAATATTGATAATATTGTACAAATAACTTAACAAGCCTTGATACAAAGAACCATCTAACACTCCAGTGGGTGCCAACACACTCGAGAATTGATGGGAACTATGGAGCAAACACACTGGTTAAAAAGGTAGCAGTCATGTCTCTATTCGAGCCAGAATCTTATTTCGATAACTCCTATAACATTGCGAAACCGACCTTAAAAATCAGGACCTACAACCAAGTGGATGTTAGTGATAGGAGTCAGACAAGCAAAAAGTTTCATTAAAGCACCCTCACAAATGATCAGCCTGGATATTTTGAGATTGTCAAGGAAATCAGCTCAGAATTATTACAAAAGTCTTAACTGGACACTGTAAACTTAACAAACTCCTGTATGAGATGGGCTTATCACTAACTGATGTGTGTAGACTATGAAGAGGATGAAACACCTAAGCATGTCCTCTGCGAATCCGAAACAATTGTACAACGTAGATTCCAGACATTTGGCTCATACATACAATCTAAAGCCTGCCAGCTTCGAGGAAATTTCATTAAAAATGATACTGTTCTTCTTGCGGAGAGTAGAAATACTGGAAAAACTTAAAAAAAAGAGCTTTACGATAAGCCCATAATGACTGCAGTGTAAAGTCCATTCGCCCAGCTTGTAATTTAATCTTTTTCGATAACGCTACTACAGAGATTCGGCAAATAAAATGGTGCATTTAGCATCTGACGGGAAAGGGTACTAAGCGAAACTTACCATTGACTCCTGTAGCAGCAAGTGTTGATATTTCGCAGTTAAATATTTAAATTTTTCTTGCAAATTCACAGCGACTTTTTCAAATTCTTCATCTTCATCAGAAGGTATTTCTTCATCTTTCTGAAACATGCAGTGATACCTATGAAAAAGCAACCGTATATTAGCAGAACGAAAAGTGTTTTAAGGCCACAAACCGTATTAGTCGTTTAACAGCTTCTTCTTTACTCTGGAAAGGTGTAACGTAGTCAGGTTTTGTGCATGCTTCTTGATCAACCTCCAATTGCCTCTCAAACCTAAAATTATAGAATTATCAAACCTCAAATAATCTTCAACATTGTCAATATTTTTGAATAGCACACACTCACAAAAAATGGCGAGGTATTTTTGGCTTTGGACTTGCCATTGGCGCGGGTGGAGTCGGCATTGGTAACTGAGGTGGTTCGGGTTCGTCCACAAATTCTTGTTTTACAGTTACTGTTGGCTGGTGTATCTCCATAGAAGAAGGTTGTTTTTGATGACTGATTATTAAGGATAATGCTGGTTGCACAGCTACTGCAGCTTGCGTTGTTGTTGTTGTTGTTGATGTTGTTGTTGAAGGAGTAATTTGTAGCGGTGGCTGTTGATTTAATTGCGGTTGCGCATCTTTCTGAATCTTAGGACAAATTGGAGCTTGATAATTTATTGTAAGTTGCTGCTGCGGAATAGGTTGGGGCGGCTGTGGAATTTTATGAGAAGGATGGTGTTGCATGGGATAAATATGAATTCGTTGAGCGGTACTAGTGGCAGTCACATTTGTGGTGGAATTGTGGTTGTTTGGCTGAACAATATTTGCCGGTATTGATTGTCCCTCGTTTTTTGAGTTCGTTGGTTGGATCAATGCAGTTGCAGAAACTGCAATTGTTTTACTTGCATGAGAATTCGAGCATGCATTCGTACTAACTGGTACCGGTGGTAACGGGTCGTGTGTCACAGCAGGCAGCATTTGAGGTTGACTTTGCTGCAATAACGGAGTCGAAAGGAAAGCATGCGGTCCTGGAGCTGGTATAGTAGGAATAATTTTTCCAGATGCCAAAATTTTTTGCTGTTCAATGAAGAGTCTTTGTAGAGCTGTAAAAATGTCTGCATCACTCATGTTTTGCATATTATGCAAAGATGGCAACGGTTTATTGTACATTGGATTATTGGGATCGAAATCTGGAGGTATGTTGAGGGTAGCCAACAAATTTTTGTTTTGCAATTTAGCAGATAGCTGTTGTATTTGCATTTGTACAGTTTGCAGTAATTGCTGCTGCTGTGGAGTTAGTTGAATTGTTTGAACCCTTGGAACTGCCTGAGCAGCACTAACACTAATAAGAGGCGGTACAGTGTTCGTTCCATGTGATTGCGATCTTGCCACGCTCGTGGTATTATTAGAAGATATCTGTGAAGTACTTGTCATTGATACTTGCGGAGATATAACTACACTACTTCCACTATTAGTAAAAACTGGAGCTGTAGACTGACTGACGGACGAGCTATTGCTACATGCAACAGTATTTGTTACATTACTGCTGCTACTATTATTTGTACTAATATTACTATTGCACTGACTGCTACTGCTAGCACTTCGATGCTGAGTCACTTGTTGCATCGGTGCTGTAACGCCCACTAATTTCGTACCTGTCTGCGTTTGAAAAGGATGTATGTTGCTCGATATTGATGTTGCGGCGCTTGAATTAAAAGTTGTACTGCCTGAAGACGAGCGAATCAAGTTGTGATCCTTTGCCGTTGTCGGTTGCACAATCTGTACAGGGTTTGTGTTTGCTTTCGACGATAGATCAAGTTTTTGCATTGGCCTTATAGTTTTGCTATTTTCATTACAAACTTTTGGCTTACGCGGTTTTGGCTTTCTCGGCTTGGGGTCTACTTTTGTTTTGCTCGTATCAATTATTGGAGCTACATTAGCAATTTGCTTCGTTTGCTGAACAGGTTGCAGTGGTTGCACAGGATGATGTTGCTGCGGATGTACGACCTGCTGCTGCTGTACACGTGGTGTTGGCTGAACTGCATTTTGTGCCTGAGTAGCCTGTCCAACATTATCAAAATGAAGCTGACCCTGGGACATACACTGAGCCAGCTGTTGAGCATTAATTCCTGCAGATACTATTAGAACTCTCTCCATTGGACCAAGGGCAGCTGTTGTTTGCCCCGAACTAATTTGAGTTATTTGATTAGTTAACGTGTTCAGAGAAAATAATTGCTGGCTCGAATCTACCTTTGGAAGAGTGACCAACCGTGTTGAATTAGGGCTCATGACTATCGTAGGCTGCGTTGATGTCTGCTGATGATTTTGAACTGCTGTTGTATGTTCATTTTTTCCATACTCAATAGTGTTTCGTTTTTGTGGTAGTACAGGGTTATCATTTAATGTTGAAGGTTGAGCATTTATGACATTTGAAGTTGGAGTAGCTGCACGAATATTAACCTGTGAGCTAGGTTGAACACTTACTTGCATCTGAATTGTTTGCTGATTCAAGCTTGGAGGCGGTTTATTGCATGCGTTTGAAGCCTGTGGCAAATTTACTTTGGTTGTTAACGGTAAGCCAGTTGTCGGTAAACTAGTTGTCGTTGTATTAACTGTACTGCTGGTGACTTGTGTAATGCTCTTTTGCATTTTTGATTTGTCAGATGAGTCATTTATAATTGTAACATTTGGTAGAGCACCGCTTAATATTGCTTGTAATATGATTTGTGAGTTTGGATCTTGAGGCCCATTGGGATCATGCCTTAAAAGCAATCGTCCACCATCCTCCGCAAATGCTAAACTTAAGCTACCCGTCAAGCAAGGAAGTAAAGCAGCGGCTGAGTTTGTTGTTGGTAGGGGAAGAGTAACATTACTAGCAACAGTTTGTTGTGCAGAAGATGTTAAAAAATTTCGCTGTTGATGTTGCAAACCATTTGATTCCACCGGGCTCTTATTGTTAGCCGCATGAGTTTCAACAATTGGACTCGATGAATTAATTGTACTAGGTTGGTTTTGTACAGCTTGATTGTAGTTGTTTTGATAAGGGTTTTGATTATGATTTTGTTGATTAAATTGTTGATGATTTTGTAACGTTTGCTGTTGTGGCTGTTGTTGCACTTGTGACGGTTGAGCTATTACTTGTTGTTGAAGTTGCTGCTGCTGAAATTGCTGCTGCTGTTGTTGTTGTTGAGCTTGACTTTGGATCAATTGATGCTGCTGTTGCCCTTGATTCTGTTGTTGCTGTTGATGATGCTGTTGAATTATTTGTTGCTGTTGTTGCATTTGTTGTTGTTGCTGCTGCTGCTGCTGTTGTTGTTGTTGTTGTTGCTGTAATTGTTGTTGTTGTAATTGTTGTTGCTGTTGCAATTGTTGTTGATGTTGCAATTGTTGCTGCTGATGTTGACTTAGTATTACTGACTGCTGTTGGTTAACAATTATAGACTGTTGCTGCTGTTGTTGCTGCAGCTGCTGTTGCTGTTGAATAGTATTAAGCCCACCAGCTTTGTCCAATATCGGCATTATTTGTATTTTATTTTCGACTATATTACTAATTGGCATATTTTGATTGGCTATTTTCGTTGCATCAATCTGCGATATTTGGATGTTTCCAATTTGGCTAGGAACATTACCAACAGAAGTAGGAATCGATTCCACTTTTTTTCCATTTCGTTTAACTGCCGTTTTTCGACGAGGTTTTATAGCAGCCGTTGTCGTTGTAGTTGTGGTCGCTGATGACGACACACTTGGGCTTGAGCTTGTATAAATTTGTTGAGATCCAATAGAATTCGAATTAACACCGATAAGCTGATTCTGTATTTCATTAATTTGGCTCTGAAGAGTCGGTGCAGGGTGACTATTGATAGAGTTGACAAAACTAGTGACACAAAGCGTATTATTACTAACAGCATTAGTTGTCGCCGTAGGCTGAAAGGAATGGATTGAATTAGCAATCGATTTTGGAGTCATTATAGTCGGTTGTTGCAAATTTTGTGTCACTTGATTTGATCCTACTGATTGGGATTGTTGCGATGATGAATTATGATGGACAATATGCACTGGCGGTGATTGATTCAACTCATCATTATGCACTCTTGGTATCGAGATGGTATAAGGTTGACCAGAATCATTTGGGTCAATCTTTATCACAATATTTTGTGGCTCTATGTTATTTCCGCCCTTCATCATGTCAGTATTACTGTTACTCGCAATTGTTGTTTGAGATCCAGCTGTCGTTGACATATTGGACGTAGAGTTCACTTTAGTATCACACTGACTTGTTGGAATTGTAAATGTGAATGGTATATCACTACTCTGACTGGGAATTGTTATCATAATATCACTTGTATTTGACATCGACGACGATGTTGGATTAGTTACTATTTGCTGTTGAGATGTTATCATTGGTTGGAGTTGCTCTTCTTGCTGTTGATCGATTATTGGTGGTGGTTGGTCATCGGCATCCATGTAATCATCATCTTCCATTATTCCACAAAGTTTCATCACATTAGCCAAATCAAGCTTTCCTGTACTAGTTACGTTGCTTGATTTTAATGAGGACTGAGATAGTGATGAAGTTGTTACTGTTGTTGTTGACGTTGATGCAGTTGTCGTTGTAGTATTTACTGCGATCGCAGATGTGGCAGGCACTGGTTGTATCTTTTTCTTCCGACTTTTCGGAGGTTTCTTAGTTTTTATAGGTATATCACCGTGCGTTTCATTTAATCTAATTCCACTTGCCTTGCTAGTAGAACCCAAAGCAACAGCATTATCTGGTTGTACTAGTACGGTTGTCGTAGTTGTTTGTTGTTGTGGATTGACAACATTTTGTAGAACTGGAGTAGGATGTCGCACTGGTTCTGGTGTAACTGATGGAATAATTTGTGGCTGTGGTGTAACAGCCGGTGATGCTATACCAATTTGCTGATTTATTTGATTATTATTCGTTGAAAATTGTATATTTTGCGCTGGAACTACTGATGGCATTTGAATGTCACTAACCTGAGGAGGAGGTGGTGATTGAAATGTTGCTCCTGCTGCAGCGGCGGCTGCAGCTAACTGTTGCAAATTTGTGCTATTCAATTGATTTAAATTAAGATTTTGATTTATTTGATTGAATCCGGCCAAACTTTGTTGAAACTGTGTAGGCAACTGTGATATTATCGGACCGTTAAGGCCGTTTGGCATTTGAATTTGAGCTAAATTTCCATTGAGTTGCAGATTCTGTAATTGAGCCATACTCTGACCTATAATGTGGCTATTAATGGCAGCTGCCAACTGTTGTGATCTAGGTGCTTGTAAGCTACTTAGTTGTGTTATTGGCGTAGATTGCGTGTTTGCTTTTATAGTTTGAAGATTTTGTTGTATTAAATTGGCTTGAGATGAAACAATGAAAGTTGGAGTTGCTGCTATTTGCATGGCACCATTTGTATTTAAAATGCGTAGCAATTGCTGAGGCTGAGACTGCTGCAATTGTGGTCTAGTATTATGGATAACTAAAGATGGAGCTGCTAACTGAGGTGTTGGGGGCCGTAAAATGAATTGCACTCCCTGGGGCGTATTTTGTTGTACCAATACTGACATCTGATTCAAAAGAAGTGGAGATGTATTTAAATTTCCTGTGGGCAAAATAATTTGTCCGCTTTGCGTCTGAGTTGTTGATGTTGTACCTACGCCATGAGATTGATGATTTTGAGGCTGAGTTTGAGAATGGTGGTGTTGAGGTTGAGGAGATTGAGATATTTGACCAGATTGTTGGACGGTCATTGTTTTCGTTTGTGTTATTACTGTTTTATCAGATGACGTTTGTATACCACAATTCTGAGGTTTCGGTAGAATTTGTTGTGGACCTCTCGTAGATTTATTACCAGAGATTGTCGGAGGGGCATTTAAATTTTGAACAGCTGTTGATCCAATCATTTGAGGCCTTTGTTGATTTGCGACAGATTGTGCAGCTGCAATAAGCTGGGGTCCCTGAATAAATTGAAGAAGTTGATTGCCTGCATTTACTACAGGAAGCTGTTGCAACATCGGTTGAGGAGTTGGTGGCTTTACGGATCCGCAACTATTTGGACTCGAAATTGGACTATCACCTATATGTGGGCTATTGCTAGAACTAATTATCGACGTTGGCATAATCGTTGCTTTTTTCGACGCGCCTTTTGGGCTGCTAGCCAAATTCGACGATGCCAACGTCGCGGTAGTGACAGCTGAAGATGTATGTCCATAGCCGGCATAAGATTGAATTCGCTTATTACTCCCCTTCTGAAAATATATATATATATTTTTTAGTATTACATATTTGATTTTGAACTCCACATTTGATTGCAATTTTGAAAATTACTCAGTGAATGTACCTTGTTTAGGGAAATATTATTCGATCCAACAAGTGTTGTATTAAATTCATTCCCAGTAACACCAATGACTGTTGTTGCAGCCGCTGGAGACTGGGATGGACTGGGTTGGAAAACCACAGTACCTGCATTAGGACTCCCACTTAATCCAATTCCAATTGATGGCCGTCTGCCAGGCGTTACCGCCTTTCGTTCCTGAAAATTACAAAAAATTATGTTAACATGAGAGGTAATAATTGTATTTAACATCGAATGTATTTACTTGCTCTTGAGTCGTGTTGGTAATTGTATTATTTGTTACCAGCAACACATCATGAGAAAATGGTGACTGAGATGGTGATGGGTGCAGCCTTGGGCTAGCTGATATTGATGGTGAAGGGCTGGGCGTTAAAAATGGACCCGGAGGAGACAGTATTCCTGTAGAAATAAATAAATGAATTTAGATTTTTAGACAACAGTTTTGTTAAAATTATAAATTTTTATATTTCATGATGACTGAGTATTTGGTTGTATCATTGTTGGTTCATTCAGAACATTCGGCGGAGTTTTTTTTTTCAATAGTCAAAGAAAATTTTTGATCGACTAACAGCCATAACTTTGTTCTTTTTGTTAATCTTCATATCTCTCAAAATAATAATCGCAGAACGTTGAGTGATAACTAAATTTTTAGGAATACCCTATGATGTCATAGCACAACCTTGGCAGGAAAGGAACAAGGGGTAGGGAATTGAGGATTAAAGTGTATAAAGAATGAAAAAAATCTCTTATATAATAATCTCGTTATTTGCTATAGTAACAAATAGGATCTTGAGTGACCTTATACAGAAATTAACAGATAGCTTTGCATGGTGGATGTCATTGAGTTTCCCTGAGATTTTATGTATTGACAAACAAGTTGATCAGTTGCAGTTACAAAATTTCATGTCTTTTCGACAAATATAAATATTGATCTTAAGCAACATAAACTGTTGGCGCACAGACAAGCAGCATCGGTATAAAATAACCGTATTCGTGTGGTGTGTCTGAGGCTAAGCATTCAAATAATTTACGAAACCACATCCACATACTCTATTTTACTCTCCAGCTCTATCTGCCTACATTCTGCATGACTTATAGTATAGAAGTGATTAGCTTTAGTCTCCTGGTTGGTTATGATGACAATGCTCTAGTCCACTTGTGCTTTCAACTATTGTTTTCGTTTATAAAAACTTCGTTTCTTGAAATAATATATTGTCAAAAGGACCAGAGAAGTTACATTTTCGCAAACTTGAAATCTTAGACCATAAAATAAAGGCCAAGTTTCAAACGGCAGTAAATATGTACATATATACTTTGCTGTTTAACGTTTCTATATGTTATTAGTAATCAATTCGCCACAATGGACACAACAGGTTTACTCTAATCGCGGTGTCCGCAGGGTCCTAGTCACTAGGGGCTTATGCGTCTACTTTTAACTTTAACCTTACTAGTTAATTCACAAAATCTTCTTTGTTTTTATCACATTTAAAATATCACAATAGATATCAAACTAAAAATTGCAAATCATGTGTTTAAGGAGGAAGATACAGAAAGGAAAGAGGAAAATTACTAAAAAAAAGCTAACAGTAAGTAGGAAAGGATTTCAATAATTTCCACGCATTGTTCAAAATATCTTGAGATGTTTTTATATCACAACCAAACCAATTAAGAGGAGTCAGTACAAACATTTGCAAGTTTCATACATTTTTCAATGCAAATTTCTGGCAAACTATTTGTACCAGAATAATAACTTATATCTTAAATTAAAGGTACCGAAGAGGTCTAGTAAATAACGTTGAGAAAAATAAAAAAATATGTATAAGGAATGGAGATATTAGCTCGGAAAATTGTAAAAAATGGTAAAAATTGATTTTTTTCAAATCAAATTCCTGTTAGTAGGTATTCTCATTTCTTTAGATTGTGACTATTTAAGAAAGATAAAGCCTAAATCTAGCAAATAACGTCGAGTTTTTTCATTTTTAGTGGCGCTTTTTTTAATTGTTTAACTCTAATAGTACTTGTTTTTTCTCTCGATATTTCACAGACGAGAAATTGCAATATTTCGTTGAAAGTTGTAGAAATATAAAGCAAAATAGTATATTTAACAATTATGTGCAAAATAAAATTTAGGAGAGTTAATTCTCGTTAAAAATATTCAATTTCTTTGAACTGCAAATTTTCATTTTCGTTTTAAATTGTCGCATGTTGGGTTTCTGCCTTTTACGCTAGATGTCTCTAATGTGACTTGTGGTCTAGGTCTACGCTAATTTTATATGAATTTTCATACTTTCAGGACACAAACCTACGTATAGTAAGTATTATTGCCTACAGGCTCGCTGGTATCTAAATTGAAATTTTTGCTGAGTACTGACTCCTCTTAAGGGAAATATAAAATACGAGAAATACGAAGTACATAAGTATTTTAAATAAAACCGGCCAAGTGAGAGTCGGACTCGCACAAAAAGGGTTTTCCGTATAAGATTTAACACTATGTACTTTTTAGATCGAGCAAAAACAAGGGTTTATTTAATTTTTAACTTCATTTTATTTTTATTTATTGTTATAGCGGTAATAGAAATACACACTCTGTAAAAATTTCAAGTGTCTAACTATTACGGTTAATGAGATACAGCCCGCTGACAGAAAGACGGACGTACAGCGAAGGTTTAGTAATAGCTGCTAAACCACGTAAGCAGAGAGAAAGTAAATGACGAGATACCAATGGAGAAATCTTAAAAAATTTCTAAATACCATACCACCCTTGTGTATAGAACTATTTACTGATTCCGAAAATGCTTCCTTGTTATAATGTCAGATGGCTCCATTTATACCATTTTGAATGGTTTTGCTCGCGCTCAGTCGCTAAAAGTTCTGCAACTGAAGTGTGGACAGGGGATTTAAGTAAGGGAAGTAGAGCAACAGTAACGCCTCACTAAAATATAAAATCACGATGCCACGACTCGTCTTGATGCAGTAACAAACCAGAAATGCTTCGTTCCAATAATATAGTATCAAAGATGCCTGGACCTGATGTAGTGAAGGCAGAAATTTTTTCTTAGAATTTTACTAGAAGTATTTTTTTTTATTATTGGAGGCCGACAACGGGTGCTTGGGCCACTAACAATTTTTATGAGCATAGGCACATAGATGAGCAATAAGCATTCACTTCTCCTTAGAAATTTATAGAAAATGTTTCGACAGAATTTTTTTTCAGTCTGATGGCAGACTGGAGTTATTTTCAGATACAATGTGCCATTCCACATGAGTATTCTTGATGCAGTATATCAGAGATATCTCTGTGTCTTTTCGCATCTTCCCTAAAAATTGGTTTGCATACTGCATCAAGAATACTCGTGTGCGATGGCCAAATGTGTGCCATTGTCGGCTTCCAGAAATTCATATAAATTCGAAAGAAAAAATTTAGGGCTTCCCTACATCAGCTCGAGACATCGTTGATTTTATTTTGAAGCAAGGCATTGTTGGCTTACACTTTGGTTAGTCTGCACTATTAGCGCCTCTACAAATACAACAAGTAACTATATGTAAGTCAAACTTCGTTTCGCAATCATTTGGAAGCGTTTGATCACAACCATGTAAAAGTAGAAGGAGGAAAAATCAGTAATTTTGACGGTTTTGTCTCCGCCTAAACGTGCACAATTATCACTCTAACAGCGTTTCAGACTGGTGCTATTACTAAATATATTGGACTCAAATATACGTTTCAAATCCTAAAAAAAACTTGTCGATTTACGGGGATTGACGGGTGGTCATATAGAACAAAACCTCACTCGAATATAAAATCGACGGTGCCTCGACTTAATGGCAGCGTAATCCAGAGCCACAGCCCTAGCAATGCCTTGATCCATTATAAAATCAACGATGTCTCGGCAATACAATACTTTACTGTGTACTGTGTACTATGTACAATACTTTACTGTGTATGTGCCGTTGTCGGCCTCCAATAATGCATAAAAATTAAAAAAACAAAATTTCTAAGAGAACAAGATACCACCCGAAATCCACGAGGCTTATAATGTGAAACATATATAGGTATGTATATATGTTTCTGTGTCCAAGCCACTGACTTATAACAATGGACTGAGCGTATTGCCATTTTCCTATAGGAAAGAATGGCACAAGTTTTACAGTTCTCTCTTTCGCCCTATGGCAGAGTTGGAGCTACGAACACAAAATATTGTTTACTGAACGTTTACTTATGCCATTTGAAGTTTTTATGTTGGCTGCAGATGCAATCACCGCAGAAAGAATAAGGTAAAGATAGTGTTTACCATGTTCTGTCTCTCTTGCCCATACGCAGGATTCAGTTAAGAATAACTTTTGAAAATTAAAGTCGGAATTAGTTTAATTTCTTATAAGAGTGTTTATAAGCGATTGAAATATCACTTGGGGACACAAGAAAATAATTTTGTTTAATTTAATTTTATTTACGGGTGTAAAATTTCATCTGATTTGTTGAGTTTTACATATTTTTATGTAGTAAACGTTTTAAAGGGTGCTCTAACGGTGATATACAGAAACACAATATTTTTTGTGCCACATGAAATAGCAAATCGCTCAGTCCATTGTTATAAGTCAGTGGTCCAAGATAGCAATAGCTCCAGCCTGAAGGCATCCTAATAAGCTGGCTTCCCACGAGCCGTGATTTCACGGACCGCGCCACACGTGCAGGGGTAAGTTCTAGTCCGAGGTGACGCGTGGTCGCCTGTGATGGGCCGTCCGAATGTCCGATCCATTTTGACTCGGTAACTTCAAAGGTGCGGGACGAGGATATGCAGGTGGCTTGTGGTGGACCGAGAGAGTGTGTCACTTCTTTATACAAAAATGGCTGTAGAAACAGCGATAATTTCTTCACGTGACATTTTGGAATGGCAGTTTAATTAAACCTAGGCATCGCATCGTGCCGCAAATCAGCTCGGGTCAACACGTCTTGGGTTGGGAAGTGTATAGGCGCGGCGCGGCCAGGCGAGAGCACGTCCGAACTAAATGGCCTGGTCCGTGAAACCACGGGTCCACGGCAAGCTTTAGAGTGATTTTTATAAAATTTTACAGATTTCTTCATTGATCTTGGTATCTCTTTTTATTTACCTTTTCTCTGGAATAAGTAAATTTATGTGTGCCTCAAGATTTTTGAGAGTATCCTGAAAGTTTTGAGAATCAGAATTAATCTATGTAATTGCAAAGAAATAAAATAAATTTGATCAGATTACTAGGGAAAGTAGAAGGGGAAATATAGGAAGAAGAGTTATTTAAAGCCACAAAAGATCTTGTCATTAAGAAGATTCAAAGGTGCTTGAACACACTACCGTCGGAGACAGTAAATTATTATGTAAAAAAAAAAAAGTGAAAATACATATGTAGGTAGTTGATATGAAAAAGAGTATTCTGATTGTTTATTGTCATATTGTTTGTGTTGTGTTTGTTTGTTTGTGAGTCAGCAGCCGGGAATATCAAAAGCTTGTCGTTCTGCTTGTAACCCATAGAAATAATAAAGATAGTACCTTCCGAAAAATAGTTTTCTGAATGTCCGTGTGTCAACACGAAAGCTTTAGAATGTCTTGACTTAACTGAAACTTCGGACATGGTTATTTGAAAAAACTTGCAGTAAATGTAGTAAATAAATTGAATAATTTGGTACCTAATTTCGTTGTCATACAAAAATTTTCATCTTGTACGTATACTGGATAAACGGTCAGTTCCAGAAGAGTTCTTTGGAATGTAAAATCTTATGAAATAGGTCTTGGCACAGTTTTAGGAAACAGCTTTCACGATATACAATGTATATGTTAAAAATAGAAGATGATTGGATGACATTCATCTAGTCCAGATCTGTAAAGTACTTAACTACTAGTACCAATACCAAACCTGAACTTAAATTTTTTTTTAAGTACAGGTCCCGATACTGGTACTTAAAAAATTTACAAGTCCCGATAATAGAACTTAAAAACTCCAGGTGTTGGTACTGGTATCTACTAATAAGTCCCATATACATACAAGCTTAAGTACCCTAAAGCATCGAAATATCGCCATTACGCGAAGTACTTCAGCTCGTGTAAATTATTTAAGTACGCCTTCTAATAACAGTGGTTCAGAAACAGGGACATTGCTGAAGTACTTCGTGTTATAGCGATATTTGTAGTAAGTGCGTACTTTCTTACTTATAGTGTATGTTTAGAGATGAAAAAAGACGTTGGTGTTTACTGCCGTTTAATTTTAACAATAATAATTTTTCCTAACAAATCAAATCATTTAAATACATATTTTAAGTCTAGTCAGCATAAAGTTCTTATGGGATAGAATTTTTACTAAAATGAATATTTTCTCACCAAATGAACAGAAATGAAATACTTTTATTTTTCATTAAGTAGGTAAACGTGAAAATGCAATCTGAGATTTTTGTTTGTCTCTTAATTTTTCCATGAGAAGTAATTATGCTGAAGTAAATTAATTTCTATATATTTGATGATAATATGATAGCATGACAGTGTACTTAAGCTTAGTTATATGTACCAGTACCAGTTTTAAATTTCAGTATCGGGACTTTTATTTGAAAATTTTTTAAGTGCCAGTGCCAGTACTTGCACTTGTACTAAAAGATTTTAAGTCCAAGTCCTGGTACTGGTACTTGTACTTGGAATCTTACAGGTATAAAGCGTATCGCCAAATTTGGTCCTAGACCAATTATAACTTTTCTCCTAAGTAGTTAGTTATAATTCAGGGGAGATCTGGATCAACTTTGTACTAAGGCAGTTAGAATGTTGTTGAAATAAATTCAAAATTGAATGTTCACTAATTACAATGCGATTCACTACTCCAATCTTGCAAATAAAGCATAAATAAATAAATACCAATAAATAAACTAAAAGATTGTATCTTAAATATAATATATATAAATATATTAAATGAGGGTTTAGAGATTTTTTAATGGCAGTTGTAGATATAATTGAACATATATTTTTATTAAATAAGAAACAGATTTGATAAGTGCGTTTTGCACTTTCAGGCATCAGAAGAAGACTAAACTCTTTTTATAATTTTGAGTTTTTTTAAGTAACTGGCTGTTATCAATTTGATCGTTTAAATTGTTTTTATTTCTGTTTTAGTTTTTCTAATTTCTAGGATTTTATATACCAATGTTATCTAAAAAGTTCATTCCTTCCACTTTATATAAATTAATTTTATGTTGTCCATATTTATATTATAACCTTGTATGTTATAAATGTTTTGATATTCCTGAGTTTAGTTCAACACTTCTTGCTGTTCCAGTCAAATGATCATCAAATCTTTTTCTTTAATGTTTTGCCTTTTTGTATACATGTATGTATGTAGGATGGGCCAAAAATGTATGGATTTGCAAAAGTGTTAAAATGTCTAAATGTTTAGAGGTCGCTCAAATCGAAAATAATGTATTTTGGCTGTTTTGGACTTTCAGGAAAACTGTTTCTACATTTTCTGTCATCACTTTTTAATTTTATAATATTTTTTCTTGATTCTTTTTTTTAATTTAAGGGAACTTAGCTATGAACTTATTGCAATAAAAGCTATTTTAGAAAATCTAAAATCTTCTATTTTTTAATTTTGTTCAAGAAAGAATTTTTTGGGATTCTCCGGTATATAGCAAAAGCTAAAAAATGTTCTAATTTGTTATTTCATCACACAACCCATTAATTTTTGGTGACAAGTTTCAAGTCTTGGTTTGACTCATCAACAGGTCACAAATATCGAAATTGTGTGATTTGAAAAACAAATGAAAAAATGAAAAGAAGAAGAAAGAAATGAGAAGTTTGAGAAAAATAGAAAAAAAAAACAATTTTTTTATTTATTATTATGGGTTGTGTGATGAAATAACAAATTAGAACATTTTTTAGCTTTTACTATATACCGGAGAATCCCAAAAAATTCTTTCTTGAACAAAATTAAGTTTAACCCGGTAAAAAGTCCAAACGTAATCTGTCTATTTTTTAAAAAAAATTTCAAAACGAAAATTCAGGCCCGGAACTCCAATTTTTGACTTCGTGTCAATTTTTTTGTAAGGAAAAGTAGCACGCGGGTATACCTTTTCAAAAAGCCCGCATGCAAAATTTCAGCACTCTAAGTGAACGCGTTGTCAAGTTATCGTGCGGACGAACGGACGGACAGATAGACGGAAGGACAGACATGCAGAGAGACAAACAGACGGATAGGTGGATGGACATCAAAATAACTTTTGATATTATGCGTGGGTGTCCAATCCAATAATTGCAAAAGAAGATGTTATTGGTACAAAGTCGTTACAATGGGTTGGCACATCTTTGTAATTTGAAAAAAAAGTTTCACCTTCGAAAATCGAATTTGAAGTTCATACACTACGTGACCCCCCCCCCCCCCCCGCCGACAAAGGTATAGTCGCTATAAAGATAATCGACGGTATATATAACGTTATAGTAGAAAAAGTATACCCGCGTTCCACTTTTCCTTCCTTACAAAAAAATTTACATGAAGTCAAAAAATTGGAGCTCGGGACCCGAATTTTCGTTTTGAAAAATTTAATTTTCTAAAACGAATTTTATTACAATAAGTTCATAACTAAGTTCCCTTAAATTAAAAAAAAAAAAGAATCAAGAAAATATATTATAAACTTAAAAAGTGATGACAGAAAATGTAGAAACAGTTTTCCTGGAAGTTCAAAAGAGACAAAATACACATTAATGAATTTCACTGAAATTGTGCGTATAAATTTAAAATTACATTAGCTAAGAAATTCTGAATGAGCATTTATTACAAACTCAAGATTCTACTATTTTTATAATTTTTTTTTTATATTTATTATTTGTTAGAAGCATTTTAAATTCCACTTCGACTTATTAACTATAATAATTCGTGACGTATTAACGAGTAAGTCTCTGCGCCAATTCTTATATCTGCCAGCTAGGTTCAGTATGCAATATAACAGTTAAGCATAGTCACCTAATTTTGTTCTGCTGTAAAATATTAATTCAAGCAAATGAATTGGAACAGGTGAGTTTGGTTTTGATCTTGCTTTGAAGGATAACAATTCGAAGTTATCTCATAAAATATATTTAGTACTTTCCCTTTCATGCTTCTCTGATATTATTCAGAGCCAGATTCAATATAATCTTGTCCTATCGAGAAAGCGGTGATGTTGATTGACCAATTCAATAAACCAGTGGCCGAATTCTCTGTTCCATCGATTGTGTACGTAATATCAAAGGGGACAGTTTTACCATTGGTATCCTGCGTTCATTATTGTTGACTTTCTTATATTTTAAAAACAGTAAAATATCAGGCGCTATGCACCGTGCCAGGTCGCTTATATTCAGTCGATTATTACATATTTTTATAAAGTTCCTTTCAACCTGTGCTGTTCAGCTTTTCCTTGGTTAAGGCTACAAAAAAGAGCACTCTAATTAATTCTTTCAGGCATACATAAATATATAATCTTGATATGTTTAATGCTCTTTAAACATTCAATTAAGCAACCAAACTGAAATTATTCCCATATTCCCATGAGTATTTTCTAATTTATTCAGAATCTCATTTTCAAATTTACTTGCAAGAAATTACTATAATGTCACTACACTACCCGTTTACTGCGTACAAAAAAATTACATATAGTCACTACGTCCATATACATACTTTGCATAATTCATAAGTATAAACGACCTTTGTATTTGGCAATATTTTATTCGCAAATTTATACTCAATGCGTTGCGTTAATTACTTGTGCATTTCATAAATGGTACTATTAATTGTGAGGAGAAGCAGTTTCTAATAAAACGATTAAAAAAAAAAGGTTTTTTGTAGTTTAAAATTTATATATGTATATAATTTTTACAGCTGCTTGAGGCAGAAATTTCGTGCACCATGAGATGTTTGTAAGACTTACTATGTATAGCGTTGCAGAAAAAATTACATATTTGATACAGAAAGATGATGTGCTTTATTTAACTTTAAGGTGTTTGGTTAGGTAATTAAATTCGTTTAGAAAATTTTGTAGTACATATAATGAGTAGGGGAATTTCGTCAGGGTTGGCCACCCTTTTGACTTTTACACATAACTTCCATTTAAGGAAGAATTTCGTCAATCCAAGTACATCTTTCGAAAGGTCTGTGTAAAATGTTCACTTTTACTGAGCATTGCAAATTGATTGGGGAAAAATAAAAAACAAAATATAGGCATTAAAAAAAATTAAAGCGCTATCAAGTTCGGCCCGTGCTGTCTAGGTTGACCCATTGCTGAAAATCGACGAAATACATGTGCTGAAATGATTGCAAATGACCTGGAAAAATTAATTGAATGAAATAAAATAAAAAGCCGGATTTTTTTGCATTTTTCTGTTCTTTTAGTAAAATTTGGATGACTCATTGTAATATTGCACTTCTCTCTTGCATTGTCCGAATAGGGCTTTAAATGCGGTTTTTTGGGTGGGCATATTCCTTTAGCTGGTATTTTATTTGTGGTCTTCGTTGAGATTGGACGGCTTTGGGCGTCTTCGAAGCACAAAATCACATTGGGCTAACCCTGACTACACAAATTGGCCAACTTTGAAGACAAGCGCCATTGCCGCATTGCGTCACACCACAACCAAATATGTTACAGGATTTTATTTCCGACGATTGCATATTTTCGCCTCACTTTCTAGTCGTATTCACTGACGCAAAAAAAAAACCCTTTTTTTTTTAACTTCAAGCCACTGAGTGCACTACACATGCTTTGCGTTCACGCTGCAAATTTGTAATGTCACGAAAAGTTCGCTGTCACTGAGAGAAGACTTTTTTGCTCGCACATTGGTGGTGCATGTGGTCAAAACTAATAAAATGGCAGCTGGCTGACCTAGACGTCAGGCCAACCCTGACGACATTCCCCTACGTATGCCAATCTTATTATATAGCAAAAAACGTGGGTATACGGAAAAAAAATTTGAACAGTTTTCTTTATGTAGTAAAACCCAGTGAATTATAACAATGGACTGGCCGTATTGTCATTTTCACATAGGAAAGAATGGCTACAAGTTTTATAGTTTTCTCTTTCGCACTATAGCAGGGTTGGAGATACAAACATCATTTGATGTTTTTATGTTGACTGCAAATGTAATTCACAGCAAGAGGAATAAGGTGAGGATAATGTTTATCCAAGGTATATAGAATACAAGTATTCCCATTACGAACCATGTTCCACCACTACATAGGTGACGTAATATCGTGAAATGTATAGGAAAATACGGTACAGAGAACACAATACTCTCTCTCCTCTCACTGTCTTTCCTATAAAAATGTATATACATTAGTCACAGAATTACGTCATAGGCTATCAGCTGCAATGTGTCAAAATTTTAATGGGAATATCTTGCCTTGTATATACCTTGGTGTTTACCATGCTCAGTCTCTTTTGCCCATTTTTCAGGTAAAAATAACCTTTTGAAAATTAAAGTCGGAATGAGTTTAATTTCTTATGCTTATAAACGATTAAAATATCACTTGAAGACAAGAAAGATAGTGGTTGAAACTTTATTAAGTATTGAAGAAATTTAATGGAAGAATCCCATACCTATATCGCAAAATTTTTAAATAAATTTTTTAATTTTTAAGAATTTTCCTAGTGCCCAATATATTTTCTGATAATATTTCTTGGTGTTACCTTTGTATGGTTGATTTAATTTAAATGCAAGTTAAAAAAAAACAAATGACAATTAAATATAGCAGAAATGTCGAACTGACAAAAAATAAGTGCAAAGCCCTCCTGCCTACAAGTATAAATGCTTATCACACGTACACGAATTTTACACAATATAGCCTAACCAGATTTGATATATGTATAATCTAAGATGCCAATCTTGACTAAGCGGATTTTAGCGGGAAACATTTGAGAAGATCTCTTTCATTTCAATTATATCGCTAAATATTATTGCTGACACCAAGCCAATATTTGCCGTTAAAACGGTACTTGTGGAATAATTGACAAAATGATTGTTGCATATAGACGCACATAGTTTTATTTAATTTAACAATAATAAAACTGCACAAAAATGAATACCTAAATTTTATCAATAATTGGTAGCTCCCCCATTGTTCGCCACGCAATGTCCAGAATTGTTTTTGGAATTGATTCCATTCAGAGAATATACATTTTTGAAGTCACGTTTGGCCTTTTGACATCTTTATATACTGTTTGAAATAACCATCCCCATAATAGAGCATATGGGGATGTTTATTTCAAAAATATAAATACTATTAGGTTTGCATCAGGAGAACCGATCGACCAGCGGAAAAGTTTGATATATTGTGCCCTACAAATCAGCTTTTGTGGAGTTGTTTATGTGGATCGTAAAGTTATAAATTAAATGATTGTCAGGAGATTGCACAAAATATGGAAGAAACTTTTATCTAAGAATTTCCTGATAGTGCCGACTATGACAGGTAGGGAAGGCCAATTCTATGGTTCCATAAGATATTTGCTTATCTAATAGGGCTTGGTACTAAGTAGTATATGCCTTTTAGTATTACATACGTAAGCGTTTAATTTATAATCTTGATGTAATTCTTTTATGATATCAATAGGTTAATTATCAGAAAAAGTATTACTAGCACAAAAACACTACTATGCCATATAAAAAAAAAAAAAACGATTAAGCATTAAACATCGGATATTGTGTTATCCAAGTTGAGGGAAAAAAACTAAAAGAATGCGCCCAACACCTCCACTCGACATACACTCCCAAATCATAAGCAGTTCAAAAACAATCCCGGTCACAGGTTTCTTCCGGCTTGCGAATAACCCTTTTGCCACTTGATCCTAATGCAAGCAACAGTTTTTTTTGTTTTTTATGGAAGTTAGAAATGGCTCTTATAAGGGTTCAATTATTTCAAGATTTCGCGGTTCATAATTTATTGATAAAAGTTCATAGACAATCTTAAGGCCGCTTACACATCGAAAAACGAAAACGAACGAATAAACAGTTCCACACCGAAAATTCGTTTATGATTACATATCAAAAATGAACGAATAAAAGTTGGGTTGGGTTTGTATCAAATGTAAATTAACGGAAATGATGTTATGTAAGAACGAAAAGAATATTCGTTCGTGTGTGGAACATAGTATGGAACGAAAATATACTTGACAGGAACGAAAATTTGTGTCTCGTACGAGTAAACATAAGAATGTGTTTAATTTGAATTGAAGCTTTAAATATGGATATTTTTTTATTGAAACTGCAATTAGAATAAATATCCAATATTTTATTACATGTATTGCGTAAAATTTCTGTTAGTTTAGGACACCATTTGTGTTCTTCGGTTTAGTGTTTTCGTTTTCGTTTTGCAATGTGCAAACGGCCTAACTTATAGAAATACTTTTTTTGTAAGATCCGCTTACACGTATATAACATATATATTCTTCTTATTCTAAATTACTTCTTTCCATTGAGTTGTAACCTTTACTGGATTTGTATGTCGCTCTTGGTTAACAATTCTCCTGAGTGCACGTACATCAAGAGTTGAAAATATAGTATATGTATGTAGGTCAACGTCTTGTTTTCTTCTTCGCAATTATTTACGTTATCCGTAGCTTTATATTATTTAATAATATCTTAGACCGTAGGTTGTTAAATTTTCTAGTCTTTGGCCTAAAAATTTCTATTACATCCTTACTAATTTCTTAGAAAAAAGTCAGAGTATAGGTGAACAATTTTGCTTCCCAATTGGGGTAGGCGAACTATTTTGCTTTGGTTACTTTTTTGTTTTTAGTTGATATTGTTAAAAATAGAGCTAGCTGTAAAATACTTAAGTATTTCAGGACTTCAATTTTCTTCTTAGGTATTGCTACTGATATATAGTACCCTGGTACTCGTAATTAAAGAAAATCAAATACCAGTATTTTGAAGTACTTTCAAGTCTAATTTCCTAATTCCTAATTGTATTTATTTATCAGATAAGGCAATCGGGATCTCAGATTTAGATTCAATATATTTGGATTATAAAATTATATTAAGTTAATGAAGTAATGGCCCCTTCAGCATTCCATCCATAATGACTGCTTGCACTGTTCATACGATACCACAAACACAATACAGTTGTGCATTGAACACGAGAATTACCATTTGCCATTAACTAGAACTATCATGGAAAAATGGTATCTCCGCCGATTGCACATTAAATTTCGAAAATGAAAAGGCCGGTATAACATTTCATCTTAATTTGACTTTACTTCACGGATCAGAGGATTTTAGCAGCAGTCTTACATTACCGTGTACTGCATATAAGATGAATTACTGCATTTTTTTTTTTTATAAATTTATTTAATTTATGCGAATTGTTTTGAGAATTTTATTAATTCTGTAATGTAAATGCGTTAATAATGGGAATGTGGAATGTGTGTAGAAAATAAGTAAGTATTATTTACATAGATTCTTCGAAAAGCAGAACATGGATTTCCGAGAGAGAAATTTATCCTCTGTCTAACCAATCGCGAAGAAGATGATCTGTCCTTTTAACTTTTACTTTCCCACGATAGTTTGAGAGAAAGTAATTTGGAATGTTATTCATGATCGCCCCAAAACGGATAATAAAGAAAAAAAGCTAGAATTGGTCTCACACAAAATCTCACGATACCCTTTAGATCAGGCGTGTCCAACCCGCGGCCCGCGGGCCGCATGTGGCCCAGGACGGCTTTGAATGCGGCCCAACAAAACTCATATACTTAAATACTTTCTCAATTAATTTTATAAAACATTTTCTTTATCTAGATAACATTTCCATGGGAGTAGTTACTTCTCGACATAATAAATGTACAATTGCGCAATGTGGCCAATGAATGTTTTCAATGTGCAATTGTACTTAGTCAAATTGACACTGAAGACATTGGCGACATTATTTATTTTTCGGAAGTAAGATGGTTAAGTCGGGGTAAAATGTTGAAAAGATTTTATGTTTTGCGAAATGAAACCAAGTCATTTATGGAATCAAGAATAAAATCTGTGCCAGAACTTATGAAAACAGGCTCACAGATTTTGCTTTTTTTAGTAGACTTGACAACTCATTTGAATGAGCTAAATTTGCGTCTTCAAAGTGAAATACAACTATGTCTCAAACTATAGCGGCTTTCGAAATGAAACTGAAACTATGGAAGCACCTACATTTGTGAGCAGCTATTTTCTAAGATGAAGCACACAAAGAATATAAATAGCAGCAAAATAACTTATGAGCACCTTGAGAACTCACTGAGAGTTGCATCAACTTCGATCGCAAAATATCGAAGCATTATTGTCTCAAAAACAATGTCAAATATGACATCAATTTTATGTTACTACTTCTTAAATTTTATAATATAAAATTTATGAATTAATGAAGCTTAAATTACTTAAAATTGTTAACTAAGTATGTATGTATATTCCTCGTTTTTGTTCATTAACTATCTTTAGGGTTCGTATATTTTATGTGTGGCCCAATATAACTCGTCTACTTCAAATGCGGCGCAGGGAAGCTGAAAGGTTGGACACCCCTGCTTTAGATGAATGAATGTAAGACACCACTCAGTGCAAGTTTTATTGTTAAAGTCGCATCTATTTCTAAACCAGTTTGTCGGACAGTAAAAATGGTTATAACCAATTTCATAGGATTTTATATTCTGAAGAACTTTCAATACAATAAAAACTTGTAGGACTGATCATTTAAACGGTATACGTAAAAAAACTGAAATTCTTGTATGGGAACACCAAGAAGAGGTTGCCCGATTTAGTCCATTTTTAGATTTGTATTTACTAAACGGACCGACGTATGTAGTATATGCAAAAATCAAAATAATATTTAATATTATGGCCAATCCATTTTGCTCTAGCAGCATTATTTCTATGCGTTACAAACTAAATGACAAACTTTGTATACCTTATGATTTCATCTAGGCCCTGGGGTATAAAAAATTATAAAAAAAAAAGTAATAAAATATTTTTGAAATAGCTTTGATTGATTATTATTTGGGCATTCGCGATATTTTTTTCATTACTTCAATTTTGTAAATCTAATTTGCGAAAAGAAGTGTATCAAAGGACTCGAAAGTATTTTGAATTACTGGTTAAGTACTTTTGTGGGTACTGTAGTAGGGTATGAATGGCACTGGGTGATTATACAAAGAAGTTATGTGCTCGCGCGATTTGAATAGAAATAAAATCTCAAACAAGGCAAAGGACGGAGGATGTAGAAAGTGGGCTGATTGGAGAAGTTGATGCATGTATGATGTTAGTTCTTGTATGCCGAGTATGCATGGTATGCTATAAGACATAGCTAACTTGGTACCACACGGTTGAGGAGCCCTGGATAGTGCTGCTATAGTAGTGGTATTCACCTCAACATGGAGTAGGCCCCTTATATTAGAATCGTGGTGGTTGTAGTAGCCCTTATGCGGGCAGAGAGAGAAAGTCTGAGTCTAGATGACTTAGGCGCACATTCTTCTTTGAACAGAAGATTATGTCCTTTGTATAATTGCATACTGCGTCCGCGGTTCTGAACATGCTCATATAATCAATCGGGTGCCGTGACCCATAGATTGGCAGAGATTTTAGATGGGTCTCGATTCGACCAGTAAGTTAATGTCAAGTATGTACTAGCCTAATGGGTACTCATTGGGACAGGATATACTCTGTCTCATGAGGGCGTTGATTGTCGCATTGATACTAATCCGTACATTAAGACTGCCGTGGAATTAAAGCTATTCTAGCTAAGTGTCCACATTAAACCACAAGGACCTTTCCTATTTTTTACTATTACAGTAAAGATTTTGCAATAAATAATTTAAATAAGAGGCAAGCGAAATATTATATTATATAATTTAAGTGATTGTAATTGACTGAATAAAATGTCAATAAGTTTACATAATTATAAGTATGTGTATATATAATATTTTGTAAATAACAAGTTAAAGTTTACATAAAAAGAAAATCCTTACTTAGCACAATTAACCATATTTTCGTACAATGTGGTTACATTGTGCAAAGGGTGAAAGTAACAGGTAGCTCTCATCCTTTCATTACGGTATTTAGGACAGTAAACCATCGCTAAAGATTTTTCAAAATAATTCTATATTTACATAAATTTGCAGCGCAATGCAATCACAACGGAATCGGGACAGTGAACACATAAATTGTCTAAAATGCTATGGTTATATATACAAAAACAATGCCCTGTACGAGCCGATGCCATACTAAGGCATATTTTAATAAATCGTTTTTTATTCGAATGATTTGTTCTCAAACAAATTCATGAAATATTCAGCAAAAAAAGAGGGAGGCAGCACAAAGAGTCAGTCTTCAAATTGATGATGCCATGAGAAGGCATAATGCCATTGTTTTACGTTTGTTAACACATAATCTTATTAAATATTTAATTAATAAAAAAAAAGTATTTGTTTTATAACAAGTGTCATAAAAAGAAATCTCTAGATGGTATAAAAAGCTTAGATTTAAGTAATTTAATCGAGTCAAACCAAAGAATGGGAATTGAATTGAAAAATGGTTAATGGGTCAAAGTAAAATAAATAAAGTGTTCCCCAAATAACATTCGGAAAGGCTTTAAGTGCAATAATAATAACAAATATGTAAATAAAGCAAATTTTTTATTACACAAAAGTTGAATGATTTAGAGATTATGCAGCATTATAATCAGTGAAACAATATCAGTGCACACCCAGAATAGTGAATTTGTGTGACATAGAATTCAAATCAAGATGAATTGGAATGCTTTGAACTTTGCACCGAAATTGAATATAGGAAAAATATACCAGAATTCTTTGATTTTGGGCATTTAAATCAACGCAGCTTTAAGTGAAATAAGTCCAGGGTAAATTTGAATGTAACTCACGATTATGATAATAACAAATACTATAAAACTATTAACTCGATTACGAATAAATTGGTAAGCATTAGCTTAATTTTAGATAAAGCAAACAATCTATAGTGATATTGCGACGTAAATTTATATGTTAGTAAAGTAGAAATGTGCTTCGAAAAAAAAAAGCTTAGAACAAAAGTTACAAATCCTTACATTCTAACAATCAGAGTTCTTTGCATCAACAACAAATGTATGTAAAAAGTTAAGTAAATATGATTGTCCCAAGAGTTATTTGACTAAATAAAATCGACCTCATAATTCAAAATAAATTTCTTTTATGAGTTTTCATCACTTTTAAAAATTATAATAATATTTTGTTTTTAACAAAATGATTTTACGTTCAATAAGAAAAAGTTTTGTTTAAACGGATGGCTTAGCTAGTGCTGCCTTATTTACGGAATATTTTATGATTTGGTATGAGAAGAAATTATTTTAATATAAACTCGATTTATTAAAATACATATTATGTATATCATATTTGGGAGGCACTGACAATTAAGGGCCTGTCTATCGATCACCCATGAAATGTGAAGTTATCAACTTTTCATTGGTTAAAATAGATTGCTTTGGGTTCCAATGAAGCAGGATAGCTCTGATAAAGAATTAAAAAAATATATTTTATAAATAGCAAAAAATAATAGCTGCAATAAGAAAATAAATTTAATAAAATGAAAGTATACATATCTAATATAAAGCAGGAAATGCGAATATCAGAGCTTATGAACGTTGAGAAATGACATAATACAAAAAGAGTAAACACAGAGTACGATAATCGCTACCAATTATGAAGACAACTGTCAAAAAATGTGGAAGAATGTTCATCAAAATGTTAATGTTTTCTATTCTAGCATCTGATTACCGCTGATGATTTAGCATTGTATTTATAGAACAAATTTTTCCTGCGCATTTCTACCTATTCATATGGATATTTCCCAGAGTGATGTTGATCTCTGATTATCGTTACATTGCGTTTTCCGCTTTATGCTCAAAAATAAATATCCCCAATTAAAAAATATATAAAATTTTGGATAATTAGACTTGAAAGCGCCTGTCCGAATTCAAGTCTTCTTTTTGTTGTAATAACTAGTGAGGTACAATCGAGTCAAACTCCATCTGAATTAATGTCTACGCCATGTTACCGAAATTAGCAGTAGAAATAACAGTTCTGGATAAGCTTTCTTTTCCTAGATGATTTCTTAATCTTCCATAATCCTCTTAACCGTTATTGGGGTTATGGGGATGGGGAGTTTTATGGATTAGGGGAAACTAAAAGAATGGAGGGTTCCTAAGAGGATAACTTTATCAGAGAAAAGCTATGAGATATTGTGTTGGGGATTACCCTCTGTAGTAGTTTTACCATTGTTTTGGTAGGTATTTCTAATCACGGGCTTAGCTTCTCGGTATAATACATTTAAAAATATCTGCATTAGCCAGGTCAAGATTCGAGTAGACTTATTCAAATTAACAGATTATGAGATTATGTTTGTTATTAAGTTAAACAATAAAATCCGGGACAGGTTGGCTTCGCTAGCTTTGATTGATGGTCAAGAGCGATATGATTGGTTTGTGTAATAAAATCTGGAAACAGGTTAGCTTCGTCTTTGTCTAACTGTTATAATAACTGAACTTGTTTTCTGATGTCAACAGGGCCCTATTGCACCAACAACTTTCACTTACCAACTTATCAAGATTTCTGATTAATTTCTGTTGCACCAAAGCGAAATTTGAAAAGCACTCATTTGAGTGCTGAAAAGTGAGAAGTTCTCAGCTTTTCAAATTACTGTTGAGTAAGTGATAAGTGTTCTATGGAAAAGTGATAAAGTTATCAAATTATATGCTTTTTCTCAATTTTCGTTGCACCAAATTATTACGCTTATCATTTTGCAATAGAGAGTTTGATAATTTAAGCAACATAGTGCTAAGAAAAAATTCTCTTTTCGAATAGACTGTAAATGGGGCTGACTCGGTAGGAGTATGTCTGATCGAAAAATTGGATTCCACCGTTCGGCTCAGCTAATTACCAGCCACAATTCGAAGAAGAAATTTTTTTATTTTGGGTACTTTTAGGGTGGGGGTAGGAATACCCGGTGAAAGGGTGGCTCCAATCCGGCATGAACCAGGCCAAATTGAAGTTTCCGACGAGTACTATCGGGTGGTATACTTTTTAGCCCCGATTTAAAAAACTTCGTCGGTACGTTTTTGCCATTGAAAACCCGATTTTCATGCATTTCTTTGACACGTATTAGTGCTCTGTTGTGAACATTTTTCCTATGGGAAGTTATTTTCCCCGGCCCACCAATTTTCGGTAATCACGAGAGGAAAATAAGTCCATTTTTTTATCCAAAAAACCGTCATTTTCACCATAAAAGGACGCATTTCCTTCATTTTCAATTAACTCGAAAACTATTTATCGCACGCAAAAACTAATTAGATATCCGACTAGGGGGCAAAATGTACAAACATGACGCACAGTTTATATTTAAAAATTTCATAGCATCTCTCCTGCGGTGGACGACGACCAAATCGACCATTTTTTGGGTCATTTTTGAAAATTTCAAAATTCCTTGATACGGCAAAATCGATATTTCTCAGGAAATATTAATTGCATTTCCATCATTCTTTTTTTTAATATAGCCAGCATATGCGCTAAAACGGTGCGGGGAGGTGCACATGGGTGGGGCGGAGGAGACAAAATCGGCAATATTTGCGGATTTTTTTTTTTTTACCAAAAAATGAATTTTAAATTAAATATTTTAGTAATGAAATTAATAAGAAGGGTTAAGTGCGTAGGATTAGTCTCAACCCTTCTTTGTTCTTAAAATAATTGTTTTCACAAAATCGGTTGAAATTACGGAATCTGAGTTGATTTCGGTAGAATGCTACCTAAAATCTTAAATTGCATTACATTCAACGGCACCGTGCGGGTCTATTTCGCAACATTTAAGCCAGTTTCTTTCGAGTAAAATTATTATCTAGATCTGTTATCTTTCATCTGTAGAAGGCCGGAAGTCTTTATCTACATTAGTTTATAAGCTGCTTACAAAATTACATTTCAAGGTTTGCTAAATCACTTTCAATCTAATTAACTCCATACATAGGTGTGCACATATTGGTGTGTTACTCTTTATCATTTTTAAATAGAGTTTGATAATTTAAGCAACATAGCGCTAAGTAAAAATTCTGTTTTCGAATTGACTGTCAACATGATCGGTATTGTCATAATATAAAAATAAAAATAATAAAGAAATGTTTCGTTTTGAAAGATTTTTTGATGAAGAATCTGAGTATATAGACCATGTGATGAAGGTCAGTATAAATTACACGCTGGACTCGGGCACATTGGAAAATTTCCGCTTAACACGCGTTCAAATAGAATATGTTCTATTAAAGATTGGAGGTTATTTGCAACATAGCAGTGAACGGAACAATTCTTTAAGTGCTTTGCAACAATTACTGACAACTATACATTGGTTGGTAAATGGAGCCCAAAACCATGGAATTGCCAATATGCATGATATCAATAAAACAACTGTGTGTAAGGTTGTTCATCGGGTATCAAATACCATAATCAATGTGATGATGGGTGAAACAATTCGTTGACCAGAAAGAAATCAAGGTTACAATAATTATTAAATTTTTAGCAAGCGGTTTGTTCTTGTTATTGCCTTATTCAATATATACCTCATACTTATCAATGCATTAAACTTGTAATTTTGTGTTAATTAATTTTAAATTTTGGTGCAACACTTATAATCTTTACTTAGCAAAAATTGATAAGTTTTCTCGATTGATAAGTGAGTGAAATTTTAAATGTTTTTCGTGCAACTATCAAAAACAAATAAACTGATAATTTGCTAACTAATAAGTGATAAATGATTTTTGCAATAGGGTCCAGATGTTATAACAAGACGAAAACGAAAACGTGAATCCCGATAAGTTTTAAGATCGTATTCGAATCAAATAGTTAAATTTTGACAAACTTATTCAATTTTTAAAGAACGATTTTTCTGCATGTGCGGACAGAGTATACTCAAATATAAAAACTCCAGACAATTGATGAAGGAGAATTCTAAAACCAAAGCCACCGTTTGACTATTTGTGTTCACCAAATTAAAATTTTGCAATAAGAAAAACTAGATGAAATTATAGGGTAGGTACACTAAGTTGAATTTGTTCATAATAATAATGGTACAACGAAATTAATGAGATACACGTGCCTAGAATCATTGTAACATTGGTATTTCTGCATGCCCATCCGTCTATCTGCACGAGATAACTTTAGAACGACTTAACCTATTTGAGCTGATATTTAGAACATACCTAGTAATTTTATGAAAAAAAAAAGCTCAAGTACATACATGGGTGAAGTCGAGAAATCTTTCGTAGTGTTGCCATACAAAAGTTTTGTTTTTACTATATATTTAAACAATGTTTGAAAAGGCGATGTATATAAGAGTGGAAAATTTGTATATACAGCTAAAATGTAAACTTAACATCAAATATGTGAAAAATTAGGCAATTCCTTCATAGTACCTACTGCTATACAAAAATTTGACTTTTTTACAGTTTTTTGCAAAACTGTTTAGAACACTTTGACAAAGCAATATGAATTTCAGTTCGAATATAGGCAAAACATGCATTTCCCTTGCAGTGTTGTCATAGACAAAGTTGGATTTTCAATACCTATTTTAAAAAGAACGCTTTGAAGCTCGGTAAATAAGCAGGATTGAATATTGCAATGGATTCCTGGAAGATTACACTGTTCTTCACACCCCCCCCCCCCCCCCCCAAATGGACTTATGTACATTTGAAAATTTGCCGTTTTTAAAAGGGAATGTTGTCACTATGTAAATGCTCATAGTATATCGCAGGATCAAACTTGAGAGCATTTAATCCTTTTAAATGATATCCAACATGTTACGATTTATGTTCAAATGCACTATGCTGTATAGGAAAAGGGAACTTGACTGTGCTAAAAAAATCTTTTTCAAAACCAGCCATTAGTTTCTGGGGATTGAATTCTAGTTTTTATTTTTAATCTACATATATGTATACATACATACATATATTTCTAGTTCTTGCGTTTTTTTTTTGTGCGAAAAGCACATCGTGGCATTTAATGAGTATTGAACATGAAGTCAGGTCGAAAAAAATGAAGGAAAAACGAACGAAAGTTTTGTGTACAGTGTTTTAAAATTTTATAATTTTTTTATTCATAAAAGGGTTTGTTTTAAACTAATTCGTATAATCATAACATGTTAAATACATGTTTTAGTTATTTCAGGGCTACTTTTGGATTATTTGTGGGATGGCTCCATTGGGCCATCCCATACGAGTATCCTTGATGCAATATGTATATCGGTTTTTTAGGAAAGAGGTGAGAAGAGGCAAAGAGATATTTCTTCAAACTGCTTCTTCTCACCTCTTCCTTAGAAAACCGGTATGCATACTGCATCAAGAATACTCGTGTGTAATGGCCCAATATGTGTAAGTTATGCATGGAATTAGCCTCCAGCATATTGTAAGATTTTATCCATTGTATGAGTCAACTTGAAAAGTACTTTTAGAAATCTCATCACTCCACAGTAGTCCTAACGGAGGAATTTAACTCGATTAGAATTTCCTTCATTTCAAAGCTTTTCAATTCAAATCCGGTGAATTTGATTAAGATATTGTATTTGTAATGCCCATGTATATATTGTAGCTTTCTGTTTCCGTGTCAGCATTATTCAAGGTAAAACAACCAGAAATTAAATATTTATAATTGCGTGGAAATAACTATTTGAGGCCTTTAATTATTCTGCCCATGCAATGGATTTGGTTAAAGTAAAAAAATTTCATTACTATCCAAATATTGTGTTTTTTTTTTTTTTAATTAATCGAAACAAAATGTTTTGGGATTTTGTCCCATAAACATTACAAAAATGGTTTCAGGAAATCGTTCAGTCCGTTTATGTACATAATATACCCTTCACTATGATACTAGAAATTCTTAACCGCGTTTTACAGCCTAGAAGATCGTCCTGGAATATCTGTCCAGCTTGACGAGAGGACGTCCTGTAAACCTTGTTTGAATAAAACCCTATCGTGGCTGTTGAGGAACTATCCCACTGACATATTATATAATATGATCTGCTTGATATGCTATTTCATGTGGGCACAATTTTGTGTGGAAAAAAAACTTTTTACAAATGAAACATCTTTGAAAAATAAATTTCTTTTGCAAAAAAAAAGTGCGTTTCGTATAAGCAGGAACCTTATACTCATCAGTACGGCTTGGATCCTTCCTGCCGTATAGCCAAAGTAACAGCAGAAACTGACCTCATATATGGACTTAAAATAATTTTTAAGTGTGAATTATATTTGAGGCGAAATACTTAGTATTCACTTGAATGCCTAGCAAGATTAGCCCTATGCGGGAGTAGCATTTTGTAGGATTTGGGAGCAAACTAAACTGACTAAATTCCCTATGAATTCATTTCATAGCAAAATTCTCTACAATTTTGTGTGTCAAAAAGGGTGCCAATATTGAAAAAACAAAAAAAAAAAAAAGGCGGGAAGTTGAAAAAGTGAGCTCACACCTTAAAAAGTGATTTTAATAAAACCTTTCGAATTTCTGCTGCGTATCTTATGAATATTGCTTTTGGTAAAACACTTTTTTTTATCAGTAAATAACCCAAAAATTTAATTTAATAACATTTATTTCGACGAACCCACTTGTTTATTTTGTGCTTACAGTTATCTCTCAGTTGGTACTTGATGCTAAGACCGAAAGACACTGCTATATAGAGGTGAGCCCACTTTCTACAGTGTATTGTATTTGGTTGCACACAAATTTTCCGAATCTCAGTACATAGAGAGTGAAGAGCTCTTCTTTGCTGGTCAGGGTCACGTCTTAGAAATGAACTTTTTTTGGACTGAATTGTTACTGGTGGCGAAAAATGTGTCCTCTACAAAAATTAGAAGAGAAAGGAGAAATATCAGCGGTACGGTACCCCAAACTAAAGGTCTTCAGTCACGTAAGGTGTTGTTACCTGTTTGATGGTATATAAAAAGCTTAGTCCTATTTGAACTTTTAAGCCCAAATTAAAACGATAATAAAGGTGTTCTACTGCGAGCGGCTTAAGTAAGTGTTAGAAGAAAAACGAGTTTTTTAGTCGTCGTAAATTTTTAAAAAATCTTCATCTTTTTGCAAAAGTTTCATGTTTATAAGAACGGTCCAGAATAAAATTTTGGAAAATACGTGTAGATTTTTTTTAACTTAATTGTAAGATGGAAAAGTTTTTGTACTATCGTACAGAGAACAAAATTAACTTATAGAAAGACAAGATTTTTTCATAAAGAGTTCATTTTACTAATAAGGTGGTTGTGGTAGAATGTGCTGAAAACAAAATTTATTGATTTGCTAATTTTCTATTTCACGACTTGTTAATGTTTTCCAGGGGTTTATTTTATATTCGGTGGAATTTATTTTTGTATATTATACCTACGTTAACCACTCTAGGATTTTGGAAAAATCGGTTTTTTTTTCCCTAAAATTGATTTTGCCGTAGCGCTTCGGAGCGCGTGCTGTCACCAAGGTGTGCAAATGCTATAATAAATGCAGCAATAATAAAGTTATGTGTAAAAAACACGTTTTTCAAAATGGGCTCTATCGTCGCCATTTCGTATGAAAATTATAATAAAAAATTATTTTATTATATGTTAAAAAAAACCCCTCTCAAAAGAGATCTTATCCCTTTTTCATACTCCCAAAATAAATTGTCAAAGTTAGGCCTTATTTTCTGCCGCTAGTGTAGTGTTACCCCTTAAAGCTATGTTCTTTAGTTGACCCAGATTGGAAGTTTCTAAATTCATAAATTGATTTGCTTTCTTAATGTGCTTCATAAATTATGCAGTTTAGAAGTGTTCTGTAAACTTCTTTCAATTTCTTTAATGGCTTCAAGTGCTCTGATGCTATTTTTAAAGAATTACATGAAATGGTTTAATTTATTGACATAACTAATGTAGCTTTATTAATTTTCCTCTTTGTCATTTTATTGCTACACAAATCCTTCCACCAACACTGAATTTAACGTGTCTCGGGTAGGAATGTATAAAAACCCTCGACTAAAACAAATTTCAGGCGTCAGGTCAATAAATAAAAACAGATAAGTTAAACAGCAGTAGCAAAAAATAAATAAAAAAGTTTAACAGATATCAACAAAAAAATCTATTATTCAGAAATTTTTAGTTATTACTAATTCTAATACGTTATTGTGCTGTAAACAGATGAGAAGATTATTATTACTAACTATAAGGAGTGTGTCGACTTTGAATGTTAACTAATTCAAACGAAAATGGGGAGAGGGAGGGGAGCTCGGGGTGCCCAAAACTCACTAAACGGTAAAATTCGCCTTTTTCATGTTAAGTGGTGTCCTCGCATGCTAAATAAAGATAAATCTTTTTACAAGAATGGTGGAACTGGCTGGAGATACATGGGTTTCTGAATTCATCACTACCTTCACACAACCTTCTCCACAACATCAACAGCTTAATTTCGCGTTTTGCTTTAATTGCTGTAAACATCTACAACTTGGTATGTATACTTTAGCATTTTTCTAATTATTATCGCATGCGAGAATCAGTCTAACAATAAAAAAATCCATCTGTTGGCGATATCGCATTCAAAAATTTAAAGATTTTCTATCAAGACGCGCCATTCGTTATTGACGTAAAGCAATATGAAAGCTCTTCGGATCCATGTCTCCCAGACTTGGGAATGAATATAACCTTCAATATTCTCCATATGTATATTGTAACGTGATACATGCCCTCAAGAAAGTCTAGATAGATAGATAGATATGGGGCAAGAATTCTCCTTCTGACTTAAGAAAGATTCTATTTCCACCAGGAGCTTTAAAATTTGAAAATGTTAAAATGTCTTCTTCTGGTATTCAGCCTTGGATTGGAATTGAGTCGGCAGCAGAATCTTCATATATGGCCTTGTTCGTCCGATTCTGTGGAGGAATTATTAGGCTTAGTCACCGAATTCAGATAAACTGTCAGAGGAGTAAGTGTACTGAGAAGCATTCTGTGTTTGCAATATCTATAAAGTTCTTCGTAGAGTGGCTCGCAAGGAGTAGCTTTTGGGTTCGTTAACAACATCTTCATAGTCTCTGTAGTACATTATCCAGTCTTACTCCAGGCTAGCTTTTGTGTCTCTCTATTGAATAACCACTAGAAAAACTTCCCCATTTTTTAAGACTTTCTTTGCCAATTCCGACCATTTCCTAATTATATATCGGTGTCAGCGCCGGCGTTTTGATCCTACCTTTATATAATGTACAGCAAAGAAGAAGTTGGAGTCAATCCGAATAAGAGTTTCGCACGATATGTATGATGAATAGTTATATTTGATATAAAGATTCAAATGTTGGAGGATCGGGCAATGAAAAAAAGATAACGGCCATAAGAGTTTCTTTCAATGGTAGGGACTCTACACGAAATCTAACATGATATAAACTGAGACTGGGAGTTAATTAAAATTCATTCAAGGCATCCTTCAAGAGTGATTAGTGTATTTTAACAAGATTTTGAACAGCTCCCTAACTGTCAACAATGTAAATGCAAACACGTTGAGCGATAGCATACGAAACGAAAAATCATACCAGATAATTGGTGGTGAGGAGTGTATAATAGGTATAGTATATAGAATATACTCGTTGAATGCTACTTACAGGACATATCGTATATAATCACTGGATGCTTCAAACTATACTTGAAAGAAATCCACGCAAGCATGATATTATAATGACAATTCATCTTTATCATCATAATTTAGCTCCTTTGAATTCCTTGAGGGTCATTGGATTGAATTCGATTGAAATGAGGCTGAGACCCCAAAGGGTCCCTGGAACATAGGCCACAACAAGGCCCATTGTTCACCCTCCAGACTTATGAACAATTGCTCATCGGTCTCAACCGGACGCTCTTATAAAGCTCAGTATTGGCCCCCAACCCTCCTTGCCGCATTCATGCAGTTCGCTCAGGCGATGCCAAGGAATCTATAACGCTTTCATGAGAGAGCCGGACAGTAGCAAAGAAAGTGAGTCACTGTTTCGGATTCCTCGCCGAAACCCAACATATTTGATCATCAACAAGTCTCATAAAGGTGACCCTTGAGAAAAGAGTTCCCAGTGAGAATTGACACTACTGTCTTCAGGGTTGGCTTGTTTAGTCCCAAATGGTTATTCGCTAAGTTTGGGATGTACAGTTCCTTTGGCGAAGGGTCATCTAAGCAAGGGCAATATTAGACAAAAACGATTGCTCTCCAACGACTCTTCCCCTTGTATTCCTTGGTTCTTGGTCGGCGATTCTAATTCAGGATTGCTTGTCATTGTTGATTGATTCATGTAGGAAACTGTGACCTTTGATCTGTAGTTCGTTTTTTCTTTTGATTCCTTCCTCGATTCTGTTCTGACTCGAGCGTGTCCACTGTTCTTCGTTTGATAATAGATCAGAATTTTTACAATGCTACGTAGACACCTATTTACAAAAACATTTGAATTGTGGGGCTATAGATTGGATGATCTTTCATGTTTTACTACCATATATATGCCGTCACATTAAAGCTGAACAGTCGTAGTCTTGTTTTGATTTAGAATCCCATTTCTGGTCTTAGCTAAGAGACGACAGAAGTTCTTAACAACGTACACATTGTGTTCTACTATGTTCAACTGTTCGTGATGTTTCCTACTCGTGCTAATCCACATTTTTTTAGTTTTTGACAGATTTTGTTATACCCACTGAATATTTTCAATTATAATGTACACGTTTTGGGGTCGATGGTTCTCCGCTTTTAATTACACCCTGGATGATGAAATCATAGGATATACTAAGTTTGTCATTCCATTTCTAAGACATAGAACTAATGACGGTAGAGCAAAAGGGATTGGACACCAACGCATAATATTAAAAGTTATTGTCATTTTTGCATGTCCGTCCGTCTGTGCGCACAATAACTCGATAGGGCGTTTACTTAGAGGGCTGAAATTATGCACGCGGGCTTTTAAAAAAAAAAGGAAAGTTCGAAGATGGGACAAATAGGGTCATTCCTTCGTGGGGATCCCATACAAATATCGTGGCCTTATTCTCTAGTATTCGAAAAAATGTTCTTCATCTGCTTTCAATATATTGTGTAGATGATATTCACCCAATTTCGGTCGTTTCGCATTAATTGGATGAACGGAGTATTTCCTTAATTATGCTTTCGAATAACAGAAGCTCCCCACTCAAAGATAGTGCCATAGGTCAGTACGTTGTTATAATTCCACAGCTATTGAAGTGAAAAATACTCGTGATACCTAGACATAACAACTGAACTTTAAAATTACAAGCTCAAGCCACGTCGAATGTGCAGCGTGATGCCAGCTGATGCTTGTGTTGCTGGTGAGGTGCGTAACCGCCGCCAAAATCTAATTCAAGCTAGCTCGCGCTTACAGCCGATTGTACCAGCTGGCGCCAGTATTACTGGCGGTGTTCGTAACCGCAGCCTTTCATTATCACCACACCAGAAGGGAAGAAAAGAGCGGTGCGCTGTTGGGGCCATGCCTGTTTGAACAGTATACGCAAAAAGCCATGGCAACACCAAGAAGGGGTTGCCAGATTTAGCCACAAAAATGACAGATTCGATGCCAGTGCTTACACCAAGCAAGTCGCAGAGAAGATTATTAATCTTTGTATTGTTTCGGAAGATCGAAGAAAATATTTTGTTTTATCAATTTTTATGCTCATACGGTGATTTTGATACCGATTTGTCTCGTGGTGAATAGCCCTATGAAATAGACATTGAATTACTTTTCTGTTTCATTTTACATTTTGTACATTTTTTTAAATTGATTGCCTATTACCGAAATTTTAAAATTATCTGCATCTCATTTTAGCTTAATTTTATTCGCGACCCGACCCATATCGAGAATCTCGAATTCGCTTAATTAATTTTTATGAATAAAATGTAACGCTTTCTTAGATATGATAAAAATACGCTGTCGATACTTATTGAATGAATTACAAAGCCTGCGGTTTTTATTTTAATTTAATTTACTAACTGTAATTCTTTAAAATCATGTTTCAGGGTCATAAAAACTTCGTTTTTTATGATAAGTTAGTCAATATGTCTGGTGCAAGCATTAGTTATTTTTTAATTTCAAAAATTGAAAGGTGTGTTATATTTGTACATGGGACTGTAGACCAGACATGAAAAAGATAAGTTAAGACGATTGTCGGGTCAGTTCACTTAAGTAATCGATTGTTTTTCAAGTTGTGTTATACACGTACCTATCTAAAGAGAATAATAAAAAAGAATAATACCAACATATACAAGAAAAAAAAGGAATCTGACAATTTGCAACCACCATGTTATCATCTTATCGCATTTATCATTCTCTTCAAATACATGGAGCAAGGCAACATAGAGCATCATCCCCCGCCCCATAATCTCCAAATACGCGTCTCTTGTTGTACCATGGTTGCAGGCAGCAGCAGCAGCAACACATCACATCACATCATCCCCCCAAAAACATATGTACGTACTGGTTACGGATAGCATTTGGTGGAGTGGAACTGAAACTGAAGAAGAGATGAATACATGAAACTGTCGAGAGGAGCGCCAAGAAAAATCAATTTCTTGTTCTCAGTGGTCCTCTAGCTAGCTACTAGCTATTTAGCTCTACACACCAGAATCCGAGAAGTCTCCATTCACATCTCTCGTCTCGGCGGGTGATTCGTTTCATGGAATGGAGGTAAGTGAATATGTAAAATGTAAACAGGACGCGCGCGGTCACGTAAAATTTCGCGTCGATCATTTAAAACAAAGGACAATGGGGAGAATTTTCCTATATTCTTGCTCTCTTCTACCTCAAATTTCAGAATCAGAATCAAATTCTCCTTTTTTTTACCGTTTTTGCGCTGTTCCTTCTTTTATGAGAAGATAAAAAAAAAATTTTATTGCGATATGGGGGATGATGATTAGCCATTATGGGGCATTTTTATATATACCTATATAATAAAAAAAAAAATAATAATCTCACCTTTTTTGCACCTGAATTTTTATTTCCGATCAAAATTTATCTTAATCCATTTTTTTATTGAGTTTTCTTTCATCCCACCATTTACACATACATTTATTATCATCCACTTAGAAATTCTTAGAACTTTTAACAGAATTTTATCAACATAAATTTCAATTTTAAATGCGAATACAAATTCGAAAATAAAAAGGAAGAATTTAATTATATCTTCACCGGTTATATTTTTATTTACAAACAACTTGCCGCACTGGTGAATATTTATTTAAAAACACAATTATTGCACATAAAAGCAGTGTGGAATTCATTCAAGTATAGACGGGAAAGAGTAAAGCGCCGCGGATTAATAGAGATTCCCATTGTGTAATCCAATTTAAAACTTTCTTCTTTATATCGCGGGCCGACTAGTGACATGACACATTCAAATCCGATCCAGAATCCCCGTCCCGTGCATCCACACACTTATCTCATAGCATAGAGCAACACCAAGCACTCGGAAATATCCTGATTATTATCGATAAAAAGAATAAAATCAACACAAGAGCAAACGATAGTAAAAACGTTTTTATTAATTAATTGATTAATTTACTTCACTTGATTATTATTCATTCTTATTCTTTCGCTTTTATACTCGGCACTTTTTCTTAATTTTTTTTTGTTTTGCGCCCTGACGAAAATTATCTTGCACGGAAAATCACTTCAGTCGATAAAAAGTTTTTGCGTGCACACACAACAATAAAATCTTGTCGCCGTCGTAATGCATACACACAAAACACGTACGTAACTTTGCGCTCACGTTTTTCACATTGTAAACGCGGTACCTCTAGTTCTTCTACATAACAATTTTATATCCATCTTCGTCTTACATGCCCATGATAAACGCTGAGAAGTGAAGTGAAGCGCGAGCGCTCTGTGACAAATGATATATGCATGTATATGTGGTAAAGGCACACATGAGAAAAACATGCGATATTATTTGAATATGTCGATATATTTATATATATATATATGCATATGAATTGTATGTGAATTCAATGTAAATGTAGTGATGGATCAGTTACCTACATTGAACCCAAATCTAAGTATCTACCGAATACCGAATTCAAGCAGGCTGCCTGCCATGCCTGATCTGACTGCTGCTGAATAGATGTGTAACATCTACCTACCTATGACATAGAAATTTTGCTGCTGCGGCTGCTGCTGCTCTATAGAGTACTATAGCAGCAGCAGACCCCTGTACTCCATCCATAGTAGACGACCGGCCAAGGCATGCAATATATTCTCTACCGAATTTGCGCTTCCCTATAGCCATGCTTTATCTTCTATACCGAATGGACCTGATTACCATTCCGCAGTCACCTCACTACCGCGCGCCGTATGTATACACATTTTGTTGCAAAAGGTATTGAAACGCGAGTGAAAAGCTGCTGAGCGAAGTGAGTACATCTTTTTACACCATTTCTTTGGTTTGGATTCTAATCACCGCACTAGAAAGAGGTTGAATAAGGTCATTGCCAGGTATGGTTTTATTATTATTTTGTTTTGTTTTTTTAATATAAAGGGACACATTATCTTTTGTTTTGGAGATTAAAATTAGGAAACTGTATAAATTTTAAAATATTTTTGGAAATTAAGGAGGCGAGAGATATTCATAGGCTATTTGCAAAGTGTTATACAGCTAATCCGTTTGTAATAAAAAAAAAAACATTTTATAATTTGAAGAACCTAGCCGGTGAGTAAAGATTTGGAATTACCGAAGTTTACATCAATAGGGTGGCTAAAAAAACAAAAGTGTTAAAATGTCTGAATTCTTATTCAAAATTTCAGTGAAATTCATTAATGTTTAGAGTGACGTTCAAATCGAAAATAATGATTTTCTATCTGTTTTGGACTTTGGAGTTTCAACATTTTGTGTCATAACTTTTTGACAATAATTTTTCTTGATTCTTTTTTAAATTGAAGGGAACTTACCCAGATTCTACATAAGAGACTTAAGAGTTCTCTTAACCTCATAAATTTATTTCATAGAGAAACGCGCAGCTGTTTAAGACAATTCACTTTGCAAGAAAGAAGAAAGTTTTGGCGAAGCGATTATGGAAATAGGGCTAACCCACACGTAGCTAGTACAAAGCACGCGCATTTTGCTACACTTGTGTCCAGACATGTTATCACAATAATTTTGCTACGCTGTAGTTTCTTATATGATTATCGAGGTTAATTGTATGCCGTCTTTTATTACTTTACAATTATTGATTATTATATGATAAATTCACAGGACGTAATGATACTTCAATTATTATTTTATCACCTAAATCGCAGGTAAAGAATTCCTCAGCCGTCATTACGTCCAACAGGATTTTCGTATAAATCTGTAGCAAAAAAATTAATTGTTGCCAAAACTTTAAAGTGACGATACCATAGTCGAGTAATGGCTATTGGCTGGATTACATTAACAACGCCGACGCCGGCGTGGTTGTCGTCGTCAAACGCTGAACAAAACGCCGGCCAAGTTACATTAACACTGGGCGGCACCGCCATACATTAATTTCCCATACATTTTACAATTGAGTTATTTGCTTGTAATCTCTGCCGGTTTGCAACAAAATTTTAAATAATAATAAAAAAGATATTTTCTTTTCCTAAGTCCACATTTTTTCATAATAGATTTAGATTTTGCATATTGGCAGTAATGGAGCGCCAGCGTTAAAATTAGGATTAGAGATGGGTCGACGACCACGCCGACGACGACGCCGGCGTGGGTAATGTAATGCATTTCATACATGCAGTACTGTCTCTAAATATTTTTGACATAAAACGACGACCACGTCGGCGTCGGCGTTGTTAATGTAATCCGGCCATATGTCATTTGAATACTTTAAAAGCAAAATTTGGCCATGCAGAAATTCTTTATGAATACAGCCTCAGAAATAGTGAACGGATCCAAGTCGTCCCTCATATTCTTCAGAACTATCCTCTAAGCACGGCTGATAATGTAATATTGTATAATTATATTTCACAAATTTGTATATATAATATGTACATACATACGTATTATATAAATATGTACTTAGTTCTATGCACGTATACCTATGTACTTACCCACCTACTTTTCATTTCTTGGGTAAAAATGTTACACTCTGACAATTATATTAAAACTGTGATTATTTTTGGAACACAAAGCTATAATTACAAATCTCAGGAAAATAAGTTTAAGTTCCATTTGTCATTTGTTACAAAAGATATTCCGGTTTTTTTTAAAGAGGTGTCCCGAATAAAAAGTGGTCATACATTTCAGTTTGCCAAAATGTAAAAAACTAATCGATCGCGTTCATTCTTGTTTCATTTTATTCCCCATACTCGTGCAGGGGGACAGAAGATCCCATCCCAAGCACAGAGGCCATAATGGCCTATTGTGCTGCCTTGCTAGAAGACTATTCACCAAAACCTTCCTGCCTCTTAATGACGCTCATCAGTACTTGGTGAGGAAGGTTTTACAGCTCATGCACAGATAGAAGGGCCGACCCTTGAGTATCCAGCCCGCTCCGTGCGAAGGCCGGACACGCACACAAAAAGTGTTCGGTTGTCTCAGGCTCTCCCTCCAGGCAGGACAGACACCCAGGGCTGTCAACAATTCCCATCCTTTTTAGATGAGCATGAAGTGAGCTGTGGCCGGTGATGACGCCAACCACATTTCTACATTGTTTACTTCCGAGCTCCATGAGAAGATCGGAGATTATTTCATTGAACATATCAAGAAACAATTTTGTACACCTGCAAGTACTCAGGTTCGCCCATCTCTGCTGATTCTTCCTATGAACATCCGCAGTGATGAGAGACCCGATACTCGTAGTGGCAACGTCTATGGCGGGTTCCGGCCGGAGGAACGGAGAATCAGAGCCAGCCCTAGCTAAAAGGTCAGCCTTTTCATTCCCCATGATCCCCATGTGACCAGGAACCCACAGAAAGAACACCTTACTGTGGATGCACAGCTTATCCACAGTCGACCTGCAATCCCCAGTAACTTAGATGTTATCCGAGGGCCACTCACAGCCATCAATACTGCCTGACTATCCGAAAGAATAGCAATGTCCTTCCCCTTTATTTGCATATAAAGGGCTACCGTCCCTGCCATTGAGATGGCAAAGACTTCAGCCTAGTAGACAGTGGTGTGTTTTCCCCCCAACCCAATATCAGGCTCAGGAAAGTAGACACCCGTCCCAGCTCCCTCATTAGTGAGAGAGCCCATACTTGTTACTTTAAATATATTTCTCAGTCAGTCATTTTCACTGTAGTGATAACAATGGGATTAAAAATTGAAAAGCAGAGAAAACGGATTGTATCCAAATAAAACGAGTTCCCAGATTTGAGTCAAACAAAGTTGGGAAAACTTCTTAAAATTCCTAAGAGTACCATCTAAAAGGTATTACAAATTTTTAAGGAAAGGCTAATACCTTAGAATATATAGCAAACAGGAATGGTTAAATCGTGTAAAATTCGTGTACATGAGCGTAATTTGTCAAGAGCAGGAGACTATACATAGGAGTAAGTGAGATGCTGGATAGAGAAATTGTCAAAGCTGTAGATTAATTGTCAAATGTGCTTTTGTTTTGTGAGCAGATTTGGTCAACTTAAAGTTCTTTTGTGAAATTTAACAAAAATACCGAATCAATTCTTTTCAAAACTATTTATGTTTGAACTTTATTTAGTGCAAAGTTTTATAGTGCCACTAGTGCCTGTAAAAATCTTCATATCATTTAAAATAACAGAAATGAAGTGTTCGGTTAGTGCTTGCAAATATAAATTGGATTATAAACTAGGGAATCCTGTTTGAGGCAACTGCACTACCTAAATTATCTTTTTTGTTAATAGAAGCAAATATTTATATAAATTAATTATGTGAATTGTTTCAGAATAAAGTAGAAAAAGAACATTTTTTACCACAGATGCTCCGCACAAAACCTTTGTTTACTTTTTGCAAATTGACAAGTTGTTTAGAATAGGGATGGCGTGTAAATACATGTAAAAATGGACTACCAACACAACCAGGAATTCATTACGCAAAATCTGGCTTATCACCATTCCTGTTTGCTCTATATTCTAAGGCTAATACTCAGAGGGAGAGAGAAAAGGATCACGTAATACAAGAAAGGAACAGAAATTAAACTTCTCTTCAAAAGACATCTAAGCCTCTCGATCAGGGATGCTGCAGTGAAACATAAAATCCCGAAGACTGAAGCTGAAAAGATTCAAGGTGTCCAAGGTTCCTGATCACGTTGATGAGAAGCAAAAAATGTGTAAAACTCATGCCCGAAAGCCGTACACAAATTTTTTAACAAGTTCTCCTGCTGTGTCATGGAAAAACTCCAGGTCAGGAGTTTTATATTGCTACACGTCGGGGGAGTTATCCATAAGCTTAGAGTGCGCAGAACTTTAAAGTTCCCACAAAAATACTTTATTTAGCAAGCAATCTGTTCCTGTGGCCAGAAATCCATACCATTTATCACAAAAGGAAGCGTCAATGGTTAAATTTATATGAAGGAATGTCTTCCGTTCATCAGGTCCCACAGAACTTCTGTAATGTTTTGGCCTGATTTGGCAACATCCCATTATAGCAAGATAGCAATGGAGTTTTACCGCCAAAACGTCATCAATGTTGTGCCTAAGGAAACAAATCCTCGGAATTGCCCAGAGCTTCGAACTATCGAACGCTACTGGGTAAATGTGAACCAAAAACTGAAAGAGACAAAGAAACAATGCAGAAAAAAAATACGTAAATGTTACAAAAACTGCGAGTTTTGATTATGTACGGAGCTTACTGGCAGGTGTAAATAAAAAAGTAATTTTTTGTATGGATAAAATAAATTAAAATAAATTTGATAATATTTTGAAGATAAAACTTTGATTATATTGTAAAAAAAAAAAATTATTCCAATAAATACATTTTTTTAGTAATTTATAACTATGACTCTCCGACCACTTTTCATTCCAGACAACACTTACATATGTGTGAACTAAAAATTTAAGGAAGGCAGAAATTTAACGAATGCAATATTTCTGAGTACATACATAAAATAATTTCGGATGCATTTATAGTTTAGGTAAAAACGCAATTATGTATTTTTACTCAAAACAGAGTATACATAAACAAACCTATTTTTAACAATTTTGTGACGAGAACCAACGATATAGCAATAATGAAACAAAGAATCAACAAGAATTAGCTAATCATATCGTGAAGGGAGTCATCAACCAAGACTGTTTTTAGTGCTAACAATATCGAAACAAGCCATTCACATTGAATATATGTGTGTCACTGACAATGGACAATGTTATTAACATTGATAGTACACGAACATGGGATAATTTTTTATTGTTGCTTTTTTTCGATTTAAGCACTTTATTTCGCTGAAATTCCAATAATACCTACGTTTTGCACGAAATACACCCATAATTCAGTAGATTTTCCAATAGAATATACCTAAGTACCTATAGATATAGAAATAGATGGAAATACAATATTTATAATCCTTTCCCTATTGCCTCCATACGCACTTTTAGAGTTCGGCAAACAAAAATTAATTATTTTTAATTTTAAATAGATGTTCATTCGCTTATATATAACTTATATATAACTACATCAGATATGAGATAAATTTGTTTACATTATTAGCCGTATAAGAATAATAGTTTGGTGGCATCGAACAAATCCTCGGAAATTAAACTGGTGTGTACCTAAATCCTCGAAAGTTTTAATATAAATTTAGATCTAGACAAGAAACAGTAGTAGTATTTAAGAGTTTCGAATTTGAGGCAATTTCAAAAAAATAAAATTCATTCTTCCCGACACTGCGACATAGAGGAAGGTCTATTGAAATGGAAATCAGAAAAGCCAGAACATGCAAATAACTGGTCCTAGACTACAAAACTGATATCCAATAAAATCGGTTAACTTCTTGGAGAAAATTCTCGTTGCATAATTACAGATCGGTTTATCGTTTTCACACATATAACAATATCGTTTAAGGAAAAATTTCTCAGCTTCCATCATCCAATAAGAAAAATGCATTAAGTGGTTGAATTCCGTGTGACTAAAAATTAGAGATGGATATAATGCTAAAAAAATTTGTCAATAGGGTGAAGCTTTACTACATATTTTCCAAGTTAAGACCTGATAAAAGGGGAAGTGTATATGTAGGTGGAAAACATGTAAAAAAAAAAGAAGGAATAACTGTTCTAGAAACAGCAAATATGGATAATTCTAAAAAGAATTATGGTTGAGATCGGAAGATAAAAGTGGTTCGTCAATTTCTGAAGGCTTTGACAAAGGATATGATGCGATATAGATTTTGAAGAGATTTAACAAACTCGATCTTTCACTTATAAAAAAAGCTAGAAACGATACCTGTATGCAACTATGGTTGTATTACATAGACAATAAACTGAAATATAAAACTATTGTATTTTCGAATGTAAAAGCTTGGGCATCAAATTGAGTTAAAAAAATTGGACATTAAATCGATTAATATCATTTTCCAATTCCAAAATATAGAGTACCCTGCTTACTGCACTTTTACCGTGAGACCCAGTTAAAACCAGAAAAACCCAAATTTTATGAAATATTAACTCGACCTATGTATGTAGAACTTCTTGATTTTGTTTGATGAAAATTGAATGCACCTTAGATAGTAACGCACCCAGGATTTGGCTTGAGAGGGGGGTTCTAAAGTTGCGTCCTCAGTTGATATGAGAACTTAAGAGCTACTTTTTTGAAGACATTGAATTTCAAGTTTTATTTGCTAAAATCTCGACATGGACCACAAGCCACTGTTTTCTTTATCTTCAATAGATTATCATAATTTCATAAACAATGAAACACATTTATTTACTTATTAAAATCCACGCAATTTCTGCCGTTTTAACAAAATTTTAAAAAGAAACCTCAGGCGCAATGTACACATCAGTGTTATGGGCGTGAAGTGCGGCAGCGGTGACATAGCGGCACGCGAAAAATTAATACACACAAATACATTCAAATATATTTGAGATTATTCTTTTTATATTCTCTATTCTATACGTATTCCTTTTGTCAATAGTGCTCAGAGACTTTAGAATTACGGCACCGATGCGGTGCTGTAGGATAGAAATCTGCGACAGAAAGTGGACGCAATATAGACGTGCGTTGCCGTATCTTCGCCGGAGGTATATATATATAAATATGTATATATATAAAAATAGGCGACATATGTGACATGACCATCACCATTTTTTTTTAATTTCACAAGGGTTTGTGAAAACAAAAATACGAATTAAAAATTGTCCTGGTTTTCTTTAAAAATTCTTACAAACTTTGCTATTCATGAAAGAATAAAGAAATATGGCTCATTTGAAAGTTAGGGTTTCAAGCTATCTAATAAAAATGCGATTCCAAAAATATATGCGAAAAGGGGATATCAAAGATAAGGTTTATATCCGTTATCCTTGAAAACCCTGGAAGACGTACTTTTAATTTTATTAATTTACTTTTTTTTCAACCTTTATTATCCACTAAAACTTATCAATATTAACTTGAGATCTTAACGGGACCAGGGAGTCAAAAATCATGAAAGCCTCACCAATTGTTCATAATAAATTCTTGGTTTCTTGAAAATTTTATGAAAGTTAGTAGGTAATTATTTGTGAAAGTGGTGCGAGTTAAAAAAAAACCGACCCTCTGAGGGAGACCGGTCCCGTTCGCCCCCCCCCCTTCGGTGCGCTCTTGACTTTAGGTGAAAATAACTTATAGATTATAAAAATGTCGTAAATAAACATTGTTTTCGAAAAACTCTTCAACAACTGTAGAAAATAAGATAAATAAGACAGACGACGTCTGTTATTGTCTTCCATTTTCTATGAACAATAAAAGCGGCTTCGAAATTGCTAAGGTGTGAGTAATTAAAGAATAAATGGGAAGAATGCTGGGTTCCAACTTCTAACCTAATGTATGTAGACGCAAGTTTAGATTGCTATCGGGCATGGAAACAGTGGTTGATTGCTTAATACCACCGGAGTGTTTTAATTAAAATTGCGATTTTTATAACTAGGTATTTCATTTTTCTTCACTACTGTAATAGTTTGTTAATTATGTTAGATATATGTACATATGAACAGAAAAAATCAATTTGCTTTTTATAGCACGTGGCTACTAGTAGCAAAAACTTAAAACAAGAACAATCAATCTAAAGCACACAATTCATCAGGAATATTTTTCCTGGTGATCCCAACATTTTATATGTATATAGTACATATTCGAATTTAAACACTCGCAACATTCTATACATATGCATGTACCTACATAACCTCTAAAAAATATGTACATACGTACAGATCACTAAAGATAGGTACCAGCGACAGCCCTACGGCTACAAGGACGCACCGAGAGGGGGGACGAACGGGACCGGTCCCCCTCCAGAATGTCAGTTTTCTGAATATAATTTAGAAATTACGTACCTATAAAATGTGGTCTGTATATTATTACAAAGTCCGATAAAATAAAGCCTTTTAATCTACAATAGCAGTCCTTAAGTGCTCAGATAGGTGCAGGACGCGACTTTAAAGCCCTATTTTTCTGACTTGTTAGGAATTGGGACACCTATGCCCCCCCACACACAAAGAAAAATTCTGGGTGCGTTACTGTACGGCTACCCAAGTCAATGGAACTCTTGGCCGTTCTCGGCACAAAAATCCTCAAGTAAAATTTTTGCAAAAATTTCTGAGAAAAATAAATGAATGTGCTCTTTCATCTATGCTGATTTTGGAACTCTTGGCCGTTCTCGGCACAAAAATCCTCAAGTAAAATTTTTGCACAAATTTCTGTGAAAAATAAATGAATGTGCTCTTTCATCTATGCTGATTTTGGATTACACAAAAATAGATAAAAATTCTGCAACCAATGAATAAAAATTCTAAGAAAAATGTTCAATAAATTTCTCAAGAAATGAATGCTTGTGTCTAGTTTCATTTACTGGCCTAGAAATGCGAATTCTCCCCCGGTTCAATGCAACTGGAAATTCTTTTGAACAAACCATATACCTAATTGTCTAAAGTCTAGTCAAGTCTAGAACAACAAACCTCGACGAATAAGAAATTCTATAGAAGTTTGTCTAAATAAGATGGTGGAAAAAAAAGTAAGTATGGCTACAGGACTGCGCCGCATTGCCCTTTACGTCTGGCTGCTAAAGTACTGATTTTCTCGCTCGAAGTCGTAACAATCGATTACTAGGAAAAAATCCCAGGTAGATGTGTTGTATTTGCTATTGCAACGCATTTGGCCAGTGTTAGCCGGCATAACAATGAATTTGTCATTCCACCAAAGTATTTTTGATACTTGATTGTTTGAAATTCGAAAATGAGATTAGCTTCTTTGAATAGATGAAAAAGCTCAAAGATTACAACGTTTTTTCTAACTTTAGTAAGAACCCTGAATTTTTTCTTAGAAATTTACTGTAAATTTTTTTTTAGAAGTTTTATGCGTGCCGACAATGGCACACATGAAAGTATATCTAGGCACAGTAAAAATGTTCATAAGGTAGAACAACTCTGTCAAAACTGTCAGTTGAGTAGGGTGCTTCTATAATGTGACTAACCTACTTCCTCTTTCAACATTTTTAATTAACACACTAGTCAATTTTTAATACAAGGTTCCTATATTAAATCTAAAGCGGAAAAAAGAAAACTTATAGCATGCACAAACTTGTACTAGAGGAAAAGGGGAAAAATGACAAGCAAAACTATTTATACAAGAAAAAAAAAGCTAAAAACAATCTGTTCCTCTTTCCAAGCCATTCGGCTTGGTAGAACCTGAGACAACTTACAACTAGATGTGCAAAACTCCATAAAAACCCAGAACACCTTTTGAAAGCTCTTTAACTTTTTATTCAACCAATGAAAGCAATCATTGCGATGAATTTATGTGGCATAATACAGTAAGAGGGAGAGATAATGTGTAGAGCTTTCTATCAGAGGGCCATTATCTCGTTTTAGTTGGACCGCGTTTTTGTGCGGTTTTGCATATCTAGATGTAAGTTGTCTCAGGTAGAACTGTCAAACTGTCACAAACGTTATTACAGCCATTTTGCCTGTTACACTATCGATGAAACGAACACCACTTTAAAATCAAAACAGCTGTTCAGGAATGGAACAATTCATTTGTAGTACTTTTTCCAAAATGTGGACTTACATAAAACTAATACTTCTCCCAACCATTGTGCAACTAACTACTGCTCACCCATTTACTTCCTATCATACTTAATAATTCCTTCTTATGAGAGATTTTCTTTTTTTTTTAATTAAAATTTTAAAATTCACTTTTCAGTAGTTTGTTCTAAGGTGGTCTACTCTACTGTAATCTACGTAAGACAAGAAAAAAATTATATAGCTGGTGTGATGTAAGTAAATTGTTATGGTGAAAATTTTTTAATGAAAAACTACATCGATCTGTTCGAAGAATACTTTTTAAAGTAATAAAACTAAAGGATAGATTTAAGTTGTTTTATTTGTGACTAGACTTAAGTTTTAAGTGTAAGGGAGTAGGCCACAAGGACCCAGCAGAATCGAGACCAGAGTGGAGTTATTGTGTCCTTCCCGAGCTCGACCAATTAGTTTGTGTGTCTTTTTGCTCGGCCAAATGTTTGGTAGGGATGACTATACTAATTGCACCGGCTCCATTTTCAGCCAGATTGTTTGCTTTTTCATTTCCGTCCACTTCTTTGTATCCAGGGAGCCAAAACAAGGTTACTAGATTAGGAGCCTAGACTAAGTATAAATTATGCAATTTGCTTGCATTAAAAACGAATCTCCGAAGTTGTGGAGAGATAATCTTACGAAACGTTGGAAATAATATTACGTGTATATTCTTTTGTGTTTATTACTTCAAATGAGAGAGCATATTGTTCTGTCAATTGAAGAACTACAGAGTGGCCCAAAAGTTTCACCTTATAAGCTTTTTGTTATAAAAAGCAAACCAACAAACATAAATTAAATATTTAAATTTATTTGCGAGCTAACATAATACAGATTCTTATTACATACTAATAATACGTATGTATGTCTACCATTCTAAAAAAAACTCGTCCAAAACTATCACATAGATTTTTTAGTTCCTTTAGTTTAGTGTAGCTGCTGCATTCTTGCAATTAATTGTCGTCTATTCTTCGACATCGGATGTCTATATACACTCTCTTTAAGAGTTTCCAAGTCAATCTTCCCAAACAGTTGAAAACATCGATTTTGCCAGTGTCAATGTTGCCTTTGCTTATATGCACTCATGCTCAATCCTGCATAAAAATTACAAATTTTTTATATGGAAACTGTCTTCCGTCATCCTGACATTTTCCATAAGCAGGTAAAATTCTGTTCCGGTAATAGAATCAATTGACGGTTGTGTTTTCCTCAACATGAAGTCTCGACTTTGCACGTGAGCTGATTACTCTTATGTTTTGCCTATTCGGCATTGGGTACAAAACAATTGGGGATTCCTCCGTAAAAAGTATATTAGCTCTCTTGGCCCTTTCAAGAACACTATCATCACATGATTCTTCTATCTGTGACATTGTTTGCAGTAAGAAGCAAATTTACTGGTCTCACATAGGCGTATTTTGCCCAATTCGTCGATTTAACATACCGTTGAACCATTGATCGAGACGATGTCTTTCACAGTTTTTGGTAATTTTCGGACTGATTTATCCTTTTGGTTACTGTTCTTGTTAAAATGCCTGGTTTGTATTCCATCATCTTCCTTATTTTTATTTTTGTTTTAGATGAAAGAACTGTCGGTCTACCGGAGATTCTGTTAGCGTACGGCCCGCCCTGTCCACACCTAGTGTTCTTGATATTTTGGACACGGATTTTCATATTTCGCCAAGAGTTTGGATTTGAATCCTCTTTAAAATCGTATAAAATGTTCTCAGAAAAATTACTACTTACGATAAACACGGAAATAAAAAAAGATTCTTGAGGTCAGAGGAGCAATAAAATTTCACGTCGCAGATAGATCCTTAATTACCCCGATAATTCAAATTAGCTTTATAAAGGGTTTGTCTCTCTACCTGACTATAGGGGTAAATAATTTTTATTTTTTTTTCCCGGAAATATATATATCGCTTTGCACTGTTAGTATTGATCTGTACGCTGTCGTAACTAAACACAACAGGTATGGTCTTTACGATAGCTGAAGAGTTGATATTTAACCTCCAATTAGGATTTTTGTTAGACTAAGAGGAGATAAATTTTGGCAGCGATTAATGAATAATGCATTAAATTAAATAGGTGGGTGGGAAGAAATTGCTGGGCCACCATGTAAATGGCGCAGTGCAAGTTATTCGTACATATTTTCAAATTTTTCCCTTGAAAATGAATGGAAAGAAATTATCAGATGAAATTAATTAGAATAGAACAGAGTTTGATAAAACAATTAGTGCATCAAAAGTACTGTCAACTAGGTACCTACTTGCAATAAAATCCTTCCATTAAGTACCTACTTTTTTTGAGTTTTTATTTTATTGTTATGCGGACACAAGAGCAGAACACAACTACTGTTCAACATCATCCCCAATCAAAAAAGAGAGTAAACATACAAATCAAACACATGTATTTTCATTACATATTTTTTTTATCCATATATTTTCTAAATTTATTTTTGAATAACTTCACGATAAAACGTGTATTAGATAATAATTTTCACCTGGCAAGTCTACATATAAATAGTAAAACACAAAAGGGCGCAATGACTGAATAAAGAAAGAAATTGCACAGTGCACACGGACGCGACCTTTACATCACAAAAAAAAAATACTTTTTATTGATACAATTCCATTCATTCTATTCGACACGCTCACGAAATCATAACAAATCCAATAAAATAAAAACGTTATGACTCTACTCGACTGGGTCTGTAAATAAATCGTTTTATATTTGATTTTCATTAAGTGATGTTCAACAATTTGATTTCCAATTTCTTCTAAAAAGTTCGACATTTTCCTCATTTTCTATTCCTTTTCAATCTCATTCTTGGCCGGAACCAATTCTATTTGTCTCCTTCTTATTTTCCATTTAATCAAATGTGAGTGAGCGATCATTGAGAAAGGCAGGCGGAGAGTCAACAACTACTCAGCTCAACATACAACAGAGGTAAAAGCTCGAAAATGATTTGGTTCGGCTGGCCTGGCGGCGGTATAAGCAAAGCAACTTAGTGGATAAGGTGAGGTGAGTGATATGCGACATGTTTGTGTGCACGATAGAATCTCATGCATGTGTTTGCACCATCGCCGTCATCATTCCAACATATAATTTCATATCAAGTCGCACAAGTGCTTGCTTGAATAGCGATAAAAGGTGTAGAGAACAGGAGGAAGTAGCGGAAAGCAGACAACTCAACTCAACAGAAGCAGTTTATCTGTTTAGCAGAAGCAAGCCGGCAGCTTTGCATTTGAATATATTTTGAGAGGAGAGAGGATCAACTGAATCATCAAAGATGAAGGAGGGCAGAATTATTTGTTTCTTATTTTGGTATTCATATACCTACCTATTGATGATAATTTTTGCAGGTTGAAAAGGGTTAGTTGTGCCGTAAGAACTGATATCAAAATATCTTCAGAGATTAATAACCCTTGCAAACCAGATGATGCCCCGAATAATTTGTTTATTTCTAATGAGTTGAATAAAATTATTTAACAAGGATTTACAGGATTTAAATTTGAATATTATGGTTTTAGGTATTGCAGTGAAATGTCAAGGATCACAAAGTCAGCAGGTATATGTATTTCTATAAAAATTTTGAATTAGTTCAGTAAGTAAGAACATAGTTATTAAATATTTGACTGAAATTGCTTATGTCACAGGTACCATGTTGCACCATTTAGTGAATGAAGGATTGATAAAAGAAGTCATGTCACCCATTTTCCTTATTTGACAATGGCTTTACCTCATACAGCTATTTTTGAGTGAATGGTGAATCAATCGTAATTGTATGATTTAAAATCCGTCTGGATCACATATAAAAAAAAATTTAAGACAGGACTGATGTATAATATTTAGTAGATCTACTAACCTGTGCCTTAGTTGAGTGGGATCAAAGTTGCAGAAGGTGCAGAGAATTGGATATACCAATACTTCTGAATTACATGTGCTACGATGAGTCTTTAGCTGTGTTCTTTTGTGTAACTTGTTCTAGAACTCCCATATACTGGAGAGAACAAATTGTTCTGTCGATTGAAGCGAACTATTTGTACTGTTCGCTTCATTTAAATCTTTCTATGAAAATGTATAAGGCGTTCTTTTGTATTTCTCTTGGTCTGCTCTGTTCTGGGGACACAAAAGAACACAGCTTCTATCAGCGAGAAGATGATGCGCAACTTTAAAAATATATTAAGCTATACATGTCAAATCTTTTGAAGAGATTAAATTGTAGGGATGATATTGATTGCTTTTATGTGTTAAAAACATAAAAAGCCTAACAAAAAGGTATAGTTGGTTTGATATTTCTAAGATACTTTAAATCAACGACCATAATTTAGATACATATGTAGTTGTCCCTATGTTTTGAAACTGTGCCCATTAGATTGAAGTTGTGTTTCGTATTGTTTTCTAGAACAGTAAAAATTTAATTGTCTTTTCAGAAATAAGCTCGATATTACTTTCGATCGTATGAGGAAGTATTGGCACATAAGTCTTTTGTATTAATTCAATTCACAACTGCAAAAAGGTGCTCTACAGTTTCCTCTTATTGACCTTTCCCTTATTGACGACTCGGCGATAAACCGACAGTGCAGGTAGCCCTACCTTTAGGAAAATGTAAAATATTGTTTAGGATACTGTAATTAGAAAGGATATCTTCTAGGAATATCAGGGTTATTGTAGAGGTGGGCAGTAGAAATATTAGGATTTACTATTTGAATTAATTATCTTGGGATTTTGAGCATAGAAAAAGAGAGTTAGTTCGAATATTGTGTTCACAGGAGATAAGCGCTAGAACGTATTCGGGCGGGTCGTCAAGTTGTGTATGAAATCGAAAAAAAATTGTGTGTTATCAATTACAATAGTTAATAAACCTTACCATTTTCATAAAAAACTTTATGCAACAAAAAATACGAACTAAGGCAGAAACAAAACAGAAATTGGAGTTTATGTTTTACTCTTGGCAACAAAAATTAGCATTGCAGTCCCTTTCGGAATACACCACCCATTACATAATCTGCATACTCTGCTCTGGTATACCACGCGATATTTAGCTCTTGAGCCATCTATGGCTATATGTACATATGTATTTAGTTAATAAAAAAATCACAACATTAAGCACTAGGAAATAAGTAACCATCATTACTTCTCCCTTTACCTAACCAATTATTGAATACTCATAATAATATAAACGGTATCCCATCTCCCTTACTTTAGTCTTCCAACTCAATACTGACATATACATGAATTGCCACAGAGCTTGAGTCTGTGGCGCTGACAAACTGCTATAACAAGACGAAAACAAAAAGTTTGGATTGCTGGAAATAATAATTGAATGAATAGGGCAGATGATTTCGTTAAGAACTCACTGAACTTCTCTTGTCTACAAAACAAAGTAAGGTATCTACTTTCATGAAATCTATAGGCTATACTAAGTTTGTCATTTCGTTTGTAAATCCCCCCATTCACTTACAGATTATCTACAGATCCGAACTGTAGATATATTTGAATTTCACCACCTATTAACAGTTCAAATCGTACGATTTGATCTACAGTCTACATAATCTGCGTGTGTATGTTGAAAATTTGTAAATTTGTATGATTTGATTGTCAACCAGATTGGCCATTCATGAAATCTGTAAATCTGGAGATAAATACACCACACACATGCAGTTCATCGTCAGATAACAGGACTGCAGATTTGTAAACTGCATACAAAGTGTACAATTTCATCGTCAATCATTATTTTCAGATCAGTTTGATATTTTCGTCAGATAATTGTAATTTCTTATCATTCCCAATATGGATAGAAGTACAACATTCAATGAATTCTGAAGTATACAGGAAACATGGAAAGCGAAATGTGATTCATATTCGGACAGAAAAAAAAAGAAAAACTTTATCAGGAATATATAGAACGTTATAAAGCTACTACTGATTCTGAGGAAAAAAATTAATAATAACTTCATATATGAGATGCTTTGTGAAGCAACCAATCTTTCCCCAGAAACGTTTTTTACTCTTCACTGGTAGTTCTGATAAAAGAATTATTAATGCCAGAGCAGCAATTATCTTCTTTTGCAAAATCATTTTAAAAATTCAACCGAATTGCATAAGAATCGTGATAAAACTAATTACGATATGGACTAAAGACCCAAATGTAGGTGTGTGTTTAATCGTCAGTTTATCTTAAGTTTTCTATCTGTGAAATTTCTGATCTGATACTAGTGGGTGGACGAAGACAGATGCCATCTACAGTCTGAATCTGCAGATAATCTGTAAGTGAATGGGGACATTAAGACATGAACTATCTTAGTTCCATATTGAGCTACAAAAATCGAACCCAACCACTGAGCAACTGAGGCAAGTGAACCTGAATTTTCTTGTCACAGTTGACTCTGTTTCGTTAATTTGTTATTTTAATTACTAATTAAAGTTTAGTGAGCTATTTGAATAAACAAACAACACTTTCTTCAAATTTATTACTATCCATTTTCTGTGGTCAAAATTATTTAAATGTCAAAATTGGCAAATCAGCTGATTGGTTTGAACTGAGACAACTGAAACTGTTGCTCAAAGTTTTGTCTCAGTTGTCTCACTGAGACAGTGCTTGCCGAAAGCCCCTATAATTTCAAAAATGGCCTAAATCGGGCGACCCTTTTTTGGTGTTGCGATATATTTTTTTTGGTTTTTTACGTATTCTGTGAAAATGATCAGTCCTAGACATTTTTATTGTGCTAAAAATTTCTTCAGAATGTGAAATCCTATAAAATTGATTATAATCATTTTTACTATTTGACGAATTGTTCTAGAAATATATGCGATAAAGCTTTTTTAATTCTTTTAATAGAGGCGACGGCCCTCGACTATTACAGTCATAGAAACAATTTTCTCTAGGAACGTGTATTGTATAGCAATCTGCAGAAGCCATCGGCCGTACTATTCGCCGCAGTTGGTAAGTTTAAACGTTCTTGCCGTTAAAGGGGTTTCCTTTATTCTGCACACCACTATTTTAAAGTCAATCGAAAATAGCAGAACTCCAAATACGAGTAATATTTTAATGCAATGTCGTTAAAAAAAATAATACTGACATTACTTGTTGCACAATATTTGAGAACGAAGAGGAATATGTTATGTGACAAAATTTATAATGATACGACTATGTGCATAATAATTACCTCTCATTCCATGATTCATGTTTACAATTGTCCATATAACAATAATTGATTTACTTATAGTGCTTATAAAAACAAATAAACAAAAAAAGCTTTGTCATCCATCAAACACCAAGTAAATAAATATTTCAAAGCAAAACTTAATTGATAAGTCTGAAAAAAATACTATACCTACATGAACTTCTCAATCTTCGCATGAGCAGAGTCCAAAGCCCCAATTATAAGCCACATAATATAAGCACAGGAAGGGAACAGTAAATTAAGTGTAGAGTTGAGCCACCTCTACTTCCTCAACCAGAAGCAGCGAATTACCAGTAACCAAACCAAACCATAGCCAGATGTATCTGTCCACTAGATTCCTCCAATCGCTATGTCAAAACAAGCGCCGAAGTGCGGCGCGGCGGTACAGTTCACATACCCCAAGAGATATAGCCTATCACTTTTATGTTTGAGTGCTATAATAATGATTCATTCAGTTTTGAATACACGTATTATTTTTTGAGCTTTTGTCTAGAAATTAAAGAAATAACGTAGAGAATGATTCGGCAGGATAAAAGCTGTAAACAAAAGAGCCGAGGAATGATAATCAGACCAGCACCTATACGCCGGCGGCGGGGGGGGCCTGAGAAGAAGAAGGCAATTATATTGATCTATAAAGTTACCTTTGTATGGCAGTTCGAATGTATGCCGATGTATTTGTTTTTACTTCTGCGGAACGGTGCGATGAAACCATGATTCTTGTGTTGCTGCTGCTGCATACTTGGTACAAACAGCAAGCAGCTCACTTAAGGTGGAAGAAATGCCATGCCATAACCAAATCGACCCCAAACCTAAAACTTAGCTCAGGCTAGCACTCGAGCAGCAGCAGAAGCAACTAGACTATTTGACTTTGTATGTATTATGAGGCATGCGAACGATGCCAACAAATATCGAAAATTAATCAGTGTTGACAACATTTGAGTGCTTACACATGAAATCAAGTATGTATAATCCGATATGAGGAAAAAAAAAAAGTAAATCGCGTGACGAAGATGAATTTTCCATGTGCGCGATAATCGAATTGAGATGGAAAATAATGAACATTTTGGGGTCGAAAAAAATATAAACAGAAGTAATTTGATATTTACGACAGGTAACCTTCATTAGAATTTGCGATGAGATTCCTTTTTTTATATTATTTTCACATTGACTTAGATTGTAGGTATGCGATACAGCGATAAAATTTTTGTTGTGCTAATCGATATAGCTAATTTGCGGTATTATTGCTTTTGAGGTTTTGTATTTGCATTGAACGAAAAGCTGTCTCATAAAATTGAATAGGTAATGTCTTAATTTTCAATTGAGAAAATTATTTCTCAACACGTTTCATTAGCAACAGTTTTATTTGATTGACTGCACTTGAATTAATATTATTGGGGGATAAATTTGAATTGGTAGATAAGTTTAGTGATGAAAAAAATTAAGAAATAAAAGAAAAAGAAAAATTGATTTTTACGCTATGTTTTCAATAGTAGATATCTACCTATATATAATATGTACATATAGGTATATCGATTAGGCAGGACGAAGCTTTATGATTACATGTATACATACATATATCCATACATAGATACATAATATGTATATCGAATTGTTGAAAAAACTTTTCCTTTATGTAGCCCATAATAAAAAGCTAAAAAAGCTTTCCGAATTCTCTTTTTATAAAACTTGCTCTTATTGTTACAGAATAATATTGTGGGGAACGGATAATAACGTACGTAGGTATCGACTCTCTGAGATATTTAAATTATAAAAGAAATAAATAATTGATACTATTTAAATCAGAAAATATTGCGACATTTTTGATCTGAATTCTTTATACCATATTATTAACCGTAAGTTCTATGAATAAATGTTGAAAACTGTTTAGTTTCATGAACTGCCATTTCTGAAAATATTTTGCATAATAAGCGAAAAAAAAAATTGAATTTACGGAAAGTGTATAAGGTATACATACATATGTATGTATGTAGGTACCTATAATAAGGTCATAGTCAATCAGAGATAACCATACTGATAGACCCTTCTGATCGCTGGGTTGAAAGGTTAATTTTTCTGCATTTGGCAAAAATTTATTGAAACAAATTTTTAAGGAATTTCAGTCTAAAGACGAGAAATTGTCCAGGTGTGCTATTATACCTAAAACTTGAAGATATTTTGTGAACCGTACGGTTAAAAGATACCTTAATGTCATGGCGTTGAGCAGAAACCAGGAAGAGAAAGACCGGATGGAGTAAATGAGTAAATTTGGAAAGAAAAGTTCTATACATTGCATAAACAAAAGTCTGAATATGATTCGAACAAGTTCTCTGGAAATGTTTGGCAAAATGTAATCTGATTGATGATTAATGATTACGACTACAATCTGTAATCTGTAATCATGATTACAAATTGATAGTTATAATCAGAAAAGTAATCATTTTTGGCGATTGACGATTAATAAAACGTAACCGTTGATTACATGATTACAAATTTGCAAGAGTTTTAAAATGGTAGTTAAAAGAAAACAAACATTTTGTATTTCTATTCAGAGATCGGTAATGACACATAAACTAATGTTTGTAAACACATATCTGTAGTGGGATGGGAATTAAATGTCTGATGTTTGTGGATTGGTAAACAGTATTATTAGCAATTAAAAAAGGGAAAATTTCATTTACGGTTTCGCTCTCAGATTCAGCAATCTCTTTATCATATCAAAAGTAATACTGTGTAATACTGTGAATTTGATCTTTCATCTTCACTCTTGCTGTCATCTCAGTAATAATTCACAATTGCAGCGCTTCGTACATGTTTCTAAGCTGGTGTATACATATATATGCTGCATTTCACAATAACTTGCATTGCCTTATTTTGCAACAGTTGCAGTCTCTCCTTGTGGATTCATTCGAACTAACATATAACCATATAACAATTTGGAGCAATATGAAAAGTGTGGCAAAATCAAAGCGTTAAAAAGTATTATTGCATTTTCCGTGCTCAACGACTTTCTTATACGTCCCAGAAATTTAATCTTTTTGCACACATAATTAGTAAGATCCTGGAATTTAAGTTGATGATTAGATATGTGTGAGACTCTTATCATGAGAACATTAGTAAGTTGCACTTGCTCATGTTTATTTGTGATATTAAATTTTATGAAGTTGATTAAATAAGCCAATATTCTCCCTTTTATTCTCACTTATACAGGGTGGGCCAAAAGTCACCATGGGGTTTAAAAATTTAATAACTTTTTCGTTTTTTTTTTTTTTTTAGATTATAAAATATACAAAATGGAAATTTTTTTACGCTAAGTATGGAAAATAATGTCACTTAAATGACCGCCGTTATTAGCTTCGCAATGATGGGCTCTTTTTAGAGCATTTTCCATAACATCTTTCAACATTTGTGGCTGTAGCGCTCGAATTTCTGCAACAATGTTGGCCTTGAGTTCAAGGATTGTCTCGGGCTTGCTCACATATACTCGCTCCTTCAAATAATCCCAAAGAAAATAGTCGGGTGCTGACAAATCTGGCGAACGCGCTGGCCAATTAATTTCCGAATTTCTTGAAATTATTCGCTGTCCAAAAATTTGCCTTAAAAGTGCCATTGTGTCTCGGGCAGTGTGGGCAGTGGCTCCATCCTGCTGAAACCACATCTCAGGTCTGTTTTCAAGAGCAGGACGTAAAAAATTTTCTATCATAAACCGATACCGCTCTCCATTTACGGTTACAGCACTTCCATCTTCATTTTCGAAGAAGTAAGGCCCAATGATATTTTCAGATGTAATGCCACACCATACTGTACACCTAATGGGGTGCAATTGGCGTTGATGAATGGATCTTGGATTTTCAGAACCCCAGAACCTACAGTTCTGCTTATTAACAAAGCCATTCAGATGAAAATGAGCTTCATCACTCATAATAAGATTTTCAATAAAGTTGATTTCATTTCTGGCCAACTGTTGAAATTTAACTGCAAAATTTAGACGTTGCCGATGATCTGCGGGTTTCAATTCTTGCACCAATTGCACCTTATATGGGAATAACAGTAAATCTTTTTTTAAAATGCGCTGAGCAGAACGCCTTCTGGTAGATGTTTCTGGTGTTTCGTTAACACTTTGCTCTACACGTTCAATATTTTCCGCAGTGTGAATTATACGCGGTCTACCGGTTCGAGGCAAATCACTTACGGTGCCACGTTGGTGGTGACGATCAACTAAGCAACGAATCATGGCTTCAGAGGGCGAAATTCTGACGTTAAAATGGCGACTTTTGGCCCAACCTGTATTAACCAAAACTACACATTACATCCATCTAATCACACTGAACTTCACTTTGAAAATGAGAGATGCATTATTTCGCACAATAAAGAAAAAATCCAGTTTAGATTCGTGGAAAATTAGATGATATCACCCCTTGATGCACTTCAATCTGCTGGAGCTCATCAAATAATCTTCTATAGAGCTTCTAAGCGATGGCCCTAGAAGCACTTGAGGTACTTGCTTGCGTCTTTGCTTATTTTTCTGAATAGATCTGTGAATGTGCTTCTAAAAGGCTGCCAAATGATGCCTAGAGAAGCGCTTAAATTGTGCTCCGTTCAGAAGCGCTAGTTTTTCGTCCCAATTGGCAATAGAAGCACTTACATTCCTTACACTGACTCCAATTAATACATAATCCAACAGTGTCTTGGAGCTTTCTACATATAATAAATATTCTTACGATCACAGATTTTCTTAGAACAACATTTTAAAATCTCATTTTCTGTAAATTTCTAAGAAGACATCGAAGCGTTCCCGACATCAGGTCAAGGTATTGTTGATTTTATAGTGCAGCGAGGAATTGCTGGCTTACCCTTTGGTTACTTCATCAAGTCGAGGCATCGTCGATTTTATATAATATATTCTCACGACATGCCGATAACACAGAAAACTCGTACACCGGAAAGTGGAGATATCTATATTTTACTCCATAATCAATATAATCAATGTAACCAACAACAGTTTTTCTGTACCGATCTGGATAATTAGTTTGAATCTCGATATTCATTTCATTTGTACTGTTGTCGGTTACATGTCCGCTAAAGAAAAAAATGTTCCGTAAATTCATAAAAAAATGTATGGCTGACTGCATTCACAAAATGTTTATTTGCCCAGACACAAACATCTTGTTCGGGTGGTCTTCAGCTATCAATAATACAGAGAAATTCTGAAGAAATTTAGTCAATTAAAGAGTGCTGTTTCATTTGCGGTCAGGAATCCAATTCCGAGATATAAAAAATATAGGGACACATTTAAACAAATTTCAACACTTTCTATTAAATCCTCCATACTCGAAATGACAAAATGAAAGCGAAAAACGTAATAGCAACAGTTTGGCCAAGGAGGCAAAAAATCGGATACTGAACGCTATCGACCTCGTAACATGTAAAGCCAGATATCATGGGCGTTGTTATTGTGACTTCTTCAAACCACGTACAGATGAAAGTAGAAGCCGTCCCCTAAATCCTGAGATTACCTCGGCAAATGGAGGAAATATTTACTTCCATCGAGTGTAATGAAGATTGTCAGTTAATAATGAAATATATGAAGACAGAATATCTATTGTGTTGAAGTTCAAGGGACCATCATTAATGTGTTTCCTGGATACACAATATGACAATCTGAATACCGCATTGTATGATTATAAGATAAGTGAGGATGCAAATGAACGGTTGAGAGTGGTAATTAGGCGAGATATTCGGGAACGAATTTATGATACCAAGTGTTACCTATCCACCGAGCTACAAGATTATAAATGAAGATGCTAGTTTGATTCCAACCCAACGTCTTTGGTGTTGTTTTTGGAAGGATTAATTGTTGCATTACTCTAAGAAAAAGTGGAATTGCTACTTAAAAATTGTACAGCTATTGCTCATTCTATCGTATCATCTATCCGTAAAACAAATGCATCTGATACTTGACCTCATAGGTAGAACAGAGTATAAAATATGCATTTAAATATTAAGAAACATCTCATTCGTATGGAGGTGGGCATACAAAATATAAATGTGACACGACACTTTTTCTAAAAAAAGTTTTCTTTCAGGTTACTTCCCAGTATATGACATATGTCAGACCGTCGCGTCATGCTTCGACGAATTATTCAAAGAAAAAAAAACTAGGATTATCATCCACGCACAATCACTTGAAACCCGTTACTTTTACGGAAAACATATATAGAATATTTTTTGAAGAGAATTTAGTTTCCTCCATTTTAGTACTGCACTATATTTATCTTAGGATTCGAGTAATTTTGTTTTTTGCACCTTTTGGCAGATTTGGTTTTGAAAGTTTGGTGACTTTTAGTATGTTATTTCTTATGTCAAAATATAGCTGGAAACTAAATTGCATCTTAACTGGAAATAACACCTTTATATTGCCTAAAGCAATTCGATAGGCATGCAAAAGAACACTTTACGGCAAAGAAAAAATATTCAGGGAAATGCAGATAAAAAACCTACTTTCTGAAGGTCAAATATTTCACTACCAGTATATCAGATATTTTTTTGACAACAAATGAGCTCACGGTATTGAGTTGTTAGAGACAATAGTTTGCGAAGTTGAACTGAATATGGATTTCGAGGATGGATTAGCCGGAAAGTTCGCCAGTTCTCAAAGAAAAACAACGGAAGAGAAAATATAATTTGCCAAAGAGCATTCGAATAAATCGATTTGATTCTAGCAAAATTATTTCTAGAATGACAAAGGTATACCTATTTGGATCTGATGGCAAACACTATGTTCGTTGTCATATACGACCCAAAGTTCTGTAAAAAGACCGTAAAGCATATCAATATACAAAAAATATGATACCATAAGGTGACAGCAATATGGACGCCCATCAGATCAAAATCCATGCACGAAAATGATCCTAAACACACTTCACGAATCGTGATACAATATGTTCAAAATAATTGTATGGACATTGTGGATAGGCTGATTCAAAACCCTGACCTCAACCTCAGTAAAAACAAGTAAAAAAGCTAGAATTGGTCTAAGATCAATTCTTATGATACCCTCTAGATGAATGCCCGTTTGTAATTTTGTATGGTCACCCATCTGTGAAAGTTTGATTTTTGAAGTGATTTTTCGCATATATTCCTAGAACGATTCGTCGGACAGTAAAAATTATTATAACCATTTTCATAGGATTTTATATTTTGAAGAGCTTTTCAGTACAATAAAAACGTCCAGGACTAATCATTTTTACAGCATACGTAAAAAACCAAAAATTTTATGTGGCAACACCAAGAAGGAATTTTCCGATTTAGTCGATTTTTGAAGCTTTAATTACTATTACTATGAAAACACCAGTGTACAAAATTTCAGCTTTCTACGTCGACGCGTTCTCAGGCAGTTTCAAATATATATGTTTATGAAAAATTAATTTTTTGTATGGTAACCCTACGAAGAAAGCGCGCGATTCGTCCCATTTTCGAACTCAAATTTCAATTCGTTTTAAAAAATCTGTGTGCAAGTTTCAGCTCTCTACGTCGACGCGAGGTGAGGCACTGTCCAAATATATAGTAAGAAACGAAATTTTTGTACGGAAACCCTACGAAGGAGTTACGCAATTTGTCCCATTTTCGAACTTATGTAAATTTACTTTTTTTTTTTAAAAAGCCCGTTCGCAAAATTTCAACTCCCTCAGTGAACGCGTTCTTGAGTTATCGTGAGGACGGACGGACAGGCGGACATACAAAAATCAAAATAACTTTTATTATGCGTGGGTGTCCAATCCATTTTCCTCTACCATCATTATATCTAGACAAACGGATTGACCTTCAGGTTTCATCTATGGTATAAAAACCTATGAAGTTATGGAAGGTACAAATGCGCTTAAGGTATCAATCTCAACCAGTTGTGGCAATTTACACAAGATTGCAATAATTTTGATATTTTATTCTTGTACATGGATTTAGTTGCAAAGCATTCCAAGCCAGTAGCTATTTTATGTGGGAGTGTCTGTCCAGTATCATGAATAAGTGAAGAAGTTAAATTATATGTGTCAAAGTACCTTACGAGAAGAAGATTTCCTCTAAAGACGGATTGTAAAAAATAATCAATTAAAAACTTTACGTTTGATCAATATCAATCGGTTTGAAAATTTGACCATAAATAATATGTGTGCACTCCTTGTATAATGTGATAATACACTACATATGGTTTTAATTGCTGAATTAGCAATTAAAATTAATTTTTACATTTTTCAGGTTATAATTCCTCTGCACCACCCGTCAAAATTTATTGTGGCATTTTCTAGTGCCAGTTCAGTGCACATGCTTGAAATATAAGAAATCACATACTCATCACCCATCTATTTACATATTCTGAAAAAAAAAAAAATCACATAAAGTCCGCCGATGAGATTGCATTGATATGGAGGGTATGAAATAATTGAGCATAAGCTTATTTCAGAGAGAGAAAATTATAAATAATAAATGCTTGGATTATTTTGACTTTGGAAGATTTATCTCCACAAGAATTGAGAAGCTGCGTGCAATCATTTCATATTCCTAACTTACTGTTATTTTTGCAACGGTTTTTAGAAATTCATCATTTTAAATGGAGAAAGAAATTTGTCATATTTATAGTAAGATCATTAATTAAAATGTCGGGAGATGTGTCATTAAGTGATAACTATTGAAAATATTAAGATTTTAACATTTTATCGATCAGTTTCTATCCCTTTTTTTTGAATCTATCTTCTACTATCATTATCTATACGTCACAAACAGAATGAGAAAACTTAGTATAGGTACCCTACAGATTTCATCTAGGGTATAAGAATGGTGATTTCGAAAAATTCGCATAAAGTGATATTAACTACAGGTTCTCAACGGTTAAAAACATAAAGATTGAGACGATACCGTCCATGCTACCCAGGGAAGAAAAGATACTGGAACGACATGTAACAAACAGACTACATTGAATCTAACAATTTATTAGCTGAAGAACAGTTATAGGTTTTAGAGGTCGACCCTCATTTGAAATCTCTTTACTTAAATTGGATAATATTTGCCTGGAGAAGGAACTGGATGCCGGTAATGCTGTTAAATCTGTATTATTAGACTTTAAACGGGCTTTTGACACCATAGACAAGAAAATCTTGTTATAGAAGCTTTCAATATATGAATAGGGGAGTGGGGAGAGGAGGTGAATTATAAGTGGTTTGAATGATCTCTATCAGAAATATTGTGGAATTCTAAAATGAAGAACATATTCTCAGTCTATCGAAATTAATCCTGGCCTACCATAGGGCTCAGTGCTGGTTGTGATTCTTTTCTATTAGATATCAATGATGTTAAGGATGTGATTAGTTATAGTAAAATGTCGTTATTCGCGGATGACAATTTAATATTTATAATATAATAAGAACATTCACGGTATGTGTATTAATCTAAATGCAGACTTAGAAAACGTTAGAAACTGGTTGAAAATGAATAAAAGCTAAATCTTGTAAAATCTAAATATATTAAGTTTAGTTGTGTTGATAACATTTCTGTACGTATAGATGGAAGTAATGTTGAATATGTAGATAATCTGAAATATCTCGGTATTTTATTAGATATAAACTGAAATTTAAAGAATAAGCTAACTATAGATGTCACAAAATCGCGGAAAATGTGGTTTCAAGGAAAAATAAGAATTATTTTAAATGTGACAAATGCAATTATGCATGGGTCTTACCACACTTCCAATATTGGTCAACACTCTTAAATGCAAGCTTAAATGAAATAAAGATACTCCTTTATTTAAATATTATTGCAAAACAAAGCTATAAGCATGATTCTAAAATGCAATTTATATACGCCGATTCAGAATATATTGGAAACCCTACAGTGGATGAATGTAAAGCAGCGATTAACATACAATTCAATGGTTTTTTATATTTAAAATTAAATATAAAAATCAAAGCACAGAATCCATATATTTAAACCAAAACTAGCAGAATTTATTAGAAATAATGATAGTTAAATTTCGTAGCAGGCAATTAAAATAAATAAGAATTATGGGTGAAATGTGATTTTTGTAAAGTTCTTTGAAACTAATAAATAGGTGAGTTATAAATACGAAACGGAACGAATCATTTGAAAAAATCTTTTTCCTTTCCAGTGCTCTATAGACTTGAAACTTTCAGCATATATGTATGAAATCCATAACTAAATTGTTATGTGTAGTACTTGGCAAAGCTTTATCTACACATTTAGTTAGTTTTATATTTGTACTAAAATCTATAATTTTTCAGAACATGTATACATCGTAATACCTTCGACAGACGGACAAAAACAAAGATCATTCGTTCATAATTAGATTTTTATCTTCGAATTATGTACAATTTTATTTATAATAAAATGTGAAAAACCACAGCTCACAAGTAATAAGTCTTGCTCAAGTCACAGTCTTCTATTCTTCAAAGATCTTTAGATGGTGTGCGTACGTGGACAACTGCATGTGCGTTCAATTTAAAAACATATGCATGAAACCTGAATGACTGCTACACAGACTATGACTATACAAAACCCTTTTTCGAACAGATTAGACCTAGATCTAGCCTGAACGGGGATAGCTCTTCACATTCGCGCTGGCAGTATCAGGTAAAAAACATATTTTGTCTCTTCCTGCGTGGCAAATTTAGATCGATATACCAGTGTTTCTCTTATTGACGACCATAAATAAAATTTCTTAATTGCGGCCTTAGTATTTTGCAAAAGATCACAATATAAGTTTTTTTCGTTATCGTTGCCCTATTAGCATAAGTGGCACAGAAAATCGATCGCAATGTTTATCACCCATAGAACAAGCTAGATAATATCTATTACAACCTCAAGCGGGTTTTTGAACAACTGGAGTGGCGTCAATGAATCTGCACATGTGTTGGATTTCTTTCTGAGAGAGTTACTGATCGTCCTGATCGTGGTAAAAGTGTATAAAATGGAATTTAATTTTTTGTTTAATGTTACTTTAAAGTGGCATCTCTTGTTTTTGATCTATACACAAAATTGACACATAATGGTAATAAACAAACACAGATAAATAATATCAACATATAGCCATCAGAGGCAGGCAAAGCTGATAGCCAACCGATTTTGGCTAAAAGAAAAAATAGACGTAAAATGAAATTTTTTTAAGATAAATTAATAAGAAAGTAGCTAATCATTAAGAGCAGACTGTTATCTGTTAGTTTCTCAAAATGATTAAAAAACATTTTCATGCAAATTCCTAAGAAAAACACAGCTGCAATGGAGCTAAACATTAGTATAAGTTCTCTTTTAGTAAGAAGACCCATTTTAAATACAAAAATTCAGTTCAGTTTTTTAGCCTAGTCGGATAGGTTCCAGTATGGCCGTTCGACAGTACATGAGAAAGATTTTTAAACGGTACTGTCTATCCCAATTACCTCAATTTTAAATTTGAAGTTAACCAAATTGCTAGCTCTGTGAAATTGGAGATTATAGGTTGCCATTTTTACCTTCAAGCATGATTGGCCGCTACTCCAGTTATTTGTGACTTTTAATTGTTTGATTATTTATTTTTGATTAATACCTATTTATGTTTTCATCTATTAATATTTTAGAAAGGGTTTAAGCCACAGACAAGTAGTACCCAGATATTGACGACTGTTTTAAGAAAGTGATGTATGAGAAGAGCCTAAACCCTCGAAAAATACTTCCAAAGCCATGAAACAGAACCGCTCGCTACGACATGAAAGCCCTGACGTAGTCCTAACATTCTAAAATACATATTTGCATTGTTCCTATGTAAAACTGACAAAAGTTTGATTTGACTCTTGCGTCCTAAACTACTATTCATACAGAAAAATTGTCTTCTAATAATCTTAAGCTTACTTTCTTATCTTCCCAACTGTCAAAATTTTTATACCTTTCTTAACAAAATTATTTAAAAATTTTACCTTAACCAAATGACTACAATTCCCCAAACAAAAACTCTTAACTGAGGAATAATTGCGTTATGTAAATGTGCCACGGTCTTATGAAATCGAATGGATCTGCCTGCAAATTCGGACTACGGCCGCAAATACACACAAGCAACTCTATCTTAGCTGAGAGTTATGAGCATAAAATGTTAAGGATACTTTTTAATCAAAGTTATTTTATTATTTTCTTAAGTAAGGTACTTAAGTGTAGCCTTTAGGAAGGCAAGGAACTAAGCTTAAAATTACCAGAAGATTATTTTCCTATGCGAATAGTAATTTAATGTCAATGCCTAGGTAGTCACTTTTCCATAAGAATCAATATAAAACATTTTAGAGAATTGGACTAGCACGCATAGATATATGTACATACATAGTTAGATTTCTGTTTCATGGCTTGGGAAGCATTTCTCAAGGGCTTTGGAGGAGCTCGTAGCAGATGTCAATAATTCACTGATCTCGGCTAAATATGTATATCATGTAGGCAAAAATTCCTTTTTTTCTTAGAACTTTAATTGACTCATATTAAACTAATAAAATAGAAAGGCTGGAGAAGTAGAACAAAAATATGCAACGCTTTTCTCGAATATAAAAAATCAACGATGCCTCGACCCGATGAAGGAAAGAACACAATTTTTTCTTAGCAATTTACTGGAAATTTCTTCCTTGAAATTTTTTACATTGGTCGCAATGCCTCAACCCAATATAAAATCAATGCCTCGACCCGAATCCCTTAATTTTTCCTTAGAAATTTTCTATAAATTTCTAAAAAAAATTGGTTATTGCTTATCTACGCGTCTAAGTAAGATCATAAAAAGTTTTGTCGACCTCCAAAAATGCGTATAAATTCTAAGAAAAAATTTCTAGCAAATTTCTTCGAGGCATCGGTGATTTTAATATTGTAGCAAGTAATTGCTGTCGACCTCAACCAATGCATAAAAATTCCAAGGAAGAAATTTCCAGTAAATTTCGAAGGAAAAATTGTGGCCTTACCTCCATCGGGTCAGAGCGAGGCATCGTCGATTTTATATTCGAGAAAAGCGTTGCATATTTTTGTTCTACTTGTCCAGTCTTTGTATGTTATTAGTTTGTCTATGACTATATTTATTCAGAATTCGTCTGAATTATTTATGGCGGAAGACGATAAGAACAAGTTGTGTCTGGGTAGAAAAACCTTTTTATGAATGCGGATAGCCATAGCCATACATCTTTTCTTAGGAACATGCAGCTGAGAATGGTCCAAATGAAATGAATATCGACATTCAAACAAATTATCCAGATGGGAACAGAGAAACTGTTGTCGATTACATTGATTCTGGAGTAAAATCACTGACTTATAACGTTATAACAATGGACTGAGCGATTTGCTAATTCATGTGGCATACATTTTGGGTTTCTGTATAACATGTCCCTTAAGACGTTTATTACATAAAAAAAACATAAGACAAGTATTCCCATTAAAATGTTTACACATTGCAGTTGATAGCCTGTGACGTAATTCTGTGATTAATGTATATACATTTTTATAGGAAAGGCAGAGAGAGGAGAGAGAGTATTGTACTTTCCCATACATTTTCACATTATTCCGTCTCTAATAGTAGTAGTAGTAGTAGTAGTAGTTCATTTATTAGCAATCGTATATGCTTTGTAAATCACAAAATTTCTTAACATTATTATTATAAAATAGGGACGTTATTTCTTATATATTCTATTATATACTTTTTAAACAACCTTAATTCCTTTTGATCTCTTAAATATTGCGGCAGTTCATTAAACATTTGGAATCCTTTAACATTAACATATTTTGAGTATTCAGAGTATTCACGTATCTATACTTATTTAACCTAAGTCTATCACTATTTCTTAAAGGATATGGTTGTGACTCATATACGTATCTAACACAGTCAACTAAATATTCCGGCAGTAAATTATTTCTAATTTTAAATACAGTTATAAACACATTTAAATACACTCTTTGCTTCACACTTAACCATTTCAATGACTCCAGCATAAGCCTCCTTGGCGTTGTTTTGTTGCATCGTAAAATTATCCTCATTGCTCTATTTTGCTGCATCTGCAGTCTATTCCAATCTTCTCTTGTGCTCATAAATATTATTGGCGCGCAGTATTCGAAATGCGCTTTTATTATAGTATTGTACACCTTTATTGCAGTTAAAGTGGATATATTATTACGAATTCTTCTGAAGAATGAGATCTTTTTTGCCACTTTCTTGGAAATATAGTTGATATGTTTATTAAATCTTAGTTTATCATCAATTAACACTCCTAAATATTTTATTTCACTGACAATTTCAATGATTTCATTACCCATAAATACTCGACAATCCATATCAGAATTAATACGCATGCACTTAGTTTTACTCACATTTAACTTCAACTTATTCATTTTTAGCCATTCATTAAGACGTTCTAAGTCTTTATTTAATTGTCCAACACAATTCATAAAATTCTCTCCCGATATATATATTAAAGCATCATCCGCGAATAGACGCAATTCAGTGTTTTTCAATACTTTGTCCATATCATTTATATACAATAGGAATAATAATGTTGCTAAAACTGTCCCTTGTGGAACACCCAATGTTGTCTCTTCTCTTTCAGATAATATTCCATTTAGCTTCGTCTTTTGAGTTCTGTCAGACAAAAATGATGAGAACCACAATAGTTCATTATCTCCCACTCTATATCTAATAAGTTTATCAAGTAATATTGCACGATCCACCGTCTCAAATGCTCTTTTTAAATCCAGAAAAACAGCAACAACAATATTATCCTGATCGATTTTCTGTTTCCAGTCCGTTATCACCCATGTTAAAGCAGTTTCGCATGAATGCTTCCCCCTAAATCCTGACTGGTACTTGACTAGCAGTTTGTTCGACTCCACATAGGCTGACAATTGTATCTGAACAGTTTTTTCTAATAATTTTTCACATGTGTGCAACATATTCACAGATCTTAGGCTGTTACATTTCCTAGATTTTGGAACCTTTTTAACTGGCACAACAACAGATTCCTTCCAGGACCCAGGAAAGTTTCCACTCTGCATTGATTGGTTGATGATGTCCAACAGAACTGGTCCTAAAACTTCTATTCCGTCTTTAACCATTTTCGAACTTAATTTGTTATAATCTCGTTTGGGATTAACTAATGCAATAATCTTTAACAGTTCCTCCATATTTATTTGCTTAAATTTGAATTGAGAATTAACCGTATCTATTAAATTCACATAATTAATGTCTTCTATATCGCTATTGATTTTATTAATACTTTCATATGAATTTAGTTTATTAGCTAATACTATTGTAACTTTTTCATAATACCCATCCTGAAATTCTATCGCCTTTATTTCATCCCTGGATTCTAATGGCGCGGTTCGTAATGGGAATACCTTGTTTTCTATATATCTTGGGAAAACACTATCTTTACCTTATTCTTCCTGCGGTGATTGCATCTGCAGTTAACATAAAAACATCAAATAGCATAAGAAAACGTTCAGTAAGCGATATTTTGTGTTAATAGCTCCAACTCTGCCATAGCGCGAAAGAGAAACCTATAAAACTTGTGCCTATCTTTCCTATAGGAAAATGGCAAATAACGCTCAATCCATTGTTATAAGTCAGTGAGTAAAATAAAGATATCTCAATTTTAGGTGTACGAGTTTTCTGGGTTATCCGAATGGAATGGGGATATTGTATATAAAACCGAAGATGCCTAGACTTGATGACGTAACCAAAGGGTAAGCCAGAAATACTTCGCTCCAATATAAAATCAACGATACCTTGACCTGATGTAGGGAATCCCCCAATTTCTTCTTAGAAATTTACAGAAAAATGTTTCGGCAGAATTTTTATTCACTTTGGTGGCCGACTGTGGCTATTTTCAGATACACTTGCATGTGTGCTGTTGTGTGGTACAAAATATACAGATAAAGAACGCATATCAGAAAAATGAAAAGTTTATCAACATTTCTGGTAACCAAGTTGTAGCTAAGAAATGTTGCTATTTACAGAAAATTTTCCTAATGTTCAGGCACACACCTAAATTTCTATCTTTTACCAGAGCAATACAATACTCCTCGCTCCAATATAAAATCAACGATGCCTCGACCTGATGTAGCGAAGCCCTCAATTTTTTCTTAGAAATTTACTGGAAATTTTTCCTTAGAGTTTGTTACGCATTTTTGGAGGCCGACAACAGTTTTTATGAGCGTAAATATGCAATAAGAATTTTTTTTTTTAGAAATTTACAGAAAATGTTTCGGTAGAATTTTTATTCTCTTTGGTGGCCCATTGGAGTTATTTACAGAAACATATACATAACGGGTTTTCCAATAAGAGGTGTTATTTTGATATTCAAAGAAAAATGCCATTTTTTGAGATAAATGATCGGATCTTTTTCATTATAAAGAGGAAGGTATGCCGTTAATAATGGAAAATAACATCAGCCAAATACCAAGACCGACCATATCCTTTTCATGAAATTTTCCATAACCAAATCGCAAAGTGGCTGCCCTATGTCCTCGATAGCCTCACGAATTCCATCTTTAAGGTCTTGAATCAACGCTGGGCTGTTGGCGTAGATCTTCTCTTTCACGTGGTCCCAAAGGAAGAAGTCGCAAGGTGTTAAGTCACAAGATCTCGGTGGCCAATTGTGATCACCTCTTCGAGAGATAACACGGTCCGGAAACTTTTCCCGTAAAAGATCAATGGTTTCGTTGCTTGTATGGCACGAAGCGCCGTCTTGTTGAAAGTAAACGTTGTCCAGATCAATAACATCCAATTCCGGCCATAAAAAATCATTAATCATCTGTCAATAGCGCAATCCATTCACCGTTACGTTTGCTCCAGCCTCATTTTCGAAAAAGTAAGGTCCAGTGACCCCGCGGGACCATAAACCGCACCAAACAGTCACACGTTGAGGATAGAGAGGCTTTTCAACAATAACTTTTGGGTTTTCCGAGCCCCAGATGCGACAATTTTGCTTGTTGCCGAAGCCATCGAGGTGGAAATGGGCCTCATAACTCAAGATGAGTTTTCGATGGAATTCCGGATCATTTTCATGCATTTCAAGGACCCAATCAGCAAAGACTCGACGTTGTTGATGATCGGTCGGCTTGAGTTCTTGTGTTAACTGAACTTTATAAGCCTTAAGACCCAAATCTTTATGCAAAATACGGTGTAATGACGTTTGTGGAATGCCTAATTCCAAAGAACAACGACGAATGGACAAACCTGGGTTTTCTTCAACACTTTCGGCTACAGCAGCAATATTCTCAGCTGTTCTTGAGCGACGTACACGGGTTTTATTCTTCACATCACTAACTTTTCCCGACAGCTCGAATTTTTCTACCAATTTCTGTATTGCGGTCCGACAAGGTGCTTCATGACGACCCAAAAATATTCGAGTTTTACGAACCGTCTCTGCCACATTTTCACCATTTTTATAGTGAATTTTAATAATTTCAGTGCGTTGTTGAATCGTGTATCGTTCCATTTTTATTAATGGCGTAGTTTCTACTTGTCAAATGTCAAAAAATAACAGCTCCAAAAGTGACATCTACCGAAACAGCGGGCTAATTAAAATAACACCTCTTATTGGAAAACCCTTTACAATACTTTCATTTGTGGTTGTCAGACTCCAATTGCCAATAAACATTCATTTCTTCTGCCATTGTCAGCCTCCAATAATGTATAAAACTTCTAAGGAACCAAAAGAATTGAGGCCGTCCTACATCAAGTCGTCGAGACGCTTCAATTTTTTTAATTGACTCTCACATGTATCTGACTTCTGGTTTTCAATTTTTCTATTCGATTCGTTATCTGTATATTTATCTATTTGTGTTATTAGTTTGTCGATGTTCTTACGGTTTATAACTTGAACCGCTTTTACCGACTGAGAGTGAGCAAAACTGTTCAAAATGGTACAAGTTGAGCCATCTGATATTATAACAAGGAAGCAATTTCGCAATTACTAGATAGTAGTTTATACACAAGGATAATATACATACTTTCACTTATTTTTTTCCTGAAATTACTGAAAATCCCAAAGACGAAGGCCAAGCCGGACCATTGTGCTACATATATAAAGCTACCAAAGTACCTACTAATTTCCTCGCTGATTACTTTCGTGAATAATTTTTAAATTGATTTTGCTTATTTTAATTACTTAACGACACTTCTAAAGTTGATATCCCATGCTTCACTATTGATCAGAAATCTGTTGAGGATTCCATGTCCAAGCTAAACCCAAGTTATTCCGCTGGGCCAGATGGGTTACCACCTATTGTCCTAAAGAACTGCAGTGGAACACTTTCTTACCCGTTAACATTGCTGTTTAACCTATCTCTATCGTCCTATCGCTAAAATGTCTTGTATTCGCACACTGTTTGAAGCTTCTTTGTATGAATTTCTGTTTTTTCATTGTAGTAGAGCTCTTAGTCCTCATCAAAATGGTTTTATGAAGGGAAAATCAACAACAATAAATCTGCTTCAGTTTACATCTACTTGTATCGAATCGTTTGAGTGTGGTTGCAAAACTCATTGTATTTATACAGACTTCAGCAAGGCTTTTGACAAGCTTCCACACTATCTTCTGTTATTTAAACTGAAATCCTTGGATTTCCCGAATTGGTTGTTGAATTGGTTATCATCATCCTATCTTAAAGATCGTAAGCTTAGGATACAGTCTCTTTCTGCTCTTTCTAAGGAAATAACGGCTTACTTTGGTGTTCCACAGGGTAACCATATAGGGCCCCTGCTCTTCATATTATTCATAAATGATGTTTCTTATGTAGTCAACAAATCTGATATACTAATTTACGCAGATTCTGATTGTCTTAAATTGCAGAAGGACCTGGACAGACTTGTTGAATGGTGTACTCAGAGTTCTCTCTTTTTGAACATTGATAAATGTAAGCTAACCATTTTCTCTCGTAAGCGAGTTCCTTCGAATGATGTCTATGTTATGAATGGTTTGTTGCTTTCGAAAGTTGATAAAATATCTGACTTGGGGGTATTGTTTGACTCTAAACTCACTTTTAACCTCCACATTGATCACATTGTTAGTAGAGCGAACTCAATGTTAAGTTTTGTAAAGCGCTGGGCAAAGGAACTTGATGATGTCTACATTACTAAAGCTCTTTTTACCAATCTTGTTAGGCCCATTTTGGAATATGCCAGTCCTGTCTGGTCTCCCTCGTACAAAAATCACACAGAACGTATTGAGAGCGTGGAAAGGAGATATTTACTTTTTGCCCTAAGAGGTCTCGAATGGAGGAATAGACTTCATCTTCCTCCTTATAACGAAAGATTAAATTTAATACACCTTCCTACTCTAGAAACTCGTAGGAAAAAAAGTGATATAAGCTTTATTTTTCAACTTATGACGGGTGACATCGACATGCCTTTGATGCTTAATAAAATTAAATTCAATTCACGAACTCGACACTTACGATCGAATGATTTTATTTACTTGTGCTCCCATCGTACCAACTATGGACACTTTGAGCCAATGTCTACAATGTGCTGTACTTTTAATTTAAATTTTCATTCGATTGACTTTCACATCAATAAGTCCCAATTAAGAAATTTTTTTAAAAATTGTTCTGTTTTATAGCTTTTACTTGGAAACATTTTTTTTTCCATTGTAGCTATCATTTTTAGCGAAATAAATAAAAAAAAATTTTTGTTCCTCGCTAATTTGGTTAACAGGAGTACTATGATCTGTGAGCACCAATCGATTTTTGGGTATTTATGTAGGTACAAAGATGGTGAGCGATGGTGTCTCAAAATTCGTGTGAACTTGTTGTGGCGCTTCATTACTGATTTATATTCTTTGATTATATTATAAGAACTGGTGGCCAGGCACTACGTTATATCAAATGGACCAATAAAATATAGAATTAAAAATTAGTTGGTTTTTTATTTTAGATCTAAATTTTTTCCTGTATCTATTAATCTACTTTTCTTTTATGTACCTACATTTGATTTTTTTTTTTAAATTTAAAACATCCTGTTTAAATAGAGTTGGATATTTCTTACCATAATATTATGAATAATAATAAAAAAAAAAAAAAAAAATGTCAAAAACGTATGTACCTACCTACCAACAAACAAAACTTAATTTCTCTGCATGTCTAGACTGGGATTTAAATAATACCGTTGGAAATTAGCTTCTTTGAGCATAGAATTATATTACTTCGAAGAGTAAGCAGTGAATTAAAGTGTTTCTGCCATTCATTACAATAAAGAAAACAAACTTTTCTTTTTTCCCCCTCTTCCCTTTTAGCATTGATATTTCTGCAAAGCTCCAAGATACTCGAGCGAAAATTTCTGTTATACATTAGTGCGAAGTTATTCTGCGTTTTCAATAAAAGAAAGGAGAAATACTAGAGATCTGGTTGATTTAAACTGTTAGAAAAAGTATAATTTGAACAGGAATAATTTCAATATAATCGATGGATAAAGAACATTTATGAACAACGAATTTCTAAAACTCTACATAAGGTAGGTACCTACATATATAATCTGAACGAAACTCATTAGATGTCAACGTAAATGCTAATTTACTTTTTCAACAATATCATAAAAAACTTTAATTATCGAACAACTTGAATAAACATTTCTGAATGATTTTCCTCTCGTATTTCAAAAGCAATGCTACGCATATTGTTACGATGACAAAGAACTGTAAGTTCCCAAGTTCAAGTTCAATCGAGCAATGAAATGCAGTGGGCCGAATAATACATAGTTATATGCCTAGTTTGTTTGCATTTGAAGTTTTTAGTACAAATCGTTTGCCTTGTTTATGGTTAAACAACTTTAACGCAAGTAACTCCGATTACAATCCAATGTTTTTATAAATGATAAATGGGGTACACATAGCCACCAAACATACATACATGTATGCGTATATAGGTAATTTTATTGTTTTTAATAATTATCTTTTTGATTTGAGTAGATAACAATAACGATCCATAAATATATTTTGTATTGTATATTAATAGACCATCGATTAGATAGCTCGGCATTTTGTTACTCATTTTGAAGCACGTTGCTTTTCATGCTTTACATAGAAAAAAAAATTGTAATAGCTACCTACAAAACAAAAAACTAAATGATTAGTTAGTATAAAGACAACATAAAATTTGAGTGTATACTTGCTGCGCAATAAAAATCTCATCAAACATTAAAGTGTATATCCTGAGAAATATCCTCTTTTCTGTAATTTTATTATTTGTTTACATCCGCCATGCACTGCACTCTAATCTGGCAAAAATATTTTGCTCTTCAAAAGCTCCGCTCACGTCGTCCAACCAACAGCCAAACCAAAAGCAATGATAATGGCGACACTTTCTAATGGAAGGGTTGCCGACCTTACAAAACGAATATCATATACATATTCTTCCCAACCCATCGCAGTTAAGGGTTAAGCAGGCACTTGAAATTTTTCACAACTTTTGAAATTATAATAAATATTATATTATATTAATTACTCTCTATATTGCACATTACTGTTTCGATAAGATAAACAAAAAAAAAAACTTGAAAGCATTTTTAAATGCAATAAATAAAAGCACACTTTTCTTCATTTTTATTTTGCTGAAATAAACTTTTTTTTTTCTATGTGAAAATAAAATAATATAGAAAAATCGCAAACTTTCATTTCACATCTGGTACTACAAAATCAAAACACAACGGCGATATGATAAATTTATGTGTTGAGTATAGTAAAATAACGAAAGGAATATATTAAAGATGTATGCGTGCGAGAAGAGAGCAACGCACGAAAATACTCGTTTTATTTTTAGCACAGTGCTAGATGAAAAAAAAAAACTTTTCTTCTTTTACCAAAAATCCTTTAATTTTTGACACTTTCCAAATACTCGATCAACCAGAAACCACTTGAAATAATAATATTTTCATAAATAACAAAGCAATATCGTCGACGCACCTGGCCGATCCAAGGACTGTCGACGACTCATTGGCGTTGAATTTTCGGCGCCCAACACAAAAATCCAGGGCGAACCGAATCACATTTCACACAACAAATATACTGTCCGCGAGTTGCAAGCATTCCGCGAGAAATTTCCCATTAAGATCACATCACAAGTAGACACTTTCTACACTTGCCTTTAAATAAAACAATAACGAATCGATTTAGGCATTTTCAAACACTTTTCGCAATCGTTTTCACTCTGATATTTACTTATTTTTATTGGCCTTTGATGTTGTGGCAGACTCTACCTGTCAATTTTTTATTGTGTTTTCTCTTTCAGGATTGGGATGGAGTGGATTTTTAGATAAAGTTTTTTTTATTATAATATGTTGGTATACCTGTGAGAGATGCTTTTTTTTTCTTTTTTAGAACAGGTGAAATAGTCGTTTATAGGTATTTATGTGGAACTTTGTTCTGCTGTTAGTCTCCTGTTTAGTTCAATCTTCATTCATATAAAACATTTCAGATATTTTAAATTTAATTAGTTTAAGTTTCCTAGAATATCACTCTATGCTTTTTACAATTTTAATACTTTTTACTGGATACGGCTTTGTGTCAATTTTTTTGATATTTTCATATGCTTTATAATTGTTTCATTCATAAAAAAATAATAAAATAAAATTTTAATTTAAAGCTAATGGAATATTTTAGAACATAGAAAAAATTTAATATGGTAATACTACATAAATAATCTTGATTATTACTGTTGCCAACAAAAGCCATAAAATGTCACACAATTCTTGTGCGAAATTGTGCAAGAATCTGACAGTTCCTAATTATAAATAAAAATATTAGCAAACTTTAGCTATATTTTAAATTAAATTTTATAATTTGTTCCATAATTATATGAAAATATTATTAGTATACAAAACATGGCTGGACAGCTAAAAAAAATTTATAAATTAGTACCGCAAAGTACGCTATTTTTATTCTGTGACGTACAAGAGAAATTCCGACCAGCTATGAAGTACTTTGACCCTATGGTGAAGAATTCAAATAAATTGGTAATTTTAGAATTATTTTAATATATAATACTTCTATTTGTATTTAATATTTATTCTTTTGTAATAATTATCAAATGTCGGCGTAAATTTGTGGGGTATCTATCCATGCATGACCATCCATATTAATCAACAGGCAACAATTCGTTCACCGGTTAACTTGTTGATCTTTTCAAATGTTGAATAATATATAACATATAAAAGTAGGAATACTGATTAGCTAAATTTAAGTTAAGCCGGAACAATTCTTGATGAGGGCACAAGTTTTCTAGTGTGAGAGTACATTTTAAGTTGCAAGAATTGCAGAATTTTTGAAAGAACCGTCGATTTATACTAATAGGAGTGCAAATTTGTTAACATTTTTACATGGTGCCATTCAGTTAAAACTTATGATCCCACTTGCAACTAATTTTTTGTACATGCATCGTATTATGCATTTTTCGTTCTCATTTTTCACTAATATCTTCGTCCCAAATTGGGGTAATTCTGGTTTGACTCATTTACACGAATTTTATATGATACCACCCGCATTACTGTTTGTTATATGATCTAAGGTTCAAATACGTGTAATGCCCTGATTTTAATTAAGTAGGATCCATAAGAATCCGAAGTTTATGTCAGAAATAGACCACATTTAAAAGCCGATATACATAGTTTTATATTCTCGATCCAAGTCACCTTGTCAACTTAGTGTTGATAGAATAGAATCAAAAACCATTTATTGAAGAACTACAGTTTACGCTACGTTACAACTTTAGGTACATCGAATGAGTAATAGATAGTTGGAATTACCAATAAAATACAAAGTTGTTTAGCGAACTAATAAAGGAGAAATGAACCTACTCATATTAGCACTATAGATTAGGATAATGAAGATATATAATAGCGAGCTTAAAGTAAAGCTTCAAATGCAGATTAATATAAGATAAAGATACAAAAGTAACAATAACAATTGTCAGTAGGCTACAAAATTTTTAGCGAATTAATGTAGGAGCACCAAACAGGCTCACTGCGGCTGAAAGTTATATTGATACAATAGTAGAATGCCAAAGTTGTGTTTGAACACTAAAATTATCGCAATGTGTGATGTAATTTGAAAGCAATTGAGTTAAATCCAATTGGACAAGGAAACATTGATATAAAATTCATCAATATCATTCAATGGATCCTCCTAATAGTAAATCTCTTTTTCTATAATATGCCTATCACTAATTCTCATTTGTTTTAGTCCTGGAAAGCTCGTGGTGGCTTTAAATATCTGCATTATTTAATGCGCTGGAAGTCGAGACAGAAAATACTACCTACTGAAGCTAAGCAAAGTATTTGACTCGCTTCTTGTTACATTAGTTCTAGCAGATATTAACGTTATGTTTTGCACCCACGCAGAGATCTTATAGCATTACTCAAAAGCGGTTATTCGGTAACAATATTGAATTTATGGCTTTAATTGGAGCTTGGCTGTAGATATTAGCTCTGATATGTACAGTATGTAATATCTCTGGGATTGACACTGTTGCGCTGTCAGATTGAAAGATATTGGAATGGTTCAAACGTTAGTGGGATTCTTTTAAACCAAAGAGATCAGAGTATATGGCATCCATAGCCACCAGTCATCTATTGAAGAGATTTGTTCAAATTCGAGTTGTAATTTGCATCCATAAAGTTTTTAAGATATACCCATGGTCTGAAGTGAAGTTACACAGTAGATTGAATCTCCCAGTACATTATCTGTATGAAGTTCACTTGATAACAGTAAGATATGATCCTGCTTAACATCCAGATTTTATGATTAAGGAAAAGGAAAAGGGAGAGTTAACTCCGCCCAACTCCGAAATCATTCCATTTTACTCTGGTTGGGAAATATTGGTCAGGTAGCATTTTGCATCGTAGTGAGGTGTTTTTCTTTATAAAAACCTGCACTGTTTTCTAGACTAGTTGTATATGTCCATACAGATAAGTATCACCAGCTTTCAGACCAAAGTACGTAAAATCACAATCATTCAGCTCTATGCATGCGCCCACTGAATTAGCAGATTTAACAAACAAAAATGCCTTTTATCAGTTTCATTAAACCTCTCGTAAATAAAGCTTCTAAAACTGATGTAAATAAAATTACGTGGTGTATTAACGTCAAGATTGTGTCAAATAACATTGATCAGGAGCATTTAATGATTAGAATTGGGTTCGGTGAAATGAACGGAAATTCATATCTATTTGTCGAAACTTCTGCTTGGTCGATCTGTTTAAATATGTTTAAAATGCAATTTAACACCTTGAGTTCCTGTAGTCGGCAGAACTGGGAATCAAATCGACCACAATGCGGTGAACGCATCTATATAGTTATCATGGAATTCTAAGGAACGAAAGTGCTGTCATGCGAACCAGGTCTATCACAAGTACTACGGAGGAATCCTATCAATAATATTTTCTATGCGATTCAAATCGTTTCACATCAAATTCACTCATTTTAGAAGGCATAATTCAATAAAAATTCCTTTGAGACTTACAAAATGCTAGTGTAGGAAGCCACAGCTAGAAAGCATGGCTTTATGGCTTTATAAAAAGGGAAGGATGTTTAGGGAATTCGGAAAGAACAATTCATAGCTGGCGATAGTTGGAGCCGGTCACCCGTTTCTTGCACCGATGTTATGTCTGATTGCTGTTAATTGAGGCTTACTTATGTGCATTTATAAAGAAAAATTGTGCTTCAGCTGCACTTGACAAGAGATTCATTCCCAGGTCAGGGGAAAAAACTAAAACTCTATTAGCCTTAACAGAAAATGTCGTACGATTACATTATATCAGCTTACAAAACATAATGTAATTAAATTTGAGACCTCTGTTTGTAGTACTGATTAAGTAAATATGTAAAGTAAATTAATTTAAATATATTAAACCGTAACCTTTACTGAAAAAAATTCTACATGATAATTTAGGGTATTAACAATGCCACATGAGCGGTGATTTTCATACTGAATTTTACTTTCAAAAATTATTAGTTTCATAATTATGGGGCAATAGTTAAAGGTTCGTTATTTAAAATTGATCTTCGGAACATATATACATATACTTGAAAAATATTTTTATGTCTCTTGTATATCCTAATCTAGAGTACGTTTTTCGTAATTTGCGCGACTCCAATATATTTCACATATTATTAGCTGCGTTCTCTTATGTAGAAAATAAAGGAACGCTCAAGAGAATAAGGCATATAGATATTTCAAGTAGATGGCATTAGTTGTCACTAATTATTGACTGACGTATAAAAGATTATTAAAAGTTGATGCCGAAACGTAGACGATCTTTATAAAAGTTTGAAGACAGCACGCTATGTGTACTGGGTAATTTTCCACATCTCGCAATTTGTAGCAATAATATCATTGGGAATGAAAAACTGAAGTTTTGTTTTTGCAGAAAATTCATTCATTCTGGGGGAAAGCATTCTTTGATTCCTTTATTCGACAATTGACATTTTCTTCTGTTTCTGTCTCTTCAGATTTCGTATTTTTGGCTAACATGGCAACAAAACTTTTCCACTCTTTCCACTACCTCCACTCTCGTTATTTTTGTGAGTTTTAGAGATTGAATTGTTAATTCACATTTAATTTTTTCTGTATTATTGTCGTTTTCATTTGAACATCAGTTTCGCTCTACAGGCAACCTAAGTGCTGTCAAAGCGTTCGTTTGAAGCAAAAAATGACGTCATGGGTTGTCTTTGGTAGCAACCAGTGATGGGACTTTGCTACTATAGTAGCAAAATTGCTACCTTTTAAGCATGTTTGCTACCTTGCTACTTTAGATCCAAATTTGCTACTTTTTCGCTTTTTCTCATTTATTGGAAAAAAAAATAAATAAAAATATTAAAAAAAGAATTTACTGTGAATGTGATGTTTCAGATTTTAAAACTACTAATACGAGGAAAGGATTCTAATTATGTACGTTACGTACGTTGCATGCAGGCCTTTGCGTTGCTGTTGCTGTGCTGGACAAACAAAACTATCATTCCGTTTACATGAATACTTGAGTACTTTACTCAAAATACACTTCAAACTCAAGCAGGGTTTTTGTTTGAATTAATTACAATTACTTGACTCGAAATTTTCTTGAAATTTACTTCAAACTACATTTTACCTTTGACAACTCTGCATTAGGTTCAATGCATAGGTGCGGATTTTTAGACAAACATCTTGAGAAAAGTGCTAAAAATTCCTCGTTGCCGTTTTCATAATTCGCACAAATGAAGACGTTCAAGTACTGAAGTTGCGTTTACATGAAATTTTTTCAAGTAAATCGAACCAAATTTTGTGATTAACTTGACTCAAGTATATTTGGAGTCAATGCGCGTTTATATGATGCTTTGATTACTTGATATCTACTTGAAGTATACTTCAAGTATTCATGTAAACGTACTGAGTGACAGCAAGTTGGCGTGGCGGTGGCGTTTTTCTTTCAGCCATTAAGGAATTGTGTTTTATGTTGTGGTGATTATTATGAATGTTTCACTTCAAATTCATTTTCATTTTGCAGCACGTTTTGCTTTGTTTGACCATTGTAATTGTCAATGTCATTGCTTGCTGTTTGATAATTGCTATATAAATTAATTTCGCATTTATGTTGTGAATTTGAGATTTGATTTCTGGTGATTGCTGCTGTTTGTTGATGGGATAATATTTATACCTACAACAAAAAGGATAAGCAAGCAAAAAATTCTGAGTAAAATTTTATTGCCCTTGGTACTGACAACACATCAGTAATGAGAGGTGAAGTTACGGAAGTTAGAGCACGATTAGAGAAATTGAATAAACATTTATTTTATCTTAGATGCACTTGCCACTCCCTCCACTTGTGTCTTGTGGCTGCTATGAAAAAAATTCCTCGCAAAGTTGAAAATTTCCTTTCTTGCGTATATAGTCATTTTGCCCATAGTGTTAAGACGCAAAGTGACTTGACAGAATTTCAGATAGTTTTAATTTAAATTTAAATAAAATTCTAAAATTAAGCGGTACACGCTGGTTGGAGGTGGATTAAATCATTATAACAATCTTGGCGCAGTGGTCAACTTTACTTCATTACTTCACTCTGTTTACTTTTAAAAATCCTAATAATTTTGATGTAAATGCAATTCTTGATTGTCTGAATAGTGCAGAGATAAAATTATACTTATTATTTTTGTGCTATATTTTCGGTGAGATTAATAATCTCTATAAAACCTTCCAGTCTGAAAAAATTTTAATACACAAACTAAGACCTTTAATTGAAAATAACTCCAAAAATATTTTAACAAATTGCTAGAACACATTCAGTTGACTGCAAATTTAATGACGGTTCATTTCATCTTGAAAAATCGAGAATGTTTTTTGGAATTAAATTGGCACAGTTTCAATCTTTAAATGCTTGTGGAAATATTAGTGATATCCAAGATAATCTATTGACATTTTACATAGAATTGTGCCAACAAATTAAGAAATTGAGACTATTAGAATATTTGGATCCAAGGAAGATTAGAACAGGCGAAATGACTTTAATTCTTCCTTTAGTGGAAACCTTTCCTTTTCATAATGAAATAGATATTAAAAAACTTAATTTAAAGTGGAGGCTTCTCATAATCTTTAAAAAGTTAGACCTACTTGTTGATTGTAACGATATTGCTAAAACTTGGCTAAATTTATCAAAAAAGAAAAATCATTTTGAATAACCAATTTTCGAGAATCCTTAAAACTATATAATTAATTTATTTGTCCTTCCCCAAAGTACGCCTGCTACTAAACGAGCATTTTCAGATTTTAATAACTTAAAAAATAAAAAAACATAATACCTAGGTGGAATATTGAAATAGTTTCGGCTGTACTTCTTTGTAGGGAACTGATGCATCGTCAAATGAACTAATTAAGTACTGCAGTCTGAATAAATTTTTCGATGGAGTTTTTATAAAGAAATAAAAGAAAGTTCGCACAATTAATGGTGTAAATACAATTATAATAAAATAAAACGTAACATTCTATAATTACATACATTTTTTTATCCATACTCTCTAGTCTGTTTGCTACCTTTTTGGCGATTTTGCTACTCTTTATTCTCAAATTTGCTAGCATAATTTGGCAGGGAAGTCCCATCACTGGTAGCAACCAAAAAGCATCAGGTTCGCTCTCAAAATTTTCTCGGGTACACTCACTGACATGTATATAAATGAACTGACTGATCTCCTGTTTCATGTGGTACCAGTTTTGATTTCAAAATGTATGCTCCGACTGGCGCTGTATTTAAATTATTTGGGAATATATTTATATATGCACGTCAGTGGGATTTACAGAATTTACCACAAAACTATTTGGGATTATTTGTATTGTTAAATTTCAATTATAAAGCGAAGGAAGTGTTTTTGACAAGGCTGTTTTGGTTGGAAATACCGCTGAATCGTTACAGTTCAGTGGTAAAGTATGCTCTTACGGAAAGAGACGGGAACATGAAAGTGGTGCCATTTGCTTTCATGCATTTTTGGTTCAACGAGCAGTATATTTATATACATGTCAGTGTACACTATGAGTTTACTCACACAAACAAAGTCTAGTATTGATTTGATATTAATGTCATTTGACGTTATTTTAAAAGCAACAATTATTATTAAGACCACTCTACTATTATTATATTATATTATCATCAAAATTATTCCGCAAACAAATTACCAAACACTTTCCGCACAAAATTCATAGCGTACTTTGACGTTAGTATACATACACAAACGAACTTTGTCAGGTGCATTCTGAAACCGTTCGATTGAACGGCGTTGCCTCCAGAGCGAACCTGGATGTTCAAACGAAAACGGCATAAGTCTCAGATCTCCTGAGATACTTTCTGCTGCCCGATTTTGAAACATGGTGTTCAGATTTTGATGTCGGTGAGCTTTCAAACAAATATCATTAACATAATCTAAATATTTAGATTTTTTTGGCATTGTATATTACGTGGGCTATTGTCAAGCCTATTCGCAATAACATCATTAAAAGTGATAAAGAATAGCGGCAGTGAAGGTACATATCCTTGTCGAACTCTGAATAATTTTTATTGTAAAGAGCTCGGCATTTTGAATAGGTGCAACAATTCATAATGTTTTGCGGAATTATTTATTGATGTAGCTCGTTTTATATTACATGTCCCAGAAAAGTTATGTAAAAACGAAAGTTCTGTGTATTTCTTCATAATGATCTACAATCGTCCTTTTGTGAGCACAGATCCCTGCTTTCTTATTGTTCAGTTGGCTGTTGTTTGAATTCTTGTCAGATTATATTATTACAAAAGATGGAATCATTAAAATGGAAAACAGCATTTCTACATCAGGGACACTTACCGTCGAAAATATTTTCGGAAAATTTATTTATTCATTTATTTATTTATTCAGTCTACCGATTACAACAATCTTACAGACAGGAAATATTACATGTTTTTACATATAAGCTATGTATACACATTAGGCAAGCATTAGAAATAATCATAGATCATAGAATTATTAACATAATCATAGACATCATTATAATGAATCATTAATTATAGAAATTATTTACATTAATTAGTGGCAATTTTTCCTTAGAAATATAACATAGACATATGTCAATTACAAAGTTATATCGAATATATCCTTAGCAAATACAATTAAATGTCGATTGAAGAATTAATTAATAGCAAGGGTTAAGGAATAATGCAGAAAATTGAAGGAAACTAGGTGGAAGGAGAAGCACAGGACCAAGTCGAGGTGGGAATCGAACCCACGACCCCAGGGATGGTAGCCAGCGCGCTTACCAACTGAGCTACCGAGGCCACATTTCCTCCGTTGTTATGATATTTTGGCCTATGATCTTAGACATTACATGAAGCATCATCTGATTGGGTAGATTTTCCTATTATGTTCTCACCGTCAAGAGTGTACGACCTAAAAAGTTTCTGATTTGAATTTGGTAATGTATTGTATTTTTGCTTAAAATTTCAAGCTGCGAGTGAAAAAGAACTAAGTAGATTTTGTAAATTTTTATGATTCTTTGCAAACATGGAATTGTGAGCGAAATCTAAGATCGAAGAAATCTAAGGGAAAACTTAAGGCTTAATTCAGATGAAGAAAGTTTCATTTAGGTTGTATTAATTTGTTATGCCAAAAGAAAATAGGTTGGTCTTACTTGCAGTGTTGTTTTTTTAATTATTTAGAAGGCCTAATATATTTCAAGCAGTTGACTTGTGACATGAAAAATGTATCACTAATTTACTGTTTGATAATTATCGGATGAGGAAGAAATTGGCAAAACCAAGACAATATATTCACTGCACGGATTCAAGTAAAGTTTTGCTTGACGCACAAAATCGAAAAAAAAAAAAATAAAACAGTTTTTAGTTTTTCTAAATAACCACAAACTTATCTAGTCCACTCAACTGCATGTATCCAATTCATTTGTTGCTGCACTTTCTATCGAAGAGTACTTTTCCACCCCTCCATTACCAAAAACATAATTTTGAGATTTTCAACATTAGCTGATGACTGTCTACCAAACTTTCAACATTTAACTACGTAATGTAGTTGAACGTTTTCCAAATATACCTTCTATCAATCGAGTCGAAAGCCTTCTCGTAATCCAGGAAAGCTAGGTATATTGTGACTGGTTCTCTGTAGATTGGTTCACGATGATCCTCAAGGTGTTAATATGATCTATACAGGAGTGATCTTTCTCAAAACTAACATGCTGACTTCTTATCATTCAATCGACTACCGTATTTTCGTAATTGCTTTCTTTTGGTCGCTCTAAAAAATAACTCCGAAGAAGTATATTGGCCACTTCTATGTATAGTTGCTTAGAAACCTTTGGAAAATCCAGCTGGTCGGTATTCTGGCGGAAATTTTCTGTAAATAAATTTTTTTTTGGTACTACCTATCTTGCAATTCTTCTAAATTAAGTCAGTCTCTGTTTCGTTTAACCACGTTGCGCTGTGTGCTCCTGACTGTAGCGATCTTTAGTGACAAGATGGTGATCACATCTTATGTCTATTCATCTGAAACTTTGGTCGTAATCCACTATACTTTTCAGCAGCGATTAATGCCCATATGGTCTAAATGGCTTCCTATATCGTTTTATTGTTTGAGCACAGACAAGAAATACCCAGGTATCGACGGTAGTACTAAGAAAGTGATGTATGGAAGAGCTTATAGCAAACCTCAATAACCCACTGATCTCTGCTAAATATATCATGGGCACGAACCAAAAATGTTTTTCAATATAGGCGCAAAATTCATTCTTTCTTAGAATTTAAATCGACCATATTTCTTCAGAATTCGTGTGCATTATTGGTGGCTGCTGAAGACAGTTTCGGCTTCGTAGAAGTTGGATTGATTTGGTTGCTTGGGCTTGTTACCTAAAAAGGTCTGGTCAAAATTACTGATTTTTCCTCCGCGTAATTACAAACCATACCGAAGTGGTTGGTAATTTTACATGGTTGTGACCAAAGGCTTCCAATTCTTCCAAACTGGTTTGGTCTCCGCCTAAACGTGCCCACGGTTACGTTTGGTGACTGGCCTTATGCCTTGCCTTCTAATGATGTTTGCAAGTTCGCTGTTGTTAAGCCGATTTCAGTATTTTAATTACTCATTAAAAAAGAAGATGCCTCCTCTTGGCATAGATGCGCAGGTGGACAGTAAAAAATGTAGATATATTGACCACGTAATGAATACGAAAAAGACCAGTTGCAACATTGGGATACATCCGTGTGCAATTGCACCTGGTCAGTGTCTACCCTGTTGCCCCCACCCCCTAAATTTAGCTATGCAAGTAAAATTAGTAATAAAATCATCATGGTAAGTCAAGATATGAAGTGTTGATAGAATATCAATGCCATGATTGGCTTTGACTTCTGTGAGCAGTAATCCTACCGTGTTTAATGTTTTTTGGTAGCGTAATCTATAGCAGGGTTGATAGCAGATGCGCTTGTAAGGTCTATGTTGAATTTAACGATTGCAATCGTTTTATTTTTAAACTCTGCATGCTTTCCATTATCAGTATCAATTACTTAAAGGAGAGGGTACTGATATATTTTATATCTTTTATTTGTCTACTTTTCTAAGTATGGTTTGCTTTTGCTTACGAGAACATAAATAAATCATATTGTTCATTTAACTAGGTAACATACAAACATCCATCTTATAGCTTTCACTAAGTCACTCTAGTTGGAATTCCGATACAAATACATACATATATATTATGTACTTCATTCCTATAACGGCTTGCAATCATTTGAAGTTACACGAACCTGTCACGTTTCTTAATTAAAAATTTAAAACAAATTTTCTTAATTTTTAGGTTCAAGCTGGAAAGATACTTGAAATTCCCCTCTTAGCAACCGAACAGTATCCAGAGAAATTGGGAAACCTTGTTAAGGAAATAGATATATCTCACAGCTGCGGAGTATTCCCGAAAACAAAGTTCAGTATGGCAATTGATCCGATACTTTGCAAAATTGAAGAGATCTACGGAAATAATCTAGAAGACATCATTCTATTTGGTATAGAGGTTTGGTTTTCTTGAATTCTCTTTAATAATATTATATTTTTGAATTCATGATGTTTTACTCAAATTTCAGACTCACATTTGCGTCGAACAGACAGCCATGGATTTTGTTGAGAAAGGTTACAATGTGCATGTCGTTGCTGATTGTTGCATGTCGCGACTTTTACAGGACAGAGACATGGCTCTAGGAAGATTGAAACAGATTGGATGCCTTATTACTACTAGCGAAAGTGTAATTTTTAACTTAATGCGAGATAAAGAACATCCAAAATTCAATGATATCAGAAAATTGGTAATTGAACCGTCCGCCGATGTTGGAATATCTGCGAAGCTTTGAATTATGTTTTCATTGAAATTTGATAATTCACCATTCCACCAGAAATTCCATAACAACTTAGCCTGTGTGTGCGTGGTGAAATATTTTAAATCCGCGTTGTTTTTTACAAGCAATTTTTGGAGGAATGTTCAATTTGATAATGAAATTTGATTTGTGTAAACTGTTTGGCTAGTTATGTTTAATTTGATGTTGAAAAATATGTTTTGTACAAAGTTGTTAAAATCTATAGCAAATTCAATTATTTATTTTGTGATATGTCAGAGGGCAATAGATAATAGAACGGGTGTTCTATCGCTTTCAAGTTGAAGTATTTTTTATGTAATGGTTGTGCTACCTCCCCAATTATGTACGTGTATATACCTACTATCAACAACAAACACTTACACATCAGGGTAAAATCAATAAGCAGCACAAGACTACAATTATTATACTTGAATAAAGATGAATTTACGGAAAATTTCCAGAAAGACAGTTTCTCGAAAATCAATTTCTCTAACGAACAATTTCTTCAAATTTCTCTAAATATAAATTGAAATAATAACGGTCGGGAATTCTTTTTGTCAAGGGCAAATTAAAATTCTCGGTTAAGTTCTGTTGTTCAGATGTGCGATAGCAATTTGAAATTAATTAATTTTGTGATAATTTGCTTATTAGGAAACTACCTTTCAGGGAAACTGCTTACGATCAATTGGTTTCCGGGGAAATCGATGTTGCTTTTAGGGAAATTTTGCACTTACAGTACAGCGATATCTGCTAAAGCTTGTTCCTGAACATAATCATTTTTATAACGGAATGCGTACTGATATTCATCGAGTTTAAGAATTATTTTCGAAATTTAATCATTAATCACTTCAACTTGAATGATTTAATCAAGAAAGATGAGCAAGGAAATTTCTCGAATACAAAACATCTTGAAAGTTGCTCTTGTGAATAATTTTAGTCATAAATACGTTAATTTTTCCTTTTAATTTTAATTTATTTATGTTTGAGCCCGTTAATTTCTACGCTTATAACTAATCCTAGATCTCCGAGAAAAGGTTTGCGTAATGCGTTAGCTCTCAATCTAACCAGGCCGATGCATACATCATACATAAATGCTGAATTATTTCAATTTCTTCTTAGTACATAAAATTTCTACCGAGGTCGTTGTAACGAGCACGTACGCGTTCGGCATATTTACTAAAAAAACTTTCCCCGAAGAAGTTACCAGGTAACCATTAACGAGAGATACCAGATATGATACAGAGGAGTTCAGTTTCTGAAAAGAGCTAGCTAATGTTTGGTATACTGGCGGATCCACGAAGGATAACAAAACAGACGCAGGAGTGGTGGGTCCAGAAGTGGAACTCTCCACTTGGAGCTTCATCATCCACCTTTCAGGGGAAAGTCTATGCTATAGAGGCTGGAGCTCAGGAAGGGCTAAACAACGACCACACGAACTCACATCTATATTTGCTCAGAAAGTCAGCTGCGCTCCTGGCTCTTTATTCGAAACAAGTCTGGCGCTGCCACACGAAACTCCAGCTTCTGTTGTTCGGCACACGAAGGAGTGGATGGATATGAAAAAACGGACGATCTGTCTAAAAATACGATTGAATTCTTCATCCCCTCTCTTAGCAGACAATCCCCCAGTTACTGGACACCCTTCTGTTATTTTTGTAAGATGATAGATAAATCCAGCAGCGAACTGTGTCGGGCGTCCGAAGAGGATGACGAAACCTCCAAGCATATCATTATACGGATATCCCGTGCTTGCAGCCTTAAGCGTACTCATAAAGCTAGTAAAGAGGATGTATTTATCCTCATTACTTAAGGGAAGGACAAAATAGATCCAATCTGGTGACTGTGTCTGCGGGAGTCTGGTCGGCCCTACTCTTAACCTTAACATTAATATTCCACACATTACATCGGTCTCTTTTTATGAAGATAACGGTCTTTTGAGAATTAATTTCGGGCCATAGACTATCTCATCTATACTTGGTAGCATAACTGGTCTTCAAATCCATTTTTTAAACTGATTTTTCAGAGACATTTTACCGAACTTGAACCATGCAACATAAGACTTATTTGTATTGAGTGAATTTTGTGTTCCTGAATAAAACCTTATCGAAATCGATAAACATTGACATCGAGTCTAGAACTTCCATACGGTACCTGTATGTTTAAGCATTAATTATTGACAACTGTAGGTGCCATGCCTTCAGCTGCCTTAAATCTATCAATGAAAATTGAAATTCCTGGCTTGTGATTTTCTTGCTAATCTTCTTTATCTGAAATTAACCACTGTGTGGCAGAGATAACCCTCCCACTTCTACATTTAGCTGTATTTCAGGTTTGTTCATTTGCTGGAATCTAAGTTGATCATTTTGTCTAGCTCGTTTTTTACTTCGTCCATAATTTTATATGGTATTCGACGAGGCGGGCAAATTTTAAACTTTGGATTTGGTTTTAGGTCGATGTCATATTCAAAATTCTTCAGGCAACCAAGACCTTCAAATATTTCTTTTTCTATTTGAAATGTCTTAATTATTTTTATTAACCCTAATTTTTCACAAGCATTAACACCTAAAATTGGATTAATGTTCTCATTTACTACTTTAAATGCAACCCTATATCACAGTATATATCATACAGTAGCCCAGCTCTGTCAAAACTGTCAAGTGAGTAGGATGCTTCTATAAAGAGACTATACTTTCTCTTTCAACAGTTTTAACTAACACACTAGTCAATTTTTAATACATGGATTCCTATGTAAATCTAAAGTGGAAGAAAGAGAACTGATGGCATTCTTAAACTTTTACTAGAGGGAAAGAGGCAAAATGACACCACTTTACCGTCAAACAGCTGTTTAGTAATGGAACAATACATTTGTCGCCGATTGCCGATATGTGTACATACATAAAACTAATACTTCCGTCAACGGTCGTGCAGCTAGCTACTGTTCGCCCATTTATGTCCGTATCATACTTAATAGTTCCCTCTTGTGGGATAAAATTTTAAGGTTATGTTTTTTTAATTGAAATTCTAAAATTCACTTTTCAGTAGTTAGTTCTAAGCTATTCTACTGTATGATATATACTGTGACTTAACTCTACACTTTTTTAATTCTGTCTCTGTATTTTTAATTAAGCTTTTTGGGATTATATTGCATTGTGCTCCTATATCTAGTTGCATTTTGCAATCTTTACCAAAATTGAATTTAACAGTAAGAGGAGTCAGTATCAATATTTGCAAGTTTCATACATTTTTCAATGCGAATTCCTGGCAAACTATTTGTAGCAGAATAATGATTTATGCCTTAAATTAAAGGTAACGAAGAGATCTAGTAAATAACGTCGAGAAAAATAAAAAAATGCATTGGAATTGAGATATTAGCTTGGAAACTTGTAAAAAATGGTAAAAATTGATTTTTTTCAAATCAAATTGCTCTTAGTAGGTATTCTCATTTCTTTATATTATGACTATTTTAGAGAGATAAAGCCTAGATCTAGCAAATAACGTCGAGTTTTTTCATTTTTAGTAACGCATTTTTTAATTTTTAACTCTAATAGTACTTGTTTTTTCTCTTGATATTTCACCGACGAGAAATTGCAATATTTCGTTGAAAGTTTTAGAAATATAAAGCAAAATAGCATATTTAACAACTAAGTGCAAAATAAAATTTAGGAGAGTTAATTCTCTTTAAAAATTTTCAATTTCTTTGAACTGCAAATTTTCATTTTCGTCTTAAATTGTCGCATGTTAGGTTTCTGTCTTTTACGCTAGATGTCTCTAATGTGACTTGTGGTCTAGGTCTAGGCTAATTTTATATGTAAAGGGTTTTCCAATAAGAGGTTATTTTAATTAGCCCGCTATTTCGGTAGATGTCACTTTTGGAGCTGTCATTTTTTGACATTTGACAAGTAGAAACTACGCCATTAATAAAAATGGAACGATACACGATTCAACAACGCATTGAAATTATTAAAATTCACTATAAAAATGGTGAAAATGTGGCAGAGACGGTTCGTAAAACTCGAACATTTTTGGGTCGTCGTGAAGCACCTTGTCGGACCGCAATACAGAAATTGGTAGAAAAATTCGAGCTGTCGGGACAAGTTAGTGATGTGAAGAATAAAACCCGTGCACGTCTCTCAAGAACAGCCGAGAATATTGCTGCTGTAGCCGAAAGTGTTGAAGAAAACCCAGGTTTGTCCATTCGTCGTTGTTCTTTGGAATTAGGCATTCCACAAACGTCATTACACCGTATTTTGCATAAAGATTTGGGTCTTAAGGCTTATAAAGTTCAGTTAACACAAGAACTCAAGCCGGCGGATCATCAACAACGTCGAGTCTTTGCTGATTGGGTCCTTGAAATGCATGAAAATGATCCGGAATTCCACCTCGATGGCTTCGTCAACAAGCAAAATTGTCGCATGTGGGGCTCGGAAAACCCAAGAGTTATTGTTGAAAAGCCTCTCTATCCTCAACGTGTGACTGTTTGGTGCGGTTTATGGTTCCGCGGGGTCATTGGACCTTACTTTTTCGAAAATGAGGCTGGAGCAACAGTTACGGTGAATGGATTGCGCTATCGACAGATGATTAATGATTTTTTATGGCCGGAATTGGATGGTATTGATCTGGACAACGTTTATTTTTAACAAGACGGCGCTACGTGCTATACAAGCAACGAAACCATTGATCTTTTACGGGAAAAGTTTCCGGACCGTGTTATCTCTCGAAGAGGTGATCACAATTGGCCACCGAGATCTTGTGACTTAACACCTTGCGACTTCTTCCTTTGGGGCCACGTGAAAGAGAAGGTCTACGCCAACAGCCCAGCGTCGATTCAGGACCTCAAAGATGGAATTCGTGAAGCTATCGAGGACATAGGGCAGCCACTTTGCGATTTGGTTATGGAAAATTTCATGAAAAGGATATGGTCCTGTAGGCGTGGTCGTGGTAGTCATTTGGCTGATGTTATTTTCCATTATTAACGGCATACCTTTCTCTTTATAACGAAATAAAGATCCGATCATTTGTCTCAAAAAATGGCATTTTTCTTTGAATTTCAAAATAACACCTCTTATTGGAAAACCCTTTATTTTCATATTTTCAGGTCACAAACCTACGTATAGTAAGTTTTATTGCCTATAGGCTCGCTGGCATCTAAATTGAAATTTTTGCTGAGTACTGACTCCTCTTAAGAGATACGAGTCGAACATATTAGCAAGTGGTTACCACTCGTAACGAAGAAAGTTGCTCAACGTTCTTTGCCACTCCGAAAAGTCAAAGGGGATGTTGGATTATTCGTTTTATTTTGGTTTGTAAATGGTGGAAATGTAAGACTTCCCAATCATCCATTTTAGTTAGTAAAACTAGGGAAACGTACATTATTCAAATTTACGAATCGTATCTTTTCAAAATACAAGAATTAAAAATTTCAAATAGCAGTCACAGAACAGGATCAATATATACTTTGTACGTATATAACCGTCGGCAAGTTAAGAAAATTTGACTTCTTAATAATATAAAAATTATTAAGCCAAGCTCAGGAGATGAACTATGATGCAAAACACAGCATGGCTAGAAAGTGATAAAGAAAGTAATTAGGGAACGTTCGGAGAGTGGGAAAGCTGCCGATGTATGCCACCCTTAAACTTTCGCAGATTGCATGCCGGAAGAAACACAGAAGATGGTAGTCTGTTCCACGTTCGTACAGTTCTGGATGAAAAATCATCACGGAATTTCACTCTAACGTCCGAAAGTATTTTGAAGGGTAAAAGGATGTGCGCAGCTTGCAGTGCGAGTATTACATACAGGAATCAGAGATCAGACTAGATATTTCATCAGAACATTGACCATGCATCTAGAAATATAGGAGCGGAACGCAACCAACATAGCGGTGGTGCTCGAGTGAGTCCATATGACAAGTTTTTGCCACATCGCCAATTAGATGAAGGCTCTCTTTTGGACAATATCCAATGAAGATAAGGCTCTGTGACAAGCACCGGCCTACATATGGAAATTGTATTCCATTCTATGCCCAATGTACGACTTGTAGAAAAGCGCTAGAATTGATGGGCTGAAATATTTCTTACACCTTTTCAGAAATCCAAGATATTTTGATGCTTATTTAGCAACAGAGAAGTTGTGATCTGTTCATCTTAACATACCGCAAATATTAATGTCAAGAATGCATAAAGACAGTGCTTCGTCAAGAAGTGTTCCAAACGGGAGTGGAAAAACTATGATCTTATTTTAAAGAGATGGGATAGCTTTGGAGCTTAGATGTATTGAATTCGATGCGATTCGGTTTGCTCCAAGCGAGGATATTACCAAGGTGGTTATTCAAGGATTTTATCATGCAATCTGGTTTGACAGATGTGGCGTTTTTCTGTAGTCCATAAGAGTGTCAAAGGAGTAAGCGAAATCAAGGGTATTGCCATCGGAAAAACAATGGATAGGATTGAAAGTAACGGAAAGCAGATCATTAATGACAATTGAGAAGAGAGGCACACCGGCATTTATTGGCTGAGATTCAGATGTAATGCTATCTAATATAATCCGTATTAAGCGACCAGATAAGACACGTTACATCCATAATAGAAGAGGACGAGAGAGAGGCCAAGTGCTTTGGCTAAAAGGGCTGAATGCCAGACAATAACAAAAGCCTTTGAAATATCTAGGGCAACGATTTTGGACTCACAAAAATTGTGAAAACTACGATTTCAACGTTCCATTAGAAAAGTCAGAAAAAGAAAAGCCATATTGGCGATAATTGAGGGTTTGATTAGTTTCTAGATACTTCATTAATTTGGAGCTAACAATAGATTCACAAATCTTTGAAAAAATCGAAGTGATTGCAATTGGTCGATAATTTGAGGGATCGCTACCCTTTCCTTTCTTGGGAATAGGCTGAACGTGAGCTAGTTTTTAAGCAATTGGACCCTTTCCTGTCGAATAAGGTAAGTAGAATGGTTTTCGCAGAGCTTTAGCCAAGAATGAGGTAAAGCTTTTATATAACGGTGACCTGAAACCAAAGGATGGATGCTCGGGCTATCGGTCCTTCTTTTGGACAACAAACTATCAGGACCTGCAACTATGGTGACGGTGATCTCCTTAAGGACCTTGACCATATCTCTCGTACGGATGTGTATTGGCTCTTGTACACATCCACAAGGGAGATGTAAAGTGGGTGAAAAAGGAGAATTTTAAGTTAAATATTAGTTTTATTCAGGAAGTCAACAATCACTTCATTGTAAAGTAGTGAAGGAATAGAGGAACTGCTGAAGTTGCTCCTGATAGTTTAGACCTGGGACGAGAAACCTTTGCTGCCTTTGCGTCTTGCCAATATTCTAACGTTCAGGTCAAAAAGAAATTTTTCTCTTTGGATAGTGTTTCAGTTCTGGACATGGATACAATTGATAGGTGCGAAAAGCAGACTCTTTCGCTTTTATTTGCTTGGTTGTACTTATCGTTAAGCTATCGTTAAAATCTGCTGTGTAAATAATGTATGTATTCACGCATGCCCAAGACTTAGAATTGTACTAAATTCAAATGTCATTCATCAACATCCCTTAAAGCAAAACAGACCGACCAATCAAATTCTCTAGGATACTCATTGAGACTTTTTCAATCTGCAGATTTATTTTGTTTTTATTTAACGTTTGGGCTAAGTATTCTATAAAAACTATGACATTTTACGAAATAAAAAAAAAAATTATTTAAAAATTAATCTCTCTTAATACACTCACTACAACAATGCACAATGACTTCTTCGTCAAATTTTGCCAAATACATTGACTTTGGCTACTGAAAGTATACTGGGTCTACAAAAGCAGTTACTATACGTTACCTTGTATGAACATTTGTTGCCATATGTATAGAAGTTCGATAAATTCCACGGTCTACTTTCAGTAGCCAAACTCTAACAGCTAAATTAGCTTGTAATACATAGGTTGTCTTACTGGTTGAAGAATTGGTCATCGGTTGATCTGTGGCAGCTTGACGTCGCCATTTGGTACCCCACACGCAGTTATAAAGTTTTACGCTAAGCTCAGCGAAAGCCACTTTGCGATTAAGAAGAGGTGTAGTTAGTAGTCTGCGATTTTGATTAAAATAAATAACAAATAAAGAAAGTCAGTCTGATGTCAGATTTTAGTGGAGTATGTTGTTTAAGAAAGAAAATATTACGTTAAACATCTCAATTTTGCATCAAAGTTAAAAATAAATAAAAAGAACAAAATAAAATAACAGAAAAACAAAAGGTTTTTTTTTATCCGTCGCAACAATTCGGAAGGCGTATGTTCATGCCCGCTCAGATAGCAGCCCTCTTCTTTCCTTGTTCCCTTTTCAGCTTTGCTACTATCACGAGTGATGAAGAAAAGATGCTTGTTCCTCATAATATATTGAAGGACTTTGAACGCTGTTTAATTGATGGATTGATGTCATTGGGTCTTTATCAGATTAACAGTGTAGCTAATTCGATTGGTAGATTTCTTGACTTAGTGTTTGTTAGTGATAACTTAGTTTGTACTGTCGATGTCGCTAATTTTAACTTTTCTAAAGATACTTTTAATCATTGTTCACTTGAAATTAACATGGGATTTGTTGTACACTTTAATGCTAGTACACAGTAAAAAATTTCCAGTTGAAATAACGCATTTTATAGGGTCACTATAGATCCACTATATTTTGAAAGTTATTTTAAGTAATGGGTAAAATTCAAAAATGACTTTAAAATTTGTGTTAAATTAAGTAACCAAAAATCCACAAAGGGAGTTTTTTAACACAAAAATGTAGTTGTAGTGAATATCTATATTTCGTTATATCGACCTTTAAGTGAGTTGTTTTTAGCCAATCTAAGCGTTATTTCAACTTGCGGCTTTGAGTTAAAATGGTTTTTCTGATAAAATTACTCCAACTATGGTATGTGCGTTAATTGCACTTTTGTGAAAGTCAAAACTATCATATTTTTGGGAGGAACAAATAAAATATGCATTCAAATTTTGGAAATTTATTTCTTTAAATTTATCGAATTTTTTAAAAAGTTGTTATATCTTAAACTTATGAACATTTTTTCAGTATTAATATTACATATCAATTCAAATGTTTCTTTTGTAATCAATTGCTCGCAACCAAGCTCTTCCAGGTTTTGTTTCACATAATCACTCAGAACAAACATTTTTATTTTCACACGCGAGATTTTTATACGTCGGCACCATACAACTGAATGAACAAGAAGCTTGACAAGCGAAACACGTTGCCCTCTTGCGTAGAGTCAAGTTATGGAAGGGGTAGAATTAATACACCCAGCTCAGTAAAAATAAAACACACATTGAGTCAATTTGACCCTACTACTGCGTTAAATAGCGTTTAACCCATTTTTTGGGTTATTATGATAAAGTCGTGAGTTATTTTAACTCAAATAGGCGTTGTTTGTTTTTTAACTCTTTCGGATATACTTAAAATAACTTTTGAAAACTAATGAAATTCACGCATATTTCATTGACTCACCTACGCATTTTTCATTTGACTCATTTATTTTTTACCGTGTAGTAGTCTTGATTTACGTGATTCTTTACACTTTTACAATTTTAAAAAAGCCAATTATGCTACCATAAATGATGAAATTAATTTAATTGATTGGCAGAGCTTGTTCTCTGAATGTGACTTAATGCTTGCTTACTCTAAATTTATTGCAGCTCTTGATAAGATTATTGTTGCTCATGTGCCCGTAGCATCGAGGAGGGGCAGTTCTGGCCATCCATGGAAAAATCGTAGATTGGCTAACTTAAAGAATGCTCGCAATGTAGCCCATAAGAAATATAAGGCTACTGGTAATACTAACGATGGTATTCTATTCAAAAGACTTCGTAAGGAGTATGAATTCTTAAACAAATTCCTATATAATCAATATCTGAATTCCATAGAATCTGATATTAAGCATAATGCTAAAAGGTTCTGGTCCTACCTTAATGGAAAAAGGAACTCTTATGGAATGCCCTCATGCGTCCATTATAATGATAGGATAGCAGATAACATCACTGATACTTGTAATATCTTTGCGGACTACTTTGAATCTGTTTATGCTATGGATACGGGTCAACCATTAGATAGTGACCTCATGACGAACATACCTTCCTCCGTTGATTTAAGATCATTGTATATATCGGTTGATAATGTTATTGATGCCCTAAACAAGCTTAACACATCCTCCACTTCAGGTCCTGATGGGATTCCGGCTGCCTTTGTCTTTGGCTGTCGTGAGGCTTTATCTCAACCATTATACCATACCTTCAATATTTCTTTATCTTCAGGTGTTTTTCTCGACGAGTGGAAGCTTTCCCTACTACGTCCTATACATAAATCTGGCGCTAAAAACGATGTTTCTAACTATCGTCCAATCTGTAAGCTCTCTGTTATTCCCAAGCTGTTCGAAAGTATTGTAACTAATAAAATTTCTTTCCTTGTTAAGGAGCACATTTCACCCCATCAACATGGATTCATTAAGGGTAGATCTTGTGAGACTAATCTTGTATCCTTTGCTAATTTGAGTGTCTTTGGTTTTCATTCTTCTTTGCTAAAATGGATTTCTTCCTATCTATCGGACCGAAGGCAAATGGTTGTTATTGATGACATAACATCTCGTTCTATTCGTGTACTCTCTGGTGTACCTCAGGGCAGTCATTTGGGTCCTATTCTTTTTATAATTTTTATTAATGATGTTTTTACAATTTTTAGTTTTGCTTCGTGCCTTGGTTTTGCTGATGACTTAAAGATTTTCATGAGGATTGGTAATACTCAAGATGTAGCTAACTTTAAACACGACCTTGTTAGTTTTGCTAGATGGTGCTGCCTAAATCATTTATCTTTGAATTTATCAAAGTGCAAGCATGTTACCTTCACTAGAAGGTCCTCAGCGGTACTACTTGATTTAGCCATTAACGGTTACCCGATTGCCAAATGTAATCTATCATCTGATCTTGGGGTCTTGCTTGATTCTCAGTTGTCATTCTCCCAGCATATAGATTTCATCGTGAGCAAGGCTAACTCTCGTCTTGGCTTCGTCAGGCCTCGTGCTGCAGAGTTTTTGGACCCTTATACACTCAAAAGTCTATACATTTCTTTGGTAAGACCAATCCTTGAGTATTGTTCTGTCTTGTGGGATCCTTACTATGCTGTTCATAGCAATAGAGTTGAGGGCGTTCAGCGGAGATTCACCAGGTTCGCCCTGAGGAAGCTCAATTGGAGTGCTGATCTACCTCCGTATCATGGAAGATGTCAATTAATTGACTTACAAAATTTGCCCACCAGACGGAAGACCCGAAATGTTATGTTCATAAGAGATCTTTTGGCTTATAAAATTGTTTCTCCTTCCCTGCTCGAGCACATTCATTTTTACATTCCATCTAGGAATTTGAGATTCTTCTCCATTCTGTACGAATCCCTTCACAGAACTAATTACTGCCTTAATGGTCCAATTAGTCGCTGTATTCGACAATTTAATCTTTGTAGTGGCATGATTGACTTTGTTGACAATAGGTGCGTTACTCAAAGATCTGTAAGTAGCTTTATGACTTCATTCTCATGAATTCAATTTGTGATCACTTCATCGTTTAATAGCTTGTTGATCTTGTTAATTTTTTTTTATTATTCTGTTGTACGTAGTATATCAAGTAAATAATTTTGCACTTAGCTTTAGTTAATACATTGCACTATGCCTATTTTAAATACTTTGTTCTATTCTTTAATGTATTTTAATTGTCCTTTTTGGTCTTACTATCATTCACATTTTTAGTATTTATCTGTAACTTTTTTTAGTATTTTATTTCATTTTTGTTTTAGATCTCCCTTAAATTTATGCTAATCCTATATAATCCTATATACTAAAGTTTTATTTTATTATTTATTTATTTTTTCTTTGATTCACTTTTCACGTAATGCATGTGTTTTTGCTTTTGTATATATATTTTTTTGCACGTAATATAAATAGTCTGTAAGATTGTATATCGGTAGACGGAATATATAAATAAATAAATAAAAAACAATAGAGTGTGTCTATAGAAGCTGACAACTCCTTATATCTGCTTCAAATACAGGCAACCTTAAGAAGTTCAAGTTACCACGACCGCTCACTAAGGTTACAGTTCTACGTTCCTCTGGTCAGTATCTATGTGCCCGGACAGCCTCTAGCTGTCTGACTACAAAAGGAACTAGGAAGTCAGTCATAGCGTGTGGAGCTAGTTGAACATTGGGACAGCTGGCCCATCACGCTCCTTACAGGCGACTTCAAACTCATCGACATTTGGTGGTAGTACCTGGTATAGTTAACCGAGATACCATTGCTTGGAGCTGTAATGGTATCCGCAAGAAAACATTTGTGTGTGCTGGAACACACCATATCATTTTCTTTTGGCTACAATTTTATCATTAAATTTATAGGCTTGTTACGTGTACCTCAGGCAATAACTGTCCACTTGTTGGTAGCTCATCAACCACTCTTCAACCTGCAAGTTGACTATAGTTCAACGCCTTCTTATTAGACGGTAGATTCTACAACTAAGCTACGGACCTCCATCGTATGAAGGATCGTACACAAGTCAAAACCGAAGTGTACCTATATTGCACTACATTCCACAAGCTAACAGGAACTCCTACGGCAAGCCAACGATTACTGCAGCCTCAAAGCTTCAGCACGGACTCAGTGCTCACAGTTGTACGACGACTTGTAACGCAAGACATCTGGTGGGCCCTTAGGTCAGAATCACTGAGTTCCCACAGATCTACTATCGCAGGAGCTAGGCGGCCCCACGGCCCGTGCGTAAAGATGACATTGGTTTCATCTCATTGGTTTTGAGCGTCGTTTCTCTGTGATCTTTCCTGTAAGGGAATCGCGGACTGAGGGAAGTGCCTTATCGAGCCTTTCCCGGTCCGCTCTAAAAATTTTCATCGACGGCTCTCTCATTAATGAGGGAGCTGGGTCGGGTGTCTACTTTCCTGAGCCTGATATTGGGATGGAGTACTCACTTGGAAGACACACCACTGTCTTCCAGGCTGAAGTCTTCGCCATATCAATGGCATCGAAGTTAGCCCTTGATATGCAAATCAAGGGGAAGGACATGCCATCTTTTCAGATAGTCAGGCAGCTTTGATGGCTTTGAATGGCCCTCGGATAATATCTAAGTTACTGGTGGATTGCAGGTCGTCTGTGGATAAGTTGTGTATCCACAACAAGGTGTCCCCTCTGTGAATTCCTGGTCACATGGGGATCATAAGGAATGAAAGGGCTGACCATTTAGCTAGGGCTGACTCTGATTCCCCGTTCTTCGGACCGGAACCCGCCGTAGACGTTGCCATCTCGAGTATTGGGTTTCTCATCAAAGCGGATGTTCATAGAAATCATCAGCAGAGATGGGAGAACCTGAGTACTTGCAGGGGTACAAAACTGTTTCTTGATGGGCCCGATGGGAATATCTCATATTTTTTATGGGACTCGGAAGGTAGCAATATATAACTGTGGTTGGCATCATCATCGGCCGCAGCTCACTTTACGCTCATCTAACAAGGATGGGAGTTGTTGACAATCCTGAGTGTCTGTCCTGCCTGGAGGGAGAGCCCGAGATAACCGAACACTTTTTGTGCGCATGTGCGACCTTCTCCCGGAGCAGACTGGATACTCTAGGGTTTGCTTTTAAGTAAGCTGAAAAACCTTCCTAAAAACAAAAAAACAAAAAAACCGGTTTAAATGGAAGTTTTTTTTATCCATCCTATATATACAGGGTGTCTCACGTAACGTGCTCCCTAGGCACTTTTCTCGAAAATGTGCGGAGATATCGAAAAAGTCCTAATAATAAAAGTTACGCATCGTTAGTCAAGGTATCCTCTGGCATAGCCAATGTCCTCGAAAAAGGACTTGGGAAAGGATATATTTAAAAAATGTCCTTTTCGTCTTTATTAAGGATACATTCAGATTGCATTTTTGAATTCCGCAAATAAAACTAAAACGAAAATGTTATATTGAAAATTCCAGTTTAACCCTTTATTATCGAGATATAAGACCTCAAATTGTACTCTATGCACGGTGTTCCTTTGCCTTTTTTCTCGAAAATACACACATCATAAATCGGGCAATCTTTTGGTATGGTAAACATTTCAAAAAGAGCCACACGATAAAGGATATCTTCAGTTCGGTCCTTTTCGTCCTTTCTGAGGATGCATTTTGGCTACATTGAATAACTGCAAATCAAATTAGAAAAAAAGTGGTAATTGGTCTTCGTAAAGAGAAGCTCATTCATTTACAGGTATGTAATATGTTGTCATAATTCCTGAGACAAAACGGCCGGCATTTCGTCCCCATTAAATTTTCAGGTAAATTATCATTATCTTATTTTTATTGTTAATGTAAACTTCTGTAGGTTTGTACCTAATACACTCATACCTAACTATATCCAACTTTCGCCTAGTGCACGCTTGAAATAGTATAAATTGGTAATATGCAGTATGCAAATTTCAATCTAAATTTGATCTTTGATATGAATATTCTTGTAATATCGCGCTTTGCAAATAGTGAATTGGTAGAGCTGCTGATTACATACGGGGAATGTAACCGTAATGCCTGAGAGACTGTAAGGAGTTATGCTGAGCGCTTTCCAGAAAGATGGTGCCCAACTAGGCAACACTTACTGCGAATAATAGAAACAGCTAGACATGCATCATGGACAGAGAGTTTTAGGCAACATAGAAGAACGGGAGCAATACCCAGGACCAGTATTATTCGGCAACATATTGCTAGAAATCTGCACGTCAGCATTCGCGAAATATCGCGAGATTCTGGATACTCAAAAAGTACCATACAAAGGACGCTTCAGTAATGTATTATTTACCGATGAAGCTACATTTAGGAATTCAAATGTGCCCAATAGACATAACATAACAACATATTACATACCTGTAAATGAATGAGCTTCTATTTACGAAGACCAATTACCACTTTCTTCCCAATTTGATTTGCAGTTATTAATTGAAGCCAAAATGTATCCTCTATCAGGACGAAAAGGACAAATCCGAATATATCATTTTTTCGTGCCCGGTTTATGATGGGTAGATTTTGTTACTAGCACTTCGATGATATCTGTGTGCATTTTCGAGAAAATGGCGAAGGAACACGGTGCATAGAGTACAATTTGAGGTCTTATATCTCGATAATAAAGGGTTTATTTGCGGAATTCAAAAATGCAATCTGAATGTATCCTTAATAAGGACGAAAAGGACATTTTTTAAATATGTCCTTTCCCAAGTCCTTTTTCGAGGACTTTGGCTATGCCAGAGGATACCTTGACTAACGATGCGTAACTTTTATTATTAGGACTTTTTCGATATCTCCGCACATTTTCGAGAAAAATGCCTAGGGAACACGTTACGTGGGACACCCTGTATATAGAGAAGTCAAATGTAGCATTGCCCGGATGAGCTCAAGTTAAGTCAATTATAAAACAAAAAAATGAAAAAGTAAAAGCAAAAGAAATCCTAATAGTAGGTATAAGTAGTTTCCTGCATCGTGCCATCTGGTTTCCCCAAACCCCATAACCGGAATGTTGTATCCATTTATTACTCCATGTGCCATAATAGTAAAGTTCCATAATATACAATTGTTCAAATCACGTCCTTTTAAAAAATCTAAATTTGTCACCATTGAAGTTCTCACATTGCCATTTAATTTGTATGACAATAATTAAAATTAAGTTGATTTCTTCTTTATTTGAATTGTATACTGAATTATTAGAAATAGAATTGGCGCCATGATTACAATCAAGTACTCAAATCTGGGTCAGATTTTTTTTTTTTTAAGGAATCCGGTCCTAACCTTTTTATAGTTAATTCTTTACAAAACTGGTTGCAGAGTACAATTGTGAGTATCTATATGCCAATTTCAACAATCAAAGTCTGGTTACGTAGGGGATAATTTAGAAATCGCACGTTGGTCATAAGTGAACCGTTTAATTTATTTCTTGAAAATGCAGGGCTTATAGTTCGGAATGGATCTGTCTGGGCATCAAAGAGAAGATAATATGCAGATATGTAATGTATGCATGTATAGGTACCTATATCTGTCAGTATAGCCAACTAGTTTGTTTCCATCGAGAATGATCAATAGATTTTATTTAGGAAAGGTCTGTTCTTATTGCATTTCTTAAAATTACCGTCCTTAAATATTTACAGTTTAATATTTCCACTGTTGCTCGATCATAAATTACTGATTTTCCACACAATAATCGAACACATTTCAGAAAGGCCAAGTAGTTCAACCCATTCTGGATCTTTGTGCATTCGCACATTATTACAATACAAGATCTGCGCTTGAATTATTCGCACAATAAAAATGATTCGAGCTGAGAAGTTGAATGCGGTAAGAAGAGGCGCACTTGTTTTATGCAAATATTATAAATATATAAAAAAAAAAGAAAAAAAAAAAACAGAAGTCTATAATACTGCCTACTCAATGCTCGAAATCTCTGGCTCCACCTATTTTGGTACCTTAAGGGCTATATAAGTTCGTTACCAAGAGTTACAACATAATCGTCGACTCATGCGCACAAAGTGTATGTACATTACTTACAAATCATAAAATTAAGGAAGCGATGATATGCTTTACCAGCCTAGGTGGTACTATCGGTAATCTACCGCAATAGATCATTTTTAATAACACGCTACTGCGGTAGTTAGGCCGGTTTGGCTTAATCGCGAAGCGCGTGAAAACCAAAGTTCCCTACTATGAGAGCGAACTTATATAACTGGGGTTGTTGTTTTGAATGAACAGCATAGGGAATTTCTGCTCGAGGACAAAAAGATTTCCTTCCTTTGAATCTTGGATTACATGCACGAGTGATCAATGCCTATATGTTCTGTTTACGCACTTTAAAAGAACGGCTGCCGCGTCCCACATTTGCAATAATTCGCACGCAATTATGCAGTCATGAAGACAATTAGCCGAATGATTACCCTTGGGCCTTCTAACTTTTTGTATATGAACTCAATAGTTGTAGGTAGGTAGTTAGGTATGTAGGTAGGCTAGATACCTACGCTAGGGTAATAGATATCAATCGCTTTTTCCAGATTAGTTCTTTCGATAATAACGGTCATAAAATTTTAAGAAATTTTTATTAATTGGGAATTGCTTAGCTTGATCGATTCCTTGAAGCTATGTCTATATAAAAACTCTTCAGTAAATATTGTTTTGTTTACTCAGAGATTATGTTTTGATTTAGTTGAAGTGTAATCACACAATGATACAAATATCTTAAAAGCAGCTAGCCTCAACCAGTTTTGTAATTGCAGAAGTTTTGAACGATATGACGAAAAATAATCTCAACGGGCGGCTCCCTTAAAGGCGCCAGACTCACGAGAAATTAGTACCAGGCAACAATTAGCTAAAATAAATTATATTTACTGCTTCGCTTTAATTATTGTCTAACCGGCGCAAAAGGTAGATGGCATTAGACTAGATGCTTATGTCTAGGGTATATAATTAAACTGTAAGATAGGAGATCAGGGACATAGGAGCTCTGCTAATGTGCCGTAAGTGAACTATAATAACGTTGATCAATGGAGCTTGTATAATGATAGGTACTCTGCCTGCTGTGCAATAATAAAGCGAACCCTTGCAAATGTAGGCGACCTTGCTATAAATAAATTCGAAATTGCTACAACTATAGAGATAATATATTTTCACAATTTTCCCAGATCTACAGTATTTTAAGAAATTACATCGGATTTGATATCGTACAGAGGTAAAATGCGTTAATTTTGTAGATCTTCGAGACGATAATTATTAGTTTTAATCTTCGTGTTGATTGCAGTTAATTTTCAATTAGGCAAGTAGTAGACAATTAGAATAGTCTGGTAGGTATATGTATATGACTCCGATTATATGAGGTGGCTATATTAATGTTTATATTCTTGCGAGAATGTTGTATTTAGAATATTATAAATATTAGCAAAATAAGCGAAAACAAAAAACTCGCTCATCTTGGTGTAGTGTTCGAGGTTTTTCCATATAAAATCGGGATTACACCAAATCACTGAATCTCTAATACTTTGGTTTGGACTGACTACCAAGACAATTGTTCTTGGTTAAATGACCCCACATGTGGGGGAAACCTAACCTAAGCTCAACGAGAAAGCTAGCTACTGGCTACTGGGACTTAACAAGCCCACCCTAAGAACCTCCGTTTTAAATATTACTGGACACTCACTTCTCAGGGGTCACTGTCATAAGATGGAATTTGTTCACAACCCTAAATGTAGAGGATGCAAATAACAAACCGAAATTCACTTTCTTTGCCATAGTCTGACGTTATGATACATATTTCTTGACTCACACCTTTGTGATGACCTGCATGAAGTGGAAAGGGAGGATTAGGAGCCAATCCTAAACTTAATCATAGCGTGCGGCTGAGATTTATGAGCCATAGCTTATAAACCTGGGGTGGTGAACAATAGGCGTTGTAGTGGTATAAGTTCTAGAGGATACTAGTGGCCGGTTTCACAATCAAGGCTTCAGCCAGAGCATAGCTAAGCCACGGGTGTGACTTAAGCCCTGACTTTAAACCTACTGCGTTTCACAGTACTCTGTAAGCTGAGGCTAAGTTAAATTACAGATAAAAACTTTTAAGTTGTCAGCACTGCAGTGATTGTGAAATTGCCATTGTGCATTACGAGTAAGAAGAAGACATCAAAACATCGTATTGTCTTCCCAGTTGATTTTATCCTGTTCCTATGTATGATAATATTTTTAATTTCACACTGCATTGTAACTCACTTTATTTACTACTCAGTCTGAGAGTGTATCAGCTCCAAAATCGTCATAGCCGAATGTTTTGATAGTCGGAACCGAGAATAAAAATCAAAATTCTCTCATTGATCGAAATGTTGCGGGCGTCTTCTTATACTATTCACTGTCATACATACTTTGCGATATTATATTATACATTTCTTCGTCGCTTATATCCTCTGAATTTGATGAATAATTCATTTTTATCTCAAACTGTTTGGTTTTTTCCTAAAAACGTCAAAGAGAATGCTATTTTAATAGCACTGAATACTGGTAACCGCACTGACATGTATGTAAATGGACTGCTCGTTGAACCAAAAATGCATGAATACAAATGGCACCACTACCATATTTCTGTGTCTTTCCGTGAAAGCATACTTTCCCACTGAACTGTAACGATTGGGAACGAGAAATTGGTTGATGTTCAGCGGAATTTCCAGAATTGACAACTTGGTAATCAAAACTTTCCTACGAAAACAGCCTTGAAAAACGCTTCCTTCGGCTCATAATTAAAATTAAACACTGTGTTCTTTTGCGTACTTTGTTCGAGAACTCCCATATACTGGTATACTGGACAGAACAAATTGTTCTGTTGATTCTATTTGTACAGTTCGCTTCATTCTTCTATGAAATTGTGTGGGGCGTTCTTTTGTGTACTTTGTTCGAGAACTCCCATATACTGGTATACTGGAGAGAACAAATTGTTCTGTCGATTGAAGCGAACTATTTGTACTGTCGCTTTATAATTCTATGAAATTGTGTGGGGCGTTCTTTTGTGTATCTTTTGTTCCGCAGTGTTTTGCGGACACAAAAGAACACAGCTAATACAAATAGTCTCAAATACTTTTGTGGTAAATTCGATAAATCCCACTGACATGCATATCAATAAATTCCCAAAAGACTTAAATCTAAAGTTTACGACAATTGGTAGCGTAGGAGCATACTTTCTGAAATCAAAACTGGTCCCACATGAAACAGGAGATCAGTCAGTTCATTTATATACATGACAGTGCTGGTAACTAGATAACTATTTTTCGTTTGGAAAATTTTAATTAAGTTTTAAAGTATAACTTTTGAAATACGTACGTTCGTTTAATAATAGAAATTATAGTATTTAGGCAAGATACAAAGATAACAAAGTATAGCCGATTCGAGAGGATATTTTTGTGTTGCTACGTCATGAGGTGATAATGTCATTTCCAGCGAATTCGTTTTAAGTTTTTCGTATTTTATTTGACAGAAATACGGTTTGAATATATTAAAATATTTAACAAAATGTTAGTCTTTACCACATGTTAATTATAAATGAAATATATACTATTTGCCATGGGCGCGTAATGGATTTGTTTTTCTTCTTCAAACCTGAAATACTTTTTCTAGCAGCACTTTTCCGGTGATAATTATAATTAGATTTATTCTTTTGCACAATCGTTTATCGTTGTTTCTGCAAATAAATGAGCTCACAAATTTTATATGAAATTCAATTGAGAATATACTTATATAAACTAATGAAAAACGAAACCAAAGTATTAGCCCTTATTGAGGCCAGCCATTCCCTTTAACTCGTACACGAATTTGTCTATTTCTTTACTATTTTCGACACTCTCGTAGACCCACTTTTCGTCATCACAGCGAGCTGAAATTTGGTACACAGGTTCATGTCGCGTGACAATTGAATCTGTCAAAATTTGAACCGCAAATTTCCATGGAAAACCCGGAAAATCGGGAAAAATCATTTGAAAATTTGGTACAAATTTGATTAGTTCAGTTTCAGGAAAAATGCAGAGTTTTCCGATTTTTCCGAAAATTTTCCGGAATTTTTCGACTTTACCGGAAAATTTTCCGGTAAAATTTTTTTCTAAATTATGCAGGATCAAGTTCCCTATCAACTGGCATCATTACTTTCTCTCCGACAATGGTCAAAATTTGCAGAAAAAATCGAGGAAAATTCATGTAACACGCTTTTCCGGAGTTTTTCCGACCAAGGAAGTGTTTGAGCGTTTTGCAACCTAAGACAAAGTTGTAGAGCGAAATGAGTTGCATAAAGTTGCTTTTGTGGGAAATTGCATGGAAAACCCGGAAAAGCGGGAAAATCATCGGAAAAATTTTCATCGATATGATTAGTGATAAATCTGTTTCAGGAAAAATGCAGAATTTTCCCATTTAGTTAACGTGAAAAAGGCAGAAAATAAAATAAGTAAAAACGAGTTTTCAAACAAAACTGTGGCCAAGTCGCATGAAAAAGTAGAAAATAAACTTTTCTTCACACACAGAGGTGGACTCAGATTTTATTCGCTGACAATCACCGATATATTTCAGTAAGATCAATCAGAGGTAATAAGTGATTTGATTCATAAAGAGAAAGAATATTCAAGAGAAATGTCCCAATCAAAAAATCTGAGCCCACCTCTGTGTGTGAAGAAAAGTTTATTTTCTACTTTTTCATGCGGCTTGGCCTCAGTTTTGTTTGAAAACTCGTTTTTTACTTATTTTATTTCAGTTAACTGACAGCTAAAAATATTTTGATGTTTTGCTTTGCGAAATGACTGTGTAGTCTCTCTGTGACGTTGCAATACAAAATTTCCTCTCGAATCGGCCATAGCTTCTTATCTTTGTATCATGCAAACTAACAAGGTATGAATATCGAGCACCATAGATTCGCCATTTTTTGTGATAGTCGATTCGCATGACGCGTTTCTTAAGAAGTGATAAATATAAAGTTTAATATTTATGTAAATTTATTCTACTGGATCCATTTAAAATCTTAAAGTAAGTACCATTTCACTTTAAAACATAAAGATAAATTGAAAGAAGATTATTAGAATTGTATTCCACATTTTAATTTGACACTACCCTAGTAACCAAGCCTTATTCTGCAGAATTATTAAACAGAAATTCTTCAGAAATCAGAATCTTCAGAATTTCTCCCTACTACAATAAAAAAAAAAAGCATTTTAAATATGTTTTTGTTAACAAATTAAGAAATTCATTAAAAAAAAACAATTCAATTATAAAAAAAAAAAAAATCTTAAATTTATTCAGAGCTGGGTGGTTTTCCTTCAGTTTCTCTGTGAATGAAAAAGTTATTAGTTTTAAAATTAATAAAATAACTAAATTTATGTCTAACTTTATTGTCCTTCTGTTTGATTCTTTCCTACGGAGTCTTTTAATAGGTTTAATAGGTTTTTGCGAAACATATCTTGCGCATCTATCTCTTGTTGTACACCAAATCTCTTCACGCAAAATTCTAAAAATGATTAGAAAATGCTACTTTACTAGAGTTATTTATTGATAACAAGAATTTTGTTACCTTATCTTCAATGCATTGAGTAAATTTGGTTTTTCTTAAACCAAGTTTTTTTCCCCCCTTCCATCTTATTCCATATAAGGTTGGATATCATTTCGGTTGAGAAAATTTTCAAGATGGGCTTCTTAAATATAAAGAAATTTTTTTCTGCGTTTGTTTTTATCTATTTCACAAATTTGTTCCCAATACGGAACTTACTTCACTCACAAGAACACAACACTAAACGCACTTGATTTCACGACACCATTCAGTTCCATAGCAAAAGTCTAAACACTTTTTCCTAGAAACACTAAAACTTTGATTGGATAAAGCCTGAATATTGTGCAGATTTATTCTGAAGAATATCTATAGCATGACCAGATTTTTCAATTCCACAGTTAATTCACATTTTTTCCGACAAATAAAAAGGAAAAAGTTGATAAAATAAAAAGAACGGTAAATTTACCAAAAATTTTGTCCGGTAGCTGTTCGCTGTTCTTCCAATAAAGAAAAATGTATGAAGATTTCTTTGGACAAAGTGAACATTTTAATTTCTACTTTTTCTGCAGTATATCTAAATTTTCTCCATATGTTTTCATATACAGAATTCTTGAGAAAAATAATGGGCAAATCAAAGAACTGTTTTAAATATTGTTCACTGCTTTTTCAATTATTATTATCTCATATAAAATTTCTATGGAAATTCGCTAGATTTTCCTAAGAATGTTAAAATAGAGCAGAGTAAAATTTCGGAACAAGTACAGACATCGTTCTGTGTTGAAATTGTTTGGATAAATACTGGAATTCCGTCCAATATTTTTGTAGTATAGTTTGGAAAATGTGAGGACATCGGAATTGTGGTTACTAGGGATAACACAACTTTTTACACTTCGTTATGACGTATTGGAAATTTGCATTCTATTGGAATAAATTACCATTATCACAAACTAATTTCACTATAAAAATAATAAAAAGATCTTAAATAATCAATTAAGAGTGCAAATTATAAATAATTTCAATCATATTTTGTATTTTTTTATCGATAAAACTTTCGTGGCACTTTGTTTTGATACGAACTGATGAGGTTTAAACTAACGAATTCAATGTATATTTATGGTAAAAAACTGATATTATATTTATTGCAACATTTTGAATGGATCCAGTGAAAAAAAATTTATATAAATATCATCACTTTATTTTTCCCGTTTTCAGAATCGATTCGTGTGACGTCACACGCATTTGACAGCCCGGAAGATCATACTTTGTTATTCTGTATATTGTGGTATTTGGGCAAAATATATATTTAGCAATAATCTCCATATACATATATTTCACAGAAAATCTGAGGTTTAAGCCTTCGAGATGACAGGCTTAACTTAAGCTTAGCTTAAGCCAGTGATGTCACTTAAGCCTTGATTGTGAAACTAGATTCAGTGTTTGTAACGTTTACCCTCGCATGTCTATACGGCCTTTAAGCTGGTGAACATTCAGAAATTACTCAGTAATTCAGCAAGAGGCATAGTAAGCAGATATTAAGAGTACTGGTCAGCTGTGCTTTGTTATGCTTCGTCTCCAGAGCATAAGAATGGTCTGTCGACTAGCTATGGAGAAAGGGTTGGATAGTAAACTACGTAGATTTATCACCTGTGGAGGGCGTCATTTAGTTTGTTCGAGTCCACGAACTCTATATAAGTTTGTTGTGGAAAATGAAATTAAATGAAAGCCGCTCTAAAACTCACGTTACAAACCTTATTTTGGATTCTTTTTATCATTTTTCCTCACTTCTAATGAGATTTACTCATAGCTTGCATAATAAAAAAACTACCGCTACTTAGAACAATAAATTGAAATTTTACCTAATGATATCAATAATTAAAAACAAAATTATATAAACAAACGTAAAAATTTTCAAAGTGGCACACGGCAATACTTATCTTTTCTTATACTCCATTTTGCTTCTTTTAATCCGTTTTTTTCTTTTTTCTGTTTTTAGACCGCCGAAATTTTCTTCTTTTCTTCTCCTTCTTTTTTATACTCTTTTAACACCTCTATTAAATTTAAATTTTTTTCCAACTTTAAATATTTTCTTTTTAACTTTAAACTTAAAATGTTTTCTTTATACTTTTCTGGGACACTAGTTATAGCTCGGAATTTCTGGCAAAATCTGATCCCTTCACCCTACCAAGGCCGTCGGCTTTATCAGAATTTTTCCAATATTTTTCCATAATACCTTCCAATCGGTACTCACCGTTTGGAATCGCCTTAAATTTTTTTAATAATATTATATTTTTGTGTGTGAAAATATGTTTTAATCTGATATACATATTTTGTTTTGACAGCCATTGAATTCAAATTTCTTGAAATTACTTAATTAAAGTGAATTTCATTCAAAATTATTTACAGATATTTGCCTTGGGTTGGGAATAGCTCTATCCATGTACATATTTTTAATATTCGGGTTATAAAGTTTCGGACGTAAAACGAGACTTGTATTGTGCGAGGTTAGGAATGCAATTTTGAGATAATCTGGAGGAGAATCTAGACGGGTTAAGTTTCAATTGATTTTCTCAATTATTATAGTGTGCGAAATAGATAAATACATACATACATACATTTCTTTCTTTATCTCAGATTTCGTGCACAGCCTTATTTGCTTCACATCATCTTGCCAATATGTGTGTTTATATTGTATTATTATCGAAAATTCAAAACCTAAATCTAATAAATAATAATACTAAATTCATGATACTAAATCTAACTAAACCTAATCTTATCTACCGCATCCAGTATGGTATCCAGGCAAGGGCGGATCCAGACATTTGCTCTAGGGGGGGGGGGCGATCACCGCCATCGCCCCCCATAACCTCACTTGCCATCAGTTGTGGACCGCTCTGTATAGCTTTCTCTTTTCGTTTCAGCATGAAAATATCATTAGCATCCAGACATCGCCGGAGTTCTTTTATTTATATAATATAAGTTCTTGATTCCGTAAGCATAGTCAAATTTAGTTCCATATTAAATAGACATTATACACTTCTTGCTTGTCTTACTGCTGGTGTTTTTCATATAAAGGTCGCTTGCATTTCGTTCAAACATCATAATTTTCTGGCCAGGAGGGTGATTTTGATCTTTTGTCCTACTTGATGTCAAAATATACGACTAAATGAAATGAACTTTTCTACTGATTTTTTCGTGTTTTTATTCAGGTCAGCAACCCTTGCATGACGTAGAATGAACTCAAAATGACACTTCACATTACAAATTCAAAATAATATTTCGAATTTAAGCACTTGTCATGCTCTAATTAGGTGTAGAATTTTTATTTACCAGTGTAAAATTTTTGTCACAATCTCTGGGAGCAGTTGACTAATTTGTGGTATATTTAGTCGTGTTTCTTGACGTTTGTTCATCGAAAATTCATTATAGTTCATTTTGTGGTAGATAATAGTGAAGACACAAAATGAACTGTGTTAAAAGAAAAAAGTACGACAAAATATGTCAAAATTCACGACTAAATAGTACGACAAAAGATCAGAATCACTCTCCTGGAGGGTGATTCTGATCTTTTGTCGTACTTGAATGTCAAAATATACGACTAAATGAAATGAACTTTTCTACTGATTTTTCGTGTTTTTATTCAGGTCAGCAACCCTTGCATGACGTAGAATGAACTCAAAATGACACTTCACATTACAAATTCAAAATAATATTTCGAATTTAAGCACTTGTCATGCTCTAATCAGGTGTAGAATTTTTATTTACCAGTGTAAAATTTTTGTCACAATCTCTGGGAGCAGTTGACTAATTTGTCGTATATTTAGCCGTGTTTCTTGACATTTGTTCATGGAAAATTCATTATAGTTCATTTTGTGGTAGATAATAGTGAAGACACAAAATGAACTGTGTTAAAAGAAAAAGTACGACAAAATATGTCAAAATTCACGACTAAATAGTACGACAAAATATCAGAATCACTCTCCTGGAGGGTGATTCTGATCTTTTGTCGTACTTGAATGTCAAAATATACGACTAAATGAAATGAACTTTTCTACTGATTTTTTCATGTTTTTATTCAGGTCAGCAACCCTTGCATGGCGTAGAATGAACTGAAAATGACATTTCACATTACAAATTCAAAATAATATTTCGAATTTAAGCACTTGTAATGCTCTAATTAGGTGTAGAATTTCCATTTACCAATGTAAAATTTTTTCACAACCTCTGGGAGCAGTTGACTAATTTGTCGTATATTTAGTCGTATTTTTTGACGTTTGTTCACCGAAAATTCATTTTGTGGTAGATAATAGTGAAGACGCAAAATGAACTGTGTTAAAAGAAAAAGTACGACAAAATATGTCAAAATTCACGACTAAATAGTACGACAAAAGATCAGAACCAGGAGGGTGCTGTGCTGTGCTGTGCTGAATGTTGTTTGAGTGAGAAAACAATCTTTTTGAAGAAGTTAAGTTCAGTTATAAGAAATGAGTTTCATGAATTCAAAAGGTAAAATAAATAATATAACAAATTATTTTAAAAATACCGCTTGATAAAAACTCACAAGTACCTATTCAAAATTCACGACTAAAATGGCGGGGAGCAAATATCAGTTCAAGTGTACAAAATTTTAGAAAAACTCATTTCAGTTTTTGTGTAATCCAAACAAGCTGGCGTATACAAAAGTTTGTGTGCACGCGTAAGCTAATAGTTGCGGAATCCGGCCACAGAACTTGCTTTCTTTTTATATCTTGAAAATTTTAAAATTTATACACAAATGTAATAGAATTTTAATATTTAATTAAATGCAAAATGACGGAAAACTCAAGAGACCTTTTGTGATGTATTAAGTGAAGGGAAAAATTCTTTTTTATTTTTTAATGCGGATTGAGGTTTAAAAAGTTTTTTTTTGTATTTTCTATTTCATTTGATTAGAGTAGGGCGATCGCCCCCCACTGTATCCGCCATTGTATCCAGGAACAAAAGACAATTCCAGTGATTGCAGCTCTTTATGTTAATATTTAGGTATGCTATGTATTATATGTTGTGTTGTGTTTATGTTAAGCTATGACGTATGGATCATATGTTCATGATGTTGTTTTCTATAGTATATTTTGTGTCTCATATATTTTGTGTTGTGACTTTACAATTTCTTCATGCTTTCAGGGTCATTGGTTTACATTGATGTATACAGGCATTCATAAAGTTGAAACAACCGCTTAGGTCCCTCCAAGTGGAATTTAGGTGAGTGCTGTCTCTATTTTATTCCTGCAACATATAAAATAAATTCTATTGCAGCATCATTCAAGTGGTCAATGAGGACGGCGCAATGAACAACAAGGACGCAAAACAGATATACATGCACATGTATATATATCTGAATTTATGTAAACAACAGCTTAACATCCCTAATTCTGAAATGTATTCACAGAACTTCACTGAAATAATTCAAATTGTTTTTCACAGGTATTTTCCGTTTAAATCTGTACGGATTCTTATAGCTTTCCGTTCTTGCTGGGATTCCTCAAGGATGAATTTTGGGACCGTTACTATTTTCCACTAATATTTTTTACCTTGGTAGTTGAACATTGTAAATTTTTTGTGTATGTTAATAACTTTCAACTGTATATTTCCAAGTCACTGTAGGTAATCAATTGATGATACACTGCGCTAATATGGATCTTATAGAAAATCCATTCGTGGGCACTACAATGTCAGTTAAATCCAAAATGTTTCAAAATTCGCTACAATAGTTATAGTTTGTCTTGAAGATTAATGATGTTATCCTATATAGAAAATCAATTAGGAACCTGTGAAGATAGACTCAGCAAGCTCTTAATATCTGTAGCGTACTGCAATATTCCTCAAAATACTCCAATTTGTAGTGCCTCTCATAACTTATGGATGTGTGATTTTACATGCAATTGACTGTACCTTTTATGGAAAAAAATCTAATGTTGCTTTTGATATAAAACAGCTTGCCAAATAGTAAGTTAATTTGGATTTCTCCTAAGAAATTAATTAACTCGACTCGCAAATATCTTAAAAAAAATAAATAAATAAATAAATAAAAAATAAAAAAAAAATTCATAACAATGTTGAATCAACCTTGCAAGATTGCATGATTCTACATTCCACCTGGATTGAATGTACCATATACCATCAGGTGATACAGGTACGCATGCGTATACGGGGGATCTTCTTCACTGAACATACATACATACCGTAATCAGTTATCTCATTGCATTACGTCTGAGGTTAGCATTTTCTGCTGCGGATAATGATTATGTAACCAGAAAAAGAAGCGGCCATATAGACAAGGAAATGTTATTTTATGGTCTTCTGTTGACAGGTAATTGCTAATTAATAAATTTATTCCACTGTTGTATGCGATTCTGTAAGCTGCGCACCATATCATAGTTTTTTTGCTTACTTCCTACTATGGAGAACTGGTGATCTGAAATGCTATTTGACATTACTGTTCCAAGTTCCTCACCACAAGGGATCCATGAGGTGCAGATGAGATCTTAAATGGTCATTTAGTCATGCGTTATTTAGAAGATCTCTCGTCATATGCCCTTTTCATGCATGTGGGGCAAACCAGTCAAGTCATATTGAAGTCATTTCAAAACGCCTTTAAGGTATAAGTTGCATAGCATAATCACTTACGCGAAGTAATGCAACGCTTTGCTGACAGAGGGATGACTCTATTTTCAATTCAGGATCATTTCTATAGTGTATGCTTTTAATAAAAAGTCGACAAGTTACTTCGTCAATCCTTATCGGTTTATATCATCGACGTTCTCTCATCTTTCCAACCTGGCCAGGTGTTAAATCATTCTATGCAACAGGTACAGATTTAGTGTTGAAATAACGACATAACAACCATGGGGTGTGAGAGGTAATGTACATATGAAAAGCGTGTGTTAATTAATGGAAACAGAATTTCTTCATTAGGAGCAATGAAGCGACAAGTGGTATCGACAAAAAACATTAGCTCTCAACGTACTACGGTCAGGATGTTAAATTGATCAACAAAATCACAGCATCTCTCCCACCCGTAGGTTGGTACATCTTAATGTACCACGCCATCGGCTGTTCTGATGGTCGCGAAAGCAATTTAATCGGCGCCAACATCCTTCACTGTAATCAACCTGAAAATGCCTCTATTCTACATACATACGACGCGGTAGCAAATGTTTATATCTCACCAACTAATGAGCAGCATGCGCTCGAGATAACAGACAAGAAAAAGACCATGAGCTAGATATAATATCCTTGGCGTAATTCAAATGCGTCCGTGAAACCATTTATCCACAGCCTGATCCGTGCGCGATGTTCAAGAGTATCTTGTCCGGCACGGTTGATTTTATAGACTCTTACCGCCGCTACTTGAAACACATAATTTTTCGTGCGATCGACATAGATTCGAATTAAATTAAAATTCCCTAACGTCGTTGTTGGTTAATTGTTGTAAGTCATCGCAGTTAAGATTTGATTGTAAAGGCCAATTGCAATGATAACGAACATTAAGGGAATCGAAATAAACGTTCGAGGAAGTAATTAAATTCAACAGCATTCTTGACGGGAACATTGAAGCCTGAATTTTGTTTTTAGTCCTTCGACTCTAAAAAAATGGGATCCTCGAAATGATAGAAGTATGAAATATGATCTAGTCAGGATAGGTATCTAGCTAAAAGAGGATACTACCGAAACTTCCACAATGACCTATATTGTCCTAACATTTTTCATCTCCTTATAATAAGCTTATTTCCTCAAGACGGGTCCAATTCTGTGGGACTTTATTGTGGATTTTCAATGATCCAATTTTACGCCTATACCTTTTGCTAGCATTTAGTATGACATTTATTTAGCAAGATCTTGTGCCATCCAGTAAGATCATGTAACGCAGAATTAAACAGGTTAAGGAAGATATTGGCAAACAGAGATTTTCAAATCCTTATTCTTTGATATGAGAATCTTAGTTTCTGGAAACAGGGCGCAAAACATCGAGTGTAGCTTCGGCTGTGTGGCACGTAGCGCCGTCCTGTTGAAACCAAATGCTGCCAATATCCTCCTCTTCAATTTTCGTTCAACATGGCCCGATAACGATTGCCATTGACTGTAACGGCCACTCCTTGCTCATTTTCGAAGAAAAATGGCCCAATTATGCCTCTGGACCAAAATCCGCACCAAACTGTGACTCGTTTTGGGTGTATCGGCTTTTCAATGTATGCGTGCGGGTTTTCTGTGCCCCAAATGCGACAATTTTGCTTGTTTACATACCCGCCAAGATCAAAATGAGCTTCATCCGAAAAGATGATTTTTTTGGCAAAATCGGCATCTTCTGTAAGTCGATCGCAGGCAATATTTCCCAGCGTTGTTCAAGCGTATACACAACCATATTCGTTCAGCGGAAGAATAAAACTAATTACCTGTCAAATCAGACATGAGCTAAGTGTTACCATTCACGAAATAAGCACTAGTTGAAAAAAAAAACGTTAGATGGCGGACCCTATAAAATATCCACTGTAACATTTTGTATGGGGTTCGAGTGCTTCTGAAAAGTTATCTGCTGATGTGTATCACAATTGAGAGCAGCAAATTGATGTCAGTCATGCTGCAGCACGATGCACTTACCCGTCACACAGAAGGACACGTTGACTTGTCTATTATGCTCTGACCTTCCAAGTTTTCCAAAAGCGTTCCCATGTTTAGAAATCTTCCGGACACAATTATTCTCATCAAAGTGCAAAGAACACATCCTGGCTGAATTATTTCGGTGGAATTTTTTTGTGCTTTACCACATAAGAAAGCGAAAGAAACAAATGTTTTAAACGGTTATTATTTTTGCAACTTAAGATTCCACAATTCACCCAAATTGTTATTTTTTTATTCAAATTATGGGGACAAGGTATCCTAAGCAGGGAGGGCAAGGCGTCCAATTGTAATATTCTGGTCAGCCGTATATAGGTAATTGACTCAATAGTATCCTTCCTGCACCGAGCAGAAAATTTCACAGAGGATCGGCGGCCAAATCGTAGTTCTGGTACCATCGCATCAAATGGCATGCACGCTAGAAGGTTATCCTGTGTTCTAGTTCCCACATCAATGAGGAATGGACGCAACTACTCCAGCCGTCTTGCCAACATTCCAATGAGCACAATCTGCATACAACCCTTTTGGTATATGTCCGATAGACAAGATCCAGGGATGGTAGGTTAAATAAGATATTAAGGGCGGCTGTGAGCTTGGATCGCATGGAGCCTGTAATGCCTAGAAATGCTAGCTTTTGCAGACCCGCCAGATTTCAATTCGCTTTTCCACACTTGTGGCTTATGTAGATCCAGTCCACCACACTCGGTTTCATACCCCATGTACAAGGATCTTCATTATGTCTTACAGTCAATATATGTATAACACAATAAAACTGCAACGAATTTACTTGTAAAAATTTTCCATCAATAGACGATCAGAGCAAAGTAAATGGCGCTGATACTACATGAGTAGTTTTAAGGTCTCATTTCCTTCTTCAGCCACAGAGCTATAGTTTTATTTTAAAAAGGTCTAGCATCTTGGAAATGAGCTCATTTGTAGTTTCTCTGGATTCGCAAAAATTGCTCAATGAAATACGTGTGGAATAGGTTCCATATCTTCTGTCTAAGTAGGTTCACCAGAGTAAATAAGATTTTTTCTAAGGCATTCGTATCTATCTTGTTATTGGTAATGGATCCACTGAATTTAGCGTAGTCCATTTTCACTAGAAGTCTGAATATCCGTAGAAGTCCCGGCAAAAGTTTAACGTATAAATCGGTTATAACGAAACCGCTTAGTAGGAATTAACGCCGAAATTTGGATGTCCCCGCAGAGTCTCATATGAGCGTCTATATAAATACAACAACATACGGACATACGACATCTTTTTGTTTTTTTTTATTAGAAAGTTGAATCGGATATAACGACTAACTATAAATTTTGTTTAGTAAAATAAAAGATGCACACATATATAAATTCCGTTAATTACACAATAGATACTACATATTACGGCATCTCACACTACGCAAGTTCCTCGAACTCAATTTGTTTGTTTTCTAATTGTACTCATTTCGCTTAGTGATTCGACACAGTTCGCTTATGATTTTGCCGGCTTATAGGGATTAAAATTTCGATTGTTCCTCATTTTGCGTACAACCATTCCACACTCGTTATAATATTGACTTTTTGAAGGAGACCAGAGGAGTGGTTATCTCATAAGTGGATACAAAAAATGGTCACTATTAACTAAAAAAAAAAAAAAAACTGTTTATTACTTATCCATCCATTTAACAGGCATTTCCATAGAAAGTTGAGATTTTTCAGACGGGCTTTTAAGAAAAATCTAGATTTAAGTTCGAAAAGAGATAAATAACTTCTGGACAAAAAAATTGCAAATTTTTTCAAATTTTAACGATCTTCCCGCCAAAATGCATGATAACTATAACAGTTTCTTTTACAAGATTTAGAAACTCCGGAATGTTATCTTTAATTTGACTATACATATGTACTTATCTAAACGCAAACATTTTTGAGATATTCTCGTTTCTAAGATTCATAATTTCATTAATTTTGCTACTGACGATGGTAATTGCGCCTAAGATTATGCAATTCAACGCAAAATTAGCAAAAAGAATGAAATTATGAATCTTAGAAACGGGAATATCTATAAAACGATTGCATTTAGATAGGTATATATGTATAGTCAAATTAAAAATAACATTCTGGGTTATCTAAATCTTGTAAAAAAACTGTATAGTTATTATGCATTTTGGCGGGAAAATCGTTAAAATTTGAAAAAATTAAGATTTTTTTCTTCAATTTTTTGATTTTGACGTCCTACAACTTCCGAGAGAAGGTGACAGGAGGAAGGCTGATTGGATATTCATTGGAAAGCTGAGACGATTTGCTAACATCACCTGAGATGAATCTATCGACGAAATGACGCGTCTTACCCGCCCATTCACCTTATATTTTTATTTTTTTTCTTGTCTCCACTACAGCTATCAAACTCTTGAGTTATGGGCACCAATTATGCAATACCCTGTATATGCGAAAAACAACATCAAAAATCAAACTTGCACAGATTGATGACCATACGAAATCACATACGGCACATTCTTGGGTATCATAAGAATTTCTCTTAGACTAATTTTAGATTTTTACCTTGTTTTTTATCATTTTCCTTCATTATTATGTTGAATGTACTCTTACACTTACAAAGTACAAACATTTTAAAGAATGTATCACAGGAAGTGAGAAATATTATACTTTTTGTATAAACAATTAATAAACATAATTCATATCTAGTTAAAATGATCTTTCTTAACCTCGCGACATATCCCTGTTGCAATGTCAAAACAAAATTCCTTAACCTTCTTATGACTAGTTCAAGGAGTCCCAGAAGCCGCACCCATTGTTAGCGCCAGCTCCTAAGAAGAGTATCGTATTTCCGATATTATTTCCATTGAATTGTCTGCTTTAAATATGTTATTATGGCACTGTCATGTTGCTCAGCAGGAGGAGAATTTTTCACTGTCTGCCCTGGGCTGGGATTCCGATGTTCGCCAACATCTACTTTTCTTTATGATTGCAATGCATTTTCTAATGTTCTCTAAGGCTCCTTTTCGGTCTTCTTTATGAGTGCTCTTTAACTATTTGTGTTTTATGAGACTGTCCAATATTATTGTGCGTCTGAATAGCAGAAACAACCGGAGACACTGGCTATTTTCTATCTTCAATATAGGCTCATAGCATAGCTTGAGTTATTTTTATTTTACCTTGTCAAGAAGGAACAAATCCACCTGTCTGCACGCACTTATGGCCCGTATATGTTTCTTCCATACCTCAACTCAACATCATGGTTAGCTATGGATATATTATGTGATTATATACATATGTATATGTATGTATGTACGTTCTGTGCAAGTGTTATTCGCGCAGTGCGTGTGCAATACAATAAATTCCATTGAGGTATCAGGTTTTCGAGATCGATAGAAAAATATCCAATTAAGCTTTATGCCATTGTCTTATTGCACCTTCAGAAGAGTATTGCGGTGGTGTTAAATATTAATTTAGATAAGTATCTAGATAAATTTCATTAAGCATTGCCACGATCAGCAGCTCATCATCTTCGGTTCTCTGGTCTTCTTCATAGATGCTTCTAAAGAATATCAAAAATTGAACTAAATATTTAAGATAAGTTTTCATTTTGATTTATTATAATATGAAACCTTGTTGATATCCTGTTTTTGAAGTATGTATCTGATAATTTGTGATTCAATAGATAGGTGGAACAAGTAAAATTATAATTATTAAAAAAAAAACAGAACAAAACCTGTTTGGAGATGTTTATAAAATGACCAGGTAATGAATACCTCTGTCTTTACGTAGAGTGGGATATTAACAATTTGTGGGAGTTTGCCAAGTAGCTTTTATGCAAATTTAACGTAGTCAAGGGATGTACTAAGATGGAATGCATACTTTTGGTTTAGATGGAAATAAAATTAGTCATATTGTAGATAAGATGAAGTCACTTAAATATGTAGATCTTGTTACTACCTTCAATAGGTGTAGATTTAGATTTAGATTTACATCTAAGCGGGGCGAGTGGCCTTTGTTCTGCAGCTATCATTGGCTTATTGTGCACCGCTTTCTTGACAGTTCATCCAACAATTTCACTCTTTCTAGGAAAAGTAGTATTTTTTTTAATGAAGTTTCCTCAAAGTCAGCAAGCTGTAAGAAGTATGAGACAAAAGCCTGGAATGTACATTGTGCAATGACGTTGCATTCACATAAGACGCGCTAGGATATTTCATCCTCTTCGAGACACCTACATACATCAGTGGGTGATATGCCTATCCGATGCATGTGGTTGTTTAGTTTGCAGTGTCCGGTTAGGATACTTGTGATGATTTTGAGTTGATTCCTAGATCGCCTTAAAAAATTTTGACTTTTCTTTGGCGATGGTCATTTAATAAAACTTTTGACTTGTCTGGAGCCTATCATTGAAGTTTATTGTTGGTTCATTTGGCTTTGGATCCAGTTTTGGAAGGTAAGCTTCACGGTATTGTAAGAAATACCGCAAAATGGTTCCGGTCCTGTTAGGGGCATGGATGCTTCTTTTTGGTTAGAAAGTCTGCTTTCTCAATCTCATCAATTCCTGAGTATCCTAGTACAAATTGAAGTTTTAGATGGTTCTTTGTGCCAAGGTTTAGTTGAATGCATTCCCACATTGACTTCGTTTTGACCTCAGTTGATAAGATGGCTTTCAATGCTGCTTGGCTATCTGTATCTTCGTAAGCCGCCCAACCAATTTCAATGAAATTTTGTGAATGTGTTTGGTTGGTTCCAGCTTGAGAGATAGGATAGCAATAAAATTAAAAAAAAAAACAAACTAAATTGGGCAATCCCTTCTTGGTGTTGCCATACAAAATTTTTAGTTTTTCACTATATATTTGGAAACTGTCTGAGAACATGTCGACGTAGATAGCTTAAATTATATACATGGCGTTTAAAGAAAAATGTAAATATAAGTTCAAAAATGGGATAGATCAGGCAACTATTTCGTAGGGTTACCATACAAAAATTTCGTTTTTAACTATATATTCGGGCACTGTCTGGCAACGCGTCGGCGTGGAGAACTAAAATTTGGTACATGGTGTTTTCATAGCAATAGTAAATAAAATTACAAAAATGGCCGGAATCGGGCGATGATGTTGTCATACAAAACTTTAGTTTTTCACTATATATTTGGACACTGCTTCACGCATCGAAGTAGAGAGCTAAAATTTTGTACACGGGCTTTTTTTTAAAAAAGTGTAAATTAAGTTCAAATATGGCAATTCCTTCGTATGGTTGCCATACAAAAAATTTGGTATTTTGTGTTTCCATAACAATGGTAAATAAAATTTAAAAAATGGACTAAATCGGGCTATCCCTACTTGGTGTTGCCATACAAAACATTGGTTTTTCACTATATACTTGGAAGCTGCCTGAGAGGTGTCGACGTGAAGAGCGTTTTCATAAAAATTGACAATACAGGTTCAAAAGTGGAGCAAATCGTGCAACTCTTTCTCGATGTTGCTATACATAACTTTTGTTTTTCACTATATTTTTGGACACTGCCTACCGTGTCGACGTAGAGAGCTGAAATGTTGTACATAGGCCTTTTCTAAAATAAAAGGCAAATTTAAGTTCGAAAATTGGACCAATCGGGCAACTCATTCGTAGGGTTGCCATACAAAAATTAAGAGTTTTACTAAATATTTGGGTACTGCTTGAGAATCTGTCGAGCAACACTCTCCCACGCATATGAATGTGTGCACTCACACTCGCACACACACGCACCCCCCCCCCCCTCACGAACACACGCAAACGCCCCCCCCCCCCCACGAACGCGCGCACGCGAACTAGTCATATAATAGCTTAGATATTATACATCTATGAACAACCCCACCCACACCCCCGCCGCCCGTATAGGTATCCATATTATCGCCGGGCAACGCAGACGGGCTCCTTCTAGTACTTAGATGTATATATTTTCGGTTAGGATCGACTGACGTATGCACATCTAGTGATGGTATATACTTCTGCCTGGAATATTGAGCCACATTTTTCTAGGGTTTGATAAATATAAGTTCTTGGCTTTACACAATATATTCCTGCTCTTACTCCTTTTTTGGTTTTAAAATCATCGCGTCGGTGTACCAGATTAGGGTTTCATTTTCTAGATTTATATCAGCTTCCTCCCTGTTTGGTACCTTTATTTTGAGAGGCAGACATAGGTTGTGCTTAACGACCATTCTGTCTGATATTTTATTCAGTATTGGATTTACCTCTATTCGTTCGGTTATAGTTCATAGACTTTTAGAGTCTCATTCACCATTACCAACTGTCCGGGCTTTGTACACCATCAATACACAGCCTCTTTTTAAACAACTTTGCTAAGGCCCGGTAGATTCAATAGTGGGCCTAGAACGCTGGTAGATATTGTGCGTATGGCACCAGTTACACTTAGACAGGTCATTCTTTGGAACTTGTTTAGCTTCCTTACGGCTATCTTTTGGCAACAACTTTACGTAAATTAAATTCACAACTAATTCTTACTAACTACTGGTTTTCGCACTAACTGAACTGACTTTTTTTAATAATTTCAAAACCAATAATGAATAAAGAGATAAATGAATCAAATTGCTATGACCCTCAAAGCATTATCTGTCAGAATATGACCACGTTTTTGTCAGGGTTTTGATATTTGATTAAAAATTAATTTATTGTAATTTGATTTTGTGCTCTCGTTTTATTCAAAACAAATTACTACAGCTAATATCAAATACGTGCTGACACTATTTAATCCTATCTGAAACTCACTAATACTCGAATGCTAGGTGATACTAACTGCTACTCGGTGTAACTACTTCATAACAGCTGATTTTCACTAATTTCTTCGAACATACTCACAACATATTAAGTAGTATCTACATTCGTACCATCCAATGAGTCGAAGCCTTTTAAAATGTTATTAAGTAGAAGATATGTCTGATAACTAGTGAGAATGAGTTCGTAACTAAATATTTTGAAGTATTTGACCAACATTTTTATCAATATTAAATGATATTAATTTTACTAAAATATTTTAATTTTTTTATTAAAATACGTGTTTTTTCTTGCAGATGAAGAAAAAAGCAGATGGCCAACATTAGAGGAGAGAAAAGAACAGAACAAAGAGCCAACATCAAATTTTGCCAATTGCATGGGAAAAATTGCACAGAATTCTACCAAATGTTGCACCAGGCTTACCAGGACAAGTACCTATGCAAAACTACTGTTTTTTTTTAGAGCCTAGAGTGGCGTAGTCCGGGGTCACCTGCCAAGAAGATTGCTAAGATATCAAAGTCCAAGATTAAGAGCATGGTAATATATGTTTTTGATGTCAAACGTTTAATCCACCATGAATTCGTTCCAGAAAGACAAACTGTTAATCAGTATTACTACAGAGATATTCTTGACCGTTTATTCCAAAAGATGAGAAAGGAAACGTAAGATTTGTGGAAATCAAGAGAGCTCATTCTGCTCCACGATAATGCGCGGCTACACGCTGCAATATCGGTAAACCAATTTCTGTTCATAATGGTGGTCACAGTGATGCCACACTCCTCTTATTCGCCAGATTTGTCGTCACAGGGCTTCTTGTTCAATATAATCAAAAGGATCATGAAAGGTCATATGTTCAATACACTAGGGGAGATCCACATGGCCACAATCACCGAACTTAAATCTGTCCAAGTGTCTGAATACTAAAAATGTTTTCTCAACGTGACGAAAAGATGGGAAATGTGTGTAATGTGCTTATTTTGAAGGAGATTGATAGAGGTTTAAAATGTATATAAGGTTTTAATAAAATGTTTTTTATATTTTGAGTTATCAAGTCATTCTCACTACTTATCAGATATATTTTGTCAATTTTGAAATTTTGCTAGGTCAAGGCAAGCTACTCAGAAGCAACAATCAGTTTACTAGTAGAGCTAATGAAAAAACACCCACAGTTAACTACGAGTCTCATACACAAAAGGCGAAGGGAAGGTAACAAAAGATGGGAAGAAATAAAAAAGGTAAAGTAAATTTTTACGTATAGTCTGACATAAAATTTTTGATAAGGAACAAAAAACAAAAGGATTAAAAAAAAAAATGAAAATATCAGCGACAGGTGGAGGTTCCTACAGGTTGCAGAGCTTTTCAGCAATAAATGATAAGGATTTGGACTATTTAAGTTCATAGAATGCAGTCGAAGAAGTTGAGAATGCTCTTTGTGTTGGAAGTAGACCTTCAGCAGACCATTCACATTGGTGTCAATTAATTAATAATGAGTAAAATTGGATTAAAGAGCAAGAAAGTGTGCATAATCCTTTAGTGGGAATTTCGTTCTCTATAGGAGAAAAATATTTCAATTTCTATGACCTGCCTCCGGTCTTTCACCACATGTTCCATGCATTTACTGTCAGTTTTGATTTGACATTCATCTTGTAATTGGCGTAAACCATAAAAGTAACATATTAATGGCCAGTTTCACAGTCTTAGTTTAAACCAAATATTTAGTTTAAGCTCGACGAATGGATTTCACAGTTTGGTTTAAGCCCCGGCTTAAACTAGAGTTTCAACCGTGCCATCCCTAGGTTTAAACTCAAGATAAAAGTATTTGAAACTATTTGGCAGTAGCATTATTTGCTTGTATCAAGAAAATAATTTTACCATAGATTCAGAATTAAACATTTTTAGCGATGAAGAAGTCTTTTTGAGTTAAATTTAAAACTCTGTCGACGATCGCGAGTAATTAGAAATCGTTACTTTGTTTTCAAATCTATACTTGTCCGTTATCTTTTACTCTACTATAAGTCTTTTTTTATGAATTAGGGAAAGTAGTAGCTCAACTTCACTTATACTAAAATTTGCAGCCCTTTTAGATGGAGGAATATTAAAAATTAGTCAATATAACCATATATTTTGCATTTTTTACCTTGGTCTGTTTACTTTTTTCGATTGACAGATTGATCGATAGAAAAACTCTTTCACAATAAGGGCGATAACTAATTTAGTTCACAATTAAAATCAGTACTACCAACGTTATTAAAAGAATACACTGTGAAATCTGAGTTGTTTTAAACTACGTTTAAACTTGGAGGATGGTTTAAACTCGACTGTGAAACTGGCCATCACTGAGATAAACACTATCTTTTCTTCTACATATGTTTTTCCATCCTTCACAAAGTTTCTAACTGAAGGTCCAGCATTCAGCAGTATTTCATTCTTCGGAAAATTTTTCCATAATTCAGTTCCTCCCAGTGTTGTCTTTACAATTCTTTTGTAATCAGAATCTGTTATTACGGGCGTGGCTTTCGATTCGTTATTAAAACTCAATATCAATATATCAGATATAATTTATTATCAATCAACTCTACTTTAATTATCGCTAGTACTGTACTTCAAATTATATCAATCTAAATATGTAGAACACTTTCACCTGTTTACTACGTTCACATTTCTCTCTGAGACAAGATTTTATGCACAAGAAACGGTTTTGCGACGATTTTGCACTTTTTAGTTGTTATGGTTATGTGAAGTTAGCTTCATTTCTGTCTGCAACACAATATCGTTTGTCAACATTTTTGTAGATAGATACTTTTCCAAATTCATAACATAGAATTTAATTACCAATGTACGGATAAATTTAACATTCGAAACGAAATCCGTAATGATCATCTTAATTTGTCGTACAGAAATCTGAAAGTAGACTCCAAATTCAACTTGTCTGAAGATTTCATTAAATTCCCAAATGTAACCCAATAATTTCTATCAATTTCTAATGGCCGGTTTCATAGTCCAGGTTTAAGCCGGAGCTTAGCTAAGCCATGGGTGTGGCTTAAGCCGAGAACTTAAGCTTACTTAAGCCTAATGGATTAGATGGGGCGATGACCAACATGTTCGTGGTCTACGGTCAAAAGCACGTCGGCTCTAATTGAACTCCTTAGGATGATCGAAATCGTGATGCCATTTCTCTGCTCGGAGGAGGTATTCTAAACGCGGTAAAGATTTCTTACAGCTGTTCCAAGATAGATATTCCCAATCCATCTCTGTCTGAATACCTATGCATCAGTATAACAATTGGGACAAAAATACTGTACATTCTAGCTATCTAGATTCCTCCTGGCAGTCCTTCTGCTTCATACGATACCCTTGTTGCTGCTATGTGCTCGAGCTGACGCGGGACTCGGATGATATTATATTCCTTGGTGATCGCAATCTTCCTACCGTTCAATGGCTAGTTTTTGATGATGATGACTCCCTGGTTCCCAGAAAATCTTCTGGAAATGCGAATATCTTCCTGGATGCTATTGTCGCAATGGGTCTTTCTCAGCCAAATGAAGTTAAGAACAACCGTAATAAAAGCTTGGACTTGGTCTTTACCTTGGATGCTTCGAAATGTATGGTTCGTCCGTGTGACATGTCATTGGTTCCTATTGACGCATACCATCCATCTTTGGACGTGATAGTGGGAATTAATTGCGAGGGTACTGGTATGTTGATTGTAAACTCTCCCACCTTTAATTATAAAAAAGCTGATTCTGATCTACTTAACTTTAATTTATATTCTACTAACTGGTCCTTTCTATTTAGTAATAATGTTGTAGATGAACTCAGAGCACAATTTTACAATGTTATGTTTAATTGTTTCAATGATTGTATTCCATTGTCTTGTATCAAGAATGGCTCTTCGTGTCTTCCTTGGTACGATGCTGAGCTTAAACGCGACTTTTGTTTTTGAGGAGCGAATTTCGTAATGCTCTTTTGCATGCCTATGATATGCACCTGTTTAAGATGAGAAATGTAAAAGATCGGATCTTAAGAAATTCTGTCTTTTTATAAATACCAAAAAGGAATCTAATAATTTTCCACCTGTATTAGTATGTAATAATAATTCTAGTCATGATCCGTCTATGATTTTTAATCTCTTTGCTGATTACTTTAGTGAATCATTTATAACATATGATGCTCAAATAGATTTTGCTTATTTTAATTACTTAACGACACTTCTTAAAGTTGATATGCCCTGCTTCACTATTGATCAGAAATCTGTTGAAGACTCCATGTCCAGGCTGGACTCTGGTTATTCTGGTGGGCCTGATGGGATGCCCTCTATTAAAGAAATGCAGTGGAATGCTTTCTTACCTGTTAACATTTTTGTTTAATTTATCACAGCGGCTTGGCAAATTTCCTACGTTATGGAAAGAGTCGTTTATTGTTCCAATCTTTAAGTCCGCTATCGTTAAATTGCCTTGTATTCCCAAACTGTTTGAAGCTTCTTTATATGAATTTTTGTATTTTCGTTGTAGTGGAGCTCTAAATCCTCATCAGCAGAAGAGAAAGTCAACAACAACAAATTTGCTTCAGTTTATATCTACCTGTATCTGTTTTGTTGTGTAAACTGAGATCTTTAGATTTACCAATTTGGTTGTTGAACTTGTTATCATCCCACCTTAAGGATCGCAAACTTAGGATTGAGTTCCGTTCTGCTCCATCTGATGAAATAACGGCTTACTCCGGTGTTCCACAGGGTAGTCACTTAGGGCCCCTTCTCTTTATATTATTCATAAATATGTTTCCTATGCCGTTACCAAATCTGATTTGCTAATATACGCAGATGATCTAAAACTATATAAATCTATCGACTCGCATTGCGATCGTCTCAAATTGCAGGATAATCTGGACAGACTTGTTGAATGGTGTGAAAAGAGTTCTCTCATTTTAAACGTTGATAAATCTAGGGCAACCATTTTCTCTCGTAAACGAGTCCCTTCGAATACTGTCTATGCTATGAATGGGTTATTACTTTCGAAAGTTGATAAAATATGTGACATGGGCATATTGTTTGACTCGAAACTCACCTTTAACTTCCACATAGATCGCAACGTTAATAGGGCAAACTCAATGATAGCCTTTGTAAAACGTTGGGCAAAAGAATTAGATGATATCTATATTACTAAAGCTCTTTTCACCACTTTTGTTAGACCCATTTTGGAATATGCCAGTCTTGTCTGGTCTCTCTCTTATAAAAATCACTCCGATCGTATTGAGAGCGTGCAAAGGAGATTCTTCGTAGACTTCATCTTCGTTTTTATAAGGAAAGATTAAATTTAATACTACTTCCTACTCTTGAGACTCGTACAAAAATTTGTGATATTAGTTTTGTAGTATTTCAACTTGTGAAAGTTTGATATCGACATGCCTTTGATGCTTCAGAAAATTAATTTTAATTCACGATCTCGACACTTGCGATCTAATGACTTTATTTATTTGTGTTCCCATTGCACCAACTATGAACACTTTGAACCTATGACTAGGATGTGCTGTACTTTTAATTTGAATTTCCATTCGATACATTTTAATATAAATAAGACTCAATTAAGTAAAATCCTCAATAATTGTTCTGTACTTTAGCTTTAATTTAAGTATTGTGTAATGGGACTATCGTAGCTAGCATTTGACGAAATAAATAAACAATAAAATAAAATAAATAAATATACTTAGTTTCACAGTACTCAGTAAGCAGACGCTTAGTTAAACCGCAGATGAAAAATTTCAAGTTGTCAGCACTGCGGCAATTGTAAAGGAAAATTGCCATTGTGAATCCCAATGAAGAAGAAGGCATCAAAATAAAATATTGTTATCACTCGTTTGTTTAAACTGTGTGCAGTTTTTACCAGTCAGTCGAGCTTTTTATCTGGGAGTGTATCAGATCTAAAATCATCATAGCTGAGTGTTTCGAAAGTCGGAATAAGAATTAACGTCATCCCATTTCTCGAAATATTGCGGGCGCCTTCTTGTAATTTTTTCACGGGTCACACTTTGCGATATTACATATATTAGGTCTGTCTGTTTACTTTTGAGTAAAAATCTTTGTGTAAAAATCAAGTAAAAACTTTTATGTGGTAGAGGGGATAAATCAAGAAAAGTTACCAGACACTTTTCGAGTAAATTTTGTTTAGCTTGTCATGTGTCAAAATTTTGGCTGCTACCTTTCCGTCTAAAACAGAAAAAAATTAATTAATTTGAAATACGTTTTAAAAAACCCACCCTCTTTAATATTTTTTTTTTAATTTCGACTCTTTAGATTATCATTTTACATTCTTTCGATAACCCAACAAACGGCTTAACCTCAAATTTAATACTTTTGACAGTCAGCTGATTGCATATCAAAGTTACACATCCTCTTGATCATGAGTAAAAATGTGCAACTTTGTGCAAGAGGGGAAACGTATAAATTTATTCGATTTTTACTAGTTAAAAGTAAACAGACGGTTTGTGAGTAAAAATGCGTAAAAGTTTTTACACCGAGTAAAAACTTTCGAGTAAACAGACAGACCTATTATACATTTCTTCGTCGGTTATATCCTCTGCATCAGATAAATAACTAAGCTTTGTCTTAAACTGTTTGGTTTCTTCCTAAAACGTCAAATGGAATGCTGACAGTACTTAAAACTACTAACTAGATAACTATTTTTCGCGCTTTTAAAAGTATAACTTTTGAAATATATATGTACAAAACGAACGTACGAAAATTATAATATTTAAGCAAAATATATGTTTAGCAATAATCTCCATATGTGTTTCACAGCAAAAATCTGATGCTTAAGCCTTCGAGATGATGGGCTTAAGTTAAGCTTGCGTTAAGTCAGTCATGTCACTTAAGCCTTGGCTTTTAAGCTTTGGCTTAAGCCATCGCTGTGGCTTAAACCTTGACTGTAAAACCGGCCATAAGCAAATCGTTTGGGTTAAGTGAATGCAATTTCCAGGGCAAATAATTGCATCACGATACTGCCGCACGGAACAGGGTAATTTGACTAATAAATACACCGTCGAGACTATCGCTAAATTTGCGCAAATAGTTAACCAATTTGGTAAAATAATAAGATAATTGCGGTATCAAGTGTGAAATTATTAGATGACTTAATGCATACCTAAGCATAAATATCTGCGCGCGATATTTGTAAATTGCGTGCATACCTCGTGCAGTTCCTATCACCCTATTAGTTTCCCTGGATTATCCGATGTTGTGTTTCTATTTTTGTTTCGAAGTAGACGACTTGTTACGAGCCCAACAAGACTCGATCGCCTTGAGAATAGGCATATAGACTCTACCTATATAGTAAGTACCCAGCCAGATCTACTTGAGTTGTTCCTCTCTAGGAGTTGTTTTGATATCATTCCACCATTATCGGTGCAGTGCATTCAAGTGTCACCTCATGATAATTTTTACATTGCAATGGGCATAACTGTCAACGATGGAAATTCCCTGCTGTTAAATTATTGGCAGATAAATGGATCGACCCATCTGGCCGGTTAACTAAATAGAGAGCGTCCCATTAATTTGTAAAATCGTGAGGACTCCTGCTTCGCGTTTGTTGATTTTGATTCTATGAATGTTCCTATCACTATGGTTTACTCTATCTTGGATAGGCATATATGCGGGTACAAGTATATGCTACTAACTACTGAGACGACTGACAACAGTAGAAGCGAAAATTCTTTGCTACATGCTGATGCGGTCAGTTTGAATGGGATCAGAAGAGGTATGCTAGTAGGTACATAACTATATTGCCAAGAACATCATTAGAAGATCCGGAAAGAGGTGCTTTCAGGCACAAATCTATCGGGTGATTGACAGTCTCTATATGGACGTTCAGTCAATCTGGTTACTCCTCCTTGGGAATGAAAAATGATAATTACGCGCTCTTTGACAAGTCCGTTCTGTGCATGCATAATGTCCATTTAAAGTAATCAAATTAAAAGAAAAATTCGAGTAGTTAAGATAATAATCCGCTGCGGCTTATATGTTAAAAAAATATCCTTGATCTTTTCCATAATTTGTGCCTATTAAATTGGTCTTTTTTACATTTGTGATTACAAAAAATACAATACAAAAAAAAAATGGTAACCATAGAGATAGTTATGTATAAAATTGTGCGAGTAGTTAGAAATGAGCCGTATATAAGTTGTGATTCTACCTGGTGTCTAGTACGCTGGTAAAACAACTTGATTAGTTTTGTACACTTAATGTTGAGCACTGAACTCATTCTAATATCAGTCTAGACTTCGTTATAGAGATTACGCTATAGTCCTAAAAATTCTGCCTAACTATCAAAGAAAATAAAGTTACTGTGGCATGCTGACTGATGTCCTAGACATGGGATCATTCTATAGATCCAAGTCACTTTCTTCTCGGGTTTAGATCAATCCATATAATTCTTCCAAGAGAAATTGTCGAGAGATTCCAGATCTTTTCTACCTTAATCATTATAAAGTGATGAGTTCCTGCGCGTATAGAGTCCGGATGGTTCCATTACTACATCAGTTCAGAAGTTTTTGCGAATCTCGTACGTTTTTGCGTTCAGCGAACAAGTTTTTAAAACATCGGGTAAGCCTTTCGCTTTTTTTTTTTTTTTTTTTGCTTATATTATTAAGCCAAGCTCAGGGGATACCGTATGATGCAAAGCACAGCATGGCAGGAAGGAGATAGGGAAAGGATTAGAGGATATGAGGAGAGTGGCGGAGGTGCCGATGTATGTCGCCCTTAAACTTCCGCTGATTGTATGCCGGAGGAAAAACAGAAGATGGTAAGCTGTTCCACATTCGCACTGTTCGGGATAAAAAAGCATCACGGAATTTTACTGTACGGCCGAACGTAATTTGAAGGGTTAAAGGATGTGCGCGGTTTACAGCGCGAGTATTGCGTGCAGGAATTATTCTACAAGGGATTAGACTAGATATTTCATCAGAACATTGACCATGCATATAGCGATAAAGAAGCGAAAAGCATCCAACATTGCGGCGGTGGTCGAGTGAGTCGATATGACAAGTTATTGCCAAATCGCCAATGAGCTTGATTGATCTCTTTTGGGCAATATTCAATGTAGCTAAGGCTGTGGACCAGCCACGGCCCATATATGGGAGTTGTATTCTATTCTAGGTCTAATGTAGGACTTGAAATATTTCTTACACCTTTTCAGAAATCCAAGACATTTTGGTGCTTCTTTGGCAACAGAGAAGATGTGATCTGTCCAGTTCTCTCGAGTATAATTAATTGTAAAAAGTAATTTATAAAATGGGCGAAGACAAATAAAATGTGCTCTAGCTATTTTTCTATTTCTTTTCTTCTAATTTTTGCTTATTTTTTTTTAAGAAGTAATTTAACTGCCCCAATCAGCAACAAATTGCAGGTGACAGTTGTCTACTGACAAATGTCAAACCATTACCCCAAGGAATTTTTAGTGTAAGCTTAGTGTAGCCCTAGGTTTTTCAAAAAACAAGATAGTCTAGCCCACCTAGGCTTATCCGGGGTTTTTCTCAAACAGACCTATTAACAATGTTTATTTAATTTCGACGGCGGAAAGCTGGGGGAGGGGTGTGTCAAAGTTTGATCTAGTAGATTTTGGGAAATATAGTAAAGAATCGAGTTCCCAAGGCTCTGAGAAGAAATTTGAGTACCCACACTCCTATATTCGGGGCCTTAAATAGCTATTTATAAACATCCCCATATTCACTTTTTTAGTATTTCCCTCTTTTTTATTCAAGCTGAGGTACTAGATTTGTCGGAGTTTAGATCGGCTCTAACGCGGTAGGGTTATGTCCGATCGGAAAACGAGTTTTACTGTTCTCCGCAGCTCATTATCAGCTACAATTCGTAGAATAAAATTTTTCTCTGCATACTTTCAGGGATGGGGGTACCAATACTGCATGTTGCATATCAAATTAAAGGTCTCGCCGACTACTAGCGGGAAATACCCATTTTCGTGCACTTTTGTCTCATACACCCCCATTACTACATTTCGTACATATTTTTGCAGTTATTTCTTCCATGGTCATATTCACCCAAAAAGTCTCCCAAGCTAGATAGAAATAAACATTGTCAATAAAATATGTTCAGAGTCTCATAATGCTCTGTTTAACAAATTTCTCATGTCTGGAGGTGTCGGGCCTAAAGTTGTATGAAAAGTAGGCATTCCACTTTGCTGTTAACTGTTTAGGACAGGGGTCGGCAACCTTTCTGGAGTTATGAGCCATTTTTTTTCCGATGTGATAAATAATTTTTTTAAAGAGTCAAATGTAAGTATATACATCGGTAATATGTATTACAAAAATTAATATACGTTATCTACTGTGAAACATGTATTTATTGTGAAATCAAAACATTCTACTTTGCATACTAACAGAACATATTAGTCAACGTATTTAAGAAAATTGAAAAACTTTTTTTATAACTTAATTTCAGTAGGTTATACATATAGCTTTGCTTAAAATACATATTAAATGTAAAAAATAATATAAACGCAAATATGTAATATCAGTGAGATTTTTGGGATTGTGTACAGACACAAAGTTTTTCCAAATTTGATGAATATTCAGAAGTTTTTAATTCATGAAACTTTCGAGGCTTTCGTAATTAAGCGAAGTTCTTAATTTATTTTTAATAATCGTCATATTTGAAAATAATTGTTCACAGTAGTAAGTAGATCCGAAAATTATCAAGAAGCCAAATGCATGTTTTCACTTGATCATAAAAATGAGGAAAGACAGTTCCATGTTCAAATATAATGTTTTCCTCCTTCCTACATTTTGAAAGATCTGTCCACTGGTGTCTGACAGCCAATTTTCATTTCTCTCTAGTTAAATTTTCTAGTTCTGACTGCACATTTGTGAACTTTTCTGTCCATATATCTTTGTTCTTCAAATCTAACAACTGTAACTCAAATTTAGCTCTATCAATAGTTGGGAATGGTATAAAATTCAACTCGCACACCTTCGCCACTAGTGGCTTAGAGTAGGGTTTCTTGCATTTTTACAATGGTGGTGACAAAAAATTCACTGTTAATTTTACAACCTGAATACGACGATACGATTAAGAAGATGGAACTGGACTCCACTATTGAATTCGTTCGAGTCGAAGCAAAAATAGCTTAAAAAATCAGCCTTGAATAGAAATTTTTTTAGAAGTTACCTAAGATTCTGTGGAATTCGTTTTAGTCCCCTTTGATTTCAGTTAATTTTTTCGCACAAAATTGTTAAAATAATTCGATAGGATTCTTTTATCGGATCATTTGAATCAGTTTGAACGAGAAAATTAATAGAAGTTAAAGGTAACTGAAATTAATTTGTTTCAAATTAAGGAATTTTATTAAGAAATGTCAACTTAAAAGGCCCTTTTCTAAGGTCTTTTCGATTCGAACAAATTGGAAATGGTAGTAAACAAATATTTCGCTGAAATTACCCGCATTGCAAGATGGGTTTTTTCAGAAAATTTGTAAGGCTAACTATTAAAAGGTGCTGATTTCCAAAGCTCACGAATGTTCTTCCAGTGTCCTGGTAACGCTTCTGTTTCTATTCACTTTGGTTTTGAGTGTGGAGAGTAAGGTTAGCTAAACTGGGTTTACAAGAATGCGATCTGACGTGCATTTTGATGTGTGAGCAGAATTATTATATATTTGTTTGGCAATTGCAATATTACAGTTCATTTTTCAACATTAACTATTAAAATTTTCAAGAGCCACAAGTATAATTCTACTGAGCCGTATGCGGGTCGCGAGCAGCAGGTTGCCGACCCCTGGTTTAGGACTATTAGGTAAAGATTATTTCTGAGATAACTTTTAAAGATGCGAGGTTTAATTTTATTTATTCTGATTTAGAAAGCATTGATTGGTAATAGGATTTTCGCCTGCCATAACGTTTAGCTTGTAACCCTTTTGATTTATTTTTAAGAAATATTGGGACTGAAGCCTAGAATGACGAAGTTAAAATTATGTAAATCAAACAGTCACCAACGTTTCATTACGACAGAAGGAATATATAAATACATACTAAGCTGAGTTTTCACTAAAGTTTTTGGTAAATTAAAGACGATGGCATTTAAATAGTGTTCACTGATAAGGCGACAATTTGACTTGTCAGCTTGTGCATATTTCTATGATGACGAAGTTCAATAGATTTAATAACACAAAAAAAAAATCAAAATTGAGAGCCCTCAAGCATATCAGTAGGTCCCTCAAAATGTGGAAGAAGAGAGACACAGGGTTGTTCAAAGCAAAATTCTAAATAGCGCAACCGAGAAATCTGCGCTTAGTCCCTTCATTATGAATAATACTAACTGCTTAGAAAGGATTCTAACTGGACTAGCATTATCTAAGAATAAGTCTAATTATGATTCCACGAATAGATCAGTGAATTTCCCAGACTATCTCTTTACAAAGTCTAATAACCTAGACAGACTGTGTCCATAATTAATTAATTTGAAATTCAATCATTTCAAGGAAATTACTGTCCGGACAAAAATTATTTCATTTGAAATGTCATTGGTAGCTAATCAATGTGAATAAGATCCTGGCAAAGTTCAATAATTTAATTAAATGCTATTAAGAAAAATTTCCGAGTATTTGCTGAAGTTGTAAAGTACTTATGTAGACAGAACAAATTAATTGGCTATGCAGTGGAATATCAGAATCGGCCAATTTTTTGTAAGCACTATCAATTTAGGATACTTTTTTTTTCATGACAGGGAACGAAAGGTCCCAAGCATGGAGGTTAAGGCGGGCCATTGAGCTAACCTGCTAAATAAGAGAAGCTATAAAACTATAAAAGTGGAAAGGAAAATAAGTAAGAGAAAAACGCACAAGAGTGAGATGAGTTGGAACTCGATCCCACGACTCCTGGAATGGAATAATCACAGCGATAACTACATAGTCAGCAGATTGCAACATTTTTAATTTGTTAATCGATGAAATAATTTCCTTCGTAGAGAGTGATGGCGACCCAGACGAAATGTAGATTGTTACGATGTAAAAATTTTGGTTATGTAATTTTAGGAGCACACAACGATTCAAGTTGAACTGTCCCACTAAGTCTAGTTTATGCCGGAAAGATTATGCAAAATTTAGAATCAGCCGAAGAAACGAACAGTTTTGATGGCTTGGTGCGGGGATCGGTTACATGGAGATCTTGCTGTCGATGATGCAGTGATATTAGGTCTTTTATTAGCTGTGAGTTCTCCTCTCAAACGAGAGAGTTGTTAGATTAAATACTAGAAAAAGTCAATACTAGCCAAGAGCCCAAAAATATGTACCCAATAAGCAAGTATTGTGGTATGGCACATATCTGACAAGAGAACAAATTGGTAAAGGTTTAGTGTATCAGGGGCGGATCCACGATTCTTGTGAGGAAGGGCGCAACTTTGATTTAAAAACGATATAAGCTGGAAATCGATCAAAAGTTCGAAGACACTCGCCACCACTCGCAAATGTCAAATGCACAAAATTTATCATTTAAAAGATACGTGTCGAACAGATAAGTGAGTGGCTACCACTCGAAATTAAGAAATTTGCCCAACGCAAACTTTCGCTGATTGTATGTCGGAGTAAAGACAGAAGATGGTAGAGTTTTCCACATTCCCACAGTTCAGGATAAAAGGCATCACGGAATTTTACTGTATGGTCGAAAGTAATTTGATGGGTAAAAGGATGTGCGTGGTTTGCAGCGCGAGTATTACGTGCAGGAATCACTCTACAAGGGATTAGACTAGATATTTCATCACAACATTGACCCTGGATGTAGCGATAAAGGAGTGAAAGGCGTCCATAATTACGGCGATATTTGAGTGAGTCGATATTACAAGTTATTGCCACATCAACAGTGAGTTTGAAGGATCTTTTTTGGACAATATCTAATGAAGGTAAGACTGTGCGACCAGCTCCGGCCCAGATATGGAAATTGTATTAAATTCTATCTCTAATAGGACTTGTAGAGGAGCGCTAGATTCGATGGGCTCGAATATTCCTACACCTTTTCAGAAATCCTAGCATTTCAATGCTCAGACAATGGAAAAGATGTGATCTGTCTAGCTTAGCTTGCTGGAAATATTTATTCCAAGAATTCATAAAGACGGTGTGTTGTAAGACAGTGCTCCATCAAATAAAACTGGAGTGGAGAAATTATGATGTTGTTTTTAAGAAATGAGACTGCTTTGGGTTTTAGATGCATTGAAATCGACGCGATTTGTTTTACCCCAAGCAAGCATATTATCAAGGTCGTTATTCATTGATTTAATCATGCAATATCGTTTGACAGATGTGGCATTCTCTCTGGAGTCCCCAAGAGTATAAAAGGAGTAAGCAAAATCAAGGCTACTGTCATAGGCTAAACTATGGATGGGATTTAAAGTAAGGGAAGGCAGATCATTAATGAAAATTAAGAAGAGAGGTCTGAGAGATAACAGAGCCCTAGGGAACATCGGCATTTACATATAGGTTGTGGTTCTGGTGAAGCCCCTTCTAGTATAACCGGTATTATGCGATCAGGTAAAAATCTTTCAATCTATAATAGAAGAGGAGTGGAGAGATCAAGTGCTTTAAGTTTACCTAAAAGGACTGGATTCAAGACTGTATCAAAGACCTTTTAAACATCAGAGCGTTCAGTCCGGAAACCATAAGAGCGATCATTGATGAGTTGTTTGGTTTCTAGATACTTCATTAATTTGGAGATAATAATAAATTCAAAAAACTTTGAAAATATCGAAGTGATTGGAGTTGGTTGATAGTTTAGGGGATCGCTACCCTCTCCTTTCTTGGAAATTGGCTGAACGTGAGCTAGTTTCCAACAAGTTGGAAATTTTCTTATCGAATAAGACAAGTAGAGTAGTTTGCGCAAAGGTTAAGCCAATGATGAGGAACAGCTTTTAATTAAGAGGGGTGAGAAAACATCAGGATCTACAGCTTTGGAAACGTTGATCCCCTTAAGGACCTTGAACACAGCTCTTTTACGGATGTGTATTGGCTCTTATATAGAAAATTTGAAGCGAATCTATCAGTCAAAATATTAGCTTGATCCATTGTTAAGTACTGAAGGTATAGAGGAACTGCTGAAGTTGTTCTTGATGGTTTTGACCAGGGATCAGAAGCCTTTGCTATCTTTGCGGCTTACCAGTATTCTTTGTCTAACATTCTAATCAAAAGGAAATTTTTCTCTCCGTATAATGACTCTGCAGGTGTTCTGTGCAATCTTGTAGACTAGCTTCAATTCTGGACATGAATGCAATTAATAGGCGCTTTTATTACTTGATTGAACTTATCGTTATACCAAGAGTGATTTTGCAGTTGTTGAGACCTGTTGTAAGAATAAGGATACTACATTCCTTATTCTTACATGCATGCCAAGACTTAGAATGTCACTAAGATGTAATGTGCATTCATCAACATTCCTCGAAGAAAAACAGACCGATCAATCAATTTCTCTAAGATACTGATTGTAATTTTCCCAATCAGTATTTAGATTTTTTTTTATTTAACGCTTTAGCTAAATATTTTAATATTGCATTTGATGAAATAATAAAACTTTAAATGTAATAACTCACCACAATAATATACAATGATTTGTTTTACGTTGTGTAGTTTCGTTGAATTTCTGCAATTACGAGTTGTAATTGTTTCGTTAAATATTCGCTTTGAACTGCCGATATTATTCTAACGAGCCGTCTTTACATCGAAGACTCTTTAACGAAACTTTGGCAGCTGTTTTCAATTAAAACAAATTTCCTATCGCTTTTACCTGAATAAGTTCTGCTTCAAATTGAACGTTTTCAGAAATTTTTATAGTTTTACAAAAAGTGAAGTAGAAAAATCAGAAGATCTACTGCAATTTCTTTTTTGGTCTTCAAGGTGGGGAGGGGATCCCCTTAGGTAGATCCGCCACTGTAGTGTATCAGATGATGCGAGATGTGTATGCGCTTAAGCATCTGAAATTTCATACCGACATCTATGAGCATTTTAAATAAAGTGACAAGTTATCGATCATCTGTAACCAACTTTACGGGCTTATTAATTCAGCTATGTACAAGAGAGAGACAGTGAGACTTAGAATCTTAGAACATATATCAAACAGGAATGCTGATAAGTTCGGTCTAGTGAAGCTGAGCCTATATGTGTTGGAGTATGTCTCCTTTGTAATTGTACTGCAGTGGGTACGGTAAATATCATACTCATAACTGGAGGCATATTGAATCTTCGTGGCGGGAAAATTTGAAAATGTTGTTTTAATCTTTACATTTCAAATTAGTATACAGGATCTATTGTGTATTCAAAAACAATTGAATATTAATTGTTATAGATGGGTTGCGCTCTGGGAGTACTTCTTACGCCACGTGTAAGAAGTATATTCTACTGAACCTCAAGATGACTTCTTACGGCACGAGTAAGAATCGGCTATGGTGCTAACTATTTCTGCTCGATATTTATTTTAAGAAATGAAAAAAAAAATCCGATCCACTGACTTATTTTTAAAATTTACGCTACTTCTCTATTGTTAGTCTTCTGCACTAACTAGATAAGTGTATACAAATCTATATTGTTATTATTATATTCCCGTGCAATATGATAGAGCAAGGCATTTTATGTATAAGCAGGATAATGAGCAATGATAAGTATTTGTTGTATATCAAAAGCATAAGTTACATATTGATCACATGACGTGTATTTTAGCTGAAAATTGTTGTAATTTGTATAAATGGAATGCAAACTAAGTACATCTCTACACTAGCAAACAAAATGATTAAATGATTAAATTTAAATCATTTACAGATTTTACACCTTTAGTCATAGTATAATAAGCTTGTGAACCTTATTGCACTATGTTACCAGGAGCGACCACGTGGGGTAGGGGTAAAAATGTAAGAGTTTCAGAAGTTCACAAAAGTATCTTATCTGTTAATGTGTTACTGTGGGCAATATGTTTCAGCCGTTAGAGCCTAGATTTTTAAATTATTTATAATTTATTTCATTATCACGTACATCAGACGCTATTCACTTATAGTACAAGAAAGTTCTTAGATAACATAATATCTCAATTCTTACTAAATTCAATTAATAAATTCGCTCTATTGAAGGTAGACGACTAATAAAAGTGAAAAGTTTAATAAACAATAGAATTTACCTAAAATTGTATACACAGAAATAATACAAAGTCAAACTTCTTACACTCCCTCAGCAATTTTTATAGCTTTTGCTTCATCACAATTTCAAAAATTTCACAATCAAAATCAAAACACAAATTTATCACAGGAAGGAAATTTTAATAAATTACTTTTAAATAAGTTATTTCAAATTTTCCTTTTAATTGATTTATTTACTCAAATCTAAATATTCAGATAATTTTCCAAATGTTCCCTAAAAATATTTTTAACCCACCGCCATTGACTTATTGCCGTTTGACTTTGACAGTTGTCTTTGCACGTAAACAAAAATATTTCTTACAAGTAAGTGCACAATAAAAATTAAGTTTTTATATTTGCTTGAAGATGATTCAGCAATATTTAGTGTTATTAATTAAAAGTAAAATGATTGGAAATAATTTGTGAATATACTTGCCTAAAAAATTCTTTCCTTTTCCCAGTTTTTCCTCTATAACCCTGGCAACGTTTTACTGAGCACTTCATTGTTCAAATTGTATTTATGCACAAGTTTTTTAGTACTAAATATTCTTTCGAATTGTTAATATTAAATCACTAAAGCAGTTGATTAGTTTTGAAAAAAAAAACTATTATTTGTTTTCACTACGAAATCACAATTAATTAACAGAAATAATCTACTACCACGGAAACACAAAACTCACATGACAGATAAGAATTATATTTCTCTTTCTCCAATGTATTCCGTCCTTTGTTATTGCCTTCCCCTTCGAGATCATATTGAGGAGAAGAAAGCTTCATTCATGTAGGTACACGAATTTTATACGATACCCGCATTTCTGTTTGAGATATGTTCTAAGCTTAGAATATATAGCAAACAGGAATGGTTGAATCGTGCATAATTTGTGTACATGAGCGTAATTTGTCAAGAGCAGGACATTATACATAGGAGTAAGTGAGATGAAGGAAGGAACATTTGTCAAAGCTGAGTGACAAGTTTTCAAATGTGATTTTGTTTTGTGAGCAGATTTAGTCAATTTAAAATTCTTTTGTGAAATTTAACAAAAGTACCGTATCAATTCTTTTGAAAACTATTTTTCATTGAAGTTTATTTAGTGCAAAGTTTTATAGTGTCAGTAGTGCCTGTTAAAATCCTCATATCAATTAAAAAAACAGAAATGAAGTCAGTGCTTGCAAATATACATAAATTGGATTATAAACTAATGAATCATGTTTCAGGCAACTGCACTATCTAAATTATCTTTTTTGTTAATAGAAGCAGAGATTTATATAAATTAAATATGTGAATTATTGCAAAATAAAGTCGAAAAAGAACATTTTTTACCATAGATGCTCCGCTCAAAACCTTTGTTTACTTTTTGCAAATTGACAAGTTGCTTAGAATAGGGATGGCGTGTAAATACATATAAAACATGGTCTACCAACACAACCAGAAATTCATTACGGAAAATCTGGCTTATCACCATTCCTGTTTGCTATAAATTCTAAGCAGTGAGTGAGAGTAATAATGGGATACCTAATTATTTTTTTTTGCTAGAAAGATATCTGTACTAAAATAGTGTTGCAATTAACGAACATGAATTTTGACACTTCTGTAACATAATGTTTTGTTTTATTAAAAAAAAAAAAAAAATAATAATATCTAAAGTCAGGTCCCGAATATCACTAGTGTTGCACTTCTATTTAATGAAGTTCTCTTTTTAACCTATAGACTATCCATGTCAATAAGATCTGATAAAATAAACTTACCACCACAACTATATAATAAAGTGATAAATAATTACTCAATCTCAAACTACTAATGATAAATATAGCGAAGATTATGTAGAACATAATGAGAAAGTGATAAAGCCAATTGCATTAGAATATGGTGGGCGGTATTTGTGTCACCGCATGAAGATAAAATTAACTGTAGAGAAGCCTCTTGAGAAAATGCAAGTAATAAGAAGTGGCTAAGTTGGTTTAGCTGCATAAACAACTCTCAACGCTTCTCAAGTGACATATCTATTGCACTCGAGTAGCTGGTCGTGTTAATTTAGCGTCAAAATTAACACCACTTGTTCCTGTCTGGTGAGCTTAAAGAAGCTCGCATGTTGCAATTGTGCAACATACGGTGACCAACCTTTCGTGGTCTTCTTTTCCTGCTGAAATGACAGACATCGAGAGCCTTAGCCAACGACAACTTAATTCCAGTAACCGTAGGCCCATAAATCAGTTTTCTCTTCTTGTAAATTTTGCGGCGATTTCCTCACTTCACTCTCTATATATACACATATAGCCATCATCCTACCTAAGCCTGGGGTTACGCTTGCGCACGAAATATTATTCCATCGATGCGCTCGCTACGCTGCTGTAGAGATCTATAGAAAGCAAAAACCCCATACAAGAGATGTCGGAGATCACCTGAAGCCAGGGAAAAAAAACTTGTTTTTCTCAGATGATTTCTTTAATATTGGAATTCCTTGTCCCACTGTTGATCGGTGTAGCCTGGCTGGATGGGCCGAAGCTAAGAATAATTTCGTAAGGAAGCGATTATAACGGGAATGGTGCTCTCAAATGATGTTCAACAGTGAAAATATCTTGGAGAGACCATCGAACACAAAACTTCGCTAAATTTCGTATTCGTGCACATTGTGCAGGTTGTCATTTTGGTCGACATAACGTTTTCGCGTGGCCAACACCTCCTTTAATTGGCATCGATTTTCGGTTCAGTTCAGCACAAGGTGAGCCTCCTTGTCAGATTTGATCCCCCCGAACAGCAAGATCGTGGATTGTAAAAGACGTCTGAAAAGATGAAAAGTGGTTGACTATGCGCCTTTACATATATCTCTGTGGTACGTTGGTTAACAGTTAGACGACGACGACGACGACGACGACGACGGCGAGAATAATAAAAGTAATAACAGGTGAAGCAAGAGGTTTGAACAGGTTATCAGTCTTATTGTTACCGAGTTCGAGTTCTGAACGTTGTTTGTTCTGTAAATTGTGCATGGTAACTGTTAGGGGGCGAATACTTGTACATATTCTGTTTGCCGCGCAGAACATCGCGAAGAGATACATCTGGTAATGATGCCATTATGTAATATTATTACAAGAATTGCTCAAGTTGGCGATTTTATTCAAATGCTATTGGAATTTTCTTGTGGTGTTTGGCACGCTTCACTGCACAATCCACTCATCATGTTTGGATTAATTTGCCAGCCAGAGCTAAACAAGTTCTTGCTGGCCTCAACGATGGAATGTCAAACAGAAGGGAGTGCTTATAAAATGTATACGTGAGAAGGAATTCGCAAATTAATGTGACAATGAAGACAGATAAATGTTTGCTCACTTTTGGTTCCGGTTATTAATAAGACAGAATAGAATAGACTAACACGCCGACACGCCAGTTTACCGCGTAGTTTTATAATTGCATTAAATATATATGGACATCGGCAAACACAAGTGCTCTTAAATAAACATCGTTTCAGGTGTTTTGAGGAGGAGAGACTATGTATGTATCAAGAATCCTTTTGTATACGTTGACTTCTAATAGAGTGCAGGCTGTAATTATTAAAGAGTTGCAAATGATGCAAAGAAAAAGTATTAATATTATTGCTTAAGTAAATGAGCCTAGAAAATTATATTCTTTTTGGAAAAGATAACTATAGATATGGCGTGATTGTGTTATACTGTTAGTAATAATATAAAGAAAATGTATGATTGATGACAGGGAGAAAAAATCAATAGGATGCATATACGGAAGTATTCCGATGTCATAACTGTTGGTAACATGATCAAATCTTTGACATGCTTTCTTCTGGTTATGGATGGTAACTCAACATCTAGTATTAGGCTGAATTTTGAGAGCCACCATACTATCGTTAAGCTGAAATCTTGTGAAATTTGTTGGTGGTGAAAAGTTCACTGCTAAAAAAATATGAATGACAATTAGGCCTCTACAAATTTTGAATGTTGAAGCTTCGTAGTATCGATCCTAAAACCAAAGAAACTCGAAGCAACTATGTGACGAAGGTTCAAAATTTGTAATACAAATTTTATCTGCTTGCCGTTAAGCTATTTGAGCTATAATTTGGCAGACTTAATAAAATTTAACATTTTTATATATACATATAATATATATTCAAGATGCCACTATAAGATGGCGGGTGAATTTTATCATTAAGCCTAGTACGGAGTTCGAATAAAACAGTATACGGAGTTCAGATAAAAAGCGACATTTCCATACAAATTTGAACGCTGGTAAAATCTCAATCAAAAATTTTACTGAGGTCTTTACTAGTCCAATATGGAGTTCAATAGTAAAACGTCCCATTTTTTCTATTATAAGGTAGATGGCGTTTTGTATGTCTCCACTCATTTTACTGACCATTTTAATGTGCGGAGTATTAAAATGCTGGTAAAACTTTGACATTTCTTTGATTGCTCACAAAGCGAGTTTATTTAGTTTCTCCTGTGGATTTCCTTGACGACGATACACACTTAGACCGGCCGCAGCAACAATCTTGTCATCGAATTGATGATTAATATCCATTATAAATAAAATCATTTAACATTTTTAAAAATACTTCCAATCGATTGTGATTTTAACAGCTGTCACTTCGATTTCTCCACAAAAAACTTACGTCAACTTTTTACCAGTGTTAAAATGCTATTTTTTTGGAGACCGCGTTAAATTTTACCAATACCCGAACTCCATACTACGATTCATCTTAAAATCGATTTCTGGAATTTTTCAAGATAGCGTATTACGAATTTTTGATCAAAATTAAAAAATGTAATATCGCAGACAAATTTAGCCATTTATGATACAATTCAGTATTTTAGATGTTTTGGCGCCAATGATTAGGGATTTTTGGACAAATTTAGAAATTTTTGTTATTAACTTTAATTGTTAGTTAGGATTAAATCTTATGATTTGATCGACTTCAAACTTAACATACGTAGTATACATATATAGTTTCGATGACAAAATAATAATCATCAAGATTACATATTTCCGAAAGTCTGAAAAGGGCAAAAAAAAAATCTAAATAAAAAGCTTCTTAAAAACAAACTTTTATAAAAGTGTATAAAAAAGGAAAAATTAGTTTTTCTTAATCCTTGGTCTTTAGAGAATATGGTAGGTATCGTCTAGGAATATTTATGGGTTTCGAAATAGCTAGTCCGAATTAGTCAAAGCTTTGAAGTCGGAGCTTTCGATGCATGAACGTTTTATTGAGGTTTTGAAGTACCGAAGTATGTATGCGAACTTAGTTCGATGGCGCAGTTATATATTAACTTTTGAAGTGATTCAAGGGTACGATTAACGCAACTAATAAACAAACTACAGAAAGTGCGCAGTTTTCAAAGAAACATGTATATTTTGAAAAAAAAACGACTCAATACTTTTGAAACAGAACTTTCTTTATTAAGCTTTCTAGGCAAATAAAGAAAAAAAGAAAACGTAACTATAGCCTTTTTCAAATAAAATTAAAAAAAAAGATAACATAATATTTTTGCGCACTCTTGTCATATGTAGTCCTCAAGAGTTGCGCAAATAATCAAGAGTGCGCACGACACGTTTATTGACACAAATCACACAAATATTGTCCTATCCCTGCACTGAATTCAATCCTCTGTGATCGGATCCTTGTAATGCTCCTTGGAGCCAGGACATTGAAAATTGTTGTTCTTTTTTCGTGGCTACGTCGTTGGTATTTTCGGAGCTTTCTTTGATATTTGTTTTGGTTTTTCTTTCGCACTTGCAGCATTTTTTAATTCTCTTCTATATGCCGTGCTAGTAATAATCTCAGACCTTTTTCGCAAAATTCGGGGTTTTTGGAAGAAGGGAAATGATTTCGAAAGATGTAAAATTTTCATTACCAGTAGAACAATTTTCGATTTCATAAGTTGAATATATATCATGTAGTTGCGGATCCACACTAAACATATCTGTGTCACGTGTTTCAGCTGCGCTAGGAATGATTTCTACAACAGAACTGTATTCCTGCAATGGATTTTCGGTTATTTCACCTGCAAAAATCTGCCTCAGTAAAAGTATCCTTATTGAATGGATATATGTCCGCTATTTTGAAACCTTCATTAGCATTCGAAACTGTAGCAGTCTTAGTAGAATAAGTAGGATTTAATATATTTTAAGTGGTCCAAAAAAAGCATCGGTCAAGCTGTGGCATTTTATGCATGCTATGAGATGGTAATGTAAAAACATGAATGACATTTTCACTACAAAAATTGATAGCTTCAAGAGTATAATGACATATAAATAGTTGTCAAGAATTACAGTGCCGGATCTAGAAAACTTTTGAAGGGGGGCAAAGACGTGAGTTACCGCCCCCTCTAACAACGATCTTTATTTGAGACAAATTATATTACAGCTCCAGAGTATACTAGGCATTATATGTATATGATAGATGACCTATTTATAGATACTGCATACCCTAGACCTATGTAGAATCAGAATTGTTAAAAACAATTTGAATTTGAAATAAATGATTGTTAAATAAAAAGAATTTGAAATTCAAACGAAAAGTAAGATCCATTATAGATCTTAAATGTCGTTTGAATGTTCAACTGTTTTAAAATAAAAGGAAAGTAAAAAATCGTATCATTACAAATACAGTTTATTTTATACCAGAGACAGATTTGCAATTTTCATATTTATATATTGATAGAGTGTGGCATTCAGCCCTTTTAGCCAAACTCAAAGCACTTGGTCTTTCCCCTCCTCTTCTATTATGGATTGAAAGTTTTTTATCTAGTCGCCAAATACGAGTTGTATTAGATGGCGTTATATCTGATCCTCATCCTATTAATGCCGGTGTCCCCCAGGGCTCTGTTATTTCTCCGACTCTATTTCTAATCTTCATTAATGATCTGCTTTCCCTTACTTTCAATCCTATCCATAGCTTTGCTGATGACAGTACCCTTGATTTCGCATACTCCTTTGACACCCTTGCGGATTCCAGAGGGAACGCCGCATGTGTTAAACGAGACTGCATGATTAGATCATTGAATAACGATCTTGACAATATTCTCGCTTGGGGCAAAGTGAATCGCGTCGAATTCAATGCATCTAAGACCCAAAGCTGTCTCATCTCATTAAAACAAGACCATCACTTAACCACTCCCGTTTCGTTTGATGGTGCATTAATTTCTGAATCACCGTCACTAAGAATTCTTGGCATTAATATTTCCAGTAAGTTAAGCTGGACAGATCACATCTTCTCGGTTGCCAAAGAAGCATCCAAATGTCTTGGTTTCTTGAAAAGGTGTAAGAAATATTTCAGCCCATCAAATATAGCGCTCCTCTACAAGTCCTACATCAGACCCAGAATGGAATACAATTCCCATATCTGGGCCGGGGCTGGTCGCACAGCCTTAGCTTCATTGGATATTGTCCAAAAGAGAGCCTGCAAGCTCATTGGCGATGTGGCAATTACTCGTCATATCGACTCGCTCGAGCACCGTCGCAATGTTGGAAGCCTTTCGCTCCTTTATCGCTATATGCATGGCCACTGTTCTGATGAAATATCTAGTCTGATCCCTTGTAGAATAGTTCCTGCACGCAATACCCGCGCTGCATCCCGCGCTCATCCTTTTACCCTTCAAATTACCCTCGGCCGTACACTTAAATTCCGTGATGCTTTCTTATCCCGAAATGTGCGAATGTGGAACAGTCTACCATCTTCTGTATTTCGTCCGGCATACAACCTGCAAAAGTTTAAGGGCGACATACATCGGCACCTCCGCCACTCTCCTCATATCCCTTAATCCTTTCCCTATCTCCTTCCTGCCACGCTGTGCTTTGCATCATAGGGTATCCCCTGAGCTTGGCTTAATAATATAAAAAAAAAAAAAAAAAAAAAAAAAAAATAATGCAATTATATGAATTGCAATATAAAATTTCAGAGACACACTTGCATTTTACGATACTAAGAATTTAATTAGAGAGCTTACATTTGATTTATCACTAAATATGTCATTTGACTTAAGAAAGTTCCGCGCATGTACAAAACGCAAGCAAATATTGTAAAATTACTTGTCTATTTGAAAAATAAAAACGAAATAGACACTTCAATTTTATAAGTGTCAAATATTATATGTCAGAAAAAGTTGTATTAGTATTAAATTCGGTTCTAAAAGGTTCGTGTATTAAATGATTATGGTTTATAACTAGGGTCATATTGCAATAAACTCGTATACCGCGTACTGTTTTTGCTATTTCAATATTGAGCTCCAATGTACTAACTACTGAGTGTACACCGAGCGTATACCGAGCTGCTTCTCAGTATATAGAGACAGACTTGCGGTTGAGCGCAAAATACAATATTGAGATTGCAAGTCTGTCTCCTCTATTATTAACATAAGGATAACAAATTAAAAATTTAAATTAAGTTAGATATTAGTTTTTTATTTTTGCCGCTTTTCAGTATGAATCTTCTCGGCTAAAACTACCTAAAATTTGAGACAGTTTCAAAAAAACTCTGGGTAGGAATTCTGGCAAACTGCCGTTCAGGTTGAATGGATTTCTCCGTTTTTTTACTCAGATTCAAAGGCTTTAACTCCGGCTGGCATAATAATAATCTTCTGGTAACTTTGTTCTTGTGCCTACTGTCTTATAATCTGTCCACATTCGAGGTAGGATTGATAGATGATGGGGAACAAAGGGTTGCCAACCACATTTGTACAATTTTTGAATTAATTTCATATGAGACAAAGGTACAATTTGAGAATTTAACGGGATTTTTAGTAGGCTTACAGACTTAATTTTAATAGACAGTAAGCTGCTTGACTGTATAAGTATAAACACAATTGAAAGTATGATATCAGCAAAGCAGCTTTTAGACTCCGGAAAGAAGACTGAAGTGTTAAGTATGGTCTGAAAAAATTTTCCAATTCTTGTAATTAGATTTTTTCTCGTTTAGATATGGGTTCAGAAGTCCGTCGTATTGCCGCCCCCTTAATTTTAGCGCCCGGGGCAAGTGCACCCGAGTGCCTCCCCATAGATCCGGCCCTGCAAGAATAAGCCGGAATGGTCGTAATGATGAAAATTTCACATGACATTTAAAATGTTCAAGCCAATCTATAAATAGCTCTAAATTCATCCACCCGGATACCGCGATGAGTCCTATGGAAGAAAGTGGTGCTAAATCCAATTCTGTTATTATACACATTCTTGGGAGATGATAGTTGGGGGAATATAATTGCCTGAGGGAATCATGGCGTACACGACGGTCCAATTGGTTCCTCTTTCGGTGCTGCTAATATTACTTACACATTTCTTCTCTTTCACAATTAATACCTTTGGAGCCTTATTGGGAATAGTAGAAAATCCGAATTTATCAATGTTGTATATTTAACATGGTTCAAAATGATGTTTTTGTAAAAGTTATAAAAGCTGAGCATAAAACCTATTCATTTGTGGTTTGTTAACACCCATGGCTCTTGCGATACTGGTAGAAGTCCGTTGACGTAGTGAAACCTTTGGATGGAGATATAAAAAGCCTCTTACCCAATGTTTACCTATCATTTTTGTTTCTAGCTAAATTGGTGTTTTATTTTATTTCTTTCAGCGTATTCAAACACAAGCGGTTACAGTTTTTTCAAAGTGATACCAGAAAACATATTGCCCATTGATTTTATATAGCTGACTAATTCTTGTGCCACAGCTGCTGTAAAAGTAGGTTGAAAACTACCTAGATATACGGAAATATCATCTCTTTTCAATCTCTTCCTAAGTGTGGTATCTGACATTTCTAATGCATTCGCTACCGCCCTTTTACTTTTTCCTTCTTCTAAAATCTTCCTTGCTCTAAAACGATAATCTCCTCAGAACAGTTTTTTCTAGTTGTTTTTTTATCGTGAGGCCATCTGAAGCATAAAACAAAACAAAATGAAACTATTATACTAAAATACTAAAGCAGTCAGTCAAATTAAGCGTTTCGCTTATAGTTGGTTTACATGCGCACTCTTAAGACACACAGAATAGTGAAACAAATATCGCCACCTCGCAAAAATATGGATGAAATATGGCAACCGCAAACACGTGTAGGAGTGTTTTCGTTAATTTTAATATCCAACAAATCAATATTTCTTTCAATTATTTTTACCAAACATGTCGAAAAACATAAATATATATATTTTTACTATTTTTTTACGGATGTTACAGAGTATGTGTCTTTAACGGAGTTATCTAAACACGACTGACGTTCGTGAATATCTATGTCAACCGCGCACTCTTGCGGCACCTAGCGTTCTAGTTTGCAAGTTTAAGGGAGTATTCAAGAAATTATAAATTAAAGTAAAAATAGTTTCGAGTTTAGATCGTTGATAAAAATTAAGAACTATAAGGGGAGAAAGGAGAGAGCCCTGAAGCTTACCGATATTTTTAGAAATAGACAATCAATCAATCTAAATATGAAGAGAAAACGAGAGACAAAGTCCTTTGAGTTTAGTTAAATTCGGTGTTCGTTCATGACGTGAGTAGTAGTTTGTATTTAGTACAAATTTTTGGGTTAATCTTTATGATAAATTAAAAAAAAATTTCAAAACAAAACCAAGGTTTTTGCACAGTTTAATTAGAGGAATCTATTTGGTCTCCTTTTTGGTAATTGATGGTGCATGGGCTAGTTTCCAACTGGCTGTAGATTATACCATCGAAAAAGATAGATAAAATAGTTTAAGCATTGAATCATGGTCCCTTAAGTGTTATTGATTTCCACATCTTAGTAAAGTACTTTGATCACAGATAATATCTTCATCTCATATTCTATTCTCAGCTAGTGCCTTCAATATTGCTTCACAATTATTAAGTATATATATTAATATTATTATTATTTTGTTGAATGTTCTTTCGATGTCGCGATATATTTGATTTTTATTATTTCTCTCTACAATGGGGGCTCTGGTTAACTTTGATGCTGTCTTGCATCTTGTATTGTTATAAATTTTGTTCCTGTACATAATGCTCTTGTTTGTTACAATGATATTATACTCTGATACTGATACTGCCCCGTTAAGATTGACGACCACTGTTTATGAAAATTCAAATATCATGAAATTTTTCATGCAAACTTACCGTTATTTCTCCAAATGTATTAAAATTAAAATTTCATTCCTGGCATAAGGTGATTATCCGGCTCGAGGGACCAGATGTGGGCATGATGTTAGTGATTTAATATCAAAAATTAAAATTTGTGCTGCAAGTATGTATTTAATTTTTTTACTTCATTAATTTGAATGGGTCTCCCCCGTCCATTAAATATTCTAAGTAACAACAAGAAAAAGTTGCTAGGAACATAGAAATTCAAATATTTCTGACCGAAGGGAATATTTAAAAGTTGCCCATAAGAATGAAAACTTACTGTTATATGAAGATATTTAATGTAGGTACCAGATAGAAAACTAGAAGCTATAATTCTTTTCTTGCACAGTAAGAAGAATCAGATCTTCTGCATGATAAGGACTAAAATCCTTTATAGAGAAGACAACATGTAATATATAAATTATTGGGAGCGCATTCAGTAAGAACAGTTTAATTCTTCTCAAGGCTAATTTAAAATCCTCCGATTGTAACTAAATCATCGGAATCTATGTGTGTATGTACATATATAAAATTTCAAAGAAAATCTTTTCAATTTCTGCATCCCAATACCATTTTTTATGTATATGTAATGTATAATACATATTCGCTGGAGCACGCCTGAAATGAAAATCAGTCGAAATGGCTTTTAATTTGTTCTCTAAAGTCTTAAACAACACCAAGCGCCTCATAAAATATGCTGCCAGTTTTAAATTATGCACACGAAAAGCGTGAACTACCAATTTGCTGTTTGCTTTCGACACACCTTGTATTATTAATAATTACGCAATCATAATTCTTAAAGTAATTAAAAAGCGAGAGGAAGTGCACCTACTCATATTTTGCGTAGCCTTCTACTTGGGGTCAATGCACCACAATGCTGGTCTGGTCATCTTCCTCCAAAGTTATTTACATTTTCATGCATCGAAGGAAGAAAATTCGAGCCACTACCGCAGAGAAGGTAGGCTCTTTGGAATCTTATTACTTTCCAGCATATCGCTTCAGTTGAGTAAGACACTAATTAGGAGGTAAATCCATCGTTGAAAGTAATATTTTGGGTTATCATTTTGCAGATATGCTCGAGTCAATGGAAGTAATTACGCAAAAATACCTTCAAGTTTTATGCAGAAGGTATAACATTGCTATAAATCAATTCTGAAGTATGTAACATGCCAGTGCAGATATAAACGTGGGTATTCGAAATAAGGAGTGCCTGATATCGTCTTGGCTTGTTAACATTAGCATAAAGCTATAGAAAATGGAAAATCTCATTAAGTCAAATTGTAAATTATCTTTACTATTGCGTATAAATACTGGACAAATGAGTTAGAGCGTAAAATTCAACTGAAATACCCTAGAAAATTTATAATCGAAATAAATATCCTTTGTCAAATAAGAAAACTGTTTATTTTTAAGTAATTTCAAATATTTGACATGAAAATTAAGTCTAAAGGCACTAGGTCAGCAGATCGTGGAATAAAATGAGACATTTCTGAAGTAAGATCTAGGTTACAGCATCTAAGTGATAATATATTTGATTTGCGATTTAGAAGCAGGAAAAGTAAGCTAAAGTATGAAAGTCGACATTAAATGTAAGTTCTTTTGAGAAGAAGTGTATAAATGTTTGAATTCAGCCATATATCCCAACAGGTTTTTGGAATCTCAAGCGGCGTAGACCAATACATATGTATTTACCAATAAAAATATATTTATCGGTTTTCTATTCTTAAAGGGGAATGCCCATTTTAGGCCCCGCATGAACAGACATAAGAGATGTCTTAAAATATGCATTATGATACACTGAATATATTTGATTAACATTGTTTATTTTAATTAACCGAAGAAGGCTTGGGGGAGGGTCAAACTCAGATCTAGTATATTTTGGCAGTATATTTAGTAGAGAATCGAATTCCTTAAGTTTGAGTACCCACATTCGTATATTCAGAGGCTTAAATAGCCATTCCTATACTCAATTTTTTAGTATTTCCCTATATTTTCTTCGAACTGAAGTACTAGATTTTCCCACATTAAATAAACTCTAACTTGGTAGAGTTCTGTTCGATCGGAAAACGAATTTCGCTGCTCGCCTCAGCTTATTACCAACTACAATTCGTAGAAGACAATTTTTCTCTGCATACCTTTAGGGTAGGGGTAGGAATCCCCAACGGAAGGAGGGTGGCTTCAATATGACATGTTGTATATCAAATTAAAAGTCTCGCCGAGTACTATCGGGCGGTGTACTGTACGTTTTTTTGCCGATTCAGAAAACTTTCTCGGGACGTTTTTGCTGCCGAAAACCCATTTTCATGCACATGGGTCATCAATACCCCAGTTACTATATTTCGCATATATTATTTCAGTTTTTCTAGCGCTATTAGTGCCCTGTTGTGAACATTTTTCACATAGCAAGTCATTTTCCATGACTCACCAATTTCGTGCAATCACGAGAAGTAGAAAAGTCCACTTTTTCACCCAAGAAAGTCGCTCAAGCTACATTCGATCATCAAAGCTTTGCGTCACTTAATTGAAATTAACATTGTTAATAAAATATGTTCAAATTATCATAATACATCGTTTAAAATATCTCTCATGTCTGTTCATGCCGGGCCTAAAGTTGTATGAAAAGCTGGCATCCCCTTTGATCAGGATGAAACAGAATGTAAAAATTACAATGTAGATATTAGCATTTTTGAGAGTATTAAAAAGCACCAAGTTGAATTTTATGTAGAACAATCTGACAGTTGGTATATCACAGAAACAAAAACAAATTTAGCCTAAGCTTTTTCGTTTGTAATTTCATCAGAATCATCGAATAAAAATAGCAAACTAGCAATTCTCAAAATAGCAATAAATGGGCGACGTTTTAGAGCAGCTAAGCAGATTTTTTTTTACTACAGAAAGGTATGCTTTTCCAGAACATTCCTATTCGTTTTTGAAAAAGTATTGTATCCGCGCAGCAAAAAAAAAAAAAATAACACAATTTAGTGATATCTTTAAATTTCAAAAATTTTCCAAACTATTTGAAAGTGGTGAGGTTTTTACGAAGGTCAAAATTTTTTATACTGTGGTAGGTCGTGACATAAGCCAAGCTTTCATCGCCTCATCGCTTTAAGTTTAATGCACTATTTACGGGATACCCTGTACATAAAAATAATATTTTTTTATATCAAAAGAGCACAAATAATGAACTTAAATGCAGCACACGCATAAAGAATAGAAAACCCATCAAAAGCAATCTCGACTACTGATTCTGATCATTTATCATACCTGTTGTCACATATTTTGAAATTTTACCCCTATTTTACCGTATAGTTTTGTTTTCACCAGAGTTCATTTTGTATTACCATTTTCATTTACCACAAAATAAAATAAATTTACAGTGAGTAGATAAACGGCAGAATATATTGCAAGAAGCATGAGAAATTTGTGAATTACTTTCGAGGTTATGAAAAAAGTTTTGAGCTATGGTAAATGAATATTTACCAATTAAAGCACTACAAACAGTTCTTAAATTCGAAATAATTTTTTTTACATTTTGAATGTTAACTGTCATTTTCAGTTCATTCTGTGCTGTGCTATGACTTACTGTGCTGAATAAAAACACAAAAAAAGTAGAAGAAAAGCTCATTCAGTTTTATTGTATATTTTCGCATTTACATACGATGACAAAATATCAGAATCATATCCCAGGCCACAGATCTGGTTTTATGCTAACTCTTTATCTGATTGCAAGCAACCGTTAAAGCTGGTAATTATACCTCTTCAATGCTACCTATGCCCTTCTGAAGTACCATAGGGCTCTATTCTTAATCCCTCATCTTCTCACTCTTTTGTTGTCAGGCATGTTCAAATCCATATATTCGCAGACAAGGTACAAATTTACAATACTAAATATGTTAGCGATGCCCTTTTATGAGTCAGCAATACCAATTAGGATTTATAAAATATAGCTGATCAAGCATCACATAACTTGCTACGATTAAACCCTGACAAATTCAAATTCATTATTATTTTCAAGAACCCCTTCAAGACAGAAATATTACAGCTCCTGTAACTCTCAATCTCTATAGTTATCATTGAGAGAGTCATTAATTTTGGCATTACTATACCCAAAATATTACAATAGGATGATCACATTAACTCTGTTGTATCGAAGATCTATGACTTAATCAGGTATCTAAGGTGTTCTGCACGAAATACTTCTCTAGAAACTAAGGTTCGCCTAGAAAAATAATCATATCAATTCTAACATACAGAGACATTATTTGTACATAGGAACCTAGATTCACAATCTTAGCGAAAACTTAAAGTTGCACTCAATTCTGCCGTTCTTAATTAATACTTTTTATCTACACAGATTTGAAACTGTGCGTATTTAGTTTCCCAAGTTGTATAAATAAGCCTATCTTCCTACCTTCGGATTCGCACATGACTTTTAATAATTTCTATGCAAATTAATAATGTTTGGTTTGCCATCCTATCGGGATAATAAGTGTTGAGAGCCAATAAGCTTCGAAATAACCGTGTGTTCTTCATTCGCGCCATTCATTTATGGAATACCTTTAACCTTACTCTGACCTGACTCTATTCGTCGGGTCTAGACGATAAATTCTTCTAGATAGGAGAGTTGTGCTGGAATTTTAAGTTCGCTATATAATATTTAGGCGCTCTTGACATGTAATAGTTAATTTTGATTTTTTCGCTATTTTTTTCTCACTTTTTCAAAGAAATTTTGTCTACTAACTAACCCTCGACTAAATATCTTTGTGCGTAAGGGCGACGCTCGTGAGGAAAATGTGAAATTTTAGGAATAATTTTAGGGTAGTAAGCTTAGATGGAGTTGCATGGAGTTCTCTGATTTGGAATGAGTATATGAAGAGCTTTCCAATGGGATAAAAAAAAAACGTTTTTGGGCACTTTGGAGTTAAGGGTGATAACTATAACCCTTGCGGTTGTTCAATTTGGCCCGTTTTTTTTTTTTTATATAATTAAGCCAAACACAGGGGATACCCTATGATGCAAAGCACAGCATGGTAGGAATGAGATGGGGATTAGAGGATATGAGAAAAATGGTGGAGTTGCCGGTGTACGTCACTCTTTAACCTTCGCAGATTGCAAGCCCGTGTAATAACAGAAGATGGTAGACTGTTCCACATTCCGACAGTTCGGGATAAGAAAGCATCACGGAACTTTACTGTACGGCCAGAAGTATTTTGAAGGGTGAGAGGATGTGCGCGGTTTGCAGTGCGAGTATTGCGTGCAATAATCAATCTACAAGGAATCAGACTAGATATTTCATCGGAACATTGGACATGCGTGTATCGGTAAAGAAGCGAAAGACATCCAACATTGCGGCGGTGCTCGATTGAGTCGATATGACAAGTTATAGCCAAATCGCCTATGAACTTAAAGCCCTTCTTTTGGACAATATCCAATGAAGTTAAGGCTGTACGACCAGCCCCAGCCCATATATGGGAATTGTATTCCATACTAGGTCTAATGTAGGAATTATAGAGGGGCGCTAGGTTTGACGGGCTGAAATAATTCTTACACCTTTTCAGAAATCCAAGACATTTCGATGCTTCTTTGGCAACAGAGAAGATGTGATCTGTCCAGTTTAACTTACTGGAAACATTAATGCTAAGAATTCTTAGTGACGGTGAATCAGAAATTAATGCTCCATCAAAAGAAACAGAAGTGGTTAATTTATGGTCTTGTTTTAAAGAGGTGAAACAGCTTTGGGTCTAAATGCATTGAATTTCACGCGATTCGTTTTGCCCCAAGCGAGGGTAATATCAAGATCGTTATTCAATAATCTAGTCATGCAATCTCGTTTGACACATGCGGCATTCCCTTTGGAGTCCGCAAGAGTATCAAACGAGTAAGCGAAATCAAGGGTACTGCCGTCGGCAAAGCTATTGATAAAATTGGAAGTAAGGGAAAGCAGATCATTAATGAAATTTGAAAAGAGAGACGGAGAGATAACAGAGCCCTGGGGCACAACAGCATTTAGAGGGTGACGTTTAGTTCTAACGCCAGCTAATACGACATGTTTTTGGTGACCAGACGGAAAACTTTCAATCCATAAAAGAAGAGAAGGAGAGAATACAAGTGCTGTAAGTTTGTCTAAAATGGCAGGATGCCAGACTCTATCAAAGGCCTTTGAAATATCCAAAGATTTGAGCTGATTTTTCAGTAGCTGTCTTGAAAAATTCAAATTAATACTGTCAAAATCCTCATTAAAGAGGCGGGACATGGCAGTTAAAGGTTCGTTCGTAAAGTAGGTGGTTCGATGGTAAGAAAGGTGGAGAAAGTTGAGGCTTCTGAGCGAGCGGGTCGGAGTTGATATACCAATTAAGCTTACCAGAAGTGAAGAATTCATTGTTCCCTTCAAAACATCAAAAATAAATGCAATTCTAGAGATATTACGTCTAGTTTCCAGCGTTTGCGAGGATAACAAGTTGAAGCGATCTATATAGGCAGGTAAAACTACAGGGTTACACCAAGGAAGGACACGGAGTGCGAATCGGAGGAATCTGCTTTGAGCAGCTTCAATGTGAATAATCTGAACTTGGTAGTAGTAGTTCTAGTATCGACCTGACAAAGGTGCAGTAAAGAAGTTTGGTAATGTAAGGGTCACCAAATTCCTCATACTATCTCTTAACAAATCCCAAAATCGAATTGGCCCTACTGATTATGTACACATCCACACGGAGGATGCATAACAGGGGTCTGTGAAATGGGTGGAAGCCGAGAATTTGCAGCGAATCTAACAGCAGCCAGAATATTAGCCTTATCGAGAGAGTCAACTACGAATTCACCATTTTTAAGTAGTGAAGGTACTGAGGAAATGGTGAAGTTGTTCCTTTGCTACACCGTAAAAAATCATGAACTAACTTTGTGGAAAATTACTATTGTTAAAATAGTCACTACCACTTAAAATGTATGTATATACACATGCAAACTTCCTATTTTTAATTGGAAAAATAAGTAAAGTAAGTAATTTTGTAGATAATTTATGTGATTTTACATTTACACAAACATTTTGTATCGTACTGTCAATTTGCCCAAAATTACATACAGTACTGTGATTTTACATTTAATCATACAAAACTTTTGTATCGTACTGTAAATTTTGCGTGAAATTCCATACAATACTGTAATTTGCATTGAATTCCCCATATTTAAAAAGGAAATTTCAATAAAACATAAGTAATGAATTTTGCATTTATCTCTATTCTTTCCTTCAGTACTCTGTTCATGCTCAGTTTATCAGGATGTGTTGCTATGCTATGAATCATTGTACGGGAAATTGTATCAGAATGTGGTCGCCGATCAGTGTATAGTTTGATTTTGTGGAGTGCAGTTGGTGATGGATTAATAATCATAAAATATGTAAAAAAATGTTACTAGTTTCGATCCTAACAGTTACCTTAAAAACCTTTTAAAAATTAAAAAAATATTTTTAGAAACGCAGTATTTTTATAATTGAATTCCGCTAAAAAAAAACTCATCATGGAAATACTGCATACCTACAAATATTTTTCACTTGTTTATGTATGTAATTTATTAATTTCCGGACGAAACATTACATTGGCAATTGAAATAAATTTCATAAATTTTGGTAAATTCACATATTTTGCACTTCACATACGGAATTGAAGAAGTCATAAATAATGTCAAATCACATTAAACTTATGTAACTTAGTTCCACAACATGATGTAACTTTACATATCCCGTTTTACATCGGAAATTGAAAAATGCGTAAACAATGTAAAATTACATTCAACTTATGTAACTTAGTTCGACAGCATGATGTAATTTTACATATCGCATTTTACATCGGAAATTGAAAAATACATAATCGATGTAAAATTACATACAGTGCGAAATTGCTTTACATAAGGTTATGCAGTGCGCATAAAGTTGTGTAAATTTCCGCTACCATTGTTGGCAATTTGTTGCCTATTATAGTAGCGGAATTTTCAATAGATATTTTTTACGGTGTACCTTTGAGATTCTTCATCTAATACTCTGGTCAAAAAGAAATTTATCTCTCTGGATAATGGACTTGCAGGTGTTCCGTACAGTCTTGTAGACTTGTTTCAGCACTGCGCATGAATATAATTGATAAGCACGAAAAGTAGACTCTCAAGTGCGATCTTGCTGTTGCTTAGATCTGCTGTAAGAATACGGAATATCTTCGCGCATTCCAACAATTATAATATTACTAAGCTTCAGAGTGCATTTATCGTCATCTCCTGCAGCAAAACAGAAACTTTCCCAGTCAGCGGTTTTATAGTGCTAAAGAAGCCTCCACCTAGGAGGGATAGGGCGTAAATTGAGCCGTGATTAATTATTGGTCTGTGATATCAAATCAAAGCTCTTGCTGAGTTCTATTAAATGGAATATTTTCTTTCCTTCAATAAAAAACTTTTAAGACACCCTTTTCACCAGAATATCGTTAAAATGCGTGTTTTTCGAATTTGTGTACAGAGCGGTATAGGTTGGTGTGACGAGGCTGACGACTTTAGCATAACGTTTTACATATTTCATAGGAACTTTTCAATTTCCTATGTTTAACCGTTATATTATGGGTTTTAATGTGAAATAAATTTTTTCAGTTTTTTCATGTAAAATTTTTAGTTACATTAAAAAGCGATAATCTTCTAAACTACTTCCCGAAGAGCAAAAGTAAAATACACCAGCAGGTTCGCAAAAGAACGTAAATGCGAATTAATTAGTATATGTCAGATATGTAGATTATGTACCGTTATATGAGTTTTTAGCGAAAATGTAATGACTAAAAAGTAGAAAATAAAATATATTAAAAAAAACTATTAAAATAAATAAATTTTATAAATAAGTTACACTAAAAAGCAATAATATTTTTTTCTGTCTCAGTGATATTCAGAAAAAGGTTTCATTGCAAAATAAAAAATGCTAGAAATCTTAAAAGCTTGGGCATGAGTTGCAGTTAGACAATTGTGATTATAGTTATGCATACCCAAACTTTTCAAAAAGGTCTATTATCTGAACTCAATGATAATACCATCGTCATTTTAATGCCAGCACTCAGCACTCAATGACAAGATGATTAGGAACTTAGTCTCCCGTTTTGAAGAACAGGAATCTGAGTTAGATCTTTCCAGAAGAGGCACTCATCGGTCGGTCAGCATTGAAGCAGTTATGGAGACTGTACGGCAGAATGTAAACGAAGATTCATCTGTCTCTACTCCTCGTCGTTCTATTCAATTGGGAATCTCCAGAGCATCCGTACAACGAATTATGAAACAGAATCTTTAAAATGTTTCCATATAAAATTCAAATGGTACAGCAACTGCTTCCCCAAGATTATCAGGTACGCCTACAATATGCAATGCGTTTTGCACAAATAGCCAGAGAAAATAATACTTAACTTTTTGAACAACCTTACAATGAGCGACGAAGTTCATTTTCACTTAAATGGCCATGTAAATAAATAGAATTGTAGATTTTGGGGCACTCGGAATCTTAGGTCATTACATCAGAATCAATTATACCTCTCTAAGATGCGAAAACGAGCAGGGTCAACTATAAACCATTAACGGAGATCTGTATAGGACTATGATTGATTGATAATTTTTTGCTTCCGTAAGTTCAGAATAATTCGGACATACGAATTCAGGAAGATGGAGCCACTGCGCGTACAGCAAGATGCACAATGAAATAATTTCAAGAAATTCAGGTTTAGCTTGGCCTCCTCATTCACCAGGTTTAACTGCTCCTGATTTCTTTTTGTGGGACTATTTTTAAGGGACTAATTTGTGTCAATAAACCTCAAAAAATTTAACATGTGAATCAGAGTATTTATGTTGAAATAAGAAATTTGAAACCAGCAATTTTACGGTCAGTAATGGAAAATGCTCTTGAAAGTGCTAATATTTGTCAGGAAGAAAATGAAAACCATTTGAGAGATAGCATATTTCATACTTAGTTGTAAAAAATTTACATTAATAAATTATTTTAAGAAAAACAAAAATATTAAAAATTAATAACAAATAAGATACAGTTATTTTTAACCCTTCAGTCTTATTTTGACCACCCTGTGTAAAAAAAATTGTCATATTCATATAAGCAGATAATTGTTTTTTTTTTGTCAAATGAGTTTTCTTCTAATTAGGGACCGAAAATAACTGGTATTTTGAAAATTTTAAACAAAAAAAGCTGGGATAAATCATGATCGTAAAGCTTTTGAAAACTTAACTTTTTATTAAAAAAATCTAAAAAACCAAGCTGGAAAGGCTTTTTATTTTTTCTGGCAAAAATATAAATCCAGCTTGAGTTTTTATTTTTTCAAGCTGGAAGTAACAGGTTTTGAAGTCGGAAGTATAAAAAGCCAATATGGCTTCTTATTTTCAGGGACCGAATCAGTTGCATTTTTACGAAAAAACCTTAATTTACTTGTTATTCCTGGCCGGTAATGGTTTTGAACATAGGAAAGCAAGCGCAACGTCTTGATACTTTTTTCGGTAAAAATATAAAAAGCCAGCCCAGCTTTTTATTTTTTCTAGTCAAGCTGGCTTTATATTTTTTCCAGATAAAATAAAAAGCCTTTCCAGCTTGGATTTTTTTTAGCTTCAAGTTATTATCGGTCAGGAATAACAGGTAAAGTTGGCTTTTTTCGTAAAAAGTCATAACTGATTCGGTCCCTGCTTCTAATATTAAATTTGTATATGGACTGGACATATTTAAATATTAGTAAAATTTCTTGGCTGGATTATACAGCGGAATAGAAGACATTTATTTATGCCCTACAACGGTTTGAAGAGATAGATAATAGGTTAACATTTTTAAATGTTTTTTGTAGGAAGTTGATCTTATGTATCCTTTCACATGTAAAAGAACATATAGCGCCCTATATTGCAAATCATTTCAAACCTACTTCAGTCTCCTAATCCATCCGATACATACAATGGAGTATATATCAGATCATAGAAGTTTCCCTAAACCATATCACTATTATTTTTTTCTTTTACCAAACATTAATTTCCGATACTCTGCCAATAAGCATCCTTGGCATTAGTATTTCCAGTAATTTAAGGTAAACAGATCAAATCTTCACTGTTTTTCCTAAAAAACTATCGATGTCTTGGATTTTTGAAAAATTGTAAGAAATGTTTCAGCCCAAGTCCTCGATACTGTTCAAGGTCATTAGCGACGTAGCAATAACGTGTCATATTGGCTCGCTCGAGCGCTGCCGCAATATTGGATACTTTTCCCTTCTTTATCGCTACATGCATGGTCTATGTTCTGATGAAATATCTAGTCTGATTCCTTGGAGATTAATTCATGTAATACTCTCTCTACAAGCTTCAAACATCCTATAACCCTTCAAAATACTTTAAATATTTTGCTCCATAGTACAATCAAATTCTATGACGCTTCTTTATCATGAATTGTGCCAATGTGGAGCACTACCACTTTCCGTCTTTTCTCGGGCCTATAATCTACGAGAGTAAAGAGTGACATACATCAGCACCTTTACCACTATCCTAATGACTCCTCTAATCACTAAGCTTGGTTTAATAATATTTCAAAAAAAAATTTCACCTTAATCGAGGATATATGTATGGGAGTTTTGTGGTTCTTATGTTTTAATAGTTGCTCATGGATTATGTTCATCACGTTTATTTTGTTTAGCTAATATTTCTTATGAACGATCGGGTAGTCGTAGATTAATAGTTAATAATTTTTGTTATGTTCTGGTAATATAGCAGCTCGATAGTGGTTGTTTCCCGCAACTATGAAAAAATTCTTTTATCATACCTATCCACAAAAAAAGGTAGTAAAAATGAAATTTCTTGCTATAAGCCTATTGCAAAATTATCTTGCATGCGTAAATTATTCGAATCTATCATTAACTGTTAACTATCAACTTCCTGTAAGAATTTGCTCTCTTCAAACCAACATGGCTTTATTTCGGGAAGGTTTACAATCACTAACTTGTTGGAATTTGTCTCGGATACCATTGGCGCGTTGGCAAGAGGCTATCAGACAGATTGTATTTATACAGATTTTAGTAAAGCCTTTGACAAGCCATCTCACTCCGTGATACTCTTTAAAATGGAAAAGTATGGATCTCACCGAATATTTCTAAAATAGACGGAGTCTTATTTAGATAGATACTCCGTCATTCCATCTCTAGAGTATTGAAGGCTTCGTCTGGCGTACCTCAAGGGAGTCACTAGGGCTCGTTGTTCTTTTTTCTGTCTATTGACGATATTGTCTCTGTTGTGAAGTACTGCAAGGTCTTGATTTATGCTGACTATGTTAAACCTTTCGATTAGATTAAATCTGTTAAGGATTGTGGACAGGTACAGGGTGACTTTCAAAATTTTTACAATTGGTGCGAAAGCAATAATTTGGTACTCAATATCGATAAATGTGAGGTTATGACTTTCCATAGGAATCAGACACCAATCATTTATGATTATGAGTGCTCGAATTCCTCGATTCGCCGTATGGACTCTGTCTGTGACTTGGTGACCACAGACTGAATTTTATCTCCCATATAAACTATATGATATTAAAAGGTAATTCTATGCTGGATTTTATAAAACGTTCGTCTCGAGAGTTCTCGAATCCCACCATTACATTGCATCTGTACACTTGTTTTGTGAGACCACTTCTTGAATACGCTAGCCAGGTGTAGTCTTCATTTTACGGTACACACATCGACCATATCGAACCTGTTCAGAGAAACTTTTTACGATTTGCTCTCAGGCACCTACACTGGAATAATTCATTAATTCTTCCACCCTATGAGGTTCGCTTGAAGCTTTTAAATATGAAATCGTTTGAGAAACGTCGCATGGTTGCCGATGTAACTTTTGTGCATCAACTCTTAAACGGAAACATTGATTCTCCATTATTACTTAACAAAATCTCTTTCCGTGATAATAGGCATAATTTGAGAAGGCTACCTCTGCTGCATGTTAACTCCTCAAAGTCTAACTTTAGCATGTATGAACCTGTTAATCGCACATGTGTATTACTGTTAATAACCCAGCGGGAAATATGTCAAGCGCTTGTAAAGGGAAGTACTTCCACACCATAGCCAGAGAATATATTTTCCGTTTTTCCGTTTAGGCTATCTGTTTTTTGTTGTAAAGAGATATGAGTTAGTTGAAGTGTGCCCAGTTAATTTAAATTTAATTCAATTTCATTAAAAATAAAACTTAAATTATCCATAAAGCCTTTATCTTGATTCCCTTTGTATTCCTCCAAAACTGCTACGGCTACCCTGCAAGCATTTCAGGAATGCTACCCTGCAAGCGCTCCAAGAATGCCATCCTACAAGCGCTCCAAAAGCGCTTCCCAAGAATCTGCAACTGAGTGCTTCCCTCTGCGGACATTCTCACGTTAAAAGATATGAACAAGGATACGGTGGGGAAAAGCTGCAAGCTTCCAAAGAGTCTTTAAGAGGTTCTATTTCCCGCTGGCAATATGGCTGAGCATTTTGTTGTTGACGTTTCTAACCATTGTCTATATAATATTTAATGTTGTTTGTTTAATGTTTTTGTATATTGCATGTAATTTCATCCGGTGTTTGGTTTATGTTTAGTTTAACATACTAATACTAACGCCGACTAAGTAATGGAACGCATGTATTATTGACGGTTTATTTATTAAACGTGTCGATGCAGCGAATTTGTGTTAATCTAGTCCTGATAGTCACTTAAAAACGACAGTTAATGTCATACGGGCATCGACTTTAGTATCAATCAACGATTTAAGTTAAGTTCAAGTATAAAAATTTTTTCGTCGCAAATGTCACATCGTGTCGAAAGAGTTTGCATAATTTTCACCTAAAAAATCTTTTATCTTAAGCAGTTTAACTGTTAAGTTTACCATTTAAGTATGTTACATATATAATATGTCAATTCTTCTTAGAATAAGGTGAGCGCCATACTCTAAACAACGGTAAATCCTAAACAAAATTTCACTCAAATGCATTCCATTAATATTGATTAGAGTGCCACGCTCCTAAGATTTATGGAAATGGCAACAGATTTATTCGCCTCTGGCCAATATACAATGGTTTAATTAAGACATTTGCTCATTTGCTTAAACATGTTCTAAACATGTCGTCGCATAAATTCATTACGAAAGCAATTTCTGGTGATCGGACTTAGACATTTCCTCGTAAATATTAGAGTACATCATGCGATTAGTTCGTTAACTTGTCAGCTGAAAGAAACTGGCTGGAGAGGCTCAAGACTCATCTCAATTGTAAGTTTTGTCGTTTACTATCATTTCGGAAGTAAAACCCTAGTTGGTGTAGATGGAAACATAATTACACTGAGGAGAATTTACGTATAGTTCGTATATATATTCGAAGATTGTGGATCTTAGCTAGATAGCAAACATAATTATGTATATGAGAGGATCATATACATGTAAACTACAACAAATGTGCAGAAAAATTTCAAAGCAACACCGGCTCCAGACGATTGGATTCTGACAAAAGGCCGCAGAACATGCCACAGCATCCATTACTAAAGTATATAGACGAAAGTCTTATAAAATTTTAACGGTACTATGTCCGAAAGTATAAATCAGCGAAAGCCTATGAATAGTGACTCGTTGGGTGATTAATGTGTTCCAATTCTCAGGCAGCAGCACGTGAAGAATCAAAAGGTGCACGCTTGCGGTTACCTAATATTGCGAGACTGCCACTACTGCAATTCACCTTATCCAAGGAATATTTTATTACAATTGACATCGAAATGTTCTTTGTGGACTTGTGGTGCCTACATACCAAGGAATACTCCTCATTTCAAGTCGCACATGTTTTTAGATTGCTATAGTCAATGTATGTTAACTTGCAAAACATATGCTTACTTCGATCCACCATACCTGCGAAGCCGGAGGATAAAAGATGCTTAAAGACGATAACGACGACACGATCACGGTTGAGCACCGCTTTCATTGTGAAAATTGCTAACTTTGAATGTAGCCAAGGGAGCCAAGTAGCTTATTCTTGATGAACTGTTAGATCTAATGACCCACTTTACATATATAAAACGAGAATGGATTAGTACGCTTCCAACGAATTAAGTATGTATTCCGCAGGAATATGTGTTTCCTCTGGACGACGCGACGACGAGGGGATGGCAATTGAAAGATTATCAAAATAGTTTACTTGCGCACTAATAGTGCCATATAAAGTCGGTGTATTTGCGTGAAGCACATTTAACTTTTATTTGTTTATGTTGGGCTATAGCTGTTCCCTCAATGAACTAACCAACCAACCATAAAACAATTCAATAAGTTTTGAATTGTAAAAAGAGGTAGTTATAATTGTAAAATAGGTAACCAAGGATGAATTAACTACCTTATATCATAGTGATGCAGGGGTTTTTAAAATAGGTATTTCAGACGTAGTAAAAGCAAACAATTGGTTACTGTTGGAGGGGTACACCATAGGGTGGGGTATTGCCCATAAAAGAAATTCTAGAAATATTAAAGACAGATGACTTCACGATGATTTCACTTTCAGATGCCCTATCTATTTTAGTACCTTTTACTACGAGAAGACAAATACCTACAGGACTTCAAACTTCCAAGGATGGATAGTAAGTATCAACCTAACTCTATCCAGCGGGTTCTAAGCGTTTGGGAATTAGACCATCGTAATACCAAGCGTGTGCTACAGCTCCATAGTATGGTGGACAAGACTCAAGAGAAGACGTGAATGAGCTCTCGAGAGAACGGCATATCTGTACACTGTAGTCTGTGCCCAAAGTGCACGTTTGCATTTGAAGAAATGCTTAATCTACTGACGATGGACCTCTACTGTAGAGATATATTAGCTGCCCAGGCACTCAGGTTTAAGGCAATTGGTTACTAGAAGAAGATGTGGTATAGATATTCTAATATTCTTTGGATAGTAGACTGCATTAATGTCAATGTGACAACCTGACCAAGTTCCTGTCCTACCGATATCTCTGTTTTTACAGATGGGTTTAAGAAATATGCAAGAACAGGAGCAGGAATATAATCCTATAACTGGCACTGGAACGAATTATATAGAGACTAACGGACAAATGCATGGTCTTTCAGGCGTAATTGGTGGTGATTTACTAAGTGGTGCTCTTGGTATTTATGTGTTGGGAGTCGAACTTAGACATTCTATCAGATGGCTGTTAAAACAATGTTGGCCAATGATCTACGATTGATAGTTTATAAAGATCACATTACCGTTCTTGTGCCCTTGGATTTTTCGATAGTATTATTCATCACAAGCTTTTGGACAAGTTATCTTCAAATATTGGATTTCCTTCTTCATCAGTTCAACTAATCCGGAATTACCTAACTAATAGGTGGCAGCAAGTAAAAGTGGATCATACTTTACCTAGTCTTCTACCGCTCTATTGCGGGACTCCTCAGCGTTCAGTACTTGGCCACCTTTAATTTAGTATCTTTATTAATGACCTACCGGTAATTTTAAAGGATGCGAAAATTTATATGTATACTGATGATGTTCAAATATATACCTAGACGGACCGATTGGGCAAATAGAAGATTTCTTTACTCACTTAAAAAACGACATCAAATATATGCACAAATGGTCAGTAAACAATCAGCTAACGCTGAATCCATCCAAATCACAATATATGATACTCCACAATAATAATCTTCATACATATGGATTTCCAGCAGTTGAGTTTAACGGAACTACTCTTTCAATAGTGAATATATGTAGTTACAAATCTAGCAATATAAAATGCTGTGTGTTAATGCTTCTATAAGTAAAATTTATTACAAATGCTACTACGCCTTATTTACAGCTTATTGGTTTCACTATCTACGTATCTCAACCTAAAGCCCTTTACTTTTTATTTAATTTACTTGGTACAAACACCCCAGAATATTTGCTTGATAATATCCTTGTGCATACATATATAGTGATTTTTAAAATTCTTCCTTGTTATAATATCAGATGGCTCCACTTGTATCATTTTAAACAGTTTTTCACACCTTCAGTCGCTAAAAGTCAAGCAATGCCTCGCTCCAATACAAAATCAACGATGCCTGGACCTGATGTATGGAAGACGGCAATTTTTTCTTATAAATTTACGGGAAATTTTTTCCTTAGAATTGTTATGCATTATTGGAGACCGACAACTGGTGCTTGGGCCACTAACAATTTTTATCAGCATATGCAGACGGATAGACACTGACATATAATAAGAATGGACTGAGCGTTCTTACTTCAAAAATGGCACAAATATTGAACAGGCTGTGAAAACCCTTTATTCCGTACAATTGTATACCAATTCATAATTAATTATTATTTGTCGATTGGAAACACTAAAGATGTTGAAAAATAGTATTGAGTTAAATTAAAATTATTTAGGAAGTTAAACTTGTTTTAATTAACACAAAAATTAATTTTTAATATTACTGAAAAATGTGCTCCTCTGCAGATTTGTTGTCACTCCATTCTTATTATATGTCAGTGCGCGTAGATGAGCAATAAGTATTCATTTCTTCTTAGAAATTTACAAAAAATGTTTCGGCAGAAATTCTATTCAGTCTGGTGGCCAACTGGAGTTATTTTCAGATACAATATTTTCATGTGTGCCGTTATCAGTTCCAAAAATGCATATAAATTTCTAAATAAATAATATCCAGTAAATTTCTAAAAAAACACTGAAGGCTTCGCTACATCAGGTCGGTTGATTTTATATTGGAGCGAAGCGAGGCATTGCTGGCTTACCCGTTGGTTACGTCTGTAATATTTAGTAGCTCCTCTACAACTGCTATCTTGGACTCAAACATACTTTCCACATCATAAAAATCTTGTCGATTAATATCAATGATTGATTGATGTGTACCTTCGGAGGGTTACATGCCGGCTGGTCATATAGAATAAAAACCTCACTCAAATATAAGGTGGTGTCTCGTAAGCCAAGGCCAGAGCCTGCCCCAGCAACGCCTTGATCCAATATATAATCAACGATGCCTTGGCCTGATGTCGGGAAGCCCTAAATTTTTTCTAAAAAATGTTCATGAAATTTTTTCTTTAGAATTTTTATGTGTTATTGGACCCCATAAAGGGCCATAGGCCCCTAACAAATTTTGTTAGCGTAGATGCGTAGATAAACAATAATTTTTTTTTTGTAGTAAATTATAGAAAATGTTTCGGCAGAATTTTTTTCACTCTTGGTAGCAGTCAGGGGTTATTTTCAGTTACAATACTTTACTATCTATATGTCGGCCTCCAATAATGCATAAAAATTCTAACAGAACAAGATACCACCTGTCACCACCCGAAAGTCCACAGCAAGCATTGAAATCCACAAGACTTATTATGTGGAACGTATATCTGTGTTGCTTCTGCTGTGTGCAGTATGCGGTCGGTCATATACTTGTATATATGTATTACAAAAACCTACGCTGTGCTGTGCTGTGTTGCGTTGCATTCAATAGGCTTAATAATCGATTTTGTCAATCATCCAGGAATCGAAATAGGGTCATGCCTACCTACCGTTTCGCAGTGCCATCCTTGGAGATTCTTACTTTGTTCAGATCTATTATTTATGAAATAACTTACTAACTCATATTCAAAATGCCGGTTGCCTCGACATATTCAAAGGATTATTAAAGTGCCATTTTCTATCTAGTCTACTGCACAGTGACCTTAGGTCCCTGAACGCTAACAACAATTTCGATGTTTGGTTTTTTGATTATTTTATGGTTCCTTAAAGCTTGACAATTTATTTTTAACTTGTTTTTAATTAGTGTATTTTTTTTCCCTACATTTGTTCTATCGTTTCTTTTTTTTTCTATAATTATAGTTTTCGTGTTTTTTTCTTCTGTTTAAAGTTAGTAATTTTTATTTATTTAGTATTTTTTTCTCTCCTTTAATTTTTTTTATCATTGTATTTTATTATTAAGTTATTATTTTTAATTTATGTTTTTCTGTTTTTGGTTTCTATAGTTCTTTAGAATATTCCAACCATTTTACCAAACAATAATGTACTAAAAAATATTGTAATATTTTGTGTACGTATCTACAATAATAAATTCTAATTCTAAATATGGAAATAATTTTCAATAAATGACTCGTTATTTTTCTAACAGAAGTATAATCATAAGTTTTTAATTTTTGTTCTTCAGAATTGTGCATAGGTATTGTACCTAGGCACAGCATCAACAAAAGCACTCAATATTAAGCAACCACCTATGTACTGCACAGATTAAAATTTTGGGCTGATAGCTTGTGGGATGAATTCATGGCGGTATAACCACTTCTCAAAAGCTATTTCTTTGCTGATTTTGTTATTTTATTTATTTTACTTAGATGTAGCTCTTTGCAAACAGTTTATTAAAAAAATTATTTCCTTGTACTGTAGGTACATATTACCTGGTAGCCAAGCAATTTTCACTTCGAAGATAAGAGATATCCTAGGATTAATAATGCACTATGACTTATGACTAAACTGGAACTCTCACTTAAAAAGAGTAATAGATAAGGCCACAATGGCAATATGGACATGCCGCAGACCCTTTGGCAAAACTTGGAGGCTGAAAACAAAAATGGCTCTATGGTCTTACACATCCATTTTAAGACCCATGGTCACATATGCTTCACTCGTTTGGTGGCCAAAAACAAAACAAAAGACGGCTCAAGCCAGTTTGAAAAAATTACAATGGCATGAATGTCTATAGGAGTAACTGATGCCATGCGTACCTGCCCAATCACAGCCTTAGAGGCTATGTTGGACCTACTAACTTTACATTTACATGGTAAGAAGGAGACCATTCTCAGTACAATTAGGCTGCAAAGGGCACACCTCCTGAGCACAAACAATTTGGATGGCCAACAACCCAGTTTCAGACGTTATGCCGAGAAATGCCATAACTTTGAAACACCATTTAAGGCGTTCTTGGGGGACCGTCAACAGTGACACACCATGGACCTACCCTTTGAAAAGGCATGGAATGTAGAGCAGGCACGGGAATATATGGGCCAAGGTGTCATCTCGCAAAGGCACTGGCGGCCCCACCGACCATTTTTCAGGCAGAAATACACGCCATAGAACTCTTCGCTCGCGAAATAATCAACAAGAAGATGTGTGGAGCCAAAATCTACATAATATCAGACAGCAAAGCAGCACTTGAAGCATTAAACTCGTTTATCTTTGAGTCTAAATTGGTTTGGGACCATCTTACTGTCTTGGACCAACTGGACGAAAGAAACAGGGTGACGCTGATTTGAGTACCAGGACATGAAGGCATTAAGGGCAAAGAGATTGCGGATTGCCTTGCAAAGAAAGGAACCAAATGTCTGTTTATTGGCCCTGAGCCTGTCTTTGGTTACCCAAAAAGTCATTTTCAGGCTTTGGAAGGACAGAATTAAAAAGGCATACTGGGAAAATATCCCGGACTGAGACAAGCGAAGAAGTTTATAAAGTACATATTCGCAACAGAGGACAAAAGCATTCTTCACACTCAGCAGAAAGGAACTAAGACTTATAACAGGCCTATTTACTAGGGATTGCCCGCTTAGATATTATCTTAAAAAGATGGGTAAGGCCGATGATGAGACCTATCGCTTCTGTATGGAGGACGATGAAGCCGCTAAACACGTCCTATGTGGCTGTTAAACTTTGTGCCGCATATGGCTAAGACATCTAGGAAAAACATTCCCACTGCCAGGCTTTATAAAAGACCTTCAGTTCGGATGGGCGCCCTAGGGCATTTAGGAGTAATGTCACAAAAGATCTTATAGGTCGTGGTGACTAGATGAGAGGCGAAGGTCCTGCCTGCATCATCACTAATAATAATAATAAATGCATTATGACTTTTTTCCTGCACCTTAATTTTGTTATAGGCGGATGCTCATTAAATAGACTCGAACAATTCTAAAATTTTTTGCTATCTACAGTTTTTTCTTTAAATATCGCATGGATGTTATCATTACGAGGGATTCTATATATATGTATAGGTTTTATTAAAATATGATTTTATTAATTTAATTGTTTGTTGTACTAGTGTTTCCAGGTTCTGTGTGATATTGAATCTACTCATTAAACAACAATCGCAGTGAAGATTTATTAAACTAACCCTTCTTCATCTTCTTTGAAATAAGTGTCTCCATATTTAGATAGATAAAGGCTCGAGCACCTCTCTCCTCAAACTTTTGACAAAATACATAACAAGTCAAAAAATGCATGTAGTTGAACAATAAATTCCCTTGATTCGATTCATACTATGAGAAACTATGATTTTGCCCATATTTATTACAATATCAATTAAATGATTGTCATCTGTGTTCTTATCATAACTTTGACTAAATCGATTGCCGGTTATTAAATGAATTTAATGTAAAATAAATTAACAAATATTCTCAATTTTTTGTGCTTTTCCAAAAATTTCTCCACAATTTAAAAATATACACATCGCCGTAGGCTGTATAGGTACTTGAAACAAATACTTTTTTTTTTTGTAAATAAATCATACTCATGATTTTTACCTACATATACATGCGTAACTCGACAAGACAAACATTACTAATATTCGTGAAGAATACAGCAACTTCTCGCGTACGTTAAGTGTTTACAGTTTAAAACCGCGAATTCTTCGCTCTCTTAATTATATATTACAAAACGACGCACGTGAGTTAATAATAAACAATCCACTTCATGTCTTGAGGTAAGATTTCTGATTGGATTGATTGATGACAAGGCTCAACGCCCATGGTTAGCCCTAAATATACTAAATAGTCACTCAATATGCTTTTGGCGGCTTCTCACAAAACTATTTTCATGTTCCCATATTAGGTGATGATTGTTGTAACGATTCATTTTCAAAAAAAAAAAAAAAAAAATTAATTTGAGATTGCGTGCGTGGATGAAACTAGGTCAGTAGTTGTGGGTATGAAATTAAAGTTCGGTTTTCATTGAATTTCAGCGGGCAATATGAAGTCCCCTTAAGCTGAGTAATGACATTTCGAATTTAAAATTTTTAATACTAAGTACATAGGCTATAATTTGGTGCCTATCAGAGATTGATACATTTTGTTCTTATTTTTGAAGTGTAAATTAAAAATGATTTCAATTTTACGTTTATTTATTTTTTTTTTTATTTCAGATTAAATACACTCAAACTCCACAACACAATACATGAATCAATTGAATTATAAATATTTATTCCCAATAATTGAATCCTTTAGAGTTGAAAGGGCGTAGGTATGTCCAAAGCCCAAAAGTCCTGGACTAGGTGGAGAATTTAAGTGCCACAAGTCCTGGACGTGAGTTGTTTTAATACACTAGCTGTTGATTTATTGTTTGGATAACGTTACTTCAATTAGATATCGACATGTGAAGTTTCTACACCAAATTGGTCTATTTCCATTAAAAAAAATCATCAAGATATTGACATCCGCACTTTCAATTCCAAACAATTCAATTATACTAACGAACTGCTCTCCAACAGTGGCCTAGCTTGGATGAGTTGCACCCAATACGAATGCACATAAATTGTGTCACCCCATGAAAACTGTTAAATTCAACATTTGATAATATAAAAAAATCGTATAAGCGTAAATCATAATTTTAATAAAACATGTATTAAAATATTGTAAATATTTTGAAGAAAACTAAATAAGCGAGAAACAAATACTTTCAAAATCTCTTCTTTCCTACCTTTAACAGCTGAGAGCTCAGAAATCATATCTTAAAAATTCAAATTTTCTGTTGCCTCATGTTCGATTGCCGATATGACAAAATTGTTTGGCTATCTACATGAAACAACTTAGGTATATGCAAATTGTCAAAAATAACTTTAGATCAACCATAAGTTTTGGAAAAGATTCTATAAAATCCCATTCCATGATTTGTTATTCACATAGGCTGTTTTTTAATGCTTTCTAAATCTTGGTATCTCCAGGATGAATTCTGTCTCTGATACCACATAAAAAAAATCAGCAAATTTTGTTACGAAGCCATTTTTGACTCCTTAATGTTCCCGAAAGCGAAGAATTTGTCTCGACAACCTAGAACAAAGAAGCTACATCTTAAATGGACCGTGATCTACATAGTTCGAAATTCAATATTGAATCGTTCAAAATATTTCAATATATTCTTTTTATTTCCAGATTTCAGTGTGAGTCCTGCTGCACCTCACTTGACATTTAGTTTTTACGACGAATTATACATTCTGTGTCACCGTCATTCGATTTTTTCGGATCGAAATTTATTGTTTCTTTAGTGGCCGAAAACTAAATTTACCGCCCCCCCCCCTATTTTTGCAATTAAGCAAAAAACTTTGACACTCTGTCACTATTTCAAATAAATTCAAAATAAATCGTATTTCTTAAATTAAAAATTCATTCTGCGTGTTTTTTGTAACGCAAACTCTCGCGAATGTTAATTTGTACCCCTTTTTCGATTGCCAAAATAGCTAGATTTATTAATCTCAATGTGGATGTTGTAGATTTTAAAGAATTTTTAATTAGTTTCAATTTAGAGAAACTTACCTTACAACTTACTAATGGCAACTGTGAGGGATATTGTCAGCATCGTAAATATATTAGATAACAATCCATCAAGTTTGGACTCAAAAATAAACTTTAATAAACCCAGTGGGCCGGAATCAATAAGATTTCTCTTACAGTCTTTTGTAGATGCTCGCACTAAAGTTTAAACTCTTCTCTGTCAATATCCTGAGAAGCTTGGTCGAGGTTGCATCATCGACGCCCAATATTATTCCAAACCTTAAGAAGGCATATTTTTAGGCCACATTCTAGAGCTGCTGCAACTCGAATTTCAGTAGTTATTCTATGTAATGAAGAAAACATTTTCCATTTTAAATCATTGATTTTATATTGGAGTGAGGCATTGCTGGCTTACTATTTGATTACGTGGAGGCATCGTAGACAACGTCGATTTTATATATGTGTGAGGCGTTACTGGTTTTTCGTTCTACTTGCCTACGATTTGTATGTTATTAGTTTGTCTATGGTCATGGCCTGATACTGCAGACAGGATTAGCCAATTGGGTCAGTCCGTGCCGCCTCCCACATATATGCCACCCGGGGCCATACCCCCCCCTGCAACCAGCATGCTTCGCCACTAACCATTTTTCTTAAATATAAAAACTTATTACCTCTGTTTTTATGACTACTTGGTCAGGACTCAAGCGTTTATTTTCTTACTTTGGTATGCAATCTGAGTGGAATTTACTTGTCTGAGAGCATCATTCCAAAAGAAAAGATAACAAAGAAAATTGAAATTACATTTATCAGGCATATGATTCTGTGCAGCATCTACATTCTATAGTGTCTAATTTTTTTTTATTACAAAATTAATTACAATCACATTTCGTTAGCTGTTAAGAAAGAAGTGAGAAGAGAAGTGACTCAATTCAATAAAATAATAATTTTTTCTAGAAAATAGCACTGTATTGGGCACTCGATGCCACAGAACATTAGGATTCACTACTGCTGACAGCGTCAGAAAAGCGTTAGTTCTTGCGCCTATAGTGCTAAGTTGCAATGAATGCGTACGGTGCTTATATATCCAGCATAGCACTTCAGTTTAATTTTATATTCATGAATTAAGAACAGCTCAAAGTTCGAAGTGAGTGTTATGCTTGATGATGTACAAGTTCATAACTTAGCGACTATTTCATTTCATGAAGTTTTTATGAGTTTTTATTTTTTTCGCCCCCGCCTACCTACGCCATTGTACTCAAATATGTATTTTCACTAGACATCAGAATCAAACCTATACAGTACGTGTGATGCTTCCTTTTGGCTATAACAATTCAGGTGGCTTTAATTAATCCACAAACATGACTATATAGAGTCAAAGTTATTATCCATGGAGATAAATCTGTTCATTAGTAACATCTGGTAACGAAGGGATAAATGCATTCCAGTACGCTGAGTATGCAACAAATGAGCTTTATCTGTCGCGCGTTTGGTAATAATTACAGATTTAGAGCAAACAACTAGACAATCAGGTGAGTCTTAGCAATTCCAATAACTGATATTACGACTAGACCATAGCCATATCGCAATAGCAAAAGGTTCTGTGAAATGAAATCAATAGGCTGTCCGCACGTTATCTTCATACAGAGTATCAATAAGAATAAAACCTGACATAGACCGGCGACTTAATCTTGATTATATGTTAAGCGGCTAGAGTTTAAAATATTATATCAGCTAAGAATTATAATTTTATTGAAGTTAAGCAAAAGATTCATATGACAGTTACATACTTTCTATGATTAGTATAAATTCATTAGCAGTGCGATATGGGAAACGTTACTCTTATAAATCGCGATTAACGTTGCTGGTCTGCCATAGGTACCTATAACATGTAACCAAAATTAATTTATATTCTGGATAAGTAAAAGTCCCAGTGTGCTTGGGTCATCTGTGTGTTGGCTAGTGGTGTCTGTAGAGACAGCTGATGCTGCTATGATGGTAACAACTCCGGTCTTCGATTCCTTTATTTTATCGATGGATAAAATGTACTAAGTGGATCCTTATTATGATGTCTATGCGTCGGTCGAGTGTTTTAAATAATTCTCTAGAATCCCGCCACCTCCTTCCTTGAATCCCGCCCCTACTTTCCTTAGATTTCTGATCATACCGAGGTCGCAAACCACTCTTCCACTCATGCCCTGCCGACGAGTCCTAGTCGAAAAAAGGAGCTTTCAGGAAGAGTGTAAGCTGTAAAAAGCTTATTCCTTTTAAAATTGGTTCCAAATTGTGGCGCTGAACCCTAGTATAGAGCCAACCACGCGCTGATAAGTTCAACTTTAGTGGCTTCCCCGAACAATGCGCCATGCCTGCAATAATTTGACCTCCACAATTGTGAACTTAAGGAACTTAAAGAAAAATACTAAGAGAGTATCCGATTTTTCTGACCCAAATATCAAATTAAGCCAAATACTTTATGTTTTTCAACAAAAAATCCAGCAACACCGAACGAAATTTTTTTTTTTTGTTAATAATAGTTTTCTTAACATTTCCTCCTGTTGATGACGACCTCTAGCACTTTTTTTAATATTTTTATTTTGAAGCTATAAATAAGTCTTATCTATATGTCTTGTCTGTCTATATGCCAAAAATTGCAGTGGGGCTCGTCTTGGTTTTGAAGCTATTAATTTTTAAAGTTACAGTATCGCCCAAAGTAACGTAGTATGGGAGCATTATACTCATTGGCGTAACTAGTTAGGGGCCAGGGTTGCCCCCCTCCAAAATGCGGACTGCCCCCCTCCCCTAAGGAAATTACGAAAGTTCCCAAAAGAAATTCGTCAATTCGTATAATCTTAGTCCTAATTAAATTGTTTCAGTTCGCATCAGAATCGAAAAAGCTTTAACGAGCTCTTGTCTTCAAGAAAATCTATTAAAATCTTTTTAAAATTTTAAAAAACTGTTCTTAGATTGCCCGGATTCCACTGAATTTTGACAAAGGCGTGATCTGTAGCAGTAATCATGCAGAACTACTTTTACAGTTTGTGCGGAAATTTTAATTGATAACCTTTGACATAAATGAAATTTTGAAAATTTTGTAAAACTTTGTTTAATTTTCCGGAAAAAGGCTTTTTTAATTGCTCCGATCCCAATGGATAATAAGGCTGACCCCCCGATTGTATATAAGAAATAAGAACTCTTATCCTCTTAACTGGGCTATCAAAGCCCATTAGCAGACATTGGTATTCTACGTAAAGTGTTAAGAGATGTCAGACGTTATCTGATCTCTTAACTTTTGTGGAGATATTTTTTTAAGAGATTTGGTATTCCAGCAAATGAAAATATCTGTCAAACATCTCTTAACATAAGAGCAGTTGCAGAAATTGTTTTGTTTTAAAATACCGAAATGTTGGATAAAAATGCTGTAAAATAAGTACATATTTATATAATTCGTATATATTATATAAATATCTACAAGTTTGTGAAATATAAAATAATTATACAATTTTAGCCATGCAATATGAGAGACAACGAAAATCACTTTGCTATTTCTGAGGCTGTATTGAATATCAGAATGCTAAAATCTTTTGCCTTTAAAGTGATAGAAATGACATAGCCTTACCATAATTTCCATTACTCGACAATAATATCGTCACTTAAAGTTTTGGTAATAATTAGTTTTTTTGCTACAGGTTTATACGAAAATCCTGTTGGACGTAACGACGCCTGTGAAACTCTTTACCTGCGATTTAGGTATTAAAATAATAATTCAATTATCATTACGTGCTGTGAATTTATCATACAATTATTATTTATATCCATAATTGTAACTTGATTAAAGACGCACACAATTATAGCTACGTGTGGGTTGGTTATATTGCCATCATAGCCTCGCCAAAAACATTACTTCTTCTTCTTCTTCCATTTGAAAAGTAAACGTCTTTAATAGCTTGGCTGACTGAACGATTCTCCAAACCCTCTTGACCTCTTAGGACCGTAAACACCAACCAGAATAATCCATATTCACGTGTAATACACAAACACCAACCAAGATAATTCGCGATTTAATCCATCATATTATACCGGTGTAATATTTTATCTGAGATTTTCCGGGGGTAAAATTTCTATTCGAGGATTATTCTGAATAGGTGACGGATGAGGAAAATTTGAATTTAAGTGACAATTACAGCAGACAACAAAGAATAACACGTTTCCGTGGCAAAGATATTTCGGTTAGTTGCACTGATCTTAAATTCTTTCTCTACTAAAATTTTTTTTTTTTAATATTATGTATAAAACAAAACCGAAAATTAAATTAATTTTGTTCATTATATTGCTTATTCAACATTTGTTATTTTAAAACACAATACTCCTTTATTTCGACATACCGAAAATATCCGAAAGTAATGCCACGTGAGTAAAAAACTCATTGTTTTACACAAGTTGGTGTCTACGAACAAAGCAAGCAGGATTATTCTCGGATAGGAATAATCTTTACACAAGAAATAGGATTATCCTCGTTGGTGTTTACGGCCCTTAAAGTTAATATTTCTCCACACAAATTTATGTAGAATACTAATTCTGCTAAAATAAAATCTCATTCTTGCTAAATTTAAGAGGTTACTTATGTGTAATCGGGGGGTGATTATCTTTATAAGGAAGAAATATTTACTGCGTACTTAAAGAATTTAATAATATTCTTATTAATTTACATGATGGAATAAAACTATATTAGCACTCTTATACAATAAATACTTCGGGAAACCGATAAATTTACAGAAAAACACTTAATTTGTCTTGAACCCACTCGAGTCTTGAAAAAGAGAAGGCAACGGGAGAGAGCAGAAGACTTCGTGCTACGAGTCCACTCTAGTAAAAGCAATCAAGTAGACTGACTTTTCATCAGATACAAGGCTTTCTGAATATTGGAAGATACATATTGTTACGAGCGTGGCCTTGGTTCGTTATATAAAACACAATATTCTTCTTCTTCTATATTTAGCTTTACTGTTTACTCTGTCAATTCACAAACAATTATCTAATCAACTCTTTAGTCATCGCTAGTACTGTATACTCCCAATTATCACAATGTAAATATTTTATTTCGTTCATTTCAATGTCTGAAATAAGATTCGCCTTCTGGATGTGAGAATCGCCGTATTTATACTCTACAAATTATACTAGAACTTTCCTGAATTCTCCGTTCTCTGAATCTAAAGTTTACTAAAATGTTACTAAACTACAGTTGTTTCCATTTCCAACAGATGTCGTTTGTGTCACTTTGTTGCGCGTAACAATCTTTAAAACCAAGTGATGTACAACATTATCACTAAATTCAAAAATATGTTTGAAAATCAGTTTACTCATTTATAAAGTTGTACCTGAAACATGGAGAGTCATTTGTAGAAAATTATAAAAATGTTTTCAATGTAGGCCCGTACAGGCTGATACAAAAATAATAAATAATATGTTCCAAGGCAAGAGCATTGTAGTAAATTTAAAAAGTCTAAAAACGTAAATTAAAAAGACTTCTGCCCAAATTTATACTATTTATTGCAAGCAGCTCTGGGTCTTCCTTGGTTAAGAACAACCGCTTCAGCAGAGGCTTTCAAACATGGCACTCCTAAACATTGAAAACGAGATAATTAAAAACAAACTAACAGCGAACAGGTGCTAAATAAGTTTGCAGAAAAAAAAACCGTAAACAAAAGCAGACTTTAACTATCTCTTATTAGTGCTTAATAAAAACGCAAATAATTGTACTAAAATGTGTATCTAACTTTAGACCTGTAAAGTATTTAAGTACATTGGTACTTCAGTATTGGTACAAATATTAAGTATTATAACAAGTACAAGTCCCGGTACTGGTACTCAAAGAATTCTCAAGTACAAATCCCGATACTGGTACTTAACGCACTTACTGCAAATACCGCTAAAACGCGAGGTATTTCAGCTCTTCTAAATTATTTAAATACGTCTTCTATAATAGCGGTTATATGCACCTCGGCAGTGCCTCAAGAAATCTTACCGCCTTTAGTAAAATAGAAAGACAATTAGCGCAATTATTGAGAAGGTTGGCTATCAAGTGTAACAATCTATTCCTCCACACCTGTTGAGCGTTGATTTTCATTTGCTACATAAAGGCAATCATAATTTGATTGACATTTGTTTTTCTAAAGGCAAACTCAAATACTGTATGAACAACTTCAAATATTAGAAATTAAAACAGCAAGAGCTTTTGCGATTATGTTTCACTTTATATATTTTTGCAACATATTTTATGATATATCGTAAATTCAGCTGGCCATGAATTTTTCAAAATTTCTGATATGAGTTTTCAAAATCTCTTGAACCTTATAAGTACCAGTACGTGGAGCTACTATCACAATACAAGACTTAAATTAACATACAACTAATATAAGGATCCAATAATATAAAATAAAATTCCAGCAAATTCAGTTCACTAAAACTAAAAAGAAAACAAATGAAAACTCTAATATAAATTTAATTTCTTCTGAGCGACGTAGCCTCCTTCGTTCTTTTAGTTCTGGAAAAAGAAGAACAAGAACAGAATTAATTGGCTGTCAACAAAAAAATTTCTGTAGTAAAAATGTTAGTGCTGCTACTGCGTGTGAGCAGTAGGATAGAAAAGTTATGCACAGAAGAGCTTTCTGCGAATTTATTTGACCAGACAGGAAGGCTGAATAAGAAAAAAATAAAAAGGTGGGCAGCAGCGTGCTGCAACGTGTGGTGCTATATAAATGTAGCACAATAAAAGTTTAGCAGAATTATTCTTCTGTCTAGATGTGGGAATTTAGATGATGAATGTGGATGATAGGAATTTTCAGATTAGACTCTGAACAGAATTAGACTTCTGTATGGAAATTCGTTATGGTAGTATTTAGAGTGATTGACATCGGACGTGAAGTCCAGACTGCCAGCATGAGCTCACAGATGACTCGGTAGACAGCGTTGACATATAGGGCGGCACGTTAGCTCGCCTCGGCTATTGGCGGAGAGTGTGTGGGGGGGGTCTCCACGTAAGCCTGCCGCTGCTACCTGCCATATACAAAAAAATATTCGTGCCTGACAAGACAAAGGCCGTCGCACACATCCAGTCCTGAAGGGACCTTTACACTACTTATCATTACACATGTGAAGGCGCAGATAGTATGCCTTCAGCTGCCATCGCCCCATCCACCCAATCGACACTGAGGGCAGCAAGTGGTTTCCTGTGTCCCTTTGCTGACCTGAAAAGAGAGCAGAGGAGCGGACCTTTTCAACCCCTACATCAAGAGGGCTCCAGGAGAGCGAAGGAGAAAGAATAAACTCTAGAACGTCATTACGTTGTAATGATATTTTATTTTGTTAAATGATTTCACCCGGCTCAAAAGTACTTCTTCTCATATTACAGTTTTTCTTTTCAGTGGAAAAATAAAAAGGAATTCACAGCTTGAAGGTTACAATGATAATGACTCTAATTAACTGTTGGAGAAAACTCCTGCATCATTCGAGCGATAAATTGAGAGATTACCTTCATTTGCAACCCAACAGAAGAAGTGGAACCATTCTTGCATATCCTAAGCATATCCCACAATATTATTTAATTCACGACATTTCTGTGAATGGATTTAATAACGACGCAATATTTTGCTCTACTCTCTGTATTAAATATAATTTTTCTTAAGTAGCTATGAATGTTGATCAGATTCTAATCTAGTAACTAAGACTTTATTCAATAATTTCAATAAATTCCTTTTTTTCTTTTTATGTAACTAATCGATGGTAATTAACATGTAGTTCAATGGTATTAAAATCTTGTGGACTAATTCAATAAGTATTCCATTCGCGTATAACTAATAAGTTTGACTATTCGACTCTGAACCCGTAATACCAAAATCTGGTAAAAATAATTCAATACGTTTCCTTTTATATGCAATTAGTAAAGGATGATTAGAGTAAAATCAAAATGCTAAAATTAATTTGATAATTGCGGTTAGTTTTCTGTTATTTGTTACTGATGAAAACTGATTAGTTCAATCCACTACTACGAGAACTGTTTATTAATTTTAATATAGTCAGTTCTATTTAAATGATAAAAATTATCAGTCTATTCCAACGATTCTAAAGTATGTGAGCAAAAACGGAATAACTCCGCAGGAGGTCCTCTGAGGTAGCAGCGCCTTCTTTTAAAGCTTAAAAGCTATGCTGGCTTCAATTACATTGATTTTAAGATTAAGTTAATTATCCGGGTTTGCTGCACCTTATTTAGTTTGTTTTTGCTTGATTAATTACTGATTTAGAGTCCTTTACTTATTTTCCGTCCATAGCGACTTACACAACCAGGCGGGTGTCTAATGGGGGTGCTAAGCTATAGGCTTATGAGACTGCTTTTCCTAAAACTTCCCTTATTGGGTTCTGGATCCCTCTTGTATAACCAATATCTCATTTTGTGTTCACTACGAACGGTGCAAATCTCTTCTTCAACTGACAATATCTTTTTCAATTGACAGATGATTACCTTAAGCATTGAGGTTAAGTGTTACAAATTAATGACGGGTATGAATCTAAGGGGTATGAAAATCTAATATACCATTACTCTTAATACGGCGGACGACCTTTCTGTGTCCTTCTGAATCAGATGAACGATGAAACGATGAGTAGACTTTCAATGGCTTGTGCTAGCACTGACTACAAAGTCAGGGGGGATTTGAAATTTCTCGGTCCCTAGGGATTGCAATGTCCAATCAAGCGACTAGCAACAAATGAGCGGCTTGGAAGTCTATCGGGTCTTCTGTGGAGCCACCAGCCCGTTAGGAGGTGATCATCGAGTTTCGGCAATAATTCCCTGCGCTTCGCACGACACTTGGTTATCACGAGGAACAATACCTTAGACAGGATTTCATGAGCTGCTCTGGCTAGAGTTGTGAAACAAATCAAAACTCGATGCACTTCGCGATGCTCCGCAAATTCTTGATTTTCAATTTTTTTTCCGCCTTGAAGCTGTTTTTCTCCGCCACCAACACACAATCTATATGGAAGCGCTGCCCTGTCAATTAGGTGGCGTTTGGTTAGCCGAATCACGTCGCACCGTCCACATAGGCAATATAGCTTACATGTGGCATGCTGTGGCTAGCTTCAGTGTAGCATACTGCTGCATACAGTATGCTACGACCATAACAAATTGGGAACACCATTCTTTATTCAGATTATACTCTGAATCAGATGAACTCTGAGCCAAGAATGGTGCCATCTATCAAGTCAAGTCAAGTCAACTGGATATCAAAACACAAGCTCCAGCAGGGCATTTATTAAAAAAGTTTGGATTAAAAGTACATACACAGCAGTTCTTAATCTTTGCTTGTCTATCTGTTAAGTTCCTTCTCTACTCTCCTAATTACCTACATTTGTATATTTTCTGTACGTCAACAAGATTTTGTAATCTTTGGGCAGTTGTACCACTTAACAAATAATTTATGAATTTATTTTAATTTATAAGTGCTTTCGCGCTTTCAAATTTCTTCATTGTTTTCCGTCTTTGGATTTTATTTGATGACTTTTTCACATCCTTCGGATTGTCTTGTTTAGGGCGTTGGGTCTTATTATTGGCTCTCAGTTCGATTAGATGTCTTCTCTTTTGCTCATTTTGGTCCTTGGTGTTATTGTTTGTTCATTTTTATACATATTGGCTGGTTTTATCAGAGACATTCCCGGGTTCTTGAGTGGTTTATTTGGGATTACCCCCTGTAGTAATCCCCTTTAGTATCATAGAAACTTATTCTTATTCTTATTTTCCGTTGGCTCTTTTATGGAGTCCTGTGCAAGCTCTAAGAATCTTTCTTTGGAGCTTGCTAAGGCGATCCATTTAAGGGGGGGGGGGGAATTGTGTGCAATATGGAAAAGCAATAAGTTAAGACAGGCCTTATTAGTAGTTTTGTCTGTGTTGTGAGTCTATCCCTGATGTTGATTATAGGGCTTATAAGGCTGTACGCGAAATTGGCTTAGCATGGTTATTGAATGGTAGGAGTTCATGAAAAATTTACGCCTAGATATTTCGCTGTTTGTGTAGGCTTTGTTATTCCCCCATTGTAGACGCCGTAATTCTTTTGGATATAGCGACTTGGCGGTTTCGCTCGGTGCTAGGATTCCGAATACAGATAAGTTCAGACTTTTGGACGTTAATTTTGATGCCCCATTTTTTGTGATAGGAATCGAGCTTGTTTAAGTGTAGGCTGACTTTATTGACCGCCAAAAGCGGGCAACGAGATTGGGTGTTTGTGGTGCCATCTATTGCGACTCGTCGGCTTTATATATCCGTGGTCACCAGTTATGTTCATCTCGTCTCTTGGTGTTGCCCTAGCAATGCTTATTGCCATTTGTTGTATTCCAACTGAGGCGAAGGCGAAATCGGCTTACTAGAGTAATATAATTTGGTGACATGAACAAATATAAATATACAGAGGTATGTAAGTATGCTTTATCGTATTTTAGTTTTAAATATTTAATTTAATAATTATTTTTTCTTTTGTTTTTGTTGATAATTTTAGATAAAATAAGTTGTCACGGACTGCAAACTTGAGGGTTATAACAATACAACCTAGTATGAGAATTTATTGTGGTCCAGCTGAAATTGCATCTGATGGAAATGTGCAGCATTAAATGAGGAGTGCGCGAACAAAAGGGTACATGTCCATGCGCAGCCTCTTGTCGATTTTTGAGGGAATCGTCTCCGCTATACTGATCTTTCTCTATTTTCAATGACTGTTCTTTTAAAAAAGCACCCAAAGTAGCACAAACTATCAAAATCATAATGAAATAATTTCGAAAGTCCATGGATTGATACAGTTTTATGCATTTTTTTAAAGTTTCTAAAAATAGGACATGTGCCATTTTGTTCGTCTACTCCCCAAATTAGATAAGTGGTTTGAGATATTTTAAGTCAGTCTTAATATTTTGTGTTCTTTTCTTTCTTTTTAGGAGGTGTTATTTCATCGATGGAATGATTTGGGGCGTATTTCTGACGGTGGACTGAACAGAAGGTGTTAAATCCATAACTGCTTCGATATGGACTACTACTAAATATAGGGTAATGTAACATTTTTATGCAACTTTACAATGTTCAGATAATGTTTGCCCGTGTAAAACCAATACTGGGTTAAATTAAATATTAAAAATTAACTTGTGTTTAATTTTCTACTACTAAATACGAAATTTTATGTGAAACACTCTAGTAGTCATGGAAAGGTCAATTTTAAGGCATTTATTGAAGATAGAGTTCGATTTTATCTAGTTAGATCGATTACTACTTGTGGCATTTTGGTATTTTTTAAGGTTAGGGTGTGTACATTTTTATTTTATATTTACAATGTACATCAAGTCTATGAAAAACTAATATTCATAAAATGAAGTCGTTTCACAATTGTGTCTTCTACAAATCATTACAATTCAAAGATATTTATTCAAGTTGAGTATTTCAGCAATACATCCATATATGCATCTAGGAATAAATCTAACACCTGTTTAAATTTAGGTCGAATAAAGTCAATCGTGCATGTAATATTCTCTAAAATGTTCCTCCCTAAGGAGAAAATCTGAGTCAACGGCTAACAATTTTAATCGAAAATAAACTACAACGCGGCATGGTAAACGTAATTTGCAAATAACCTAAAAGCCCCTGCAGCGTCGAAAAAGTTTAAACGAGACTCCAAATAGAATTACCATGACGGACAGTAAGCGCAGCCTAGCACAGTATAGCCATGACCACAGTCTGTTATCTATAATATCCTCTATACATAGTAAATTCATCTGCTAACAAGTTCACCAAACAAATCCCAGAAGCCAATCGTCCAGCAAGCGAAGTGACTGTAAGCAATATGTATTAGAGATAAAGTTGGCTCCGGCGAAAAAGGAGACAAAGTAAATGTCCATAAGGTAATTACACTTATTTACTTTGGAGGTCCATTGAAGCATGTCGGATATACAATGATTTTCGCACTTGCCCTCGGCTCTTTCTCCACATCTTGAGTCTTCACAGATCTCGAGACAGCCCAGTCGAGATACTTTCTTGGATTGTTCTAGAGTACCGACCGACGTTGTTGAACTGAGCGTAGGTCTAAGTCTTAGGCGACTTTTGCGGAGGAGTTTTGTGGTCTGAGATGTTAATTAAAAGAATCTATCCATACGGCGTTTCTAAATCGTACTTAAAGATAGGACATCTCTCGGCTTAATGGTGGTCGCTTCAGGCAAAAATAATAGCACAAACCGATTTCGAACTTGTTTTGACGTTTTGTTATTCAAAATGCTTCATGGCCACCCATCGGTGAGTCTATAATGTCGTCCGTAATATGAACGGCGCGCATCGCATAGAATAGAATAGAGACACCATGGTAAAGGTATGATCATCATTGCTGTCCCATTTTATGGTCGCACGAAGCCCAAGCGCAACGATGAAGACGTAGCTGCTTCAGTTGGATGTGCACGGATCCGGAAAATATTCTTTTAGTAAGCCACAACAACAATTTCGCTAATGGATTAAATTGATTCAATTGTACATCACCAGGTAACCCACTTCTGTGATAAGCGACATGTTCACGTCGTGTTCCCACGATCTTATGTATTTTATCGTATAGTGAGATGGTTGCTTGCTTGCTCAGTCGAATGCAATGTTTGGAAATGTCAAATGTTAACTCCGGGAATCTAAGCAATTACAGCGGAAAGGTTAATCAAAAGGCCCGCAGCCTCCGGGTAGCATGCAGATTTTCATACATGTGCTGCGCTTGCACTTTTTATTACTTTTCACTCGGGTGCTAGATATTGGACACATAAGATACAAACGAAAGAGAAAATCAAACTAAGGGAATCAGGAGGAAAACCAGTAGAACAACTTGTAGTTTTTGCGACCCTTCAAAGTGTAGAAGCATCGTCGATTCAGTGAGGTATACAGTGTGATTGCAGTGGCTATGATTGGATAGCAATAGCAATTACTTTCATTGACACCATCATCAGATTGCTCCATTTGCAGCGGTAAAATCAGTACAAATTAAAGCGACAAAACTGCAAGCTCACTATCTACCGTAGGAATATTGATAGGTGCCGAAAGTAGAAATTATTCTAATTGACCGCACTATGGCTGATTGTTACAGTCCCTGCATAGATCGTAGATTTAATGGTTGTACAATGGTCACTGTAGCTGCTGCGGTTATGGGAGAGGTTAGGAAACGGGATCTAAAATTGTCGCTTAGTGTGAATCGCAAAAGAATCTTATATATAAGCTACCTTGGGAGGCTGAATAACTCGTTTTTAAGTTCAAGTACATTCATGGTAGGTACATAAATGGTTGCTGAAATTATTCGATTTATATCGCAGTAAATTTTATGTTTGTAGTTTCTTTTGAATATTCTGTTGAGATTGTGAGTAGCTATAGAGTAACTCGCGTGATTATTAACAATTTTTCTGATGCTAAGGTGTTTTCTCTGGTACATAGAAGACACTTCCGTAAACATGAAACCGAAAATGGTTAGTCATAAATAATCTTGATATAACCGACTTCTAAGCGGTCAAATTAATATATTAATGCATTTCTGTCATAATTTGAGCGATATATGTATGTATATACATATGTAGTACTTATATGACTTGATTTTGTTGTTATATTCGTGATGTACCAGAGCAGATGAGCTGAAAAACTTACCTCACCTAGACCAGATGCACTTCATTAAGAGGACAGGAAGGTTTTTGGTGAGAGAGTTTCTTGCAGGTCTGCACAATGGGCCATCTTGGCCTCCGTGATTGGGATCTCTTAATCCCCCTGCATTTCAATAAAAAAAAATGTACTAGACTGAATCGTAGAGATTAATTTCAGTAAGTGGTAAATGCCTAAAGCTTAGTCCTCGAAATCTGGAAGATTGACCATGACTACCCTAACTTTTTGTAGATATGTATATATTAAAATGAACTATATTCAGAATTCAGACATTACCTATTTCAATGATAATCTGGATGCGTTAAATCCAAATCAATAACCACAAATCTCTGAGGATTCAATAATTCCCAATGCGATACTTGATATTGTGCTAGGGAGATACAAGCTAATACCTTTGAATTGACTTTGATTTTTTTTTTGCTATGATGTTTACATGAAAGCGTCAATTTACGTGGAGGGAACAAAGAAACAGTGTTAGGTAAGATGACCATTCTAAAAATATTTTCAGTTCTGAAAAACACAAAGTTGCTTATGCTTAAGGTACGTACTACAATCAAGAATGAAATTTCGATAAGTAAAAGTATGCTTGCACCCATGCTGCTTATAAATAAATCTTAGGGAATATAGAGCAAGCATAGATAAAAAAGAGTATAACAAGGTACCGTTTGGTAGATGTATGAAGATAACGACGTAATTGATGAAGTATGCTGTTTATCATTCCCAACCCTGATTTTGCGTGTCTATAATAGCTCCAGTCACGATAGTAGTAGTATTGATTTCGTGGGGAAGGTCTTCAGTATCGAGGAATACATTAGACTAGTTGAGTACCAAGCAATTGTCCATAGATCATTTTGCAAATTGTCTAACTGGTAAAAAAAAAAATGTATCTTCTTCTTCTTAATATGTATAATTGGACGTTATCGACATATAAGTAGACTTGATAGTGATGCAAAATATTCGAAAAATTATTTATGTTAAGAAGAAAAAGTAGAGGGCCTAGAATAGACTCTTGAGGAACATCATTAAATGAACTGATAAGTTCTTTTAATTTAATACTCTTGTATAATATTTGTTCAGGAGGATGCTATGATAAATTGAATGGAAAGTTTTTTCCAATGAATTCCACTGATTTATACTATTTAAAGTTCTAGTTAAATCAAGCATTAGAAAAGAAATTTCTTTTTTACAAGTGGTCAACTAAAGCTGCTTCTCAACTGCGATGTTCTTGATATCGGAATATCATTGGTAAAAAGAGATCTACAGTTAAGATATTCCCCTAACTGATTTTATATTGACTAGTCGCTCTAGTATCTTTTCCAATGCATACAGCTTAATAAGCTGGAAATTAGATAATGAGTTAGAAGATATGTGTTTAGTCAATTATTACAGTATGGTTCCACGCTTGAAGAATTTTTTTCGTTACTTTTGGTTGATTATACCTAGGTATTGAAAGTAAGTTAGATACAATCATTTTAACAAAATTAGTTATTAACCCATCCGGAATAGATCCCAACCCAAACTTTTACCCTACCTAGAATCAGAGTTATTCGATTCTGATTACAAAGCAATTATCCTCCAAGTGTAAAATCAGTGACATTTTAGATACAGATATGCATGACTCACTAAATATAGGAAAGCTGCATCTATTATTAATACATCCGAAGGGAATGACATATCTCATGAGTAACGCTACCCCAGAGTCGGACATGGAAAAGACAATTCAAAACTTCCAACATCTAAAGCACATTGCGAGATCGAAGGCCATTCAGGTCCGAAATTTTTCATCATCTTTTGATCTTAACAAAGTTTATATGATCAGGAGGAGGTTTCACATATATAAATTAGACACTGAATTTGTTGCAGCAAATAATTGTGGTTAAATAAGCGTGCCTACTGTAATATAAAATTGTTACCATTAGTGTGCTAACTGTGGAGGAGCATTATCATCTACAGATAGGAGATTGGTTGATAGATTCCGAAGATAGCGTTTAATGCAACATACTTGGCCAATGCATCAGCAACGGTACTAGCATGAATAAGGATCTACTTAAGTTGTTGGAAGAAGAAGCATACAAAGAAAAATACCAGTCGATTTTTAAGACTGCCAACCATCGTGATGTCAGAACCAATCCGAACTATGTAGAAGGAGACACCGGCATTGCTTGAAGAAGAAGATTATTGTTCAGCCAATTGACTGAATACTCCAGAGCTAGTTCGCTCTGGGAACATATTCTTCCGAGCAGGGAGGGATGAATGAATGTCATGGCCCGTTTTATTTGAGATACTTCAATCAGGGTCGCATGGAATTATTCTGCGACCGTCGGTTATTTTTCATTTATTTTTCTAATTAAGTCGACGCTGGGGTACGTAACGACAATTATATAAGTAATTACCTCGCAATAATTACCTCGTAATAGACAAATGTGGACCAAGAAATGACAAAGATACTGCAAGCGGTAGTAACAAAGTGTTACTGCCATTTGTTTACATATCCACCATTTCAAATGTTAAGTTTAGTTCCGAGTTCGATATATATAAGAAAGTGACTAGACTGATGTGTTCAGTGTTGAGTTTCGTTTCGTCGATAATTTCCTTAATTCCATCATCAAAAAACTTTAGCTTTTTTAGTCACAAGTTTTCTGAAAATCTTCAACCGTTGCTTAATCTAGGCTAATGTTGTTCATAATAATTTATGCTTGTTTAGAAGCATTTGAAAGGTGGGCATATATATTATAACGTACATAGATTTAGAGTTGAAACCTTGGAAGTTCCTTTAAAAAGTAGTCACTCTGAAAATTGTTGAATAAAATATTATTATGAGCATGGGAAATAGAGGCTATGTTAGCACCGCTTAAGTACTTGTACTTGTATACAAGATGGAAGGTACAGGAAGGCTAAGTTGACCTGCTGTCATCTCAGTAGACGGAGTACACTGCACCTTTCTGCGACGGGTATCGACTGGTTGGTACGATTGCTTTCTACGGCTATTGAGTCGAACTATTGGGGTAGTTTAAGTTTAGATCACCAGCCTACCATCGTGGCGATAACATAGAATAATTCGTGTCCACAAGAATAAGAATAGGGAAGGGATATGAAAATGGGAATGTAAAAAGGCAGAAGGGAGACCTGTCACCAACATGGATCTCCAATTGAAGTGAGAATAGGTGTTAAGTCCTTAGAGGAGGCGAAGTTGACCGCATGTATGCTCATTCAGTCATGACGAGCGAATCAGCATACATACAGCCCACACTGCCTCGCAACCACTCAACCTGTTAAAACAAAAGCTACCCTACTCATCACGTTGGCTAATTTGTCGCGATGACAGTAATGATTTTTACAAAGGCGGCTAAGACTACTTACCCATTTGTAGACGAAGTCGATTCATGCCAGCCCCTAGTAAGAGACGAGAGAAGGAGGAATTTAGAGCTTCAGCAGAACATGATTTTCCCTTATATAAAAATTTCCTTCTTATTATGCATTTAATAAACGAATAAACATTCTTTGCTTAAATAGTGCACGACCTATTTATCATAATTATTTTTAATTTTAAATCGTTGTAATATTTGCGGCTTAACTCAGTACATATGTTTACTCTTGTTTTTCACAGGAAAACAGCTAGAACTAAGACTAAAGAATTTCTTTGGAGAGTAATATAGAAAATATGTAAAAAAAAATATTTCAAGTCTACCCTGCAGGTAAATTTTACGCTTTTAGTTTCAGGCCTAGCTATCGTAAGATATGTTTCGAGATGTATATACGTAAGTGATAATGATAGCTAAACGAGTATAAATGTCTTATTACGGTTACTTAGAAATCTATTTCAGTTTCATAGGCTCTACAAAAAAAAAAAAAATATGCAGCTATGTGAGATAGTTGTAGGGGAGGGTGGTGCAAAATGGGCTACTTAAGGTTCGGAAACGCCATTCTTTCTACTTTCATCGATAAGTTCTATGCTTTTCCTGTGTGTAGAATGGCCATAAAGGAGCAATAATACACGATTTTCTTTTGTTGCTCCAGTGTATTTAATGAACATTTTAAACCACCCCAGGAATAGTTCTGATGTTATCCAACCCGAGTAACTACACACGCCATAAGCTCCTTCCGGTGCATTGACCATCAACTCTTGCTTCATAGGTACGCTTTCTTGGGAAGATCATCATGGGAGGCCTATAGTGACCAGTGGCATTAAAGCATGCTTCAACAGTTATAGTCGCTCCTCTTTCTGCAGATGTCAAAGCGCCAACTTGTTTGCGACTTTTCAAAGCAATTATTTTACATCTGCATTTTGGTACAACTGAAACACCGCTTTCATCGCAGTTGTAAATGCGGTTATCAGTGAATTTATGGTCATCGTAGAGTTTTCCTAATAGCTTGTAGAAGTCTGACACTGCAAACTTATTGAAACCGGCTGCTCTTGCAGCGGATGTATTTTTGGGTTTCCTTATTACTCGTTGTGGGTGTCGTTTTAAAAAGCCGGTAAGCCAATCTTTCCCTGCCATACTTATGTACTCTTTAAAAGGATGAGCTTTACCGTTCCTTATTGCCAGTTGATATGCTAAAACCTTTATGTCTCTGGATTTAAGACCAAAAAGCCTACTTTCCATATTTATAATATAGCTTGCAAGCTCATTTTCTTCTTCGAATGAAAGTACTCTCGTCTTTGGGCCTAAAGGAACTTTCATTTTCGGTGGTATGTTGGGGGATTCTGGAGTAAAATTAACCTTCATTTGCAATGTTGTTCACGGAACTCCGAAAGTTTTAGAAGCCAACAAAATACCCATTCTATCTTGTAGCACTGCTTCGATTGCATTTCTCATACTTTCTTCACTCCATTGTGCCCCATTAGTCTTACGCTTATATGTCCGTACCATTCTAAAACCGAAATAACAAAACGAATTAAAAAAATATAATATACGAGAAAATGGGGGGTAAGATTGGCTACCCTATAGCCAATCTTACCCCCTTGGGTGACTTCGAAATAAAAATAAAAACTCACTAAAGCATGTTAAAATGATTCCAAATATTCATGCTTGGCTTAAAGCCAAGTACTTTGTGTTTCTATCCCAACCACAAGTTCCTCCGAAAGGCAATAATTCTGTGATCATGTCACATTTGTTATATAACGTAAAAATAATAACAAACTCACGAAAATCAAGGTTTTTTTTTATCACAACGCAGCGACACGTCCTTCTTATGTAACAGCACTCGGTCGACTGAGCGGTACGAGGAAGACACTTCTAATGTACGTTGCTACTTGTTCCTAGCGTGTTCGTCGTGGGAGAAAATACGGATAGCCCGTCTTACCGTCTAGCCCGTTTTGCCCCATCTTCCAAATATAAAAAAAACTTAGATAAAACAAAATAAATGATCATAGTATTACCTGTTAAACGTAGTATTCAAAATAAAAATAAGGGTAACCTGTGAACCAAATTCATAGCTTCTAGCTTAGTGTGCAGAATGGTTCTTAAATCTTGAAATTCAGTATAATAACTCTTCCACAATGAAATTCAGTTCAGTTTAATTGATTAGAAGGTGATAAAACTTTGAAATAAGAATCTAATTAAATAATTATCAATATAACTACTATACACAGCTAAGTATGTATACGGTGCCTTATCGAATAAGTACGTACATAACATAGGTATTCAATCTTATACATATGCAACTGAAGAAGAATTTTTTAAAGCTTTTCGTTTTTTTTTTTTTGTGAATTCTTCTGTATTCGAATGAACAGGAAGAGTGGGGTACTCACCAAAAATTTCCTTTTTTTTTATTGATCTACTGACAATCTCGAAGAGGCCTACTAGAGTTGTTTTTCTGCAAAGAGTATAATGTAGGTTATGGTGAAAAAGGGGAGGAGAATCTGCGTCGCCATTCGTCCACGCTCTGACTAAATTTTTTTTAACAACTCTATGCTGTTTTCTTCAACATAAACTCCGTTGAATCTTTGTTTCCTTGGATAAGTTTCCTTAATTGGTGACGAGAACTGTAGCCCGCCTTACAAGGCGGGCATCAATCAATTCTGTATCCGAATGATGGATTAATGGACCTGAACCTGCCCGAAAGAATGATTTTTGTTAGTTTTGAGAATTTGAATATAAAGAAATAAAAATCTGTAAAATCTTACCCTTGTTCTGCTAAAGCTCTACTCCCTTCGCAGTTAAACTTCTCCAACTACATCGTTTACTCCTGTTTTTTCGTCCGTCTTCCGGAATTGTTCACTTTGCGTTGGACGCCTTCTAGTTGTTCTGTGATTTTACCCTTCTCTGATCACCGCCCGATAAATTGCGTGCTAATTAAATGTTTGCGGGGAGCAATCCCTTTTCGCATTTTGTTTTTGGAACTAATGTGTTTTTTGGAACTAAATGATCGGATTTGAAATGCCACCACTATCTGGTTCAATATAATTTGTGTATCACAAATGCCCGCTTACCTTTGCCTATCACATGTGCTCCGTGCGATTCCACGCTTCCTTGTATGCCAAATTTTTATACGTTTCTTCTTCTTCCTTTTCTTCGATAAGATTCTGTAGCCGTAGGGCACGATTGGACACTGTGGCTGTCAGCTGTGAGCCATATTTATACCTAGATCATATGGCACAGTCTATTTTTATGGGGCTAATGCACACGTAGCCAGCACGCGCTCTTTGCTGCCTTTGTCCCTAAACTTATCATCACAATAATTTTACTACGCCACGATGACATAATAAATTGTATCACAAAAAGCGCAAGTGTTACAGGAAATTACAGATACTATGCAGAATACGGGTAAATTGAGGTTTGTACAATGTTTAAAATTCAATTCGTAATCAAAACAATTTAAGCTAAGTCCTTTTCGGAGCTGAAGTGTAGTATATATAAAGTAAAGGCAAAACTATATATTATAGGGATGCTGAAATAGATGCAGGAATGCAAGAAAAATAAACGTCGAAAAATTGAAGAATTGCTAATCGATTGAATCAAATATGGATTGAAGCATCTTTAGAGAAACATAAATGAAAGAAATTTCTTCTGAATTCTAGGGGTTAATTATGTAGCTGAGTCGAAGGAAAAACAAATTTTCGATAGAGTCGCAATTTTTAATTTAATTTCATTTAATTTAATTCTCATTATTTGATATCCTTCACAAACTACCCTTTATTCTGGATTGAAAAAATTATATGTATATCATTATCTTGCTTTCTTTTATTAGAAATGTGACACTATTTTGTATCCGGATATTAAAATGTGGTTACTGCTTTCTTGTGACTTGTTTAGCTCTGAGTGCCAGCCCATAAGATAAAAAGAATGGTTTTACCCAAAAAAATTTTGATATCGATGTAGATTCACTAATAAAATCTGGTATATATCGGTTTTCACCTAATAATGATTACTTTTACCCATATTTCAAAGGAATTTTGCGATTAATAAAATTTATTTTTATTTCGACGCAAAGTCAATAATTTCTTGTTCAATTTTCTATTTGGATCTATAAAAAAAAAAGACTGGATCAGTAAAATTACTTGATTTAAAAAAATATTACATTCGCTAAATACTGAATTGTTTCTATTTTACTTTGAAATTGATAAAATCGCGCTTGTATAGTACGCGAGTTTGAAGAAATTAGAAAATTACAAAATTAGAGTTCTTCATGAATTTTAACGTCATATTTTTATGTTTGTCAAATTATCCGTGCTTTCGTTCTAGTGAATATTGTTAACTTGGCATTCAATCAATTAGTTAATCTATATTATTCGATGATTTACTACCGTTAACAGCGCAATATTGAAATTAAATTAAAATTTTTCGGAGCTCTATTTATTAACATGGGCGTAATTATTAAATTTGTAGGAGATAATTGTAATTGTTTTTTAAGGCTTTCTTGATTTGGTTATAAGACTATGAACTTGACATGATACGGTACGGTCTGCTGATTAGCAACTAAATGAATGTTTTTTCTTTTTAATATGACTTACAACATAACTAAAATCGCGCTTCTACACATTTTTTGCCGCCTTCGTAGTAGAATCTGATTTTTTATAAGTAATGTTATACATCAATTTCTATTTAGTTGCATTTCCTTTGTTTTCGAATTATGTAAGTAAAATAATTTTTATACTTATAAAAAGAGTTTTATGAAAGATACATAAATAGATATGTATGTATTTGTAATAATTTTTACTTTTAAAATTTTTCAGAATTAGCTTAAACATAACTTAATCGCGTTAAAAACTTATTCACTTGATATCGATAAATACTTTTGTTTTTATTTCCCATAAAAAATTCATACACGGAAGGAAAACTTGCGTTAACATGAACAAATCTAAAAATGATGATTATTAATTAAAATTAAATTTAGCTTATTTGCTTATTTATTTTGTTTTATATAAACAAGAGAAAAAAAAATAACGTAAATACGGATGGTTCGTTGCTTGTTAATCAATTGCAACACCGACCATATTTCTTCGAAAACAAAAGACTTAAGCGACGAACTTCTCATTAATATCAAAATCAAAACACTCCACTGAGAGTTTTTATGCTTGTAGCACAACAAGAGCGAAAAAAAACTGCTATCTACAGCAATGATTATTGCAAATTTAAGAGAGAAATTCTTTAACCGATATAACAGTTGGTAGTATTTCCCCAGTTCCCCTTAAACCGTTTCTCTCAAAAATAAATTTAAATTCCAGTTAAAGAGAATATTCAATTACAGAACACAGCATCGAACCGCACTCACTCTGTATTCAATCTTCAGTTTCATTACACCTGTGCTTCGGTCTTGAGCATACTATAATTCTGGCAACTTTTCGATTGCTTCATTTCTTCTTAGCCTGATTTGTTGCGGTTGCATAACGCGCGCTGCTGTAAATAAAAAAAGAAAAAGAAAAAAAATGAAAGCAATTATAAACGCTCTGTAACTTACCAGTTTCTTGTCCCTTGGATCTTGAATAAATTATTTTAAGGTACGACGAATTTTCTTTTCAACTTCCAAGGAATGCATACATAATTCGTGCAATTTTTCCGTGCTTTCTTCAGTTATATAGATGCACTTAACTGTTTTTTTTGCGGTTTCATTTCACTGTTAGTTTTCAATTTATTCACAATGGCCGATATGTTGCGGCTATGCTGGCCGCCGGTCTTATGCTGCTGTCTTTCGTGTTTTTTTTTTGTGATAAATAGTTAGAGGCTTGGAGGAAAATTTGGAGCCAGAATGAAATTGAAAATTGCGAAATTGTGGAGCAATTCGCTGTTCTAATTTTCACTTCTAATTAAACACCAGAGGCATTGAAGAGTTTTAGTGATAATTGAGTATCAAATTTTTTTTTTTCTGTTTATAATTTAACGATTTGCGCTTCGAAATAAGTAGATAAATTGTGATGGAGAGAGAAAGTCATGTAAAATTTTATTAATGAGATTTTTTATTTGAATTTGAAAGGAATACAATTTTCGCTATTAAAGAAATAAACGACAGGATTTTGTCTTCGGGCTCAAAAGTAAATGTACGAAACAAAAATGATTGACAGATTTTTGGTTATCTGATATTTAAGGTTTAGTTGATTTTAGAAAGTTTTACTAATGTCGTGGGAATACTATCTCCAACTGCAATAAGAGTCGATTTAGTTCTAAATAAAATGCAACACAAATTTAAGGCCTATTCTATTTTGACCTAAAAGATGACAGTTAGTTATTAGCTTCCAGTGAATATTTAATAAATTTTTGTTGGAGATGTGCCAACATATTCGAAATAAGTTCCAGCACAGGTCTACATAACTTTATAAAATCATGTAAATTATAAGAATATGGATGAGTTCGCAATAGGAGCATAAATGCCTCCAACCACAATCCATCGAAGCAGCTAAATACTGCTAATAGAAGAAAAGTTCAGAAAGTAAAACCATTATTATCAAAACTAGCTAATCGTAAAATGAAGAGGATGCATTCAGGACGTTGGGGTATTAGGTTGTTTGATTTAACCCGATCAGGGATCAGGTAGTTGACAATCATCAAGTTCCAACTAGTAACAACCATTGACAAGCAAATTCCACTACAGGACTTCGTTCAGAGATATAATTCTATGATTGATAACGTACCTGGTAATCAGAATGACGCAAGCTTCTACATTCTTGTTTTGGATGGAAGATTAAAGAAGTTAAGTTTGTATAATGCTACTATTAGCTGTAAAATGAATTAAGATGTTTTTAACAAGATCTTAAATAACTCAGTAAATCCCGCCAATAAAAATACATTCTGTTCGATGATGACTTTTAGGTATACAGTTACTGTCCAACATCTTGCTGAATGCTAGGCATTAACAGCTCTATCGTATATCACCGATGGACATTAGCAACCAAACGCGGGGAAAATTTCAAGGAAAATCTCTGCGGCTTCAGAGATGTAAGAATAGCTTCCCTGAATAGATCTTTTCTGTGTGCCATATTATGCAGAAAATCTGGGATTGTAACATAGAAATTTTCTATTAATAGGTGAATCTTGGGCATTCTTATGAAACTCAGCAAGGGTTGTTTGGCAATCCTGGAGTGTATATCGAAGGATCGTGAATTTTTTTCGAGTTATTATTAATGAGGATATTACAGCAATATAGTCTTGTTTATAAGGAAATATCTCGAACAAAATCATACTCAGTTATAGCCCGAGTTCGGGATGGTTTGTTATTTCGTTATTTTGTTTTATCTGATAAGAGAATACGCATGGCAACAATGTCAGCGTTCTCAGTTTCATTTTATGAGATGTGTATACAACAAATTCATGCTGATAGAAGTCCAGCCGATAATATGTAGACGATTTCACTTACACTGTGGGACACTAATTACGTGAGTAAAATCGAAAAGTTATATTTGCAAAATGATTTACATGATTATATGGTGATTTCCCTTAATAGGTTTAAAGATTTAAAATTAATGATTTCCTTAAGTACACTTAAAGAATTCACAGTGATTTCTTTAAATATTCTGAAATAGAAGAAAAACTCATAATAATACCAAAACGGAGGGGAAATCTTGAGCATTTTGGAAGATTTTGTCACCATTTTCAAATGAATTTAAAAAGAAAGTAATTTGGATTGCATAAGCGTAAAAAATTCTTATATAATTTTAAATTTTTCAACTCTGGAGTATGATAGACTGCTACGATTCCTAAAGAAGTTAAGTCCGTCCGTTCGTCAGTGGTGTTATGTATTATTATTAAAACCGGTGATACTACGGATATTAGTTTTACACGTAATGACTTCGCCTATTATTTTGGATTGTTCTTACAAAGGTTACTTTCAATTAATAAAGTGTATGGAATAAATATTCTCCGACGACGTTAGGTTAGGTTACGTAAGAGGGGTACCATTAGAAAACTAGCCTGCATCAATTAGACCTCTAGTGGGTCCATTGTGCCCCTAGAGCCGATGGGAAACCTTTACGCCCCAGATCTGCCTTGCTCCCCTTACGGAGCTCAGGATATCTCTAAAGCTCTTTACCTAGATCCATCCTGCTTCTCTCAGAAAACTCAGGATATATCTGAATTCTTTTTTTTGCAGCTCCCCCAGACTTCAAAAGAAGTAGCTACCCATTAGCCTACTTCTTTTATTCATCAAAGTGGGGAATTCTCAAAACACGTTTTGGACGGATTCGACTTCCTCCGAATCTTTACAGCTCCTGCAGAAATCGTTCGCCGCTATACTCAGTCTTCTAGCATGGTGACCTTTGGCCCAGTAACCCGTAATGACGACTTCTAGATTCCTGGTATTTGTTCTGCTGCCATTAAGCAGCTCTCTTGTACTTTTCCTGCCATATGCAGGCCATAATTGCCTTGCAATACGGCAGCTATCACTGCTGGTCCACCGGAGGCTTGCCTCTCTTGATAGGCGCCCCTGATGATATCCTCTTTTATTTCTCCGATTGGGATCCTCAGATAACTTACCGCTGCGGAGCTATCCAATTTAGAGCCCTTTTTTCCCAACTCATCACCCATCTCGTTGCCTTATGGCCAGGTAACCAGAATAGGGCCACTTGTGCCTTATAGCCAATACCTCAATGCTAGTATTGCATAACTACTCCAATTTTGATTTTACCAGCCCAGCATCTTACGCCTTGGTAGTTGCCTGGCTATCAGTATATATGCATATATGCCATGAGGGCTCTCTGCACGTGGATACTAATGTTGCCGCCTGATAAATCTCTGTGAGTTCTGCCTAAAAAATACTGCATTTCTCAGGCAGTCTATAAGAGGCGTGCAACTGGAGATCTCTGGAGTACACTCAAGCCCCTGTGTCCGTACTTGTCTTAGAACCATCTATAAAAATAGAAAGATCGGATTCTACGACCATCTATTACCCATCCCAATCACTTCTGGTGCGCATCATTGCATTGACACCCCAACCAAAAGTCAAGATTGGTACTCGGTAGTCTGTTTCTTCCCTGCAATCACTACGAAGTTATCTTCTGGAGTTTATTAGAGTGCCCAACACCCTTCTCCGTCCACCAATCCCCCGCACTCAGCCTGAGAGCACTAATTGCCGCTACACCTCTGCAATAGAGGTCCAGCGGCAGTAAGTTAAGCGTGATCTCCAGTTTTGCCGTGGGCGTGGTGTGCAGACACCCAATTATTCCCAAATAAACAGCCCTCCAAATTTTTGACAGCACATCCAGGTTATGCTTCCTTGTCAGTACCGTCCACCAGACCATGGAGCCGTAACAGAGGATGGGCCGAACTATGGATATGTACATCGACAGTACCACCTTGTGTTTTAATCCCCAGATTCTGCCAAATATTCTCTTGTACGTGTAGAAGCCCACACAGTCTTTCATCATGCATTCTTTTAGATTCACCTTCCAGCTCAGCTTGGGATCGAGTATGATTCCTAAATACTTTACTTCACTGAAGACAGTAAGATACTCTCCACCCAGCATTGGAAGTCTGAAACTTTGTACCCGCATCCTTCTTGTAGAAAGGACCAGCTTCATCTTCAAGGGGTTTATCTTCAATTCAGTGTTATTGGCCCAGTTATCCAGCTTAAGCAGCGCATTCTCGAACCTTTCACTAATAGTAGATAGAAATTTGCCAGTTACCAGCATGTATATGTCATTCACGTAGGCAACCGCCTTAAAGCCATCTTTCTCTAACTTGATGAGCATTTCATCCATTACCAGTAGCCATAGGAGTGGTAGTAGCACCACCCTCTGCGGTATACTTCTATAGACTGCTCCTGTCACTATAGTGTCACCTGCGCAAAGGTTAATATTTCTACTTCGAAACTTCTAAAAGAAAGGACGCCAACAACGAAATAAAAATTTTAGCTCTGTTTATATTGGTAGCACTCAGAAGAATTTTTGCAAGTTGATCAACTTTCAAGTTTTGTTTCTGCTGCTGTCGCTGTCTCTTCCTTCAATTTATTAGTGATCAAACAGTTGCATTTGTTAAAAAAAAATCTGCTTCTGTTGCTGCTTTCTGGTTTTAGTGTGTTACGGCCTTAATTTCAAATTTTTCTTAGCCGACAAGGTAGATTATCAAGGGCAGGAAATATAAATATCATAAAGTTGAGTATAAAATAAAATTTGTTTGTGGCGTGTTGGTACTACCAAGTTATTTAAAAAAAAAAAAACTTTTATACCCCTATTGATGATATTTCCACTACTTACAGTCCAGAAACTTAAGAATTTCACTTCGAAAAAATTCCAACCAAGCTGAAAATTGGTATACACTGACCTTTCAGCTCTTCAAATAAGTTGTAAAAAGTCCCCGTAATTTGGTTGTCTGCATAATTTGTGACAGCCCAAAATGGGGGAAAAAATAGCTTTTTTAATTTTTATAATTGTTCAAATGGCTGTAGCATATCTTACGGTTGTCGAAAGTTGCGCCTCCAATTATCAGCAGTTTGCGGCAATTATCATGGGACATCTTGCCTGAATGTTGCCCCAATCGAAGATTCGATAGAGAAAACAAACGATAATGACGACATAGAATCTGATTCTATTGATTTCGAGGAATCTTAGAATCTCCTACCGCAGTCCCATGGGAAAATCAAGAACAAATCGAGAAAGAAGAAGAAGAAGAAATTGAAAGGGAATAAGCTGTCAGAAATTAGTTACATAAACAACCTTCATTCCGTGGCGTAGCTAGAGATTTTGCCGCCTGGGGCGGTACCGACTTTGCAGCCCTTTCTAACTTAGTCAAAATCAAGAGTGATTATTAACAATTATTGAACATAAATAATAAATGAGTAAAACCATTAATTTATTTTGTTTAAACATATTGTACACATAACATAATAATAAAAACTATGTTGATTTATATATTTATTTTTCTTGTTTTTTTTGCTCGCTAGATTTTGTAATCTTAAATTTCAAGCTTAAAGTTTTACTTGGGTTATCCGAGTGCCATACGGCAACAAGGAGAATTATCACCTAATTTGAAAATTGCAATGAAAATATCTTGCTATCATATAATTCACACTTGTTTTTGTTAAAATATTTATATGGGCAATTGGGTGACCTCTATCATTGAACTTCTGTGGTAGGCGATCAGAGACAACCACACTGATGAGACCTCTCTGATCGTTGGGTCGAAAAGTTCGATATTTTTTCTGCACCTTAATGCATTTTGTAAATTCATTGGGAGAAAAAGCATTTTTTTTCAATGAAATTCAGTCTAATAAAGACGAAAAATTTCCAGCTTAAAATCTTAAATCACCCATTGTGGAACGAAGATAAGTTTTAATTAATTTTAATTTGGAAAAGCTGTTGTGAACGGAACTAGTGACACTGATTGTTAGAAAAAGCTCTTAATAATATATAATACTATATTGGGAACAGAGTTTTCCAACATATATTTTTGTATATATATACATATATGAAAAGTTCAAGAGGCTCTTCCCCGTTTTTCAATCTTTTGCTTGCTCTTTAACATCAACAGCTAGAGACATAAAATTCTAGATCCTTTTCCATTCATTATGAAATTGTTCTTCATCAATTTCAACAAAGTTATTTACGTAACATTCAACATTTTAATTTAAAAGAATAGATGGTATTAGGTACGAATACTAATTTTTACCACTCATAATTTTTTTTCTAACTCGACGCTCAATGGATATCCCAACTGTTCACATATTTTGTTGGCTGTTGTAACTGATTTCTGCATTAAGGTGTCCCTTTGTCCAATGAAATTATATTTTTATAGAATGAAGTTTTAAATCATGTTGATAGATATTTAATTCCTTTCTTTACAGGTATGTTGCTCGTCATTAATTTCCAAAAGGACGGATTCCCATAAATGGAGGTAGCAAAGAAAAGAAAAGGATTGAATTGATTTGAGTAATATTTCAGCGTCTCATCTCGTTTTAATAATTTCTTCGTCAGATGTCAATTTTCTCAAATCACTTAAAATGTTTAATAATTGTTTTTTTTTTGTTTTTGCAACAGTCACTGCATTTCCTCTTGTATTCCAACGAGTTTCTACACTGCGCTTAACACCTTGACTGGTTGCAGAAACAAATAAATTTTGCACAAAAAAACAAAAAAAATCAAATCAAAATTTGAAAAAAAAAAACAACAAAAATTACAAATTTTGCAAGAAAAATCATCAAATTTTGCAAAATTTTGCAAAATTTGATGATTTTTTTTCTTTTTTTTTGCAAAATTTGACTGAAAATATGTAACTCTAGTCGACCACCAAAGTAAATGAAAAATCTCCCGAAATATTTTCTACAAATTCCTAAGAAGAAATGAATGTTTATTGCTCATCTCATTGCTCATGAAATTCCAATACAGTGGTGGACTAGTCATATAATTTACGAAATTCAATTAAATTATACATTTCATTTAATTAATTTAAATTACCCAAGCAATCAAAATGACTGTTTTTGGGCAATATAGGTATAACACATACATATATCAGATACCAATAGTGGGGAAGGAGGTAAATACAACTATAAATAAATGCATTCATACCATGTGTACAAAGTTTAAGCTTAAAATTCTCAACTGCGATAAGAACTGCCGGGGTGTCAGCACGCAGTTTTGTTAAATTAAATACTTATTATAATAAATGATTCTGTGGATTACAACATTGTTATGTTATTAATTCTTATTTTTAAATAATTTAGACCGAAATATAAAAAATTCCGCTCGGGTCGGACCGCCCTCACCGCCCCCCTCTACATACGCTACTGTCTTCATTTGTTTAGTTATGTATTGTTAAATATTCACGAAGAAAAAAATTAGATAATCCTAACCTGACAAGCTTACCGTAGACTTTTACATCTTTATAATATTAAAATAAGAAGAACAAAAACAGGAGCTTTTATTTTGTACCCGAATATCTATAAAAATGTCAAAATGAGAAGATACCGCTCATAACACTCGATTTCGATCATTACATGCAATTAAATATCAATAGTGACTTGAATTATACTCTGAATGAAAATAACTGTTTTAGAGACGAATACTGCATAAAAAAAATTAGATATATATTTAAATGCAGAGGCAGTCTTTTTTACTTAAACGGAGTGCCTCAGTGCTCCCTTTGTAAGTTGGGAGACGAAGAGAGTGTCTTTCACTTCCTTTCAGTATGTCCCATTTTGGCGGAATTTAGAATATTATACCTGAAATTTAAAACTTTTACTATGCAACAAACACAAGATATCTTAAATGATAAAGGTTGTAGTTGGCAGGACTTATTCAATTATTTAAAAGCAGCATTCAAGTATAGAAAATTCCTTGTGGATGAGTTTAATTGCTGAATGGACACTATACCTTTTCAACTTCAAATTGAGACTAAACAATTTCAAAATGGGAATAAAAAATAAATAATTTATTCCAACAAATATAACAATTTTAAATTTGAGTAGACTTTTGAAAAAGAAAAGAAAGTGTCTTTTATTATAATAGTGTCATTATTAATTAATTTATCCCTAATTAATTCATTCTTAAAAATGTCTTACCTCAAGAAAGTTCAAGCAGATAATATAAGGAAGCAAATCTGTGCTTTATATAATAATAACGAAGATTGGAGGGTACTTGCAAAAACTTTAGGCGTGAAGAAATCAACTGGCTATCGATGGGTGAAAAACCAACAAATACCTGAACAACAACGTGGTGGGAAGCGAAAAATAAAAATTACTAATGAACATCGACTGTTTATAGAAAGATGTATTGAAGAAAATCCTAGAATAACTTTAAAACAACTGAGAGATTAATTTCAAAAATTGTTGTTTCTGCGGAATGTCTGAGAAAACATTTAGATGGATTACTAATATACGTTGAAATACATTCGAAGAGAGACTGGAATTGAGTGTATAGGAAATATGGGCTTAATTCATCATGAAATTAGAAGAGGAGCATTTAAAAAACCAGAAGCAAAGGAATTTATGCGTCGTTGTCTTTGAAATGCTGAAAATATGTACCGAACATCAATCGTAATGACAATTGATAATGCTCCTTGTCATGCTGCCATTGAAGAAGTATTCCAAGAAGATGAATTTCTTACTAAGACTAGCACCATATAGCCCAATGTTAAATGCAATTGAATATACTTGGTCAAACCTAAAATCTGGAGTCAAAAGCGATTTAACTATTCAAATGCCGCAAATTCTAGCTGGTGAAGGCAGATCAAATTTGACGCAGACCGAGTTCCATCTACTACGGCTAGAAAATATAATTCGCGCAAATATAACGAAGATGATTACTATTCCTAATTGTAACCGACACGTCGCTCATATTCAAAAATTTATACCGGACGCGATAAATATGAATGATATGACTTTTTAATTATTACATTAATTCGGAACTGTAATCATCTTCGTTGCGAATTATATTTTCTAACCGAGTTGCGTCTACTATGGCTAGAAAATATTACGAAATTATCAATTTTTAATTAATTAAGATATTTTTAATAAATCTACTTTAAATTAACTGTAATAAATAATTTATTTTTTAGTCCCAATTTGAAATTGTTTAGTCCCAATTTGAAATAGCTTAGTCTCAATTTGAAGTTGAAAAGGTATAGTTTTAAGTACATATTGTTATCGACCATATACTAATAGTGAAGTAGTCTCTAACTCTAACAAATTACGCATAAAATAAAATAAAAAAATTCATATATGGACCTAGGCTTTCTAACCCCAGAAGCTGTAGTTAATTTTGTTATAATATAGCAGGGAGCCGCCATCTTGATAAATTTCAGAAAAATTAAAATATCTAAATAAATAAATTATGAAAATTCATGGATAAGTTAAAATAAATTAGTTGAAGGAAATTGACACATTTTGAGATAATTATACAAGTCAAGCAAATTCGAAAAATATGCTTAATTTGCATTTTTCTTGTGGAACGTATGTCAAAATGGCCGCTTAGAACATATAAAAAGGGGGCAATCCCTAAGATCTCGCTCAGTTTTTTCAAAGCGATCATATATGCAACTTCTAGCATCCGATCAAGTGACAATAAATCTTCTTCATTTCAGCAATTAAGCATAGAATAAAAAGTGCCATATTTAAGGTACGTTGTTATACATGCTTAAAATTTGTGTGCAGTTGGTGTTGGCAAAGGACAGGAAGTTTTGGGTTTTTAAAGATAAGTATTGTGTTAAATACTAATTAGTGCGTAGATTTAATAAGTTTCTTGCATAAAATTAAACACATGCCAAATCTGGCATTTTAAGAATATATGCAACGAAACAAAAATAGTTAAGTTAATTTAAGCTTGTAGTGAAATAACAATAAGTGCATAAAGCGTGATAACTTTTGAAAGGGGCTAAATTGCATTTAATTAAACACATGCCAAGATACGGCATAATAACGACACATGCAATTGAACAGTTAATTAACAGAACTATAAAGTATATTGAAATTGTGAATTTGAGTGTTTTGATAAGAATTGTTCAATAAATGCAACAGTAAACACAAGCCCCCATATCTTTTTTTTTTCATACCGCTACACTGTCTACCTAAATGCCGTAATCTAGTTGTGGGTATCGATTGTCGTTACATTACAAAACAGATTTATATATTGTTATTGTAACATTAGTCAGTTAGAGCCTTTTTCTCCCCATTTTTTACAGAGTCACTTTTTGTTGTTTTGTAATTTTAAGAGTCCTTTTATAACGTTTATTAAAGAACCAATATATACATAAAAAAAAATTATTAATTAAATACCAATACAAAATGTATATTGGAGTTTCATTGTCATATTATTGAAAAACTATTAGTATTATCAAGAAACTTTATTCCACCTTTTTTGTAGAGAATCTCCCGCTCATTCTTTTTCATATATATGTACTATATAGCCGTATGACAGAGAAGAATGAAGATGTTCGCAAAATACCGAAGAAAGGTAAATTTTTTCCCCGTTTTTGGGGTGTCACAAGTTACGCGGACAATCAAAATTCCGGGGAATTTTCACAACTTATTTTGAGAGCTAAATTTTCAGCTTGGTTAGAAGATGAACTTATTTTTTGCCTAAAATTCCTAGACTATTAGCTTTTATTATAAATGGTAATTTATATGGGCTCAGATTGCTGTTCCAGACCGGAAATCATATTGGAGGTCATCGATGACTTGACGAGTTTTTTTGATACTTCATTAATTTAGAGCTAATCATAGATTTAAAGTCGTTCGAAAGAATCGAAATAATTGGTGCTTGGCGATGTATCCGGTTGAGTAATAAAATCAGACGGATAAACAATTTCGTTTTAAAATATTAAATGGTGAAGAAATAAAAAATATTTGTGGTGTAATAAACCAAAAGAGAGACTATAACAATTTAAGTGCTAAAATGGTAATAGAGCATTGGTCGGAACTGGATGCAACCTTAATTCGTATCTTTAATGAGTCATTAATAACTGGAGAATTTCCCGACGCTTGGAAAGAATCAGTAGTAATACCAATTCATAAGGTAAAAAATACGAAGACATGTGAAGAATTCAGACCAGTTAATATGCTGGAAAAAGGAGTACAAATCCAACTAGAAAAATACCTAGAGGAAAATGGTTTTATAGCTAAGGAACAATCAGGGTTTAGAAAGCAACACAATTGCGAGACAGCATTGAATTGGGTAGTGACGGAATAGAAAGAAGAAATGGAGGAAGGTAACGCTATTCTAGCAGTATTTTTAGATTTTAAGAGAGCGTTCGAGACTATAGGCAGACAAATTCTTCTATCAAAGCTTCAAAAATATGGTATACAGGGCAAGGAGTACAGTTGGTTTAGGAACTATTTAGAGGAAAGAAGACAGAGAACAAGAGTTAATGGCATGCTTTCCGAAGCAATTGAAATAAAATTGGGAGTACCACAAGGATCAGTGCTGGGCACATTATTGTTTTTGGTATATATATAAACGACATTAAGAGTGCGTTGAAGTATTCAAAAAATAGACTTTTCGCTGATGATGCGTTGGTGTTTGTAAGTGGTAAAGATGTAGAAAGAATCAGTAATGATTTAAGAATGGATTTAAAGGAATCAAGTGAATGGCTAAGAAAGAATAAACTGAAATTAAATGTTAAAAAAACTAAATTTATGGCCATAAATAGTACGTATAATGATGACTTAGAAATTGATGGTGAAAAAATAGAGTGCGTGAGTAAAATTAAGTATCTGGGGATTATTATTGACAACAAATTAAGCTTTAATGGACACATTGATTATATTTGTAAAAAAATTGGAAAAAAAGTCGCCTATTTTAGAAGAATTCGAAGCAATTTATCGACATTGAGTGCAATTAAGATATATAATGTTTTAATAAAACCTAGTTTTAAGTATTGCTCTTCTTCTGTGCACAAAGACAAAGTTAGAGCGAATTCAAAAGCTTCAAAATAGAGCTATGCGCATAATACTAAGGTGTAATAGACTCACGCCAATAAGAATGATGCTAGAAACCTTAAAATGGATCAGTTGCAGCCAAAGAATACATCTTAATGTACTTCTTTTCATTTTTAAAATTCGAAACGGATGTCTACAAATATATCTACAGGAGAGAATTAGGATGGTATCAGATGTTCAGCCATATAACTTGAGAGAAGCAGATGTAAATATTCAATTAGGCTTATTTAATAGAAATAGGACTCAAAATTCACTAATATATAAAGGATTTAAAAAATTTAACGATTTACCATTAGAAATAAAAAGAGAAAGTAATTTTAAGATTTTTGAGAGAAAATGTGTAAAGGATAGAGCTGTTTAAGGAATTGGTATGTAACTTAGGAACTATGTTTATAAAAGTATTATTTGTACTAATAAATAATTATCTTATCTTATCTTATATGAGAGCGATTGCGTAGCTGACGTGGAAATAACATCCAATTATCACAAAAATAATAGAGAAAATGCAAAAGAAAAATAGTGCTGGTTATTTCGATAATTACCTACTAAATATTTCTCATAAGATTTTAAACTAGTGCCTTTCTGTTATTTCAAATATTTCAATTGCACCTGCTGAGGCATTTCATTGACCATCATTCGAATTTAGTATACTATTTATGGAAGTACATATACATCGAGTGATAGTAGTTAAAATATTTTCAATAGAATAGACACTAAAATATAAATTATTTCTGTACTTATTGGTATGGTGATTTTTAGAAAGTACGTGAATATATACGACTTCCTGATTCTCCGCCCACTTGTCTTTTTTCCCTTTACCTAAACTTCCTGCTTGGATTTTAGCAATTACCTTCTTCTAGCTCTAGACTTCTGCTCTGAATAATATCGCTTTCCTCTGTAGTACATACACATACATATATGCAGATAAGGAAATTAAATCTTAAGGCATTTATGAGAATTGTACGATGAGTGGTACTTTTTGCGATTGCTTTAAACATGCACCTTCTTTCTATCCAGAGTTATTATACAATTGACAGGTATAAATCATCTATACCTGCCCAAAGAACGGCGTAATCCATTTCATTTATTTAAATGATTGGCAAGTGTATCACATGGTCCGACAGTTCCTTTGCATGTTTTACTCAAACGACGGTTAATTGAATTTAACTTCAGCTACATATCCATAGTGCTTGATAGGATCAAGTCTATGGTCAATTACTGACCGTATTTTCACTTGAAATTTACTCATTCTTAATAGTTGAAACTACCCATTAGTGCCAATGCTATTAGAGTTTTATATACATACATTCATATGATTATTTTACAACACGAATCTGAGTGTAAGTCAGTAAATTTATATACTTCCCCATTCTCGAGTGCTTTTGTCTTTCAACCGAAAGATTTATCACTTGCTGGCCGGTATGCATCACGGAGCATAGAAATTAATTAAAATATTAAAGCATTACGACCTTGGGCTTAAAATATCTCAACAAACATTTTATGACTTGTTTGATCTATAGAACATCATTTTTTAACTGAAAGTAGATTATGAATTCCTTGCACATTTCGACGTCATTTAGACGTAAGTTTTCTACGAAACTAGGACATGTTGATCAAATTTTCGTTTATTATTGACCCCTTTCCAGCGACGTCTTTTTTACGTCAATATTTGAAATTTTAAGGCAATCTATTTTAGTTTCCGTCAAATATAGACTTCGTTTTGACTGGCACTTTTTTAAGTCGACATATGACATCTTTCAGGAGTTCAAGTTGGTATAAGTTTAAATAATGTAATCGGAATTTGATCACAAAATGACCGACCATGCATGTATTATACAGAAATATATGAAAGAATGTCATTTAATGACGACTCAAAATAGATCCTAGATTTAACAGCGTTTTGCCGTCTTTCAGACATAATCCTAGTTAACCCTCTAGAGAGCCAAATATTAGAAATTTTTCTATTGGTCTTAAACTCTTTTTGATATTTTACTTTTGCCGTCATTTTTTCTATTGCATAGACATGTGTTGTCTATTTTTCGCCATTTGATGACTGATAATAGACCTTAGTTATAACAGCGCTTTGCTGTCATTTTGTCGTCAGTTTGTGTTATTGCATAGGCACGCGTTGTCTATTTCTCATCAGTTTTTGAATGCATTTGAAACTGGTGCTGCTTGACATCATTTTCACGTAATTTCTCGATTTTTCGTAGCTTCGTGGAAGGACGGGCATTCAAGCCTTGCATTAGTCTTGTTCAAGCAGCAGTACGGGCAACAATGCAATGGTTTTAATCGAAATAATATTCAGTTTTTTTGAAGCTATGCGTTTTGGATACATCGTTTTATTTCAATGTTTTTGTGAACGAAAATTCAACGAAAACAGTGAAAAATGCTTTTCTCGATAAGCAACGTAAAAAATTAATAATTTCTTCCGAATAATAAAAACATAAGAATTTCCCTACCTTTTTAGTTTAAGTTCTATTGGAAATATTTGTCGTTCCAGGGTGGAAAAGTGAGTTTTTTCATTAAGCGTTTTTGTCGTTCGATGTGTCAACTAGAGGTCATTTTGTATTAATAATTGGTGGCTAATATGACGACTTTATTTCCGTCTGAAGACGTATTGCAGGCATTAATATGACGTCTTCTGGCAACCAAAATGTATTCATTCAATTTAATTTTGGAGATTATTTTGGTGGCTAATATGACGACCTTATTTCCGTCTGAAGACGTGTTTGAGGTGGTACATTATCGACAAATCGACGTCAAAAAGATGTTCAATTTAACCAAATTTTGATTTTGACCACTTTTCAATTTCAGTACAAAGGACAGTCTATGGTATGTACTATTGACCAGACAATGTTTGCTGGGTATGTCATAATCATTTGTACTAAGACAGAAGGTCAGTTACTTTTTTTTCCATCCATTTTTGATTGATATAATCAAAGTATGTATGGATTTGTTACTTAGGAGATGTTGAAAGTGTTTACATTATATTTTATCATGATTTTTTTGCAGCTATATACGTGGGATATAGAACTTTTTAAAATTCCATTAAAATATTTGAGTTGAGTGTGTTGAGGAGTTATCAGTTAGACTATTTCTAGCTAGGTGATAGTAGGTGTGTTTATTTACTTTCAGGAAATATAACATATTTCTTATAATTTGTTCAGATTTTTCTAACTTATGTGTTGGGGATAAAATTATCAAAGTTATTCGATTCATGTTTTATATTTACTGGAAATGCGCAAAGTGAGAAGTATTTAGATTGAAAGTTATCATTTCGGTCTAACTTCAAATTTAGCTTCATCTCTTAGTAAAATGTTTATTTTCATCACTAAGAGCAAAGTAACTATTTTTAGAGTGCAATTAACCATAATTCTTTACATCCATAGTAACCACAGTTCCGATGCCTTCACATTTTCCAAACTATACTACAAAACTATTGGACGGAATTTTAATATGTATCCAAAATATTCCAACACAGAACGATGCCTTTACTATACCGAAGTTTTACCCTTTCCATTTGGCCGTTCCTAGAAAAATCTATCTTACCTATAATGAGATAATAATTGGAAAACCAATGGACCATTACGGTCAATATTTAAAACTGTTCTTTAATTTGTCCATTATTTTTCTTAAGAATTCCGTATATGAAAACATATGGAAAAAGTTTAGATATACTGCAGAAAAAGTAGAAATTAAAATCTTCACTTTGTCCAAAGAAATCTTCATATATTTTTCTTTATTGGAAAAACAGCGGACAACTACTAGAAATTGTTTTTTTTTTTTTGTAAATTTGTCGTTATTTTTATTTTATCAATTTTTTCCGTTTTATTTGTTGGAAAAATTATGGACAAACAGTGGAACTGAAAAATCTGGACATGCTATGAATATACTTTAAAATGAATCTGCACTATATTCAGACTTTATCCAATCAAATTCCAATGTTTTATTGTTTCTTGGAAAAAGTTTTTAGGGTTTTGCTATGGAATACTTATTAGTGTCATTGTTGAAGTGAGATCAGACATAAACTGTATTTTGTTTTCTTGTGAAGTGAGTTGGTATGAAAATTTCTATATGTTTTTTATGTATGTTTAATATTATATATAATGATAAAATTTAAAGTTCTGCCTTGATAGGCACAATTTAAAGTTCACCTTTTCCTATTAATTATTAAATACATTTGGAAAGTGAAATGTCGCGTTATTTGCAATTTAACATGTGTTCATATGGTTAAATAATTTTTAGATAATTTTTTTTTAATATATAATTTAAATGTAGTGTAATTAAAATTTTCGCTTTGTTCAAAGAAATGTACATACTATTTCTTTTTTTTTAGAAAAATAACGGACAAATATTGGGCAAACATACTTTTGTCATTTTTGATTGGTCGAATACTCGCAATTATAATTTTTTGCACAAAATGAACTAGAAGAAAAGGAAATTGAAAACTTTGGATTAAATTTGTATAAATTTTAATGGTACAAATTATCCCTAAATTTATGTATGCTAGGCAAAGTATAAAGTACCGATGAGTGCGTCGGCAGGCTACACTGTAAAAAATGCATAAATTGCTGCCACAAAGCTTACCTAGGTATTTTTATTTAAAATATAGGAAACATTCCCTAAAATTTAGGGAATATTCCCTAGAATTTAGTGGAATATTCCCTACATTTAAGGGAATATTCCCTACATCTTAAGGAAAAATACCTAGGCTTTGTGGCAACAATTGTGCAAATTTTTTACTGTGTACAAACATTTCCCTGACAAAACGTCTTCATTAGGAACAGAGGCGGATCTAGGTTTAAATATTTGGGGGAGCGAACATAATAAATAAAGGCACCACTGCATAAAAATTAATTTTATTTCATATTTTGAAAAAAAAAAAAAAAAAAAAAATAGACGTCCAGAAGTAGTTTAAACATAAAATTAAATGGAAGCACAACAAAAATCTATTATTTGTAAATAAAATTAATATATGTATGTATGCACTTATGAATTATTAACAAATGAGGCAACTACAACAGCTTCCTTCGTCTAGGATTCATTCTTGCAAAATTATCTAAAATCGAATTATAATCCATTTCAGTAGCCACCTGTCTTTCAATGAACTTAGACAATCTTTCTTTACCCATTGCAGATCTTAGGTAAGACTTAATGAGCTTCAGTGTGCTAAGGGATCGATCCGCAAGTGCATTGCTTTTTGGTAAAGTAAAAAAAAAAATTTTAAATTTTATACAATATCGAAAGGTTAGGATAAATAAAGCACATACATAACATTGACAATGATGAATTTTAATACGTTGTTTAGGGACAATTCCTCAATATTTGAATTATTTTTAATACCTCTCTGTACATATCCTCAAAAGTTTCAAACGCTTGAATAAGTTCGGCTTTGCTGTCGGGACGTCTGAGTACCTATATGTCTGCCAGAAATTGTAATTTCCTCGCATTATCTGAGTTTTTGTAATTGTTTGGATCTAAGCCACATTTTTAAAATGCTAGAATCTTTTATCAGGCTTGTGACTTTTCTATATTTGATCTCAGTTGGGAAAGATTCCAGTTGTAAAACATTTTGTAATACGTCTTTAGGGTAAACGTCATTAACTTTTTGTAATACATCTTTGGGGCAAACGTCTTTAGGGGAAGTGATATGAATCTGTTTTAAGTAGCGAATTACTACGAAAGCAATCCTTACAATTTTGCTGTTGTCATGAACTGACATTTATTTTGATAAATCGTCGTGGCTTCATAACTGTACTATAAACAAGACTGTCTTTTACACATAACAAATCATTTCCCAATTTATGGTCAAAATTTGCTATAAAAGCACAATTGACATTATGTGTTTATGCATAAATTTACACATAAAAAAATTAAATTTAAAATGCAAACCTGCTTACCTTTTACCTTTCACAATAGTTTTGTGGCTTATATTTTATACATACAGAAATTTATGTACAATATACTAATACATATATTTCTCGCAAAACAATTTTAATTATAATCAAACGCATTTATCAACAGAAATTTTTTCCATCTGCTGAATGGAAAATTTTTGGAAGGAAAAGCACAAAAGTGAAAATGTGGTAACAAAATTAATTCTATTTCCAATTTCTGTTTTTGGAAATGTCGTGTATGCCATAGCTAGTGCATAAAATCAACAGAAAAAATTTTCATATATGAGTAGCGAAACGAATCAATCCAAATTTTGTTGGGGTACTACTGGCCGCTAAGAGTATCAAATTTCTGAAGAAAAATATTCAAGAAAATTCGCAGGAAAAAAGTTAGTTTAAATAAAGTGGATGCAATTTTTAGGAGAGGCAAACTAAAAACGATCAAAATTTACTACTTTATCATTATTATTATTTTAAAGCCGGTAGTTATAACATATACATAAAAAAATTGTGTTGAAATTAAGACAAAATAAATATGCGTTGAGAAAATTAAAAGACGAGTACCGAGGTACCATCAGAAAGTGGTCTCGAAAGAGTAAAAATCATATTACCACTTTCCAATTATTAGTTAGAAATGGGGTGCCTAAAAATCATTTTAATTGTAAAGACAGCAAATTTTTTTTGAAATGATTGACATATAGATTTTTAAATAAATCTATACATATCCGTCAGTAACTTATTGGCATTTGAGTTCACTGTAGTGTAGACAGCCGGCAGTTTAACGGTTTCATTGCAGTCCTGATGAGATCGCCCTGTTACTGCTGATCAAAACACATTACAAACAGTACATATATTCTCAAAAAATTTCTTTATGGAATTTTTTAATCTTCGGCTTTATGCCAGAAATCGACATTACTTTGGTACTTGTCTTTTCATTTTCTCTGCTGCTCATATGCAGTAGGTTGAGTATTGCCTGGAGACTCACTCGTATATTGTACGGGTCTCTAAAGAGTAAAAAACTCATTACCACTTTCCACCTAAATATGCGTTGTTTTTAGATATATACTATGTATATATTACAAATAAACTGCTTCACATGAAATTCAGAGATTCAGTATATTAATGGTTAAATTTGTACAATCTGAATTTTGTTGTTAGGAACGCACCACAATTTGATGATTTGATCCAGGGGAAGCAATCGCTTCTGATCAGGAATTTAGTAAACAGAGAAATCACCTCATATTGAATTGAAAAAAAAAACCTCAAAATACGTATACGTTGATCAAAAGTTCCAAAATTTATGAAAACAAAAAGGAATAATTTTATATTCATATATCAAGCTCACAACAAAATGAAGTACCAGAGGTTACAAAACTAAATACTTATTTATACAATAGAAGAATTTTTGGAATTTTTTCTAACTTTGAAGTTAATAATTTTTATATGTTATAGAAACTCCTAGAAAAAAGTAACGGATCGTTGTGGAAGGGTACTTTAAGATGTACATGGAATAAAATGGAAGGGGGAAAAAACTTGGTTTAGAGTATACCAAGTTTACGTAATGTATTGAAGGTAACAATATTCTTTTTCTTAATAAATAACTCTAATAATATGGGAGTAACATTTTCTATATACTTTCAGAAATTTGCGTGGAGAAATTTAAAGTGTAACAGGGAAAGATGCCCAAGCTACTTTTCGATAATCACTCTGTAGGTTAAAAGATTCCAAAAGTAAAGAAGGCAATAGAATGAGAATTAAGTAAAATATAAATTCAGTTATTTTATTACTTGTAAAACTAATAACGTTTTGATTCACAAAGAAAATGGAAAAAAAAAACACAAAAACAATAATTTTAGGATTTTTTTTTTTTTTTAATTGAATTGATTTGTGGTTTTTAATGAATTCTTTAAAATTAAACTTTATTTTTGTTAACAATAATAAAGGTAACTGGGCACCTTAATATGGACGTTTGATCCACCGCGGACATGAACGAAATTGATAGGCTGGATTGCTATATGACTCTAGTTATTAGTGATATGGGTCACATCATTGTGAGACACGGTTATCTCGAAAAATCATTAAAATATATAAATGTATAAAAAATACTTAGAAATACATAAAAATCCATATAATTTCAAAATCTATGAAACCGTTACTATTTTATGTTTATAATTATGATATTGCTGCGACTCTTCTAATCCCAATACAAATATTTATCTAAATATTCACTTTCATCTAAATAAGTGGCGAATAAATAAGCCAATTACTTTTATAATTCTTTATTTAGCTTGATCAAAATCAATTATTACATGATCCAGGAAAGCAGCCGGCGCGTTCATAGTTTCTTGATGACTGGCCCAAGACAGAAAATATACTATATTGGCTATATGCGCGCAGTTTCCGACAGTACGGCGGCCATGTATACAGGAACAGTAGTAATCCTCGATAGCTTGTCGTCCATGTAGTGTTGGATTTACTTGAATATAAGTATAGTATTGTCGTATTCTGATATGCCAGGGCCAATCGCATCATATGGGTAAAACCCCCTAAAATAACCCACCAAATCAACAATAACGACAGAGCAAGCTATTATCTATTAAATCTATTCATAACGGCAATATATCTTATTCATTATTGCATATCATTAACATTTAACTATTCAAAAACCACTACAAGGCTTCAAAGATACAAACTAAAGGTAAATAAGAAAATGCTTACCTCACGTGGTATTATCTCTCGTAACAATAGTTCTATATGATTCCGGTATCTCTCCAGAAATAGTGGCGTCAGGCTATATTTTCGGATACGTAACACAGATCGTTGACATGACACACAACGATTTAGTCCATCCATATAAACAAAAACCAGGAACCGAATCGGTTATGACTTTTTACGAAAAAAGACTACTTTACTTGTTATTCCTGATCGTTAATAGTTTGAAGCTAAAAAACTAAGCTGGAAAGGCTAATTATTTTTTATGGCAAAAATAAATAGCCAAGTTGGCTTTTTATTTTTGCCAGACAAAATAATAAGCATTTTCAGCTTAGTTTTTTTAGCTTTTGTTTTGTTTTTTTTAAAGTTAAGTTTTCAAAAGCTTTACAGGAATCGGAACGGGTCTCACGAGACATCTTCTGGTATATTCCACTAAATTCCACGATCATAATTTATCCCAGCTTTTTTTGTTTAAAATTTTCAAAATAACAGTTATTTCCGGTCCCTGACAAAAACCCAATCCAAAAGCAAACAACGAGTCCAGGAAACACGCACGAGTCAAATAATAGATAACGAAACTTGGAAAATACGATAACGCACAGATCACAACGACAGAGGACGAAGGACTGCGCAGGGGGCGGATTGCGGCGCGGGCGCATCGCGTTAAAACCAGATCCAAAACCTTACTAATGTGCGAAAAAGAGAGCTAGTATTAATGTGTGTATTTAACGTCTGTAAAAAAGAATATGGTATATAAATAGTCTACAACAGAAAAAATATTACTCAGATTAAATATTTTTTAAATAATCAATAACTTTTTTTTCCCACCAATTTTCAATTATATTACTAATTACCATTAAAAGTTAGTAAAATCTATTTAATTTAAAACTATTTTGAGTGATGTCCGCGATTCCACGCAAAGTGGGTCTGATCGTGCCCAATAACCCTTAAAATACTTTTTATTTATAGTATGGAGAAATTAAATGAAAATGCTAAAATGCTAAATTTGCATTATTTCTGAAGGACTAAGTGAATAAATCTGCAGAATATTTGAATAAATTTCGGGTGACATTGTTCTTATGATTTCGGAAGAAATTCTTTGGAATAATAATTGCATTCTTAACTTGGGACAACGTAACTTTTGCCCCGTGACATTCTCTTTATTTTTTTTTCTACATTCTTAGGAATAATCCATGGAACTCATTCTTTGTACAGGAAAATTTAATAAGAATATCTGATGAACGTCCCTGGGCTTGGTTTGGTTACTAGGTTAAGCAATTAAATACACTTGATTTGATTCCACAATATTTTTAGTAGTTCATATTTTCAAAAAATAAAGGTTAATTCAGGAAAACCTCATGCCATCTTTTGTTAAAAACAAAAAAAAAACAAAAAAAAACGATAAACATCTGCTATGCCAAGGAGAGCCCCCAGCTCAGGAGGCTTCAATATACCAATATACGCAAAACAATTTTCCAAAGGGTTTTCGAATATGACTGTCCCCATATTGGTGCCATTCCTCTAAAACACACATAAAAATATCAAAACCAAACAAAATAAAATATTAAAGTTGATGCTAGGATTACCTTAATATTTTTCAAGAGATGAACTCCACTGTTAAATCAGCAAATGGATATTAAATATTTCCTCAGATAAATACCTATATGTCATCGGTTAATGAGGTTGACCTGAATATTATTGGTGGGTATACCACTAACGTCATCTTAGGTATAGATTCCTATCCAAATCTTCCAGTTTCAGTTTATTCACACTTAAATTCTTCAATTTATAATTATGTGCAGGAACTACGAAAATTCTAAAAATAAAACTTAATACTTAATAATACACTAATATTTATATATACATGTATTTAGCTATATTTAGAATTAATATGTATGCTAAATGATAATTAAAGAAATTATTGACTGTAAAATATTGCGTTTTACTATTGAAATAGGTTAATTAATAAGGATCGGAAATTACGTCCATTGCTGCTCCTCTTTATGTTATTCGGGAAAGCTTTCCATAGTCTCACAAATTATACAAAAATTTGACGTTCAATAGTTCGATATTTAAAGCTCGGATGAATTAAATTAAGTCTTCTTGATGATTGTACAAAATTAATTTTATTAAATAAGTAAATAATGGGTTTCTGGTTATAAATTATATTCCGCTAAAACAGTAGTAATCTTACTTCCAGATTCGACTTAAGATCAAGTTTCCATATGGAAAGAGATGGTCGTAGCGCTTCAAATCAAATATATAATGAATGGCAGAGTTAAAAGTAACATTTGGTTTTCTCCAAGTGGTAAAAAATCACACGCTACAAGTAATTTTACTAAAATCTTGTGGGCATTTTGAGGAGTATATATTGTGGATGCTAAGAGCTGGCGGAATCTGGCAAATACTCTGCAAATAACACGGTTTATATGAGTACTCCAGCTTAAAGTTTGTTTGAATACTATAGCCAGATTATTAGCTGATTTGCTATATGGCATAATTTCATCATTAATCTTCAAAGCAGGGGAAAAAGACGTATCAATCTCAACTTTAAATATAACTATTGAGGCTAAATTTGAAAAGTTAAGACTTCGCTTATTGTGCAGTGCCAAAGAATGTATGTGCTTAAGATCGGTATTGGTACAATATTGATTCCAGTGATTTAGAAATATAAAGTTGAAAATCGTCTGCATACACATGAAATTTACAATGTTTGACTACCAAGCTTAACAAGGTTAAATAATTAATGAACATATTAAACATTAGTGGCCCTAAAATTGATCCTTGAGGAACCCCTGGAAGTACGGGAAGAAAATGAGAGGCTCTATTTCACCTAACAACTTGCTGCTGGTGGCCACTAAGGTAAGACATTATAACCTAACAGTCAAATGAAGAAAAATTGAAGTGAGCTACGAGCTTATGTATATGATCCACATTGTCAAAAGCCTTAGAGAAGTCCAGCAGTACAAGTACTGTGGCCATGTTAGAATCGATTGAATTACAAATGTCATAGGATATTTTAATCAAAGTAGTTGTGCAGCTATGTTTAACTCTGAAACCAGATGGATATTCGGATATCAAGTAATTATTTTCAATATAACAAAAGATTTGATTATGCAGTATTTTCTCGAGCACATTAGAGAAGAATGGAAAAATAGAGATAGGACGAAATCAGAATCACATCAGTAGTAGTGTGAACGCTGATATTTAATCATAAAGAAATCCGATGTGGAATTCAGATCGAAATTAGACCTGACGCTCAGTGTGACATCTGCCTAAGGGAAATCGAAATAATTGTTAAAATGCCACGTCCAACTGCTAAGGACATATGTAATTGACTGATATGGGATGGGAAAAACTAATAAAAAGGTTTAGACTTGAAGCTTGATTTAGGACGTTTAGAAGTCGAATTTTTCTAAAAGCGTTCTATAATGCACCTCTATAGTACAAGAAAATATCATCGTACTAAAAGAGAGTAGAAGACGAACCATCATCTGGAGATAGGGGCAAGTTTGAGTCTTCTTAGAATGAATTTTTGAAAGTAACTTCTTAATGAACATATGAAATATACACCCCATGCGATATTTTAGCGCTCTATTTTTGTTACCATGGAAACAAACTAATAAATGAGCTTGAAACTTAGGCCAATTCTAGCCTTCTCGAGAATTTGAATTTTACAAAAAAAATAAAAAAATAAAAAAATAAAAATCCTCTACAGTATAAGAAGAATCAGCATGTAAAATTTCACCGTCTTAGATATTGTTGTTCTTGAGATAAAATGATCATTCAGTGAATGAGCGAACGACTGGTATTTGGGTTTTATTTACAGTTATGGATAGATTTATTAGGTTTAAAATAAATTAATCATCGTAAAACATTAATATGACAAAATTTGAATGATAGCTCTCTGACAACCTCTAATAACTGTTAATTGATATTGAAAATGCTGTGATAAATGTGCACTCCTCTACTAACACATTTCCTGAAGCATATATACAACAAATTAAAATAAAATAATCTTGATTTGGCACGTTTTAAGTAAACGCAGTAGTTACTAATTAATGAAGTGCTTCAAGCCTGCGCACAAATAGCTATACGATTGCGCTTGAACGTAGCCAAGTCTCACCTTGGCTACCTTATGAAATCTCTACGAAGAAGAATATATAAATTCTCTGGCAAAGAATTTCCTTTGTTTTACGACCGATTGCCGATATTCGAGCAATCGCGTGACTCACCTCCTCCTTACTAAAATATGATTCAAAACAATCGAAAGAGCGGACAGGCATGCAATTTTGCTGTTAATTGTTGGTACCTTGGTCGTAAAGACGCGATCAGGATAAATTTTATATAGCATATTACGCGAGTATGACTCTATCATAAGCTTTTATGATTTTAGCACGCTTCGAGTTTTGTTCCACCAATGAGATTCATGGTAATTGTTTTAAGTGAAAAGATAATGAAAGCGTTGAATCCTATCGGACATCGGATCCGAGGGTATTGATTAATTCTGAAATTTATTTATTTTTTATGTATGCATGTGTATGTATTTGAGTTACTCTATCAGCAAAGTGGAGGATAAGAGGAGTTACAATTATGTAACTATGTAGTTTGTTACTATCAGGATGATTTTAAAATCACATTTATCTTTGTAACTACTGCAGTTCTACTGGATTTAAAAAAAATTCGATTTTGATGAACACTTGGACGAATTTAGAAAGATTTATTTATTTTTTTATACACGTTATAGTTTCATATCGAAAGACGAGTTTCACCTATTTTTTGATATTATCACACGACAAGGCCGTATATATAAATCATAAATGGGAGGGGTTTAACGTAATAGGCTAACACCTTCTACAGACGAAAGAATAACTAAGAATTAACGTGAACTCAATGAGATCCGTGGGTCTGTTACAAGACTTTCGAAAATTAAAAACGTATGTTTGAAAAAATGTATCTTAACCCTATTATTATTAGATATGTTTATATTTCAAGAAAAAAGAAATAAGGTCCACTTTTAATAAAAAAAATTATTAAAAAATTATTAAATTAAATTAAAATTACTTCATTCATATCAATTTTATCATTTCCAGTCAGTCGTCCTGTGGAATTGCAGGGACATTATTTCAACCTCTTCAATGTGGAAAACATTTTCTCAGCCGTTTCAGTTGAAATCGGCAGAGTAACTAGGAAACAAAATTCGAGTAATGATCGACGGGGATAGCTTGTTTCAATCAAAAAGAACTGCCACAGGGGTCTTTCATATAGAGAAAACTTGATAGATTTTCTTCTTGCGGAGCCAAAAATGGAATTTAAAAAAAATAAATATAAAAAAAAACTTAATTTTTCAGGGCATTTTATATGTAATTATTTACTTATTTATCTAAAATGCTCTAAAATTGTAGTAAATATTTTTTTTTTAAACTTATTCAAGAAAAATATTTTTGGATTCTCCGGCGTAAAAGCAAAACCAAAAAAAAACTTATTTGTTATTTCATGACAGTGATCGGCTCAAAATAATAAATGAAAAATAGAAAAATGAAAAAAAACGAAAAAATTAAATACTTAATAAAAAAAAAATTTTTTTTTTATTGAAAAAAATTAAAAATGATTTTATTTTTCTTTTCTTTTCAGTTTTTTTTTAATTTTTTTCAAATAAAAATTTTTCTTTTCAATTTTTCTTTTCAATTTTTCTCAATTTTTCATTTTTTCATATGTTTTGAGTTACTCAATTTCGCTATTTGGGACCTCCTGATGAGTCAAACCCAAGACTTTAAGCTTGCCACCCAAAATCATATGGGCTATGTGATGAAATAACAAATAATTTTTTGTTGCTTCTGGTGTTTTGCCGGAGATTCCAAAATATCCTTCTTGAATAAGTATAAAATCTATCCTGTAATAAATCATAGTAATCTTGTACACAGTTTAAATAAAACCATGGCGCGCTCAGGGAAAATATTAGTTACGATAAACTGCGATTATGCTATGGGGTATCAAAGTAAGCTACCATCTACTACACACTGGACTGCTTTTTTTCTTTTTCTATATTACTTGTCTAGTATGGCTGATATGGCGCATCATCCGTAAAGGAAAAGACGACACAAAAATGGAAAGTTGCAAGACGAAAAGGACAACTATCAACAAGAGGACAAGAGAATACATAGAACCGAATTGAGGTCCAAGGATGAGCCCCAAGGAACAAAGAGGACAATAGTGCGCACATCGAAGGAAACTCCGACAACTGTAAAAGAAAAATGGCGCAAAGCACTTGACTTGACTCTATATTGCATATGTGTTTCCTAAAGTTGCTTTACCTGAAAGGGCCACTGAGGAAAGATATAAAATGACAAAACCAATTGTTGTGACCCGATACATAAAAAAGAATTGTGGGTAAAAATTTGATCAGATTAACAAAAGTATAGACTACAATGATGTGGTGGGTTTGAACCCCTAAAACCCATCCTATATATACGGTCTTGTCGTACGATCAGGTAATTTTGTTATCATTGAGTATAAGATTGACTGAAAATTTTCCAGATTTTCAAGCGAAATTAAAATGAAAAATTTTTTTGGTTAAAAATTATTTTATTCAGTACTATATGCACCATTTTACTACTTTTCTCCATCTTTCGGGTAATTCCATAACTCCTCACACGTAGAAGTCCTGACTTTTTTTAGGAAATAAGTCATCCAAGTAGACTCTGAAGAGCTTCAGAAAAGAAATTTAACTTAATTCCATTAGAAAGTTTTGTAGCGACCGGAGCAAGTGGTAATCGGAGGGAGCTAGAACGGGTAAATATGGCGGTGGTGGGAAAAAAAATTCCAGCCAAATTCCAGTAATTTTTGCCGGCTCTCCAAAAACATATGTGATCTAACGTTGTCGTAATGAAATCCTATACCGTTACAATTGGAAAATTTCGAAATGCTTTTTGAGGATTTCTGCCTTCAATTTGTCCAGTTGAGAGCAGTACTTTTACATATTGATGGATTGGTTCTTCAGTAGTAGCTCATTAAACCGAACACATTTGCAGTTCCATCAGATGGTGAGTATATAACCTTCTCTGGATATATGTAGATCTGACTTCAAAGTGGATAACAGTGTTTTATCTCGCATGTTCCATACTTCTTTTTTTTCGATCTAGGGAACCCATTTATCATCACCCATCACAAGTCATTTTCATAACGTACCGTTTTCGTTTCGTTTTAATAGTAAGTTCTAAGTTGCAGATGATTCTTTTCCGTCAAATCGTATGGTACCCAAACATTTAGTTGCTTTGTCATTTCTATTTTTCTTATATATTCTAAACCTATCGATTGGCCAAGTTTTAACTTCGTTGCAATCTCCCAAATAGTTATTTCCATCTTGAAACCGATTAGAGCTCTTATTTCATTAACAAACCATGGTCACTGCGGGACGAGATGAAGTAGTATTTTCAATACTTATTTTTGCTAAGTGAAAAGTGGCAACCCATTTTGACATACATATGCACTTATGGAATTCTTTTTTTTTTATACGGCACATATTATTTTTGACGAAAACAACCAAAAACACGTTATTTCCTTTCATTTGTTTGCAGCAAACTAACTGTACTTATTCGATTTATTATTTTATTTTATTAGTAAATGTGCGCGGAACTGTCGCTTTCAAAACCATACACATTTTTAGTACATTGCTATCAGTTTTTCTCCTAAAATTTATAATTGAATGCCCTTTACTAGAATAACCTAACGAACATTTCGGGCAACCCGATCTTTGGCTTTTCTAAGTTTTACACTGAAGACGTATTCCAATCCAAATCTAAGTCTGAAAAATGAGCTGCATTTTTAAAAAACTGACACAAAATTAAGAATTAGGGGAACCCGGGGCATAACGGACACTTTAAGGATTATCATTATTAGAATTAAAAGGATTTTCGAAAGAAAATAAAAAACAAAAAGTACTTAGTATATTCATAAGTCGATTTATTAATTAAGAACAATAAAAAAGTTCATGCTCATTTATCCCCGGTGCCAGGTCACAATGGATATAGGCGGCTTAAAATGAGCATGCAGCTAAAATTTGGCACAGAAGGAGCACACGTGTGTGCATTCTTCGTCGTTATCTTCTTCTGCAGCACAAGAATAATGTTCACATTTGCCACATATTCTACACAAGACCCACCCTTTTGTGGATTGAGAATAAGAGTCTCCACAATACAACATTCTTCGTCACCTTCGCCTTCTTTTTTATAGAGAGCTCGTTATATTTGCAGTCTTTCATCGGTGCTTAGCAGGTGCTTTAGGGATACGTAAGAGCTGAGATGTCGAAAAGTTTTGGAAAGATGTCGATGGTGCACACCGAACTATAATTGGCTTGGACAGACTTGAAATTGGTATGGATGGACCGGGCAATGACATGGTTCGACGTGGCAATGATATAGTTTGACGTGGCAATGATGTAGATAGAATTTTTTCCAAAGCACGCGTAGCTCTAGGCATATCTGTAGTTTCGGCAGGCAAAAAGTCGTACTCTTGAAATATGTTTGGATCTACTGGCAATCTTTTAGTTTCATGAAATCGTTTTATTGCAATCGATATTGTAGCCATTCCCAAATAGCAGTTACCAAGAAACGCTCCTACTTGGTAATGCGTTACCGTTCTTTCGGGATGAGATGTGAACCATTTCTTCAGTTTGTTTATCTGTTCACTTTATATGTGTTGTTTGCAGACTTACGGGGAATAATGAGCCCCGCCTATTCCGACACCACTTTTGAAGTATATGTCTAAAATTATTATTGAATATCATCGTAATTTAGAAATTACATCTGTACCGTAATTCGACGTTTGCATACACTGTAAAAAATGCACAAATTGCTGTATTTTATGTATTTTTCTCTAAAATGCAGGGAATATTCCCTAAAATTTAGGGATTACTCTCTAAAATTGAAGGGAATATTCCCTACATTTTAAGGAATATTCCCTAGATTTTCGGGAATATTCCCTACATTTTACGGAAAAATACCTAAGCTTTGTGGCAACAATTGTGCAAATTTTTTACTGTGTACCTTGACTGTAAATCAATTAAAATTAAGCTTTACACAGCACCACTGAAATAATAAACGTCTCACTAGGCGCCAAAATAAAATAAAAATAACAAAAAACACGTTCCACGAACTTACTTCATGCAAACTAACGCCACCACACACAATCACTCTTCGGAGATACTGACAAAGTACTGTTCCTAGGGAGAATGCTCTTCAAACTGACTTCATTTTTAATTAAATGGAGTCAAATATGCGGTTTTTCACATAAATGAGGTTCATCAAGTACCCTTTTGAAACATTTCGGCTCAATTTTGAATGGATCAGTTTTTACTCCATATTCGTGAAATTGAAGTAAAAGTGCCACCTGTAGTCATTAAAATGAACTGAATTTATTGGAAAGTTGAATAAACTGCTAACAGCCCTCAGTTGATAATGAATTAAATATTTATCCAGGTTATCTTTACTTTTTGGTCACTTAAAAAAATAATGTCACATCTTCATTTCCTTGAAATGACTAAATTTCGAATTCAGTCATTATGGAGACATTATTACGTTAGTCCTGATAAACTTACATTGCAAACTAAATGGGAGTAATTTGCTTTTGTGTTTTTGAAATGTTTTTTGCCTAGAGTTATTCATATCACAGCTTGTTTCTTGTGACGAATAAAGAAAACAGCAGTACAAAGCAGTAGTAATTTATGTCCTCGTTAATATCTACTTGGAATTTCTTTAGAATAATATTCTTGAGCTGATGGATGATGTCCTTTATGAATTTAATTTTATTGTAGCTTAATTTATTGACAATTTTATAATATAATATAAAAATCAGTAAAACTTCAAACTGCTGTCTCATATATAAGCTAGGCTTGTGGTGAGCATTATAAGTTTTAAGATATTTTTATAAAAGTTTATAAATATGTACTGATGAACATACCTAGATAAAAATGATGTCTATGCTTACATAATTCATTAGAAAGTATTTTGTTGAAAAACATTTGAATGATTTTTGACATGGATTTTAATTAACTTTTTAGAAAATTCACATGAAATTGTAAGTTAGTATGTAGGGGAAGATGCTGTACTTTGGACATGTGTGTACCTTGGTCATTTCATTTTTCAAACGGACTCTAATTACCACCTACAAATCACACTTAAGTTATTCTGGGAATCAGTTTGTTTGACAAATGTGCAGTTATTGCGTTTTAAAGAAAAAATCGTGAAAAAAGTAAATTTTTCCAGTGATAAAGAACTGAAAGTGTCGAAGCTGTATTCTTCCTATATCTTGGGATTACATCTAAGGTAAAATTGTTTATATTTATAAATCATACATCATGGACAATTGGACACTTTAAACATTTGTACCACGGATATATCAAAAAAAGCCATAGACCTTCCTTTAGATAAATAATAAATTACATACGTATATATATAGAAATTTTTTGTTTAGTAACCTGCTTTGCGAATATTAGTACAATACCCCCCCCCCCCCCTTTTTCATGGTACAGCTGCATGCTGTATCTTGAACTGAAAGAAGGACCTATATATTTCCTTCCATATATCCTGAAATGTAAATTTTTAACTGTATATTCGATTATTATTGGAGAGGTTATAGGTTAGACAATCTATAATTATCGCTTGCTTAAGATTTGTCTCATTATTTTTGTAAAAAAAAAGAATATTTCAAAAAAGATATAAAAGGCACAGCAGCTTCCCCTACATACCATACAAATTTATTATATATGTTGCAGTTAAAACACAAAATGCATCAAAACCCGATTTTACTAGGAAATTATAGTTATAACAAAGCTCTCTCGTTAATTCTAGTTTTAACTAATATAACTCAGTTAAATCTACCATTAAAGGCATGTAATCGATACTATGTGCTAGTATTAATTAGTTAATTCTTTTATTACTCTTTTGCACTTTATGCAGCCTACTTATTGCAACAAGGCATGCTGTTATGATATTTCGAATTGCAGAAAAACTTACGGATATTACTAATTTAGGTGGGGATAGTTATCTGTAAAATGCGCTATATCTTATCTATCTATATTAAAAATTCCAGTTGAGAAAAGGACAGAAGGGAATTCTGCATGCATCAATTACTAATTTTTGAAATTAGGCTGAACTTCTCAGTTGTACATTTGCGAACCTTCTACCATATATTTGTTGAGTTGAACTCCTCTTATCACACTCATTTCCAGAAATACGGTCTTATGTGAAACACCCTTTAAAGCATATCAATAGAATTTAAATTAATACTTATGTGATGCGTTGAAATAGCTACGCATAACAAATTTTATTACTTCAAAATACTATCTATGCTGTGATACCATTTAACTAGGATGGTGCTCTCATCTCTATTATAGAGCTACCTTGCCGCCACTTGTGAATAATGCTAATTTCCGCATTTAAGAGGTTACTGCTCTTACACGTTTCACTCTACTGTCCAGTTGATTTTGCTATTTTTTCTAGTGCCATCAAACTTCAATTGATCTACATTCGCTGATCTTTTATTTTCCTAGATCTCTGTAACTTCTTATGGATTTCATTGAGTATGTCTTGAGGAAATAACTAAAACAAATGTGCTATCATAAACATTTAATTAATGACAATGCTAAGAGTCAGCGTTTACCTGCAGCAAAACGCATGCCTACAGGGCTGGATGTATAATTAAAGTTCATAAAATCGTTCGAAAGTGCAAGCAATTTGTTTTGTAACAAAAGAAATTTACGCTAATTATAAAACTATTTTAGAATTAATGACATTAGTAGGAAGTGACTATCATTACCTATGCGGTCTATGCTCTGAATGTTGTTTGGTGTGATGTGGGAGCTTTATGCATACAACGGTAAATGGTATAAATCCCATCAAAAACTAAGTCGTGTGATTTACGACGACATGTTATTGCCTTAGAGCTAATAAAGTTTTGTTTTCTTCGATGTGTTTCTTTTATATCTTCTGTGTGAAAAAACGCCTTTAAGAAAACATCATCAAGGTTCTATTTTACGCAGACCGCTTTCCAGAAACTTTCACAAAGATGAACTGGCTGACAGGCAGGCTGGCTGGCTAGCGGGCGGGAGGAATTGATTTTACCATAACATGATAAAATGTTACCAAAGATGGGCCAAAGACCCTGTGACTAAAAGTGTTAATGAATCATCATCCTTTATCCTCTTCCTCCGGGGTATTCGAATACCGAGGAATTTTTAGAGAATGTTTTAATAACTTGTGGAAGGATGTGTTGAGTTCCCATGTTGTATTACAACAGGAAATTATATATAGTTAATATTTTATGTGAGCTATAAGATGTCAGAAAATTTCATCACAGCAATTACGAAAATTAATGGTAAATTCTCTTAAAATCAGGATTAATATGCTTATTAAGTTATGACCGTTCTTGATGGAGTTATGGATTATTTTAGTTTCCTGGATGTTATTGCTTTTATTACATTTTTCTTTGTGAAAATTGACTTGTCAGTTTAAGTCAGGAAAATCGGATTATAATTGTTAAAGGTTTCGTATTAAATATATGACCTTAGGGGAAACAGCTGATACACATTTGAGATTTGAATGCTGAAGTTTTCAATCCTATTAATAGCAGCTCGTGCAAGACGATGATTATATACATATATGAAATGCTTTAAATCCAATTAAATATTACTGAGCAAAATAAAAAAAAATTTAATTGAAGTATTACAATAACTAATACAATAAGAAAATATTTTTGATATCATTTCTTGTTAAAATCCATATGAAAAATAAAACATAAATAAAAAAAAACGAGCGTCCACCACTATATAGTACCAAAAGAAAACCCTAATCCAAAATGTATTAAACACAGATAAGGCGAGAACGACTATCAGTATAAGCTACCAAAAATAAAATAAAAAAAAGGGCTATGAAGCTTTTATCTAATAAGCAGGATAATGTCATCAAGGACAACAGTTCAGTTCCTGTTTCATGAGCTAAAAGCTATCACCAATCACTGAATATTACGTCAAACATTCTCTTTGAAGCAGCCTTGGAATTTTTTTTTTAAATTCTATATTAACAAAAATTAGAACGCCCACATTTGCATTTAACTTAAAAATCAGTCGTGGATGAATGAAACAATTCTAGATTTTATTATAAATAGAAGAACATAAAACTCCTTCATTACTATAAAAAATTTAATGTAAATATGTGAAGGATGATGCTGATGAAAAGCTAACCATAACCATAACTTTTAACAGGAAGCAAGACATCTTTAAGGGGCTACCAACAAACCTTGCAAGCTATTGGCTTACCGATTAGATTTATGTAAATTTTTTAAAAAAATTGGATAAAGAAAAGTTCATTTCCATCACAACAGTGGCCAAAATAGTCTTTCATTGGTTAGGTTACATTAGAGTGGCGGCCATCGCTCCCCTGCAATCAGTCTCACTTAGACTATTTGCGGTCCTTTGTGATACCACCTTAATAGGAACCAACCTGGGAAAGATACCTCAGATTGAGGGGGTGCGCTGAAGCCAGCCACAAGAGCTAATGTCTGCCAGCTAATCCAATAAGCCGAAGAAGTAGCTGCCGAGCGCATTCTTCCTACGCCTGGCAAGATTAGGGCATTCACACAGCAGGTGGTGCAGGCTCTCAACCTTTTTTTGATCCATACAGCTTCTGCAGAAGTCATTGTATGGAGCATGCATGCACTCTGGTTGTTTACCGAGGAGACAATGCCCTGTAATAACTGCGATAAGGTTATGCACATCATTGCGGTTCCTTTTCAGCAGAGATTCGGTCCTCCTAGGACAAACATTGGGCCACAGCTGTCTTGAAATCGCGCATGTGGTCAATTCTCCCCATCTCCGATTTGCCAGCTTACATGCCTGCAGTCTAGAATCCTCTTCACTAATTATAGGGGCCAATTCATGGGTTCCACCGCTAAGCAGGAAGTCAGAGCGGAGCCCTTTCTGGCCAGAGCATCAGCTGCCTCGTTACCATATATATCACTGTGACCAGGCACCCATCAGAGAATAACTCTGTGGTAAGCACCCAGTTTCCCGAGCTCACAGCGACACTGTTTCAGAAGGCGCGATCTAATGGTGCTTGAGTTCAGGACCTTGATTGCAGCCTTGACTGTCAATACAAATCCTGGTAACTCGATCACTGGGTACAACATAAGTTGTTGCCAGCAGCCTTCCTGCTTTGCTAATAGCCAGAACCTCTGCCTGCAACACACTACAGTAGTCCGATAGGCGGTACGATTCTTGCATTTGAGGGAATGCCGAGCACACCCCGGCCTCCACTCCCACATCCATTTTCAAACCGTCTGTGAAGACACATATATCAGAGTCTTTTACCACGCGATTATCATCCCATTCCTCTCTGTTAGGAATGCTAGTTGAAAATCCTTTCTCGAAGTCTAATCTAGGGACGATATAGTCCGTAGCTCCCCGCATACAGTCCCAAGGACAGACCTTCACTATCCAGCTGTGACGAAGGTCTGCAGTTATCCAGCAGCCAGTCTTTCATAGCTCAATAATATCCGCTGAAATCTAAATGCCCTTAAATAGGTGAATTACTTCTCTTCACATTCTAGAATTTGTACAAGTGCGTTTGATGGGAACCCTGTGTAAAGATTATAAACTTATAAGGAAAAATATTTTTGTCCTTCTTCATAAATCGAGAAGCATAAACTAAGCGATTTAAACTGTAAAGCCAAAACAATACCCATATGACCATCAAAACAGACCTAGCGATCTGAATAAATCAATAAAAAAAAAAAAAACCGTGCAGAGAACTAGTAAGTAAAAATGTATACGCATAAACCTTAAAAACAAACTTACAAAATTATGGTATAAATCAGAAATGTAGGACAACATTTTGGTTTTCTATTATAGAATTAACCCTCCCTTAAATGACAACTTAAATTTCAAATAGATTACAAAATTGTCATCGAAAATCTCCTGATTTGTATGTCCAACTTTCTTATGCTCAATGCTAACTTATATGTTAGGGACCCCGCTATAGGATAAACATATTTTTAGATATACAATCGTGTTCAGTTAGTAAAGGCGTCCATTATCGCCTTTCGTCTTGGATAAAAAATCGATCTTTTTCGTGAATCTAGAAACTCTCGAGTTCTGGTTGGCGGACTTGACCTTATACTATAGCCACCGATAATTATATTACTATTAATACACATAACTTGCATTTTCAACTTGGTTAGAGCGAAATTTAATAGCAATTCATCGCAGCCCCTTCAGTGAGGAGATCCTTATAAAATAGACCCAAAATTATCGAAGAAATAAATCTATTGAATCGCTTGAACAACTTAATGATAGACAGTCAAAACATCATCACCAAATTAAATGTACAAGTTCCCGGACAGTAAATTTGTGTAAAAAACCTTAATAGACAAGAAAAGTCTTTTATAGAATACTCTGCCTCGACATTTTTTGTTACTATAAAAATCGAAAGTAGTCACCAGAAAATTAAAGGTTTCGAAAAAAATTGTAGGAAGAATTTATTAAGCAATTAACTTATTTCTTTCACACCTTGATAGACGAATATTACTCATACAGGTCCTTCAAACATAAACTGCCCCAAACCCTCACTATTATCTACTGAAACTACTTAGCCCCTGGTGCTGTCAAAATACTGGAATTACAAAGAAGAAAAAAAATCTGGCTAGCATACTAGGTATACCCCAAAGTGTTTAGGAAATATCATAATTTTACAAATTCGAAGTAAAAATAATTTTAAAAGTTTAAAAGAAGTGCAGCTTCCCCCGTTAAATGAATTGGTATTAACCTAAAACTAGACTCCAAATTTCGAGAGCTACTATGTATAAACACGTTGAAATTTCGAAGCAGTAAAAGGTTCCGTCTATATCCGAAAACTGTCTTAAATATATTCAAATCAGCCATTGGAGTGAATATTGAGTTTCTAATCACTACCATTTTGTTTCTTCCGAAATATGTATGCTGTATTAGAATATGTCTTGGAGGACCCCATAATCATATCTCTTTACTGTCTGATAGTTGAGCTCTATGAAATCACAAAAACAAAATCATGCTATCCAAAGAACTTGGCAGCATTTTGAGTATTTGAAGAGCAAAAATTGACGATCTTGAGTACTAACATCTCCTGCTATCCACAAATGATTGATCAATTCCATAACTCCTTTACTAAAGATCCCTGATGCTTTCCTTTCTAGAAACATATCTCCTGACTTAGGATAGGTACGAGAAAAAAATCACTCGAAGATGGAGAACTATTGCTATGTACAATCATCCAATGAGAAGTACATATATTTGTTTAATCAGCTATTTCTCAATCACCTACTGGATTGCCTACTGGATTGCCTCCACGGTTTATTAAGATTATTGCACCTAATATTATCAAAATCCTTACTCGAATTTTTAACCACTGCCTCATGACGTCTCAATTTCCCAGTCAATGGAAAAGAGCGCTTGTGCTGCCTATCCCAAAAAAAGTCCTCGGCATCTGTTCTAACTGACTTTAGGCCTATTAGTCTCCTGTGTTTCTTAGCTACTACATCGATCGCAATGGATATCTGACTTCTTTGCAATCTGGATTCCGACCAAATCATAGCTGCAAAACTGCTTGACAAAGACCAACTTACGATCTTTGCTCTGCTGGATTTCAGTAAAACATTCGATTCCATCAATCATTACAAGCTGCTGGGAAAACTTTCAAAAGAATTTATATTTTCTTCATCTGCAGTAAAACTTCTCAGGAGTTTCTTGAGTGTTCGCAGTCAGTTTGTTAGGGTAAATGAGGTCTGCTCGGGTGAAACGTCTCTCTTATCTGGAGTTCCTCAAGGATCCATACATGGCCCCTTTCTGTTCAGCCTATACGTGAAAGATATTACTTACGTAATATCAGATGCTTCCATCCATCTATATGCTAACGATGTGCAAATGTATCTGATCAGGTCGATTGGCTTGATGGAGGACTGTGTATGCCGCTTCAATGATGACCTGCAGCGTGTATATGATTGGTCATTACAAAATAACCTGGAGTTGAATCCCTGTAAGTCAAAATACTTAGCGATTTATAGGAATGTAATTGATCCTAATACCATCCCACCAATACTCATTAACAACACCGTACTACCATATGTTGATTCAGCTAAGGATCTTGGCCTTGAGCTTAACTCTAAGTTCACCTGCTGTAAACATATTGGTTTTACGATAGGAAAAATATATGGGTGTCTGCGGCGGCTATGGCTGAGCTCTAGTTTTCGCTCTCTTCATATGCGGATGAAGCTGGTCAGGGCTTTAGTGATCCCTCACTTCACATATGGTAGTGTGGTTTTCTCTGACCTTGACTCGGTCTGTCGAAGGCGACTCTTGGTAGCATGCAATGATGTACTCCGCTTTGTCTTTGAACTACCTCGCTTAAGTCATATATCATCTTATTCAACATGCTTGTTTGGTTGCTCTTTGGATGCATACCTAACCCAATGCAGGTTAAAATTTCTGCACAGACTAATATATAACCAACAGCCCACGTACCTATTCGAAAAGCTTAACTTCTTGCAATCGGCTAGACACAGGAATCTTCTAATCCCTCGTTGTAGATCACGATTTGGCCAGCATTTTTACGAAGATCCAGAAAAGACAAAAAACTATTAAATCTAAATTGGAGAATTTCTCTCTTTTAACGATACAATTGCTGATATTCGCCAATTAATCTGCAAGGACTAAAACTAGTATTTGCTGTAGACTCAGCCTCAAAAGTACCAGAAGATTATATGATCTCTCCTGGCTATTGCTATGATACTAAACGAATTGTTAAAACCTAATTGCCAGGCAAAAGACTCAAGAGCCAGACTTCTTAGAAGGGCTAGAGGGTAAACGTGGACCGATATGTACAAAAAAAAAAAAAAAAAAAACATACCTTTAGCTTCATATTTCTGCCAAATCTTAACAAAATTGGTTCAGCTTTTAGATCTATTGTTAAATCAATCAAAAGTCTACGCGAATAGACAGATAGATCCACGCGCGAAATGTATTTTAATTTTAACAATATATATGTGTGCAGTGCATCTTCGCATGTATCTCAATAGTGACCTAATTCTTGTTCAGCTAAGCACTAATTTTAGGGAATTCTATATATCGAAACGCAGTTTCTATTTTGGCCGCTAAAAAGAGCTACTCCATCTTCAATATATAAAAATGCCATACCGTTTTCGTGCACATCACTAGGTCAATTAACAGTTATATCATGAAACAGACGAAACCTACAATTAAGTCACTAGTTCCATGAGGAATCTATTTTCATAGATGGTAATGATAACATTCTTATTCAATTTTTGACTATGTAATCTTCCCGTAATGTAAAGCTTTTGTTTCTGTTCATCTCTCCCTTTGCTGTAGTTTTTTAATTAAATATTTTGAAAGTACCTCTTACATTCCAATTGTGCTCCTATTTCGGAAAGTCATAAAAAATGCATAATTCTTGAGTAATGCTAATCAGATCGGATGAACCACCACACCACCCATTGTGAATTAAAAAAAAAAAAAAATCTTGTAGGGCCCGGTCATTTAAGAAGCCTCCTTCTTCCGACGTAATAATTAATTGATACAAGTCATGTCAGTCAGTTTTCTCAGAGATGGTACAATGCTGAAGTTAAGGTTTCATATCTACATTTAAGTGCGCATCAAGGGAAATTTATTCCATCCATATCAGCTTGACAGAGAAAAAAAAAAAGCATCGTGCAGCAGTGGGCTAAGAATAATAATGAAGATGTACCTACCGAGATGCAACAATAATAGGTTAGAAGTCACAACATGACTATACGCAATCGAGCCTCACACAGCTTGTTCTTGTGCATATAATGGAATATCCTATGCTAATGATTCTATTATAAAAATACTAATCACTGTGAATAACAGTAATTAGCCCTACCAGAAAGATTCGCCTAGTTGGAGACTGATTGATTTATGAAAGACACCACAGAATTACTGATTGATGATCGCATCTTAGTTGCAGCAGTGCGGGAGTCAAAGAGTTTTCGATTTGAAAACTTTCCTACTGCCATTGTTGTGGCCGCAATGAAGATGGTCTGCGTTGTTAGAACTCCAAAATGAGCGATCTCAACGGCTTTGTTTTTTTTTATTTCAATGCAATTATCTTAAATTACACAAAGAGACGCGTGCCGACATTGAAAGAGTGGTTTTAGCGGTATTTTATTATTAATTTAATTAGTTTTCTTCTTGAGCATATAATACAGAAAAGGCAAGAAATGGACGTCTTACCGGATTTATTACTTGGAAAGAGGTTAGAAGTAAAAAGATTAAACAAATTATCCCCCGATTCTACATAAAAAATTCTTAAGAGATCTTTTAACCACTTAAATTTAGCATAGCAAGTAAGAGATTTTAGCAGAATTAGTATTCTATAAAATTTTTTTTGAAGAAACTTTTACTTTAACAGGTTAAGAGGCTTTGGAGAATCTGAAAATTCCCCTTTCCCTTTTTAGTTAGTCAAGCTGTGAAAGAAAATTCACTTTGCAGGAAGGTAGAAGAAGAAATAATGTTTTTGGCTAGGTAATGATGGCAGTGTGCCAATCCACACGTAGCTAGCACGAAACACGCGTATTTTGCTACACTTGTGCACAGACATGTCATCACGATAACTTTGCTACGCTGTAGTTCCTCATATGATTACCGAGTTTTCCTGAATTTTATGAATTTCTTAAAATTGGTAACAATTAACATCGCAATTACCCGATTATCCTAGATATCGAAGGTTGACTTAAATTGAGGATGTCGTGTAACAAATTTTAGTTCTCCACGTCGACGCGCTCTCAGACAGTTCACAAATATATAGTGAAAACACGAAATTTTCTTGCTCGATTTAGTCCATTTTCTAACTTATTTTTACTATTGCTAATGAAACACCATGTACCAAATTTCAGCTCTCTACATGAAGTCGTTATCAGGTCTAAGTATATTAAAAAACGAAATATTTGTATGGCAACCCTACGAAAGAATTGCCGGATTTAGTCCTTTTTTGAACTTGTATTTGCAATTTTTATGAAAACGGCATGTAAAAAATGTCAGCTATCTACGTTGACGCATTCTCAGGCAGTTTTTTAGATCTCAACAACAATTCCATCTATCGTGTCCAAAACTATCATATTTTTCAAGATGAAACCAATCAAACACTATTACAAAATTTCATTGTGTGTGTGTGTGTGTGTGTGTGAATGTGCATACATTCATTTGTGTGGGCGAGTGTAGCTTTCTACGTCGACGCGTTCTCATGCAATGCCCAAATATATAGTAAAACACGAAATTTTGGTATTGGAACCCTACGAAGGAGTTGCCCGATTGGTCCCATTTTCGAACTGGAATTGAAATTTTTATTAAAACGCCGTGTACAAAATATGAGCTCTCCAACTCGAGTCCTTTTCAGGCAGCTATCAAGTACATAGTGAATAACAAAAGATGTGTATGGCATCACTGAGAAGGGGTAACTCAATTTAGCCCATTTTTGAAATTTTATTTACCATTTCTATGAAAACACCACGTAGAAATTTTTTTGTATGGTAACCCTACGGAGGAATTGCCTGATTGGTCCCATTTCTGAACTTAATTAAAATTTTTCTTTATGAAAATTCCGTGTACAAAATGTCAGCTCTCTACGTCGACGCGTGAGGCAGTGTACAAATATATAATATAGTGAAAACCTAAATTTTTGTATGGCAACACCAAAAAGCGGTGGCCTGATTTGGTTCGTTTTTGAACTTGTATTAGTAGTTCTCATGAAAACGGCGTGTACAAAATTTTAGCTCTCCACGTCGATGCGTTCTCGGACAGTTTCCAAATATATAGTGAAAAATCAAAGTTTTGTATGGCAACCCTACGAAGGAGTTGCCCGATTTGTTCCATTTTTTAACTTAAATTTACAGGGATTTTAAAAACCCCGTTTACAAAAGTTGAACTCTCCACGTAGACAGGCAGTTACCAAATATACAGTGAAAAACTAAAGTTTTGTATAGCAACACCAAAAAGTGGTGGGCCGATTTGGTCCTTTTTTGAACTTGTATTTGCAATTTTTATGAAAATACCGTGTACAAAATTTCAACTCTCCACATCGACGCGTTCTCAGACAGTTTTCAAATATATTGTAAAAACACAAAATTGTGAATGGCAACACCAAGAAGGGGTTGCCCGAATTAGTCCATTTTAAAAATTTTATTTACTAGTACTAATAAAATACCACATATTAAATTTCAGCTCTCTACGAGAACTCATTGTGAGGCAGTGTCTAAATATATACTAAAAAACAAAATATTTATATGGCTACCCTACGAAAGAGTTGCCGGATTTAGTCCATTTTTTGAACTTGTATTTGCAATTTTTATGAAAACGTCATGTAAAAATTGTCAGCTATCTACGTCGACGCATTCTCAGGCAGTTCTTTAGATCTCAACAAAAATTTCATCTATCGTATCCAAAACTATCCTATCCTTCAAGCTGGAACCAACCAAAGACATTTACAAAATTTCATTGAAATTGTTTGGACGGTTTCAGAGATTAGCGTGTACGAACACAGTGACACGTTGTTTTTATATATTAAGATAACCTAGATGAAAATAAAAGTTAAATAAAATGAATAGTCAAAGTTTTATATGGCAAAACTAAGAAAGGGTTGCCCGATTCAGTCGATTTTTGAAGTTTTATTTACTATTGCTATGAAAATATCATGTACGAAATTTCAGCTCTCTATGTCAACACGTTTTCAGGCAGTGCCCAAATTTAGAATGAAAACGAAATTCTTGTATGGCAATGCTTTGGTCCCATTTTCAAACTCACTGTTGTTTTTTTAAAGAAGGCGGTATGCAAAATCCGAGTGCCCTAAGCGAGCGCGTCCTCGAGTCATTATGAGGACGGACAGACAGACGGTCAGAAGGCGGATAGACGGATAGTGGACAGATGGACAGACAGACAGACATGTAACACTCAAAATAACGTTTAATATTATGCGTAGGTGTTCAATCTATTTTACGTCACCATCATTATTTCTGTGCATTACAAACCGAATGACAAGCTTAGTATACCCTATAATTTCATCTAGGGTATACAAATTTTCACACATAAGATCTAACGAACTACTGCAAGTGACGGCACAAGAGACAGATTCGCATCAGAAGTATTAAACATTTTTTTCCATTTAAGTCATAGTGCAAGAGGTTAGAGGTTACACAAAGTTTTTGAGCGCAGGCTTAGTGCAACTTATCAAAAGATAAGGCTGCCATAAATCAAATGAGAAAATAGTAGCATGATGATGAGCTTTTTGTAAGTTTCCATGGATAGCACGCTAGTAGGTAACCAACTATATAATTTACTTAAGCCACCATCGATTTTTTCCAATTGAAATGTGATATGATCGTAACACTAATAGTCACCTCAAGATATCTCACTTTTTTTATATACATTAAGTGGGGTCCATTTTGACATTACATAGTGGAAGATGAAACATATTCAACAGGGAATTCTTGTTTAGTGGAATTTAAGAGACTCTCGTTATATTCCACTCATAAATTTATTGATCCATTTAATGAAAAAACTTTTTCCTGAGATTAATGTTATCACTATTCCGATAAAATAAAACTTAGAAAAACGTACATTTTGAAGCAAATTATTTTTATATACATACATACTGAAAAATAACGGCCTAAATATTGACCCAAAAACTTGTTCACGCAATTACAGAGAAACATTTGAATTAGTTTGTGAGGTAGAACATGAAAATTTGAATTTTTCTCTTAATTTAATTAGCAGACAACAATTAATTACGAGAATTTTTAAACAATAACAGAAGAAGACTTTTTTTTTTTTTTTAAACTATACAGATAATTGTAACTATCCATCCCACTAGTTATTGCATGTCTATTCTTCACCCATTGACTTATTTTACTTCAACTTGTCAGACGGTAAAATAAATAATATTTCTCTTTTGCTCTTTTCTGAAAGTATGGAATGCTAGAGATTCCACATGAAGACAACAAAACGCATAAATCTGCAATATCTTTCTATATAGTCTTAGTATCTTCATATAATTTTCACTACCTTACACATCACGTGCTTATTCTATCTGTAGAAATCAATTAAGCACATGAAAAAAAAAAAAAACAGCTAACAACACTTTTGAAGCATCCACTTTACTTGAAATCCTTCTCAACTTCTCCAGCATTGGATGTTATTTGCAGGATTGTAAAATTCCACTGATTTCAACTACTCGCCGCTTACATATTTAGTTGCAGTCGGTAATTGCAGCCATGTGTGAGTATCGAGAAAAGTGACGCTTCTTTACTTTTTACATATAAAATCTCAGAGAACTTTTATCCTTAAATGTGCACTTTTAGTCCGAAGTGGGACCAACTCCAGGGTTTAACCTTTGTCGGACGTAGAGCATATGAAGAAGGCCATACATAGGAGTTCACCTGGTTTGATTATAAAATTATACCTTGAAATGGATGTAGTTACGAGTACATTCCATGTTCTCTATAGTTCTATTTATAGGACGGATCCAATGTGATGACAAGAATCTTAATATCTTTTGACATATACGCCTTTTATTCTACTCCGGTATTACTTGTTGGACGCGGTTTGGTCTGCTTTACATCTAAGATTTTCAGCTTCAAGCCGTAAAAATATACTTTTTGCTGATTTTGTTTTTGTTTCTAGAACTGCTTATGCATGGAGTGAATATGCAAATATGTAAGTACCTATCGCATCCAAGATACATACATCAAATTGTAATAAGGTGAAATTCTCTCTCCAAATAACTTAGATTAACAAAAATCAGGTTATTTTATACATATTCACGCTAAATATCATCAGCGATAATTATATTTTCAAAGAAGTCACTTCCCAGACCTTAGCCCAGTTGAAATTGCGTTAAGTTGGTAATTATCTGTCGGAACGCTGTTTTCCTGGTTACCATCCGATTCTTCTTAATTTGATTCTCACGTTGGCTTATGTAAAGAGTTCTTTTCTAATGAAAAGCCGACTTATAATGTTATAACATGGCTGCGCTTAATTTCATTTTTCACTTTTCCTCTTATCTTAGGATTCAGCGCACGTTATAGATGCTATCAGAGCGTAGTTTTCTTGTGCATTTCATATAATCCGCTTCAGAGTTTCCATTGTAATTTAACTGCATCCCTTGAAAAATTTTCACATTATTCTTTGACTCAAGTATAGAAATGTTTATAGCGATACGGACAACCGATAATACTAACGGAATATTGAAACTGTGCGCTTTTGTGAAAAAAATGTTAGTTTTCAGGGTAAATGGGTAATTTCTGAGATTTTACTGTGATTATCTTTACAAAATTGCCTTTAGATTGTTTCTAGTCTCTACATATAGCAAAGCACCAGATCTATTGTTCTTATGTTATAATTTTCTAATAGAACCACAAGGTATGCATATTTTTTTGGAGACTACGTGACTGTCACATTTATATGTAGTTTTCATATTGAATGTCTACATATACTCGGAAGTTATATGCATTTCAAATTTATCCCGGAAATAATGTAGTTTTTTGGAATTTTTTTTGAATTAATGAAAAAAAAAAACAAGTTATAAAACACATTTTTGAATTTACGACATCTTTTCAATTATTCCAGCAAACTTTGAATCCTTCTCTTAAGAAATACTTTCTAAAATTGACTCAAAAAACTGCTCCAGCACTGATCAGACCTAGTCTAAAGAACTAATTCGTCTCTTGTTCAAATGATTTTAACAACCAGCGAAATAGATGTGTGTACCTGGAACCCTCAGATAGTATTCTGGGTGAGAAATTATTTCTTATTCTAACTCCTCCAGTTGTATAAGTATGGTTAGATATTATCCCGATGGATAATATTTATTTTATTTTTTATTTTATTTTGAAAACAAGTAGGCTTTTCTTCTAGAACTTGAGCTAGCTTGACTTGCTCGATTAGTTTAGTGGTGGTTGGTTGCTGGTTAATTGATTTTTTTGGTTAGTTGATTTTTTGGTTAGTTGCTTCGTTGAAGAAAAAAGTAAAAATAAATAAAGATCTTTTGACACTAGAAAGGCTTCTTCTCTCGAAAAAAAAAAAAAACAAAAATAATCAGTCGGGATTAAGGTGGATTTGGAAACTAGTATATGCGCTTTTTCTAATGCATTTTGAATTTTGGATGGCAATCAAACTATATCGGTTTTTGTGGTTTTTCGTTCTCGTTCTAAGATAGTTTCTTGACTTATTCGGGAAACGTAATTTTTTAAAAGTTTTTCGTTGCTTCAAATATTTTTTTTTTCATCCACAAAGCTTCTTATGATACTACTATGCTTCCCTTAGAAATTTCAGGATGGTATTAAACACTGTTTCCTGCAGCTCATGTTGTTTCTAAAAGAATTAATTGCTGGTATTTAACTTTTTCCGGTCATCAAAGTAGGGAACTCGTAGAGTAATTGCATTGTGAACTAATTTGATTTATTCGGGATACCTACAGTTCTGATAGAAATCTTTTTCGGTAATACTAAGTCATTTATAAAATAGTTTCCAATAATTCTTATAATGAAATAACTCGGTTTAACTCTTACTAGGTCGCTAGTATCCTTGAGCTACTATTTGGAAGTATTTATTTATTTTTTTTTATAAACATGCCACATTTATCTTTTTTCTAAAGGCAGGGGGACGAGAGATCCCAAGCATGTAGGTGAGGGTGGCCCATTGTGTTAATCTGTTAGAAATTCCATTAGCAAAACCTTCATGTTCTCTTAATATAGTGCATTAGGTCTTGGTGAGGTAAATCTTTCTGCTCATTCACAGAGAGGAGGCAGACCCAAGAATGTCCAGCCTGCTCCAGGCATAGGTTGGACAAGCATATGGAAAGTTTTCGGTTGTCCCAGGCTTTCCTTCCAGCCAGCACAGATACTCAGGGTTTTCAACAACTCCCATTTTTGTTAGATGAACGTGAAGTGAGAAGTGCCGATAATTATGCTAACCAAAGTTCTATATTGTTAGAGAAAATCAGAGAAATTTTGATGTGGCAACGCCTATGGCGGGCTCCGATCCAAGGAACGAAGAACTAGAGCCAGACCTGGCTAGAAGGTTAGGTTTTTATTCCCCATGATCCCCATGTAACCATTAACCCAGTAAACTCACCTTGTTGTGGATATACAGCTTATCCACGGACGACTTGCAGTCCCCGAGTAACTTAGATGTTATCCGAAGGCCACTCAGGGTCATCAAGGCTGCCTGACTGTCCGAAAGGATAGCAATGTGCTTACCCTTGATTTCTTCAGTTTCGAAGGCAGTGGTGTGTCTTCAAAGTGAGTACTCACACCCAATATCAGGTTCAAGAAAGTAATAATACATTTATCTTGCAACGCAGCATACATTCCTACTTTTCTACAATTGACTAGCGACATCGTTGAATATGTACCGATCTTTTCATAATCGACTGCTATGAAGTCGCTCATCTTAAAATTCTTTTTGCTGTTCTCTAATTTTCAGCTATATTTCTATTATCTAGTACTCAGTATAATGCATCTGGACATTTACTCCAGGCTGTTTTTATATATTTTCACAACTTTGGATTGTATCACTACAGTTGTCTGTGCCGTAATGTTTGACTGCCAATATACATCTAGGAGTATATCTTTATCATGCTAACAACTCAGTCTAGTAAATCGCTACTATTTCTTCCTGAAGGATACTACATTTATCTCTTTGTCTATATGCTTTGCGTTATTACTGTAGAGTAGATATAGAGTAAAGTTGTATTTCTGTGCGTTACTGCCACTCAGTTTTGATTGGTTCGTATATAATAATAATAATAATATTTCTTTATTAATCATCTTTTTAAAAAAGTTTTTAAATATTGCCCTAAGAAGGTGAAATTCGTCGCAACTAAAATTTTATAAAATTTTGTAGAACAGATTTACATTAGTTTTTATTTTTAAATTTTTTTTTTAATTGTTTTGTTTTTAAAAAAATAATTACCAAAGTGTTCTACCAAGTGTCTAAAAAAATACCAGTTTTATCAACTTCTTTATTAGCTCCATATTAGCTTTACAATAGGCCAAAAGTAATAATAATAATTTATATTACCATAGTATTATTGATCTATTTATTAAAACGCCCGCTTATGATTGTATATTCTTTACTAAAGTTCACTGGTCTACAATATTAGAGTGACTGACAGGTATCGACAAAAGCAGCTGTACCGGCACGTTATCAGAATAACTCATGATTACTCGTTACACCTACTAATACCAAGATAACAGCTATTTTACATACAACATCTTCCCCTTAGATAAGACCAGTCTGAAGCTTGTAGGACTGTTGTTGAAATTCAATTGATAATTTCATAAAATTTGTAAAATATAAAATATTATTATTTCTTCTTCATTTATAATTTATCCTCGCCATCGCTGAAAATACGAGACCTACTTTTATTATACCAATACTACATATACAGGGTGATCCAGATCAAGATACCTTCCAGTATACCACGCGATTCCTTGAGGTAAGCTGATCAAAAAATTATTCCCCCCCCCCCCCACACCCCTAGAAACCTTCCTTTAAGAGTTGTGGGCAGTTGAAGATTTCGCCAATATTCGTGAACCCTGATGGTAATAAATGAGTATAACTTTTGAACCACGCTATAGATTTTGGTTATTATTTTCTTATTAAATAGCCAAGAATAGTATCTGTCGAAAAGTGTATTACACTGTATTTTTTAATTAAGCATCTTTAAATTATTCTCAAATAATTCCGAAATTTTGATTTTTTTACACACAAATTTCATAAATACCGTTATTTATTTCAAAAACTTTCTTCCATTAATAAGAAGCAATAAATTTGGGTTACATGTAATTATGAAACTCTGGGTATATTTTATTTCAGAATCTGAAAAACTTTTTGATGCATAGGATATAGGATGTCCTTCTTGCAGAAGACAGCAGATCAATCTTTTTTCTTACATATAAATATATTTCTCTGAGCTCTATCACATTTTAGCTTATTGAGTGAATGTCCCCTACATAGTTCAGATTTCTATATAAATAATATAAGGTAATACTTTATTCTTAATCTTAAAAAAGAAAAAAATAATAACACATTAAATCAATTCAATCCATTTTACATTAGTATTTTATGGGAGTATATCTATTACACAAGAATATAATTCACATAGCTCTGCTTTGCAATTTTTGCATCCTACTCATCATTTCTGTCCTACTTAAAAACAATATAGATAAACAATATTCATAATGTAGTCTAATAATCGAATTATGAATTTGTATTGCAGTTAACAGAGTTACCTTATTCCTAATTCTCACTATAAATCCTATTTTGTGTTTACTTACTTTCTGATAAATATATGACTCTAGGTCGAAATTCTTCAGGCAGGGCTGGATTTTTAACTTTTTCTATAGGTAGTATGAACGACTCCTTCCATACATTTGAAAACACCCCTTCTTCTAACGATTGGTTAATGATTTTCAACATTGGTGGTCCTATTTCTTCCCAATTTTCAATAAAAATTTTCGTATTAGGCATGTTAAAGTATTTATTTTTATTCATATTATCAACTATTTCCTTTAGTTGATATATCCCTATTAAATTTAACTTAAACTCAATATCAGCTTAAATTAATCTATAACTGTATTGCACATGGATGATTGAATATTGCTCTTGTCATTTATACTTTGAATAAAAAATCTATTCAAATGTTCTGCTATATCTATGTCGCCACCCTTCACTTTTAATGGCTTTCCGCTCCAATAATTTTGCTTGCAATATAGTCCTTTTTAGCTGACCTTAATCGTTTTGAATGCGGGTCGTGGTGGTGTTACTGCGGTAATGCTCATCGAAGGATGTGTAGTTAATGACATTGCTTGTTCACCTAGTTTAAATACTGATAATAGTCGGTAAAAAATTGCTTAAAGGGGGTTACCACAAAAAAAAAAAAAAGCTCACGATTCCTATTCTCAAAAGCACTGTGAGATATAAACGCATAGAAGTGTACAATTTGAAAATTGTGCTGTTGGCCAGACACTTTTCCTTTTAATTTGTCTGGGACCACTTTATTGCTTGGGCAAACTTTATTTTACTGAAGCAGGGCATGAAATAAAACTCTTCCGAGAACTCTTTGTAATTTGTAAAAATGCTTCACCTTCGAAAATCGCATTTTGAGAACAGTTTATATACAACATGACCCATTAAGTTATAGTCGCTAGAAAGATAATCAATTAGATTGTAGATTACGATATAGTAGAAAAAATATACCACTTTTTCTTACAGAAAAATTTACGCGAAGTAAAAAAATTGGAGTTCCAGCTCCGAATTTTCGTTTCAAAAAAAATTTATGAAAAGTAGAAAAGTTAAATTTTTTAAAACACCTTTGAATGCAATAAGTTTATAAATAAGTTCCCTGAAAGGAAAAAAAGAATCAAGAATAAATATTGTCAACTTAAACAGCTATGAAAGAAAATGTTGAAACAGTTTTCCGGAAAAACCAAAACAGCCAAAAATTCACTATTGGAAATCCATACATTTTTGGGCCACCCAAATGTTCATATATATATGCATTAAATTGAAAGAACCGTTTCACTTGGAACATGAAACATTTTAGTTATCATTATAAAGGACAAAGGGATCTTTTTGGAATCAGTGGTCACGTTTGATCCGATATCTTAAATTTGAAAGGAAAGCAATGAATTTAGGGCGACGAGTCTCAAGAAAATTTTATCTGTACACTCCAAGGAATATACTGGCATACTTCATCCTACTTATTTACCGAACACACTGTATATAATCTGACAACTTACCACATCTCATCAATTTTCGTTCACAGTTTTCTAAATTAAATATATATATTTAGAAAAAAGAGAACTCCACTCAAACTTTAAGAAGTTTCATTTTCTCCATTCTACAGGTTCACTAAATCTCATACCTAGCAATATTCAGCTTTCTCTTCTTCTTTATTCCATAATATTATTGGGCCAAATTTTACTAACACGTCCCATGATTAAATAATAGCTACTCACCATTATAAAGAAATAGATTATAAATAGCACTGGCAAAAAAAAATTCTCGCCTCTCAAGCAAAAATAAGAAATTACCATTGAGAAAACTTAAAATATTCCGCGAAATCTACACACATATACCTAATGCAGAAAATGGCGGCATACGATACAATTTCCGAGCATGCAGACTACAGTCAAAGTATATATCATACAGTAGCCCAGCTCTGTCAAAACTGTCAAGCGAGTAGGATGCTTCTATAAAGAGACTATACTTTCTCTTTCAACAGCTTTAACTAACTAATACAAAGGTTCCTAAATAAATGTAAATCGAAAGTGAAAGAAAGAGAACTGATGGCATTCTTAAACTTGTACTAGAAGGGAAGAGGCAACATGACAAGCAAAATTGGGGAAGAAAAAATAAGTGACAGCTCGACATATGTCACTTTAGGTGTAAAATAGAAATTTTATTTATTCTAGTTTTTACTACTGTACTTATACTATACCTACCTTAACAGGAAATTCATCGGAGCTTTTTATTAATGATTATAAATTCAAGATATTTGGTTTTTTAATATTCCGTCACTGAGCTAACAGATTTTTACCGAATTGTGTTAACTCAGGTGTCGTGCTGGCCAAATTTCATTTTTGCGTCAACGTTTATTTCACTAGACAATAATTCTCGTTGGGTTACAGAATTAGATTCTCTAGCAGAACTAATTTTGGACCCCATTTAAATTGGATAATCTATACTCTTCGGCTTATAAGTTCAAACTACACCACAGCATATAACAAACAAATGGAAATAATTCTAATTCTACTGCGAGCGATAGTAATTCCCCCGATAACAGATGACACAACTAAATGTGGAAAACAAACAAAAATGAAAAGCAAAGTCTTTTAGAAAAACACCATTAAATACTTCATGTTCTTAGAATATAAAATTTTTGTTATTGTAACATTCTCTTAGCATATTCTGCTATATGTTGTACTCCATAATCCGTGGAAGCCACATGAAGGTTATCACCAAAAACTCTAGCTCTATTTATATGGGGGTTATGGAGTTCTGTTATTAATGTACTGCAGGCAGTTGAAGGATCTCCTGTTGATTAAGCATATCCTTGAAAAGATAAAAATTAGAATTTTATATAAACTACCATCCAGTTTTAATTACCACCCAGAATTCATTTCCGGGGAGTGCATTGCCATCGCATACATATGAAACAATCAAAAACGTATTTTCAAACTCTGACCCGATCTATAAGAAGGAAATATTATTTTTTTAATTCTAAAAATATGTAACTCGATATTTACCAACTTATCTGGAGGATTTCGATTAGAAATAAATACATGAATTCCTCCATCAGGATGATTATCACTTGGAAGAAGATTTCCATTTTTTAAATCACAGCATTCCTTAAGATGAAAACAGGAGAAATGTAAATGGGAAATGTGCATTAATTACGGTAGCAAAGTGTTTAATCTTTGCGAGAATGTTTAAAGAAAAATTTCTTCTTGCTGCCAATACCAACAACATGTACATAAGTTTTCTTCCCATTTGATGCAGCCCTAGCTTCACTTCCCAAAAGAAGAGTATCAAAAGAGATTGTATAATGTTTTTTCATAACCAAATTATCGAAAATATCGTTTTTATTTCTAGAATCGCCAAATCTTTTTCCATCTATCTTCGTTTTTGCAAATAAAATCTAACGATAGTCAAACTTACAGTCACCTTCAGATTTGCTGGCATCTGGCTCTTCTTTTTTTGTGACTTCAATCTAAGAAAATAAAAACAGTTAAATATGACCAAATTAAATTTAAATTAATGCTAATAAACATTAAAAGAATTTACATTTCCACTTCGTGCCATTCAGTTTGATAGAACAGTAGGACTGTCAAACTGTCACAAAATTATAACAGCCATTTTGCCTGTTACACTGTCCATGGAATGAACACCACTTTGCAAATCAAACAGCTGTTTGGGAATGGAACAATACATTTGTAGTACTTTTTCCGAATGTGTACTGACATAAAACTAATACTTCTCCCAACCATTGTGCAACTAGCTACTGTTCGTTCATTTACATCCCTATCATACTTAATAGTTCCCTCTTATGGGAGAAATTTGGAGGTTTTTTTTTGTAATTAAAATTCTAAAATTCACTTTTCAGCAGAGTTCGGAAAAATTCTTTCGCGAATGGAAAAAATACATTCTTTATCATTTACATTCATTCGCGAATGAATAATTGAGTTGAAAGATTCGCGAGAGAATGTTTGCTGCCGAGAATTTTAAGAATACATTCTATTCGCGAGAGAATGAAAATGAGAGAATATTCTTCAATGGCAGCAAAAGAATGAAAAAGAATGAAAACCAAACACTCGGAACGGAATGGAAGAGAACATTCTCATATTTCATTCTTTTACTGTCGGTGAATTCGAGTGGGTCGTAACGGATATATTAGGAGGTAGATTATGTTAAAAGTTGATAGGTTTTCTGGTGATTTTAACGTGGCAAGAATGCCTTTTAGCACAAATGTGCTAGAATATTGGAGAAGTATTTCCCTAAAACAAATAGACTTAGCAAAATTGGCCGAGGTGATTCTAGCGGTCCCCTCAAGTCAAGCATCCGTTGAGCGCGCATTTAGTGCACTAACGACCATATTGATTAAACAAAGATCTAGGTTAAGTAGTGAAACTATTAATAATCTACTGTTAGTCAAACTAAATAACAGACTATTAGATTCAATAACTTTTGAAGAGAAAGATACGATTTAAAATGAATACTCTAAATTTGATTATTGTTTTATTTTTCCCATCAAAAGTAATTTTTTTCAGGACAAAAAAGCATATACATACATTTAAAAAATGTGGAAAATGCACTGAGTGAAAGCAGAAAATCGTCATTATATAAATCTGTTTGCGGGATAAAAGAATGAAAAAGAATATTCTTTTCCACTCTTTATCATTCGCGAATGCAAAAGACGTGGGAATGAATAATTTCTTTCTCTCGCGAAAGAATGAAACCGACTCAAACATTGTGCGATTCATTCATTCGCGAGAGAATGAAAACCAAAATTCTCTTAAGAATATTCTTTTAAAGAACGAATGAATTTCGATCATTCTTCTCACCCTGCTTTTCAGTTGTTTGTTCTAAGCTGGCTACTATATAAATACATATACTGTGCTACAGTCCACAGAGCTTTCAAAACAAATGAGTGCTTTCCGAAAGCACATCATTCCATCTAACGGTGATGAAATGAATTAAAAACGCCAAATTGTATGCAAAATATATAAAAACGAGAAATTTTCGCCGCTACTATGGTTAATTTTATTGACTTTATTTCCTCTGTCATTACACTAAACAATTTGATTTTTTCAAAAATGAACAGAAAAAGAATCGATCTCCGTTACAAATTGAACTTTCTTTGATTTAATATCATAATTTTGATAGTTATTTGTCTCGGAAAATAGCAGCTTTCAAACGAAAATATATTAGTAACCAAAACTTTTTTACTAGTTTTCTCTCCTTTATTTGCTCTTCCAGTTCAAAATCTTCCATACTCAAGTTCAAATTTATATACTTGATGTACCATTATTACGTTATTATGTACCAAACTTTGCAAAATGTCATGAATTCGATAGTTTTCTAAAGCTAATTACATACATATAAGACCCCGAAATCTATATTTTTGATACGTTATTACCTAAGTATATGCTTTTTCTCAAACTATGTGCAATTTTGATCATCATAATACGAACAAATTTGACGCAAAGTTGTATTGACTTTTCGTGTTTTTTAAGATTTCAGTGGTAACCCACCTTAATGCTCCCCTATACCAGTCTTCAGCTTAAATAATCTCATGTTCTTGCGGTGGTATAGTGGCTTGTCCGCATGATTCCAGTACTAGATCATGAGCTAGTTGAAAGGTGTTTCACTGATTGCTTAATAACTTGATGCAAGTTTCAATGCTGCTTTGATCGTGCGGGCCTGCAGCCGGGTTACTTGCAGCTAATGAACGTTTTGCATCGTTGGTGTCATGTTTTTTTACTGCAAACATCGTGGCAGCACAAATTTACGTAATAAGTAGGCCAAAAAATATAGGACGTATCTATATCCTGGATATGCGGGATATCGATTTGAGATATCTGACATGTGCACTCCTGCCTATGCATGGAATTATACGTGCCTACAATTTTAGCGAGAAATGAATAAAAGCGATCCCGTGGCTGGTTTATCCAGGCTGGAAGAACCAAAAAATGTGTGGCGTTGTAGTAGTGGGTTAAATAAAATACCAATGTTTCAATTTAATTAAACAAACTTATATAAATTGTTTTCTCGAAGGCTACTTGATAGAAGTATTACGGTCAGTCAAGTAAAGTCAGAACTGAATTCTCTAGGTTCACTAGATTTACTGGTTTTGATGGAGATATATACTTGCGAGTTATTGCGGCTACAACAAACACGAACACTTCCAACTAACTTTTCTATGCCACTAGAAACAAAAGTCCAGCAACAGGTACAACTCAAATTCAAACAATGTCAATTCACAAGGCCATACTTATGGTCGCATTAAACATGTTAACCACTTTTATTGAAGCAATTATGCAGCTCAGTGGCAACAAACAGTAACTGGTAGCATCGATTATTTCAGCTGATAGCATAAATCCAAGCTTATACTACTTGCAGTATTCATAAAAGTATCAACGATTGTCATTTAAACAGTCTTAATCGAGCTATTCCGATGCACATGCGTAATATCATCTCCTGCTTGACTAATCTTTTTAAGTACTTGTATGTTGTCTAATTCTTAAATCCAAAAAAGTAGGTACAAAGATGATTTAAGTTTTATTGTTGTGATTTTATATAGCAAGTATTAGGCTAGATGGAAATTAAGTTTAAGCTTAATAAAGCTACTAGTAGCATGTTGTCAGACAGAAAGAGCTTTGAGGCAAACGATAAATATTTCTTAGTGTATATCGCGACTCAGTTTTCCTTGAAAATTTTGCGGTACGAACGCAGTATAGAGATGCCAGAATTTATGCAATATTCAAGATAATGATCGTAATAAAAAAAACTAACCAATTAATCTTAGAACAATTTTATTACAATCACTGCGACAGCGTAGGTGAGAAATTCTTAAGATCAAACAAATCTTACTATACACCGTGGCATATGAAACTAACAAAATAAAACTAAAATGCCAACGAAAATATATTACTCTGATGCTTTGTGTATTTTTCACATAACTCGAAATATCTTATGCAATAATGTCAACAATATCCGCTTTGTTCTTCTCCATGCCTATTTTTACTTCTCTTCCATTACTTAGTTGTGTCTAAGAACACTTGGGTTGGGTTTGATTTAGTGGCAACAGTAGACGCAACCGAAGATCACACAAAAGTTAGAACATTTCCAGTTTGTGGTGCAACAAAAGTGCAGAAAAGCGTCCTGCAATTTGGTGCATGCAAACGATACCCCAACAAAAGGGACTCGAGATTCCTTTGAATGTAATCTCCACTTCTTATCGCTCTGTACAATTTCTTCTAACAAATTGGCTTGGCCATTGGATTTTCTCTTCCGCTCCGGCTTTCGCTTTTATTTACGTAGACCCTTGGGGCCGTTTGTAGAATTCTAGTAATGAGAAATTATTGTCCCTAGCGTGGAGTTAAAGACCTTTTGTTTCCACTATCAAATAAAATCATCTTTAGGATATATATACATAGTTCGACATTTGGAAGAGTTATGGGCACCGCAAAATTTTCCGAATGCAACAGCTGCCATTTGTGAATAATATATCGCACATTATGCAATCGATGACTTAGATAGAAAAATTGTTACAAAAATATACAAACAAAATCAACCTCAGTAATATTTTAATTGTTTCCTAATCCCTATTCTCATGGGATGGTCGTGGAAAATCTACTGGATCCCGTTGCCCTTAGGGCAGTCTCGAATGAAATTTTTCAAATAAATAAGTTAATTTGCTCCGGATGAAATCAAAATCGTGGATCCGCACGAGCAGTGAAGGTGTTTTGAGATCTATCTGAGCATCAGAAGGTAAGTCTGAGGATAGGCGCACTAACAATGCCACGGTGGTATTGCGCACTAGAGGTGAGTGGTCAAAGAAGATCTTGGATTTCTTCGTTCAGGCATACCTTCCAATCAAAGATAAAGGACGCGTGCAGAAAATAATTAGGTCCTCAATAAGTAACATTTAATAAGGCAACTTGTAGCAATCTTGAGCTCGTTATACGGACCAGTTCACCACCAATTTATTGGCTCTAGTTGATGCTAACTTATTTTAATTAGTGCCACTATTTTTCTCTGTTCTTATTAGCGTCACCGTGGATGAGTATAGGAGAGAATCATTATTTTGCAAAAAAGTGACTAGGTTGGATGTTCTGTCTGAAAAGTTTATCAGTTCGAGAGCTAGAATAATTAAATTAGAGAATTAATTATTATTAGTAAAAAAAGAAAACTTCGTTATCAGATTATAAGACAATTTTGTTGCGGAGTTGACTTTTCTTGCTCTATCTGGCAATGTTCCACTTAAATTTATTTCGAATTCAAATTGTTTAGTCTTTATTTTATACGTATAAGATATCATATCTTATTTACATGTACAAGAAACAGATAATGCATTTAGAAAAAAAAAAAAAGAAAAGGTGAAAGAGAAAAGAAAATATTAATTGTAAGTAAGTGTTAAAGTAAATGTATGAGACCAATGAAATATTTTATTTATATTTACAAGATGCTAACAATTAGTATCTCAGAGAATAGTCTTAAAATATATATAATAAAAGGAAATAGAAATCGCTCGAATTAATTAGAATTAGATGCAGATAACAAGAGGATCAGTATTTATACATTGTTATAGTGCTCGAAAATTTCACCCTTGAAGGTGGCCAGATTGTTTATACGTTTGATTGCAAGAAGCAAAGAGTTCCAGAGATTGATCGCGTGAACATAGAATGATCTTCGGCTCTACAGGACAGTATGTCTGGCAGAGCTGGGCAAGTACCAAAGAAAAAGTAATTAAGTACAAGTACAAATACCGAAGGCCTGAGTACTTCAGCGTAAGTACAAGTACCGCATGTATGAAAAGTACTTGTAACTAAGTACTAAATCTATAAAAAGTACTGAGTACTTTTTGAAGTACTTTTCAAAGTACTTTTTTAGAATCTTTGTACGTTGCTAGCAATATAATGAAGTTTATCGAGTTCAGTTAACAGATATTAATAAATAAATACCTTTTGAAAACTATAGTATGTGGTACCAGTTTTATAGTTTTTCATACTTTTCGACACTGCAGGTAGAGTAAAACTTTCACCTCTCATTGCTACACTCACAAAAACTATTATAAGCCGCTCACCCATTATCGCCTCCATTAATGCATAACAATTCTAAGGAAAAAATTTCCAGTAAATTTCTAAGAAAAAATTGAGGCCTTCCCTACATCAGGTCGAGGCATCGTTGATTTCATATTGGAGCGAGGCATTGCTTTCTTACCCTTGGTTATGTGAACTGACGTATATAATATGGACTGCTTACGTTTCTATTTCACGTGGACACAATTGCTTGTGTCAAAAAGGGTTCTTACGTCGCTGCCAACATTGAAAAAATCATTGGCGGGAAGTTGAAAAAGCGAGCACGCAGCTCGGGAAGTGATTTTAATAAAACATTTAGAACTTCTTCTGCGTATCTAATGAGTATATTGTCTTTGGTAAAACAGTTTTTGTCAGTAATAACCCTAAATGATTAATTTAAAAACATTTATTTTGACGAATCCACTAATTTATTTGTTGTTTTCAGTTCACTCTCAGTTGGTACTTGGTGCTTAGGTCGAAAGAGTCAGCAATATAGAAGTAAGCCCACATTTTGCAATCCATATTATACATGTCAGTGGTTATGTCATTAAGTCGAGGCATCGTCGATTTTATATTCGAGCGAGACGTTGCTGGTTTTTGTTCTACTTCCCCAGTCTTGTGTGCATGTTATTAGTTTGTCTAAGGTTCTGCCTTGACGCGTGAGTGTAGCACATTTTTTGACAGTTCTTTGCGTGCTTTAAAACTCAACAAAAAAGGAGTTGCGCTTTGTATTTGCCTTTTTACGAAGAGTTAGATATTTGTAGGTAGTTAATAGACACAGAAATACCTAAGTAAAAATCTTGGTACTTAAGTACAAAACTAAGTCTTAAGTACAAGTAAATAGAAGCAAGTACTTATGTTCAAGTACTAAGTAGGGGCATTTCAAAAGTATTGAGTAATAAGTCTTAAGTAACTAATATGTACTTTAAGTAGTACTTAAGTCTTTTTTTTACTTAAGTATTGCCCAGATCTGATGTCTGGGTACGATTAGTGATCTTGACCTGAACGATGTGGCAAAATTAAGTTTTTCAAAAAGATACCGAGGCTGCTTGTTGTACATTAAGCAGAAAAGAAAGAGTACTGTGCGGTATTTAAGATATTGATTCAGACTGCAGCCCAAGATATGGTTGGTAAAGGGGATTACATGATCGTGTTTATGAAGATTGAAAATGTAGCGAACACACAAGTTAAACGGAATATTAAATTTATGCGAGCATACTGCATTCATACAGTCATATACTACCACTCCATACATAACTAAGGGTACCAGCAGAGTTTTAACAAGCTTTAGTCGAACCTGTTGTGGCATGAATGAAGCAGATGACCACAAGCTACGTAAGTCGCTATAGATTTTATCTACTACTGCATTTACATGTTCATCCCAAGTGAGTAGATAGCCCCAGATTTTTAATGACATCAGAGTATGGGACAATCATATTATTAAGACTGATAGACCAGAAATCGCGAGTGTCTAGTCTACTGAGATTTCACTGGTTAAGAACAAGGCCATTTAAAAGTGCTCAAGATGAGACGGCTTCCAGATCTTCATTAACTCTGCAAATACCATCCTCTAGTAGCCCAATGGATCGCGACAGGTATAACTGTACATCAATCTGCATACAGTACTAATGCAATATCATTTATAAACAGTGCGAAAAGAGATGGAGCGAGAGTAGATCCTTATGGTACACCAAACGTAATGCTAATAGGGCTAGAGAGAAGCTCATTCACTCGTACCCTTTAATCTCGATTAGATAAATAACTGCAGATGAGTTTAGTACTCAGCGAGGAAAACTTGAAAGTATTATGAAGTTTATAACATAATTTTGAATGATCAACCGAATCAAAAGCCTTGGAGAAATCAAGAAACACTAAAATGGAAGCAAAGTCAGAGTCCATAGCAATTCTTATATCATCAGTAACTTTGAGGAGAGCTGTATTGCAACTATGATTTTCCCGAAAGTCGGACTGCCAATGGATTAAAGAGATTTTCAGCAGATACGTAGTTCATCATTTGCCAGTTGAGAAGCTTTTCAAATATTTTGGAAGTGAATGAGAGGAGGCTTATTGGGCGAAAATCCTCCTATTTTTAGGAACAGGGACTACTAAGGCTGATTTCCATAGAGAAGGGTAGGTGGAGGCAGAATAACATTGAGAAAGCATGATGGAATCTCATCCATACCCGTAGCATTAGAACTGATCGAGTATGCAGCCTTTAGCACCTCATTAGAGGAGATACATCTAAAGTTGAATACAACTGTACTATCTTCCACTCTAGTGGAGGGTACCGGAGCAGTTGCTGATGGTGGAGTGTTTGAAAAGGTAGAACTGGACTTATAACAAAGCATCTACATATTTAAATTGTTAGGATCCAATTGGCATTCGTTGTTATGAGATTTTTCAACCCCAATTTCACGAATGTTGTTCCATAAATCTTCAGATGAGAGTCTTGTATTGAGCTGAGATTTATAATAGTTCACTTTGGAGGTACGAACAGCCATTGTGGTAGTGTCTCTTAACCTACGTAAGCGATCCTAGTTTTCCTCGTTCCGACTTCGTCTCCAAAGGTGATATAAATAATCTCGTTCTGTAATTAAATTGGCAATGTGGTTACTAAATCATGGAACAGATCGATGGCAAGGCCGAGTGCGAAGAGGAACATGCTTTTCGTAAAGAAATTTCGCCAAGATTTAAATTTATTTTCGAACCGATTACACTTATTTGCGAATAGTTTGAACTTATTTACGCTTTAGTTAAATAAATGTGCATATGCTATATTATAATTTTGACACAAACTTCACTAAAGATAAAATTAGTAATGCGGAAATATGTGACAAACAATAAATTTCATTTATTTCGCAAAGATTGTTGCTCTATGTCTACTAGTCTCAGAAGAGTTGAAGGTGACATGATCAATTTCGTAGCTTCGTTACCTTAGCTCTTGTAATATACATACATACTTATGGATGAAATATTAGGCTTTTATTTTCTGTGGCACAATATTCTTAGTACAAATCGAGTACTATATTCCCTTAGAACTAAAACTAACCACATTGTATTGAAAGTCCTTTTTTGCAACCCTGTCCATCAGAAATAAATTTTCTAAAACAAAAATGATTGTCTCGAGGAATCGACAAATCCTAAATTCAAAAAGCCTGAGAGAAACAACAAAAGCCCTAAATTGGGATAGGTTATAAGGACTATGGCAGCAAATAAAAAAAGAAGTATTTGCTTTTTTTCCGGGAAAATATAGCTAAAACTAATTACAAAGCTAGCTTTTCATGTCAATAGTTTTATGGTAATTTAAACAAGATTGGTCTAGGAAAGATAGGATCTCCATGAAACATCCTAGCAATTGAGGAGGAATCAGGATCATTCCATTTTGATCACGGTTTTCCTCCTTCAAATAATAATAAGTTAAGAGCTCATAACAAATCTTCGAAGGCATAGTGCATGGTGTGTATTAGCTCAACACTCCTTTATGAATCTACAGGGGGATATCAGGTTTAAAGTGACCAACCGGGTGTCCAGTAATAGGTCCCGATGAGCTAAATAAAAAAATTGTTTGGGTGGGTGGTTTAAATACCGGTAAAATATGCTGCATCTCTTGAACTTACTATGCTGTGACTGTACTATCGGAAAGGGGTTACTTCCCAGCAGTGGCGTGAAAATGGTGAAAACTATACCATAAGAAATGTAAATATAGGAACTAGCTTGAAAATTTTTAATTAACTGAGTTAGATTCACCCATAGCTGACGGTCGATAATTCTTTACAAGTTTCAACTTGGACAAAGTTCTGTCGCAAGTCGCAACGCTGATGGCCGCAGCACAGTAAGAAAAGTTTGTAGCGTAACGATGATAATCGGGACTGAAGTAGCCAGGCTGAACACTTGAATAAAGCGCAGAATCGGTAAGGGCCTTTCCGTCTCTAGTAAATCGGCATCAGTCTTGGTATTTACGTTTGCTTCCTGAAAACTGCTCCAAAACGTCAAACGTTTTTGAGAAGTTCGTTTTGACCATTTTCACTGCATATTCTCCATCTCATTTTAACCAGAGACTTCAGTTGTGTTCATCAAAACATTCCAACGGTGAGATGAAGGAGACAAGACAACCAAAAGTCGATCAAGTGTCCCGAACAACGAAGTAATAACAAAAGGAGATAAAAGTGAGCAAATATCATGTAGGCATTTTTAACACATTATCACTGATTATTGTTTGTACATAAGCGCCGTAAAACTTGCACACCTATACAAAATTTTAATCGCTTTTATTTTTCTATACCAAAATCATCAAGAATACCTAACAAGCCATGAAATAGACTCCCTCACTACCACATCAGAGCCCCAACGGAGTCTTAACATTCTAAAATATTTGCAGTGTTCTTATGTAAAACTGAAAAAAGTTTGATTTGAATAGCTCGTCCGCCCTAAACTACTATTCATGCAGGAAAATGGTGTTCTGATAATCTTAAGCTTGCTTTCTTATCTTCGGAACCGAAATAAAATTTTTATACTTTTGTTAACAAAATTATTTAAAAACATTTATCTGAACCAAATAACTCCGATTCCTCAAACTAAAACTCTCAGCTGAGTAATTATTGTACTGCACATTCACACATGCAATTATTACTCAGGTGGGGGTTAGTCAGCGTAAAATGGTAAGGTTACTTTGTAATAAATATAATTTTATTATTTTGTTAAGTAAGGTATATACCCATACAGCACAAATTTACCCAGGGATATTCCATTCTTGTCCCACAGATCCCATAGCTTTCCCGGGATAAACAGGAAGTATTCAGTATGTACTCGGGACCTTATTTCTAGGAGTTATTAAAAATTTCCCATAAGTTATTCCCTGGGATATCCCACAACTACTCTCTATGGGAACATTCTCAGTATTTTGCAGACAAATACATACGAGATGTGCAGGACAATTTTGGGAAAAACATGGGAAAGTCGTTTTTCGCCTTCCAGAATTTATTTCGGTTTGTTCTCTGATTCTGATGGTTTGCTTGGCTCTCTGGTGAAAGCACTAATTTCTGGCTTGATGTGTAGTTTTTGGTGCACAAAAATATGATAAAAAACTATGTATTGAAAGAAGCCATTTGGAAACTGAGTTGTTGAAACTAGTTGCACGCGTGAAGCTATACTACTCTTGTTTTGGTAAAGTTTCAATTCACTTCTCCTGTGCTAATATTATTGGATTTATGTTTTGTGCAAGTGCATCCATCTCTGGCATATACTTTCAAGCCAGTATTTATTTTTATTTTTGTAAAAATTGTTACCCATAAAAAAAATTTACAATCCCAGAAAATACTAAACAATATCCTCAGATACTCCCCCGCACATCTTGCTAGCAATTTAGGATTTCTGTAAGACGTCCTAGGTACTCTTGTAGCGGGAATTTTACATTATTTAATGTGTGAACTGTTCCTAAGGAAAACCTGTGGGAAGGCCATGGGATCTAGCAGGGACATCCCAACCCCAGACATTCGTCACTCCCAGGGATGTCCTAAGTTATTAACTGGGACAGGACGGGATTACCCACCGACAATTTATATATCTTAACAGGATTTCCCAGTATCAAACCACGGACACATTTGTGCTGTGTGGGTAGTATGTGTAGCCTTTAGGAAGGTAAGTAACTAAGCTGTAAAATACTAGAAGACTATATTCCTGTATGGATATTAGTTTAAGCTCTATAGCATTTATAAAGTCAATGTTTGGCACTCTTCCATAACAATAAATTTAGACAATTTTAGAAAACAGACTCCCAATGCACACGGATTTCTGTTTCATGGTTTGGGAAGTATTCTCAAGGGTTGTGCTTATACCCAAAAGTTTTTACTGTATTTGCAAACATGAACGAAAAAAGTTAATAATTAGGAAAAAAAATTCAGTGATGATCCTTACAGCATGACGTATCCACAGACCTGGGATGTTTGCCCTTTATGTGGGGAATCCGGAGTGCTATTCAGCAGTATTATGAAGAAGTACTTAGCCTTTTTTACTTGAGCAATTATTTGCTGGCGGACGCGGTCATTCAGAAGGTTGATGAACTCGATTTGGATTTCTGGGGGCAAATATGTAGTTTTTGGTTTTCCCAAATCTATCCGCAAAACATGATCTTATAAAACCACAAATCACCGAGTTCTTCGACAATCTTCGAAGTAAAGCTTCAATTCCCCTGAGTACCTGACAGTTGTACAATATTTTGTACTGGCCACCACAAAACCCCCGACAATGGGTTGATCAGACTTGAAATTTTATCACTAAAACATAAAGAAGGAAATTGAAGATTAGACTAGATTTGCCAGAACTTAGGTAAGCCACGGGTGTGGCTTAAGCGTAGGACTTTAGCCGACTCGGTTTCATAGTAGTCTATAAGTAGTGGCTTAGTTAAACCGCAGATGAAAAGTTTTAAGTTGTGCGCACTGCGGTAATTGTGAATATTTAAAGGAAAATTTCCATTGTGAATCCCGATGAAGAAGAAGACATCAAAATAAAATATTGTTATCACTCGTTTGTTTAAACTGTGCGCAGTTTTTACCAGTCAGTCGAGCTTTTTATCTGGGAGTGTATCAGATCTGAAATCATCATAGCTGAGTGTTTCGACAGTCGGAATAAAATTCAACGTCATCCCATTTCTCGAAATATTGCGGGCGCCTTCTTATAATTTTTTCACGGGTCACACTTTGCGATATTACATATATTATACATTTTTTTGTCGCTTATATCCTCAGATAAATAACTAATTTTTGCCTTAAACTGTTTGGTTTCTTCCTAAAACGTCAAATGGAATGCTGACGCTTGCTGCCAGACAGTGCTCAAAAGTACTAACTAGATAATTATTTTTCGCTTGGTAAATTTCAATTTAGTTTTAAAGCATAACTTTTGAAATATGTATGTACTAAACGAACGTACAAAAATTCCAATCTCCATATGTGTTTCGCAGCAACATCTGAGGCTTAAGCCCTCGAGATGACTGGGTTAAGTTTAGGCTTGCCTTAAGCCAGTGATGTAACTTAAGCCTTGATTCTGAAACCGAAGTATTTATTAAGCCTTGGCTGTGGCTTAAGCCTTGATTGTGAAACCGGCCATTAGTTATATCACTATCAAGATAAACCATCATTACTAGTGTTACAAAACACAAGTTGAAACTTTATAACTTCACAAGCTCAAGAGGATCTAAGTTTTGGTGCTTAGATTTGTGAATCCAGAAGACTGCTACGGCTATTTGAAATTGGTTGGAACCATAGAATCAATTATGAAAATTGAGCTACCTGAACTGTTTATTAACAGCTATTCACAATTTTTTGTGGACAAAAGTTTTTAATACCGATAATACTGTCATTTTTTCCAAATTTTGGTGACGCTTTTTTTTATAGTTCAGGAGATATATGATAATTGAAATATAAAAAATAGAGGAAGCGTTGAAGCGGTCAGTATATCACACACTCCAATACAATTTTTTTCTTTAGCATATCGGGACGTATCACTGTACTTTGTCTCTTGAAACCGGACACTGTTTGTCTAATCTCGTACTTAGTGTATGTATTAACATATAAAATTTCTATTTTTGCCATTTTCAGGCGATATTTGGAGATAATAAATATAAAGAGCTCAAAAAACCAACTTAAACTGAAAATCTGTGGAAGTGCAAAATACACTGTTAATTGCGACTTTACAGCACATTGATGATTCATAAAGTCCACCTATAAATTCCACAAAGTCTTAAGTATGAAAAATGAACAATAAAGTCTAAAATGTCCCACCAGATAGATATTAGATGTAAATGGGTTAATTAGCAATGTTTATTCCTTAATTTAATTTGCATTTTAAGATTGTCTCATAATTAGATTCTCAGAATTTTTGGTTCCCATTACATTTTGGATTCAGCATTGGCTAAAATTCTACTAAATAAGGTTAATTAATTTCAAATAATTACCACGACACAGACGAAACTGCATATAGATAATTCGCGGGGGAGGAATGCCGTGGTTATTTGGGTAGCAATAAATAAACTCAACAAATTAGATATGTACCTACGTTTTGAAAATGAATGTCTGAGATTTTACACGGTGCAGTTAATTACATTATCCCATTAAGGTATTTTACCAATTGGGAAGAGGTTCATCGTAGTATAAAAGACGAAACGGTGTATTCTATTTTTTCCATAATTAATCTAACTAAGACGAATTTCTCCCTATATAATGTGATAAAGTTACGCTGTTATCGCAAAAAAATCTCTGCAATAAATTTACACGGAAATGAATTATTACATTGAAGATTTTTCATGGAATCCTCGATAGCGAAACTTCCTTTCCCTGACTAAAGTAGAACTAATTTTTATGTGAATATTTAAAGGTCTCGGCCACCCTGAGTCTCCTATAATCTATGAAAGAGAAATTCCCGTCCGTGTCTCAAAGTCACGTTTGCAACAGGAGTTGATGTTATTTCTTGCACTAGTTCCACTCAGTGTAGGCGTGTAACACTGTCAGCCTCAAGCTACTAACTGTAATCGTACCTTTGGGATCGAAGTTAACACCCAGTGAGCATTACACAACATTTTTTTATTGCAACCACACACATACAACCGGTGCGATAATGGTCGGTCTTCACTAGATTATAGACGCTAATGAACTTAAGAACAGAAAGATATTCGCAATAATTATGCGGTTTACTTTTAATAAGGGGACCTTCTTCGAGATCAATCATTTGCGAAACTAATGTGTAATTGGAATTTGACCAAAGCTTTTAGAGAATTGCTGTTAATGTCCGCTACTGAAAGGTTTGTAATGTAATGACCCCAAAAAAAAAAAAATGTTTTTTTTTTGGAAATATTTCACACAGAATTTACCTAAACATTTTAGAGAGAGAGAGTGATGTTACAACACCATTGAAACGTGCCTCAATTCACTCTCATTGCCAACTCCATCATTACCTATCCAATTTGATCTTACTTTTCCTATGTATAGTCTATTTGATGCATTTTGCTTAGAGCTCAGAGGCTACCCTCGAAGGGAAGCGCTTGTGGTTTATTCATAATTTTAACAAACGTTCTATGCGGTTTCGATTGTAGGGAGTTAGGAGCGGCTGCTTAAAATTTAGATTGGATGCATAAATTGAAAGTAATTTTCTCACCTGCCTCCTCGAAATAGTATTATTTGCTGAAAAATGCTGGTTGTAGTGTGATTAGGCACTCTCCATTGCACGCATCAATGCGGAAATAACTAATCAGGGTAGTTCAGGTAACGATTTACATTACGATTGCAAATGCATTTTGTTGTTGGCGGAGCTTGTTATTGAGGCTCTTCTTTTAAAAGAAATAAATTTTTCAAATTTTTCCTTTTATATTATTGATTTGAGGAAGTGAAAATGTAAATGGTGTAGGATCGTGTTCAATCAAGAAGGTAAAACATGGCACAGTTTTAGTTCTCTACATATTAACCAGTGAATATTTAGGGGAGGATAGGTTTATATTAACTGGAAAATATAAGCGGTTAAATAGAATGCTTTGCATAATTGTGAGCAATAGGTTGAGGGAGGGAAAAGGAAAAAAATCTCTTAGGGATAACTATAACCATCAGCGATTAGCAAAAAAAGAAACTAACTAAATTTCTCATGACCATGACTAACTAGTGTGAACGATGGATGTGGCCTAACAAAGGTCGACGAAACTTCGTTCGTCTTTATACGTACCAGTGAGATATATTCATTTACATTTACGATTTAGATAAACGTCCAATACTTATTACAAAACATAAGACTTGCAAAACTCGAAAGCGGAGTTCTTATTTTTATTAGTTGGCAGAAACTGCAGTCACTATCAATGGTTAAATTCCGGTCAATCACAATAAAATTATTACGGAAATGGCATCATATGGCTTAGCACTCCCTCTCTACTCGGATCAGAAAGCTGTCAGGATTTACGTGAGCACCTGCCATTATGGCTTAATCTCACGGCAGTCTTAATGCACAAAGCGACAATCAACGCCCTCGAGAGGCAGAATATATTTATATTCTATCTCAGAAGTATCAGTTTATGTCAGTGCATGCTTAATATTGGACTTACTGGTCGAAGTGAGACCTACCTAAAATCTCTTCTGATCTGTGGGTCACGGCACCCGGTTGATTTAGTGCAACTCCACGCCGAGAGCCAATCCTCTAAGCATACATTAATAAGCGACCATCCTTCAAATTCACGGACGCAGTATGCAATTATGACAAAAGAACAAACTACTTTGTTTAGAGAAGAATGTTCGCTTAAGTCATGCAGACTCAGACAATCTCACTCTGCTTGCATATGGGCTAACCACAACCACTACGATGCTCGCACAAGGGCCTTCCCATGTTGAGGCGAATATCGCTACTAAGTAGCTCTATTCGCGGCTCCTCAACCCCGTAGTACCAAGTTAGCAATGTTGACTACACAATTGGTATGGCTTCGTATAACATGACCGTACGATCATGAACTACATTCTGTGTATCGACAGATACGCCGGGTCTGATCACATGTTCTACTCTAAGAAAATGTCCGGTGAAAATACATAGTTATTAGCGGTAGTACCTACATACTCACAGAAACAAAACAATGGCTAAAGCACCATCAGAACAGGCTGGCCTGCATTTACTAAATAACTCCTTATTCAAAATAAGAATCGTAGGTAAACGGTGTCATAGAACTTGGTTTAAAAAATCTTAATAATTCATGTATCATGTTCTATATTTGAGTTCTCTCCACAGAGTAGCAGCACTTTTTGTAGTCTACAAACACTAGAGAAAACAGGAGTTCTATGCATTGCACCATTAAGATCTAACACAAGGTGAGACCAGGATATAAGTGTCCTTTCTGAATCCTCTTTACTACTTCCAAGATTACGAAAGATAGAATTTTCTCCATTCCATTTAACAGATTCTTTTTGGGTAGCATTGTTTGTTATGTCTTCCTTCATAAGATCTTTTAATAAGATTCATTTCGTCTACACATCTGGAAAATTGAATTGGTAATATTTCTTCTAATAGATGCTGTGTAGGTCCTCTGGTCCTACCAGCTACTGAACTCCGCTGGTCGACAACATTTTCTCTTTGAGTTTTATAGAAATATTTTAGCGAAATGATTTTTCGACAATTGTTCCATTAGCACGATGGTCTTGTCAATAATTGCTACATTTTTTACTTTATCTTCACTTCGCTTCCCTTGACAGTAAAGCCTGCTGTATTTTTTTCGTAGTTCATGGCGTCTTTGTTAGTCTCAGGTTTGATGGTTTAAGGTCTTATTTTATTAAATTTATTGTCACGCTTTGTCCGCTTTCGACCGCTTTAGACATCACCTAGGATGTCTTTAGCAGTTAATAAAATGGCACATTTTCTTATATTTCACAGTTAGTTAATGTTGGCGTTTTCAGGAATACGTACTTGATCTGCATTTTGGGGGAGCCTTTCCAAAACTATCAGTTAGTTGGTACTCTTCCGCAAGCCGGTGAACAATATGCCAAGATTGGCCTATGTTCGAGGGATCCCTCGGGATTCCATACCTCGTTATGCAATCAATCAATCCCGCAAGTCATCTATAATAAGTACCTTTCTGTTAACGAGGTCCTACCTTGCTACAGCAGTCCTCAATCACATTTTGCTTATTTCAAGGTGGTGTTTACTATTTCAACCATTTCAACCATTTGAACATACCAAATCTATTTCCGCCACTCCATCTCTAGAGTCTTGAAAGCTTCGTCTGGCTTACCTCAAGGGAGTCATTTGGGCCCGTTGCTATTTATTCTATCTATTGACGACATTGTCTCCGTAGTGAAGCACTGCAAATTCTTTATGCTGATAACATTAAACTTTTCGCTCAGATTAAATCTATTAATGATTGTCAACTTATACAGGGTGACCTCCACAAATTTTACGATTAGTGCAAAAGCAATAATTTGGTACTCAATATCGACAAATGTGAGGTGATGACTTTCCACAGGAATCTTAATCCTATCTCTTATGTCTATGGTTTCTCGGATTCCTCGATTCGCCGCGTTAGTTCTGTCTGTGACTTGCGTGTCAAATGTGACCATAGATTGACTTTTAACTCCCACATAAACCACATGGTATCTAAGAGTAGTTCTATGCTGGGCTTTATAAAACGTTGGTCCCGAGAGTACTCGAATCCCTCCATAACATTATACGTTTATATACTTGCTTTGTGAGACCACTTCTTCGCATGAGAAACGTCGCATGGTTGCCGACGTAACTTTTGTTCAAAAACTGTTAAACGCGAATGTTGATTCCCCGTTGTTACTTGACAAAATCTCTTTCCGTCATAATAGTCACAATTTGAGAAGGCTTGCATGTCAACTCCTCAAGGTCTAACTTTGGCATGTATGAACCTATTAATCGCATGTGCATTACTGTTATTAATTTGGCTGATTCTTTTGTTGTTGAGGAGTCTAAGTATGTCTTAAAGAAACGTCTATATAATATTTAATCTTCTGTTAGATTTAATTTGGTTTTTTGTCTTTTTGTTCTATGTCGCATTGCATGACATTTCTTCTGGTGTTTGGTCTATGTTTAGTATAACATACTAATACTAACACCGACTAAATGATGAAACGCATGTATTGTTGACCGTTTATTTATTAAACGTGTCCATGCAGCGAGATTGTGTTAAGCTGGTTCTGATAGTCAATCAAAATTATGAACATCTTCACAGATTATATTTGATTACAGTTCACTAATCCGATTATACTCAGATATCTTGTTTTTATCTCCATATAGCAATCCTCAGCTCAACCCACTATGGAAGGACCAGAATGCTCGATATTTCGCTAAAATCTAAGATTTGATTACCAAAGACCACCGCAGAATTTGATGAAATTAGTGATCCCAAAAATGTTGACTTAAAAATTGGTTTGAAAAGGATGAGCAATGGACAGTGTAAACAAAACAAGTAATTTGCTCATACATGTACAAAGAGCAAATAGGTAGCGAAAATTACAGATTTTTATCCGGGAGAAGCTGCGAGCCACATTATAAGTCGCTCGCAAGTGAACATTTTCGCACCCTGCTTACGGCCCTCTCCAATAATCCAGACTATCATGTTCATGATATGGTTTGATGATTTGTCTACCACCATTATGGCCAACTGTTGGAACTTATTATTTTACTACTCTTAAGTTAGGCTGCTTATCAACTCTTGTCATCAACCGAAGGCAAGAGATTATTGATATAATATTAGCGGAATAGATCTTCAGATATTTCTGATTTGCGAGGACGTGCATGGAACTGAGAATGATTTATAGAAAATATAATAGATGCTTAAAGACATAGGATACATTTTATATTCATCAATAAGTTCAAAAAATCTCCTTTGCATCTGCACATTATAGTTTCCTATATAAGAAATCAATTTGAACATATATTGCTATGAAAGAAATATCCATTCGCACGGATTATCGGCGACTACATGAAGAGGAAGGACCTTTTTACGTACCACTGATGTGCGGAATATAATCTCCAATGTACCTTCATCTCATGTTTATCTTCATTTCCAATATTTGTTCGCACCTATTTAATATGCTCATTCACCTCAACCTCAAGTGTGGTTTCCTTTACAATCAGTTTAAATTAAACCACAAGCAAAAAGAGATTATCTTCGCTGTTAACCTCTTCCATTAAAATCATATTCAAGTTTACCTACCTACACCTCATCAAAGAGAATATAACTAGAAGGATTCCGTACAGAATTCTTAGAAGAGCTAATTCACCAACTGAACTATTGTTGCAACTCATCACCGTGTCAAGGATAATATCATCACTTGCACTTTTGCGATGACAATAAAATGTAGAATCACCTTTCGTCGGCAGGCAGTGATACCAATAGCCGACAGACATAAAGGCCGGAATCTTTAGCGGTTTTATTTACCTTGTTTCAAAGTTGTGCGACTAGCAGGTGAAGCATAGCTAAGCAAATTTGAAATTAAAAGCGAACAACTGTCTGTGGCCACGTTTGCGCCTGTGCATTGATAAATGATCGTCGCCACTTTTAACCATGTTCTAGCTTTCTGCTTTTGCGCACCTGATGATGATGATGATAATGATGATGAATGATGGCCATGACCACATCCAACACATCTCGGTGAGTATGGCCTAACAAATCTCAGAGAATAAATTCCTTTTAACCGTCTCTAGCTGTGGCTGGCCCATTGGTTGTGGTTGTGGTATCGGACTTCACTTCTAGTGGGCATTTTTTTGTTGTTGTTGTTTTCTTTTGTCCGTAGTTAGACACTTTGTCTTGGACAGTGCTAATCTGGGCTAGGTAATTATTTTCCAATTGAAAGATGCCTCTTAAATTTGTAACTACGGTAGCAGGAATTCGTTCATGTTTAACTGGACCATTCATGTCTCTAAAGGATGCGATTGAATAATTCTTGGAATTGTTTTGTTAAATTAAGTTTAAGTATTTGAAGTAGTATAGAAAGGTTAACTTGTATAATTACACTTTGAAAAAGGATATTTAAGATATTTATTTAAAATTAGTAGTATGAAGTAGAAAATATTACTTCAGCTCAAAATCCTTTTTATACTCTAGAAAATATTAAGTTTGTCATTCTGTTTGTAACACACAGAAATAATGATGGTAGAACAAAATGGATTGGACATCCACGCATAATATTAAGAGTTATTTTGATTTTTGCATGTCCGCCGTCTGTCCGTGTGCACGATAAGTCGAAAACGCGTTCACGTAGAAAGCTGAAATTTTGTACACGGACTTAACAAAACAAAAAGTAAAATGAAATAAATCGGGCAACTCCTTCGCGGGGTTACCATACAAAAATTTCGTTTTCCACTATATATTTGGACACTGCCTGAAAATGCGTCGATATGCAGAGCAGAAATTTGGTACATGGTGTTTTTATAGTAATAATAAATAAATTTTCAAAAATGGATTAAATCGGGCAACCCTTTCTTGGTGTTGCCAAATAAAAATATAGGTTATTTACATATACTGTTAAAACGATCAGTCCTAGACATTTTTATTGTACTAAAAACTTCTTCAGAATACGAAATCCTATAAAATTTGGTTACGATCATTTTTTCTGTTCGACGAACTGTTCTAGAAATATATGCGAAAATCCACTTCAAAAATCACACTTGCATAGATCGGTGACCATACGAAATTTTATACGGGCATTCATTTAGGGCAGGCATGGCCAACATACGGCCCCGTAGGCCGGATCCGCCCCGTGTAATGAATTTATGTGGTCCGCGAACAATTTTTCAATATTAGCACATATATATGTATATATATTCTATATATTTTTAAAATGATTTCGTTGTAAAGAATTAAAACTTTTCTGCTCATCTGTACCCGATATGATCTGTTTGATGTTCACGGTACAGAGAATACAAGGTATTCTCTGTCCGAACCCACGTTTCATGAAGTGACATACAATGTATAGAAACGTAAAGTACAGAGAAGACAATACACTTTCTCCGATCTCTGTCTGTCTTTTCTATAGAAATCTATATACATTTGTCCACGAAATTACGTCACAGGACATTTTCAAAATTTAATGAGAATACCTTATATTCTCTGTACGGTATTTGTTGTTCAAGTGACTTTGCCAGCAAGTGAGATCATTGGAACTAACGGTGTATCTTACTCGCATCAAAAAAGAAGACCATTCGTGTTCACTCGCCCAAGAAACAAGTACTGATGTGAAACTTCACTCTTTTAGGCGGAGCTTGCTGTGCATTATTCAAAGCAAAGATAACATAAAAAGAAGTTCAGAAACAGCCGAACAAAAGTGGAATTTTTTTTTTTTTTGCTTGTCATGGGTCTCGACAGGGGCCATTGCCGGAGTTTTCCAACAACCTTTTTTGATATGTTTTATAAATTTTTTTTCTTTTTTCTTTTAACTATTTTCTTTTCCTAAGGAAGTCTGGCTGGGAAGCCTACAAGATGAATTTCATTAATAAAAGTCACCCGAGCCATTTCCACATAGTCATATCCTTGAAAATTAACAAAAGCTGATAGAGTTATGATTTTGTAGCGATTTCAAGTCTGTTTCAAAGTCATAATAAACAATTCATTATAGAGCTTGCCAACTTTATGAAAATAAAAAAAAAAAATAAAAAAAAAAATAAAAATAAAGAGGAAGTACTAATTAGTAACTAACACAAACATTACTAAATGTACGATGTTGCATAAAACTTTGATTCTTTCTTAGTGAAGATGAATATAGCAGTGTGGGTAATTATTTGTGTTATCACCCGTTGTTCAATGTGCGCCTTGGTGTGTGTATCCCTGTTTTTTAAGTTAAAACTGTGTTACTTATAATACTTCACTCTATCAATTCTCTAACAATTTACAAACACAAGACTAAGAGCCTGGTTTCTACAAGCATTTCAGAGAAGTGATCTTCACCAAATACGACACCGGCTTTCATTGCCAGATACATAGCAGAACTGATAAGATCGGCGGAAATGTTGTTAACTACTTATCTATGGAACAGTTGTCAGGAGCACACTGTTGTATCCTCGATTAAATTTCTTGTAAGGACTAACAAGGCTCTTAACCGTGTGGTTTACCATACTCTACTTTACCATCATTGTTGTCAGACTCGTCAATTTGGCCGTGAACTTTTTACAAGTTTAACAAGAAAAAAAAATAAATAAAAGAGCAAAGAAAGATGAATTACACAGGGAGGGTAGAGAAAGCTAGCCAGCCCATAGATAGTACGAATCTTCCTTTCTTCCATGATAAATAGAGAAAAGCAGACAAGTAATTTGCAAGACAATGGAAAATGTTTTCCGTCGTCGCTTCAAAACCATAAATCCTCATAACATCTTGACAGTGTTTTTTCAGCTGAAAACTCGGTATATTATGTATGTGTATGATAAATCCTATCATCACTCTTAAATTTAAATTTCACTCAAGACTTCCATTTATTATTCATACCATACAGGTTAAGAGTAAAAACATACCGCGAGTTATAAATATGGTCGAGATCCATAGGTACTCGTATATTATAACTTTAATTCTATTTTAAACATTTTTACAATCAAAAGCACGTCCATATCATAATGAAGGATGTAAATTTATTTACGTGCGCCATCTGGGAACGTATCAATAATAAAATGAATATTTTACACTCCTAGAAAGTTGCGAACAAGGAACAAATCATTTTTCATGACTTTCAATTTCCTGCACGGTATAGTTTGCCGTCTAATTTGCGCTGAAAGAAATTATGAAAATTCATCAAACCTTTAAGATCCTACTATCGTTATGTTTACAATGTTTGAATTTTACAAAGTAACTCTCATTAAAACAGGATTCAGCTACAATATGTATATCGAGAATGTTGTTCGACATAGTTTAATGTATGTGTTGAAGTATGGCCGGTGGATATGAGTTTTCAACTACTCCAGGAACTTAATGATGGACGCCTGACGTTTTAGTACTGAGGCCTTAAAGTGATGAAAATTGTTGTGTTTATGAGGGAAATAAATCTATTCTCATATGAGTAGATTTTATAATGTCAAGAAGGGTAATACCATAGGTGTATGGAGTAAATAACATTTTTCATTTAACTATTTCATATTTTGTGATATATAATTGTCGAATTGAAATTATTACAAAGTACGATCTACACAAACTGATCTTGTTACGATCAATAATTTTTTTACTGTAGATGAAATTCATTCGCTAGTATTTCTGTCCGTACTACATATAAGTCGTTTCGAGAACGTTTTGAAATTAGAGAGATGAATTTTTGTGAATATTTAATGGAATAGAAAATAGTGAAATACAAGAAATACTTTTTTTTTGTATTAAAATTTGAAGAGTGTGGAAAATTAAGTACAACCCCTCCCCCACCCAAAGAATGGTTGCCACTGAAAATTCGATTTTCCATATAATCTTGGACGAAAGGTAATCTTAACGATCTATCGAATATAAAACAATAACAATGTTGGGCGTACCTTCCCTACATCTTTTCATAAAAAAGCATGCTGCACTCAGCGTCAAGATAACTGGACAGCACCATCTGTTCATCGTAAATGGCCTTGGGAAACTTTCACCTTTGTACGGTTTTCATAAGTGCAATTCGAAAGCCACTTTGAGAATTTGGATTTGAATTTGATTATGTAAGTCGGGCTCGATTTTAATGTCCGGAACGAATAAATTACTAGTAATCAACCAGTAACTGATAGAATCGTATATGTTCGAGCCTTATAATATAATAATTATTCATATTAAGAAAACAAGTACTAATCTACTCAACATCCAAATAGGATGGAGATTCCTATCTGAATTAAAGCAAACAAGAAGACCGCAGCATTGACTCCTTTTTAATGGCTAAATTATATTTGTTTTTTCAAAGATCCAAAGCCCCTAAATCGGAATCAGTAGCTATTACAGAAACCACTGCTACCGCTGTTACTAAGCCTTACTGCAGGTAGACCTCGGCAGGACAGCACTGCTGCTTCGATCTCGTCGACAAAAGGTTAACTTGGCTAATTTTCGCTTGTCAACTCGCAACCCACATCCGTGTCGTAACTTTTCAAGCCACAGATCTCAAGAGTGTATAGGTGCAAGGAACTGAATCATCCTCCAGATTGTCACAAGGACAGTGTGGACCTGGTAAAACAATTGTTAGCCAAAACCAATTAGTTTGCTTGTCTGAAAACGAAAGGGATGAAAAATTCCTTCGATTATCTCATACCTAGGCGCGATACGCCAAAGGAGATCTATTTGTCTGTCTCTCCATTATCGTAGTTCCACCTAAAGTAGTTTTTAGTCAAAATGTTAGGTAGAAACCAGTGTACGGGTAGCCTTTACCAATTTTAGCCAGATCGTCTGTTTTTTGATTTCCCTCCACTAGAACTGTAAAATTCAGGTGTCATTACCATTATCATTACCAATACCAAGTACTTAAGACAATTTCTAGTAGTTACTGATACTCCTATTTTGGAATTAAAATTTTCCAGTTCTATTCCAGTAATTTCAAATAATACTTTAAATACCAGAAAGTTAATTGAATTTGCGATTCCATTACAAATATACTTATAAATACAAGAAAGTATTTAAGAAGTATTTATGCATTACATTATAATTCCCTAAAATTCTATTACAATACCTACAATTACTTTTAACTACTTCGAAAACTTCAATTTTAAATATTACAAAATCATATTTAATATTGAAGTTTTCGAAGTAGTAATTATGGAATAAAGTATATCAATCGCATTTTTAATTTTTATATAAAAAAAAACTTTTTCTTGCTTTTGAGGTGCAATACAAGTAAGAAAAATACCGTACCGTATTGGTCAAGATATTTAAAAGTAAGTAGTCTGGACAAGCACGTTTGCTTTTCAAGAAATCATAATCCAATGGTTTAACAAATACAAAGGTACACTCTTGGAAAATATTTATTATTTGCTATTTTGCATATTTCAATTAACAATTAAGGAAAATGATCTTAGTTAAATCAGCTTCTATTTATATAAAAATCGTCCACCAAATAGTAAATATACAATTATATTGAGCTAACTGTGAAACAAAATATATTTTACTATTTTCAAAATTAATTACTCTACTTTAAAATACATAGTACATTTTTCTCTAGTTGCATTTCTAAAATACGTATTAAAATAACAATAATAATGTTGCTTAGTTGCGTTTTACTAGTGGATTATTCGTAAAACATTAGTTATACCACATTAAGTGATAATAAACTTTAAAATTTTAGCTCTGGAGAGCAGCTATGAAGTGCACTTAATTCATAAAATTCAGAAATGAGACATGTTTTCACTGAAACTTTAGTTTCTTGCTTCTTTTTGGTCCTTCGAGCCGGATTTAATCCAATTTCCTATGGAAGTGGCTAACTCCCTCCATAATGTTGATGGAAATTTTCTAAAATCGTAAATCAATTGTAAGTATTTCTGGGAAAGATCTCATTTTTAAATAAAAAAAAAGAAAACAATTAGCACTTACTCCACTTTTATTAGAAATATTCCTACACATAATAAATGTCACAAAGTAATAGAAAATTCACAAAACTAATGCGTTCAAGTAAAATCTAGTTCACGAATATTTAAGAAGGAAATTCACTTCCTTATTGTAGAAAATTCCATTTTCGTTTTATATGCGTAACAAAACGTTCTCATTATATTGCCACCTTTCTCTTCGAAACGTCCTCATTTATTATATTTAACATTGAAATTGTGAGAATCCAGCAGCGAAATATGTACAGTGGTCGCTGATAGTTCATTGTAAAAACCGGCAAAATACATGTACCTGCTATTTTAATAGCCCAATCATTGTGCGTACATGCATTCGTTAAGGTGTTTTACAACGGAATGGCGCTATTAGATTCCTCTACGTTGAAGAGATATCCGTAGAGATATCGTTCTAGTAATCAAGACTACCGACAAGAATTGTTCACAGTCATCGGAACAATTCTAATGCGCAATGGGGACTGAAACGCCTTCATAACTGCCAGATATAAAATAAAATCCTGCTTAATAGTGAAAAATTTCCGCCTGTTAAAAATGAAAAAAAGTGCAACAAGAAAGAGGCGTACTTTATAGAATTGAGTGCGAATATATTGTGGTAGTTGCATTTATCTGCTATGCTCATAGCGCCATAGCTCTCATACATAGTCTCTATAGTTGCCCACCGTGCGCGTCTTCAACTTGTTAACAAACTGACAGACGTGAAATGACACGAACAAAGAAGGTGGCTTCTTCTTAAAGATCATGTTTTAAGAAAGCGTTACCGAGATAATTGGATTTCCAACACTATTTTGATTAGCAACAGCACATATAGAATGTGTAGGAGGAGACCTTCGTCAGTTAGATGCTTCTGAGTGTCATTGCTAGCATTGTATATGATGGGAAATTTGTATAGAGAAGGAGAGTTCTCATGAGACTTGAGACAATCGTCGTGATGTTACTTAAGATGCTAATGAAAGAAAGTTGAAGAAAAAATGTTTTGTCTGTAGATAAATCTCTAGCGGTAAGCTTAATTAAGTTACTTAATATAAACTTCCGGTGTCGTAATAGATTTTTTTTCATTTGTTATGTTGTGTGCATCAGTAAATTTTTATCACAAATTTACTATGTTCACATCTAATCATTAATTTGCATAGAGAAGTTCATCGGAAAAAGTTAAGAAAAGTGAAAAAAAAATCCCTACAGCCTTAAGAAGTAGGGCTGATTATTACACTCCTCAGGCAATCCAACATTGATATACCTACCAATTAGGCATTATGATAAATGAAATCACCGGATGGGATTGAATGAAGACGTATGGTAATAAAATAAAAATCTCATCATCGTCTGAGGGCGTTAAAATTTAGTTTAGTATTTGCCTCAGGTTCCCTTAATTTCACCTTGCTAAGACTTTTTACCTATAAATATGCATATGCATCACTTGTAAGCGCTAAATGTCATAATTAAAATTTACTGCTGACGCGTCACATATATAGTTTGCTGATTACTGGCTGCAACAGCTCATCAAGAACTCACGTATACAAAGTTGTTGACCGCATATCACAGTTTTTATATGCTTCCACAAAGAACTGATCCTTACGAAGTTTAAATTAAAGCAGTCGCACTTAACTTAATTCTGACAAGAATAAATGCACTTTTTTAGTAGCAAGAAAAATAATTGGAGTCCTCCGGCTTAAGAATATTGTGTGTGATTGGGCTATAAAATTGGCACGGAATAGTTTAACTAAAGTATCTGCAGGTTGAGATATACATTGTATAATAATGATTGTTTTTAAGAAGTAGAAGTGAATACGTTTGAAACAATAGTTTTTCTGTTCCTTCAAAAATCAGAAGGTTGAGTATATATTCCGATTTTTCTATATATCTGTCGTATTTAAAATCCAGTTTTTTTTTCAAAGGGTCTGTTTACAACCTTGATCACATAAATCTTCCCAGCAAAAATTTAAACCTACAAAATCATTTCTATAGTTTTTGTAAAATGTAGATTGATATAGCATATTGAAGTCAATGGGTGCGTTCACTGACACGATAGCGTCCTGTAGCGTTGTGATAGCGTTGTGTTGTCAATAAATGTCAAAAGAATTACTTTGAAAGTTAGTCACTACAGTGGTCACTCTTGTGTAACCAAATTGCAGTGAACGCAAAAGAGAATAACGTAGCAAATCAAGTATTTTTGACGTTTGCAAAAAATAAGTAAATTAAAAGTAAACATAAACGTCAAATTGCAAATAGTATTATCGATATTGATATTGATTTATAATAAAAAAAAACTTTTTGGCCCATCACACAGGACATATTTTTCTCATCAACCAAAATTGATATGTTTTCTGCTTCCATTTCTATATTTATGTCACTTTGACAACACAAATTTATTATCGCACAAATTTACTGTCCTAAATAAGAGTAGTCAAATAATGCGCGCTACCTTTTACTCTTGGCCGTCTCAGTGAACGCGTGAGAAAGTAAAAGAAAGTGACTACCTGTCATTTTCTGTGTACAGTGAACGCACGATAGCGTTGTGTAGTCACTCTGTAGTAACATTAGGGGCTTTCGCCAAGCACTGTCTCAGAAAGACAACTGAGACAAAACGTTGAGCAATAGTCTCAGTTGTCTCAGTTCAAACCAATCAGCTGATTTGCCAATTTTGACATTTAAATAATTTTGACCACAGAAAATGGATAGTAATAAATTAAGGAAAGTATTGTTAGTTTATTTAAATAGCTGACTAAACTTTAATTAGTAATTAAAACACAAAATAACGAAACTGAGTCAACTGAGACAAGAAAATTCAGTTTCACTTGTCTCAGTTGCTCAGTGGTTGCGTTCGAATTTTGTAGCTCAATATGGAACTAAGACAGTTCACCGAAAGTGCAGTTTCAGTGAGCCAACTGAGAATATCTCACTTGTCTCACTGAGAATGTGCTTGCCGAAAGCGCCTATTTTGTTACTATTTTGCTGTCGGTGAACGCACCCAATATTTGTTAATAGGTTGTCATTATCCTTAGAATTTTGAATCTTTCTTTCTTTGACATTTCCTTAAAAAGAAAAAAAAAAGAAAAAAATTCAAATCGGGATTTAAGTATAATTGAAGTTTCATATTTTGATGATAACTTATAACAGTTACCACTATCCTTGGTTTTATATGCGTATCCCCATAACTTGTCAGATCTTGGAATCTGGAGTAAAATTCTATGTCAGTGTCAATTTCCAGTGAATTTTCATTCGGGACTAGATATTAGTAACTTCTTTTACATAGTATCAAATGTGCGCATTGGTAATAAATTTTCAGTTATTAGCAACCGGAATTTAATTATGCAATGACGTATAGTTTCTTCAATATTTTGATTTGAAATGGAGAAAACGTCAAGATTTCAACAAAGTTAATCCAGAACCATGTATAGTACCTTTGCAATCTTGTTTTTTTGCGCGGAAATTTTCCTGGACAGTGATAAAGGAACGGGGGTGAGCTATAACATCAAGCCAAAACACATGTTGGGCGCCATATAATCTTGGAGTCTACCAATACGAAAGAAAAACAAATAAAATTTTGAAAACGTTAAGATTTTTTTAAAACAAATTTCTCTTCTTATCTTTTTTAATTGAAGTCCCTTGATCCTAAGACTTTTTTTTTTTTGTCCACAAAATTGAGCCAAAAGATGTTGTAGGACAGCGCATGAGAAATTAAAAATTTGAAATAGCCAGAGTAGAGAGAAAAAACAGAGATGAAATAAAAGCTATAATAACATGCAACACTAAAATTCGGGTATAAAACACATACTTTTAGCACGTTTAGATCTAAACTGATTCACTCATTCACCTATCAAAGTATCATCTTTTATAAGTAAAGTATTTTAGACTTTTCAGTCTCTACTAAAAAGAAAAAAAAACTACCCAATCGAGACAATCATTTCCAATCGGTCAAAATTTTTTAATAATATTATTCACTTTTTCTTTTGATAATAATCTACAGAATTTGTACTTCCTTCTGTCTGTACCTATCAGAAAAATTTTTATTTTGCTTAAATTGCTTAAAAATTGTCCTTTCGGTAGCGAGAGATTGGACTGTTTTTATCATACCAATTACAGGTGTACCTGACGACCCAGACTGGACCAGTTAGTATTCTTTTCTTATCTTTTAAATTTAGACAACTCATCAAATATCGTATTGCATTCTTTACAGATGACTTCGACTTCTGTGCAAGATCGTGCCAACCTTACAGCAAAAAATGTAAGTAATTTACTTCACTGAACTATTTATGACTGACTTTGGCTGTAATTGCTGATCGATAAGTGTACAGATTCAACTCTATTGAGAAAAGTGTGTCTTGTCGGCCTACAAAGTAAAACGTAGCGATCGGTAAGATGAATGATCCTTTGGTTTAGATCGCCTTATTGCGACCCAAATGTAGATATTGCCATATTTTGGACATGGATGTGAGTTCATTATATGAAAAATGAAAAATTTTTCGTAGAATAAATTGCTAAGATCCGAGGAAATGAGTGTCGATTTATTAGGAAATTTAAATGTTCTGAGATGTGTTTTATATGTAAAATTTGTATTGTAATTCGAACAAAAATTATTAGTTTTTAATTTCACATACTTCCTAAATATGTATAAATTCACAGGGAAGATTGTGAAGATTAAGGCACGGATATATTCTTTACATCGAAGCCGAGATGAATACTTCTTTCAGAGTTAACGAAAAAAAAAAAATTCTCCTTCAAATGGTACCTACAAACTAGACTATCATATGAACTGGTTTGAAAATAGATATTTGAGTGGATGCCGGGGTTTAAATTCAAGTGTAGTACCGCCAAAAGATTCTAATTATGAGTAATGAAGTGAGGCTGTAGAAACAATCTATAATGTAACTGGAGATCAAGATATTAAGATTTGTATTGACAGCCAAGTGGAAATCAAAGTTATACTTAACAGAAGAATCTATAGGTTGGCCTCTAGAATCAGTAAAGAGGATTCCCCATTTACAAGCATTTAAGCTGGTTAATCGCAGATGAGCATGCATGGTTTTCAAGACATATATGACCAAGATATGTCCTAAGAAGACAGAAACTTTGCTAAAGAGGAATTGTAATGAGGCGTGGAATTTTACTGCAGTTATCATAGGACACTGGCTCTATAGCAAACATGCGGAATGCATGCAAGTTCCAAACTTAGAAAAAATACGTTTGGCAAGTAATTTTTCGGTGAATTAGGGGATATAGAGGGAGGTGGCATCATAACGAACCATGGATGCCCTAAGTATGGCTAATCGTAGGTTTTTTTAACCTAAAAATTTTCGCGTGTTAAATTCATTTTTTAATGAAATGACGTTTTTGACCGCGTTTATAAAAACAAACACTCTTTTGATTTGACAAAGCTGTCAAAACAAAATCAGGAAATAATATTGAGAAATACGAAGCTTGGCAGATAATAATATTTCCAAAAGGGAATCTTGTAGGATTAGATTAGATTTGTGAAGGGGTATGTAGGCGTTAGTCTCGCAATCACTGCGACCTAAAAGATATATTGTGAGTCACCGTTAAATTTACTCCCTTTCTATGTTCAGGCTGTTAATAAAGTCTAGAACCATTCTGGGATTGAGGTTTCACACGTACTTTGGTGGAGGAAAAGCATGTTCGCGGTAGAGTAGTCTCCGCCTGGCCAATGCTTCTCAATTGCAGAGCAGGTGCGCCGAGGTTTCGTGGGCATCCTGACAGAAGCGGCAGGATAAAGTCTCAGTGAAGTCCAGCTTATTTAGGTGATACCTCAAGGGGCAATGGCCTGAGAAGAGCTCAGTAATTATTTTGAGCTCTGTTCTTTTAAGGAGTAGGAGTTCTTTTGTTTTTCCACCCGAGGTGTCGATGAACTTTTTTGCCTGACGAAGTCCTTGTAGCCTTTCCCAATACAGGGGTTTTTGTTTATTGTCCCAGTTATTTAAAGTAGTTCTGAGGTAACACTTTGAAGTGCCACAAAATGGCTCTGGTCCGACAAAGAGAGTTTCCGGTCCTTTTTTGGCTAGGTTATCAGCAATTTCATTGCCTTTGTGGCCCTTATGTCCAGGTACCCATATGAGGATAACTTTGTTTCTCCTTGATAAGTTTTTCAGTGTTTGTAGATATTCTCAGACTATCCTTGACTTGACAGTGTAGGACTTTAAGGCCTTGAGGGTAGCTTAACTGTCCGAGAGGATATTAATGGTTGATGCATTTATGGCACTTTTAATGGCGGTATTGGCACATTCTACTATGGCTAATACGGGTGTATTTGCGAAGCGCACAAGCCATAAAAAAACACTTCTCCTAGCGCACAAGCAGGAGTTTGCGAAGCGCACACCTATTGTTAAGGGATTACGCATTGTTTTGGAAACGCGCGGCTATGGTTAAGGTCAACGCATTGTTATTGCACGTATCTTTACCTGATCTATGAATTTTGCCTGATCTATGTAAGTTAAGTTAAGTTTTTAAACCACTAATATCAATAGGAGGAATACGCTCTGCGCCAAGCGGAAAGATACACACAGGCAGGCAGGCTCCGCGCGCGTGTGTGTGCCCCTGCCAGCCTGCCTCTGTGTGTGTGTGTGTGCCTGCCTGCATGTGTGCGTGTGTGTCTGCCTGGGTGTGAATTTCTTTGGGCTTGGCAAATATACCCTACGGGGGTATATTACTTAGGGCAGGTAAAGATATGTGCTAGAACAATGCGTAATCCCTTAACAATAGGTGTGCGCTTCGCAAAGTATTTTTGACTAGATTAATTTTGGGTTGTGCGCTTCGCACATATACCCGCTAATACTTCGAATTGGAATACGGTAGGGGTAGAGCCCAGAGCCTTTCATATATGTTATTTGGGGTTATATACGTTCAGTCGGACTCCACTGTTCATTTCTGAGCCGTCTGTACACCACACCATCGATCCTTGTTTGAAGAACGGTTTAGTAGAACGTTATTATTGTCGATTTCGCAAGACCACTTGCAAAAACCATCCTGGGTGTTATTATATCAGAAAATGTCGTCATTTGCTCAAAGCATATCTATCTGAAGATACTTACATGACCAATCAGATCCCCTGGCTTTAACTGTCTCTCCTTTTGCATTCTAATAGCACTGCGGAGTTCGCTTCCTTCTTCATCTGAAAATGTAGGGGTGGAAGTTTTAATGGCTGCAGTAGGACAAGTTCTCATGGCACAAGTTATTTCTAGACAGGCGAACCGCTGGATTTTTTGAAGCAGAGCCTTAGCCGTCTTTTGTTTAGTTTTAGGCCACCATGCGAGGGCCGTATAGGTGACCATCCGTGTAAAGAGATCCCACTGCTCTATCCGTCACTCTGGACAGATGCGAATTCTAGCTAAGTTTCTTATCTAGAGTGACCAGCACTGACTTCGTCTGAAAATATAAATTTCGTGTTATCTCATGAATGGAACAATAACTGTTTTGTTCGTGCTTATGCTAAGGATTTTGTTTAAATACCACGTGCGGAACTAACCATGTAGGAAATAACCTAACAAAAAAAAAAGTTGTAGTAGGAATCCTGGTACATGGAGGAGTTTCATAAGAAATGCCCACGTAAATCGCTCTCAATTATTTACTGAAGAATTTAGGATCTTCGGGGGACCATAAATTGCCATATCCGTCTTAGCAAATAATTTTATGGTATTGATGCGAAAACTCTCGCTGAATATTGGAAATTTTCTACCGATCTTAGGTGCTTTCGGAATAAAGATAAAACCAGGAAATCCATAAGTAAATTACTACTTGCGAGTAGCTCTTTAAATGTAATTATAAAATAATGCTAATACTAATGTTTTTGTAAGAGTTTTGTGTTATTACGAAATGTAAGCTCTTGGCGCATAGAGCTAAAGATTTTCTATCCTGCCTGCTAGTTTCTCCAATTTTTAATGTATTAAAAATTCTTGCATTCCCAGAACATACGAAATAGCTGTTTATTTCCCTCTAAATTACTAAATTCGAACATAGTTTTCCTTTTTCTCTCTCCTTAGATTGGACTTTTCTTGGCATTAGGTTACTGCTAGTAAATTTTTGGATTTCTTTCATTTGTTTTAGTTAAAAAAATTCTACCATAAAAAACTAGATACAAATCGGCAAAGTAATGTGCTTACAAATTATAAGTGTAAATAAAAGCAGTGCAGCAATCAATTTCCTGCAAAAGTAAAATAAAAGAGAAAATTTGATTGATCGCCTCCAATTACACGAGCTCTGCATTAAATTTTCATTAGTTAGAAAGAAACCTGGTGCGTAGCGGCAATGGTTTTTGCTGCAACTAATTAGCAGTGGGATAAAGAATAATATAAATTTCAATAAATTTTCCGCCGCAAAGAGTACGTATGGTGCACAAGTATGCCTCTGTCTCAAACTGGAAGTCTAGAAAACATCACAACGCAACGTTCTAAAATAAAAGTAACTTACAATTACTGAAGCTAGTAGTGTGCTTCTGCGTGGCATCATTCTGGTTCCATATAGGCTGCCGCCGATTGAGACAAGTTTTCATGTCCTTAATTAGTTGCCAACTTCTTTGCTTGGTAGACATTTTGCTGTTAATCAAAGTAAATTCCTCTATCGGCGCTTTGAAATGGTGTTGAGGTTAATTGCTTTATCAATCTCCGTCGATTAGTTGTATCAACTTCACCTCAACAGATTTTTCTTCAATTCAATATAAATTTTCCCATGGCAATTTGTTCAGTTCGGCGTCTTTAGAAGAATTGAAGAAAAACACAAGTTGTGTGGTTGAAATTGGTGAGATTACGAGAACAATGCTGAAAAATGATTTCGGGACGAATGTAATTTTCCCCCTAAACGGGCATATTTATGTATTTTATTTTAAGTAGAATTGTAGTCGCTTTTCTATTTGTAATTTTTGGAGAAAACTCGGGGCCTATTGAATGGGGCTAGAAGTATACATGTGTGCAAGTGCTCGAAAAAGAATATTTCTAATACAAGTTCACCAAATTTTGAGTTCATCAAAATTTTTCCTAACACATCCAGTATTATTTTAAATTTCCTGTAAAATCAATTTCAAAAGGCTTAAACTTGTGTGGAGGAGTAATTGAGGGGAGATCAAATACGTCTTTTATGAGGTTGGGGGAGTTAAATTAGTTAGTTTGCCCACAATAGCTTATCCCAATTGAGACCTGTCTTGTTGTTTGAGGTTTCTTTTGAGACAATAAGTTTCAGGAGTCCTTGATAGGATGAATTCAGGCTATCTTCATGATAGCCTATCTGAATGCCTATCTTGAATGCTGATGCTAGTCTGGGTTGATTGAATCATTAATTCAGGCTGTCCTCATATGGCAACCACTTTGGAAGAATTAAACCAGCAGTATTATTGAAATATTAGTGTTTGTCTGGATTCCTTGAACTATCAGGATTGAGGTAAACCGGTGTTCTCCAATATCGCAAAATGTGGTCAATATCGAAACTAAACCATGCAGATTATTACTCGTAAGCGAGCTAAATTAAGGATTGGTCGCTGAAGGGAATGGTTATATAGTTAGGAATCACAAGAAAATTAGTCTTTTATCGGGTTTGTTGTTTTGGTAGTATTTAATAAAAATTAAATTAATTTCTTCTGCTGAGGCGTTAAAACTAGGCTAATAAACATCGTTTTTTAATTCATTTATAAAATGGTAAAGGTGTACCTAGCGAAGCCTTACTGCGTTCAGCAAAACTTTCGTAGGCAAGAATTTCGAATATTCTTGGGTTTTTTAATACTTCTTCAATAGTTTGGAAATGTGCGACCCGGAACATATGTGTTTCCAACACTTTATCATTGAGTCTAACGCTATTCGATTTTTTACTAGGTTAAAAGTAGCAACCTCCCACGCTCATTTTTTAAAATTATTCGAACAAAAATTTCTACTTCGGATTATGATAACACGTATGAATTTTTGGGGTTCCACGAAGCTTTAATGCAATCAGTAAAGGTACTGCTAGATAGAAAGCTTTAACAAAGTAATTTGTGGACATAAAATAGTAATTACTCTAAAAGTATTTTCCCGGTTATAATGTAGGGATAATCCAAAAACCAGATAATCTGCGCACCAATTATTGTAGTGAAACTGAAATCGTTGGGATTACAGAGTGAAGAGATTTGACAAACCTCAATTTGTCTGCAAAATTTTACGATTATCTTAGCTGTTATGAAAGTTAAACTTGTAGTGCCATCCCACACGAGTATTCTTGATGCAGTATGCATATCGGTTCTCTAGGGAAGAGGTGAGAAGAAGCAAAGAGATATCTCTCCAAAGTGTAGAGATATCTCTTTGCTTCTTCACACCAGAAAACTGGTATGCATACTGCATCAAGAATACTCGTGTGGGATGCCCCGTAGTGTGCGACATAAACATGCAAATTCTAAATTTTGTACTTACTAAATCCCCTCTTAAGAGCTGTAAATTTATCAGATTTTGTCTACTAAATTAACTTTTATGTTGATAAATACTTAAAAAAATAGTTGAAACCCAATGAAATTTATACTATTACAAAGCCAACGAACCTTTTTTCCATTAGATGTTGATGATCTTAATGTCTACCCTAAGCTTTCAATTTTTGATGTGACCACAAATCTGAAGGTTTTGTTTTTTGTTTTTTTTATAATGTAATGTAATCTTAGCTACTTTGATATATTTAACTAACCGGTTAAGTTTTTCAATTTTCCGTTTGAAAACTATAAAGCCATGTTATTATAGTGAACATTTTTTATGAAGATACCTTTTTCTAAAATTTACTTTCTAACAAATTGATGTTAGGAGAAATGGGAAAAAAGGCTGAATGCCAGAAAACAAAGCTCTCGGTTCCGAGCTTCCAAAATTTTGACTATGTATTAGTAACATGAGCTTTCGTTCTAATCACATTACCAAAGCTTACCAATAATTCCTATAAAGTGCTATTCAAAATTACATCCATATAAACAAAACCGAGAATTTGCTTGGACTACTGGATCGTGTCGTCACTACGAGAAGCTTTTGGGAATTGAAATGAATAAATTATTCACATTTTAATAAGAGAGAAGTTTGCAAATTGATTTTTATAAAATAAACTACTCACGGGATTTATCCGATTTTTGGGCTACTGAATAAAATTCTCTCAATTTTCATTCTCATGATAAAGTAAACGTATAACAATAAATTTTATTTAAGTTACAGGGGTTTCAATATTAATTTTATAAAATTTTTTGTAACATGAAAAATTTTAACAAATGTGGAGAAACAGCTCCGGTATCATTTACAAATAACTTTGGAGAACCTATGTATGAAAAATAATAAAAATTAGTGGGTACATGAAAAAGTATTTAGGTGGGAGAGAAAAATAACACGGTTTTTTGAGGTTTATGAATTTATAAAAAAAAAGCAACATCTTTTTCAAAAATCTAAGCCCGGTAACATTTGAACTGAGTTGTTTGCGATATTTTGTCGAAGGTTTCAAATCAATATCATAAAAATTGTGGAAAATAAGAAGGGGGAGCAAAATGCTTGCAAATTTATGCAGCCTTAAGTAATTTTAAAATAGATGCGCTTTGAAGAAATGACTAAAATATCTCATATAATTACACCCAAGGCGGATTTGTAAGAGCATTCGGTGTAAGCTTTAAAGTCGGACTATGTAAATATGGCCGCAAATACCGCATCTCAAAGTCTTCGGCTTTATACATTTATCTAAGAATGCGCAAATATGTATATGCATTACAGGAGCCATAAAAGGCATAATAGCCAACATAGTCGCGGATAGTTAAGCCGCATTCAAGCCTCTAAACTCCTTCAATACTAAGTCAAGCACAGTCTGGAAGTATCTATAAATCATCAAAACTTTATCGAAGATAAATAAAATCATCCTTAGGTGAGTTCGGGTACTAATGAGACCCATAAAAGTAAATAGATTGCGGACGGGCTATCCAAAATGATAGCGAGAATTTCTTTAATGAGACTATATTAATTTTGAGGCTTTTCCAAATGTTACATCATAATTTGAAAAAAAAAATCCTTTTATTGGAAAGGATTACAAGGATCTTGCCAGGTAACTTTTCCGACAAACTAATAAACTCTTTCTTTTGTGGAGGAAAGAGCTTAAAGCAATTCCAGATAACTTCTTAGGTATCTGCAGTATCACTATTCTACCAGCATGCCCACAAAACTTCGGACCACCTGATATACCATTGTACAGCAATAGAAAGGTGGAGATTAGTCCACTTCTAGAATATTTTTCCTCTACCAAACTATGTATGGAGTTTCAATTTCTTATTTGTTATATCAACTCCTTGCACAAGGATAACTCACCCAAAGACTTTTTTTCCAGATCAGACGAACACGCTGGCTAGTCAAGAAAACTGATATTATGATTTGTAAACCCAGCTTTTGAATTAGTCTGCACTCTGGAATTTATTTTTTTGATATCTGGTTAGAATTATGTTAAACGTTTAACTAATGATCTAAGTTTCCCTCTGAGAATTTTATGCTATTCATTTGAACAAATGATAATGATGAAGTTACAGTTTTCAGAGTGTTAAAAATTAATGTCACTTAGGTGCTACAACAACAACAATAGTTATTTACTGATATTGGGACATATGTATGTTTCTACATATTATGATGTACCTACTCAGTTGTATTCAATTCAATTCAATTCAATTCAAATTCCATTCCCACAATATTTACCTGCATTGTAAATGCATATGAATTCCTGCCATTTGCTGATGGTATGTTCCTACAACATATGTATTTTTTTTTTCTAATCATCATATATACATCTCCCCGTGTTCATACAAATTCTTTTTGTCGTCTTTTACCTATATAGTTAAAATAGATTAAGATAACAAACAGCCATATCATTACAATTTACTCGAAACTTATTCCCGCATGCAGTGATAATGCGTGTAATTTTCAAAATGAGCTATAATCTGCACTTTTCGTGTCACTTTGGGCGCAGCGATCCCGAACCTCAAGGGTTGTTTTTTAACCCCTGTTAAGTACAGATCATATAAGTTTGTTTCAAAGTTTTACAACTATATGCTAAATGTACGTTATCCTATTCCTGTTTAGCCCTATTTGTGTGTACAACTTTTCATTGGTGACTAGTGTTTCGATCAGGAAAATTCTCCACGCACACAATAATTATTAAAACACCACCGAAATTTATTTCAGAGAAATATTGTTTCTGCTTTCTCACTATCTGGTGAAATCATATGGGACGTTCAGGTTAAATTAGATCTCAGAACAAAATAAAAAATTCTTTTGTTTGGCTGTTCAAGTATTTCTTCATAAAATAAGATTACCTGACTCCATTTGGTGTCTATTTCCTCTTGGAAGAAGATTTAAATCGTTTTTATTCTTGTTGTTTAGCTACAATTGTTAGTCTGGGCGGAATATTTTGTAATCGATTTGTCAAAAATATTTTTTGGATGAATAGGCTTTATCTGTATGGTTTCGGTTTCCATTTGCAGTAAGGTTCCGGTTTATACCCGAGCTCAAGTTAATTTGGGTACCCTGGTACTCGATTCCAATATTTTCGATGCCAAGTTTACTCTACTCGGGTACACGCAGGGCTTAAAAGCAACAGCACATAGCAATAGCAAGCAAAGGCTCTTCTTTTGTGCTGTTGCTATGATATGCTGTTGAAAAATTCCAATTTGAAATGCTCTTTATCAGACGCGTATCCAGACCTGTAGCCGGAGGGGGGGGGGGGTCATAATTTAAATGTGCGAGAGGGGAAGTGCGAAGAATTCACTTTTAAAACTTTGTAAAACTTATGCTTGCCAGTGCTTATAAATAACTTCAGTGACCCAGACCAACCAAAGCACCTGAATCAATATAACCCTTTGAAACCATGGTCGGCCACCAATAGTGCATGAAAAATCTAAAAAAAAAATTGTGAAATCATTCTAAGAAAACTAAATGTTACTCAATCAAATTCTTAAGAACAATTTGCAAGTAAATTTCTAAGAAACATTTAATGCTTCCCTATAATCGTAAAAATTTTGAAGAATTCTGGCTTGAATCAATATTGCTATGAAAAATCAACGGGTGACTATGCACACGGAACATATCAATGATTATTAGCTTAGCAATGATAATTGCATAGTTCGTGCATTATAGCATCATTGGCGCAATGATCATTCGTTTAGTCATTACATCAATTAAACCTCCACAAGCTTCTTCGTTTGCAATTATGCAATACTTGTCATTCCTCTTGCCGATTAGTGCGCTTTTAGTGGTGAGATACTGCAAGTTATTGGAAAAATCACCTGATTTTCCAGCCATGACTGTCAAATGACATTTATGAAATTTGCTGATACATTTTTTAAGGTCAATTTGCATATTTTCCAAAGCGAATTATTGTAAGAAATTTCTCACATTATATATTTAATACAAAGCTCGCTTCAATTTTTCACAAACACTTCACAATTCACAGTTTTTAATTTACAAAATTGAGAACTGTCATCTGTCAAACCGAATTACTGTCAAGATATCGTGTGCTTGTCTTACTAAGCAATGATCATTCGATCAATTACATAATTGGATCAATGATCATTCTAGCGGGTCGTGTGCCTAGGGTATATGGTTCTATTGGTAGAACCCTAGAACAAAATTTGTTAATTCAGTTTGTTTGCTCTTGTTGCGAGATCTCCATGTAGTTGTCCTGCCATTGATTTTATGTCGGGAAATCAGATAGGTAATAAAATGTTTGTGATAGCTGACCAATTTCTTAGAAACAATAGATGTGTTTTTTTTTCACATTATGGGTCCGGGTCACAGGCTTAAATATATAGACTGATGACAGCAGGCAAAAAGTGAAGCCAACATAAATTATGCTTTTTATGTTGCGAGCGATTTGTGCTGCTACAAAATAAGAAAAATATTTACAGAAGGGAAATTGTTACGCATAAAAGAAAATAATTTATTGCAATAAAGATGTTATTAGCTTGATAATTCACTGAAATATTTCAAGCTAATAACAAAAATTGTATGCTTTAACAATTATTTTTAACAAGAAAGTGGTTTTTCTTAATTAAAAACAAAAATCTTATAGAAGATTAAATTATGATTTTATAAGGTAAGTATATAGCAGGCATGTCAAACTCATACGATATGATGATCTATTTTGTATAAAGTTGGGGGCCGCATGTTTTCTATGCTCAAAAAATTAATAAAATACGATTTTTAGAATGATTATATTATGTTATATGTATTTATTAGACTCAATGTCAAGCTCAATGTATTGTATATTATACATACATATATAGTCGTTTTATATTGCATATAATTTTTAAACTAAAAATATTTGATATTTTATATTTTTTTATTTACTTCGGCCGCTTTAATTAAGCATTCACTAATAAATTCCCATTTAGTAAATGGTTTCGATCTGCTTGCGATTAAATGTCACAATATATAACTAACTTTTACAGAAGATTTAGTGAATACATTTTGTTGTTTTTGAAGAATTGATTTCAATTCTGACATGTTGTCTTCACAAAGTCTTGCAACGTATTGGTCATACTTTGTTTTATGATTTGTGTCATAGTGCCCTTTAAGATTATATTCCTTAGCAACTGAAATAGAGTTTCTACATATTAGGCATAATATTTTATTATTATTTTGGACACACAAATATTGCAGTTCCCATTTTTCTTGAAAATTACGACGTTCCTCTTCAATTGATCTTTTCTTATTCATTGTTCTTGAAGTTTAATTATATTTGTACTAAATAACTTTTTATTTTATTATGAATAAAAACCAAAAGTCCATTCGCAAATGATTGAGCAAACACGCACTTTGAGACGACTGTTTTCAATTTAAATATACAAGGCTAGAAAAGGAAAGAAAGAAGAAGAGGGAAAAAAAAGAAGCAACAAAGCCTCTATTTTACGAATAAAGTGCGGTATGCTAGAGCCAAGGAATCTTTCCAATTATTCCTTGAAAAAAAGTTCACATTACATCAAGAAATTTTTGAGAATTTGGATTTGATAATTGTGTGGTATCTCAGACAATTAAAAAGTAATAAACAAAGTGATGAAATGGAGAATTTCGAATGAAAAAGGAAGATAAACGTCAAACAATTTCTTATCCGACAAAATTGATTCACCTCTTGCAAAATCGCCGTTGCTTTCTTCAATTTCCCAATTATTTCTCATACGTTAAAATTCCTTACAGAAATAAGTTCTTCGGTACTTATTTCTTCAAGAAATATTGACATAAACGGATTTTTCGAAAAACAATGATCTCTTTTTGTCAATCGAGAAGTAGAGTTTTTCTGTTCGAATTAGTTTTCTCTAGCATACTGCCTCAAGGAATTGAAAAAGAAAAAAATTCCTTCAGCATTGCATGACTTTTTTTTACATAGTTTTTGTATAGGAACAAAAATTCCTTGTCTCTAGCATACCGGGCTTTAAGACAATAAACTTGAAAGCTGTAACGGAACGGAATGGCAAATGATTTATTTTCGTAAAAAATGAGAATGAGCGGGTTTTCAGGTCACGCGCTTTTGGTAAACAGATTTTTCTGAAATATTGAGGCAGTTTGGTCCTATGTTGTTGCTGTTATCCTGTGTTATTTGAACAGCACGTGCTTCTGTTTACATTCATTTTGCTCGAAAGAGATTAAGTGGGAGAACCTCATTCTGGATTCTCTGATGTATTTGAGAAAAATGGGAGTTCTGTTTGACATAAATTTTACATCTCCCTTCAGCACATTAACCAAAGCGAAATTTATCTTTTTCGAAAAATTTCAGGTATCCTGAAACCGTGAATGTATTTTGGGTCTGAAAAGGTACCTTCGCACTTTCCTCCGCACCCTGCAAAGTATCGCAAATGCACATAAAAGAGATTTATGTATGTTCGATTTAATTTAATCCTATATTTTCTCTCTTTTTCAATCACTAAATTAAAAATTATTAAAATGTAAAATTTAATCTGCATACTGCAACCGCATTAAACTAAACTGAATACAATTAAAAATAAAATTTACTTTAAAATAATTAATTAATATTTTTTCAATTTTTTTATAAAAAGTCTCTGTGGGTTGCAATCTATATTTTGGAGGGCCGCGCATTTGACATGCCTGGTATATAGGAATGATTTATATTAGACCAAGCATTATACAGGTATTTGGATTAGCACATAGATACTTGACCGATTTGATGGATAATTCACCTTCCAACCTGATTTTGGCTATAGCGACTAAATTTATAACAAAACGAACATCAAAACCATTCTGACATCAGGGTATTAACTAATTTGCACCTTTATTTAGGAAATTATAAAATAAGTCGACAATTTTAGAATTATTCCAATATTATTATTTTATATTATTCCAATACTCATTCATGCATTCATTCATTCATTTTTTATACTGCTACAACTGCCGCTCCTCAAGAAAATTAAGAATCTTACAGTACATACCTCTGCTTACCTTCGTTTTTTTGACTATCTAATGATATAATAATCGATCAAGGTTGACAATATCGTCACTCAGAAGAATGTTTTTATTTTCGGTTATTCAAAAAAATGGGTAGCTATTAATAAATTTAAAACTCTATGCCCATCACATAAATTGGTGCAGTTCTTATTTTAATGCAAGGAAACTACACAGAATAGAGAGAATTTTCACAGTACTTATTTCTCAAATTTAAAAAGACTAACATGAAATAAAAATTTGTGAAGGAACATCAAAAAATTTAAGATTTTTATACACCACAGATTTATCAATTCATACTATTCTTTCTTTTCTCATGAAATATGAAATTTATTACAGTATTGTAGCGGTAAATTACATATGAAGCATTCTTTTAAATTTGAAACGGGAAAACGTAAGTTACTTAAAATAGCAACAACTTAATTAAGAGTACAGAATTAATTTTTAAAATAAAATTGAAAATTTCCCTTTTAGTTAATCATGGTAAGTAGATAAGCTATAAGAGTTCTGGATCACTTTTTTGAGCCTCCAGGATTTCGCCACAGATGGCGCCACCGTCGCTAGGTGGTGTAAATCCATACTAAATGTGGGTTTGTGCCTTGGATGTTGTGGTTTATGCCTTGGATGTTGGGGATACGAGACCACTTTGGGGGATACGAGACCACTTTTAGCACTCTCCAGCATAGGGAAATAGCATAGGATTTCGATTTTGTTTCTGAAGTTCGCTTATTTTTCATCTCGAATCTTGGGGATACGAGACCACTTTGGGGATACGAGACCACTTTTAGCTCTCTCCAGCATAGGGAAATAGCATAGGTTTTCGATTTTGTTTCTGGAGTTCGCTTATTTTTCATCTCAGACTCGTAGCCTCAAAGTTTTTCATCTCGAGTTTTGGGATACGAGATCACTTTCAGTTCTATATATTTGTGAAGGGGTGGGAAGCTTTATTGATGGATTTGGTCTTCACTGCGCCCTAGCGGCATTAGTCGGTACTACGGTTTTCTTGGATAGATATGTGGTGCCCCTAAATGTAGGCTTTTGGTTTTGAACTAATATTAGTAATAATTAAAGTTAACGGTAGGAAATTTTTGTTCATGCCAATGGATTCTAGATGGGTGGTTTGTGAGGGGGTATTGTAGTATAGGATAAGGAGGGGGGTAATGAAATTTTCATCAGAAATCCTCTATGGGCTCTGGTTTTCGAGATATTAGCGTATTAATAATTCAAGTTATTTTTGTTCATGCCAATGGATTCTAGGTGGTGTAGGGTGGGAGGGGGGACGAAATTCTCATCAGAAATCCTCTACGGGCTCGCCATTTCTTGAGTAAGGTTACCTAGCGGCATTAGCCGGAACTACTAGCATGCCTTGGTTTTGCTGTTTTCTTTTATTAGCGGGGAAGTTCTAGATATCAGCATGACGTCATCTTGGTTTTGTTGTTTTCAAGTGCTGCTGTAGATATCAGCATCATTCGAATTTCACAACACGATATCACCTTGGCTTGATGTTTTCTTATTATTATTGGGTCCAGGGGTGCGTGTATTGAAAAGTCACAGTTGCTCTTTCGAGTGCAAGCACCATTTCTTGAGCAAGGTCCCCTAGCGGTATTAGTCCGTACTACATATGTTGTTCATCTCGGGCTTGGGGATACGAGATTACTTTCAGCACTCTCCAGCATACGGAAATAGCATAGGATTCCGATTTTGTTTCTGGAGTTCGCTTATTTTTCATCTCGAGTTTTGGGGATACGAGATCTCTTTCAGCACTCTCCAGCATAGGGAAATAGCATAGGATTTCGATTTTATTTCTGGAGTTCACTTATTTGCCATCTCGGAGATCGTAGCTGTAAATATTATAAACAAGAGTGATCATGCTATGATATTCAATATCTAAAAATTGATCACGGTTGCTTGGGATGTTAAGAAATATGAAGTAATAGAATTTTAATTTTCGATGTAGGTGTGTGTGTGTGTGTGTGTGTGTGTGTGTGTGTGTGTGTGCATTGAAAAGTCGCTATGGGTTTCGAGATATGAGCGATCTTACCTTTTCGGGTATAATTAATAGTAGTAGTAATAATTCAAGTTAACCCTATGATATTTTTTTTGTTCATGTCAATAGTATTAGTACTAGGGGGTAAAATTATCATCAGAAATTCTCTACGGGCTATGGTTCGAGATATAAGCGATCTTACTTCCTCAGGTGTAATTAATATTAGTAGCTGAAAAACGGAAAAACAACAACAACTATAACCTAAGTTGTGGATTAAAGATTTGATTATATTTATCTGTAGGTGTCTTTTATAAACACGATTGCACCATGTAATCATATATCTAAAAATAGATCAGGCGAAGCTGGTCGGGGCGAATGTAGGTAGATATGTTCACTTAGATAAGTAATGGAAATTTGTAAATGCCTAATTTTCCTCTTCAGGTGTAATGCTTCTAATTTGATGCCTTGCATAAACAAATTCGCATAGTCCAGTAAAGTAAACAAATTCGCAGTCGAATAATGTAAACAAATTCACACGGCAGACGAGTAAAGTATACAAATTGAGCGATTTATGAAAGATTCCTAATTTCTTTAGCAGAAAACAACAACAACAACTTATATTAATCTGTAGAATGTGATGTCGTAGATGAGTAGTGGAAGTTATAATTGAAAATGCCTTTTGCTGAAAAAAAACAACAACAACTATAACGTAAGTTGTGGTCTGTAGGTATCTTTATAAACAAGAGTGATCATGCTATGATATTCGATATCTAAAAATAGATCACGGCTGCTTGGGATGGTAAGACACATGAAATCATTAGACGTAATGGGAATTAAAGCATTAGAAAAGGTTGCCAGGTGGCTGGTAATTTGATATTTTGCGTAAACAAATATAGCCGAGTAAAGCAGACAAATTGAGTGATTAATGTTTTTTGTTTTATATCTAGGAGTTTGTATTGAAAAGTCTTACATTTTATGAAGAATTGTTTTTTATTTTCAATAAAATTTCTCCATCAGTCACACTGTTAGGAGATTTGATTGATCCCCGATATCATAGTTCACATGAAGCTGATAAGAATATGATAATTTTATCTTCATACTATTGGGGTGATCACATTATTTTCTTACCATTAGGTTGAGAGTGGGTTTAATTAAATGTTTTGATGAAAGAAGGTGATGTTATGATATCTATGTAGTATGATATCTTGTCGTAGATGAGTAATGGAATCTTTTTGGGTATAGTAAAAGACTTTTCATAAAATGTTTGGTGATAAGGTGTAATGGCATAACCAGTGCTGCCACACGAAATCTTTCTAGAGAAACTTGTTAGCCCAGCCTGAAAGTGGTTTGAGTAGCCACATCTGAAAAAATTACATATTATCATTAGCTTGAGAATGGGTTAATTAAACGCATTAACGAGCTATCATATTAATGTAGGATGATATGCCGACTTAGATGAGTAATATAAATTAGTAAAATTTTCGGTGACCACGTGTAATGAGCTTGAAATAAAATATAACTTCTTGCCTAAACAAATACATTCGAATTAAATAAACAAACTGATTTACGTTTTTTTTTGTGTCTAGGGCTGGCGACCATAGGAAGGTAGCAGAGTTATTTACCATGATATCATAGTTCACATGAAGCTGATAAGAATATGATAATTTTATCTTCATATTATTAGATTGAGTACATATTTTCTAACCATTATGTTGAGCGTGGGTTTAATTAAAAGTTTTGATGAAAGAAGGTAGTGTTATGATATTAATGTAGTATGATATGTTGTCTTAGATGAGTAGTGGAAGTTATCAGCAAGGTCGCACCTTATTTATCTCTCTAAAGTATCATCCAAATGGTGTTGTAAGAAGGAAGAAAAAATTGATAATTCTTCAATTGATAATTCTTCAAGCCTATAGTGAAGACCGTGGTGGAGGTTGAGAGTGGGTGCTGCAAGTTCTGGATTAAATTGCAAGTTTTGATGGATGGTTTTTGACATAATATTAATCTGGTAGGTATGAAAGCTTCAGTGAAGAGTGTGGAAGAGGATAGTGTTATTTGTATACCTTTAAATCTTAAGGTTTAAACTTTTTAGCCTCCAGCAGCAATGTTTTCTTTAAGTTGACTCGGTGACTATATAAGAACTTGTTAATTTCATCTTGTGGTGAGCATATGAAGGTAG